>CP125821.1:12452147-13722147 GCA_036287905.1 Corylus americana
GTGGGAAGGGTCAGGGATGTTTTTTTCTCAGCATAGAGACATGAAAGACATTATGTATATTTGCAAGTCCCGGAGGTAAGGCTATACGGTAGGCCACAAGACCTACTTTCTCCAGAATTTCAAACGGTCCGATGAAGCGAGGGTTCAACTTCCCTTTCTTACCAAATCTAGTGACTCCCTTCATTGGTGCCACTCTAAGAAACACTTTGTCGCCTTCTGCAAATTCCAAGCTTCTTCGACGTATATCTGCATAGCTTTTCTGTCGGTCTTGAGCTGCTGACAGCCTTTGCCGAATTAAAGCAACTTTATCTATGGTATCCTACACAATATCTAGTCCTAAAATTCTTCGTTCTCCAAGCTCGTCCCAATAAAGTGGGGATCGACATTTTCGTCCGTACAATGCTTCATATGGAGCCATTCCAATGTTTGCTTGATGGCTATTATTGTAAGCAAATTCCACCAAAGGAAGATAGCGTGCCCAGCTACCACTGAAATCTAGTACACATGCTCGTAACATGTCCTCCAATGTTTAGATGGTCCTTTCTGACTGTCCGTCCGTCTGAGGATGGTATGCAGTGCTAAACCTCAACTTAGTCCCCATTGCTTCTTGTAGACTCTTCTAAAATCTTGATATGAAACGAGGATCTCTATCCGACACTATTGATATAGGCACTCCATGTAATCGAACAATCTCCAGTAAATACAGTTCCACCAGCTTCTCCAGTGAGTATCCACAATTAAATGAGCGGCTTTAATCAACCTATCCACAATCACCCATATTGCATCGTATCCCGCCTGAGTTCGTGGTAACCCCACTAAAAAGTCCATGGCTATTGCTTCCCATTTCCACACTGGTTTTTCTAAAGGTTGTAGTGGTCCTGCAAGTCTTTGATGTTCTGCTTTGATTTGTTGACATGTCGAGCACCGCCCTACAAATTCAGTAATGTCCCGCTTCATTTTGTTCCACCAAAAACGTTCCTTAAGATCCCGATACATCTTAGTGCCTCCTGGGTGTACTGTATATGGTGAGACGTGTGCTTCTTCCAATATCAGCTTCTTTATCTCCTCATTATTAGGCACGCAAATTCTATTCTGGTATCTGAACAAACCATCTGATATGGTACCAAAACCCAAGATCTGACCTTTGTTGGCCTTCTCTTTAATTTGAATGATCTCTTCATCTTTTTCTTGAGCCACACGGATATCCTCCAGTAGTGTGGATTTAATCTCGAGTTTCGCCATTAATACTTGCACCTCACCTATCACGATCTCCATATCGAGCTTCTCAATGTCCGTCTTTAGATTATGGGGCAAGGCTTTTAAACATGCTATCTCACTTCTTGATTTTCTGCTTAGGGCATCTGCAATCACGTTGGCTTTCCCGGGGTGGTAATTAATTACACAGTCATAGTCCTTTATTAGCTCCAGCCATCGCCTCTGCCTTAAATTCAGTTCCTTCTGCGTGAATAAGTATTTAAGACTCTTGTGATCTGTACAGATTTCGTACTTCACCCCGTAAAGATAATGTCTCCAGATTTTTAATGCAAAAACTACTGCAACAAGTTCTAAATCATGAGTGGGATAATTCAGCTCATAACTTTTAAGTTGTCGAGCGGCATATGCTACTACTCTGTCGTTTTGCATGAGGACGCAGCCAAGCCCCTTTCTAGAAGCGTGGCTATAAATAACACATCGACAAGATTTTGATGGAAGTGTTAAGATTGAAGCAGTTACCAACTGCCGTTTTAGTTCTTGAAAACTTTGCTCACATTCATCAGTCCACAAGAAATGAGCATTCTTTCTTGTCAAAGCAGTCAGCGGTCCAAATAATTTTGAAAAACCTTCTACAAAACGTCGATAATAGCGAGCCAGACCCAAGAAACTTCTGATTTCATGTACATTGGTGGGTCTCTCCTAATTTACTACAGCTTCAACTTTCTTGGGGTCTATTGAGATGCCGTCTTTTGATACTACATGCCTAAGAAAAGTGACTCTATCCAACCAAAACTCGCACTTCGAGAACTTTGCGAACAACTGTTTTTCTCTAAGCCATTGCAAAACACACCTCAAATGGTCTTCATGTTCTTTCGAGCTTTTAGAGTAGATTAAAATATCGTCAATGAACACCACCACGAATTGATCTAAGAAATCATGGAATACTCGATTCATCAGGTCCATGAATGCTGCTGGGGCGTTAGCTAATCCAAATACTCATAATGGCCATATCGGGTGCGGAAAGCCGTCTTGGAAATATCTTCTCTCCTTATCCTCAACTGGTGATACCCCGAACGAAGGTCGATCTTTGAGAAAATCATAGCACCCTTCAGCTGGTCGAACAAATCGTCTATACGAGGTAGTGGATATCTATTTTTTATGGTGATTTTGTTAAGTTCCCGATAGTCAATACACATCCGAAAAGTACCATCCTTCTTTTTCACAAAAAGCATAGGCGCTCCCCATGGCGATATGCTGGGGCGTATGAATCCTTTGTCTAATAATTCTTGTAGCTGGGTCTTCAATTCTTTTAATTCTGCTAGTGCCATCCTGTAGGGTGCCTTGGATATTGGAGCTGCTCCCGGAATTAAATCAATGCAAAATTCTATCTCCCTGTCAGGAGGAAGTCCTGGAAAGTCTTCTGGAAAGACATCAAGAAATTCTTGCACCACGGTTATCTCCTCCATTTTTTCTCCTCTTAAGGTGACTCCTTTAAGCATGCCAGGTAGACTTGACATCCTTCTTGTAATAATTGCTTGGCTTGTGTTGCTGAAATTAGTTGTGGAGTAACGCCCACCTTGGTTCCCAAAAATTTGAATTCGGAGTCAGTTGGAAATCTGAAATTTATCTCTTTGTTGTGGCAATCAATGATGGCATGATTGTTTGATAATCAATCCATTCCGAGGATAATATCAAACCCTTCCATATCGAATACTATCAAATTAGCCGTGAGGGTTCTTCCCTCAATAAGAATTGGGCAACCCAAGACTATTTTCCTGCATAACACTGATTTGCCTACCGGGGTAGATACTAGTATTCCTACTTCCATTGGTTTTATATTAATACAAAATCTCCTAGCATACTTAGATGATATAAAAGAATGAGTAGCTCCAAAATCAAATAAAACCACAGCCTTGCCAAATAAGAGAGATAGAATACCTGTGACTACTCCATTCTCCATTTCTGCTTCACCTAGTGTGAGGGCATAAACCCTGGCTCGAGTGGGTGGTATGCGATTATTCCTTGCCTGTAGTGATGCAGCACCTCCTTTTGCCCTTGGGCAATCCCGTGCAAAGCGACCGGCCTCACCGCATCGGTAGCACATATTAGTCCCCGTACGACACAATCCGTAGTGGGGGCGTTGGCATTTTGGACAAGGCACGCCGATGGCTGAACTCAGTCCATTCCCTATGGGTTTGACTCCACAATTATTCTCGTTCGGTCTTCGTTTCCATCCAGCTTGGTTTTGATTTGGTGGGGGTGCAGCCCTCTTTCGTGTTTCCGCCATTGCCAAAGCATTCCTCTTCACGCTCTCCTAAGCTAGAGAGGCCTTGTTGACTAGTTCCACAAAATCTTGAATTTCAAAGCATACGACACATTCATGGATTCGTGGGTTGAGACCCTGTTCAAACTTCCTTACTCGATTTTGTTCATCCGCCACCAAGTAGGGAGCAAAGCGAGCCAATTCATTGAAGCGGCCAGCATACTGAGCGACTATCATATTTCCTTGGGTGAGTGATGTGTGTCAAATATTACATATTTGGACCCCTTAATTTACTTGTGTTAATCCTTTAACTGTGTTATTCTCTGATGTTCTGTATTAGTTTTGTGTTTTTAGTATTTTGTAGGTGTTGAAGAAAAACTACTTTTTGGAAGAAAACATACTTTGAGAAGACCTAGATGATGTGGTTAAGTTTAACCAAATCCAAGAAATGGGTAAATCGGATTAAGGATAAGATTGGATAAAATTTCGAATTGGATTCAAATTCAGATTCTACACGTCTCAGTATTTTGATCATAACATTTTACTCACATATCCGATTGAGGTGATTTAAGTGGCGTTGGAAAGCTAACTCAAAATATTACAATTCATTGTGAAATAGGGTTTTCCTAATTCGGACGTTTACTATTCCAAAATTGTCACACAATTAAATGGTACAAACCTGGACGAATTGTATCCGATTTCAACTTGTAAAACCCTAAGTTTTAGGTCTATAAATAGGGAATTATCAGATTAGTTGGGGGGGCTACGAATTTGAAGATTGCAGAGGAGAAAGAAGAGAGTTTAAGGTTTTCCTAACTTTAGAATCTCTACTTTGTGATTCTTATTTGTAAGTACTCGATTTTACATTATGAATTCAATCAATTTTGTTTTGTCTTTCAATAACATGAGAGGCTAAACCTTCAACTAAGGTTGAAGATGAAGCCTCACTTATGATTAGCAACTTTGTTTCATGTATGTAATATTTCCCAATTTAATGGTTTAATTGCTCTATTGTTTTACTTCTAATCAATTGGATTGAATAACTCTTGGATATCTTTTGTGATTCAAGGATACACTTGATGATTTAAGATTATTCAATACAATTGATTGCTTGGTTTTCTTTGTTAAAAATTGGATTTCCTCTGTGATTTATTCTCTGGATACAATTGATGTTTTGATAAAGATTGTATATTTTCTTGTGATTTACGGATACAGTTAATGATTTGATCGAATATTGGATTTCTTTTGTGATTTGGGTTATGAATGGATACATGGGATCTTTTGATTAATTCTTTGAAGCACTAGTAAAACAAACTTAAGATTTATATGTGAGAACTTTGGGGAATATTATAAATCATGAAATTATGTTGTTATGAATTTGTGAGTACGGATTCCGAAACCTTAGTGCTTCGTCATAAGATTTCAATCACTTTAAATTGCTCATGCTTTTGCTTTTTCATTCAAACAAAAAAATCTCTCAAAAATTTGGAACTAGTCTAGGGTTTAATTAATTTAGATTTAAAATTGCTTTCAAGAAAACAATTTCCTATGGGTTCGATCTCGCACTTGCAATCCATTAACTACAATTGATTCGTGCACTTGCGAGTTAAATAAATTTGCACAACAGTGAGGTCCATGAATTCTCGAGCCTTCGCATCCCTGAGAATCTTGGAAAAATATTGCTGGAGAAATTCTTTCTGAAATCGCGGCCAAGAGATTGCTTACTCCCTGCCTAGTTCTTGAATCGGTAATACCTTTTTGGCAGTCCACCAGTGCCTGGCTTCACCTGACAGTCGAAAAGCGGTGTATTGTACTTTTTGTTCTTCTGTGCAACCTGCAAGTCGCAAAATCTCTTCCACATCAGTCAGCCAATTTTCGCACTCCATAGGATCTCGTTTCCCATTGAACGGAGGAATGGGGAGTCGCTCGAAACGTTTGAATGGGCAGCCGCACTCCTCCTCACGGGGTGCTTCTCTTCTTCTAAGATCAGTTATGGCTGTGACGAATTGCCTAGCCATAGTTTGAAACATCTGAGCCATATCTGGAGTAGCCTCAACTCCCAAACCTTGGGATGATCCTTCTCCTCCTTCTACCATGACTCTGTAACGTAACAAAAATTAGAGTTTCCTATCTAACTACTTGCAAAAATCATAAGCGTAGTGATGCAATCTGACCTAAGCCTGGGTTTCTACGTTATTTCCTAGGTTAAAAACAAAAATACAAGTCAAACTTATAGTTGACTTGGCTCTGATACCATACTTATCACGCCCCCGAATAAGGTGAATAGGGGAAACACGAACTTAAAAGAAAATCACAACAAATAAGGAACAATTATCAGAGATTATTACATTAATACTAAGTAGCAAGTAAAAATAGGAAGTCAAAAAGTTATATAGAATTAGTGCTTTACTATGAACATTTACAAAATCTCGTTTACATATGAGCTAGGAATCTAAACAAACATTTCAAGCCCTGTCAGGAGGCATAATCAAAAGTGGCCACTATAGGGGGTTATAGCCTCCCCATGCGTCAAGTGTTCTCCTATATAATATAACAAAATTGTGCAGTTTACAAAAAAACAAAAGTCTGCACAACAATGGCTTAATCTTTGCAACCTATTGGAATCCCAAGCTCTCACACTCCTACGGCTCCACCAAGCAGTAGGTCCAGGTATCCCAAGCATAGGGCCATATAATAGGGTCCTTAAGAATGAGAACACCTACGGGCAGCCCCATCGTCAACACTATTATATATAACGGCATCTGAAAAAATATAAAAGGGGAAAGGGGTGAGTTCGACAGCTTAGTAAGTAGCCACAACACCAAGATGCTATAAAACATACTATGCAGAATTTATGCTATAATCTCAATTATGCACAATAATAAAATAATTGACAATTAATACAAAAATAGCAAGTAACTTCTGAGATATGCAAGCACTTCCTTTTTACTTTCTTTCAAAACTACTGTTTTACCCTTTTGACCCAACACCACAAATTTACCGTGAGCGGCGCATGTTGGCTTGTCCCGAGGAATCTATATGCTCATCCTGTCGTCACAGGCGAGAGCTACCAGGTTGGGAACTTCCTTAGGTGAAGGCCTCTGGCCGGTAGCACACACCTTCTCGTAACCGTCCTTTGGTGTGCTTGCCATGCTACCCTATGCGGTACCGATCGTCACTATAATCGTGTCTCGGGTTAAACATTTTTAACATGAATGCACATACAATATTTCATATGATCTGTAAACTCATCTATAACTGTATATTGTGCCATGTATGCATATATAACATTTCATATAATTTGTAAACTCATATGTGCCATGACTTTGAGAGCCATTTTCATTCATAATTGCAGTTATGCATAAATCATAAAATATGGTAACTGTAACATATAAAATTTTTAAACAATATGGTTGAATAAAACTTGGCATTAAAATATGAAAGGAAGTGCAATTGAAAATCATGTAAATGATTTATAAAATCCCCAGCATTTTTCTAAAAGATTTATAATAAAATATGTTGGGGTTTTTGGTGTTGTGTCCGCTTACTTGGATTTGATGCTGGGTTAGGCCGAGTCGTCTTTTCACCTAAATAAATTATAAAGATGAACTTAGAAGAGTATTTAAAGTTTTAGTCAAAGTTTTAAATAATATATATATATATGTGTGTGTGTGTGTGTGTGTTGGGGGGGAAGGGGGGGTGGACGGTCCCCCATGTGTAATTGCACAGGTATGTATATATATACATATACATATTTACTTAGAATCACTGCAGGAGCTTTTATTCAAAAATTACCATATATATATATATATAATAATAATAATGCATGAAATCTAGTCTACAATATCCATATATATTTTTAAAGATCAAATAGAATCTTATCCAACTATAGCATAGATATCTATAGATTTCAATTACCAACTTAATAATACCGTGTATATATATAGTCTTTATACTATCCACCTCCCCCCCCCCCATAATACTGTATACGTGTAAATATATATATATATATACAAAAAAAAAATGCTACACACAAAACAACATGGCTATATGTATTTATATATATACATGTGTGAGGTGCTAATCATTTATCCAATAAGTCTTACACATATATAAAAAAATTTACTATTGCTATTATCATTATCATGGATGTATAATATTTAATCACAAAAATCTGTCTAAACAAAATATATAATCTCTATAAAATCTACAAACTAACATTTCAAAATTAACAAGAATCCTAAAATACTCATAAAAAGCAAATACTAACTTATCCTAATTTCTTTCAAGAAAATAAAATAAAAAAAATAATAATAATGGAGAAGGGGACTTACTGTGCTAGAATGGGGGTTGCAAGAGAAAGAAGAAACAAAAAAACTGAAATAAGCTCCTGTTCGTTACAAGTGGTCGTGAGGGAAAGAAAATGCTTTGGGTATATATATAGTGGAGGAAGGAGAGCTGAGAGAGATAAGAAATAAACTAGCTTATTTACAAGTGTAAAACAAACTATGGAAGGAAGCATGCAAGAAGACACATGCTCCTTACGTGGAGACTTGCATGAAACCACATGGCACCTTCAAAAAGGGTAGGATACGTTGATTTAAAGGACACGTTGCATGAACAAAAGTGTTTTGAAGGACACGTTCTTTTTTTTTATATATATATAAAATTATTATTATTATTAAGCAATAAATCATCCAAAAATCCACAAGGCTCCCAAGTATTTTAATAGGCTAATTATTCTACTAATACTCTCATAACTAAAAGAGTCCTCATATATATATATATAACAAAATGCTTTATAATTTTATATTAATCTATAAAATTTATAGGATGTCACAAAAAGTGTAATTTAAGCTGTGAAAATTTTCCAAATTGGTCAAATTTCTACCGTTTCAAGTCGCTTCACCCGGAAGCAACAATGTCAAGTATGTCAGCCTTTGCAGAGGGTCGCGTCTCCAGAAGCTATGCTACTTTAGTCGTGCTCATGTACAAAAGGCGTAGAGGCTACTTTAGTCGTACATGAAGCCGCATTGTAGATGCAGAGTGTCGTGGAGGGCAACTTGTTGGTTGCCAAACGCAACGGTATTGATTGTTCTTGCCCGTGTCACAATACGGAAGCAGGAGGTACTTTAAACAAGAGACTCTCATTTGATAAGTCTCATACACACTTCTCGCCCAACCACTCAATTGCGATTCACGACTACGGCTCCAAAGAAGCGATCTTGGATGGTTAGGTCATCTAACCAACAAGTTCATGTTAGAAATTTCTTGGCCATTTTTTGCTTCCTTGATGTAACTTATTCTTGTTGTTGTTAATTGAAGGCATATTGCACCTGAAGTTCAGCAAGACATCCACTCAAAGCGGGAAAAACTTAAAAGACACCTGAAGAACTAGAAATCATCAATGCAGTTTAAAAAAGCCTGAAAGACTAGAACAAAAAAATCTTCCCTTTTTACCTATCTCATTTGCATCTTCAAAGTTTTTCTTGATTTGGTTGGGGAGAGTGAACACTGCTTTAGGTTGGACCCAAAAGAGAACTCATTATTTTCTCTTATTTTTTTGGTTAAGGACTCTTGAGATGCTTTCTTTCTTTTTTGTATTGTATACGGAATATGATTTTTTGACAAGATTGCAGAGTATGAGAAGACGTTTTTGAGCATTAGAAAATAGATGACTTTGGAAAAAAAATTGCAATAAAAAATGCTTTATTCAACATTTTTTTTTTCTTTCTGGTTTGACCGGACGAGAGGTACATTACTCTATTCAGTGCTAGAACCGGAAGTCAGAGCTAATTAATTGAAGTATCTCATATGCATCTCCACGCCTTTCTTGATTTGACTAGGAGGAGAATACCGAAACAAGGGTTGTCAACCCACCGTTGCAATGCATTGTAAATCCATCATAATTACCCTACAATACACTATACATAGAAATTACCATAGGTAGTCCTCACAAGTCTTAAATCCGCCTTGAATAAGTGAAGAAAGGGCGTGGCACGCGTGTATGCAACAATCTAGCTTCAAAGGAAATTACCATACAACCCTTACTTCGCTTCAAGTGAGAACTACGAAATTGTCGTTAGGCTCTCAGAAAACACTGCCTTCCTTCCATTGGTTTTAGTTTTTGTTTCCTTAGTGCTTCAACAATTTTTTCTCTTAGTAATTTTGTAATTCTCACTTGAAGGGAAGTGAGGGCTATATGGTAATTTTCTTTGAAGCCGGCTTGTTGCATACAAACGAGCCACGCCCTTTCTTTAGTTGTTCAAGGCATATTTACAACTTTTGAGGACTAGCTTTGGTAATTTCTCAGTATAGTGTAGTCTGCACATTATAGGGTAATTACAATGGATCAACAGTGTATTGCAACTGTGGGTTGGCAACCCTTGTTTCGGTATTCTCCTCCTAGTCAAATCAAGAAAGGCGTGGAGATGCATATGAGATACTTAGCTCTGACTTCCGGTTCCAGCACCGAATAGAGTAATGTGCGTCTCGTTTGGTCAAGTTAGAAAAAAAATGTCGAAGAAAGCATTTTCTGCTGCAATTTTTTTTCTTCCAAAGTCATCTATTTTCTAATGCTCATAAAAGTCTTCTCATACTCTGTAATCTTGTCAAAAAATCATATTCCGTAAGCATCTCAGTGGTCCGCAAACCAAAAAAATAAGAGAAAATAATGAGTTCTCTTTTGGTTTCAGCCTAAAGCAGTGTGCACTCTCCCCAGCCAAATCATGAAAAATGTTGAAGATGCAATTAAGATGGGTAAAAACGGAGGATTTTTTGTTGTAGTCTTTCAAGCTTTTTTTTTTTTTTTTTTTTTTTGAAACGTCGAGAAATTCATTCATCAAAGAGAATCTGACAAAGCAATGTCACGTGGAAAAATACACGCTGGAAAATCAGACTTCCAGAGTTGCTCAGATTGTAACGACAGAGCTAATTTGGCAAGCTTATAAGCCTCCTCATTTGCTAGCCAAGGGACATACTCCATCTGCCATTCTAGAAAGCCTTCCAATTGCTGTTTCACATCCTGCACCACGGTTCCATAACTGCCCCACCAGTTAGTTTCTCGTTTAAATGCCTGCACAATTTCTAATGCATCTCCCTCTAGTTGAATCTTTTGCCACCCCATTTTAGAGCTCATGTCTATTGCTCGCCAAGCACCCCAAGCCTCTGCAACAACTGGTTCCTGAACAAATGGCTTGACATCACAGTAAGTGACCAACACCTGCCCCATGTGATCTCTCCCTATTATGCCAACTCCCATTTTCTTATTTTCCAGATCCAGAGCTGCATCCCAATTTACCTTGATAACTCCCCTCATCAGCCCCTCCCACTTCCGCGTACTGCTACCCATTTCGGAAATCCCTGGAAGTGATCTTTGCCTCCTCTCTGCTTGTGCAAAGTCATTAATCTGGACACGTGCATTTCGGATTACCACTGCAGGAGCAATCAAGCTTTTTTAATCTGCATCGTTGATTTCTTGTTTTTTAGGCGTCTTCTAAGTTTTTCCCGCTTTGAATGGATGTCTTGTCGAACTTTGGGTGCAATATGCCTTCAATTAACAACAACAAAAATAAGTTACATCAAGGAAGCGAAAGAAGGCCAAGAAATTTATAACATGAACTTGTTGGTTAGATGACATAAACTTCCAAGATAGCGTCTTAAGAGCCGTAATCGTGGATCGCGATTGAGTGGTTGGGCGAGGTGTGTGCGTGAGACTTGTCAAACGAGAGTCTCTTGTTTAGAGTACCTCCTGCTTCTTGTGACACAGGCAAGAATAGTCAATACAGTTGCATTTGGCAACCGATAAGCTGCCCTCCACAACACTGTGCATCTACAATGCGACTTCATGTACGACTAAAGTTGCCTCTGCGCCTCTTGTACTTGACCATGACTAAAGTAGCCTAACTGCTGGAGAGGTGTGTTGTGCCAAATACTACCTAAATTAATAGATAATAATTGCTATATGTTAACTCGCAAGTGCACAAGATCAAAACAGTAGTATAGTGCAGCAAGTACGAGATCGTTCCCACGGAGATTGTTGATTTCGCTTAGAATTGATTAAAATATCTACTTTGTCCCGAAATTGATATTGATATATTGAAAAGAAATAAAGATAAATAAAAGGTAGGGCTTTGATATCCACCACTAATCATGCTCAAATAATATAACAATATGCCAATGCTTTAATCATATTATGAATATCTAATGTTTGCCAACCTAAGGGTATGGGTGTCTACTCCTTAAGTTATTGATCTCCCAAGCAACGAATTAAGCATGGGTATCTACTCTAATTCTTTTCTTTCTTAAAGGATTTAGCATGGATGTTTACTAAGTTGTTATTTAAGAAAGCATAAATCTGTAGAAATCGACAAACACATGAGGCCTAGGGCATGGGTGTCTACTCTCGATTCTCCGTGTTGATTAACTCAAGAACCCGTGGTGAGGTTCTTTTGTTACTCTATTAAGCCCATGACTTGATCATCCAAATTGACTTTTTAATCTATACCACATGCATATAATGGGCAATCACACACATATGAGGAATTCAATAAAATAGGAATTAATCAAATTAAGCATCACAATATAATTATCACAAAGGTGCCAATATTGAAATATTAAATAAATATAATTAGGACTTCAATCTAGCCCTACTAAAGGTTTAGTTACACATAATTAAAATAAAACTAAAAAGAAAAGGGAAAGAAAGAACCAAAAATGACTCCTTATAGTAGCCTCCAATTCCTCTCCCAAGAGTTGTGTCTAAAGATCGTCTCTGGAATTGTGAGGCTTAGAGTTGTGTCTAAAGATCGTCTCTAGAAATCCTAGAAACCCTAGTAAACTCATAGGGTTTAGTCCTAGTGCAACGAGAACTAGAAAAACCCTAATATGGAAAGCAAAAGAAGTCTAACCATAGCTTCTGAAATTCTCCAGCGCACAGGTGAGATTAATCGCAGCCCGTGTGCGCTCGATTGCACGTCTGAGATTGAGTCTCCTCGTGTGCACGTGAGCGCACGCCTTGCTTGCTTGTTTGGACCTCTCCGGAAGTGCGCTCTACCAGAATGCTTTTGCTTGACTCAAATCTTCTAGCTTGTTCCCAATTTTGTCCTTTAAGCCTGATACTTCCAGAAATGCTTTCTTTCTTCCAAAAACCTATAAAACAAAGAAAATACAAAAAGGAAATAAAATAACATAAACTAACAAAACTAAGGAATTAACAAATATAAGTTAAGGGCTAAAATATGAATATTTTAGCACTTGACAAGGTGACCCTCTACAAAGGCTGGAGTATTTGAAGTTGTAGCTTCTAGGTGAAATGACTTGTAATGGCAGAAATTTGACCAATTTTGAAAATTTTGACAACTGAAATTACACTTATACCCTGCATTGAATACACAAAATCAGACAATAACGCTTCTTTCTTTCAACTCGTTTGTTTACTCAGAAAACTCTTCATTCCTTCTACTGGTTTTAGTTTTTGTTTTCTTAGTGCTTCAACAGTTTTTTCTCTCTAAGAGCCTTGCGGTAATTTCATACTTCTCACTTGAGGGGAAGTGAGGGCTGTATGGTAATTTCCTTTGAAGCTAGCTTGTTGCATACATGCGAGCCACATCCTTTCTTCAGTTGTTCAAGGCAAATTTACGACTTTTGAGGTCTACTTATGGTAATTTTTAGGTTTGGTGTAGTCTGCACATGTATGGGCACATTGTAGTCCGTAACGATGGGTTGGCAACCCTTGTTTCGGTACTCTCTTCCTAGTCAAATCAAGAAAGGCATAGAGATGCATATGAGATACTTCAATTAATTAGCTCTGAGTTCTGGTTCTAGCACCGAATAGCGTAATGTACCTCTCGTCCAATCAAATCATAGATAAAAAAAATGTTAAAGAAAGCATTTTATGCTGCAATTTTTATTATTATTTTTTTTTCCAAAGTCCTCTGTTTTCCAATTCTCATAAACGTCTTCTCATACTCTACAATCTTGTCAAAAAATCATATTCCGTATACAATACAAAAAAGAAATAAAGCATCTCATCGGTCCTCAAACCAAAAAAAATAAGAGAAAATAATGAGTTGTCTTTTGGTTTCAGCCTAAAGCAGTGTGCACTCTCCCCAGCCAAATCAGGAAAAATGTTGAAGATGCAAATGAGATAGGTAAAAATGGAGGATTTTTTGTTGTAGTCTTTTAGGCTTTTTTTAACTGCATCGATGATTTCTAGATTTTCAGGCGTCTTTTAAGTTTTTTCCGCTTTGAGTGGATGGCTTGCTGAACTTCAGGTGCAATATGCCTTATATTAACAACAACAAGAATAAGTTACATCAAGGAAGCAAAAAAAGGCCAAGAAATTTCTAACATGAACTCGTTGGTTAAATGACCCAACCTTCCAAGATCACGTCTTAGGAGCCGTAGTCATGGATCACGATTCAGTGCTTGGGTGAGAAGTGTGCGTGAGACTTATCAAACGAAAGTCCTTTGTTTAGAGTACCTCCTGCTTCTTAATTGTGACACGGGCAAGAACAATCAATATGGTTGCGTTTGGCAACCAACAAGATGCCCTCCACAATACTGCGGCTTCATGTATGACTAAAGTAGCATCTGCACCTCTTGTAATTGACCACGACTAAAGTTGCCTAGCTTCTAGAGACGCGACCCTCAACAAAGGTTGGAGTATTTGACATTGTAGCTTCCTGGTGAAGCGACTCGCAACTACAGAATTTGACCCATTTAGAAAATTTTGACAGCTTAAATTACATTTATACCTTGCATCGAATACACAAAATCAGACAATAACGCTTCTTTCTCTCAACTTGTTTGTTTCCTCAGAAAACGCTTCCTTCCTTCCACTGGTTTTAGTTTTTGTTTCCTTAGTGCTTTAGTAGCTTTTTCTTTCTAAGAGCCCAGCAGCAATTTCGTAATTCTAACTTAAGGGGAAGTGAGGGCTGTATGGTAATTTCCTTTGATGCTGGCTTGTTGCATAAACGCGAGCCACGACCATTCTTCAGTTGTTCAAGGCAGATTTACGAGTTTTGTGGACTTGCTTTGGTAATTTCTCGATATGGAGTAGTCTGCACATTGTAGGGTAATTATGATGGATCCACACTGCATTGCAACGATAGATTGGGAACCCTTGTTTCAGTATTCTCCTCCTAGTCAAATCAAGAAAGGCGTGGAGATGCATATGAGATACTTTAATTAATTAGCTCTGACTTCCGGTTCTAGCACCGAATAGAGTAATGTGCCTTTCATCCGGTCAAATCAAAAAAAAAAAAATGTTGAAGAAAGCATTTTCTACTACAATTGTTTTTTTTCCAAAGTCATATATTTTCTAATGCTCAGAGACGTCTTCTCATACTCTGCAATCTTGTCAAAAAATCATATTCTGTATACAATACAAAAAAGAAAGAAAGCATCTCAACGGTCCTCAAACCAAAAAAATAACAGAAAATAATGAGTTGTCTTTTGGTTCCAGCCTAAAGCAGTGTGCACTCTTCCCAGCCAAATTAGGAAAAACGTTGAAGATGCAAATGAGATGGGTAAAAATGAAGTATTTTCTGTTGTAGCTTTTCATGCTTTTTTTAACTGCATCGATAATTTCTAGTTTTTCACGTGTCTTTTACGTTTTTCCTGGTTTGAGTTAAGAAGGGAATATATAATAGGAAGGTGTACGTGGATTTGGAGATAATAGTTATTGTTTTAATAAATAATTTAAATTTTTAATTAGGGGGAACTTCACTTACCCCCTTTACTTTCGCGTTTTTTGCAGACACCCCTCCATTGTTCAAAACCTCTCACTTTGATGTATCCAACTTTCGTTTCCTTTCACTTTGCCCCTTCCGTTAGGATTTTCTGTTAAATCCTAACAGAAAGGGTGGAATATTACAATCGTGCCCTTATTTTTTATTAAAAAATATTTTTTTTTAAAAAAAAAAATTAGGGGTAGAAAGGTCTTTTACTAAATCTACCGTTTGATTTAACTGCAAAAGCTAACGGTAAGGGGGTATTTGAAAGGAAATGAAAGTTTGATACACAAAAGTTAGAGGTTTTGAACAATGGGAAGGTGTCTGCAAAAATCGCGAAAGTATAGGGGGTAAGTGAAGTTTCCCCTTTTAATCAAGAAATCAATCGTAAACAATGATGGACCAATGGTTGACAAATATATATATATATATATATATATATATATTAGAAGTATTGCACATCCCAAATTTTCTTTCCAAAAGTTGGTTTCCAAATAATGTGTCACCATCTCATGAAATTTATTATTTTGAGAAATGTGTCACCAACTCATGGGATGGTGACATATCATTTGAGAACCAACTTTTGCAACAAAAGTTTGGGTTGTTTAGCATATATATATATATATATATATATATATATATATATAGCAAGACCAATTAGAATAGGAGACTACTTGTGGGAGACATTGACTAATTAGATAACAGGAAGAGCCTTCTAGAATATAGGGGAGATTACTGTTTAGTTTAAAATTCTCAAACCAATGTATTGTTCAAGAAATTTAGGGTGAAACGTGTCCCTCTTCCCTCTCTTCATTTGCCACGTCTCAGCCATACTTCAGCCTACTATGATTTTCAAAACCATGTCTCAATCATGCCTTGAGCAGGCAATAATCTCGTGACACGAGTTGTCTCTTTTTCTGATTATTTAGAAACCCAAAAGCCCTCTCATCTCCCTCACGCACTTTCTGAAACATAGCAAGCAAGAAGGTCTATCTCAGGTTCTCTTCCAAATCCTTTTTTTTTTTTTTTTTTTTTCTTTTTCATGCTCCTCTCTTTCTCTGTATCACAACCCTCACCTTCTATTTTTTTTCATTTTTTTTTCTCATCTTCTTCCATGACAGCTCATAATACAGCATCATGCACTCACACACTCACGCCCACATCTGACCCAGACTCCCAGGGTAAGGAAATCGCCTCATCACTTCTCTCTTTCTCTGTTTGATGTTTTATCTTCTTGGAGAGATTGAGATTATTTTTCGTTATTGTTTGCTTTTACTGGGTTGGATGTAAACATGACATAGAAGTAAAAATATTTTCAACCCATGATGATTTTTTGTGTTACCCATATGTGCACTTTAAACTTTGTATTTATGAGTTAACTTAGGCTGAATTTCTGTAAGCCCTGTTGGGTCCCTAGCTTCTCCTTTATTTGATGATTAATTAGTTGTGAGTACTCATACTCCTGGTTTTCTTCCTTGTAATGACTTGTAGTAGAATATGGCTTGCATATGTATATATGTAAATGTTTACGTGTGTGTGTATATATATATATATATCAGCTCTATGTATATATAGGACTATACCTTGGAAACCTTAGGATTAATCTAACTCCTTTTAATGATTCATGCCCTTATAAGATTAATATTTAAGGATACCTTGATTTAATTTTAGACTTTGAAATTCCAGAATACTCTTCTAAGTATATCCTTACAATTTATCTAAGTAGAAGAGCAACCCAATGCTACCCATCATCGAATTCCGGTAAGGGGATACATCCCTAAAAATCCCCAATAGATTTTATTATAAACTTTTGGAAAAGGTTGGGGATTTTATAACTCATCCATTTATATACTTCTAAATTGCACTTCCTTTCATATTTTATTGCCTAGTTTTATTCATTCACATGTCATTGTTTAAAGATTCTTATGTGTTACAATTACCTTAACACTTTTATGATTTGTACATGACTATGAGTGTGAATGAAAAGAGCTTTCAAGGTTTCATGGTGTATTATACAATTATAAATGAGCTCGCAAGATTATATGAATGTTACATGTGCATTCATGTTTATAAATGTTTAACCCCGATGCACTATAATGTCACAACCGATACTAGATCACATGAGTAGCATGGTAAACACACTGAATGAACGAGAAAGTTTGTGCTATCAGTCGGGTGGCCTTCACCTAAGGAAGTTCCCAACCCAGTAGCTCTTTGCTGTGACAACAAGATGAGCCTATGGAGTCCTTCGGGACAAGCCAACGTGCACCGCTCATGGTAAAATTGTGGAGTCGAGTCAAAAGGTAAAACATTTTTTTTTTAAGAAAAAAAAAACAAAAGAAAGTACTTATTCATTTTATCATCTTCTAATTCCCATGACGCTTCTTCAATTTCATGATTTCTCCATAAAACTTTTACTAGTGGAATGTTTTTCGTGCGTAACTCTTGGACCTTGCGATCTAGCAATTTTACCGGAATTTCTTCATAAGCCATATTTCCTTGTAACGGCAAAGGTTCATATTTAATTACGTGGGAAGGGTTTGGGATGTATTTCCTCAGCATAGAGACATGAAAGACATCATCTATATCTACAAGTCTTGGGGGTAATGCTATACAATAGGCCACGGGGCCTACTCTCTCTAGAATTCTAAAAGGTTTGATGTAGTGAGGGTTCAACTTCCCTTTCTTACCAAATCTAGTAACTGCCTTCATTGGTGCCACTCTAAGAAATACCTTGTTGGCTTCTGCAAATTCCAAGTTTCTTCAATGCATATCTGCATAGCTTTTCTGTCGATCTTGAGCTGCTAACAATCTTCGTCGGATTAATGCAACTTTATCTATGGTATCCTGCACAATATCTGGTCCCAGAATTCTTTGTTCACTGAGCTCGTCCCAATAAAGCGGGGAACAACATTTTCGTCCATACAACACTTCATATGGGGCCATCCCAATACTTGCTTGATAGCTGTTATTGTAGGCGAATTCTACCAAAGGAAGGTAGCATGCCCAGCTACCACTGAAATCCAATATGCAGACTCGTAACATGTCCTCTAGTGTCTGGATGGTCCTCTCTGACTAACTATCTGTCTGAGGATGATAGGTAGTGCCAAATCGCAATTTAGTTCCCATTGCTTCTTGTAAACTCTTCCAAAATCTTGATGTGAAACGAGAATCTCTATTCGACACTATTGATTTAGGTACCCCATGTAATCCGACATTTTCCTATAGATAAAGTTCTGTCAGCTTCTCTATTGAATATTTCACCTTTTATTGGTATAAAATGAGCTGCTTTAATTAACCTATCCACAATCACCCATATTGCATTGTGCCCAAGCTGAGTTCGTGGTAACCCCACTAAGAAGTCCATGGCTATTGCTTCCCATTTCCATACCGGTATCTCTAGAGGTGTAATGGTCCTAGAGGTTTTTGATGTTCCACCTTGACTTGTTGACACATCGAGCATCACTGTACGAATTCAGCAACGTCCCGCTTCATTCCATTCCACCAAAAACGCCCCTTAAGGTCCCAATACATTTTAGTGCCTTTGGGGTGTATTGAGTATCGTGAGAAGTGTGCTTCCTTATCTTCTCATTATTAGGTACATAGACTTTATTCTGGTATCTGAACAATCCATTTGATTTGACATAAAATCCTAGGGCCCGACCTTTGTTGGTCCTCTCCTTTAATCGAATGATCTCATCATCTTTTTCTTGGGCTATACAGATATTCTCCAGTAGTGTGGGTTTAATCTCGAGTTTTGCCATTTACACTTGCAGCTCTCCTATCACAATCTCCATATCGAGCTTCTCATGAGTGCGAAATGCAGTTTTTGGAATATCATTCGTCATAACTTTGATGTGTTGATAACCAGATCTTAAATCTAGTTTAGAAAACATCTTAGCTCCCTCCCCCCCCACTAATTCATCAAGCAACTCATCTACAATCGGAATGCGAAACTTATCCTTGATAGTTACTTGATTTAGAGCTCTATAGTCCATACACATCCTCTAGCTGCCATATGCTTTTCTTACAAGTAAAACTAAAGAAGAAAAAGGGCATTAACTGCATATCTATATGGCCTGACTGAAACTGGATGTTCACTCTGTTTAAGAGTATAACATGATCATGAGACCTATTATGAGGTAACTCTATAGGTTCTACAAAGATATTAGCACATTCTTCCAAAATCTGGGCTAAATGACCATCTTTCTTGTTCTTCTCACCCTTTCCTCCCCTTTCACTATTTTGTTGCATAGTAGTAGTATTACTACTAATACGCTGTGACAAAACTCCTGTGTTTTCCCCACAAACTAGCTTAAGGATTCATCATCCTCCAAACTGAAAGCCAAAAATACAAATTGAAAACTTTAGGACACTAACACTATCTATGACATACTCAATAACCTCAAGGACTACTACAAAACAACACCTTAAAAATGTCATCATCACAATCAGTATATAGATATGCAGTATTAACCAACGAATCATGTCTTTGGTTATTGTCTGGATCGGGTGGGATAGTGATGTGCAGAACGTGACATAGAGAATCTCGCGGATTTAAGGAAAGGAGGAAAGAAGAGAGGAAAATAAAGGAAGAGAGGGGAGGAGGAGGATCTCATCCTCCCCTGCTGACCAACAACATATTGATTGATAAACATTTTGTTTGTTATTACTTTTTAAATGATTTTTTTTTTTTTTTTTCAAAAAAATATTATAACGTGACGTAAAAGTAAAAATAATTTTAAATGTTTTACATTTCAAAATTATTTATTAATATGTTATTTTTTTAAAAGATTATCATGAAAATTTTTTCTGAAATAAAACTGAAGCCGCTCTAGGGAACCACGCGCACTCTCGAAGTAGATGGAGGCACTTGGGTGGTGTTTGGTAAATGGGTTGACTTAGACACTGTAGTTGATGTAGATTGATGTAAAAAAAAAAAAAAAAGAATGTTTGGTATAAAAAAAATGAAAAAGTAGTATGGAAAAGTGAAAAAATTTTGTTTTGTAGTGATTTTTTTATTTGAATAAAAATAAAAAGTAAATGATTTGATATAAAAAGTGAAAAAATTAGAATGTTTTGATGTTAATTTTTTTGGAAAATAATGATGAATACTATCTAGGCCAACTCCAACCTTTTTACTAAACAAGGCCTTGGAGTGGTTTGTACTTGGGGACTGAAAGCCTGTCGTTAGCTTCGTTCACGTCAGTCACTTCCCAACGCACAAAACCGACGCGAGCAAACCTCACATTTCTTCTTCAAATCCTCCTCTCTATGCTCCCCCGCCTCTCCCCTCTCCTCCGCCCCCTGCACCCGCCTCTCCTTCCCTCCGCTACTCCTATGGCGCGTGTCATCCCACGCGCCGCCCTGGCCCATTTTAGCCCCTCTCCAAACGCCGTCGCTTCCATCTGCCTTTCCCCGCGTTTAGGTTTCGATACCAATACGAATCGCTTCGGCGTCTCTCCGTCTCTGAAATCTTCGCTTTCCGCTCGGGGATTCCACGCTCTGTGCAGAGACGATGGGAGGGGATTGACGCCACTGGGAAGGGTTTGGGCTTCGCCGCAGAGAGAGTTTCGGAAGGTGAGGAGGCGGGCGGTGAAGAGTAAAGAGAAGGAGTTGGAACTCAATGTCAGTATTTGCATCGAAGAAGATTTGCCTGACGATCCTGAAGTTCTGGTACACTTCCCCTCCGTTTATTTCATTGTAATATAATTGCATAATGTATAGCTGGAAGTATTCTAATTTGAAGGGTTTAGTTTGGATTATAGAAGGCGTTGTTTTTGTTCAAACAAAGAATGGTGGAAGTGGATCGAAACCCAATAGTGGTTGTGTTTGTCTTATTGCCTGTGCGCTCTCTATGTTAAGTTCACGTGGAAATGTGTCAATTTGGAGTTGTTGGTTCTGAAAATGGCTCTCTTTAGTGAGATTAGAATCATAGATGAACAAATGCCTGGACCATAAATATGTACAATATAATTGCCATCATTTTTGTGTAGAACGAGCTTTCTCAACGTCTTTGTAGATTCCTCTCCTCTTTTCATCGAAAAAGAATAAAATTGTAGACTTATCATGTAAGGTTTTAACTTCAAATTTGGTTTGAACATGGTTACTTTTAAATAGCAGTTGGTAGTCCATAAGCAGCAGTTGAGTTATGGACTTGCAAGTTCTGTGTGATATTATAGAGTTCTCTTTTTGATTGATGATTTTGCTCTTCCATTTGTCATTTTGTACATGCTGCAGAGTATTTCAGAGATGCTTCGTTTAAATGTTCCAATGGCAATGAAGGTAGCTTTTGATGGTTTAAAAGATTCATTTTATAAAACAAGGGATACTGCTATACGTGATGTTGGTGGGTTTGAAAGTGTAGAGTTGTCTTTGCTTCTTTGCAATGATGAGTTTATTCGCAAACTTAATAAAGAATGGAGGGATGAGGATCATGCCACTGATGTTCTCTCCATGTCGCAACATGCCCCTGAACTTAAGCTTCCAATTGTAAGAACTCCAAGACATTAACTGAAGAATTTATCTTTAGTGATACAAAAACTTGACATTTTCACATGATTGCAGCTTATGTTAGGTGACATTGTAATTTCTGTCGAGACAGCTGCCAGACAAGCTGAGGAAAGAGGGCACGCTCTTCTTGATGAGATACGCGTCCTCATGGTTGGTCTAGGGATATTTGTGCTATTTTCTATTTTTTTTTTCAAGTTTTTCGTATTTTACTACCTGGATCTCTGTTCTCTTATGATTGTCTTCGGGTTTTGTGCTGCTGCTTTCCCATTTCATATATATTACTTTCTCTAATTGCTTGAAATAATATATATATTTTTTGTTTGATAAGTTACACGCACCAGGTGGGACTTGAACCCACGACCTCACCTTTCACCTTGCTACAAAGGGAGGAAGTATCACTTGAGCTAAAGCTCATTGGTTAATTGCTTGAAATAATACCCATGAATTTTTGCTGATCCCTTAAAAGACCGAATATTATTTTTGTCAAAACTGAAATTAGAAGAATCAAGATGCTGGGAATATGAGTTTGAGGTAATCTTGAATTCTATATTCTCTGTCGCCATTAAATGACAACTGTTATTCCATTTTGGTAACAAAAAGCAAATTTTTACCTGCCTGTAACATTCCACAATCAGAAAGTTGAAGTTATATGCATCTTTTCAGAAATAATTGCAGCTATCCATCCTAAATTATGGGGTCATTTTTAATGTTCCCTTAAACTACAAATTTTACGGTCAACACTGTTATTGAAGATTAAATTGCAATGTCCATCCCACCTCTCAAGTTGGTGTCAAAATTAACAGATTAGTGAGGTGGCGTGGGATGAAGATTGCTTTTTTTGTCTACTAGTCTGTTAATTTTGACAGATTAGTGCACACCCCAAACCTACCTGCCTTCTAATTTTTTTATTTTGACACTAATTTGGATGGTGGGATGAACATTTCAAATTAATTTTGAATTAAGGTGATGATCAAAAAATTTGTAGTTGAGTAGGACTGTTGCTAATAGTCCCTTAATTTCTGTGGATATTTGTAATTAACCGCTTTTAATTCTTTTGGGGATGGAAAAAATGTGATAAGTTTCCTTTTTTTCCTCTAGGAGGATTGTTAAATCTGATATTTGGATCCTAAATTTCCTTTAAGGTGTGCAGAGACAAAACCAAGGATAGAGGACATATAGAAGCATACTACTGTTTTCTTCTTCTAATGATTCCTCCAACCTAGCCTATAAATTTTCCATGTATCATTTAGTATGTGAAAAGCACATGGTTTTGAATTAGCCAGTGAGAATGATGTAGGACATGTGTGTCCCCACTTCCAAGAATAAATAGTTTACTATTAATCCTTTCCCTACTAGGAGTATATTTACTTTTCCTATTAGAATTATGTATACTTTTCCTACTAGGATTATGTTTACTTTCCTATTAAGATTAGATTTACTTTCTCTACTAGAAGTAGGTTTACTTTTTCTCCAAGGATTTCTCTTCTATAAATAGGCTAGCTTATTATGTAAAACTCAATCAATTGAATTATTATCAAATCAGAGAATTCTCTCTCAAACACTTTGCGGAGTTTTATATTTCTTTTAGCCTGCGGGCTTGTTTTATCTTTTGGGTAGAAGACGAAGACGCTTCTCCTTGCAGAATCAAAGACGCTGCTCTTTGATTAGTTACTTTAGTCTTTCGCTACGTCAGTTGGTATCAGAGCAGGCTTTATCCTGATCATGACCAATCAGCGCAACGGTGACAATTCCTTTAACGACGCTGCTCGTGATAGGGAGGCTCCTTGGAGAGTCGAATTCCAAGAGTTCCAGTAAATCCAGCAAACGATGCAACAGGAGATACGATAGGAGATGTGCCAGATGTGGGAGATGATAGAGCGCATGCACATAGGTCCTAATCGTAATCATAGGGACAATGATGCCCATGATGACGATGGGATCCAAGTGAGGCCTATTCCTCACCAACGACTTGCACCCATAAACCGACCACTGGCCTATGACGATCTTAGTGACGATGAAGACTTCGCTAAAGGAGTATTTGGATAGGACATTGGGGTAGATCGAAGTGGAGGATTACGTAGAGGAGTCGGTCGTGGCGGCGCAGGCTTCAGAGGTTATGAGTGCAGTGGAGCTGGCCATATGGGGAATGTCTTTGACAGCGCTGGCTACCGTGATGCTTATGGAGAGCAACCTAGACGTCAGGATTACGGTAGGGAGGAATCCCACGAATACCGAATGAAGATTGATCTCCCATCTTTCAACAGGCATCTTCACATCGAAGATTTCTTAGATTGGGTGATGGAGGTAGAGAGGTTCTTTGATTACATGAATATTCGCGAGGATCGCAATGTGAAGTTAGTGGCATACAAGTTCAAGGGAGGAGCTTCTGCTTGGTGGGAAAAATTACAGATTTCCCGAGCTCGACAAGGGAAGGGACCTGTAACTTCATGGTTGAAGATGAAGCGGCTACTCAAAGCACAGTTTTTACCACCGGACTTTGAGCAACGGCTATTCCAACAATACCAAGAGTGTCGACAAGGAGGTTGGACCATCCAGGCATATGTTGATGATTTCTATTGCCTATCTGCTTGGAATGATCTCATGGAGACAGAGGATCAACAAGTTGCAAGGTTTATTGGTGGACTGCGTGTGGCAATACAAGATAAGGTTTCTATGCATCCTGTCTTTACTTTGAATGAGGCAGTTAGTTTGGCAACCCGAGCAGAGAAGCAACTAGAGAGGCCTAGAGCACCAACTTGGGAGCAAAACCCGAGCGATTCGACGAGATCAACACAGGGTCGGGGAAAACAACCTCTAGTCCCGACAGTCACACCAAGTCAACCAGTGACTTCCATGGGAAAAGGAGCCAGTAGCAGTTCAAACACCCTGAGAGAACCAGCCAACAATCCATACGCACGGCCCGGTCTAGACAAGTGTTTCAAATGCAACCAACCGGGACATAGGTCACATCAATGTCCCGGTGGTAGATGGTAAACTTGATCGAACCCGAGCCAGAGGAAGGGTCCGAGAATGGAGATATTGATACACCCGAGTATGAGGAAGAGGAGTTGGCTGACGCTGATGAGGGAATCCCACTTTCTCGATCGTTAGTAATTCAACGTTTACTCTTGACCCCGAGGCAAGAGGATCAATCTCAAAGGCACAAGATTTTTCGTACTCGCTGCATAGTCAACCAGAGGGTATGTGATGTGATTATTGATAGTGGTAGCGGGGAGAACGTAATGTCTAAGGAGATGGTTTCAAAGTTGGGTTTGAAAACTGAGAAGCACCCAGCTCCATATAAGATCGGATGGATCAAGCGGGGAACCGAGACACTAGTAACCGAGAGATGTCGTTTCACATTTTCGATCGGTAAGCATTACTCGGATTCTATTTTGTGTGATGTTGTGGAGATGGATGCATGCCACTTAATCCTGGGAAGACCGTGGCAGTTTGATGTGGATGCCCAGCAGCAAGGAAGAGCCAATGTCTACACTATCTTTTGGGATGGTCGAAAGATAACATTTCGACCCTTACAAGAAGTCAAAAATTCTACTCATTCCAAGGGAAAGCCGGTCCTCCTATCCATTGGATCAGAATTTATAGAAGAAGTTAAGGAGGCCCGAGACATCATAGCATTGGTGACCGAGGGAACCCCAGGCTCCATCTCACAAGAAGTTCCCGAGATAATGCGACCGATGTTAGAAGAATTCCAAGACATTGTGCCTGAAGAGATGCCCGAAGGATTGCTGCCCATGAGAGATATCCAGCACTATATTGACTTAGTGCCGGGAGCAAGTCTCCCGAACTTGCCACATTATCAAATGAGCCCAAAGGAGAATGCTATTTTGCAAGAGCAGGTAAAGGGGTAATTCGGAAGGGACACTTGTGAGAGAGTATGAGTCCACGCGCAGTACCGGCCCTACTTGTATCGAAGAAAGATGGGAGTTGGTGAATGCGCGTGGATAGCCGGGCAATAAACAAGATCACGGTCAAGTATCGGTTTCCTATTCCCCGAATAGGTGACATGTTTGACATGCTATCTGGGGCTAAGATTTTTTCGAAGATTGACTTGAGGAGTGGATATCACCAAATCTGTATACGACCGGGAGATGAATGGAAAACTGCGTTCAAGACTAAAGAGGGGCTTTATGAGTGGATGGTGATGCCTTTTGGCCTTTCAAATGCACCAAGCACTTTCATGCGACTCATGAATTAGGTACTGAAACCTTTTATCGGAAAATTTGTCATTGTCTATTTTGATGATATTCTTATCTATAGTCGCAACCCGGTGGATCACATGGATCATGCGAGGAAAGTGTTGGAGGTCCTCTGTGAAAATAAGTTGTTTATCAACTTAAAGAAGTGTAGTTTCATGATGGATCAGTTACTCTTCCTCGGATTTGTAGTCGGTGCCGATGGAATCCAAGTGAATGAAGAGAAGGTGAGAGCAATCCGAGAATGGCCCACGCCCAAGTCAGTGGGAGAAGTAAGAAGTTTCCATGGGTTAGCAACTTTTTATAGAAGGTTCATTCAGAATTTCAGCAGTAGTGTAGCACCGATCACCGAGTGTATGAAGAAAGGAAAATTCAATTGGGGTGACGAAGCCGAGCGAAGTTTCTCAATCATCAAAGAAAAGCTATGCACAACACCTGTACTTGCCTTACCTGACTTTGACAAGCTGTTTGAAGTAGAATGTGATGCATCAATTGTTGGGATAGGAGCTGTGTTATCTCAAGAAGGGAAGCTTGTAGAATTTTTTAGTGAAAAGCTCGGAGAAGCAAGACAGAAGTGGTCAACATATGAGTTGGAGCTTTATGCTATCTTGACAGCCCTCAAGGTGTGGGAGCACTACCTTATCCAACGTGAGTTTGTCCTCTATACCGACCATCAAGCATTAAAGTTCATCAATAGTCAAAAGAATCTGAATCGGATGCATGCTCAGTGGGTTTCTTACATCCAACGGTTCACTTTTTCTCTCAAGCATAAGTCGGGAAAACTGAATCGTGTAGCTGACGCTTTAAGCCGCCGAGCTACCCTGCTGATCACCATGAAAGCTGAAGTGACTAGATTCGAGTGCGTAAAGGAGTTATATGAGGAAGATGAAGATTTTGGTGAAACCTGGAAGCATTGCAAGGCGAGGCAACCAATTTTTAAGATACATATTCAGGAGGGGTATTTATTTTGTGGGAATCGGCTGTGCATCCCGAGGAGTTCCTTACGGGAACAAATAATCCGAGAATTACATGTTGGAGGTTTGGGTGGTCATTTGGGAACAGACAAGACTATTGCTCTGGTGGAGGAGTGGTATTACTGGCCGCAACTAAAGAAAGAAGTAAGTAATTTTGTTTGACGATGCCAGACTTGTCAGGTCGACAAGGGGCAAACCCAAAATACAGGGTTATACATGCCTCTATCAATACCAGAAGTACCGTGGGGAGATGTATCCATGGATTTTGTAGTGGGTCTCCCGAGAACCCAATGAGGAGCAGATTCTATAATGGTAATTGTGGATAGATTTTCCAAAATGGCTCACTTTGTTGCTTGCAAGAAAACATCTGATGCTGTTCAAGTGGCTAATCTATTCTTCCGAGAGGTGGTTCAATTGCATGGAGTCCCAAAGTCTATCACTTCTGACCGAGACACCAAGTTCTTGTCTCACTTTTGGCGAACATTAGGGAGGCGGTTCAACATAGCATTGAACTTTAGTAGCATGAGCCATCTGCAGACGGACGGGCAGACAGAAGTTGTTAATCGAACTCTAGGTAATTTACTTCGATGTATTGCAGGTGACAAACCAAAGCAGTGGGACCTGGCTTTAGCTCAGGTTGAGTTTGCCTACAATAACATGGTGAATCGATCTACTGGGAAGGCACCATTTGAAGTCATCTATGGGAGAACTTCGAGACTTGCAGTAGATCTTGCAGCTTTACCTAAGCTACCCAGTGCAAGTGTGGCAACAGAGCATTTAGCAGAACGGGTGAAAGCTACCCAAGAGGGAGTTTGTCTGCATCTAGAAGAATCCTAGGCAAAGTACAAGATGGCAGCAGACAAGGGTCGGCGATTGAAGATTTTTCAAGAAGGAGATCTTGTGATGGTGTATCTACGCAAGGGGCGACTGCCGACTGGTACTTCTAGAAAGCTGAGGAATAAAAAGTATGGTCCATGCAAGGTACTAAAAAGGATTAACGACAATGCATATGTCATCAATCTTCCAGAAGAAATGGCGATATCCTTAACATTCAACGTGGCAGACATTTTTGAATATTTTCCACCAGAGGAGTCAAAACTTACCTCGAGGACGAGTTCTTTTCAAGAAGAGGAGACTGATGTAGGACATGTGTGTCCCCACTTCTAAGAATAAATAGTTTACTATTAATCCTTTCCCTACTAGGAGTATATTTACTTTTCCTATTAGAATTATGTTTACTTTTTGATGCAGCTTGATTATGTGGAAGCGAATAAAACAATACAAGAAGGATAAATAACTCTTAGACCTTGAGTCTATCAAGGATCTGAGAATTCTTCTCAAAACAATAGAGTCTATCTAGGGTTTTAAGGAAAATATGAAGAAAACTCCTCTGAGTAATTCTTATTGAAAGAAAACTAATCAAATAACAAAAACTGTCTTTTCAAGAGGCTATAATTATGTATTTATAGCCCCAAAACCCCTAATACTAATAAAGAACGGAATTAGGGCTCCTACAACCCTAATCCTAGTAAAACAAGTAAACTAAGTAGGCAACATTTAGACACAATTACCTCGTCTCCTTTCTTGAGCCACTGCAAGGGGTATGGGGTAGGGTGCTTCTCCGTTGCAAGGCCCAATTTCCGAACCGCTTCCTCAGCCACGACGTTCTCACAGCTGCCCCCATCAATAACAAGTTTGCACCCTTTGCCCCCAACCGTGCAAATTGTGTGGAAAAGATTATGGCGCTGTCCATCATCCCCCTCCACCTTCCGCGGTGTATAACATATCCGTCGCACCATTAATAAAGGAGTGTCATCTCGTGTGGCAAATTCTTCTTCGGCTCCATCGAAGTTATCGAAGTTTGCTGCGTACTCTTCTCCATAGCCTTGCTCATCGAAGGCTTCTCCCGAATCGACGAGTAGGGCCTTTCCATACTTCTCACCTTTGCGACAATTCGCCATCTGGTGACCCATCTCTCCACAACGAAAACACTTGGGCCCGGTTGCAGCCCCGGGTCGGCTTGACTGCCTCATGGTGTGGGGTTCTTACTTGGGCCGTTCACTTGGGAAGAGGTCTCCCGAGTTGTGAACGGAACTCTTGACCGGTTGTAACGTCCACCGCCACTATGTCCAAATGAGTTGAATGGCCCACGTGCCGACGCCTTCTCAATTAACACTGCCCTTTGATGAGCCTCCGACACATTGGAGGGGTCAAATAGGTTCAATGTGTCTTGAATTTGTGGCCGCAAACCCCCAATATACCTGGACACTAATTGCTCTTCCGTCTCGGACAAATCAACTCGTGTCAATAATTTGTAGAACTCCTCCGTGTATTCATCTATGGACTTCGAACCTTGACTCCAATTTTGTAGCCGTTGATACATGGTTCGTAGGTAATTGTGGGGTAAAAAGGCGGGTCGCATCTTTCCTAATAATTGTTCCCAACTGTCGAGCTTTCTCTTGCCCTTGCGTGTCCTACCTTGCTTCAACTGTTGCCACCATGCCGCAGCCCTTCCCCGAAATTTGGTTGCGACCAAAGAAACTCGCTGATCTTCCGGCACATCCTTGAAGTCGAGAATCTCTTCAACTGCCGCCACCCAATCCAGAAATTCCTCGGGTTCAAGACCCTCGTGGAATTTTGGAATTTCAAGTTTGAACCCGCTCTCCCACCGATTAGCATGAGCTTGCGCAGGGGGTCGACGGCCCTGCGCTCCGCAAAAGGGTTTGCAGATCCATACCCGTCGTCGTCTTCATCTTCCTCCTCCGGTATACGTGGTGGGGGTCGACGTAGATGCCAATCATGGAGGCGTGTGTCGGCCAGTTGGGTGGTGAGGTCTTCAATTTGATCCCTTATAGCCGCAATCTGCCCTTCCTCGCGCCTTCCCGGTGTCGCCTCATGTTCTTCATGAATTGAATCGTCGCGTTCGTGCACGTTATGCAAAGTTGCAAAGCGGTTGCCCTTCCTCCCTCTTGTGTTTGGAGCCATGGAAAGTGACTGAGCTCTGATACCAACTGATGCAGCCTGATTATGTGGAAGCGAATAAAACAATACAAGAAGAAGGGTAAATAACTCTTAGACCTTGAGTCTATTAAGGATCTGAGAATTCTTCTCAAAACAATAGAGTCTATCTAGGGTTTTAAGGAAAATATGAAGAAAACTCCTCTGAGTAATTCTTATTGAAAGAAAACTGATCAAATAACAAAAACTGTCTTTTCAAGAGGCTATAATTATGTATTTATAGCCCCAAAACCCCTAATACTAATAAAGAATGGAATTAGGGCTCCTACAACCCTAATCCTAGTAAAACAAGTAAACTAAGTCGGTTTAAAACAAATAACAGTGGAAAAATAACATAGAAAGCCCCGAGTGTGCTCGATCGCAAGTAGAGTGCGATCGATCGTACTACCAGGGACTTGTGCGCTCGATCCTGCGCTCGATCGCAGGTGCGGTCGCAGTTCCAGGGACTCCTGCGCTCAATCATGCGCTCGATCACCGAAACAGGGGCCATCGGTCGTAGTTCCAGGGACTTCATTCTCCAAAACAGGGGAACTGCGCTCGATCGCAATCAAGGTGCGATCGATTGCAGTTCCAGGGGCTACTTCTTTTGCTGCGCGAGTCTAGGATCGTGTCACCATCTTCTGGGGCGTCTTCACACACTTATCCATTCGGGTCTTCCTCATATACTCTCAGGTGTTGTAGTCTACATCACTTTTCCTACTAGGATTATGTTTACTTTTCTACTAAGATTAGATTTACTTTCTCTACTAGAAGTAGGTTTACTTTTTCTCCAAGGATTTCTCTTCTATAAATAGGCTAGCTTATTATGTAAAACTCAATCAATTGAATTATTATCAAATCAGAGAATTCTCTCTCAAACACTCTGCGGAGTTTTATTTTTCTTTTAGCCTGCGGGCTTGTTTTATCTTTTGGGTAGAAGACGAAGACGCTTCTCCTTGCAGAATCAAAGACGCTGCTCTTTGATTAGTTACCTTATTCTTCCGCTACGTCAGAGAAAAGAAATGGTTTTTTCATTGAACTACTAAAAAGGCATGTGCTTCTCATATGCTCAAGAGGCACATGACAAAATTGTTATGTATGGATAGATATAGTATTCTATCTTAGAACATGCTACTTGATATCCCTGCAGGTTCATGGGCTTTTACATCTTTTGGGATTTGATCATGAGATTAGTGAAGAGGCTGAAGCAGAGATGGAGAAGGAAGAGGAACTCCTTTTGAAGAGTCTTGGGTGGAAGGGGAAAGGATTAATTCAGAGTGCATATGATGCTGAAACAAATGCAAACTTTCCTGAGGAAAAAGCAGATGGTAATTTCACTGTTGATCAATTATGCTGTTTCAGCATTCTTCTTCTGGAAATGATGTGTTGGATAAATACATTCATTTTCTTTTAGAACCTATAACATGCTATATAAAAGTTTATATGAGATAATCTTACAGTTGGATTGTTAAAAGACAGGAAGAAAGAAGGCTGTCTTCGATTTTATAAACCGAAGTTCAACTATATCTTCTGTGATATGGATGGTGAGATAACACTTGTGGTACCCTTCAATGTTTTGCATTCTCTTCTTAGCTTATAACAGATTTATTTTTCGTATGCAAGGTACACTGCTAAACAGCAAAAGCCAAATTTCGTCAGCAAATGCCAGGGCTTTAAAAGAGGCTGTCTCAAGGGGTGTGAAAGTGGTGATAGCCACCGGAAAAGTAAGAACAATTGAATTCATTGACTATCATGACATTATAAAGAAGTGTATTTCAATATCATTTCATATCCTGGCAAATACATCTTCAATACTTCTTACCTGTGATCTGTTTAGTTATCCATCCTTTTGTGTTTAGCAGGTGGCTGATTTATTTCTTGCCTGTTGGATTAATGCTGTTTTCTAATTGATCAGCAGTTGTTAATTTTATTTTTGTGTACAGGCTCGTCCAGCTGTGATAAGCATTTTAAAGATGGTAGATTTAGCTGGAAAAGATGGCGTTGTTTCAGAATTTTCTCCTGGGGTTTTCTTACAGGTTTATCTTTTCCCCCTTGTTATTTCATCTTTTAGTATTTTGCTTATCTTCAGTAAGGTTAGTCCTTATCTTGAAGTTGAATGTGTTCAGCAATGGGTTATATCTCTGGTCGGAGACATGTTTGCTCTTCTGCTTAGAGAGCTGTAACCGCTCATGTTTTTTAATTTGGACATTTTTATGCCCAAAAGTATTTTTACATGTATATCTGTTCAAGTATTTTGTTCTTAACATATTTGATCTACATTAAAACTTAGAAATACTACCTTTTACTGTTGTCCTATAATGAAATGTGGTTCATCTTCTTTATATACAAGCACGGATCTTACTCCCGGTCCATCTCCCTGCCCTCAGCAACCTTCTCAACGTTGATGCAAATAAAGTGAGGCTTCAGTGTTGTTATATTGATTAAAGGAATCTATAAGAGCAGGTTTTCACCAAATCCGGGTGATGGTTAAGGTGGCTTAAGAGATTCTCAAACTGCCTGGAAGATAGAAAGCAACTTGATAGGAACTAGGTAAACTTGTTCTCTTCATTGTAACAAGTTTGCGATTTGGGATTTAGGCAATGATAATATGATATTATTTCATAATCTGGATATTTTCTGGGATGTTCCGAAAAATAATGGAGAACTTAAGGAAGTCAATTATGTATTCTGAACTCCTCAAGGGTCTTTTGGAAAATTATTTGTTATCAATTTTTGGAAATTCATGATAAATTAGATGGTACGAAGTAATCTAATTTCTGTATGGTTCTCTTAGCTTCACTGCTATAACCTTGGCTTGGTAAGGATCTATCTTTACAAGTAAGACCGTAAAATTATCACTAATGTGCTTTCTATAGTCCTGTCTCTCTCTCTCTCTCTCTCTCTCTCTCTCACACACACACATTTTGCTTTTATTAGTTTTGTAGATCTTCCCTCTTTTACCTTCTTCTTTTCATTGATGAGTTTCCTTTAGGCTCGTTGTTTATTTTATGTGCCCTTCTCCCATTAAAATTAGCTATCTTGTAAAGAGGCGAATATTATAGTGCTGTGCTACATTTAAAGATAATTGTGGTGCATATTCATTTGTCCATGTATAAACATGAGCTACTTGAGATGTTGACTTCTTTGGTCTCCTTATAGGTTCTTTTGATGTAGGACAAACAATAAACACAAAACTCACACTGTGAAAGTAGGCAAAAGAGAGAGAAAGAAGCTAAAAGAGGAGAGAGAAAGAAGCTAGAAAGAGAGAAGTCGGTAAATAGAGAGAGAAGAGAGAAGAAGCTAGGGAGAGAAAGAGAAAGAAGAGGGGGGAAGAGAAGGAGATGGAGAATCAATTCCTCATATATATATATATATATATTTTAATCTAGGGCAACGTCTATTTATTAGATTGCCTAAAATACTTTTGGACAATCACCTATTTATTGAATTACCAAAACAATCTAGGACCACAGTTAATACCATTGACTCTTGAAAATGAAATACTAATAAACTTGTTTCACATCATTCGCCCTTGGTTGAAGAAAACTCGACCTCAAGATCCGAAATTCTGAAAGGGTAAAAAGATATGCTTTAAATTTTTTGGATCCAAGCCCCAAGTCTTGAAAATGTCCAATCCGCCTCTGTTTGAGAAGTGGGCAGCATTCATCCAACACATTTTTTTTTTCAAAGCAAACTCATCCCTGCTGTCATGCGTTGTTGTCTCTCTCAATATTTTCTTGCTGTGTTGACCTGCTGACCAAGAGAACATAAATAATTGTTGTTTATTTGTGTCTTTCGAAACCCAACGAAATACCCAAGGTTGAAAGACAAGAAAAGCTCTTCTGTGAATTTCTGTGAAATACCCAACGAAATACCCAATAACCCACGGTGCCAATCAAAATGGAGTAATGCGTATGCTGCCAAGTGACTGAAGATGGTTTATGGCAGATGGGATTGCGAGGGCGGAGGGACGGTGCACCAGTGGCTGAAATGGAAGGACCAAGTGCTGGTTCTCTCGTTCGCACACCGTGGGTCATTGGGCAAAGTGGGTCTGTTGATACGGTGCTGTCTGGACGGCAGACTGAGGATGAGCATGACCAACAAATCGAGGCACGGGCGCTGTGGTCGGTGGTGTGTCTGGGATACTAGGTATTTGGGTGGTGGTGGCTGGTAGCGCGGGTGGCCGGATTTTGCTGGAGTTGGTTGTGGTGAGTGGTATGTTGGGATTTTCTTATTGCTTTTTTTTTTTTTTTTTTTTTAAAAAAAAAAAAATATATTTAACAGTGGTGATTGTTGATGCGGTGGTTCTGATGTGGGTTTTGAGTGTTTTAGGTTAGATATTTAGGTGGTGGAAGAAAGGATTATGAATATGTGTTGTCTAGGAACGGTGGAGATGATGGCTTTCAGTGGTGTGAGATTGATGGTGCTAGTGTTTGAAAGCAAGGGACGGTAAACTTGTGGATTGCTTGATTGTTATGGGAAACAATCAGACCTGGCCTTGATACCAATTTGATGTAGGACAAACAATAAACACAAAATTCATGTGGTGAAAGTAGGGAAAAGAGAGAGAGAAGCTAAAAGAGGAAAGAAAAAGAAGAGAAAGTAGAAGCTAGAAAGAGAGAAGCCAGAAAGAGGGAGGAGAGAAGTTGTGGAGAGAAAGAGAGAGAAGAGGGGGGAAGACATGGAGGGGGGAATCAATTTCTCATGTGTGTGTGTGTGTGTGTGTGTGTGCATGTCGTAATCCATAAAGTCTGCTTCCAATGGAGTACAAAGTATGCTTAAATGCTCACAACTAAACCCTAGGGCAACATCCATTTATTGACTTACCTAACATAATCTAGGGCAATACCTATTTATTAAATTGCCTCAAATACTTTAAGACAATCACCTATTTATTGAAGTACCAAAGCAAGGGCGACAATTATTACCATTAACTCTTGAAAATTAAATACTACTAACTTGTTTCACATCCTCGTTCCATGTATATCTCACAGCACATAGGATTTGGGGCAATTTGATGAGGTGCTAAATAAGTGGTTCTTGGAGATTTGAGGTAGCCATCGGATGGCCCTCCATGAATATGTGCTCCTGGATATATAAACTCCATGGCTGTCCTACCAGGTCCTTTCTGTATATGTCCTACAACCACAATCTTTTTACTGTTGTCTAAACCAATTAAGTCCAAATATCCATACCACTTGTTGAAGTCCTCATTCAAATAGTTATATGCTTCAAGTGCTCTGCTATGTTTGAACTAGGCAATTTAAATTCACCAGTGAATTGCTAAGTAGCTTCACTGGATCCATCTATATTTCTATCTCCATATATATGTATATGAGCTTCTTCAATAGCCGCATGTGAACTATTAGGATGAAGATAGCAAATTAGGCAAAGTCTTCTTGATTGGAATGTCAATGGAATCTTTGGAAGGTTCGTTCAAGACCCATAACGTTGGAAAGGGATCGTGGCAAGAGCATAATTTAACGATTTAACAGATTAACAATAATTATCTTCTCACATGACCCATAACGTTGCAACTTAAACTGAGATTTCTCCCCTCTCGTTTGTAATCTTGAAGGTTTTAACCATATATGAGGCCTTAAATATGTCAAGTCAGGTATGGATCTTCACTTGGAATATTAATTCTACCAAATTTTATGTTATATAAACCTCTGGAAGGCATATTGATTGAATAAACAAGGAAATAAGTGATTTCATTCAGTGCATTTATTTTCTGTAGAAAACAGTAGAGCACAGAAGAGACATGTAGCTTATGCTCTTAAAAGGGTAGTACATAAATCATATATTTTGAAGAATCTCTTCCCAAATATATATATGGTAAATTTCGACTTGGTCAATTTATGTGGTTACTTATTGACTCAATCTCTATTTCCTTTCTCTTCTGTAAATTTGAATCAAGCTCTATGTTACTTATTCACAGGAACCTTGTACAAAATGGAATGACATTTTGATCTTGTCTATGCTTTTGAAGTCTTAAAATTTTCTTTGTGTTTGGTTATCATTCAGCCTCAATTTGTTTTTTTTTTTGTTTTTTGTTTTTTTGTTTTTTTTTTTTTTCGCATATGTTGCCACTTACAATCTGTCATCTACTTGATTCCAGGGATTGCTTGTTTATGGTAGACAAGGTCGGGAAATATTTAGAAGGAATTTAGATCCAAATGTTTGCAGAGAGGTAATATTCTTTGTACTTTGATGGTAAATCTCATAGGTTATTTGTAATGATTGGCAATTTCACGAATGGTCTCTCTCTCTCTCTCTCTCTCACTAGTACGTGTAAGTGCGTCCTGACATTCCTAACCTATGTGTTTGTATTCGGGGAATGATGCCATCTTAGTTCTCCTTTTAGGGTGTTTATCTATGGGAAGGAGTGTAAACGAACAAAGCTACCCGTGAGCTTGCTTGGGATCGGCTCGATAAAGCTCGACTTGTGGCACGACTTGAGTACTAAATGGGCCGTTCGTGAACACGAAATATAGGCTCGATTATTAAACGAGACATACTCGTATAAAACCCGGCTCAGCTCGAATAACGTTCGTGTGCAGGATTGTATAAAGCTCGACTCACTTAAATTAGAGTCAGTCCATGCTGGAGTGGTAGGAGATGTTGGTGGTTTGGCTAGTATCCTTGGTTGTAGGGTGTCCTCTTTGCCTATAAAGTATTTGGGTCTTTTGTTGGAGTAGGCTTCATATAAGGCTAAATCGATATGGGATGGTTTTATTGAGAAAATATAATGTCGGTTGACTGGTTGGAAGATGCTTTATTTGTCCAAGGGTGGTAGGTTGACACTAATTAGAAACACTCTTTTCAATTTGCTTTCGTATTATCTGTCCTACTCCATCCCCATTGGTGTTGCTAACCGTATTGAGAAACTTCAACGGGATTTTTTATAGGGTGGAGTCGGCGACGAGTTTAAATTTCATCTAGTCATTTGGTGTAAGATTTGTTCTCCACTTTCCACCTGTGGTTTTGGGGTTAGAAATTTGATTCTTTTAACTGAAGAAATGGTAGTGTTTTGCCACAGAAAGGGAGTTCTTGTGGAGATTGGTAGTGGAATTTATATATGACAGCATGTGGGGAGGGTGGTGTTGTAGGGTCCTTTGGGGTTGGGGTATGGAAAAACATTAGGCGGGGGTGGGGAGGTTTCTTTAAATTTGTCAGATGAGGTGGGAGATGGGTCCAATATCAGATTTTGGCATGATCTATGATGTGGGGACTAGATTTTGAAGGCAACTTTTCTAAATTTGTTTAGTATTGCTCGCTGTAAGGAGGCTTTGGTGGCGGATTGCGTGCAGTTTTTCGATGATATTCTTTGATGGAATATTTCTTTTACCAAACTAGTGCATGATTAGGAGATGGGGTTGGTTACTTCGTTCTTTAGTCTTTTGTACTCTCTTAGGTTGAGATGAGGTAGCCGTGATAAAATTTGTTGGATTTCTTCCAAAAAGTGGACCTTCGTGGTCATATCTTTTTATCATGCACTCCCCCCCGCCCTGCTAGAGCTTCATTTCCTTGGAAGAACATTTGGAGAAATAAGGTTCCATAGAGAGGTATTTTTTGTGTGGACAACATCGTTAAAGAAGATCTTAGCTTTGGATAGCCTGAGAAAGAGGCATGCATAGTGATGGATTGGTGTTGCATGTGCAAGCAAAGTGGGGAGACCATAGATCGTCATCTACTCCATTGTGAAGTGGCTAGAGCTTTGTGGGTATTGATTTACCGTCTTTTTGGATTAGATTAGGTCATGCCTCCAAGGGTGGGGTTGTTGGCTAGCTAATGAGGTCAGTTTGGAAGTAGCTGTAATTTAGAAGGCTGGAAGTTGGCCCTTTGTGCTTAATGTGTTTTATTTGGAGGTAGCGTAATGCTCAGAATTTCGAAGATTTTAAGAGATCGGTGTTAAGTTCAAAGCTATTATCTTCAAATCTCTTTATGGTTGGGTGGTGAGTAACAACAATTTTCATTTTTCTTCTCTTAGAATTTTTTAAATTTCTACTATTTCTCTTTAATTGGGGTCTCTTTTGTATACTTGTGTATTTGAGATGTGCCCCTCTATACTTTCTAATAAGATGAATTACTTATATAAAAAAATCTCATCGGTTCATGTATCATACTCTTTTTTTTTTTGATAATGAAGAATCCTTCCAAGGTAGGGCCATTTTGTGTACCCAGGTAAACCTCAGACCCGTGCAAATCGCTCCATCCATATGGATCGGGTAATACTTTGGCTTTGCCGGCGAGCTGGCCCATGGAATTGTTTGTAACCAAGGGGATTTGAACCCTAAGCTTGATGGGAATGCCACCAAAACCAAGACCCTTACCACTTGAGCCAACCCCTTGGGGTTCATATATCTTATTGAAAATGCAACAAAAAAGTAAAGAAACTTATGACGTGTAGATTCAAAAAAAATTTATGTAGCCTAAAACACATATGTTTTCCTAGTAAAAATTTTATGTAGCCTAAAACACATTTGTTTTCCTAGTAAAAATTTTATGTAGCCTAAAACAAAGCAGTAAAAATTTCTGTGGCTTATGGCAAGATATTTAGATTTTATGAATTATTTGCTTTTCTTAAAAAAAAAGAAGAAAAATTGGATTTTAGTTTTGGAAACTAAATACTTCAGACATGCAATATACTATTGATTTACTGGAGGATTCTTATTCACTAATGCTAAAACAAATATTTATGTTATTTAAATTGCAGGCCTGTCTTTACTCTTGGGAGAATAAAGTTCCTCTCATAGCTTTCACCAAAGATCGATGCTTAACTTTATTTGATGACCCGCTAGTTGACTCACTGCACACTGTATATCGTGAGCCAAAGGTGCCTTATAGACTTGACTTTTTATCTTATGTTATTGTCATTGTGTAGAGGCTTCTTCATTTGTATAATTTACCAGAAAAATCTTGACAGGCAGAGATCATGCCGTCGGTTGATCATCTCTTGGCTGCAGTTGACATACAGGTATGCTCTTGGCAGGAATATAGACTCTCTCTCTCTCTCTCTCTCTCTCTTTTTTTGTGATACTGAAGTGTTGAGAAGTTAGGTAAGGTTTGACCATTTGTTAAGATGCTGGCATTAACTGGCTATTTTCTTCAGTGTGAATTCCATGAAAGATGCTGTCTTTTACAAAAGCGGTCCCCTAGCTCAGTTGGTTACTTATCAAAAAAGAAAGATGCTGTCTTTTATTTTCATTGCAATTGTTTCAAGAGTATATGCATGCACTTAATATTTAAAGCGCATCCCTTAATGTGCAAGTTATTTGGATGAAGATTTTCCTGTCAATAATAATCAGAATAAGTAGTGAGGTTACGTTCTGCTCTAAATTTCAGAGTATATGCATGCACTTAATACTTAAAGCGCATCCCTTAATGTGCAAGTTATTTGGATTAAGATTTTCCTGTCAATAATAATCGGAATAAGTAGTGATGTTACGTTCTGCTCTAAATTTCTTGTGATTCAAACATGCTTTCTTTTGGGAGAAAAACTTAATGAAGTGCCTTTGTTTGCCTTTGCAATTGATTCACTTGGTCTCAAGCAAACAACCCAACAAAACAATACTCCTTTTCCTGTTGCCTGGGTTCTTGTTATTCCAAAACAATCCAGTAAGTACTCTGGGAGCACCACGATCCTGACTCATATGAATGCAGCTCGTCATGTCAGATCCACATTTATGTGATTGAGACGCATGGCACTCGTGGTGTACCAAACTTTTGGGAAAAAAAAAAAGTATACTTCTGGTTTACCGATTAGTGTCTCCTTGTTATGACACAAATCTTTTGCATTCACAGAAAGTGATCTTCTTAGACACTTCTGCGGGAGTGACCACTACGCTGCGGCCATACTGGTCAGAAGCAACAAGAGATCGTGCCACTGTTGTTCAAGCTGTGCCAGACATGCTTGAAATTGTTCCACTTGGGACCTCAAAAGGGATTGGAGTGAAAATGCTGCTTGATCATTTGGGAAGCACTGCAAAAGAGGTATGCCGTTATATATGTGATAAAATCTTGTGAAATTTCTATTCTCCACTACATTTTGACAATTAAAATCATTAGACTGGAAGGGGTGTTTAATCCTACCGTAGTACTTTCGTGTATCCTATTGGCAAGGCTTGCCACGAGGCACATGTGATCAACATTAGACTCTCACTCTTCTTCATTGTTGTGGAGCTTTCCCCACTTGATCTTGCATTTTCACATCATGAGGTGCAGCATGGATTTCATCGGACTGGAAAAAGCAGATAGTTGATATAATATTTAATAGTCCTACAAGCATAGTTCATTTGGAGCTTCCCCAAGTGAGCTAAGCTTGTATCTTTGGAGGTTAACATTAAGGCTGTAAAATGACTCCCTCAGATTTGAAAACACATTCTTCCTACTTACAACTCAACTGGGGTCGGACTCTGATTTCTTCAACCAAACCAAACCATAAGGGGGTGGGTTATATACAGAATATTGACAGCACTGATGGGTGCTAGATGGTGGTTGGTTGGTTTGGATAGTTGGAATAAAGGCTTGCTTGAGAATTCTTTACTTCATTTCCACAGTTTTTATCGTTATATCATAAACGTAGCGCCCTTCTCAAAATGCATCATCCTTCTCCAGATTGGAGCCCTGAGATCGAGGCTGTCGAATCTTTTCATTTTGGGAAACAAGTCACCTTCAAGTTCTCTGAATTTGGCTTGGATGCCGCGGTTGTAGGCCGTGTTGGAGCTTGAGTTTTCCCTTGAATTATTGCCTTTGAGGATGAGAGAACTGTATTGGACCAATTTTGGTTAGAAACTCTTAACCCCCCATTCGAAACTAAATATTTCGTCTGACCCGATCCCACCTTGGATGGGAATTGACTGATTTTGGTTGGTTTTGGTGGGGCGGATTTGGGTGGTGGTTTTAATTTTTTTAACTGCCAAGCTAAGATGATCAAGTTTGATATATTTCCTTTATTGGAGATGTGGCCGTATCTGGCTCTACACCTGACTGATTCTAATCAATTATCTCTAGATAATGGCAATTGGTGATGGGGAAAATGACGTTGAGATGCTTGAGCTGGCTTCTTTAGGCATTGCTCTTAGTAACGGATCAGAGAAGACAAAAACTGTGGCTAATGTAATTGGTGCCAGCAACGACGAAGACGGTGTTGCTGATGCCATCTACCGGTATGCATTCTGAGCTTCACTTCAAGCATGAAAAACTAAACTAGACTAAATAATAACCAGGGAAGCAATCTGTTGCTGCTTTCACCAAATTATTATTATTATTATTTTTCTCTCAAAAGAAACATTAAATGAGCTCAGCCAAAGGCGCGTGAAGTTTTATCAATTTTTACTCATTGAATTATATATAGGATGAATTTCATCTTTGGTGTTTCATGTGACCGATGTGGAATCATTTTATGTGTATCATATGAAATGTTTTCTATTTGGTTTCTTTATCTACATATAATTAAGTCTTTTTCTTTGTTTTTTTTTTTCTCGGCTTTCAGAGTATTCCTGTTTAGCTTATGGACATGCTTTCAGAAAAGTAGTGTTCATCATGATTGCTTTCAGAATCAGTAAACATGCTTTTCCTTTTCCTTTTGTTTATAGGAGAAAATACACTTTATCTCTGAAATATCCATCAATTTGTACTTTTAATCTCACTGTTTAAAAAGTGACTTTACACTCCCAAAATATCTAACATTGACACTTGATCCTCATGAAGTACACTTTTACCTTCCTAAGTATTTTGAGTTGACATTTTACCCTTCCCCCCCTCCCCCCCTCACCTTCCCAAGTATCTGACAGTGACACTGATGGATGTCAACTCTGGGGGGGTAAAGTGTCTTCAAAATACTTAAGGGGTAAAGTGTACTTCTTGGGGTCAAGTGTCAATGTCAGATACTTTAGGGGGTAAAGTGTCACTTTTTAAATATTAGTGTTAGAAGTGTAAATGAGTGGATAGTTCAGGGGGTAAAGTATATTTTCCCCTTGTTTATATATAGCTAAAGCAAAAACGAGAGATTGCTTTATGAAATAAAATAGCAAATTCTCACCAAATCGATCTTTATCACTATCACTGTATGTTCATATTATTCAAATTTCAATTATTCAAGAATTTGCATGCATTAAGTTTCAATGGAAGTATAACACTTGGTCATTTAAAGCATAACTTAATTAATTTCAGATATCTTTTAATTACAGAGTAAGCTTAATTTAAATTTTACAAAGCCTCCAAGTTTCCAAGCTCTATTATAGCATGTTGCGCATCATAACTCAGTTTAATTTGTAATGAAGTGGCTTCTAGGAAGAAGACCAAAAAAAAAAAAAAAAGACGAAGAAGAATAATGTGCAAAACAGCAATATCCACTCAACCAAAGCTTTTAAGAAGAGGTTAGACATAGAAACTTTGCCAACCAATATGAAACGTATGACAATTTTTATTTTTTATTTATTTATTTTTTTGAGCATGATAATCATCAAATTTAAAGGAAAAAAAAAACTACGATAGGAGGGGTGAGGGACCCCCAACAGCACTCCAAGCAAGAAATAAAAACTAAAACTAAAACTAAAACGGGAAATGGATCCAAAATGATCTAAAATGTTCTAAGGCCTAAAGTTGCTTCCTTACACAATTTTAAGCACAAATCAGTCCTCAAAGTGGCATCCAATCATTCAAGTCCACATCTTTTTATCAAAAGTCTAACATTATTTTCAAAAGACAAGGCTTTCTCTTCAAAGATACAACTGATCTACACATCAACACCTTTAAAACTATATCTACTGTTGAATAATATGGAAAACAAAATAGCTCAAAGCATCCATAAAGCTCAAACTCTCAAACTACAATAATAATTAATCCGCATTAAAGTACATACACACTCTTCTAATCTTGCTTTCCATCCATCTACAACCCATTCTTTACCATACATTCCCAAAGCCTCAAGATTTACAAAGAAAAACTTGGGTCTTTTCATGGAGGAGACCTTCTCTACCATTCTCACCCAAAACATGAACCTATTGACCAAATACCCACACGCATCACAGAAATCTTGAAATAGTAGATCCATGTATCATAAATCATTGAAAATTTCGAGAAACTTAAAACTTACCCTTGAATCTTGCTCTAAGCCCCGTTGCTCCAAGTACACTCCCTTCTCTTCTTCTCCTCTCAAATCTCTCAGCTTTTTTTATTGTTGTGAAAATTTAATTACTCGCAAGTGGACAAATCGTTTGCAATAAAAGGTTGTAAGTGCGAGGTCAATCCCACAGGAAATTGTGTTTATGAAAACAATTATATCTAAATCAATTAAATCATAACTTAATTCTGAAAAATATTTGATTTTTGGTTTTGAAAATAAAACATAAACTAAATAAGATAAAATTAATCAAAAGAAAGCACTAAGGTTTTGGAATCCACACTCACCAAATCATTATAACATGTTCCATGTTTATCAACATTATCCGAAGTTCTCATAATAAAAATCTTATGTATGTTGTACTATGCTCCAGAGAATTAATTAAATTATCCAATGTATCCATCCATTGCACAAATCACAAAAAATATCCAGTTTAAACTAAATCATCAAATGTATCCGTAGGACAAATCACAAAGGATATCCAATTTTTTTGATAATAAAACTCAAGCAATCAATTGAATGAAACTATCTCAAATCATCAGATGTATCTGTAAATCGCAAAAGATATCTAAGAATCATCTTAATAATTGAATTAAAGTCGAACAATTGGAATATTAAAACTCAATAAAATCGGATAATATTAACTTACTTGAAAACATTGTTGCTCTTCATTGGTGAGGCTTCATTGTCAACCTTAGTCAAGAATTTAGTTACACATGACTGAAAAATAAATCTTAAACCTAAAGAAAAACTAAGCTAAAGGGGAGAAAATGTGTGAAATTTAGGACTATGCAGCCCCTATAGCTTCCTCTGAAGTCCCCTCTATTTATAGAGCTCTTTCTAGGGTTTTCTAGGGCTTTTTGCCCTAAAAACGGTGCTAGGCTTTGAAGCTATAGAATCTGATAAGTGGCCCGTTCTGACGGGATTTCTATCTGCTTTTCCTAAGTGCGCTCGAGCGCACGTCCGTTCGGACGGAGACTTTCCCGTTCGGACAGGGAACTCATCTTTCGGACGGCTTGTGAACGGCCTGCGAATGGAGGCTCTTTTGACTTAGTAAAAATCGGAATTAGCAAACTCTCGTGAAACATGACTTTGTAGATTTTTGAGTTAGCTTTCCAATTCCGCAAAGCTCCCTCCAATCTGAGTTCTGAAACTGTAGATATGGCCTTTTTAGTAGGACTTGTCAGGTGCGAATGAATGCTCGATCCAAATTTGTTGCCAATGCTCCCTTAAGTGTCTTAAGCCCAGATTTAATGGAATTAGTTGCATTTTTCCCTCGGACCTTGAAAACACTAAAACATAACATCAAACATATAATAATGACAATGAATTAACATAAGCAAATTAAGGGGCTTAAATATGTACTATTTAGCACTCATTAAACACCCTCAAACTTACATATTGCTAGTCCCTTAGCAATACAAAACTAAAAATAAAATGAAAACAAGAAACTTAAATCATCTTTCGTGGGAAAGACGATTGCATTTAGCATATGCAACATGCCTTTTAAACCCCTAGGCATCCCTAGTGGACGAGTGAAGTCTCGTGAGGGTTTAACAGAAATGATACCCACAAATATTGTAGCACTATGTTATTGAAAAGGATGAAGTTTCACACAAACAATGGTTCTTATTCATGACTAAGCTTAAAAAGACAAACTCTATCTTCAAAATCTTTAAGGGCATCCAAAATCAAATCACTCATAAATGGACAATTGAGACATCATATGTTCTGATAGGTGCAAAGTGAAATTAGCATAAAATCATGAGGCTTTAATTTAATCTCAAGACAAATGGTTCAGTGCCTCAAAATTTGTTAGAATTCCTATCAGATGAAACAACCAAGGCAAGATGCACATTTTTCTTCTTTTTGTCTTTTTTTTTTTTGGTTGTATTGGCCGTGCAATGCTTAGCTCCCTTAAGCTTTCTAATTGACCAGTTTAACGAGTGTTAGGCTAGTGACTCCAAAACCAGATGGCTTTAGGGTACTATATGTAAAACATCCCTAAAGGCTTATTAACTCAAGTCAAAAAGGCTACGAAGCTGATGCAGCCTGACTTGGTAAGTTGCGGCGAAGAACAACAATAAAACAGCAGATAGGTAATTCTAGATCTTGAATCTATCAATGATTTGAGAATTCTTCTTGAAAAGCTAGATACTATCTAGGTTTTGAAGGAAAAAGAGGAATAAACTCAACTATGAGTAATTCTCATTAATAAAAATCAATAATCAACATAAACTCCCTTTCTCTGGAGGCTATAAGCATATATTTATAGCCTGAAACCCTAATCCTAATAAAATATGACATAAATACCCCCAAAACCCTAAACCTAATTAAATAACGAAATAAAGACTCCCAAAACACTAACCATAATAAAATAACAACATAAAGTCGGTTAGAAAGTAAAATAAATTGACGGCGCCCGTTCGGATGGCCACGACACTTAAACGACAAAAACATGAAATAACATATGGGTTTAGGATATACTCCGATCTACATCATTCTCCCCAGGTTGGAGAGAATTCGTCATCGAATTCGACCGGTTCTTCCCGCCGTCCTTTGGTTGTCCAGTCAACTCATTTCATCCTCCTCTTCTCAAAATCACATGGCCACACCTCATAATAAACATGATGACCCGCACCTTACCTTGCCGAGTAGACTTGCCAAGCTTTGCTAGTACCTTCCCCTTCCCAAATGCCATGAGAATCCCCAAAGAACTCACAAAGATCCTTTCACTCTTTGATAGAAAAATCGTCTCTGCCCTATAGATCTCATCACAACTTTGGTTAAAATTTTTTGACAAGATAGCATCTACTCCAAGAAATCAACTTCCAAATCAAAGATTTCTCTTTCAGGTCTTTCATCAAAGACTTGGTGTATAGAACTCACCTCTTCGTCGGGATAGATGTCATAGACTGGTGGAGAGGCCCAATCTTCCGAGCAATCTTCTTCAATAAATTCATCTTCCTCCACCACAACTGATTGACTCCTAATCTCCGTTGTCTCTCTAGGCATCATCTCCGCCACCTTCCTAGGTACTTCTTTTTGTGGAATTATTTTATTTTATTTTTTGTGTCACCAAGAACTCTTTGGGTTGCAAGCAACTTTGGAATTCCGGTACATTGAGTTTGAACCTACTCGCTCGCTGATTGGCATGAGCTTGCGCGAGGTGCTGATGTCCGTGCGTTAGGAACTCCGCAAACGTGTTTCTAGATCCACTCCCTTTGTGACCGCACAGGTTGGATATTCCAGTAGTGAGGTCTTCAATTTTATCCCTCATAGCCATGAATTGATCCTCCATGTATTGCCAACGTTCAACGATAGATTTGCCTTCCGCCTCCACAAATCGCTGTATTGGTTGGCAACGACAATTGTTCGGCCCACCACCCATGTGCCGCGAACAAATCGCCGGTTGCTCCTTATGTGCTATCTTCGTGTACACGTGCACCTCGTTCATGTTTGCTAGACGGTCGCTCTTCCCCATTCATGGAAAGTAACTTGAGTTCTGATACCAACTAATGTAGCGTGACTTAGTGGGCTGCAGCGAAGAACAACAATAAAGCAGCAGATATGTAATTCTAGATCTCGAGTCTATCAATGATCTGAGAATTCTTCTTGAAAAGCTAGATACTCTCTAGGTTTTCAAGGAAAAAGAGGAATAAACTCAACTTTGAGTAATTCTCATTAATAAAAATCAATAATCAACATAAACTCTCTTTCTCTTGAGGCTATAAGCATATATTTATAGCCCAAAACCCTAAACCTAATAAAATATGACATAAATACCCCAAAACTCTAAACCTAATAAAATAACGAAATAAAGACTCCCAAAATCCTAACCCTAATAAAATAACAACATAAAGTCGGCTAGAAAATAAAACAAATTGACAGCGCCCGTTCGGAAGGGACATATGACCGTCCGGACGGCCACGACACTTAAATGTCAAAAACTTGAAATAACATATGGGTTCAGAATACACTCCGATCTACATCAGAAGCCAAGCTAGTCACATCATCAATCAACCTGAACTTTACACATTTTTACGCGAACACTCAATGCTTAATGAGGCATGAGGTTCGGTTACTTAGTGAAAAACTCAAAATGATCTATTTTTTTTATTATTATTTTTATCTTGCAAGCCAAGGTTATTTATCAATAGGTCATCCAACAAATGTTGAAATAAAAATGATTAAGCTCAAATATCATACCTAACAGACTATATGCTAATATGCTCATGATAATTATACTAAAAAACAAGCGAAATCTCTTTTGCCCAAAAATAAGTCAAATAACTTTGATTCCTAATGACATGATGATGTGTTCAAAACTTTAAGCAAGCCAGTGAAATGCAAACCACAGTTACAGTTTAACTCAAACTTGACAACAACATAACACAATTTTTTTTTTTTTTTAGAAAAGAAAAAGAAAAAGAAAAAAAGGCAGTGTGTTTTACCTTATCCCCAAACTTGAATTATACATTGTTCTCAATGCGTAGTATATAAATGCATTACTAGAAGTAAGGAAACGTCTGATTGTGAAAAAGGCCAGGGCGTCCTCCAAACTTAAACACTAGCACACCAATCAAAAACTTATAGCAATAGGCATCATAAGATTAATTGATGTTAGAAACAAAAATAAAATGACAAGAAAAAATATGAAAGAGTAAAGAAGGAAATCATGAATGAAGTGTAGAAAATAAAAAGAAAAATTACAGTGCTTTTCCCGATCATTCGGATGTCCAACCAATCTCTTCCACCATTTATTCTTTAAAACTTTATAGCATTCTGGAAGGACGTTTTGCCATCTTAGGTAGCCAACTTGCTTGTTTCGACGGATCTTCTTAGGAAGACAATTCCCAGATATGCACGCTTGTGTACATAAATCCTTGAGGACCTTGGCATAAGATGGTACTTTGAGACATTCAGGAAATGAAGCTTTGGGTTCTTGATGTGTCTCAAGAGGTGTTGTGCAAATTTTAATATACTCGCAAGTGCACGAATCGTTTGTAGTTTAATAGATTGCAAGTGTGAGGTCGAACCCACAGATAATTGTATTTTTGAAAGAACAACTTACATCTAAACTAATTTTTTCTTAACCTAGTTCCAAAAGGTTTTTGATTTTGGGTTTTTAAAACTAAAAGACAACGTAAACTAAATAAAGTAAAACAAAAGATAAAGGTACTAAGGTTTGGGAATTCACACTTCATAACAACATGCTTCATGTTCATCAATATTAATCCGAAGTTCTCATAAATTAAATCTTATGTATGTTTTTCTATGCTTCAAAAGATTAATCAAAACCATCCCATGTACCCATTCATTGCACAAATCACAAAAGGAATCCAAATTTAATTGAAACACTAGATGTATCCGAAGAACAAATCACAAGGGATATCCAATTTTTAAGCAAATAAAACCAAGCAATCAATTATGTTAAGTTATCTTAAATCATCAAGTGTATCATTGAATCACAATAAGATATCCAAAAATTATTCCACACATTGAAAAGAAGTAAAACAATTGAAATTAAGCTCAATAAAATCGGAATAATAAAAACGTACATAAAAGTAACGTTGTTCTTCATTGGTGAGGCTTTATCCCTAACCTTAGTTGAAAATTTAACTCTACATAAATAAAGCTAAAACCTAAACCTAAACTAAACTAAAGAGAAAAACTGTAGAATCTTGCTCTCCGGAATTGTATATCTTTTCTTGAACGCAAAGAGGTTTATTTATAGTCTTAGGGAAGTCCTAGAAGCCTTAGTAAGCCTATCTAATTTGGAGGTCTGTCTCCCAGTTCAAATAGAAGTCTGAAATCGGAATAGGATTCATCAAGATTTGTATTCTTTTATTACGGGACGATTTTGGCATCGTAAACGTCCGAATTAGGAAAATCCTATTTCACAAGGAATTGTATTATTTTGAATTAGCTTTCCAATGCCGCTGAAATAACCTCAACTCGATATTTGAGAGGAAAGTTATGTTCAAAATACTGAGACGTGTACTGAATCTGAATTTGAATCAAATCTAATTTTGACTCTAATTAGAGAAATTTCGATTTAATCATTTCCTTGATTGCGTTAAACTTAACCACATCATCTAGGTCTTCTCAAAGTGTGATTTCTTCCAAACTTTGCATTTTTCTTCAACAATCTACAAAACACTAAAAACACAAAACTAACACAAACCATTAAATAAGGACACAGCTAAAGGATTAACTAATGTAAATAAAGAGGGTCTAAATATGCAATATTTGACACTTATCAAACACCCCCAAACTTACATTTTGCTAGTCCCTTGGCAAAACAAAACGAAAAATAAAATGAAAGCAAAAAATATAAATCCTCTTTCGTGTGAGAGACAATTGTATTTAGCATATACAACAAGCCTTTTAAACCCCTAGGCATCCTTAATGGACGAGTGAAGTCTCGTGAGGGCTTAACATGAATGATACCCACAAACATTGTAGAACTATGTTGTTAATAAGAAAGAAGTTTCACACAAACCATGGTTCTTATTCATGAGCAAGCTTAAAAAGACAAACACTATCATTTCAAAAAGACAAGCTTAAAATGACAAACTATCATTTCAATCAAAAGGAAATCCAGAATCAACACACTCATAAATGGACAATTGAGACCTCATATGTTCTAAAAAGTGAAAAGTGTAATTAGCATACAATCATGAAGCTTTCAATTTAAACTCAAAACAAGTTCCACAAAATTTGTAAGAATTCCTAATAGATGAAATAATAAAGGCAAGAAATGCATTTTTCTTCTTCTTCTTCTTCTTCTCTCTCTCTCTCTCTCTCTTTTTTAATTTTTTTAATTTTTATTTAATTTTTAATTTTATTTTAAAACAGGCTCTGCAATGTCTAACTCCCTTAAGCTTTTTTAATTGACCCATATAATAAGTATTAGGCCAATAACTCCCAAGCCAAATGGCTTTAGGGCACTAGATGTAGAATATCTCCAACGGCTTATTAACTTAAGTCAAAAAGGCTATGAAGCTAGACTAGCAATATCATAAATCAACATTGAATTTCACACCTTTTGACGCGAACACTCAATGCTTAGTGAGGCAAGAGGTCCGGTTACTCAGCGGAAAACTCAGCATGATCTTTTTTTTGTTTTTTTTTTTTTGTATCTTGCAAGCCAAGGTTATTCATCAATAGATCATCCACCAAATCTCAAAAGGAAATTGCTTAAGTTCAAACATCATACCTCACAGAAAACATGCTAATGTGCTCATAAATGTTTTTTCTCAAAACAAGTGAAATCTCTTTTACCTAAAAATAATGTAGCACAATTTTTTTTTTTTTTTTTTTTTTTTAGCACAAAAAGACAAATAAAAATAAACAAATAAAAAAAAATAAGAACAAAAATAAACAGACAAAGTGTTTTTCCATACCCTAAAACTTGAATTACACATTGCTCTCAATGTGTAGTATAGAAATATATTACTAGAAGTAAGGAAACATCAAGGTGTGAAAAAGGGGCAGGGCATCCTTCAAACTCAAACACCAAAACACCTGTCATCAAAACTAACAACAATATATTTTTTTTCATAGAAACAAACATCATAAGATTAATTGTTGTTATTAAAACAAATACAATATATATATATAATGAAAAAGGCAAGAAATAATTTGTGGAGTAAAGTGTAGAAAATAAACTGGAGGAGAAAACTTTATAGTGCTTCCCCCAATCATGCGGGTGTCCAACCAATCCCTTCCACCCCTTCTTCTTCAAAACTTCATACCCCTCTGGAAGGATGTTTCGCCATCTTATGTAGAATTGCTTGCTTCGAAGGATTTTCTTAGGAAAGTGGTTCCTAGATTTGTGTGCTTGTGTGTACAAATCCTTGAGTATCTTGACATAAGATGGCTCTTTTAGACATTTAGGCGATGAAGCTTTGGGCTCTTGATGTGTCTTAAGAGGGACAGTGATGCAGACATGAGCTTTAGTACTCACTTCCATGTCACTGGGCAGATTAGGATTTGTTGGTGGCTCACTGTTTTCATGGTGCTCAACTCGCTTAGGGTGCTCAACTTGCTCCTCTTTGTTATCTACAATTTCATCACTCTCAAGTGTGGTGGTGACTTGGACATGCTCATGATAAGAATTTCCAGACTTATCATCATCAATCATGTATTGCCTTTTAGCCATCAATTGACTTTGAAACTTTTCTTCCTCTATTATGTTGAAGTCAGCAACTAGATGACCGATCTGTCCTTCTATCTTGGTCATGGCTTGCTTAAGTTCTTATATGTCTCTGCTATTGGCCATGTTGGCATTCTTGAGCTCTTGTATGGCTTGGGAGTTGCTCAAGTTAGTATTCTTCAACTCTTGCTTCATCTCCTGCATGCATTCCTTCATCATGTCTTCCGAGGATAATTCTTGTGAAGGATAATTCCAAGATGAAGGATGGGAAGCTTGGTCATCAAACTGCGGATAATCTGGATGGTGCAGTTCATGAAATTGGGGAGCATAATTTCCTGTAACCTGAGATGACCATGGGAAATTAGATTGGTTGCTCCAGTCTGGGTTGTAATAATTAGAATTTGAATCAAACCTCAGGCTGGAGAAACTGGTATTCATTTGTTCATATGAAAAATTAGATCTAGCTGCTCTTATTTTGTTTTATTTTTTCATATAAGTCGTTGATCTTAGCTCGCGGATTTGGACAATTGTTTTCCTCATGATAATGATTGAAACAATATGAACATAGTTTATGTGGGTAAAAATTCTGAGGGTAGTTGGTAGGAGCTGGTGTCCTACAACTAGGGGAAGCATGTTGTATAGAAAAATCATAAAAATCATTAAACGAAAAATCCATACTTCACCCTCACTCTTTAGCATGCAATTATCCCACATAAACTTTTTTTTTTTTTTTTTTTTTTTTTTTTTTTTTTTTTTTTTTTTTTTTCGACTAACACAAATAAAAAATAAATAAATAAAAACTAAAACCGAAAAACTCACAAAAATAATTTTTTGGCTTAAATCTACGGAACTGCTACATTCTGCTAGTGCTGCCTTTAGAGGTGCGCTCGAGCGCAGGTTAGGTGCGATCGAGCGCAACAGCACTTATTCGTAGGTGCATGACCACGAGTGCGCTCGAGCCTTCAGACGTGAATGTCGAGCGCAGGTGCACTTACTTGCTGTCTTGGCCCCGAATGCTCTCGATCGTAGTAGGGCTGCGATCAATTGCACTAGCAAGGGTGTGCGGAAGGTGCTACGGTAGAACTGTAAAACAAGCCAACAAAAAACAAGAAAAATCTTTTTTATTTTATTTTATTTTATTTATTTATTTTTTATTAGTAACAGGAATAAAACAAAAAAAATTGCAAAAAAAAAAAAAAAAAAAATCCTAATTATAACTAGTAAAAGACTAAAAATAATTTAAAAATAAATTGGTTTAAAAAATTAAACAATTCCCCGGCAACGGCGCCAAAAACTTGTTGTGCAAATTTTAATATACTCGCAAGTGCACGAATTGTTTATAGTTTAATGGATTGCAAGTGCAAGGTCGAATTCACAGATAATTGTATTTTTGAAAGAACAACTTATATCTAAACTAATTTTTTCCTAACCTAGTTCCAAAAGGTTTTTGATTTTGGGGTTTTAAAACTAAAAGACAACATAAACTAAATAAAGTAAAACAAACGCTAAAGGTACTAAGGTTTGAGAATTCATACTCACTGAATAATAACAACATTCTTCATGTTTACCAATATTAATCCGAAGTTCTCACAAATTAAATCTTATGTATGTTTTACTATGCTTCAAAAGATTAATCAAAACTATCACATGTATCCATTTATTGCACAAATCACAAAAGGAATCCAAATTTAATTGAAATTTCAGATGCATCCGAAGAACAAATCACAAGGGATATCCAATTTTTAAGCAAATAAAACCAAGCAATCAGTTATGTGAAGTTATCTTAAATCATAAAGTGTATCCTTGAATCACAACAAGATATCCAAGAATTATTCCATACATTGAAAAGAAGTAAAACAATTAAAATTAAGCTCAATAAAATCGGAATAATAAAAACTTACATAAAGGTAACATTGTTCTTCATTAGTGAGGCTTCATCCCCAACCTTAGTTGGGAATTTAACTCCACATAAAGAAAACTAAAATCTAAACCTAAACTAAACCAAAGAGAAAAACTGTAGAATTTTGCTCTATGGAATTGTATATCTTTTCTTGAATGCAAAGGGGTTTATTTATAGGCATAGGAAAGTCCTAGAAGCCCTAGTAAACCTAGATAATTCGGAGATCTGTCTCCCAGTCCAAATAGAATTCTGAAATCGGATAAGGATTCGTCCAAATTTGTGTTATATTATTGTGGGACAATTTTGGCATCTTAAAAGTCTGAATTAGGAAAATCCTATTTCACAAGGAATTGTATTATTTTTAATTAGCTTTCCAATGCCACTAGAATGACCTCAATCCGATATTTGAGCGGAAAGTTATGGTCAAATACTAATACGTGTGCAGAATCTAAATTGGAATCCAATTTGATTTTGACTCCAATTAGAGAAATTTCGATTTAATCCTTTCATTGATTGGGTTAAACTTAACCACATCATTTAGGTCTTCTCAAAGTGTGATTTCTTCCTAACTTTGCATTTTTCCCTTTAAAGCTAGAATTTTTCTTCAACAATCTACAAAACACTAAAAACACAAAACTATCGCAAAACATAAAATAATGACACAGCTAAAGGATTAACTAATATAAATAAAAGAGGTCCAAATATGCAATATTTGGCACTTATCAAGAGGGAAAGTGATACAGGCAGGAGCTTCAGTATTCACTTCCTTGTCATTGGATAGATTTGGATCTTCTGGAGACTCACTTTGCTCTGGGGGCTCAACTTGCTCCTCTTTTTCTTCGTCCTCATGGTTATCAATAATGAGAGGCTTAGCTGGTGATGAAGATAGTTTATAGTAAACGTACCCATAATTAGTATTTTGGAACTAATACTATTAATTAATATTATCTATTAATTAAAGGGAACACTTTAATTAGAAGAAAAGGTCTCCTATTCCTCGAAGATCAGGAGAAGACCACCTTCACATGTCCTTTCGGCACATTCGCCCACAGAAGGATGCCATTTGGCTTATGCAATGCCCCAGCTACATTCTAGAGAGGCATGATGAGCATTTTTTCAGACATGGTAGAGAAAACAAATTGAGGTATTTATGAATGACTTTAGTGTTTTTTGGGTCTAGTTTTGATGAATGTCTACACCATTTGAAGAACGTTCTCAAGCGGTGTGAAGAATGCAACCTAGTGCTCAATTGGGAAAAATGCCACTTCATGGTTCAACAAGGCATTGTATTGGGTCATTCTATTTCAAGTAAGGGCATTGAAGTGGATAAGGCCAAGATAGAAATCATCTCCAAACTTCCCCCACCTCAAACAGTAAAGGGGGTGAGGAGTTTTCTTGGACATGCCGGGTTCTATAGAAGGTTTATCAAGGATTTCTCCAAGATCTCTAGACCCCTCTGTGCATTGCTTGTGAAGGAAGCCAAGTTTGACTGGACCAAAGAATGCATGACGGCCTTCAACACACTAAAAATGATGCTCACTTCTGCACCAATAATGCGAGCACTTGATTGGAGCCTACCCTTTGAGCTTATGTGTGATGCCAGTGACTTTGCCTTGGGAACTGTCTTGGGTCAAAGAATCAATAAGGTACCTCATGCAATATATTATGCTTCTAGGACATTGAATGATGCGCAGCTAAATTATTCTACCACTGAGAAAGAATTATTAGCTGTCATATTTGCTTTGGAGAAATTTAGATCATACCTAATTGGCTCTAAGGTCATTGTATTCACTGATCATGCTGCTTTGAGATATTTATTTGCCAAGAAGGATGCAAAGCCAAGACTGATCAGATGGGTATTATTACTACAAAAGTTTGATCTTGAGATTAGAGATAAGAAGGGCAGTGAGAATGTGGTTGCAGATCACCTATCCAGACTACTTCATGAGGAAGAAGGAGATGAGCTTCCATTAAATGAAAAGTTTCTAGATGAGCAGTTATTTGCAGTTGAGGTCGAAGTTCCATGGTATGCAGATATTGTGAATTATATAACTGCCAAGGTTTTTCCCCTAGGAATGTCTAGTCAAGAAAGGAAGAGGTTGATGTCTATATCGAGACAATACCATTGGGATGACCCCTATCTGTTTAAATTTTGCCCTGATCAAATCATTAGAAGGTGTGTCTTAGAAGAAGAGCATTGGAGCATTCTGCAGCATTGTCATCAGTTCGTGTGTGGAGGACACTTTGGGGCCAAGAGAACAGCACTTAAGGTACTACAATCTGGTTTCTATTGGCCTAATGTATTTAAGGATGCCTTTTTGTTTTGCAGCTCATGCGATAAATGCCAGAGGACAGGCAACATTTCATCTAGAAATTAGATGCCACTGCAAAATATTCAGGAGGTGGAGCTCTTCGACGTATGGGGTATTGATTTCATGGGTCCATTTCCTAATTCATATGGTTATTTGTATATCCTTGTGGGTGTGGATTATGTGTCCAAATGGGTCGAGGCTGTCCCCTCAAAGACTAATGATCATAGAGTGGTGGTGAAGTTTTTGCAGGACAACATCTTCACTAGATTTGGGACCCTAAGAGCAATCATTAGTGATGGAGGCAGCCACTTTAATAATTATGCCTTCGCTTCTTTGATAAAGAAGTATGGCATCACTCATAAGGTTGGAATTCCATATCATCCCCAAACCAGTGGCCAAGTGGAGATCAGCAACAGAGAAATCAAAGGTATCCTTGAAAGGATAGTAAACCCCAATAGAAAGGATTGGTCCCTGCGCTTGAATGATGCTCTATGGGCTTATACGACTGCTTACAAGACACCTATCGGTATGTCTCCTAATCAATTAGTCTTTGGGAAAGCATGTCATCTACTAGTGGAGTTAGAACACAAAGCATATTGGGCAATCAAGTAGTTTAACTTTGATATGAAACAAGCTGGCAACAAGAGGAAGCTACAACTTAATGAACTGGAGGAACTGCGACGGGATGCTTATGAGAACGCCAAGCTCTACAAGGAAAGGACCAAAGCATATCATGACAAACAACTAGTCAGGAAGAAGTTTCATGTAGGACAAAAGGTGTTTATTTATAATTCAAGATTGAAACTTTTCCCTGATAAGCTTAAGTCCAGATGGTTTGGACCTTGTATTATTACTAAAATTTTCCCTTATGCAGCGTTGGAGGTTCGCAATCCAGAGAGCAATCGCATATTCCAGGTTAATGGACATAGAGTGAAGCCATATCTCGAAGTACAATTGCTACCAAGAGATGAAGATATGGCACTCCAATCTATCCCCGATGCACCACCACCACCTGGCGCATCTAATTATGGGCAACACTGAGAGGGGACCACCGTCTAGCTGAAGACGTAAAACTTAGCGCTCATGGGAGGCACCTCATAGTATATCCTTTTATTTTGTTTGATTTATATTTTGTTGTGTTTTCGTTTGTGTTTTTTTAGTATTTTTGGTGTTTTCGGTGTTATGTCATTTTTTTTTCCATTCTGTTACTGCGATTGATCGCACCACATGTGCGATCGTGCGCACTTGGCAGCATCCTATAGTTATTTTTTATTTTTTTGTTTTGTTCAAATTTTATTTCGTTTTAGTTTTGTTCCTTTGTACTTGTTTGTGTGTTTTCTATTTTGCAGGGACAAGTCTGCTTCAATTCAAGTTTGGGGGTGTGCTACGAGCCATGCTTTCCAAGACTATTTCGACGATCTCCCGGGTACATTCTTTCCTTTACTTAGACACATTGGGGACAATGTGTCATTTAAGTTTGGGGATATGGGCACACATGTTCACACACACTTTGTCCCAAAATTTCAAAAATTTCAAGTTATTTGTTTGTGTTGTGTGTTTATTTGAAAAAACAAAAAAGAAAAAAAAAATTATGCATGTTCATATTTGCTCAAAAATTTTAAGTTGATCTAGAAAGAATCGTGGCTTGAATTCATCAGTGAGCTTAAAATTTTGAACACATGATCTGATAGAATCTGTTAGTTTGGTTACTTGTTGAGGACAGTTGAAAAATCACATGTTTGATCTGATCACACAAGCACATTAGCACATAATATGTGAGGTACGACATGAGGTCTAATATGTGTGTTTTTGCATCTTGGATGAAATTGGATGACTTATTAGATGACGCTTGGCATATATATTGGAAAAAAAAAAAGTGAAATAAATGATCATTGATGGCTTTTCACTGAGTAACTGGACCTCTTGTCTCAAAGCATTGAGTGTTCACGTCAAAAGGTGAAAATTTTAGATTTGATCAATGTCATGGTTAGTTGGTTTTGTAGCCTTTTTGGCTCGAGTTAATATGTCCTTAGGGGTGTCTTTACACCTAATGCCCTAGAACCATCTTGTTTGGGAGTCATTGACTTAACACTCACTACAAGGGTCAAATAGAAAGCTTAAGGGAACCAACATTGCACAACCTGACAAAAAAAAAAAAAAAAAAAAGCGAAAAAGAAAGAAAAAGAAATATGCCAGTGTGTCATTCTAATAGGAATTTCAGTGAATTATGAGATAAGGAGACAATGCATATTGGAAAGATTGGGAAGCCTCATAGTTTTGTACTAATTCAATGTACACAAATTTCAAACTTGTGATGATTTAGCATGTCCTTTGTAAGTAATTGCACTTTGAGATTCCAATTCATTGTGAAGATGGAGTTCAACTTTTTAAGCTTGGTCATGAGTGAAAATCATGATCTTAAAGTGATACTTTAATTTTTGGGATAACATGAACTATGTATGATGTTTGTGGGTAACATTTCTGGAAAACCCTCACGAGACTTCACTCGTCTACTAGGGAATTCCTATTCGTTTAAAAGGCTTGTTGCATATGCTAAATACAATCGTACATCCCACTAAAGATGGATTTATCTCTTGTTTTCTGTTTTTCCATTCTTGTTTTAGTTTTGTATTGATAAGGGACTAGCAATATGTAAGTTTGGGGGTGTGATAAGTGCTAAAATATTCATATTTTCAGCTTTTAACTTGCATGTTTTAATCATTTGGTTTTAATTAATTAGGCCATTTCAATTCCTTTTTGTGTTTTTAATACTTTTGCAGGCTTTTGGAAGAAAATGAAGTAAAACTAGGCGATTTGAGCTCAAAAGAGAAGATGGAGACAATTGGAGGTCCCTGGTACTGCGATCAATCGCAGGGTATCTGCGATCGGGCGCAATACCCGAGAGGACACAACATCGAGCAGGCCAGGGGCGATCGAGCTCATGACAGAAGAAGGAACGATCGCAGACTTGCGATCGAGCGCACCCGTGCGCAGGAGACTTATCAAGTGGCGGTTGAAGTGTCACTCTTTCTATATTAGGGTTTTCCAACTCCAAATTGTAATAGGTCTTAAAACCCTACGAAATCCCTAGCTTTACTACTTTGTTTAGGACTTCTAAAACCTATAAATAGACCCTTAAGCCTCTAGAAGAGATAGACTTTGTAAGGAGAAGAATAGGAGCTCTTCAAGTTCAAGTCTTGGGTTTATTCTTTTCCTTTCTTTCCATTTATTTTATGAAGATGTTTAACATCAACGTAATGTGTAGCTAATTTAATTAGTAGGGCTTGATTGAAGCCCTAGTTATGTTTTGTTACTATTTTTGAATATTGGCGCCTTTGTGATGATCTTGTTGTACTATTTAACTTGATTAATACCGAATTGTATGAATTCCTAATATGTGTTTGCCTGATCAACATATGCATGTGGTACAGACTAGTTAGTTAAGTCAATTTGGATGGCCGATTCCTGGGTTTAACGTAAGTAACAAAAGAAATCCACACCGGGTTCTTGGGTTAATCAACATGGGGAACCGGGAGTATATGCCATGCCCTAGGCCTCATGTGTTTGTCGATTTCCATAGAACATATGCTTTCCTAAGGAACAACTTAGTATAAATCATGCTAAATCCCTTAGGAATGAAAAGAGTTAGAGTATACACCATGCCCTAAGGTTGACAAATATTAGATATGCATAACTTGATCAAAGCATTGGCATATTGTTATATTAGCTAAATATAATTAGTGGTGGATATCAAAGCCCTACCCTTTATTATCATCACTTCAAAAATCAATCTTTGTTTTGCTTTGGCTTAAGGAATCTATTTTTAAACATAAATTCAGCAATCCTCGTGGGAGTGATCCTGTACTTGCACCATATACTATTATGTTGACCTTGTGCACTTGCAGGTAAAACGTATAATTATTCACCTATTAATTTAGGTAATATTTTGCACAACAAGTTCATGAGCCTGAATTATCTAAATTAATAGGATAATTTAGATAATTAATTTGTGATTATTTAAAGGGATATTAGAGGGGAATAAACCTATTTGTTTTCTGTTTTTCCGTTCTTGTTTTTAGTTTTGTAGCTAAGGGACTAGCAATATGTAAGTTTGGGGGTGTGATAAGTGCTAAAATATTCATATTTTCAGCCCTTAACTTGCGTGTTTTAATCCTTTGGTTTTCATTAATTAGGCCATTTTAATTCATTTTTGTGTTTTAATACTTTTACAGGCTTTGTGAAGAAAATGAAATAAAACTAGGTGATTTGAGCTCAAAAGAGAAGATGGAGACAATTGGAGCTCCCTGGTATGGCGATCAATCGCAATGTACTTGGGATCGAGTGCAATACCCGAGAGGACAAAACCCTACGAAATCTCTAGGTTTACTACTTTGTCTAGGACTTTTAAAGCCTATAAATAGACCATTAAGCCTTTAGAAGAGATAGACTTTGTAAGGAGAAGAATAGGAGCTCTTCAAGTTCAAGTCTCGGGTTTATTCTTTTCCTTTCTTTCCATTTATTTTATGGAGATGTTTAACATCAACTTTATGTGTAGCTAATTTAATTAGTAGGGCTTGATTGAAGCCCTAGTTATGTTTTGTTAATATTTCAAGATTGGTGCTTTTGTGATGATCTTGTTGTGCTATTTAACTTGATTAATACCTGCTTGCATGAATTCCTCATATATGTGTGCCTGATCAACATATGCATGTGGTACAGACTAGTTAGTTAAATCAATTTGGATGGCCGAGTCCTGGGTTTAACATAAGTAACAAAAGAAATCCATACCGGGTTCTTGGGTTAATCAACATGGGGAACCGAGAGTATATGCCATGCCCTAGGCCTCATGTGTTTGTCGATTTCCATAGAACATATGTTTTCCTAAGGAACAACTTAGCATGATCCCCTAGGAATGAAAAGAGTTAGAGTATACACCATGCCTAGCTTGTTGCTTTGGGAAATCTATAGCCTTAGGAGTATACGCCATGCCCTAAGGTTGACAAGCATAACTTGATCAAAGCATCGGCATATTGTTATATTAGCTAAATATAATTTGTGGTGGATATCAAAGCCCTACCCTTTATTATCATCACTTCAACAATCAATCTTTGTTTTGCTTTTGCTTAAGGAATCTATTTTTAAACATAAATTCAGCAATCCTCGTGGGAATGATCCTGTACTTGCACCATATACTACTATGTTGACCTTGTGCACTTGCAGGTAAAACGTACAATTATTATCTATTAATTTAGGTAATATTTTGCACAACAAGTTTTTGTGTGATAAGTGCTAAAATATTCATATTTTCAACCCTTAACTTGCATGTTTTAATCCTTTGGTTTTGGTTAATTAGGCCATTTTACTTCCTTTTTGTATTTTCTTTGTTTTTTAGGCTTTTGAAAGAAAAGAAAGCGTTTCTGAAAGAATTACAAGCTTAAAGGGCAAATTGGGAGGACCTAGGAGATATGGTTGAGCTTAGCCAATCATGGTTAAGTTTAATCAAATAGAGGAAAGGATCAATTCGGAATTTCTCACATTGAAGTCAAATCGGATTGGATGAAAAATTGGATTCTGAACATGTCTCGGTATTTTGAGCATAACTTTCAACTCAAATATCCGATTGACATGATTCATTGTGAAATAGCATTTTTCGAATTCGGAGCGCCGCAAGGCCAAAATCATGCCGCAAGACAGGACTGCAATTCTGGGCGAATCCTATTCTGATTTGGACTTAGGTTTTCTTTATCCTAATTGGACTTGGACTTAAATCTCCGAAGTTCCTAGGATTACTAGGGCTTCTAGGTCTCTCCTAAGCCCTATAAATAGACCTCTAAGTCTCACAATTCAATAGACAATTTGGAAGGAGACAACTTTGGGGAGAGGATTGAAGGCTACTTCTAGGAGCGGTTTTCGGTTCTTTCTTTCCCTTTTCTTTTTAGTTTTATTTTCATTATGTGTAACTAACTCTTAAGGAGGGCTAGATTGAAGCCATAATGATGCTTATTTAATATTCCAATATTGGCGCCTTTGTGATGATCATGTTGTGATATTTAACTTGATTAATTCCTGTTTTCATGAATTCTTCATATGTATGTGACTGGCCATTATATGCATGTGGTATGGACTAGTTAATTAAATCAATTTGGATGGCCGAGTCCTGGGTTTAACATAAGAAAGAAAAGGGTTCTTGGGTTAATCAACATGGGAAACCGAGAGTATACGCCATGCCTTAGGCCTCATGTGCTTGTCGATTTCCATAGAGTATATGCTTTCCTAAGGAACAACTTTGTATACACCATGCTAAATCCCTTAGAAAAGAAAAGAGTTAGAGTATACGTCATGCCTAACTCGTTGCTTAGGGAAATCTATAGCTTAAGGAGTATATGCCATGCCCTTAGGTTGACAAACATTAGATATGCATAACATGATCAAAGCATTGGCATATTGTTATATTATCTAAGTATGATTAGTGGTGGATATTAAAGCTCTACCTTTAGCTTTTCATTTATCTTTGTTATCTTTTCATTTCTTTTTCACAATATCAATTCAATGACAAATTGATATTTTTAATTAATTCTAAATAAAATCACAATCCTCGTGGGATCGACCTCGTACTTGCTGCACTATACTATTGTTTTGATCTTGTGCACTTGCGAGTTAAAACGTACTAAATATTATCTATTAATTTAGGTACTATTTGGCACAACAAGTTTTTGGTGCAGTTGCCGGGGATTGTTCGATTTTGTTTGGAATTATTTTCCTTAGTTTGTTTTTGTTTTTAATTTTTCTGTTTTATAGTCTTTTCTGCAGTTTTTGTTTTGCCTCTGGAGGTGCGATCGATCGCCCAACCAAGGCGATTGAGCGCACCAGTATGATCGAGCGCACTTATAGTGCGATCGATCGCACATCTAGAGAGCATCACAGTTACTGCACTAATTACAAATCTGATTTATTTCTTTTATTTTTATTTTTATTTGTATTTTGTTATTTAATTTTCTTTTTGTTTTAATCATGTTGAGAAACAATACACCTCCGGTGCGAAGACCTATGGAAAGTTCATTCAATTCCCAGATCCTCAACCAACCATCATGCATTAATTTTCAGCCCATTGTGCAGAGCAGTTACGATTTATCTCCGTTGCTCAATATGATTCCACACTATAAAGGCACACATACAGAGAATCCATATTGGAATATTCGAGAAGTCTGTGATTTCTACAGAACTCAAAATGTTTAGGGTTTAACTCTAGAAGAAATCAGGTTAATCCTCTTCCCTTTTTCTTTAAAAGATAATGCTAAGATATGGTACAATTCTTTGGCCACAGGTTCTATTCACACTTGGGATGAGATGGCCACAAAGTTCTTAAAGAAGTTTTTCCCAGCCCACAAGACAAAGCAATTGAGAAGGGAAATTATGACTTTCCAGCAAAGAGATGGAGACCTTTTCTTCGAGGCATGGGAACACTTTAATGAGCTACTTCTCAGATGCCCTCATCACAATATATCTCAAGACGATCAAGTATTGGCATTCTATGAGCGTTTAAATGATCCTAACAAGAGTCTTGTAGATTTAGCTTGTGATAGCATGTTGATGGAGAAAAGCAACGAGGAAGCCATGGAGCTCTTCGAGACATTGAGTGAGCACTCCCAACAATTCCCATCTAAAGGGAGACAAGGATTCAAAGGAAAAGGCATACATGAAGAGAGCACCAAAGGTGGACTTCAGGCTCAAATGGCTGCCATGGAGAAAACGCTGGACATGTTCATGAAAGCTATGACTAATCATAGCAATGCTCCTATTCAATAAGTTACACAAGTCGAGGTATATGCCATATGTTCCCATATTGACCACACCATTAAGACTTGTCCCATGTTTTCAATTGCAGATCAAGAGTCATTTCTCATCAAGTTGTCCCAACATTATCATAAAGAGGAGCCACCTCCCATCAATTGGCCTCAACAATACCACGAAGAAGAGTGTCAAAGTCAGTTTGTTGCCAATCCTAATGAACAATACATGGAGGAAGAGTGCACTTATCATTATGAGCAAGCAATTACCACATTAACGAGTGAAGAAGCGGTTGAAAATCAAAGGGAAGAGAGGAAGGAGGAGCAAACTGAGGTTCTAGAGGAACCACATCGGGAAAAGGAAGAGAGCACTGAGACTTCTTCAACATCAGCTCCTATTCTCGAATTACCAAGAGTCCAAGCGAGAAGTTTGCTGGGGTTATCTGATGAGCAAATTGAGGACATCAAGATAGAGAAGCTTCTTGAGTTTTCTTCATACTATATTCCAGTTCATGATTCCCCACCGGATGAGCAATTGTTTGAGAAAACTCAAAGTGGTCTTCCCCAATCTAGAAACACTCAGAAGCACCGTGCAACAGAAAAGATTCATTCCCTTTGGTGCAAGAGAAGGAAAGATTGGTGCTTCAAGTTTAAAGTGCCACAGTTTGGCTAAAGACGTTAAACTTAGCGCTCATGGGAGGCACCCCATAGCATATCCTTTTATTTTGTTATTTGTTTTATTTTATTTGACTTATATTTTGTTGTGTTTTCGTTTGTGTTTTGTTTATTCTAGTGTTTTTGGTGTTTTTAGTATTATGTCAAGTTTTTTTTTTTTCATTCTGTTACTGCGATCGATCGCACCACAAATGCGATCGAGCCCAGGTCTCCATTTGTGGGGCTACTGCACTTTGTTAGTGTGATCGAACGCACAACATGTGCGATCGAGCGCACTTGGCAGCATCCCATAGTTATTTTTTATTTTGTTTTGTTCAATTTTTATTTTGTTTAAGTTTTGTTCCTTTTTACTTGTTTGTGTGTTTTCTATTTTGCAAGGACAAGTGTGCCTCACTTCATGTTTGGGGGTGTGCTATGAGCCATGCTTTCCAAGATCATATCGACCATCTTCCGGGTACATTCTTTCCTTTACTTAGATACATTGGGGACAATGTGTTATTTAAGTTTGGGGGTATGGGCACACATGATTGTTCACACACACTTTGTCCCAATTTCATGTTATTTGTTTTGTGTGTTGTTCGTTTATTTGAAAAAAAAAAAAAAAAATTATGCATGTTCATGTTTGCCCTAAAATTTTAAGTTGATCTAAAAGAATTGTGATTTGAATTCATCAGTGAGCTTAAAGATTTTGAACACATGATCTGATGAGTGAATCTGTTAGGTTTGGTTACTTGCTTAGGACAGTTGAAAAATCACATGTTTGATCTGACCACTCAAGCACATTTGAACATAATTTGTGAGGAATGACATGAGGTCTGATATGTGTGTTTCTGCATCTTGGATGAAATTGGATGACTTATTAAATGACATTATGGTATATATAATTAGTATATATGTGCACAATTAAAACGTAATTTTGGAACTAATTATATGGCATATATAATTAGCACCAACCTCCAATTTTCTTCAATTTTTCTTGCAATTGTGGGTGCTTATCCACCCACATTGCCTTTGTGTTGTGAGCTTGACTGGGGACATTTGTCGAACAGGTGGTGTGCACTTCTGATGACCACAAAGACAACTACAGCCAAGGATGCTCGATCGCAGGACTAAGATCAATCCTCTTGTGCTGGGCGCTCAATCGCAGGTGCCTTGCGCTCGTGGTCTTCACCTGTAGTGCGCTCAATCGCAGCACCCCTGCGATCGATCGCACTACCAGAGCCTCCAATTTTCTTCAAAATCGTTCTTTAAGCCCGAAACTTCTGAGAATGCTTCTTTTTCTTCCGAGGACCTAGAAAAACAAAGAAAACACATAAAATAATTAAAATGGCATAAATTAACCAAAAGTAAAGGATTAACACATGTAAGTTAAGGGATAAAATATGAATATTTTGGCACTTAACAAGGCGCTTGAGGGCACTGCCACAGAACAGAACAGACCTGCAAAACAGAAGCTTGAAACAGATTAAAAAAAAAAAAAAAAAAAAAAAAAAAAACCTAACTAACTAGACTTAAGCAAAAAAATACTAATCAAATTGGAAAGAATTTGAAGCCTCATAATTATGTATTAGTTCACTTTACACTGAATTGAACTTGTGATGCCTTAGCCTATCTATTGTAAGTGGTTAGACTTCGAAATTTCAATTTATTTTGAAGATGGAGTTTATCCTTTTAAGCTTGCTAATGAATGAAAATCAGTGTTTTAAGTGATACTTCAATCTTATGGATGACATGAATTTTTTTTTTGCATAATGTTTGTGGTTAACATTTTTGTTAAACCCTCACGAGACTTCATTCATCCTACTAGGGATGCCTAAGGGTTTAAAAGGATTGTTGCATACGCTAAATGCAATCATGCATCCCTTGAAAGAAGGATTTATCTTGTTGTTTTATGTTCTTTTTATTTTCAGTTTCATATTGCTAAGAGACTTGCAATATGTACGTTTGGAGGTGTGATAAGTGCTGAATGTTACACATTCTAGCCCTTAATTCACATATGTTTTAGTTTTGTTATTATTTGATGTTTTGTATTGTTTTTGTGTTTTCTTGCAGTTCTTAGGATTTTGGAGAAAAGCAAGTGTGTCTAGCAGGTTTCAGACTTAAGAGAAAATTTGGTAGAAAGCTAGAATCAGTGAGATCAAGCACAAGCACCTAAGCTCAAGTGCACAAGAATCTAAGCTCGAGCACATCAGGACTCGAGCGCCCAAGCCAAGGGATTGATCACAGTCATGCGATCGAGCACACTCGTGCGTTGGGCAACAGAGGACATGGTTTAACACGGTTTTGCACGGTTTCAGAGTATAGAATCCAATTCCAACTCAATCTTTGAGTTGTTATGCTGCACAAGAACATTTAGGGTTGTTCCAAACCCTATAGATAGACCATCAATTCATCCAAATTGAAGGGCGAAGAGAGAGAAGTAGATACAATCTTGGGGAGAGAAATTGGAGGTTCAAGTCAATAAACGTTTTCAGTTTCTTCTTTTCCTTTTTATTTTTATTATGTGTAAGTAAACCTTTCTTAAGGGCTAGATTGAAGCCCTAATCATGTCTCTTTAGGATTTCAATATTGGCGCCTTTGCTGCAATCATATTTTGGGATATTTAACTTGATTATTTTCTATTTAATTGAATTCCTCATATAAATGTGTGTGGATTTCTTAATTAAGTCAATTTGAATGACTGAGTCCAGGGCTTAATAAAGTAACAAAAGAACCTCATCACGGGTTCATCACGGGTTCTTGGATTAATCAACAAACCAGGAGTAGATACCATGCCCTAGGCTTCATGTGTTTGTCAATTTCCATATATTATGCTTCCTTGAAGAACAACTTAGTAGATACCATACTAAATCCTTTGAGAAAGAAAAGAATTATAGTAGATACCATGCCTAATTCATTGCTTAGGGAGATCAATAACTTAAGGAGTAGATACGATGCCCTTAGGTCGGCAAGCATTAAGTATACCGGTATGATTGTAGCATTGGCATATTGTTTATCTTAACTGAGTATGATTAGTGGTGGATATCAAAACCATAACCCTCGTTCTTATTATTTCATTTTAAACTTTCAATTCATGACATTCAGTTAATTAATTAGGAAATTACTTTTAAACATAATTTACACAATCCTCGTGGGAATGATCTCGTATGTGCTTACTATACTATCATTTTGATCTTGTGCACTTGCGAGTAAAATGTACAGTTATTCATCTATTAATTTAAATGGGTAATTGTCACAACAGCTAGTCACAAATCTCTTGGCAAATACGACTTCAACTTTAGAAGGAGCCATAGGAGGTGTAGGACTAACATCCACTCTTGCTCTTTGGGAGGGAGGAAAAGATGACATTCTTGCAAAGAACTAAGAGAATACACTCCAGACCACGTAAGTGCAACCAGATTAAAAAGCACAACTCAACCTAGCACAGAAAGGTTAGAGACACAACCAACAACCACCTTCAAGAAGAGATAACCAAAATAGAGAAGACTGCACACTTGGATTCTAGAAGGCATAAAGAGAGATTTAAGACATAATCAATACTCTATATGCAACCACACATATTCAACAAAAATGTTTTTAAACAAAAACACAAATTTTGTTGAGAGAAGGATAGATTAAGGAAAAACACATCTCAATCATATTTTTGATAGAACATTGATGATTGTGTTCTACCCCCAAATCAAACACATAAGCAATTTATATAACCAATACAAATGCATAAGTAGTTTATATAAGGAAAATAAATAGATATGCTTAAAAATAAACCAACACAAAAATAAAGAACATTCATACAACCACAACATAAGATTTGTAGACGAAGTGGAAAACCCTTTAAGCACCTTAAGGGAAAAACCACTCCAGGGCAGCCAAACCCGAGAAATCACTATATGAAGATTCATAGTTACAAACTGGACGATACTCACTCCTAGGAGGACCTCTAAACTTAGTAAGAACAACAAGCTTCCCAGCTTGTGTCCATCGTGACCATCTTCATGCAATGCATCTCCTTACCGACCCTTCAGTAGACTTCTTTGCGGCTGAGTGATGTGTATGGTGTGGTTTGAAATCAGCAAAAACAAAAACCCCAAGTGGTGGAAAGCTTCAAACGTTTTAGGAACTCCACTTGGTACAAACAACGGTGAAGGGTATCACTTCCATGAGTGATAATAGAAACCATTTCTTCACCGGGGACCTTCAAACTTAGAAGAGCATAAATGGAAATGGAGAGGTTCAAAGGCTCTGTTTTGTAAAAGTAATGGCCTAAATACTGTTCACCATTGACTCGTTGACCGACTGCATCAGATTTTTCCCCCTCAAAATTTGTCACCCTTTTGACCATATTGCCCCTTATTGAATTTTTTCCACAGAAAATCAGTCTATTAGCCCGGCGTCTCCCCCCCTCCCCCACACTATCAGGTCACACGCGTCCCCCCCACCCCCCACCCCCAATTTGCCCTCCACACCCACACTGTGTAAAGTTTCCTTTTTAAGGTCCTTCTGGCCTCTTTTGCCATACGATCGATTGAATGGCTGCGTCGACTGTAGAAGTACCAGTCTTCACAGAAACTACCTTGGGCACTCGCATAGCAATGGCCGTCCCTCCAGATATCACAACAAGAGATTTCAAGAGTGAGCAGAAAATCTCACACCCATTTTCCTCTTTTTGTCAACTTCTTTTCGTTTCTCCTCATTTACAGTTAAAAATCAGTTTTTTATGTCAATCTGTCATGTACCCTTTGTTTATTCTCTCCATTCTTTCTTGTATTTTCAAATACAATAACTGAAAAACCATCAGGAGAATTGTTCTGGGTGGTTGCAATTTCTTGAAAAACTTTAGAGCTCTTTAAACGCCAGTCTTCCCTTCCCCCCCCCCCCCCCCCCCGCGCTAGCCCCCTTGCCCACCGACAAAACCAGGTGTCCCCCGTGTGCGCGAGCATCCTGAAATCAGCAGGATTTTGTTTTCTCTCGAAAATCCCCTTGCCAAACACCAAACCAAGCGTCCCCCCCTTCTGCTTGTTGTGACCTTCCTGCACTTTTTTTTCCTTGAAAATCTCCAAAGCACCGTCCCCCCTGTGCTCCATTCTCTACTGCTATACCGAATCTGTCCAACCCGATTTCCTCACGAATTCTGAATCCTCGCAAGGCTCGCAAGGGTCAGTGCTCGAGTCGTGAAGGAGAAGATAGAGAGGAAAGAAAGGTGAGGGATTTGGAGAAAATTGGAGAGCGCTGGAATTTTTTGGATAAAAAAATAAGGCTAATAGGGTAATTGTACATCAGGTTCAGGACTTATAATTTTATTAAATGCACCTATACCGAGGATAAACAGTATCTGGCTAGGCAACACCTTTGCAAAACACCACCAAAGAGTCCCACCAACAATAAACAAGCAATCGTGATAAGAATTATTATAAGAGTTTATCTATTAGAGTTATTTGTAGAAGGTAGAGGATATTGTCTATCCTAAGTATTAGTATCTTAGAAGGAGTCCATAAGAGTTACATTTATCCTTGTGATAGGTACCTCTATAGTTATCATGAATTATGTTTATCTTTGGGTATTGTAAGTCTATATATAGCCGGTTGCATGATTAATAAAAAAGTTAGATAATTATATTAGAAAACACAGTTTGTTACTTGGGAGGCTTAGGGTACGTCGAATCACCCTAAATCTATCTTTTTTGTTACTTTTCATCCGCGTTACGTAGGCACGTAACAGTTGGTATCAAAACCAAAACGCCACATTGCTTCCGCCATTGTCAACCATCATTCGAAACTTCTCCTAAAGCTGGATTCCATTCCACAATTGATCATGTTGGCAAAAATGCGTGCAGAACTGAAACAAATGAATGAGAGATTTTCTGTCATTAACAAATGTTTTGAACACATGCAATCGGGTGCCATCACCCCAGTAAACTACCTACCCAATCCATAACATCAACATAGTTGGCCTTAACCCGAACTTCCGAAATACCAACCTAGTCCAACCAATCGCTGCTCCAACTCTCCCAACCTATGACCTGCTCCAATAATATTTCCCCAAACACCATAAGCAAAATCACCCAACACCCAAAAAATTCATCAAACTAGAATTCAGACAATCCATAAAAAAATCCAAAAAAGACCACCGGTAACCAACAAGCCACCACATCGTGCCTTAATGAGCCATGTTTGGGTCCTCAGCTTGACACCTGCTACAGTGCCGCCGACAGCCCACCCCGCTGAAGATCCACTAGAAGTCACTGAAGTCAGCAACCAAAACTTACTATCAACCACCACACCGCCCTTGTCGTCCGTCAGCCCACTGCCCAAAAACGATTCACACCACCTCTATTGAAGAGAGCTCTGTCAAGATCAACCATACGCCACTACACCCCTCCCTTTACCTTCATATTGTCGTACCATAACCTCCTCGCGCCGTCGATCCCTCTGGGTTCACAACCTTTGTGCATAGCCGTACCATTTATGCCCTTGCCACACAACAATTCACACATAATGAGAAAGAAGTCTGTTGTCTTTGACTAGTTTAGAAAACAAGAAAAACAAAAAAAAAAAAAGAATTGTTGTGAAGGAAAGAGTATAAGTCTTGGTTAACAAGTCAAACAATAAGAAGAAAAAAGTGTCAGAAGTGCTTCTTAGAGGAAGAGAAATAGTTCTAGTGATGTTCCTTGTTTTTACAAGGTGTTTGACATGTTATCTTCTCATGTGAGTGGGCTTATCTAGGCTTTTTATATATATATATATATATATATATATATATATATATATATATATATATATATATATATATATTTTTAAAAAAAAGAAAAAAACAAGAGCTTGGTGCAAGAATGACAATGACATTGGAAAGGAACGGCAACAGGAGGACTTCAAGTAATGGTATACACCATTTTTGTCATCATGTGCTATGTGCGTGCAAACACTCATAAGTGTCTCACTCAATTTTATTTTACCACTTGTTGAACCTTCACGTTAGCCACTCATGTTCCTGGTCTTCACATCTCATTAGACTTCTAGGACCTTGAGGACAATGTCCATTTTAAGAGGAATGGAATGTTACGTATCAGATTGATGAAAGGAAGAGTCCCACAATCAATAAACAAGCAATCGTGAAAAGAGTTATTATAAGAGTTTATCTGTTAGAATTATTAGTAGAAGATAGAGGATATTGTCTATCCTAAGTATTAGTATCTTAGTAGGAGTCGATAAAAGTTATATTTATCCTTGTGATAGGTACCTCTATAGTTGTCATGAATTATGTTTATCTTTTGGTATTGTAAGGCTATATATAGCCGGTTGCATGATTAATAAAGAAGTTAGATAATTATATTAGCAAACGCAATTTGTTACTTGGGAGGCTGAGGGTACCTCGAATCACCCTAACTCTATCTTTTATGTTATTTTTCATCAACATTACGTAGGCATGTAACATATTGGTAAAATGTGAATAAACTGTTATCGCTCAAATGCTCAAATGTGAAATGAACATATGGCTTTATATGACTCTTTTTTTTTTTGACATGTTCGCACAAGAGTGGAGGGGATTCAAACTAGTGACCTCCACTTCATTAGGCGTGGTCCCAGTCGATTAAGTTACCTCTTGGGGACGGCTTTATATGATTTTACATGTATTAAGTAATATTGTTAATGAAAGCAAAGGAAATGATTTGAATCACAAGGGACCTACTTTATGAGGGTCGAAGAACCGTAAAAATGGACCTATGTTAAGAGAGACAAAGAAATGTAAAAATTAACCTATGTTATGGGAGTCAAAGAAATTTAAGGACCTAAATTTATAGGGGTCAAAGAATCGTAAAGACACGGATGTGGAAAAGAACAAAGAAAAAGGAAACAAATGGATGAAAGTAATGAATTGCTTTGTTGCTTAGATATACTGTATGTATGTGTTTCATAGTTATAGGATGTGGAATGCATATATATATATGGGTTAGATGATATAAAGTCAATGGCATGTTTGCTAAATGTTGTTTACATTACAGGAAGTATCCTTGAAGCCTAATTATGTTTTGATAACTACTGGTTATTACAGCAAGAATAATTGTCTTACTATTTCATAGTATTGATTGTGTGTTGGTAACTGTTGTTTACATCACAGGAAGTATCCTTGATATCTGAGTTTATTTTGATAACTATCGCTTCCATTCTTACTGTTTCATAACATTAGATATGAAATGTGTATAAACTCTATCTACTTTATGTGATTTTCCAAATAGCTATGATAGTTGATAAACTATATTATGAAAACTTGTTGGGACCGGTGTCCTAAACTCTAATTAGTTAAATGATATTTTGTTGTAATTGAATAATATTATTTATTCTTTTTTTTTTTATTAAACATTGTGCATATATATTGATGTTTACATGTATATATGTGATTATATATTATCCTATAATGTACATGTAAGGTTCCTAAGTTACATTGTGAGCAAAGAGATTATCACATAAAAGGTCCTAGTTATAGGTTCTTGTAGCTTATAAATCATTTTTTGTAGTTGTAAATGAAACTTAGAATTCTATCTAGACTATAACATATTCGTATTTATATGTTTGCGGTTATAGGACATATACCATAAAAAATTTTAGAAGAAGAAGTTATTCTCTTATTTCACAATATATCTTATGCTTACAAAGAGTCAATGGGGGGGGGGCACATCACTTGAATTAAGGCTCAAATCATGCATAGTCAGCCTTTTTAACTTCTGAGATTTATTACACAATAAATCCAAAATTTTTAGATTTGATCCTTTAACATAACATATATATATATATATATATATATATATATATATATATTAGGGGGAGGGTATAGTGTAATTTTTCCTAAAAATTCATTATGTATAACTCACACACACACACACACACACACACAGATATATATATATATATATATATATATATATATATATATATATATATATATATATATATATATATATCTGTGTGTGTGTGTGTGTGTGTGTGTGTGAGTTATACATAATGAATTTTTAGGAAAAATTACACTATACCCTCCCCCCCCCAAAGTTTAGGGCGATTTTCAATTCGACCACCAATGTTTCAATTTTTGCAATGCACCCCCCCAAACTTGCAAATTTTTTTCAATTTGACCAATTTCATCCAAAAATTCCCATATTGCCCCTAATTTTTTTACATTTTTATTTTTTATAAAAAAAAATTGGTGGTTGTAAAAATGGCCATATGGCCACCCCGAATATTTTTTAAAATTTTTTTATAAAAAAAGAAAATAAATAAATTAGGGGCAATATGGAAATTTTTGGATGAAATTGGTCGAATTGAAAAAAATTTGCAAGTTTGGGGGGGTGTATTGCAAAAATTGAAACATTGGTGGTCAAATTGAGAATCGCCCCAAACTTTGGGGGGGGGGGGGGGTAAAGTGTACTTTTCCCGAATTTTTATTATATATTATTGAACAATTTCACACTTTATACCTTATTACTTTCTTTGCTTGTTCTATTGCTCTTCCTCCTAGTGAGTTTTATACTTATTGAGACCTGGACTCATTAATCCAATTATGTAATTATGGTAACCCAACAGTTACATAAATGTTGATGTAGGTTTGGAAGATGAAGATAAGAATCCATATGCATGTTTAGGCTATTTTTGATAAAGCTATCTATTGCTCGGTTTTTGTTATAAACTACCCTTGTTTAGTCCATCTTTTGAGTTATCAAGAGTGTTAGCACTTTTACATGTATGATGTATCTACTTATCTACAGTTTGTGACACTTCTTGTTAAACAACTCATTAGTGTGTATTAAGATGTAAAAGCACAATGTAACACATAAGTTTAATATAGATGTTTTGTTTAACTTATTATATTATGCAAGGGTTATCTAAAAGAAATTATTCAATTGTGAGATGCATGATGTGTGATGTGATGAGTAGTAGTGCTTAGTGGGAAATGAGATGTTTTCACTTTTTCCCTTGAGTTTTAGGACATAGCATGACATTTGAAATGCGTTATTTCATTTAATGTTTTGTGGCTTTTCAATAGGCTTTTTACATGTTCATACAAACACCAACTTTTTGAGTTTTGGTAATTAAATAATAGCTTTTTTGAAGACCATAACTCAAAGCATGAGAAAATTTGCATTCTAAATATTCTAATATGGATATTTATCATGATTTTCAAATCAATAGTTTTTTAAACTTTTTGAATGGGTGTCTCGTTGTAATATATAATGATTAACGGGCCATCTCCTTCATTTGTCCATTAGAAACTAATTAAGTTCTTCCCAATGTACATGTTTTGTTAAAAACCATAAGTTAACATAAAAACAATTTCAAAACAACCTTCAAATCCAAGCAAAAAGATATTACTTTACCCAAAAAGCACTTTACTAAAAAACGGTTGTAGTTCCAAAAGTCACAGCTATTAAACAACTCTGATTTGAATCAAATTACTTTAAGAATAAATCAAGTTCGTACAATATATAAAGGCTAAGCCTTAATCATGTTTTTAATTATACATCAAAATAAAAAGTTTCTAAAGTCAAAGAAAATCCATGGCTTGCATATGTATTAGAAAAGTTATGCTGATGATGATGGAGTTGCTTATTCTTATTCTCCTAAAAGTGCAAGCTAGTGACCTTGCCCATATCTCTTTACGTCCCTCTTCACCTCCAACTCCGCTTCCTCATTTTTCAAAACTTAATAAAGTTCAAACTAATGACTTTGTTCCTACCTCTTTTCTTCCCTCACCACTGCCCATCTTGTATCCTCGTTCCTCTAAACTTGATAAAGTTCAAGGAAAAATTCATACATGCTTTGAAGATGAAATTAAACTTTGTGATGAAATATGGCCATTTCATATTTCTTCTGCAAAGCATAGGTTCGAATTTCAATGTTGTATTGTTGCTAGTTATGCAAAGTGCTGGGAGAAAAATCTTCCCCAAAGCAAGCTTACTTTCCCGCATCATATGTGTATATGGAATTGTGCAAGAGATCGAAGCGATATTGCGACTTGTTTCACAGAATGTTATGAAAAGCATGTCAACAAGCAATTAGATGTCATTTATACTCATAATCTCAATCGAAAGATATAGTAAAGATTTCTTAACTACTCTATCTCTCTCTCTCTCTCTCTCTCTTTCTCCGCCATTTGTTGGTTGCAAATTGATTGCCTATAGCGCAATGATGGAAACCATGTTGCACTTGTTTTGTAGAATGCTTATCAATCTAAAAATATACTATAGAGGAAGAACTTTCAACTTTTATATATTTCTAGGACATCAATAGAAGGTCTATTATGAATTATTTATTTTTCATTTTCTGCAAAATGTTGGACATTGTTTCTTCTATGTGAATCATAAAACGTACTAAAAGTTGACATCTATAGATATTTTTTAACTTAATTAGAATTTGATAATTAACTTTAATACCTATAGAGATGTAAAAAAAGGTTGTTATAATTTTATATTTATCTAGTTTTATATAACAAACATGTATAGATTGCCAATAGATTACCAAATAGAGTAATTTAATTTGAATTGGAGCAATAAAAATATCATGTTAATGAAATTCCAACAAAAAAAGTCTTGAATATTGTGAATCACATGGGATACGATTTTTAAAAATGAAATTGCAAAATAGTAATTATGATTATAAAATAGTGATTAGTTCTTGATAATTCATTAATATTTGTATAAGGTAAGTACATCAAAATAACTAGAATACTATGATCTTTATTTTCAAAAAGTGTAATCCTTTTTTTCTTACTCGACCTTTCTATACAAGATGTGTTACAAAATTCATTTTATCTCTATTTGTACCATCATCTGCTATTTCATCTCACCATTAATCAATAAAAGACCATTCACTTAATTGTTTTTAGTTTCCAACAATTTTTTCTCTCTTAATATTTTCCTTGCTCCTCATCAACATCATCATTGGTTCTTGGGGTACAAAAATTTATCTCTTTCTTGTATATCCTAATTATGATTTAGCTACCTGATTTTTGATAATCGACACTAAACTCCCCTATTTTTGCATACTGAAGTGAAATTTTAGTTTCCCGTTAATAGTAAAAGATAAGGGAAACTTGCAACTCAAATATATTGTTACACTAATCATCTAATGTAACATCCTAAAGTAGTTTTGGCATGAATATAGAGAATTTTTTTCTTAAACATAGATGAAGAAACATCACATTAAGAACTTATAAATCTAAATATGAAAGGGAATGGGTGAGATGATGACTTGTTCATCACTTTGGCTTTCCAGTAGCGATGCCTAGTGGTACTACAAGCGTAATAAGCTTTTACTCTTTTATTATTATTTTTATCTAATTGTCCTTTATACTTAACTCAATACACGTTTTTCCATATTTTTTACTACTCACTTTATTTCTTATACTACAAGTCACACATAAAGCATGTTATGTTTACAGATTCATGTGGATGCTTCATAGGGAATGTGCCAGAGAATGAGACTTACTAGAGAGCAATTCTCAATTGTTCCTCATTTTAAATAATAATTTGAGTTTTGGAATAATGTTAATTATAGATGTTGTACTACCTCATTTGATACTATTGTGTTTTTGAGTTTTTAAGTTAAAACTATTTTGGACTGAGAACTATGTCATTTGAGAGTTGAATTTTATATGTGATTTGTTGATCTTGTTTTATGTTTGGAGATTTAAGAGTTACAGGTTGATGTATTCAGAAATAAAAAATAATATATTGTTTGTATACGATTTAATATACATACTTATTATTACAAAATACCATGTTATATATAAATCAATATTAATATGTAATATTATATTTAATTGCACATTTCCCTAATCTCATATTTCACAAATTAGAAATAAAATAATTTAATCAAATAAGCTACATGGGCTAACTATGGCAGCCCATTTTCAGTTGGGTCCATTAGATCTCAAAGTCCAGCATATCTCACTTAAACATAATGGGTAGAGTGTAACTGTGCATCAGTCTCATCAAACCAATGACGGCCTTTGTTCATACGGATTAATATTGTAACACCCAGGAAAATAAAATCACATAAAATAATGATAAGATATAGCATCGTTGGAATATTTAAGAATAGAGTACCGATCAACACATTAGACTCAGTTGTGTCATATTAAATTACTCGCAAGTGCATGACTCATTTGCAGTTAATGGATTGCAAGTGCGAGGTCAATCCCACAGGGAATTGTGATTTTGAAAGCAGAATTTATATCTAAACCAACTTAACCTTAACCTAGTTGCAAAAATTGAGAGATTGTTTGTGTGAATGAAAAGTCAAAAGCATAAACTGAAGTAAGTAAAATTAATCAAGTAAAAGAGCACTAAGGTTTCGGAATCCACACTCACAAATTCATAGCAACATATTCCCATGATCAAGAATATTTCCCAAAGTTCTCACAATAAAATCTTAAGTATGTTTTACTTATACTTTAAATAATTAATCAAAATCATCTCATGTATCAATTCTTAACATAAATCACAAAAGAAATCCAATTTAAATCAAATCATCAAGTGTATCCGTAAATCACAACAAGATATTCAATTTAAATCAAAACATCAATTGTATCCGTAGAATAAATCACAAGTAATATCCAATTTTTTATAAATTAAAAACCAAGCAATCAATCATGTGAAATTATCTCAAATCATCAAATGTATCCTTGAATCACAAAACACAAATTGAGTTAAAGTAAACCAATTGGAAAATCGAACTCAATAAAATTGGAAAATATTACTTTACATGAGAATAATGTTGCTACTCATAAGTGAGGCTTCGTCATCAACCTTAGTTGAGGTTTTAACCTCTTATAGAATTGAAAGATAAAACAAAATTAATTGAATCCATGAAGAGTTGAGAAGCTTACAAATTAAAAACTCCAAAGTAGAGAACACCAAAAGCTAGGAAGACCCTAAACTCTCTTCTCTCTACTCTAAAATTTCGTAATCTCTAGCCTCTTACAAAATTCTCTAAAGTCCATTCTATTTATAGGCTTTAGACTAGGGTTTCTAGGGTTTTAACCTAAAAAAAATGGTGCCACGTCAGACGAGTGCGCTGGATCGCACTTGGGCATGGATTCCTTCTCATGTAGCGCAGTGCTTGAGCGCGTGTTGCTTGGGCATAGGCGGGAGTGCGCTCAATTGCACCCTTGCTGGGCTTGAGCATAGGTGCGCTCGAGCATATTGGCATGTGCTCGATCCCACCTCCATTTGTGCTCTTTTTTCCAACTTCTTTGCAACTTTCACATCAAGACCGTAGTTTTCCCTTAGCAACCTACAAAACACTAAAACCACAAAACTAGCATAAGTCATCAGATTATAACACAGCTAAAAGATTAACAAGTGTAAATTAAGGGGCTCAAATATGTAATATTTGGCAGTCATCAAACACCCCCAAACTTACATTTTGCTAGTCCCTTAGCAAAAAAAAAAAAAAATGAAAGCATGAAACATAAATCCTCTTTCGTGGGAGTGACGATTGCATTTAGCATATGCAATAAGCTTTTTAAACCCATAGGCATCCTCTGTGGACGAGTAAAGTCTTGTGAGGGTTTAATAGGAATGATACCCACAAACATTGTAGCACCATGTTATTGAAAAGAATGAAGTTTCACACAAACAATGGTTCTTATTCATGAGCAAGCTTAAAAAGACAAACACCATCATCACAATCATAAGGGCATCCAAGTTCAAATGACTCATAAATGGACAATTTAAACATCGTATGTTTTGATAGATGTAAAGTGAAATTAGCATACAATCATGAGACTTGAATTAAATCTCAAACAAGTATCTCAAAATTCATAGAAATCCCTATCAAATGAAATAACCAAGGCAAGATATACATTTTTCTTCTTTCTCTCTCTCTCTCTCTCTCTCTCTCTCTCTCTCTTTTCTTTTTGTCTTTTTTTTTTTTTTTTTTTTGTGTAGGCTGTGCAATGCTTAAATCCCTTAAGCTTTCTAATTGACCCATGTAATGAGTGTTAGGCCAATGACTCTCAATCCAAATGGCTTTAGGGCACTAGATGTTAAACATCCCTAAGGGCTTATTAACTCAAGCCAAAAATGCTACGAAGCCAAGCTAGCCATACTATCAATAAAATTAAACTTCACACCTTTTGACGCGAACACTCAATGCTTAATAAGGCAAAAGGTCCAGTTACTCGGTGAAAAACTCAAAATGATCTTTTTTTTTTTTTTTTTTTTTTTCTTGCAAGCCAAGGTTATTCATCAATAGGTCATCCAACAAATCTCAAAACAAACATGATTAAGCTTAAACTTTATGCCTCACAGAATATATGCTAATGTGCTGATGATAATTCAACTCAAAACAAGTAAAGTCTCTCTAGCCCAAAAATGAGTCAAAGGACCCTGATTCCTAATGACATGATGATATGTTCAAAACTTTAAGCAAACCACTGTTACAGCTTATCTCATCCTTAATCAACAACATAACACAATTTTTTTTTTTTTTTTTTAGCCAAGAAAATGAAACAACTAATAAAAAGACAACAAACAAAAATGGACATCGGTGCTTTTCCATACCCCCAAACTTAAATCACACATCGTCCTCAATGTGGGTAGAAATACAATATCGAGAGGTGAAGAAAATCAGAGTGTGCAATGGGAGAACGTCTCCCAAACTTGTAAAAATACTTGTCCTGAAAGTCACAACAACACAAAAAACAAAAACAAACAAACAAAACAAAACAAAAATGTCAAGAAATAAAAGGAAAGAGGGGTTGCCTCCCACAAGTGCTAAGCTTACCGTCTTCAGCCAAACTCTCCACAGCAGATGCTCAGTTTGGATAAGTAGGGTCCTCCAAGGGCATTTCTTCAATCTCTGGGATCTTCAATCCAAGGAACGGTTTTAGCCTTTGACCATTTACCTTGAAAGTATTTCCATTATTGGGATCTTCTATCTCAATGGCTCCATGAGTGGAAACTGCACTAACTATGAATGGTCCCGTCCACCAGGACTTGAGCTTGCCAGGGAAGAGATGCAGATATGAATTGTATAGGAGGACTTTCTGACCAACTTCAAAAGATCTTCTCAAAATGTTTAGGTCATGGCCTTCTTCATTTAGGCTTTGTACAGCTTGACACAGTTGTAAGCATCATTCCTCAACTCCTCTAATTCATTGAGCTGGAGCTTCCTTTGGGAATTGGCCTTGGTGAGATCAAAATTTAGTTGCTTGATAGCCCAATATGCTCGATGCTCCAATTCCACAGGGAGATGACATGCTTTTCCATACACAAGCCGATAGGGAGACATACCAATCGGAGTCTTGAATGCTATCCGGTAAGCCCACAATGCATCATTGAGTCACAGAGACCAATCCTTTATTGTCGGGATCACCGTCTTCTCCAAAATTCTCTTGATCTCCATGTTGGATATCTCCACCTGACAACTAGTCTAAGGATGGTAGGGAGTTACAATTTTATGATTGATGCCATACTTCTTCATGAGTTGCTCAAAGAATCTATTACATAAATGCTTCCCCCCGTCACTGATAATGGCACGTGGTGTCCTAAAACGTGCAAACACATTTTCTTTCAAAAACTAAAGCACTACTTTATGATCATCGGTCTTGCAAGCAGTGGCCTCCACCCACTTGGAAACATAGTCAACCGCCACAAGGAAGTAGAGGTACCTATAAGAGTTAGGGAATGGTCCCATAAAGTCGATGCCCCAAACATCAAAAAGCTTCCCAATCAAGATCAGGTTCAAAAGCATCATATTCCTTCTTCCAATACTCCCCAATTTCTGGCATCTCTCACAAGCTGAACAATAGAGATGGGCATCACGAAAAATGGAGGTCCAATAGATCCCCCTTTGAAAAATTTTAATAGTAGTCTTTTTAGAATTGAAGTGGCCTCCACATGCATAATCATGGTAGAAGGACATGACATTTTGTTGGTCATTCTGAGGAATACATCTCTGTATGATCTGGTCCGTGCAATACTTGAATAAATAGGGGTCATCCCAAAAGAAGTACTTCACCTGAGCTAAGAATTTGGATCGGTCTTGCTTAGTCTAATGTGAGGGCATCTAATTGGTGACAAGATAGTTCACTATGTCTGCAAACCATGGTGCAGAATTATGAGAGATGTGCATTAGTTGTTCATCAGGGAAAGTCTCAGCAGTGGGCGCAGCATCTTCATTGAAATCCACAATTAGCCTGGACAAGTGGTCGGCTACCACATTTTCAAAACCCTTCTTGTCCCGGATTTCGATGTCAAATTCTTGTAGCAATAGAATCCAACAGATGAGACGAGATTTAGCATCTTCATTGGACAAGAGATACTTCAAAGCAATATGATCCGAGGAGACCAAGACCTTACACCCTAGCAAGTAAGATCTAAATTTATCTAAAGCAAACACAACTGCCAACAACTCTTTTTCAGTGGTAGAGTAGTTGAGTTGTGCGTCATTCAGGGTCTTGTTGCATAGTAGATGACATGAGGAAGTTTTTCCACCTACTGCCCAAAACAGCTCCCACAGCATAATCAGAGGCATCACACATTGATAAGCGCTGAATGTTGCACATTCAAGCCCCTTAACTCGCACATGTTAATTCCTTAGCATTGTTATTTGTTAGATTTTGTTTTGTTTTTGTGTTTCAAGACTTTAAATAAAAAATGCAAGAATTCCATTGAAAATTGGGATAAAAGCACATTTTGGAAGCGTCTTGAAGGCCTGGGATCGAGCACACAACATTTGGGCTCGAGCGCACCTGTGCTCGAGTGCACCTACGCTCGAGTGCACATGGAGTCAAGCGCACATTCCTAGGGCTTGAGCGCATACAGTTTCCAAAATGTGGCAGGAGTCCTTTTATAGCTTGGTGTTGTGCAAATTTATTTAACTCGTAAGTGCACGAATCAATTGTAGTTAATGAATTAAAAGTGCGAGGTCGAACCCACAGGGAATTGTATTCTTGAAAGCAATTTTAAATCTAAATTAATTAAACCCTAATCTAGTTCCAAATTTTTAAGAGATTTTTTTGTTTGAATGAAAAAGCAAAAACATGAGCAATTTAAAGTGATTAAAATCCTATGACGAAGCACTAAGGTTACGGAATCCGCACTCACAAATTCATAACAACAAAATTTCAAGATCTATAATATTCCCCAAAGTTCTCACATATAAATCTTAAGTTTGTTTTACTATTGCTTCAAAGAATTAATTAAAAGATCTCATGTATCCATTCATAACCCAAATCACAAAAGAAATCCAATATTTGATCAAATCATTAACTGTATCCGTAAATCACAAGAAAATATCCAATCTTTATCAAAACATCAATTGTAACCAGAGAATAAATCACAGGGGAAATCCAATTTTTAATAAAGAAAACCAAGCAATCAATTATATTGAATAATCTTAAATCATCAAGTGTATCCTTGAATCACAAAAGATATCCAAGAATTATTCAATCCAATTGATTAGAAGTAAAACAATAGAGCAATTAAACCATTAAATTGGGAAATATAACATACATGAAACAAAGTTGCTAATCATAAGTGAGGCTTCATCTTCAACCATAGTTGAAGGTTTAGCCTCTCATGTTATTGAAAGACAAAACAAGATTGATTGAATTCATAATGTAAAATTGAGTACTTACAAATAATAATCACAAAGTAGAGATCCAGAAGCTAGGAAAACCTTAAACTCTCTTCTTTCTCCTCCACAATCTTGAAATTCGTAGCCTCTCTAACTAATCTGATAATTCCCTATTTATAGACCTAAAACTTAGGTTTATACAAGTTGAAATCGGATAAAATTCATCCAAGTTTGTACCCTTTCATTGCGGGATGATTTTGGAATAGTAAACTTCCGAATTAGGAAAATCCTATTTCATAATGAATTGTAGTATTTTGAGTTAGTTTCCAATGCCACTTGAATCATCTCAATCGGATATGTGAGCGAAAAGTTATAGTCAAAATACTAAGACGCGTTCAGAATCTGAATTTGAATCCAATCCAAAATTTTATCCAATCTGAACTTTAATCCAATCTTATCTTTAATCTGATTTAACCATTTCTTGGATTTGGTTAAGCTTAACCACATCATCTAGGTCTTCTCAAAGTATGTTTTCTTCTGAAAAGTAGTTTGTCTACAATGACCTACAAAATACTAAAAACACAAAACTAATACAGAACATTAGATAATAACACAGCTAAAGGATTAACACAAGTAAATTAAGGGGTCCAAATATGCAATATTTGGCACACATCAAATACCCATAAACTTAACTTTTGCTAGTCCCTTAGCAAAACAAAACAAAACATAAATCCTCTTTCGAGGGAGAAATGATTGCATTTAGCATATGCAACAAGCCTTTTAAACCCCTTGCCATCCCTAGTGGACGAGTGAAGTCTCGTGAGAGCTTAACATGAATGATACCCACAAACATTGTAGCACTATGTTGTTTAACAAGAAAGAAGATTCACACAAACCATGGTTCTTATTCATGAGCAGGCTTAAAAAGACAAACACCATCATCACAGTCAATAGGAAATCCAAAATCAATTCACTCATAAATGGACAATTTAGACCTTATATGTTCTAAAAAGTGTAAAGTGTAATTAGCATACAATCATGAAGCTTTCAGTTTAAACTCAAGACAAGTTCCATAAAATTTGTAAAAATCTCTATCAAATTAAACAACCAAGGCAAGATATGCATTTTTTTCCTTTTTGTTTTATTTTTTTCTACAGGCTCTGCAATGTCTAACTCCCTTAAGCTTTCTAATTGACTCATGTAACAAGTGTTAGGCCAATGACTCCCAAGCCAGGTGGCTTTAGGGCACTAGATGTAGAACATCCCTAAGGGCTTATTAACTTAAGTCAAAAAGGCTACGAAGTCAAATTAGCCATATCATAAATCAACACTGAACAACTTCAAATGATCTTCTCAAAATGTTCTGGTCATGGATCTTCTTCATTTGATCTTTGTATAGCTTGGCACAGTTGTAGGCATCATTCCGCAATTCTTCTAATTCATCTAGCTGTAGCTTCCTTTGCTCACCAGCCTTGGTGAGACTGAAATTCAGCTGCTTTATATCCCAATAAGCCCCGTGCTCTAATTCCACAACGAGGTGACAAGCCTTGCCATACACGAGTCGGTAGGGAGACATGCCAATTGGAGTCTTGAATGCAGTCCGGTATGCCCACAGAGCATCATTGAGTCGAAGAGACCAGTCCTTCCTCATTGGGTTCACCGTCTTTTCTAATATCCTCTTGATTTCTCTGTTGTATATCTCAACTTGCCCACTTGTTTGAGGATGGTAAGGAGTTCCAACTTTATGAGTAATACCATACTTCTTCATGAGTTGCTCAAAATATCGGTTGCGGAAATGCTTCCCCCCATCACTGATGATGGCATGTGGTGTCCCAAAACGTGCGAATACATTTTCCTTCAAAAATTGCAACACGACTCTGTGATCATTAGTCTTTCAAGCAATAGCCTCCATCCACTTGGAAACATAATCCACCGCCACAAGGATGAAAAGATACCCATAAGAATTAGGGAAGGGACCCATGAAAGCAATGCCCCAAACATCAAACAGCTCCACAATAAGGATCGGGTTCAGCGGCATCATATTCGTTCTTCCAATGCTCCCCAACTTCTAGCATCTATCACAGGTTGAACAATAGGCATGGGCATCACGAAAAATGGAGGGCCAATAGAATCCACTTTGAAGAATCTTCGCCGCGGTCTTTTTAGAACTGAAGTGGCCTCCACATGCATGATCATGGCAAAAAGATAGGACATTTTGTTGGTCATTTTCAGGAATGGATCTCCTTATAATCTGATCTGGGTAGTATTTGAACAGATAAGGATCATCCCAAAAGAAGTACTTCGCCCCAGCCAAGAATTTTGATTTGTCTTGCCTGGTCCAATGTGATGGCATTTAGGCAGTGAGAAGGTAGTTCACTATGTCTACGAACCATGGTGCAGGATTTTGAGAGATGTGCATAAGTTGTTCATCAGGGAATGTCTCAACAATCGACACAGCATTTTCATTGAAGTCCACAACCAGCCTAGATACATGGTCAGCTACCACATTCTCGGAACCCTTCTTGTCTCAAATTTCAATATCAAACTCTTGCAGCAACAGAATCCACCGGATGTGGCGAGATTTAGCATCTTTCTTTGACAATTGATATTTTAGCGCAGCATGATCCGAGTAGACTAAGACTTTAGACCCTAGCAAGTAAGATCTAAACTTATCCAGAGCAAACACTACAACTAACAACTCCTTTTCAGTAGTGGAGTAGTTGAGTTGTGCATCATTCAGAGTCTTACTGGCATAGTATATGACATGCAGAATCTTCCCTACTTGCTAACCCAAAACGGCTCTCACAGCATAATTGGAGGCATCACACATTATCTCGAATGGAACCCCCCCCCCCCCCCCCCCCGCCAATTAAGTGGCTGAATGATTGGTGTAGAAGTTAAGGTCTTCTTCAAAATCTCAAAGGCTGTCTAGCACTTGTCGTTGAAATCAAAAGGAACATCTTTGGGCAGTAGATTACATAGAGGTCTTGCTATCTTGCTGAAGTCCTTGATGAATCTTCTATAGAACCCAGCATGTCCCAGAAACGACCAAATCTCCTTAATTGTCTGCGGGGGCAGAAGGTTAGAGATCAGATCAACCTTAGCTCTGTCAACCTCGATACCTTTGTGGGAAATTACATGCCCCAAAACAATTCCTTGTTTTACCATGAAATGGCATTTTTCCCAATTCAAAACCAGATTCTTCACCTTACACCTTATCAGTATCAATGTGAGATGATGATGTAGACATTCCCCAAATGATGAACTAAAGACTGAGAAGTCATCCATGAAGATCTCCAGGTGGCGTTCAACCATATCTGAAAAGATGCTGATCATGCACCGCTGAAAAGTGGCGGGTGCATTGCACAATCCAAACGGCATACGGCGATAGGCAAACGTACCGAACGGATAAGTGAAAGTAGTCTTCTCTTGATCTTTGGGGTCTAGTGCAATTTGGTTGTAGCCAAAGTAACCATCAAGAAAACAGTAGTACTCATGGCCTGCCAATCTCTCCAACATTTGATCGATGACAGATAGAGGAAAATGGTCTTTTCTTGTCACGGCATTTAACTTTCTGTAGTCAATGCACACTCTCCATCCTGATTGCACACGAGTGGGGACCAACTAATTTTCCTTGTTCTTGATGGCCGTAATCCCTGCCTTCTTCGGCACCACATGAATGGGACTCACCCATTTGCTGTCAGAGATTGGGTATATGATTCCCGCATCCAGAAGTTTAATTACCTCTGCTCGAACTACCTCTTGCATGACCGGATTCAACCGTCTCTGTGGCTCGCAAGAAATTCTAGGTTTTTCTTCCAGATGAATCTTATGCATCACTACTGCAGGCCTGATTCCTTTAATATCTTCTATTGACCACCCGATTGCTTCTTTATGCTCACTCAAAACTTCTAGCAGCTTCTGTTCCTGATTACTATCCAGGCCGGCAACAATGATCACTGGCAAAGATTCTGTAGGATCCAGATACTTGTACTTCAGGGTGTTTGGTAGAGGCTTCAACTCCCGCTTGATAGGCTCAGCTGCTAATGAAGATGGATCAGGGGACGATATCAAAGTAATTTCTACAGTCCCCGTCTCTATCTTAAGAGTTGAGTCTAACAAGGCGACAGCTTGTTCCAATAATGTGTCCAGTTCAATGTCACTTCCCAATGCAATTAGGCATTCTCTTAAGGGGTATTCAATATCTGGTTTATTGACAGTTTTCTCTACTATCTCCTCAATTAAGCATGTGCTTCTAACCTCTTCATACTCAAATGGCTGCCTGCTAATATCAAAGATGTTCAACTCCACTGTCATGTTTCCAAATGATATCTTCATGACTCCAGTTCTACAGTTGATTAGAGCATTAGCCGTAGCTAAAAAAGGATGCCCTAATATGATTGGAACTTGAATTTCTGCATTTTCCGTCTCTGTATCTAAGACGATGAAGTCCATAGGGTAATAGAACTTATCAACTTTGATCAACACGTCTTCAATATTTCCCCTTGGAACCTTCACAGATCTGTCAGCCCACTGAGGTGTAATTGAAGTGGATTTCAACTCTCCCAATCCCAGCTGAACATATACTAAATATGGCAGTAGATTTACACTGGCCCCCAAATCCAACAAAGCTTTTTCAACTCCATTGTCACCAATCTTGCAAGCAATGGTAGGACATCCAGGGTCCTTATACTTTACAGGCATCTTGTATTGCAAGATAGAGCTGACTTGCTCAGTCAAGAAAGCTTTCTTGGGGACATTTGTCTTTCTCTTGATGGTGACCAAATCCTTCAGAAATTTGGCGTAAGAAGGCACTTGTTGGATGGCATCTAGGAATGGAATGTTTATCTGCACTTGCTTGAACACTTCCACAATATCATCAAACTTTGAGCTCTTCTTTGGCGCTATCAGTCTTTCTGGATACGGAGCTTTGGGTATATATTTTCTGGAAGGGTCCTCAGCAATCGGAATGGTAATGTCTGGTCCTGTGTCTTCCATAGGCTTGTCCTGGTTTTCCTTCTCCTCTGCAGCCTCAGTGGCTTCTTCAGGCATGACCACTTGATTATCCACTTGTTTGCTAGACGTCAAAGTGGTGATGGCTTGTACATGATCTTGACCATGCGTAGAGGCAAAGGAACTTCCCATCACAAATTGCCCTTTTGGGTTAGGCACAAGTTGACTAGGGAGCTTCCTCTTTCTCTTTCCCCCACTTGATTTTTCTATCTGGCCAACTTGTCCTTCTACCTTGATCATGGCCTGCTTAAGTTCTTGTATGTCTCTGCCATTAGCCATGTTGGAATTCCTCAACTCCTGTACAGCTTGATTGGTAAAACCTTTTAGCTCTTGTATAGCTTGGGAGTTGGAATTCTTGAGCTCTTGTATAGCTTGGGAGTTGGAATTAGCTTGGGAGTTGGACTGGTCGACTTTTTCTATTAATGTTTTCATCACGTCTTCTAGTGATGATTGTGGTGGAGGCTGTAGCACTTGAGTGGTGGACTGATAAGCAGGCGGTTGAGCTTGGTGAGATGGCCAGTATTGATTCTGAGTTTGAGTGGAGGTACCACCTTGGTTCAATGGCTGATTCTGCTTCCAAGAGAAATTGGGGTGATTTCGCCACCCTGGATTGTAAGTTTCAGAAAACAGTCCAATTGTGGGTTTTCTGTACTCATTGAAGGCATTGACTTGCTCAGTTGGATACTCTGTTGACAGAGTTGGGCAGTTTTGAGTGAAGTGTGTTTGACTATCACATAACCCGCATGCATCAACTTGGTAAGTATCTGCTGCATTCACTGGTTTTTTTAAGACCATAGTGTCAAACTGATGCCTGAGAACCTTGAACTCCTCCCTTAATTCAGCATCATTCCTCACCTCATAGATGCCACCTGTCTTGGAAGCGGTAAAGTTGCTTGGAAGTTTCCATCTCTCTGTCCCTATCTCTATTTAGATTAGAGCAAAGAAGTACCTATTGGTCAAGCCAGCTCCCCTTTATCTATCTTCCCCAATTTTGCAGGCAGGATCGAAGGGGGTCGTTCCCTTCTCCTTATGAGATCTTTCAGAATATCTCCTACATATAGTACCATATGAGTGACCATTGGGATGATCGTCCCCGTTTCAAGTAGAACCGATTCCCCTTCGTAGCCTCCGTGGGCGCCCGATCAAATCACCTACTAGACTGGCCTCCAAGCTCGATCTCTATGTAGCTATGAGAAAATTTCCATCCGCTTTACCCGTCTACATTTCCGAAAGGTAAGGCCAGGTTAAGAAAGAGAGTAATACCTATGTTTCGGATACGCCTAACCCAACCACATGAATAAACTAGGGCACAGGAACCCAACAATTGGTTAGAAATGGCATCCTCACAAGGCTCCATTGCTGGTGGTGGATTGGCCTATTTCGTTCGTGTACCTATTTCAATCTTTTGAGAAATGAAAAGACCTGCGGCCGTGCAAGATGAGATTGAAAAGAGATCACGATCAGAAGCAAGGCAAGATCAGAACTGTGGTTGTACTGAGATCCAAGTCCAGGACCATGCGTCCCAAGTCCGGTACCAAACTAGTAAGCGTACAGACGTCTGCATTGTATTTCATAAAAGTCTCGGTCGGCGGGGTGCTAGCTTGTGAGAAAGATAGCTACCGAGAGAAAAGAAAATTCTCATTTGAGTCCCAACTATCTTGAAAATCCCATTGTTGTGCTCGTTCAGCCATTTCATCCAAAGTCTTATAGGCTTCATCCCCACTAAGACTTAAGAATTCTCTACCATTCATAGTCTCAAGTGAGTTTCGCTCACTTGGTGTTAGTCCCCTATAGAAAATTTGAACAAGCACCTCATTCTCAAACCCGTGGGATGGGCATTTTATAGTAAGCTCTTTAAACTTCTCCCAACTATCGGTGAATCTTTCCCCTTCTTTCTGTCTGAAATTGGTGATCTGTAGACGAAGGTTATTGATTTTGGAAATTGGGCAGAATTTGTGGTAAAATTTGCTTTGCAGCATATCCCAAGAAGTGATAGATCCAGGTCTATTGTTGAGTAGCCAGGATTTCCCCCTATCATGTAGGGACAAAGGAAATAACCGAAGACGCATCGCTTCTACTGGGGCATTTATATATTAACAATGTCGCAAATTTCCAAAAAAATTCTCACATGAACATATGGATCCTCATTCTCTAATCCTCTAAATGCAGGAAGGTGACCTATTGTACTCGGTTTCAGCTCAAAGCGAGTAGCTGGCAACACTACGCACGACAGTGTGTTGGTAATATTGGGTACAAACAGCTCCCTAAGGGATCTAGGTTGATTTCATTCTCCCATCTTAACAGACTTTTCCGAATCAGACTCGAAACTTTGAGAATTGGTGGGTGAGTTTGGTGGCTGTCTTAGATTCTCTCTTGCCGTCCTTTCAATTTCGGGATCAAAAGTGTTTAACTCCAGATTTAAAGATCTACGACCAAACATGCAAAAAGGAACTAACAAACTAACAAACTAAAAACTGGAATTGAATTGAAGTAAATTAAATTATATTAAACTAAATAAACACAATAGCAAGCATAAATTAATTTAAACAAAAACTAAAAACTCACGAAAAAGGACCAAAATATTTTGGCTAAAGTTTACTGAACTGTTGCGGTTGATGACTTGGCCACAAGTGCGCTCAATCGTAGCAGGGCTGTAACACAAACAAAACAACAAAAAAATCTTTTTGTTTTTTTTTTATTATTAGTAACACGAATAAAACAAAACAAATTGCAGAAAAATAAAATCCTAATTATAACTAGTAGAAGAATAAAACTAATCTAGAAATAAATTGGTTTCAAAAAAATAAACAAATTCCACGGCAACGGCGCCAAAAACTTGATGTGCAAATTTATTTAACTCGCAAGTGCACGAATCAATTGTAGTTAATGGATTGCAAGTGCGAGGTCGAACACACAGGGAATTGTATTCTTGAAAGCAATATTAAATCTAAATTAATTTAACCCTAATCTAGTTCCAAATTTTTGAGAGATTTTTTTGTTTGAATGAAAAAGCAAAAGCATGAGCAATTTAAAGTGATTAAAATCTTATGACGAAGCACTAAGGTTTCGAAATCCACACTCACAAATTCATAACAACATAATTTCATGATCTATAATATTCCCCAATGTTCTTACATATAAATCTTAAGTTTGTTTTACTATTGCTTCAAAGAATTAATCAAAAGATCCCATGTATCCATTCATAACCCAAATCACAAAAGAAATCCAATATTCGATCAAATCATTAACTGTATCCGTAAATCACAAGAAAATATCCAATCTTTATCAAAACATCAATTGTATCCAGAGAATAAATTACAGGGGAAATCCAATTTTTAACAAAGAAAACCAAGCAATCAATTGTATTGAATAATCTTAAATCATCAAGTGTATCCTTGAATCACAAAAGATATCCAAGAATTATTCAATCCAATTGATTAGAAGTAAAACAATGGAGCAATTAAACCATTAAATTGGGAAATATAACGTACATGAAACAAAGTTGCTAATCATAAGTGAGGCTTCATCTTCAACCTTAGTTGAAGGTTTAGCCTCTCATATTATTGAAAGACAAAACAAGATTGATTGAATTCATAATGTAAAATTGAGTACTTACAAATAATAATCACAAAGTTGAGATCCAAAAGCTAGGAAAACCTTAAACTCTCTTCTTTCTCCTCTGCAATCTTGAAATTCGTAGCCTCTCTAACTAATTTGATAACTCCCTATTTATAGACCTAAAACTTAGGTTTATACAAGTTGAAATCGGATAAAATTCGTCCAGGTTTGTACCATTTAATTTCGGGATGATTTTGGAATAGTAAACGTCTGAATTAGGAAAATCCTATTTCACCATGAATTGTAGAATTTTGAGTTAGCTTTCCAATTCCACTTGAATTACCTCAATCGGATATGTGAGTGAAAATTTATAGTCAAAATACTGAGACGTGTTCAGAATCTGAATTTGAATCCAATCCGAAATTTTATCCAATCTGAACTTTAATCGAATCTTATCTTTAATCTGATTTAACCATTTCTTGGATTTGGTTAAGCTTAACCACATCATCTAGGTCTTCTCAAAGTATGTTTTCTTCTGAAAAGTAGTTTTTCTACAACGACCTACAAAATACTAAAAACACAAAACTAACACAGAACATTAGATAATAACACGGCAAAAGGATTAACACAAGTAAATTAAGGGGTCCAAATATGTAATATTTGGCACAGATCACTTGGAACAGGATTTCAGTCTCCCACTTAGACTGGGAGACTAACCTACAATTTTTCTAGGGTTTCTAAGGTTTTCCTAATCCCTATAAATAGGCCTCTAAACATTGTAGGAAGACCCACTGCTACTGAGAGCAAAAATTCATTGGAGCTTAGCAGAGTCATGAGCGGCTAAAAACCCTTCGTGGGGTATTGATGTAACCCTATCCAAGCATAATGGTTTGATTGTATTTTATTTTATAGATTTTCAGTTTATGCATGTGGTTGTATAATTATGAGAATTGCAACATATTGATTTTGTTCTTAATGTTTTAATGCAATTATTCTTAAATTCCAAATTCAATATTAGTGAAATTCTTATCTTGTCTGAGAAAGTCTTTTACTTTTATTGAACTCAAATCATCCTTATTTTCTGTGATTATGGTGGTGATGATTATACCAAGGTTTTATTTGACATATGATCAATCGGGTTAAATAGGCCATGCCTAGGGAAGACGGATCATAGGCTTGTGTACTTAGAAGAGGAAAAATAGAAATCACATTCCCAAGAAAGTCCTTCTTACTGAGCACGTGAGCTCCCTGACTCAGCACAACACTCCTCCGAAGTCCAAAGACCTTGGACCCTCTACAATTTTGTGCATCATCGAATAGAGTGAGATTGATAAAGCACTCCTAGATCTGGGAGCTGGTGTGAACTTCCATATTCAGTGTATCAGCAACTTGGCCTAGGGGAACTGAAGCCTACCACAGTGATTCTGCAGTTGGCTGATCGGTCCATTAAAAAGCCAAGAGGAATTGTAGAAGACATCATCATCATAGTGGATAAGTTTTTATTCCTAGTGAACTTCATCGTGCTTGACACTGAGCCTATTCCCAATCTTGAGAAGCTAAACCCAGTCATCCTTGGGTGTCCTTTCTTAGCCATGGCCAATGCATGCATCAACTATCAAACGAGTCATGGAGATCTCATTTGGAAATATGAAGGTTAGGCTGAATATCTTCACAGCATTCCAGAATGAGTGTTTCTTTGTGGACAACATTGAAAAGTATATAGAAGATTCACTCCCTAGTCTCTTAACAAGGGATCCTTTGGAAGCCTGCTTGACTCACTTTCGCTTTGACGACTTCGACACCGACCAATACATTAACGAGGTCCATGACTTGCTAGAGACAGCTGCCAGTGCAGACTTTCATCCATGAAGAGTACCAAAGGAGCCCCTACCTCTAACTTCAAGCACTCCTCCCATTCCTTCCCTAGAGTCTCCACCCAAGCTTGAATTGAAGCCACTGCCAAACAAGCTTAAGTATGCCTTCCTCGGATCTCACGACACTCTTCCGGTCATCATTACTTTAGATCTACAAAAGGACCAAGAGGACAGTTTGTTAGAGGTGTTGAAGGAGCATAAAGAAGTTATTGGGTGGACTGTAGCAGATTTGAAAGGAATTGACCCCTCCATCTGCACGCACCGGATCCATTTAGAAGAAGGCGCTTGACCCTACTGTGAGGCACAGTGCCAGCTGAATCCCAATATGAAAGAGGTGGTGATGAAGGAAGTGGTCAAGTTACTCAATGCAGGCATCATCTACCCCATCTCAGACAGCAAGTGGGTGAGCCCCACTCAAGTGGTTCCCAAGAAGTCTGGCATCACAGTAGTAGAAAACTTACCTGGAGAATTGATTCCACAACGCACAACCATGGGATGGCGCATTTGCATCGACTACCGGAAGCTCAATTCTAACACTCGGAAGGATCACTTTCCACTCCCCTTCATTGAACAGATCCTAGAGTGTCTAGCTGGCCAGAGTTACTACTGTTTCCTAGATGACTACTTCGGGTATAATCAAGTAGCTATTGATCCCCAAGACCAAGAGAAGACGACTTCCACATGTCCCTTCGGCACCTTTGCTTACAGGCGCATGCCCTTTGGACTATGCAATGCACCGGCCACTTTCCAGAGATGTATGATGTTGATCTTCTCAGACATGGTAGAGAAATTTTTGAAGGTATTTATGGATGACTTTTCTATTTTTGGTTCCTCTTTTGATAAATGTCTCCATAATCTTTCACTTGTGCTTCAACGTTGCAAAGAAACTAATCTGATTTAAGTAGGGAGAAAAGTCATTTCATGGTGCAAGAGGGTATAGTTCTAGGCCACATAGTGTCCAAAAAAGGGATTGAGGTGGACCGGGCGAAAGTTGAGTTGATTGAAAATCCACCGCCGCCTACTTCAGTGAAGCAGATTTGTTCCTTCCTTGGGCATGCCGGTTTCTATCGACGCTTCATCAAAGATTTCAATAAAATTTCAAGGCCCTTGTGTAGTTTACTTGCCAAGGACACTCCTTTCCACTTTGATGAAGCATGTCAAGAGGCATGCCAGAATCTTTGGTCTTCGCTATCTTCTACTCCCATCTTGAAGCCCCTTGACTGGTCTTTGCTGTTTGAAATCATGTATGATGCATCCAATTATGCTGTAGGTGCAGTCTTGGGACAACGTGTAGGCAAGCTCCCTTACATCATTTATTATGCTAGCAAGACACTGATGGATGCTCAAGTCAATTACACTACAGCGAAAAAAAAGTTGCTAACCGTTGTCTTTGCCTTGGACACATTCCGCTCATAGCTTCTAGGATCCAAGGTAATCATCTACTCTGATCATGTTGCTCTGCGACATTTGCTGGCTAAGAAGGAAACTAAGCCCCGGTTGATTCGATGGATACTTCTTCTGTAAGAGTTCGACATCGAGATATGGGACAAGAAGGGCACTGAGAATATTGCCAACCACTTGTCACAGATTATGTTTGAGACACCTTAGCCTATTCCAGTTCATGATTCCTTCCTAAATGAGCAACTGTTGGAGATTACTCTGAGGGAACCGCCTTGGTATGCTAATATTGTCAATTATTTGGCCACAAGTCGGATCCCTTCTCATTGGTCCAAGCAAGACAAGGATCGTTTCTTCAAGAAAGTCCGATCCTATTTTTGGGGAGATCCAAAGTTATTCAAGCACTATGCTAATCATATCATCCGATGCTGCGTCCCTAAGAGTGAATTCCACAGTATTCTCACATTCTATCATTCTCTAGCTTGTGGAGGACACTTCAGTGCCAAGAAAACTGCACCCAAGGTTCTACAAAACGAATTCACATGGCTGACCTTGTTCAAAGATGCCTAAGAATTTTGTCAGGCTTGTGAGAGATGCCAACGAGTAGGAGCTATGTCTCGAAGGGACATGATGCCGCGCTAAACCCCATCCTCGTTGTTGGAATTTTTGATGTCTGGGGTATTGACTTCATGGGACCCTTCCCACCATCTTCTGGGTATGAGTATATTTTGTTAGAGGTGGATTATGTCTCCAAGTGGGTAGAAGTCGCGGCCACCAAGACCAATGATCACAAGATAGTGGTAAAATTCCTCTAGGCCAATATTTTCAGCAGATTCGGTACTCCCCGTGCCATCATCAGTGACGGAAGTAGGCACTTTTGCAACCGATCTCTCAAAACCTTGCTTCTTAAGTATTCCGTCACACACCAAGTAGCCACTCCCTACCATCCTCAGATAGTGGTCAAGTGGAAGTTTCCAAGAGATCAAGCACATTCTAGAGAAGATGGTTAGGTCAACCGCAAATATTGGTCCTTATGCCTTAGTGATGCACCATGGGCCTACCGCATAGCTTACAAGACACCGATTGGAATGTCACCATACCAACTTGTTTATGGCAAGGCGTGTCACCTCCATGTGAAATTAGAACACAAGGCTATGTGGCAAGTTTAAAAAGATAAACTCCATCTTCTCAATGAATTGAAATTTTAAAATTTAATTACTTACAAAAGACAGGCTAAGGCATCACAAGTTTGAAACAGTGTAAAGTGAATTAGTAATGTCCCAATATCTCATGGTTCACTGAGCTCCCCATCAAAATGAATAACTATGGCATAACTTTCTTTTCTTTTTCTCTCTTTTTTTTTTTTTTTTGTCAGGTTGTGCAATGTTTGGTTCCCTTAAGCTTTCTAATTGACCCATGTAACGAGTGTTAAGTCAATGACTCTCAAACTAGGTGGTTTTAGGGCATTAGGTGTAAAGACACCCCTAAGGACTTACTAACTTGAGTCAAAAAGGCTACGAAACCAAACTAACCATGACATTAACCAAATCAAAATTCTTCATCTTTTGACGTGAACACTCAATGCTTACTGAGGCAAGAGGTCCAGTTACTTAGTGAAAAGCTTATCAATGATCATTTTTTGTTTTTTATCATACATATGCAAAAGTATCCATCTAATAAATCATTCAGTTTCACCCAAGACATAGAAACACACACATCAGACTCTCATGTCATACCCCACAAATTATGTGCTAATGTGCTTGTGTAAGATCAGATCAAACATGTGAATTTTCAACTACCTAAAGCAAGTAACCAAACTGAAAATTCTGTCATCATATCATGTGTTCAAAATTTTAAGCTCACCAATGAAATCAAATCACAATTCTTTCAGATCAACCAAAATTTTAAGACAAACATGAACATGAATTCATTTTTTTTTTCTTCAAAAATTAGGACCAAGTTCTGTAAGTGCCTCCCATACCCCCAGACTTAATTTACACATTGTCCCCAATGTGTGTATAACATGGAAAGAATTTACTCAGGAGATAGGGAGAACTGGCCAGAAAGGTATGGCTCGTAGCACACCCCCAAACTTGGAAGTAAACACACTCGTTCCTAAAAGGCAAAACACTCAAACAAATAAAAAGGAAACAAAAAGAAACTAAAGATAAACATAAAAATAAATTGAAAAACAAATAGAAAAGTAACAAGATAAACTGTGGGGTGCCTCCCATGAGCGCTAAGTTTAACGTCTTCAGCAAGACTGTTGTTCTCCTCTCACTGTTGTCTCGAAGAAGATGCTCCTGAAGGCGGTGACAATCGGTTTAGAATGGATCGCATCATTACTTCTAGGTTTGCTAATCTTTGGCCTGCTAGGAATTTCTCCGCCTGGGCCACCCGTCTTTGATCTGCCAGCTCAGATCGGAGTTCTGCCATCTCTTCACTGATGGAACGATATTGTGCAGCACCCACAGTGACAGTCTCCTCATCTTCTTCCACTTCCTGCTCAGCTGCAGGTTCATCTACTTCCATAGGCTCTTCCTCAAACTCTTCCGCCTCGGCTACTGGTGCTTAAGGTACCCTTGGCATGTGTGAACAGCTTTGATTCCATTGTGTTATGCCAAACCGCGAGGTCTTGGTGACTGATCCATCTGCTAAGGTGCCCTTTATGCCCTTTTTCCAAAGTATGTGAGTGAGTAAAAATGGAAAGGGCAACCCTCATGAGTTGGTATTCTTAGCTCCCCCTAAATGCACCCCACTCCAGAACTTGTAAATCTGGCTCCAAATGATCGCAACAATGGAACACCAAAAACCTTTATGAAAGGCTTAAAGTGTTTGGAGGAATAGATCTTGCCTTTGAGTTTTGTGTCCAAAGGGGAATGCATTGCAATGTAGAATAGAGTGCACAAGCCAGAGTTGTGGAGGCATCTTGGCCCTGCTGCCAGCATTGTTATGCTTGTCTACAAACTGCCTCTCACACACGTCCGCAATGATTTCTGTAACATAAAACATATGAGGTTGTGCCTCAAATGGTGCTTCTTCTGGAGGGTGCTCATCAATGCACTTTAGAGCAGTGGCAATGTTGGCTGAAGTCACCTCAATATCCTTGCCTTAAACTGTTGAGGACATGACACCTCGCTTGGTACAGTTGTAAGAGAGGTGCTCATAGAATTGTGTGATCAATTTCTTATGGGTAGTGGAGGTGACGGGCTTGAACATTCTCTTCAACCCACGGCATTTGAATTCTTCAACCGCCCAACTAGTAGCTTCAAGGTGTTGGAAGTCTTCTTGAATTGCAAATGTCGTCTCAAAAAGAAGCTCCCTCTGCTCAAAAGTGGGTCGAAAGAAGGTGGCTTGAGTTTTAGAGACCCGAGAGGACGAAGCTCGAGCTTTAGGCATTATGCAGCTTGGTTCAAGATTTTTATTGAGCAGGTGGTGTGCACTCCCAAAACCAAGTGGTGTAAAACCACTTCACCTTGCAAAACAAGAGCAAACCAACACAGAAGAAGCAATAGCACAATTCGTACCCACGGATTGTGCTTAAAAAACAAAAATTTTGGGGAAAGGGGAAATGGTAAAAATGGGTTAGGGGAGAAGAATAGGGGAAATAAAATGGGGAAATGAGATAGGGAGGTACGGTGGCAGTGCTGTGTCGGAGTGGCGGTGTGCTATGGTGCAACGGTGACCGGAGGTGGCGCTGTGTGTGCTTGGGTGCTGCAGTGAGAGAGTGGTGAGCGCAAATGTGTGGTGGAGAGAGGTTACTGATAAGCGCCGAATGTTGCACATTCGAGCCCCTTAATTTGCATATGTTAATTCCTTAGCGTTGTTATTTGTTTGATTTTATTTTGTTTTTGTGTTTTCAGGTTATAAATAAAGATGCAATTAATTCCATTCATTTTGGGCTTAAAAGCACACTTTGAGAATACCTAGAAGATATGATTAAGCTTAACCAATCATGGTTAAGTTTAATCAAATAAAGGAAATGATTAATTCGGAATTTCTCAAATTGGAGTCAAAATCGGATTGGATTCAATTTGGGATTCTGCATATGTCTCGGTATTTTGGCCATAACTTTCAGGTCAAATATTCGATTGAGGTGATTCAAGCGGCACTGGAAAGCTAACTCAAATTTCTACAAATCATTCTGAAATAGCATTTTCCTAATTCGGAGCGCCGCATTGCCAAAATCGCCCCGGAAGATAGGAACGCAATTCTGGGCGAATCCTATTCCGATTTGGACTTAGGTTTTCTTTATCCTAATTGGACTTGGACTTAAATCTCCGAAATTTATAGGATTACTAGGGCTTCTAGGACTCTCCTAAGCCCTATAAATAGGCCTCTAAGCATTGAGAAAAGACACACCGCTTCTAGAGAAAAAATTCAGTAAAATAGTCTGTGGAGTTTAGGAGATCATGAGCAGCTAAACCCAATTGTGGGGTATTGATGTAGCCCTTTCCAAGCACAATGGTTTGATTGTATTTAATTTCTAGTCTTTCAATTTATGCATGTTGATTGTATAACTCTGAGGATTGCTACAGTTGATTTTTGTTCTTCATATTAAATGCAGTTGTTCTTTAAATTCCAATTCAATATTAGTAAAATTCTTATCTTGTCTTAGAAATTATTTTACTATTATTGAACTCAAATCATTCTTATTTTCTGTGATCATAAGAATGATGGTTATACAATGGTATTTAACTGGCATGCAATCAATAGGGTTAGATAGACCATACCTAGGGAAGACGGATCGTACTACACCTTAGTTTAGTGTAATTTAGGTAGACGGTCCGTACCAACCGAAGATGGGTTATGCTATTCCATTGATTGTATGAAATTATTTTCTTGTTAAAATTATAACATGCATAGAATGAATTACTAGAGTTAATTATGGTTAACCATTGATGTGCGGATCGTGGTGAAGTCAATACCCTACTCTCTCTTTCATAGATTTACTCCATTTTATTTCCGTTTATTTTATGCACTTTAAATTCTCACAACCAATTCACTCTCTTTTAATTAAGTTAATTTTGATCTTTTAATTTTGATAATTAAATCCCTGCAGTCCTTGAGGTTCGACACCCTCAATATAGCCCTATCCTACGGGATTCGTTCTATTGCGAGTGGTAATTTTTATAATTGATATTTTTGGTCACAAAAATACCACATCAATTTTTGGCGCCGTTGCCGGGGACTGCTTAACGGTTTTATTGTCAAATTTTAGAGATTAACTTTAGCTTAATAAATTATTTTCCTGTTTTAAGTTGCTAAATTTTAATTCTGTTTTGCGTTGATTTTATTCTTTTTCAGAAACTGCAAACAGGTCCGTAAGCTGCCTTCTCTATGACTGCGATCGAACGCACCCTACCGTGCAATCGAGCGCACTTGCGGCATTCTGCATCCAGACCCTAAGTGCACACTAAGGCCGTTTGTGAGCTTGTTTGTTTTCTGTTTTAGCTTAATTTTTTTTTTTTTTTTTTTTTTCTGTTTTCTTTTAAATTTCTGTTTAGTTTATGCTAGGTCGTCGTTCTTTATCTTTTCCATTAATTTCTTGCGACCTTGAAATTGAACGCACTCTTAGACGAATTAGATCCCAAAAGAACTCTAATTTGCTAGAAGAGCATTCCACTGAGACCATGGGGGACGGTAACCACGTAGCATTGCAAGATCATTATCTTCCTACCACTTACACTACTCCCACATGTCTTCGGTTGCCGGAAATTACGGCAACCCATTATGAAATTAAGCCTAGCACTATACGCAGTTTACCCTCCTTTTTAGGGCTTAGCACTGAAAATCCTTATGAATTCCTCGGTGATTTCGAATCAATCTGCGAGACCACTAAAATGAATGGATTCACTGAGGATGCCCTAAGGATGCGTCTTTTTCCTTTCTCCCTCAAGGAAAAAGCCAAACATTGGTTCCAGTCCTTAACACCCAATTCTATCACTTCTTGGGCGCAATTGCAACAAGAATTTCTTAAGAAGTACTTTCCCATAGGCATGACCAATGATACTAGGAGAGCCATCACTACATTCTCCCAGTACGAGGGAGAGGATTTTCATGAGACTTGGGATAGGTTGCAGACCTTGCTTAGATCATGTCCACACCACGCTGTCCCAAAATGGCAGCTAGTGCAGTGTTTTTATGATGGCCTGACTGAGTCCAATAGAAAAATGGTAGATGCATCTTGTGGGGGGACATTCATGTTGAAAAGTGAAGATGAAGCATGGTCTATGTTTGAAAACTTAAGTAACAATTCTCTTCAGCAGGTTTCCGCAAGACGAAGGGCACCAGCACCTAAGGCACCCAAGACGGAGAGTTTGTATGAAGCCAGCCATTCTCCAAACATGGCCAACCAAGTAGTCGAGGCTATCACTAAGAAGTTGGATCAAGTTCTATTGACTGCTGGTTTTGCTCCTAATACTGCTCACACACACACTGAAACATGTTCATTCTGTTCTAGTCCTATGCATCATGTCAATAACTGCCCTGTTACTGGAAATTATACTGACATTTCTAATGAGCAGGTTAATGCAGCTTTCTCCAGACCAGGTAATGATCCGTACTCCAATACCTACAACCCCGGGTGGCGAAATCATCCAAATTTCTCATGGAAGAATTCAAGCAACTCATCCTCAGGGCCACACAATCATTCTCAATCCAACAGGCAGCCCTACCAACCTCAGTCCACTTATCGGCCTCTACAGCAGCACTACCAAGCTCCCTCCGAGTCTAATTTTGAGGATCGAATTGTAAAAGCAGTAACTGAGCTGACCAGCGAGATCAAGCAGTCAATTAAATCTCAAGAGGAAATAGTCAACTCACATTCTCAATCCATTGCCAAGCTAGAAGCTCAAGTTGGACAACTTGCCAACACCATCAACAGAAGAGATGAAGGAAAGCTTCCAAGTCAGCCAGTGGTAAACCCTAAGGGGAACTATATGGTCGATGAGGGCACTTCATACCATCAGCAAGTTCAAGCCATCACTACCTTAAGAAGCGGCAAAATAGTTGACAATCATGTGGAGGAGAAGAAAGATGAACACAAGGAGGTTGCACAGAATTTGCAGAATGATAAAAGCAAGCCAGTAAGCAATGAGGCTTCGTCATCAGCAGCATCCACTCCAGAGATCCCCTATGAGCCACCAGCCCCCTTCCCAGAACGTCTCAAGGCACCTTCTCAATTTGGGAAACAAGGCAAGAAAATACAAGGAATGATGGAGATGTTCAAACAGGTAAAGATCAATCTTCCCCTTCTTGATGCCATTGCACAAGTACCTGCCTATGCCAAGTTCCTCAAGGACTTGTGTACTCAAAAGCGGAAGACCAGAAACCACATCCCCAAGAAAGTTCTTCTGACTGAGCAAGTAAGTTCTCTGATTAAACACAACACCCCTCCAAAGTTCAAGGACCCCGGGGCTCCTACAATTTCATGCATCATCGGAAAAAGAGAGATTGATAAGGCACTCTTAGATTTGGGAGCTGGAGTGAATTTACTTCCCTATTCAGTATATCAGCAGTTGGGCCTTGGGGAGCTAAAGCCCACCACAATGATTTTGCAACTAGCTGATCGGTCAATCAAGAAGCCTAGAGGGATTGTAGAAGATGTGATCATCCAAGTGGATAAATTTTTCTTCCCAGTCGACTTTATCGTGCTGGATACTGAGCCTGTGCCCAATCCTGAGAAGCTGGTTCCTGTCATCCTTGGGCGTCCATTCTTAGCCACAGCAAATGCATGCATCAACTGTCGAACTGGAGTCATGGAAATCTCATTTGGCAATATGAAAGTTCGATTGAATATCTTTACTGCGTTTCAGCATGCTCCTGATCAGAATGAATGTTTCTTTTTGGACAGCATTGAAGAATATATAGAAGACTCACTACCTAGTCTCCTGACAAAGGACCCAGTAGAAGCTTGCCTGAATTATTTCAACTTTGAAGAATTCAACACCGACCAGTACATTCAAGAGGTCCATGAATTGTTAGAAACAGCCGCCAGTGCAGATTTCCATCCATGGAGAGTAGTAAAGGAGCCCCTACCTGTGACATCAAGCACTCCTCCTGTTCCATCCCTACTGTCTCCACCGAAGCTTGAGTTGAAGCCCCTGCCAGAAAAGCTCAAATACGCATTTCTGGGGTCCAACAACACCCTGCCGGTCATCATTGCTTCCGACTTACAAAAAGACCAAGAAGACAGTCTGCTCGCAGTGTTAAAAGAATATAAAGAGGCTATTGGTTGGACCGTGGCAGATTTGAAAGGCATTGACCCCTCCATCTGTATGCACCGGATCCATTTGGAAGAAGATGCTCGACCCTCCCGTCAGGCACAGCGCCGGTTGAATCCCAACATGAAGGAGGTAGTAATGAAAGAGGTCGTCAAGTTACTTGATGCAGGCATCATCTACCCCATCTCAGATAGCAAATGGGTGAGCCTCACTCAAGTGGTTCCAAAGAAATCAGGCATCACCGTTGTTGAGAATTCTGCTGGCGAATTGGTTCCACAGCGCACAACCACGGGGTGGCGTGTCTGCATTGACTACCGGAAGCTCAATTCTCATACCCGAAAGGATCACTTCCCGCTCCCATTCATTGATCAAATTTTGGAGCGTCTTGCTGGCCAGAGCTACTATTGCTTCTTAGATGGCTATTCCGGGTATAATCAGGTAGCAGTTGATCCCCAAGACCAAGAGAAGACGACGTTCACATGTCCATTCGGCACCTTTGCTTACCGACGCATGCCCTTCGGCCTATGCAATGCACCTGCCACATTCCAGAGATGTATGATGTCTATATTCTCCGACATGGTGGAAAATTTTTTGGAGGTATTTATGGATGACTTTTCTGTTTTTGGATCTTCTTTTGATAAATGCCTCCATAATCTGTCACTTGTGCTTCAACGTTGCAAAGAAACTAACCTGATTTTGAGCTGGGAGAAAAGCCACTTCATGGTCCAGGAAGGTATAGTTTTGGGCCATATAGTGTCCAAACGAGGTATTGAGGTGGACCAGGCCAAAGTTGAGCTCATTGAAAATTTACCACCACCCACTTCAGTGAAGCAGATCCGTTCTTTCCTAGGGCACGCCGGCTTCTATCGTCGTTTCATCAAAGATTTCAGCAAAATTTCAAGGCCCTTATGTCACTTGCTTGCTAAGGACACCCCTTTTCACTTTGATGAAGCCTGTCACCAGGCATTCAAGCAGCTCCGGTCCCTATTATCCCTGCTCCCATCATGCAGCCACCTAACTGGTCATTGCCCTTTGAGATCATGTGTGATGCATCTGATTATGCTGTGGGTGCAGTTTTGGGGCAACGGGTAGGCAAGCTTCCTCATGTCATTTATTATGCTAGTAAGACGTTGATAGATGCTCAAGTCAATTACACAACCACTGAGAAAGAATTGCTAGCTGTGGTATTTGCTTTGGATAAATTCCGCTCATATCTTCTGGGATCAAAGGTTATAATTTTTTCTGATCATGCTGCTCTACGACACCTGCTGGCCAAGAAGGAAACAAAGCCTCGGTTGATCCGCTGGATTCTACTTCTGCAAGAGTTTGACATTGAGATTCGGGACAAGAAGGGTACTGAAAATGTTGTTGCTGACCATTTGTCACGGATTTCATTTGCGACACCCCAGCCGGTTCCAGTTCATGACTCGTTCCCAGATGAGCAACTCTTAGAAATCACTCCGAGAAATCCGCCGTGGTATGCCGATATTGTCAATTATCTAGCAACAGGCCGGATTCCCTCTCAGTGGTCTAAGCAAGATAAGGACCGCTTCTTCAAGCAAGTCCGATTCTATTATTGGGAAGATCCAGAGTTGTTCAAGTATTGTGCTGACCAGATCATCCGACGATGTGTTCCTGAGAGTGAATTTTCCAGCATTCTTACCTTTTGTCATTCTCTAGCTTGTGGGGGACATTTCAGTGCCAAGAAGACAGCAGCCAAGGTTCTACAATGCGGATTCACATGGCCCACCTTGTTCAAAGATGCCTATGACTTCTGCCGAGCTTGTGAGAGATGTCAACGCCTAGGAGCTCTGTCTCGGAGGGACATGATGCCATTGAACCCCATCCTTATTGTCGAGATTTTTGATGTCTGGGGTATCGACTTCATGGGACCCTTCCCACCATCTTGTGGACATGAGTATATTTTGGTAGGAGTGGATTATGTCTCTAAGTGAGTCGAAGCTATCACCACAAAAACCAATGATCACAAGGTTGTAGTGAAGTTCCTCCAAGCCAACATTTTTAGCAGATTTGGTACCCCTCGGGCTATCATCAGTGATGGAGGTACACACTTTTGCAATCGGTTTTTCAAGGCCTTGCTTCTCAAGTATTCTGTCACACATAAGGTCGCCACTCCTTACCATCCTCAAACAAGTGGCCAAGTGGAAGTGTCTAACCGGGAGATTAAGCATATTCTGGAGAAAACGGTTAGGCCGGACCGCAAGGATTGGTCCTTGCGCCTCAATGATGCATTATGGGCCTACCGCACAGCTTACAAAACCCCCATTGGAATGTCTCCCTATCGGTTGGTTTATGGCAAGGCGTGTCACCTCCCTGTGGAATTAGAACACAAGGCTATGTGGGCCATCAAGCAGTTCAATTTCGACATGCAAGCTGCCGGTCCGCACCGAAAACTTCAGTTGACAGAATTGGAGGAGCTGCGGCGAGATGCCTATGATAGTGCTTGCCTTTATAAGGAGCGGACTAAGGCCTTTCATGACAAACATATCTTGCCCAAGCAATTTGTTCGGGATCAGAAAGTATGGCTCTTCAATTCCAGACTCCGGCTTTTCCCTGGGAAGCTCCGTTCAAGATGGGACGGTCCCTTCATAGTCACCTCAGTGTCACCCCATGGAGCTGTTGAATTGCGGGACCCAAAGGATGGCACTCTATTCAAGGTCAACGGCCAAAGGTTGAAGCCTTGCATCCAGAACCTCGAGCCAGGTACAGACGTGGAATCCGTCGATTTGACGGATCCCGTCTATCTTTGTGATTAAGGCACTGACACCCTGGGCTCGAGCGCAACCACTGTGCGCTCGATCCCAGTACACAGGCCTGCGCTCGAGCCCACCCTGCGTGGGATCAAGCGCAGCCGCTCTCAACCAAGCACACACATGCACGCGTACGCTCACGCGCACCTTCAGTGCCGCTCGAGTGTACCCCCGCACTCCACTCCACCAGGACATATGATCTCCATCCAGGTTTATTTTATCCATTGTTATTTCATTCTTTGTTTATCTTTTTACAACAATGTGTGCACTTGATTGGTATTTGGTTGGAGTATCACTTTATTTTTAGGACATGTGTTTTTGCATTCAAGTTTGGGGGTATGATATGCCCACGTCTGCTCATTCAGGTATTTCTGTACTCTTGATCTTATTCTTTAGTTCTATACATACATTGGGGACAATGTATGATTCAAGTTTGGGGGTATGGAAAAACAAAACACGGTCCATTTTTGCTGTTATGTCATTCTTAAGCATATGGTTGAGCTTTGATTTTGGTTTAAATTTCATTGATAGGCTTAAAGTTATGAACACATGATCATATGACTTAGGGATTTTAAGTCTTGTTACTTACTTTTGGCAACATGAGATGCTTTTTGTTTCAATTTAAATCTATCTTGAGCACACTAGCACATGTCTGTGAGGTATGAATTTTGAGACCAATTATGTTTGTTTTCAATATCTTGAATTCTGTTGGGTGACATATTGGGTGAATAACTTTGGCATGCTATAAAAAAAATAATAATAATAATAATTAAATAAATTAAATTAAATTAAATTAAAAAAAAAATCAAGTTTGAATTTTTCGCTGAGTAACCGGACCTCTTGCCTCATTAAGCAGTGAGTGTTCGCGTCAAAAAGTGAAATTTTTGGGTTAATTAATAAAATGGCTAGCTTAGCTTCGTAGCCTTTTTGACTCGAGTTAGTAAGTCCTTAGGGGTGTCTTTACACCTAATGCCCTAAAGCCATTTGGTTTGGGAGATATTGGCCTAACACTCGATACATGAGTCAACTAGAAAGCTTAAGGGAGCTAAGTATTACAAAGCCTTTAAAAAAAAAAAAAAAAAAAAAAGTATGCCTTGGTTGTTTCATTTGATATGAAGTCCAATAAATTATGAGAAGTTGATTAATTCATATTGGAATTATTTTGAAGCCTCATGATTATGTGTTAGTTCACTTTGCACTAATTGAAATTTGTGTATCTCAATCTGCCATTTGTAAGTGATTTGACTTGTAAATTCCTGGGAATTTTGAAAATGAAGTTTAAATTTTTAAGCCTGCTAATGAATGAGAACCATTATTTTTGTGATGCTTTATCCTTTTGAACAACATAATGATGACAATGTTTGTGGGTATCATTCTTGGAAAACCCTCACGAGACTTCACTCGTCCTCTAGGGAATGCCTAGGGGTTTAAAAGGCTTGTTGCATATGCTAAATGCAATCGTACATCCCACGAAAGATGGACTTATCTTTTTGTTTCTCAGTTTATTTTCAGTTTTGTATTGCTAAGGGACTAGCAATATGTAAGTTTGGGGGTGTGATAAGCGCCGAATGTTGCACATTCGAGCCCCTTAATTTGCATATGTTAATTCCTTAGCGTTGTTATTTGTTTGATTTTATTTTGTTTTTGTGTTTTCAGGTTATAAATAAAGATGCAATTAATTCCATTCATTTTGGGCTTAAAAGCACACTTTGAGAATACCTAGAAGATATGATTAAGCTTAACCAATCATGGTTAAGTTTAATCAAATAAAGGAAATGATTAATTCGGAATTTCTCAAATTGGAGTCAAAATCGGATTGGATTCAATTTGGGATTCTGCATATGTCTCGGTATTTTGGCCATAACTTTCAGGTCAAATATCCGATTGAGGTGATTCAAGCGGAACTGGAAAGCTAACTCAAATTTCTACAAATCATTGTGAAATAGCGTTTTCCTAATTCGGAGCGCCGCATTGCCAAAATCGCTCCGCAAGATAGGAACGCAATTCTGGGCGAATCCTATTCCGATTTGGACTTAGGTTTTCTTTATCCTAATTGGACTTGGACTTAAATCTCCGAAATTTATAGGATTACTAGGGCTTCTAGGACTCTCCTAAGCCCTATAAATAGGCCTCTAAGCATTGAGAAAAGACACACCGCTTCTAGAGCAAAAATTCAGTAAAATAGTCTGTGGAGTTTAGGAGATCATGAGCAGCTAAACCCAATTGTGGGGTATTGATGTAGCCCTTTCCAAGCACAATGGTTTGATTGTATTTAATTTCTAGTCTTTCAATTTATGCATGTTGATTGTATAACTCTGAGGATTGCTACAGTTGATTTTTGTTCTTCATATTAAATGCAGTTGTTCTTTAAATTCCAATTCAATATTAGTAAAATTCTTATCTTGTCTTAGAAATTATTTTACTATTATTGAACTCAAATCATTCTTATTTTCTGTGATCATAAGAATGATGGTTATACAATGGTATTTAACTGGCATGCAATCAATAGGGTTAGATAGACCATACCTAGGGAAGACGGATCGTACTACACCTTAGTTTAGTGTAATTTAGGTAGACGGTCCGTACCAACCGAAGATGGGTTATGCTATTCCATTGATTGTATGAAATTATTTTCTTGTTAAAATTATAACATGCATAGAATGAATTACTAGAGTTAATTATGGTTAACCATTGATGTGCGGATCGTGGTGAAGTCAATACCCTACTCTCTCTTTCATAGATTTACTCCATTTTATTTCCGTTTATTTTATGCACTTTAAATTCTCACAACCAATTCACTCTCTTTTAATTAAGTTAATTTTGATCTTTTAATTTTGATAATTAAATCCCTGCAGTCCTTGAGGTTCGACACCCTCAATATAGCCCTATCCTACGGGATTCGTTCTATTGCGAGTGGTAATTTTTATAATTGATATTTTTGGTCACAAAAATACCACATCAGTTACGGCACTGGGGAAAAATAATAGCGAGTGGGGTAAATGTGACCTAAAATATAGGTCACATGACCCTCTGCCCGAGTGTGCTTGATCGCACTGTAAGTGTGCTCGATCGCACTCGCGCAGAGGTGTGCGTGTATGGTGGTGATGCGCTCGAGCGCACACAAGGTGCACTCGTTAGCAAAAACAAAATGCCAATTTTTATTTTTATTTTTGGAACAACATTGTATCTAAGAAAAGAAAAATAGAAAACAAAATATAAATAAAAAAACTCAAATTACTACGGAAAATAACGAAAAACTAAAAATAAAAATTGACACAATGTAAAAGAAAACATAAGTTAAAAAGGATAGAGACTTTTACCACACTCAGTGGCGTCAGTACCACTGATCTAAACAGATGCGCTTGAGCTCCTAGACTGCTCAAACGCTTTCAACAATAGCTTTAGTGCTACTATTTTGGGGAAATGCACTCGAATTTCACCGATTGTGGCTCAAGTGCTCTTGGTGGTGCGGCATATTGGACAGACTAGAGTGCCAAATATTGTGGTGCCAAATTTTAATCTCTTGGTGTAAGGTTCATTTCAATGTATGGCTTCACTCTATGTCCACTCACCTTGAATGTCTGATTTTTCTGTGAACTATGGACCTCTAAAGCTTCATGAGGGAACACTTGGGTGACAATACAAGGACCAAACCATCTAGACTTAAGCTTACCAAGGAAGAGTCTTAATCTTGAATTGTAGATCAACACCTCCTATCCCACATGAAACTCTTTCTTGATTAGTTGCTTATCATGATATGCCTTGGTTCTTTTCTGATAGAGCTTGGCGTTCTCATATGCATCACGCCACAATTCTTCAAGTTCATTTAGTTGTAGCTTCCTCTTGTCACCAGCTTGTTTCATGTCAAAGTTGAACTTCTTGATGGCCCAATACGCTCTGTGCTCCAACTCCACAAGTAGATGACATGCTTTCCGAAAGACCAACCGATATGGGGACATACCGATAAGCATCTTGTATGTAGTCCTATAAGCTCATAGTGCATCATTCAAGCGCAGAAACCAATCCTTCCTACTGGTATTCACTATCCTTTCTAGGTTGCTTTTGATCTCTTTGTTGCTTATCTCCACTTGACCACTAGTTTGAGGATGGTATGGAGTGCCAACCTTATGTGTGATCCCATACTTCTTTATGAAAGAAGCAAAGGTATGATTGTTGAAAAGGCTACCTTCATCAATGATTATTGCCCTTGGCGTCCCAAACCTAGCAAATATGTTTTCCTACAAAAACTTCACAACTATTTTGTGATCATTAGTCTTTGAGGAGACAGCCTCGACCCATTTAGACACATAATCCACACCCACAAGAATATATAAATAGCCATATGAGTTAGGAAATGGACCCATGAAGTCAATACCCCATACATAAAAGAGCTCTACCACTTGAATGTTTTGCAATGACATTTGATTTCTAGATGAGATGTTACCTATCCTCTGACATCTATCACAAGAGCTGCAAAACAAAAAGACATCTTTAAACACATTAGGCCAATAAAACCCAGATTGTAATACCTTAAGAGCTGTTCTCTTGGCCCAAAGTGTCCTCCACAAGCAAACTGATGGCAATGCTACAATATGTTCATGTGCTCCTCCTCTGGGACACACCTTTTGATGATTTGATCAGGGCAGAATTGGAACAGATATGGGTCATCCTAATGGTAATGTCTAGATATAGACATCAACCTCTTCCTTTCTTGACTAGACATACATTTAGGAAAAATCTTGGCAGTTATATAATTAACAATATCTGCATACCATGGAAGTTTGGCATCTACTATAAATAACTACTCATCTGGGATGTTTTCATTCAAAGGAAGCTCATCTCCTTCTTCTTCATGAAGTAGCCTGGATAGGTGATCTACCACCACATTCTCACTACCCATCTTATCTCTAATCTCAAGGTCAAACTCTTGCAGTAAAAGTACCCATCTGATTAATCTAGGCTTTGCATCTTTCTTAGCAAACAAATATCTTAAAGCAGCATGGTCAGTGAATACAATAACCTTATAACCAATCAGGTATGATTGAAACTTCTCCAAAACAAATATGACAGCTAATAATTCTTTCTTTGTAATAGAATAATTTAGCTGGGCATCATTCAATGTTCTAGAAGCATAATAAATAGCATGAGGTACCTTATTGATTCTTTGGCCTAAGACAACTCCCAAGGCAAAGTCACTGGCATCACACATGAGCTCAAATGGAAGGTTCCAATCATGTGTCATCATTATTGGTTCAGAGGTAAGCAACTTCTTCAATGTGTTGCAAGCATTCATGCATTCTTCAGTCCATTCAAACTTGGCATCCTTGGCTAGCAATGCAAAGAGGGGTCTAGAGATCTCGGAGAAATCCTTGATGAACCTTCTATAGAACCCGGCATGTCCAAGAAAACTTCTTACACCCTTTGCTGTCATAGGGGGAGGAAGTTTGGAGATGATGTCAATCTTGGCCTTATCTACGTCAATGCCCTTGCTAGAAATGGAATGACCCAACGCAATGCCTTGGTGAATCATGAAGTGGCATTTTTCTCAAATGAGCATTAAATTGCATTCTTCACATCTCTTGAAGATACTCTTCAGATGATTAAGGTATTCATCAAAATTAGAATCAAAAACACTAAAATCATCCATAAATACCTCAATGAATTTTGTTGTGTCAAATACTACCTAAATTAATAGATACGTTTTATTCGCAAGTGCACAAGATCAAACGATAGTATAGTGTAGTAAATATCAAATCGTTCCCACGGAGATTGTTGATTTTGTTTCAAATTAATTAAAATATCAAAGTTGTCACGAAATTGATATTGATTTATTTAAAAGAAGCAAAGATCAATAAAATGTAGGGCTTCGATATCCATCACTAATCATGCTCAAATAATATAACAATATGTCAATGCTTTAATCATATTATGAATACCTAATGTTTGCCAACCTAAGGGCATGAGTGTATACTCCTTAAGCTATAGACTTTCCTAAGCAACGAATTAGGCATGGATGTATACTCTAACTATTTTCTTTCTTAAAGGATTTAGCATGAGTGTATACTAAGTTGTTCTTTAAGAAAGCATAAATCCATGAAAATTGACAAACACACGGAACTTAGGGCATGGGTGTATACTCCCGGTTTTCCATGTTGATTAACCCAAGAATCCATGAGGAATTCTTTTGTTACTCTATTAAGTCCAGGACTCGATCATCCAAATTGATTTAAATAACTAATCCATACCACATGCACATAATGGCCAATCACACACATATAAGGAATTCAATAAAATAGGAATTAATCAAGTTAAGCATCACAATATTGAAATATTAAATAAACATAATTAGGGCTTCAATCTAGCCCTACTAAAGAGATAGTTACACATAATTAAAATAAAACTAAAATGAAAATTGAGAGAAAGAACCAAAAACGACTCCTTGAAGTAGCCTCCAATTCCTCTCCCCAAAGTAGTCTCCTTGAAATTGTGTATTGTATTGTGAGGCTTAGAGGTCTATTTATAAGGCTTAGGAGAGTCCTAGAAGCCCTAATAATCCTAGGAAATTCGGAGTTTTATCACCTAGTCCAATTAGGATAAAGATAACCTAAGTCCAAATCGGAATAGGATTCATCCAGATTTACGTTCTTATCTTGCGGGCAATGCCGCTTGAATCACCTCAATCGAATATTTGAGCTGAAAGTTATCGTCAAAATACGAAGACGTGTGCAGAATCCAAATTTGAATCCAATATGATTTTGACTCCAATTTGAGAAATTCCGATTTAATCATTTTATTTATTTGATTAAACTTAACCACATCATATAGGTCATCTATTATGATTGGTTAAGCTTAACCATATCTTCTAGGTCTTCCCAATTTACCCTTTAAGCTTGGAACTTTTCCACATGCCTAAAATGCTGGATAATTTATCAAACGGAGTTCATCACTAAATGGCATAAGTACCATGTGCATTTTTACTCACTAAGTCTCTAAACTTACCCCTTGTATTTTTCCCCCTCCATTATGTATAAATTGCACGGTTTAGCTAGTTTAGCAGAGGATGAGTACGGACGGCCAGCTGGTGGTGGCGAAGGACTTGATATAATTCATCTTTATGGACTTGGACCCGGTATGGCTCAAGTCCATGTAGGACAATGGAGGATCCACCTAGACAGAGATGATAGAGATTATTATCATGTTAGCATTATTTAGGCTTAGGTGTTGATGTTATTCTCAAAAAATTACTTAGAGGTTGTAATATTTGATGATCGGTCTTTAACCAGTACATTTGAGGATCTATTTGTGTTATAATGCTTGGTTATTACTCTTGTTGTCATGATTATGGTTTTTAGTTATTGTTATCTTTATCATGTGATTGAAAGTCTTCCGTTGTCGTCTCTCTTAGGAGAGGTTATGATCCTTGAGTCTTGTTCTGTGAGGGGCAAGGCTAGGAGGCAAACCATGGAGTCAATTATCAGTTAATTGATTTTCACGTGGCATTACAATTTTTCCTTTTACTTGCTGATTTAATCACAATCAGTGAATACCTTTCATGCATTCTTGCAAGTATGTCAGACTTAGTTATGGTATCAACTAGATTTACATGGCTCGATCTTAATGTTCTACATCCATACCATGTCATTTTCTTTTGAGATTTGATTCATGTAATGAATCTTAGCTCACATTCACAATATGGTAAGTACTAGACACTCTAGTAAATATGGTACATCTGAAGAATTTTAAAATACCTTCAGATAACCTAGAAATTATCTCTTTATCAAGTATCCACATGTATATAGAATCTCCAACTTTTTCCTTTAAATTACTTATACAGTATGTCTTTCAAGATCTTGGTTATAAACCAATGTCTTCCTAATCAAGACTTATATAGTAACCGAAAAACCCTTTTTTTTTTTTTTTTGTTAAATATCTAACAACCAATCACATCATGAAATGCATTGTTATGCTTGACATATTTTCTTAAAGACAATAACTCCTAAATACTACTTACGACTTTAATTCTAAATCCTGAGAGGATTGTAGACTCAGATGTGAAATAGAGATTGCTTTGATATACCAAAAGGTGAGATCAAATATACAATCAACAATTCCGGTGTGTTAGGCAATCTCATGTGGCATTGTGGAAAACGACATTAATATTAAATCATCTGTTATCCCAAAGCTTAAGTTGATAGAAAGATGTAAATTTAATTACTTAATCAATACTTTAAGACTCTCCTTCATATATGGGGCCCAACACGTAGAATATTTAATTTAAATGGGAGGTGATTTGAAGAAGTCAAGGTTTGATCTCAAAACTTTCCGCTCTGATACTATGTTAAATCATTAATTATCCGAAAAGCTTAAGCTAATAGAAAGGTAAATTTAACTACTTAATCAATACTTTAACAATTAACACATCTGCGTCGCTTACTGTTGAAGCGACGATATTTGATGTCATTTGGCCACTGAAGGACTTGAAAATAATTTATCGTCCCTATGTTTAACGTCGGTTATCCAAGCGACATAGTACAAGCAACGTTAAACACATAATGTTGCTTATCTGGCATTTAGCATCGTTTAACAAACAGCGCTAAACGTCGGTTTTTTTTTGTAGCGATAGCTCTCCTTTTCACAGCTCATTCCAAATAATGATTATCAAGGTGGTCATGATAAAAATAAAACTCAACTGTAACCGTCGTCCAGATTATGAGTTCTCATCTTTCTGACGAATTCTTATATTTTTGATAATTGTAAGTATATATATATATATATATATATATTATTTTTGTAAAATATTTATATACTAAAGAATTATATATGGTTTGGTGTTAAAAAGCAAAATCTTCTTTCACGGACCAATCCTTAGGACTTACGAGCTGTTGAGCATTGTTAACGGCTCACAGATTTGTCCTCCCAATACCTTCCAAATAATGAAGGTAAGGCCACAAGTAATCTGAATCCAGTTTGTTAACTTTGTTTTATGGCACAAAAAGGACCAGTTTCTCACTTTACACGAATTCCGGTCTAAGGCTCATTTTGTTTTGACGTAAAATGATTTTTGAAAAATATTTTCTATATTTTCAAGTGTTTGATGCGACGTAAAATAATGGTCAACAAAAAATATTTTTCATCTGACCAACGATTCTTCTTTAATTTTCAAAAAATTGTTTCCATTTTTTAAAACGGATCATTTTTCGAGTTTAAGCATCTCATTCTTGAATCAGACTCAACTAAAACGTTGCTGTGACCTCACCGGGACCCTAATAGGACACCGCTGAGACTTGGCCGGGACTTGCTAGGACTCAATGAGGACACGGAACTCGGTTATGACACCTCCGAGACCTGGTCAGGACATTTTTCATAATTTAGAGTTTAATATATATATCGAAACTCGGTTATGACACCTCCAAGACCTGGTCAGGACATTTTTCATAATTTAGAGTTTAATATATATATATATATATATATATATATATATATATATATATATATATAATTGTGATTTTCCGTATGTGCCAAACACCGAAAAATATTTTCAAGAAATCATTTTTCAGGAAAACATTTTCCGACGAAAAACAATTTATGTCAAAACAAACGAAACCTAAGTTGTTTAGTTCTGATCAAATGCTGGAGTTTTGTCATTCACAAAAAAACCTAAAGCGGGTGAAGGAGAACTTTAATTTGCAATTATACATTCGGTCCTCCTAAGTAAACATCCTGGTCCCATCTCAACTTTAAAATATTATAATCGAGGAAATCCTTAACCGAAGTGCATACTTTTTTAAGAAAATCTAGATTTTCTTATTAGATCATTAATTTTTAATAATTATTGGATGCTTCCATTTGAGTCAAAATTTGAATGGTTAGAAAACTCATCGCTTATGTTACGATTTGAATGATCATTGGACAAAATTGTTGAAAAGAAAATAGAAAATACTGTCTGATTTCGATAATCAAGGTTGCCTGGCACAAAAATAAGAAAAAAATTTCTAATGAGGCAACTTCTTCACAAATATTAAAGTAGTAAGCTTTCCTATGTTTAAAAGAATGGGAAACTTCACAAACCCCACAAGCAGGGTAGCTGCTTAGATTTTATGTGCCTAACCTATATCATATGAATGGCATTCCAAGCACTAAAAGGAATTATGTATAATAAAATTCAAGAATCTACCATTTTGTATACTTCTGTTTTGGAAATCAGTCAAAACAAAGTAGGAATTCCGTTACCACAAGTACAATCAATGTCTTCCCTTATCTTCTAATTGCATTTTGCCAGGAAACAAACAGAGAAAAAACACATTTAACATAATGCAATTTTTCCCCCTAACAATAGACAAAGAGATGGCTGTATGTGCTCTTATTTATTATTTTGATTCCAGGAGATAGCTCACTAAAAACAAAAAAAGAGAAAACTCACTGCACAATGCCAAGTCTGGCCCAGATTTTACAACTCTAGTAATTAATGCAGCATAAAATCACTGCAGAGTAATCCCATATTAAACTCGGATAAAATGGGTCATAAACTGCAGCTATTTAAGATGAGTAGACATTAATCATCATTCTCAGAAAATTAAGAAGAGAAACCAAAAAAGGCACATCTTGCGAAGCGACAACATGATGTGCCAATACAAAACTTTAGGTTATACACATATCACTGTAACTTAGAATTGCAGTGCATCATGTCTGGCTTCTCAAGGCGTTTTCAAGCTGGGAATTTCTTCTTGCACACGCTAATATCGTTTTGTCAGCAGTGATGAAGTATGCTGCAACCGATGCTGTTTCCCAATCATAAAGTTACACAGTTAAGACTCATATTTCAAGAGGAAATAGGTTTGGCGCATTCAGTTACAAGTAAATTAGCACAACAGGAATACATAAAAATGCGAGAAAACTTGGGAAGAGGTTTTGGGGATCATGTGCATCTGTGTGTGTGTGTGTGAGAGAGAGAGAGAGAGAGTACAAAACTTAAAAGATACTACACTTTCTTTAAACTTCTTCAGACAAGAAAAACCTCAATTTCATTGATCCGAAAAAAGTATATTTTTAGAACTCTCTGTGGTTGCTAAATACCCCATAACTAAAATGCTATGTTCAAACCCAGCATTATAACTTAGTAAAATTTGTATGTAATTATCATACCAGCAGATATAATGAGTGCCTGAGCAGTATAATTGAGGTTTGCCTTTGCCCAAGGAAACACACGAACTGCAACCAACTAAGAACATGAACAAGAGACGTCAATTAAAAAAAAAAACACAAGAAAAAGAAGCCACAATCTGCATGTAGGGGATGGAATAGAATGTGCAAGCTAAACAAGAACCAAGGAAATTATCATTAAATTGAGACTTTAACAGTAAATTCTCAGCATATGGACATCTTTATCGTCATCACCCACCACCATCATTACTATAATTAACAGATAACGTGCAGTTGGTTTGTCATGTGCTTCAATAATTTCCCACTTTGATTAGTTCCCACACCACATACCAAATTATCCCGCCACAGGACAATGCGTTTCAATGATTGCCAGTTAACTTATTCACGTGAGGAAACAAGAGCTCAACAAATATCAAAACTAGGGTCTTTGTTCAAGCATATGGTAGATGAACTATAGTAAAAAACAATTCCTCAAGGCAACCAAACACAGGATATCTGTCATTGGTCCACCTTCATTGAGTTCATAGAAATCTACCAAATGGAAGTTAAAGCTCCTTGAACACCACTTTGCACCTCCAGCTGACAATTCAGGGCCTTTTTTTTTTCCCCCCTTTCTTCCTTTATATTTTCTAATGGTTGAACCTTATGAAGTCTCATTGCTTAGCAACTAAGACACTCACATACCCCCATCAAGTCCCTCATAGTTTTTGAAGCAGGCAGTTAGTGTCAGTCAATAAGATCTCCAACTAACTCAACTAAGACAGCATGCTTAATATCCTGAAGCCTGTTAATATCTCAATTCAAGCCAAATTGGTTCTTCAGGTTACCACAAATGATGTAAATACCCAACTGACAAGATGGGTTTGCCTTTGAAGAAGACACGCTTGCAGGATATTGTATTACAAATTTTGACCAGCTCATGTATAAGAAAGAAAATTACAAACCGTTAAGCCCTTGCAGATTGTATTACAAATAAAACCTCTGTTGGTGATCATCTACTACATGCTAAAATCTTTGATTCATTTGTCCCAAATGATACAGGTGGTGCCTATAACCTCGTTTTCAACAAATATGACCTCCAAAAACAAGAAAGATAATAAATTAACAATGAAGAAAAAGTCCAGTACAATATTTTTAATTAGTCCCAAATGAGAGTAAAATAATGACTATCACATACTGTTGGTATAGCGCTGGCAACGCATGCAATCGAAGCTGACTTGAATCCGGCACGAACACCTTCTGCATATTATACATATATGCTTAAGTAATGTAAGTCATTTTCATGACAATATTGAGTAAACTTTCAGATGTATCAACTCTCAAACAAAAAAAAAAAAAACACAAGAAATGATCATGTAAACAATGACTACATGTCAAGGCAATAGAGGAAGAAATTAAAAAGGTAAGTTCCACTTTTCTTTTCCAAACTACCACCCCATTTAGAACCTTCTCCTTTAAACTTTAGATCTTAACACCTTCTGCATATTATGCATATATGCTTAAGTAATGTAAGTCATTTTCACGACAATATCGAGTAAACTTTCAGATGTATCAACACTCAAACAAAAAATAAAAAACAAAAAAACAACAACAAATGATCATGTAAACAATGACTACATGTCAAGCCAATAGAGGAAGAAATTAAAAAGGTAAGTTCCACTTTTCTTTTCCAAACTACCACCCCATTTAGAACCTTCTCCTTTAAACTTTAGATCTTAACACCTTCTGCATATTATGCATATATGCTTAAGTAATGTAAGTCATTTTCATGACAATATTGAGTAAACTTTCAGATGTATCAACACTCAAACAAAAAAAAAACAACAAATGATCATGTAAACAATGACTACATGTCAAGGCAATAGAGGAAGAAATTAAAAAGGTAAGTTCCACTTTTCTTTTCCAAACTACCACCCCATTTAGAACCTTCTCCTTTAAACTTTAGATCTTATAAAAATTTGCTTCAATGTCCATTCTCCATCAAAATGGAGCATTGATTGAACGAAAAAAGCAATTTATGTGCTTATTTACTGTGTGAAATAATTAAACTACTCTTGAGAAGTAACTAGAAATATAAACGAAACGAAGGTGACATGGTGGTAGCTGAAGGCACTGCCAGTGACGTGGAATTAAACAGTGAACTCAATGTAGTAGAAGGCGGAAAGGAGGGTGAAGAGACCATCAATGGCATAGGAGAGGATGACAGCCAGGCCGGCATAAAGGAGGGCTATCCAGCTGGTGCTGACGAAGATGTCGATGTTGACGGGATTTTATGTTCAACCTCTATGATCATGCCGGTCTAATTAGATTACAGACGCCACCACCATGGCTGCTTTAGCCTTAAAAGCCAACATTCCCACCAGTCTCAACACCCAACAAAGCTCCCAAGCTAGAATCAAAACCAGAGTGTTAGTATTTTTGTTGGCTTAATTTGGTTCCAAAATGCAGAGGCTACTGTCCACGGGCCCAAACACTGATATAAAATACTCATAATCAAATCTCCACCGTTCATAATGTGGATTCATGTGTCATGAACGTCTTTGCAAAGTTTCAGCTCAATTGGACCACAAACACTCATCTATCGAAGCTGTTGATTAAGGACCGGCGGAATTTCCAGATTGCTGAGGATTGCTGATTTTCACCCTTTGCAGGCCCTGTCAGAACAGTAGTTCCAGAAACTCTGTTTCTACTCCGCAAGGCCTTGTCAGGACACCCCGTAAGTTTTACGCCCCAAAACGTGATTTTAAGTGTCAGGTCTAAGGTTTTGTTGGGAGTATATATACATCTTTATAGAGAGAGAGATGTACGAATTTTAGAACCCTAGAGTTCGTGAGAGGCTGTGCTTGAGTGATCAATTGTTATAAGCCTTATTATTTGTCGTAGAGGATTTTTGTTAGTTTCATTGTGTGCTTCATTGAGAAGTCTATCGAAAGGATCCGGTAAAAGAGAATCACATTGAAGAAGATTGTGAGCAAGGAGACGAGTCATAGGCTTATCGATCTTACAGAGCCAAGGTCTTGCAAAGGGTTGTAAGTGTTCTTAGTGTCTGTAATCTCTGGATAATCTTTTGATAGTGATTTCCTGAGTTTGACTACCCTGGAGAGGTTTTACTTTTAAAAAGTTTTCTAAAAAATTTCCTCTTCGTCACCAAAATCCTTGTGTCTGATTGATTGATTGATTGTTTGTATATATTTTGGTGATTGATTGTTTATTGCTTCATATTATTAATTCCGCATAAATTGTGATAAACAAGTTTTTGGAGTTGTTAAGCATTTTTCACAGAATCTAACCGCAACCCTCCCCAACTTTTTTTGAGCCCTTTGTCCTCCAACTAGCAGAAACCCTTGAAGACTCTCCCCATTAAGCTCCTAGAAGACCCTCCTCTCAACCCCATGGCCCTACTGCAAAGACAAGCCCTTTCACAAACACCTCCTTCATCAATCACTTCCAAATCATCACAATCCCTCACCCTCCTCATTCCCCAGCTCTCTCATGGATTTCTTCAAACACCCAATTCCCCAATCTTGTATTGCTCATGGGTATGTAGTAAATTTTGTAAATGGCTTGTTTGACCTCTCCCAGGGGTGGGAAGGGCACAATTATTTCTTTTAAAAATCCAATACATGGGACACAGTTTCTTAAACATGTCATGATTGGTGGGTATAATAAATCAGTGCTGCTTGTTAGTGTAAGTTCCACAACCAAGAATGCACGCCAATGTCGGAGATTTAAATGGATTTTCTCAATTGTTGATGAGTCAGCACATGTAAACGGATAACTATGAAAGCAAAGAATCATGAAAGAAAAATGTGCAGCAAGTTCACCATTGACTTGTCCGTCTCAGGCAGTGCCTTCAACTACCTCTGCATCAACTTTGCCTATTTAAATTTCCACTACTCAATGCTTGTTTAGACATTTCACATAATCCAGACGAACAAACAGTTCATGTGTTGCATAAATTTTGAACGAGGGAGCCAAGTGATGAGATCTGAAGTTCAAAGGAGGATTGCAAATGAGCTGGTATTTTGTGAGGAAAGCGTAAATATCCCAAATCAAAATTTAGGATTCCAAACATTTCATTAATTAGAATGCAAGAAAAGAGATCTTCCACTCAACTAAACCTAGATACAGCAGTTAGATGGTTGACTTAATTTTTCTCAAACCAGCACACAAACAAGCAAGGGTACACACGCATTTCCAGTTGAATTCACTAGCCTAAAAAAGGAAATTGACCCTCTAACTGGTTTTGTGAAAACTGAGGAACATATAAATGTATAAACTAGTTAACATATGTTTACCTCAACTTAACCAAGTAGCTGTATCAAGTTTATTGATTAGACCTTTTCCCCCTATTTTCAGGTCCCAAAAGATACGAATCAAGATTAATAAAATAACCTCTAATTCCTTTCTGCTCCTACCTTTTTCCAAGCCACCAAACAGACCCTGACTGGAACCAAAAAGAGCACATAAGATAATCCGACAAGCCGATACCGAGTTTCCAGAGATTTTAAACCTTAAATTTCCGCTCCCTTTTCTACCATTTCTCACCATCCAAACCGAGCATTTGAAAAAGAAAAAAAAAAATATATATATATATATATATATATATATATATATATATATATATATATATATATATATCAACAAAACCGAGCCGCCTTAATCAACAATTAAACAATTAATCAGACCATCAGCTAAACAACCAAAAATATAGAATAAAACTTACCCTATAATTCAAAAGCTCCACTCCAAAAAAGTTCAAACTCAAATTTTTCGATTCTCGGCAACCAAACAGGGCATTGATAAACTAAGAAAAGAAATACAAATTTATAAAAAACTGAGCCCGGATTAGTCGAACCTCGAGTGCAATTTCTGGCGTTCAGGATCTTCTGATCTTCAAGAGGAGAAGCAATCACGAAGCCCTTTCTTTTCTTCACCCACAAGTCCCTCATTTCCGATGGAATTCCCATTATTCTGTTACTTTCAGTTCTCAAGCTTCAGATTGTAGAGAGAGAGTCGTGTATTATTTGTAATTTGTGACCGATTTTGAATTGGCTTCGGTCGATGGCTGCATTTGTATTTATATGGAGTAGTTTTGGAAATATAGACGAACCTGCTTTGGGTGCGCCTACCACTGCGTTTCCTCTCTTTCTGGCTGTCTTTGGCAATGAAAAAATAAAAATAAAAAAAGGAGTGAGAAGATTCTATGGCAAATTTGATTGATACGAAAAAAAATAATAATAATAAAAAATAAAAAATAAAATAAAATAAAATAAAATTTGTATAAAAAGTAAAATAATTTGTTTTATAGTGATTTTGTTATTTAAATAATAATAAAAAGTGATTCATATGATGTAAAAAATAAAAATATTAAAATTAATTTTGAGGAAAAATGGTCCGATCTGGTCTGCCCTTTGCGGAACACAACCATCTATGTCGTTTTGGATTTGCTTAGATTATCCTCGTCTTTTACTTTTTCTTTTTTTTCTTTTTTTTTTTTTTTTTTGGGCATCTACCAGCCGGTTATTATTGTATTGGTCTTTATTTAAGATTTTTGTTTTAATTAAATTGTCTTTAAGCTTTTTTTTTCTTTTTTAAATCGTCTTTTAAGTATTTATTTAATTCTTTTTTTTTTTTTAATGAATTAGTCCAGTCTCATCATAAAGCTCAAATAACACAAAGCAAAAGCTCTGAAGCAACCATAGCTGAAGTTACGAGGTTACAAGCGTCAAAGATGACGTATTACATTCTAGACTCAAACAAAATCTACTAACCTATGACTACTTTTCAAAGTAAACAGCAGATCTGCGTTAAACAGACTCAAACTAATGCATAGGTAGCTCTTATTCCTCGGCACTAAGAGTAGAGAACCTCAAACCAAGCTCATCCTCCTCAAGCCAAGATAACGTTCACATCCACAACCTAAAGGTCTAGACCAAAGCAACAAACCCGAAGGGCATCAACCGGGCAAATCGAGAGAGAGGACCAAGCATTATTACAAGCAAAAACAAAAACGATTACATGGAAACAAAACAAGACAAAAAAAAAAAAAAAACAAAAAAAAACCAAAAAAACAAAAAAATGAAAGCCAGACAAAATTACAAGGAAATAAATAATATAAAAAGCACACCAAGAGAATGACAACAGCCACAAAGAAAAGCCGATCACGCTCGCCAAAAACCGTAAAGGGAAGGGGCGTTGGAAGCTCATCGTGGTGGGGGCGCAAGAAAAGGCCTAGCAAAGGACGGTAGGCGGTGGAGCACGTGGAGGAGATCGGCGGCCCACTCAAATGGAGGGGCAAGTTTGAGTGAAACCCCAAGAGCATCACCCACAAAGTGTACCTAAACAAGCAGAAAAAACAACAAAATCAAATACAGAAAGAAACAAAAACAACTAGGAACCAAAGGAGGGGGTAGAGGCGGAGGGGAAGGGAAAGGAAAAAAATTGCCCAAAGAGCTAGGGGCATCAGGTAAATAGGCTAGCTCGCTAAGCAAAAGAGGGCAATGGAAGGGGAGGGGGGAGGCAGAAGAGGGAGAGGGGAGGAGGACTGGAGATGAAACCCTAGCAAAGAGGGGAGGGGGCTAGAGAGAGAGAAAACTCCTGGTGTCTAAAACTTCCTCTTCTATTTACCCAAGTATTTTTTTAAAACGATAGATTTGCCTTCCGCCTCCGCGAATCGCGGTCTTGGTTGGCGACGACAATTGTTCGGCCCAACACTCATGTGCCTCAAACGAATCACTGGTTGCTCCTTACGTGCTGTCTCCGTGCGCACGTACACCTCGTTCATGTCTGCAAAGCGGTTGCTCCTCCCCATTCATGGAAAGTAACTGAGGTCTGATACCAACTGATGCAGCACGACTTAGTGGGCTGGCTCTGATACCAACTGATGCAGCGTAGGATTGTGGTGAACAAGAAAAACAGCAAGTAGAAGGGATAAATATTTCTAAGATTGTGAAACTATCACACTGAAGGGAAAAGTACACATATGTTGGGAATTATGCCCTAAATTTCAATGATTTTATATCTATGTTAACATATCAAATGTTTATAATAATTATATGTTATATTCACTAATTAAATGATTTGAGTATATGGCATATAAAATATCTTTTACATGCTTATTATCAAATTTCATCATATTTACTACGCATGTGAAAGGTCCTAGGATTATATTAAATATGGCTACAGATGTGAGTAACATGGTTATCATACAAGGCCTTAGTCCATAATTCTTGTATCTTAAATATAAAAAGTTTGCAGTTGGTAAATGGAATTGGGCATTTCATTTTAAGTAAGACTATTATACATCGAATTTCAGTGATCTACCTTGATCAAGCAAAGCGGATACTTCAGATTGATGTGTAGATGCTATGACTCTAAGACATTGAACGGACCAATGAGTTGTCTTTCTACAAGATATTGTCTATAAGAAAAAATAATAACTCCTTAAAAGACTATTTACGACTTTGATTCTAAATCCTCAGAAGATTGTAGACTCAGATGTTGCATTGAGATAGCTTTGATACACCAAAGGATGAAATCAAATATATGGTCAACAATTCCAGTGTGTTAGGAAATTACATGTAGCATTGTAGGAAAGCCTTTTTCAAGAGGAAATCCAAATCCTTTGTCAGAGAACAAAGAGACAATAAATTTCTTATTGAGATAAATTTTATAGATATTATTCTCAGAGTCTTCAACGGGGGGCATTTTGGTTGGCATAGCAAATATATACATGTGTTTTTACAAGTATGAGAATAATGTAAAAGCAGTTACTCAAGGATAAAGAGGTAGAGATTTAAGTAGCAATATCATTAACCTTAATTTTGCAACAAAATATTTCATGGAGTGATCAAAAGTCAACATTAAGTAAGTCAAAGGGATTGATTATTTAATCAAAAATATTTATTGAAGTGCAATCATAATTATTTAGTGGAATTATTTGTGATTATAATATTGTTGCGTAACGAATGTCAGGAAGACATGATTATGGATATATTTAAAGCAATAATTATTTTTACCTTTAGATTCCTCACAAAACTGATGTAATTTAACTAAAGTTAAGTTTTCTGATTTATTGGCGTGTTTGTTTTATTTATTTAAAATATGGGTTAGAGAGATGTAATGCAATGGTACATATATTGGAGAATTGGGATTGGGATAAAATCCATAAGTTTAAGGATCAAGTGGAACATATAAGGCCAGGAAAAATTTCCTAGCCATTTAAGTTGGTAATTGAGGGGATTGGGTTGAATAAAACCCAGGGTCCAAATCCCTAGGGAGAAGCATGAGGCCAGGGAAAATATCCTTGGCCCCATGCGTCACTTTAAGGAGAAATGGAGGCTAAGGTTTCTCAACCCTAGTCCTCCACCTCAATCTCAATGAAGCTAGGATTAGCTTCTCCTAGTTCTAATTTAATTAGAACTACCACTTATCCCACATTGATTATTTCTCAACATCAACTAGCCTATTAAGCATATAAATAGAAAAGAGCTTAAGCTCTCATATCACTCATCAAGTTTCAATTGATAATAAATTTTCAGAAACACTATGAGAATTAATAGTTCTTGTGTTAATTCACAAAGAACAAAAGTTTAAGATTTATAAAGCCAAGTAAGAGCATTCACAATGGACTCCTAAACTAAAAGCCAAATTTTAGGAGAAAAAATCGCTTTATCAATTTTAGAGAGACTTTTAAAATGAGTCAAATATCAAACTCTTTATACATTTCTCTATTTTAGTTAAATATTATTATTTTATTAGTTTTAAACCAATTAAGAGAGAGAAGGGTAAAAAATAAGCTTAAAAAATTATATAACTTTAGCTTTTTGGCTCTTAGTATATAGGGAACATCTATGACAAGAGCTAAATATAAAGTAGAGAATGAAGCTTGTTAAATTGGTGTTTTCATGAGTTTTGTTAGATTTTTAGAGAAAAACTAAATATAAAGAGGCCATTGTGAATGCTCTAAGATCTCATGTTTTCTTTGTTATTATTAGTCATTGGTAAGAAATATGTTGTGTTCTTGGAGAGTAACAACTAGGTGAAGAATAAGCCAAGATAAGGAAATTACCTCTCTAGATTCTAGAGCAAGAACCTCTAAGAAAGCCTTCCTTCTCCTTCTCACAACTCACAAAACACTCGAGCAAATTTTCTTTGTGGCTCAGAGGACAGAATGAAGGTTAAAAGAGCATGAGATGGGGTATTTATAGAGTTGGAAAAGTTGAGGGCATTGTTAGGATAGGTCTGCAGGTCAGCAAATGTTCGATGTACTTATGGGCAAACGTTCGGGTATTATTGCACAGTGGTTGTCGGGTTGCTGGTCGAGCATTTGGTCATTACCCAGCGGTCCATAATTTGGTCAACGAATGTTCAATGGTCCCATAGCGAATGTTCAGTGTACTATTACCCAATACTTCTAGGGTTCCAGAGTGAACGTTCGGTGATCCCCCTGCGAACGTTCGGCCAAAACCCTAAAATCCAAAAATTTTACTCCCAACAATCCTTAGTGAACCGGACAATCTTGTTAACTAATTAACCTAAACACAACATAGAAATTATCCGAAGCACTACAATTGCGAGTCGATTGCCTCAAGTTTGGGATGAAAAATATGAGTCGAAATTTCAAACCAAAGAAAACTTACGAACACAATAGACAAATTGAGTGTCATAATCTTTCTAATGTAACCACAATCTTGTCTCACCATTGCAGGCAGGTTGTTTTGTGGTGCTTCCGCCAACTGCTCTGTATGCTCTCGGTTGTCCGATTGACCAAAGAAACAACAAAACAAAGATTTTTTTTTTTCTTTTTTTTTTTTTCTTTTTTTTTTTCGAATAAAAAAGGGGAAATTACACAAATAACTCCTTACTTACAACGCGTTTTGAGAAGACCCCCCAAATTTAAAAAAACTTTTAGTTTTACTCCTCGAACTGTCAATTTGATGTAATTTATCCCATTCCGTCAGTTTTTGCCGTTAAACCCTAACAGAAATACCTAAAAATATCAAATTACCCTTTGATTTTCCTTTTTAAAAAAAAAAATGAAAAAGAAAATGAAGAAAAAAATGGGTCACAAGGTGTGGGTCACCTTGTGATTTTTTTTTAATAATAATTTAATTTGAAAATATGGATAAATTTACAATTTTATAAAAAAATCAGGGGTATAATGATCATTTTATCACATTTAACATTTAAAAACTGACGGATGAGGGCATAGCATTAAATTGAGAGTTTTTAAAGTTTAAAGAGTCTTTTCAAAACGCATGATACTTCGAGAGTCTAAAATAAAGTTTTCTCAATAAAAAATTAGTGGGTTACACGTTGGGTGTTGTGGTGATTGGGTTGGGCTAAAAGGATGAAAGGTTGGTATGGGAATCTGGTTGTCGTGATTTTTTTTTGGGAAAAATATAAAAAAGCCCCCCAAACTACTAGCCGTTTTCGATTTAGCCCCCTAATGTTTCAAAAGTGATAAAGTAGCCCCCCCAAACTACCAAACTATTGCATTTTGGCTACTCCGTTAGTCAAAACCGCCAGTTTGGATGGAAACTGCAAAACGACGTCGTTTTGTTATGGGTAAGTTACTACAATGCCCTTTTATAAATTTTTTTTTTTTTTTTAAAAAAAAAGTTGGGAAAAATATTAAAAAGCCTTACAAACTACCAGCTGTTTTCATTTTAGCCCCCTAATGTTCAGAAAGTGATAAAATAGCTCCCAACTACCAAACAGTTGCAATTTGACCACTCTATTAGTCATTACTGTCAAATATGATGGAAAATTCAAAAATACGTCGTTTTGACAATGGTAAGTTACTAAAATGCCCTTTTAAAAAGAAAAAAATCATATTAAACAAGCACGCAAAACGTCGCCATTTCGCTTGAAATTAGGGTTTCGTTACACTTACCAAAACGGTGCCATTTTGGTAAGTGTTAGGAATTAAAAGAAAAAACCTTAGACCCCACGTAGAAAAAACCCCAAACCCCAGTTTATCTTGCTCCCCCAAACCGCCAGCCACCACGTCGTTCTATCTCCGACAACCTTCTCCCTTAAGTGAAAAAAACGCAATGCCCCTCTCTCTCTCTCTCTCTCTCTCTCAAAACTGGCTGCCCCTGCCACCACCATCCATCATCGTTGGCCACACCATCCAGTGGCTACGAAGCGCCACCGAAAAATTCTTACCCATTGTAAAAATCAAACAAAAAAACCACGTTCGTAGATAAACAAAACCAATCCAACAGCTATACCATGAAACACAATACAAAGATTGAGTTATGGGTAAGATTTACAGGCTGCCGGAGATAGAACGACGTGGTGGCCGGCGGTTTTGGGGAGAGAGATAAACTGGGGTTGGGGGTTTTTTCATGGGTCACTTGCGTGGGGTCTAGGGTTTTTTCTTTTAATTCCTAACACTTACCAAAGCGGTGCCGTTTTGGTAAATGCAAGGAAACCTTAATTTCAAGCAAAACGGCGCCGTTTTGCTTGCTTGTTTTAATATGATTTTTTTTTTTTTTCAAAAAAGGGCATTTTGGTAACTTATCCTTGCCAAAAAGACGTAGTTTAAATTTTTTTTATCATATTTGACGGTAATGACTAACGGAATGGCCAAATTGCAACTATTTGGTAGTTTTGGAGCTACTTTATCACTTTTTGAACATTATGGGGCTAAAATGAAAACGACTGGTAGTTTGGGGGGCTTTTTTATATTTTTTTCAATTTTTTTTTTTTTTTTTTTTTTCATAAAAGGGCATTGTAGTAACTTATCCATAACAAAACGACGTCGTTTTACAATTTCCGTCCAAACTGATGGTTTTGACTAACGGAGTAGCCAAAATGCAATAGTTTGGTAGTTTGTGGGCTACTTTATTACTTTTGGAACATTATGGGGTTAAATCGAAAAAGGCTGGTAGTTTGAGAGGCTTTTTTATATTTTTTCCTTTTTTTTTTTTTTTGAAAAATAACCTGGTGTGGATTTGTTTTTGGTTTTTTGAGTGAAGCTTATGGGTGTGTGTTGGTGGAGGTTTTCTCAAAGATGTGCCTTGGTTTGTTGGTGTTTGTGAATACCAGGCTGGGTTGAACAAAAAAACGTGCTTGTTGTATTGGTGGAGTAAAAGAACAAAAAAAACTAGAACAAAAAAAACTATAGGATGGATTTTGTTGGCGTTGGGAGGATTGAATGAAATTTGAGTGGGGTGGGGGAAGAAGACCAAAACGTGGGTGTCGACTTCGGAGAAAAAAGAAAAATGGGGTTGGTTAAGAACTTAAGATGATGGTGGGGTTGGGGTCGTTTTATTGTTACGAAAAACAACGGTGTTTAACTCTGATATCAAATTGATATGGATTTAGGTTATGAGTGCTTTGCTGCTTATACAACTTTCAAAGCCAAACCAAACAACTTACTACCAGAGTATAAATATTTTAATTTTCACAAATCTTAAAACATCTGAAAAGCCATATAATTTAGAACCAGTTATTTTTATTTAACTTAATATATTTGAGGGGATGAATTATTTTTTTAAACAACTTGAGGGGATGAGATTAATATAGCACTCCTATACCATAAAATTTATTAAAAAGAAAAAGAAAATGATCATATTTAGCTCTTAAGTTTTAATTTCAATAATAAAGTTTTTAAGTTTTATTTGAAATTTGAGAAAAACCTAATCAACATATTATTGAAATTAGACATACAATAATTAAATTCAAATCAAATATAAACTATAATTTTTCTCAAAATTTAAATCTTTGCCTTAAAGGCTAAAGCTCTATTCATTTCTGTTTTGTGAACTTGAGCTCTGTACATTTGGAAACAAAAGAAAAAGATATACATAAAAAATAAAAAAAATAAAAAAATAAAAAAAAAAGAAAAAAGAAAAAAGAAAAAAGAAAAATATAATATAATATATATGATCCCAATGTGCATCACGTGCAGGTCAAGATAGTCATAATTCTTTGTGGATAATCCTGAGTCCTGAGAGACGCTCCAGCCGCATGAGATACAGAAAATGCCAAAAAAATTTTGAATAGAGTCGTGAGCGGGATTGGACCACGTGGCGCTCCCTGCAAACTCGACCGTTGTAATGTGCTTATTCAATCATCCCATCCACCATTCCTTTCCTTGCCTTGTCTGCCATCTTCATCTCCGTCAATCTCTCTCTCTCTCTCTCTCTCTCTCTCTCTCCCCGCATGGCGATCGCTGCAGAGACCCAGCCTCAAGAGAAGGTAAATTAAATAGATAATGCATTCAAGTTAGGGCTTTGATCTGTATTCCTTGTGTTTCTTTGATTTCTCTGATCTGAAAGTAAGGTTTTTGTTTTTTGAAGTTTCATTTCGCTAATTTGAATGCGCCATTTTCTCGATTTTTTAAATTAATGGATTTCTTTGTTTCTTTTGTGAAATTTGTGGAGTTTCTTGGTCTAGTGTGGACGAAATCTAAGTTTGAATCGCAATCTTTGTGGGTTTTGTACCCTCTGGTTTGAAAGCTAGGGTTTCTTCGCGAGGTCTCTTCACGAATCTAAGTTTGTTCTTTGCTTGATCTCCATTGTCTCGGCCTATGCAAAAGAAATTAACGTTCTTTGTTTCTCTTTTTGCTCCTTTTGGGATTCGGGAATGGATGAAGGAAAATCCCTTAAATGGCTCAAGAGGAAGAATTCTTTAGCATTTTCTGTCACACCTTCTCATTCTTTCCTGAGAAACAAAAGCCCCCAAATTTTCTCTGTTTGTTATCTTTTCTCTTTTTTGGTTGAAAGCCAACAGAGTTTTGATTGTTGTGTTTGTCTACAATAATATCTGCTATTTGTTCTGGACTCTTTTCTTAGTTGGTGATAACTTATGTGCTTTATTGTACAGGCTTCTTCAGACGTTTCTTCAGTGGAGAAAAGAAGATGGAGTCTTAATGACTTTGACATTGGAAAACCCCTCGGACGGGGAAAGTTTGGTCATGTCTATTTGGCAAGAGAAAAGAGGGTTAGTTTTCACATGCTTTGAAACTTCTTCAAATTTTCTAAGCTGCGTCAAAAAGATTGATTCTTAACATTAATACACTATTTAAGCTTAAGATTTGTAAAATAAACAAGAATTATTTTAAAATAAGGTTATGGTAGTTACTTTAAAAAAAAAAAAAAAAAAATTGTGCACATTTAAGCTATTATCATCAGTACTTATGGGTTAGTTAATTAATATATCAAGGATTTTGGGTTCTATCCAATTCGAACACACTTTAGTTCTTGCTTTTGTCCTTTGTACCTCTGCTGATGAAATAAGGAAACGAAAATGCATATAACTTTTTTAATTTGAATGTTTAAGCTTCCCTAGTGAGCTTAGTGTAAAGAGTGGGGTGGGTGGTATTTGATTCTTTAGTCCTAAATAATTTTCAGATTTTATTTCTAAAATGTCTAACGAATCAAAGAACTACTATTTCTTAAGCTTCCCCAGAATGTGTTTCTTCATGTCAGTGAATGTTCATGGTTACTTCTGTGAAATATTTGATTCTTTTGTCCTAAATAATTTTCAGATTTTATTTCTAAAATGTCTAGCGAATCAAAGAACTACTATTTCTTAAGCTTCCCCAGAATGTGTTTCTTCATGTCAGTGAATGTTCATATATATTTTATTGTTATTTCTACATCAATCATTTCATACTTCTTGGTTACTCTTGTTAAATTATCCTACCTGATTGATCTGTATGTAACCCTGAAACAGAGCAATCATATTGTGGCACTGAAAGTCCTCTTTAAGAGCCAGCTGCAACAGTCTCAGGTTGAGCATCAGCTTCGCAGGGAAGTTGAAATACAAAGTCATCTCCGACATCCGAATATTTTACGCCTTTATGGATACTTCTATGATCAGGTAAATGGTGATCTTTAGCCACTCAGTTGTGTGAGAAGAATGAATTGCTGAAGCGGGGAAATATGCCTGCTATTGACCTTTTATTTTTTAAATGTGGTTATTGCAGAAAAGAGTTTATTTGATATTAGAGTATGCAGCCAAAGGTGAACTTTACAAGGAACTTCAGAAGTGTAAATACTTCAGTGAAAGACGTGCTGCTACTGTAAGTTCTATTTATGCTACCTGATTTTTTGTTCCTTTCCTTATTCACATTTCTAGTTAAGTGAAGTTCCTAATCCTAAAGGTACTTTTAAAGATGGTATAGTAGTGTACTGTTACTTGCGTATCCAAAAGAATATGGTGGGGGGTGGAGACCTTTTTCTTTTTCCTTTGTTTTTTTTTGCAGTATTCTAATCTTTTCAGGATTTTTTAATGCAAAACTGATCATAAGTTATTGTGGCGCATGACAGTATGTTGCATCATTAGCCCGTGCCCTCATATATTGCCATGGAAAGCACGTGATACACAGAGATATTAAACCAGAGAACCTTTTAATTGGTGCACAGGTGATGACCAACTTCTAGACCACTATCTGTTTCTTGGCCCTTTTGACTTAAAGAAGGTACCTTACCTTGTATTCTGATGTCATTGTGGGCTTTCTGTGTCAGGGTGAACTTAAAATTGCAGATTTTGGGTGGTCTGTGCACACATTCAATCGCAGGCGAACCATGTGTGGTACTCTGGATTACTTGCCCCCTGAGATGGGTATGTATTATTAGACATTCGATTTCTATCCTCTTATCTTTGGTTTCATCTCTATGAATCATTTGTGGGTCACATTAGTTCTGTTTCTCGAAAAAGTTAATTTGCTATGTCATAGATAACACATGTTGAGAATTGCTTTACATAGCTTACATGATACACAACTAATTTATACTCTACTAATACTTTGGTGGTGCCTAACAGTGGAGAGTGTAGAGCATGATGCAAGTGTGGATATCTGGAGTCTTGGTGTCCTTTGCTACGAGTTCCTCTATGGGGTACCTCCTTTTGAGGCCAAGGAACACTCTGATACGTATAGAAGGTAAGCAGCATGGCTCGCAGAATGCATTAGCATGATCAAGATTAGCATCTTTTAATATTCCACCACCCCCCTATTTAATGCTTTTTGTTGAGAGACATGTAATGCTAAAATTTAAAAGTATTGGTGATTAATAGAACTCAAATAAACTCTGATTATCATTGTCTCTCACACTTCATTACATTGAAGACTTCTTCATTCATTTAAATAGATACATTCTTACATGTGTATTAAATAACAATTAAATAACCTATAGTAATTGAGACTATTCATTTTCTATAACTATTAGAAGGTGAGATGGAATGAACTTTGGTAATATTTAAAGCGGATGGAAGTATAATAGACTTTAGATTTTTGTGTAGTCTTCTTATCATTTAATAATTATGTTCTAATATTGGGCAAAAAAAAAAATAATAATAATAATTATGTTCTAATAGTGATATATTATAAGTATTTTCTAAGGTGTAAGTTTCCCCTATTTATTGCTTATACAGGATTGTGCAAGTTGATCTCAAGTTTCCTCCTAAACCAATTGTCTCTTCTGCTGCAAAGGACCTCATTAGTCAGGTTTCCACCTTTTTGCTTTCAACTTATTTCAATCGCCCAACATTCTTAAAATTTTCATTTAATAGTTATTGCTATGCCTGATTTTTCTTGCCTTTTTTTACTTACAGATGCTTGTCAAGGATTCTTCTGACCGTCTTCCGCTACATAAGCTTCTTGAACATCCATGGATTGTTCAGAACGCTGAGCCCTCTGGTATATATAGGTTTTAATCTGCCTTTTCAGATGTTGGTAATGGAAGGCATATATCTTGTCATTGTAGCAGGTTCCTTCGGAGTTTAAAAACTTCTCCATTCAGTCTTCTTCATTGCATTTGTGACATAAACAGTTCATAACATGAATTTGTCGATTCTTTTGAGGATATATTCCATTGTAGCATTGTTGTTCCTCCCATGCAATACATTGCAGTTGTCTCTTGGCTATATGAAAAAGGTCATTTATTTTTGCAAATTTGCTTATTTGAATTTCTTTGAAGTGTACCACGGAAGAATAAGTAACAATAATCAAAAAGGGTCTTCGTGAGAAAATAAAACTCCGTTACTTTTGTGAGAAAATTCACTGACTTGATAATAATTTGAATGAGTCCTAATAAAATGAAGGAGAAATTTCACAAAGAACCCTTGAACCATAAAGGCGTTTTGAAAAGACTTCAAATTTGAAAAATTCTCTCAATTTCACTCATCAAACTTTTATTTTGATGCAATTTACCTCTTCCGTCAATTTTTGTTGTTAAACATCGTAATGAGAATTCCTAAAAAGACCAAATTATCCGTTAATTTTCCTTTTTTTCTTTTAAAAAATAAATAAATAAAGAAAAAAAGGGTCACCTTGTGATTTATTATTTTTAATTTTTAATTTGAAAATAAAGATAAATTTGAAATGATATATATATATATATATATATATATATATATATATATATATATATAGGCAAACCGGTAAATCCACCAAAAATAGCACCATTGCCATAACCAATTTTAGTTTCAGAACATTCAAGGGAACATATTGGAACCTCAAACCTCAATGACCACCAAGAACCAGAAAAGGTTTCTAACCAGTTTGAATCTGTTATGAAGGGTAGTACCTAGTACATATAATAAAAGAAAAATTGGTATCTCTGTCATGATTATGGCTATGGACCTATGGTTGTGTGTATTGGCCTTTACGAATTTGGGCCCAAGTTTGTAATGAGTCGGGATAGTCAAGCCCAACACTCACGGCAATATAATGGATTGATGGCTATTAAGGTAAAAAGGCTTGCATCCAAATCAATGGGTGCACGAATTCTCGCAATGATACAAGAGGGTCGGCCCCAAGTGATTGGTGGGAATAGCTTTACTGGGTGATGAAATAGTAAAGTATCTAATACTGTTATAAATTATAATGCAATCATCAAACGTTCAAAGGTCAAGTGGTTCAAAGAAGTATTTCAGGCATTTCATCAGGTGATATTCAAGATGGTAATACGATACAAATACATAAGAAATGAAGAAAGTAGGGAGTAAGGGAGAGTGGATGTGATTCGGTGGCTGTTGTCTTGTAGAGCAGGACAAGCTTTTCCCTAGTTCCGTAACGAATGGCTAATCCCTCCTTAGTAATATAGGCATTGTAATGTTGGACAGAGTTCTCTTCTAAATTAGGTTAGAAGAATTTCTTTCAATCTAATTTTTAAAAGTGGCATGTGTCCTTTTTTTAATGGATAGAGTTTTCCTTAAAATTGGGTTGAAGGAATTTCCTTCAACTTAGTCTATAAAAGTAGCATGTATCCATTGAACATGTGAAAAATATATGCTTTTTTAATAGTAGGGATAAAGTTGAAATAAATTTTATTAAAAACTTATGTGCATATTACATGTTATTAAAAAAATGGGATACATATCACTTTTATAGACTAAGTTGTAAGAAATTCCTCTTACCTAATTTAGAGGAAAACTCTGCCCACCTTTGCTATCAGTCCTCTTTGAGACCCATTAATGTGGCAAGCCACACAGTGTGAGGTCACCGTAGACAATTCAACATTCTTGTATGATTACATCCTTACCTACTAAACCATAATGTCCCTTCTTGGCATGAAGGTGGTGAAAGTTGGATATTTTTCAAAAGTATGTTTTGGACAAATAAAAAAGTCAAAAAGTATTTTTGGAGTTTTCTTTTACGGACCAACTTATAAGTATTAAAAGTATTTTTTAAGTTTCTTAACACAATCATAAATAAGCTGTAAAAATGTTATTATTGTTATAGTCTGGTAGTTCAATGATACTTCACAATTGTTAATGTCACATTTGTTAAGTCCAAACCATATTTTCAGTTATTAGTTCTTATTTTTATTTTTTCTAATCGAAGACGGAAAAGGGTTACGAGAGAAATCTTATGGCGATTATACTCAACTAGCTCATAACTAGCGCTATGTGTGGGATTCTCCATTATAATTTAATTAAAAAACTTAAATGCATTTTCATCATAATTTTTATAATAGGTTGTAAAAAAAATCTATCACACATCTTTAAATATGTCACCTATTATATTTCAATCAAAGTAAAACTCATAATTATGAACATTAGAAAAAAAAAATACAAAGTAAAATAAACAAAATTCTTATATATATATATAGGAAAGTCTACATACTCTCTCAAACTATCACCCAATTGACAATGTCCCCCCCCCCCCCCCCCAAACTACCAAAAATTGTCAATGTTCCCTCCAATGACAAAACTACCCTTAGTAAAATAAAAACAAAAAAAAATACTAAAAATTCTAGAAAAAAAAACATTAAAAAAAAAAAAATTCCAAAGGGTAGCAAATTTAATTTCTTTTAAAAAAAATCTATTGTATAAGAAAAAAATTAAAAAATTTCTGTTTTTTTTTTTTTTGTTATAAAATTTTTTTTTTAAGAACTTTTTAAAATAAAATTTCTGTTTAAAAAAAATTAACAATTTCCGTTTAAGAAAATAAAAATTTTTGTTTCTAAAACATTTTTTTTTAAATGTTTCTTTTAAATAAAAATTTATGTTTAAAGAAAAAATCATTTTAAAAAAAAAATCGTTTTTTTTTTTTTAAATTAAAATATTTCGCTTAAAAAATATTTCTTTTTAAATTAAAATTTTCGTTTTTTTTTAAAAATAAATTATTTATTTATTTGAATTTATAGGGGTATTTTTGTCTTATTGAAAAATACATAAGGGCATTTTTATCTTTTTGCTAGCCTTAAGGAGGGGGGGGGGGGGGGGGGGGGGGGGGGGACATTGATAATGTTTTGGTAGTTTGGGGGTGGGGGGGACATTATCATATATAATTGAAAGTTTGGGGGGTACATTGTCAATTGGGTGGAAGTTTGAGGGGGGTATGTGGACTTTAACTATATATATATATATATATATATATATATATATCAATTATCTAATATTATATTTAATGTTTAATTATTTATTTAGCGTTTAAAAATTTAAATGAATACCATCTCAACAAAAAAATTTAACAAATAAAACAGAAACATATTCAGATCTCAACCCAAACCCAAATTCAAATTGGTGTATGGTAAAAAGAAAATTTCTTGAAAAATATACATAAAAATAATTAATTCATAGTCGTGAGAAAAACTTATACATCAAAGCAATAGAATTTTTGATTAAATACAGTTAATATTATAATCGTCTATTAGCCCACTAAAAATCCACCTAATTTATTCTCTTAATTTTGAAGTTGCAATCTTTATTAAAGAAAAAATATAGTGAGTATGAATATTGCTAATTCATATAACAATACAAAACATAAAAGTCAAACAAAAACACACTATATTTTTATCAAAGAAAAAACATAAATAGAGAATATAAATTGGAAATATATATATATATGAACATGCAAATAAGTAAATATCCAATCACAATGTTTCGCAGAGAAACACACTAACCTGAAGAATGATAACAAAAACAAAAGTGAGAGAAACAAAGAGATGTGGAGAGAAAGAAATAGAGAGAACAATAACTGAAGAATAATAGTAGAAACAAAACTGAAAGAAAGAAAGAGACATAGAGGAAAGGGAGAGACATGGAGAGGGAGAGAGAGAGATGTGATATTTAAAATATTCCCTAAACACTAAACATTTTTTTTTTTTTTTGGTTAAATACCTTATTTACTCTTGTAGTTTAACTTCTTTATCTTTTAACTCGTAGGGTTTACTTTTTATCACAGGAGGTCCCTCTGGTTTGCCTAAAAATGGAGATGGTCTCTACGTCTAAAATTTGATGAAAAGCCACGTTAGCACCAATCACAGTTTGACACGTGTCCATATAATTAATTAATTAGAAAATAAGTTAAAAAAACATTAAAAAATATATATTTAAATAATTCTTTTTTTTTTTTTTTAAAAAAAAAAAAGAATTTTGGGGGTGGTTCTTTGGCCATTTGGAGGTGGCTGGCCAGCCCCTTTGGGCATGGGGTCAGGAGTCAATTGATTTTTTTTTTTTTTTTTCAATTTGCCGGAGGGCCCTTGGGGGGTGGCTGGCCTTCCAACAAATTGAAAAAAATAAAATAAAATAATAATTGGCCCCCCTCCCCCACCTCCCCAAGGCCCTTGGGGGTGATTCGGCCAACCCCAAGGGCCTTCCGGAAAATTTAAAAAAAAAAAAAAAAAAAAAAATTCATTTGGCCCTTGGTGATGGTTCGGCCACCCCCAGACCGATCAGTTTAGGGTGGCCGAACCGCCCCCATGGCCAAAGGGGGTGCCTTTTTTTAAATTTAATTAAATATAATTTTTTTAATATTTTTTATGTTTTTATTTTTAATTAATTAATTATATGGAAACGTGTCAAATCGTGATTGGTGCTGACGTGACGTTCGTCAAATTTTAGACAGAGGGACCATCTCCGTTTTTAGGCAAATCAGATGGACTTCCTGTGATAAAAAGTAAACCCTATGGGTCAAAAAATAAAGTAGTTAAACCACAAGAGTAAATAAGATATTTAACCTTTTTTTTTTTTTTTTTTTTTTTTTTTTTTTTTTTAATTTGAGAAACATGAACATAGTGAAAGAGAAAGACATAGTCATAGGGCTGTAATCGAGTTGAGCTTTAGGATTTCAAGACTCGCTTATTTATAAAGATACTTATTCGAGCTGAGTTATGGAATGTGTGTTCAATCTTGACTTGTTTAAAGTTCAGGCGAGCTCGAGCTCAAGCTCGAGTTCATTGAGAATGCTATTCGAGCTGAGTCGGGCTCAACGCGAACTCGAGCTAAGCTATTAAATTCATTAATGTATGCTTCGAGCATAGTTCAAGGCTGAATTTTAAAATAATTTATAGGCATTTATCTATAATATAAATATAAATATTAAGTAATTTATATTGCATGTATTACTTAATTACTAATATGCATAACTAATTTTTAGTAATATATATATATATATATATATATATATATATATATATATATGAATGAGCTAACGAGTCGGAAAAAACAAACCGGTTGAGCTTTAAACGAGCTGAGCTTGTGAGTCCCTATTGAGTTTTCTCGAGTGAGTCGGGTATAGATCATTTACTAGTTGAGTAGGTTTCTACATTATCGAGTTCGAGTCGAGTTAAACCGAGTGGATATCGAACGGGTTGTCGAACATACTAGTTTATTTACAGCCCTAGATGTAGAGGAAAGAGATTGAGAGATGTAGAGAGGGAAAGAGAGAGATGTGGTATTTAAAATAGGGTTAAATACTTTATTAGTACTTGGGTTTGCGGATTTTTATTTTTTCCCACCTAGGGTTCAAATTCTATCATAAATGGTACATGGCTTACGGGAAAGGACCAACTTAATACTTCCGTTAGGTTTCATTAGCCCAAACTAACAGAATGCCACGTGTCGTCACCTATAAATGCCACATGTCCTAAAAAAAAAAAAAATCAAACCTAAAAAAAAAGAAAAAATTAAACATTTATGGGGGTGGCCAAACTACCCCCAATGGCCAAAATTGGCCCCAATGACCAAAATGGGGGTGGCCGATCACCCCCATTGGCCGGCCGCCATGCCCATAAAATTTCAATATATATATATATATATATATATATATATATATATTAATTTTTAGGACATGTGGTAGTTTTATATGATGACACGTGTCACGGAACCTAACGAAGGTACTAAGTTAGTCTTTTAACGTAAGTCTGGTACCATTTATAGTAGGATTTGACCTCTAGGTGGGAAAAAATAAAAATCTACAAACCTAGGTACTTATAAAACATTTAACCCTTTAAAATATTCCCTAAACCCTAAACATTTTTTTTTTTTTTTTTTGAGAAACCTAAACATTATATAAATATTTAATGAAATCTCAATCGCATAATAAGATGAGAGAGAGAGAGAGAGAGAGAGAGAGAGGAACATGAGTTAATAAAGAAAGAGATCAGAAGGCATTAAAGACACTTATTCATTAAAAAAAATAAATTGAAAAATCATATATTAATAAAGAGAGAGATCATAAGGCATTAAGACACTTAATTCATTAACAAAAATAGAAAAGGAAATTATTACAACTCAGTTTTTTACAAATTTAAAATATTCCCTAAACCCTAAACTTTTTTTCTTTTTTTGAGAAACCTAAACGTTTAATGAAATATAGGATGAGAGAGAGAGAGTGCTTTAATTTATAGTGAGAGAGAAAAACGTGAGTTAATAAAGAGAGATTAGAAGGCATTAAGACACTTGTTCATTAAAAATAATAAAAGGAAAAATCGTGTGTTAATAAAGAGAGAGATCATAAGGCATTAAGACACTTAATTTATTAACAAAAATAGAAAAAGAAATTATTAAAAACTGGCTCAATCTCACACGGATCCCGATCCTCGGCAATACTGCCAAAATTGCCCATCAAGTTTTTTTTCAAATCCTAGCCATCCAATGTTATCCAATGAAAACCAGCACGACACGTGTCCCATTAAAGATAAATAATAAAATATTATTTATTTTTTAAAAAGAAAATGTAAAATAAAAAATAAAAATATTAAAATTAAAAAAAAAATAAAACACTGGGGTGGCTAGCCACCCATTGCCACCCAAGCTGAGCCCTGGGGGTGGCCGGAGCCACCCCCAGGGGCCGGTTGGGGGTGGCCAGAGCCACCCCCATGGTCTCAGGGGGTGGTTCGGCCACCCCCTAGGGCCAAAACCCAAAAATTAAATTTTTTGGTTTGGCCATAGATGGTGGCCGAACCACTCCTAGGGTCACAGGGGAGGCTTTGCCCACCCCCAACCGGCCCCCTAGGGTGGCCGAAGCCAACCCCATGGCCATAGGGGGTGGTTAATTTTTCGGTTTAGGCCATGGGGGTGGCCGAGCCACCCCCTAATGCTACGGGGATGGCTTCGGCTACCCCCAACTGGCCCCTGGGGGTGGCTTCGGCCACCCCAACCCGGCCTCTGGGGGTGGCTTTTGGCACCCCCAGGGCTCAGTTGGGGTGGCCGACCACCCCATTGCCCAGTGTTTTATTTTTTTATTTGAATATTTGAATATTTTTATTTTACATTTGCTTTTTAAAAAATAAATAATATTTTATTATTTATCTTGAGTGGGACACATGTCGAGCTAATGGCCGTTGGATAGCATTGGATGGCTAGGATTTGAAGAAAACTTGATGGGCAATTTTGGCAGTATTGCCGGGGATCCTGATCCATCTCACACACTGATCTCTAAATGGAAATAATAAAAGGAAAAATCGTGTGTTAATAAGGAGAGAAATCATAAGGCATTAAGACATTTAATTCATACAAAAATAGTACAGGAAATTATTAAAAATCGGTTCAATCTCACGCACTCTTTGAATGGTTCAAGTATTAAAATCATGAGTAAAAAAGCCAGTTTATTATTTAAAAAGTCGGGTAAAGTCCACTTAACCCTCTCAAACTACCACCAAAATGGCAATTTGTCCATCAAATTATCAATTGCGACAATTTACTCCACAAACTACCAAAACAATGACAATGTACTCTCAATTTTACCTGTATAAAAATTTTAATAAGACAAAAATATCCTTAAAATGATCAAATTGTACTTTTAATAGCTACATCATTCTTGGAGGGATTCAAGAGGGACACAAGAGAGAGTTCTGGAATTACTCAAGTTGAACATAACAAAGAACAATACATTGAATAAAATCATGTTCAAAACAAATAAAGTTTTTAAAAAGCTAGAATGTCATCTAGAGGGTAATGCTAGAAAGAATTACAAATGCCATTTCCATGTTTTTTTGTTTTTGTTTTTGTCGAAGTAACAAAAATCATACTGCTTAGGTTGCGAGCCATTGGGAACACTTCATGCGCACAACGCAACTATCTAGTTAAAAAAGATTACTGCTCCACTTGTTATTATTTTTTTTTCTTTTTTATTGTTCGTTTTCTCTTCTCAAAATAAAAACACTAACAAACAATTCAAATACAAAACACTTCTAAAAATACAAAAACAACATTCACATAATAACCAATATTTTGCTCACTAGTTTTCATTTACATTTTAGAAAACTAAATAAGCTCTAAAGCAATATGATGCATGGACCTTCTATTAGAATTAATCTTCTATCAGGAGACTTAAGGTGGCCCACATGTTACATATATTATATGTATATAGTATATTATATATATAGTTTTTATTAAACAAAAAAACTTTGGATAATTAAAGTACAGTTAACTACTAAAGGTGAAAATGTGTTTTATTTTCACCAAGTGTTGTCTCCCTTGATGGAAGGAAGCAACGTAAGATAAATGGATAGGGGTCTTGGCCTATATAAAAGACAAGCCTGTGATATTCATTGATCACATCTTTAACGTGAAAAACCTATAGGCCAAAAATCTTTATCTATCACTCTCCAACAAAGTGAGGGTTCTAGGATTGCGAATTGAGGGTTCTAGGATTGTGAATTCAGCAAACGTTCAACAAGTATTCAATTCAAGTGCTTAAACAACAATGGCCAGAGGTTAGTATTTTTTTTTTTTTTTTTAATGTTTATATAATTTTCTCCCGAATTCTTACATTAGCGGTATCAGAGCCTACTTTTGTGCCATGTTGTTTAGTATCAATCTATTGAATTTTAGTAGAATGATTGAATGTTTGTATTAGGACTACGGTTGTTGTGAGATTTTTGTTTTGGGTTTCAAGTTTCATAATGGGTATGGTTTCATGGTTAGGCCGGATCATTAAAATTTAATGTTTATGATGCTTTTGTGGTTTTAGAAGATTAATCTTGTTGTGTTTTATTGTGCAAAATACTCCATTTTTACAATTTTGGAATCGTTAAAAAAAAAGAAGAAGATTAAGATTTTTGGCCATGCTATTTTTCTTTAAAATGATGATTTCTTTTCATTTTTTTTGAATTCCCATATGTTTCAAACCCATAAATTAGTAGTCTTGATGATTCTGAACCAAAACCATGTTATAAAATCGGGTTTTAGTGCGAAAATTTGATAAAAAAAAGAAGAGAAAACCCGTTTTTAGACCTGTTTAGGGCGAGACCAGACCTAGATCCGTTTTTTCAGACGCGGATGAAAGTTGGGGATGAAGTTCCCTACTTGAATGCAGGCCCACTCGCGTGCTAGGCGCGTCCAGCACATGCGCCATTAAAAAAAAAAAAAAGAAAAAGCTGCTTTAATGGAGGAGTTGCCTGTGGGATTCAAACCCCACAACCCGAGATTCTGCATGACTGGCTTTACCATCAAGGCAATGTGTCGTTTTGGTTTGACATACATTTAGTTATTTATATATACAGTGTTATGCCATTATGAAATTACAGATTTAATGATGGAAAGTGCCTTTTATTGTGCATTAAGAATAGCCATAGTATCTTAAAACACAATGATGTGAAATTTTATAATGGCATTTCATATTGCAATTAAGTTGTCATAGTGATTACTTGGCTCTACAAGGAAGTAATCATTTTATATGACTTAATTAGAATAAGATAGTAAAAAAAGATATTAGAAAAATTGGATACCTAATACCCACAGGTGCAGGATCTATTTTTCTTAAGCATTTATAGAATTTACTAGTCTTATTATGAAGATATACAAACAAATCTTATGCATAATGCGATCTTTACCCACATAGAGATTTTGATTTGTTTATGAATTTGACATTGGTTGATTCATACTATAATTTGTGTTTATTTCAAAGCGTTAATGCCTATTCTTGGTTATTGTAGCTACTGTTTCTTCTGTTTTAAATAATGAATCTTCTCAAATTCCATTTTTAAATGGAGATAATTTTTCGGACTGGAAAGACAAAATTCTCTTGACATTAGGGTGCATAGACCGAGACTTTGCATTGCGTGTGGAGGAACCACCCGTGCCCATTGAAACAAGTTCGTTAGTAGAAAAAACTACATATGAAAAGTGGGAGCGGTCAAACCAATTAAGTCTAATGCTCATTAAGTCACATATTAGTAAGAGCATTAGAGGTTCAATTCCCCCATGTGATAAGGTAGAGGACTACTTAAAGGCCATTGAAGAACAATTTGTCAGTTATGATAAGGCATTAGCTAGCACTCTAATGAACAAGTTGTCAATTATGAAACATGAGAAATCTAGGAGTGCGCGTGAGCACATAATGGAGATGAGGGACATTGCTGCACAACTTAAGTCCTTAGAAATTGAGATTTCAGAGTCATTCCTTGTCCATTTCATACTCAATTCTCTCCCTGCTGAATATGGACCATTTAAGATTTCTTACAAGACACATAAGGAAAAGTGGTCCATTAATGAACTTCTAACAATGCGTGTACAAGAAGAGGAGAGGTTGACACATGAAAATTTGGAGAGTGCACATTTTATGACTCATAAAAAGGGCAAAGGGAAAAAGGGAAAAGGTGCTGAAATTTAATGGAAGAAGGATGAACAAGCATCATTCAAGCCTTATGGAAATAAAGATGCATGTTTCTTCTGTAAGAAAAAGGGGCACAAAAAGAAGGATTGCCTAAAGTACAAAAAATGGCTCGAGAAAAGAGGTAATCTCGATTCTCTAGTGTGTTATGAATCTAACTTCACATATACTCATCATAATACATGATGGATTGATTCGTTTACTACAATTCACGTTGTCAATATCATGCAGGGATTTCTCAGCCTAAGGAAACCGATGGGAAGTGAACAAGACATCTATTCAGGAAATGGGATGCGTTCGCATGTCAAGGCTGTAGGAACATTTAGACTTGTTTTAGAAAATGGATATATTTTAGACCTTGCAAACACCTTTTATGTTCCTTCATTTTCAAAAAATTTAATTTCTATATCTAAACTAGTACCTTTGGGGTTTGAATTTAATTTTATTGGGTCAAATGTCTATTTGTTTAAAAACTCTACAGATGTTGGCTCAGGAATCTTAGTCAATGGTTTATATAAATTAAATTTAAATCTCATTTATGAACAAAGTCTCTTAAAATGCAACATTATTGATGAGTCATCCTCTATGTTATGGCATAGGAGATTGGGACATATCTCTGTAGAGAGAATCAAAAGACTAATAAATGATGGAGTCCTTAAGGCTCTAGATTTTTCAGATTTTGGTACTTGTGTGGATTGCATAAAAGGAAAGCAAACCAACAAGACCAGTAAAGGTACTAAGAGGAGTGAAGAAATACTTGGAATTATACACATTGACATCTGTGGACCATTTAATACCCCATGTTTGAATGGTCATAGATATTTTATCTCATTTATTGATGACTATTCACGGTTTATGTATATTTACCTCCTTTTTAATAAGTCTGAAGCATTAGATGCTTTCAAAACATATAAAAGGGAAGTAGAGAGACAATTAGAAAAGAAAATTAAGATCGTAAGATTTGATAAGGGTGGAGAATATTATGGTAGATACACAAAGTCAGGGCAAAGACCGGGTCCATTTGCCAATTTTCTCAAAGAAGAAGGGATTATTGCTCAATATACAATGCTGGGTTCACCTTACCAAAATGGTGTTGCTGAAAGGCGAAACCGTACCCTTATGGATATGGTAAGAAGTATGCTTAGCAATAGTGATGTTCCTTTACTTTTGTGGAGTGAGACCTTAAAAACTTCCGTATATATCTGAAATAGAGTTCCATCTAAGGTTGTTCCCAAAACACCATTTGAGTTATGGAAAGGATGGTAACCTAGTTTAAGACATTTTCATATATGGGGTTGTAACGACCCAGGGAAAAGCGCTAGCCACATCTGCGCTATTACCCCAAAAGGACTAGTCAATTTGGAGTTTCTCTAGAATTCATTATAAAGCCCAGTTTCACCTAGTAACTAGGCAATGTGAGACTTAGCACCCATGACTATCTTTATAAACTACTCACTCTATATGGGCTATTTCTCATCTTCCCAATATGGGACCGGGGTGTTACAAACTCCCCCTCTTAAATTCCTGACGTCCTCGTCAGGGCTACGTCATGCAGTGCTCTAATACCACATGGCCTGGCCTTAGTAGGTGGCTCTGATACCACTTGTAACGACCCAGGGAAAAGCGCTAGCCACATTTGCGCTATTACCCCAAAAAGACTAGTCAATTTGGAGTTTCCTTATAATTCATTATAAAGCCCAGTTTCACCTAGTAACTAGGTAATGTGGGACTTAGAAAGAACTAGTCAATTTGGAGTTTCCCTAGAATTCATTATAAAGCCCAGTTTCACCTAGTAACTAGGCAATGTGGGACTTAGCACCCATGCCTATCTTTATAAACTACCCACTCTATGTGGGCTTCTTCTCATCTTCCCAATATGGGACCGGAGTGTTACAAACTCCCCCTCTTAAATTCCTGACGTCCTCGTCAGGGCTACGTCATGTAGTGCTCTAATACCACATGGCCTGGCGTTAGTAGGTGGCTCTGATACCACTTGTAACGACCCAGGGAAAAGCGCTAGCCACATCTGCGCTATTACCCCAAAAGGACTAGTCAATTTGGAGTTTCCCTAGAATTCATTATAAAGCCTAGTTTCACTTAATAACTAGGCAATGTGGGACTTAGCACCCATGACTATCTTTATAAACTACCCACTCTATGTGGGCTTCTTCTCATCTTCCCAATATGGGATCGGGGTGTTACAGGGGTTGTCTAGTTGAGGTTAGGGTCTACTATCCACAATTAAAGAAATTAGATCCGAGAACAGTCAGTGGATATTTCATTGGCTATGCAGAAAATTTTAAGGGTTATAGATTTTATTGTCCCTAACATACACCTAGAATTGTTGAAGCTAGAAATGCAAAATTTATTGAGGCTCTTGACATTAGTGGGAGTAATGTTCCTCAAAAGATAGAGTGGGAGGAAACACGGAATTTAGATACAACATCCGTGAATCAAAATAAGGTGACTGTTTTTCAAGAAAATCAACAAGATATCCTTCAAGAACTACCACCACCTCAAGAGGAACATATCAATGTGGAGTTTGAAAGTCAATATCTACATAATGTGGATGAGACTGTAGAATTAAGAAGATCCTCAAGAGTAAGGAGGCCAAGCATTTTTGGTGATTATTATGTATACCTATTAGAATCTGACTTTGGTGTCGAACCTAAGGATGACCTTATTTCATTTTCACATGCCATGAGTGATGAAAACTCAAAATTTTGGTATAATGCCATGATAGAAGAAATAGAATCTATGGCTAAAAATTAAGTTTTGGAAATTGTCGAGTTACCTAAAGGAGTTAAAGCCATTAGTTGTAAATGGGTTTATAAAACCAAGGAAGAGTAAAATGGTAAAATTGATCGATATAAGGCTAGACTTGTAGCTAAGGGATTCACACAAAGAGAAGATATTGATTACCATGATACTTTCTCCCTAGTTTCTAAAAAGGATTCCTTTAGAATAATCATGGCATTAGTAACTCATTTTGATTTAGAGCTACATCAGATGGATGTGAAAACGGCTTTCCTTAATTGGAGTCTTGAAGAAGAGGTGTACATGAAACAACCTGAAGGGTTTTGTTCTAATAAAGGTGATCAATTAGTCTGCAGGTTAAAGAAATCTATATATGGACTAAAACAAGTATCTCGTTAATGGTATTTAAAATTTCACAATGTTATTACTTTATTTGGATTTGCGGAGAACATTGTGGATAATTGCATATACCAAAAATTTAGTGGGAGTAAATTTGTTTTCTTAGTCCTATATGTTGATGATATCTTACTTGCAACTAATGAGTTGGGTCTACTGCATGACACTAAACAATTTCTTTCCTAGAACTTTGAAATGAAGGATTTAGGTGAAGCTTCTTATGTCTTAGGCATCGAGATTCATAGAGACAGGTCTCAAAAGATGTTAGGTCTATTTCATAAAGCCTATATTGAAAGAGTTTTGGAAAAAATTCAGAATGCATGAATGTACACCCAATGCGGCACCCATATTGAAGGGTGATACATTCAATTTAAGTCAATGTTCGAAAAATGTTTTGGAAAAGAAAGAAATGGAAAGCATTCCTTATGCATCTGCTGTTGGCAGATTAATGTATGCACAAGTTTGTTTAAGACCTAACATTGCATATGCAGTAGGAATGTTAGGAAGATATCAAAGTAATCCGGGAATGGAACACTGGAAGGCTGCTAAAAAGAATCATATTCTAACTTATAAGAATGTAGATTATCTAGAAGTGGTTGGATATTCAGACTCAGACTTTGCGAGTTGTAAAGACTCTAGAAAGTCCACTTTAGGATATGTCTTTATGTTGGCAGGAGGTGCTATATCATGGAAGAGCACCAAACAGACGATAATTGCATCCTCTACTATGGAGGTAGAGTTCATAGCTTGCTTTGAAGTGACTTCACAGGCAAAATGGTTAAGAAATTTTATCACAGGGCTTCAAGTTGTGGATTCAATATCCAAGCCGTTACGAATTTACTGTGATAATTTGGCAGCAGTTTTCTTTTCTAAGAATAACAAAAGTGGGAGTAGAACCAAACATATTGACATAAAGTATCTTGATGTCAGAGAGAGAATTAAGGAACAAGAAGTCTCTATAGAGCACACAAGTACAACTTCTATGATTGCAGATCCCATGACGAAAGGGCTCTTAATAAAGACATTTTTGAAACATGTAGAGAGCATGGGATTAGTGAGCTCATTTTATGCTTGATTAAATTCTTGTTATTTAGAGCACTCGTTCATTGTCAAAACAATGTTTATTTTTGTGCACATAAAGTATTTGCTCCAATACAATTAGACCCATAATAACTTATTGGAAGTTATTCATAAAGAATTATACCATAAACAGATTTTATTTTTGAAAGATTCATACATTGTAATACATGGAAGGAAATGTTGATATAATAACATAACCGCCATGATTCGTGCATTGTGTCTCTCTTTAAAGCGAAACTAAAGCTTTAGTAGTTTTCAATTTGGCCATATACAGTTTTAGTTACCCAAACGATTTTAAAATGTGTCATGTGAGCCAAGTGGGAGAATATTAGAATTAATCTTCTATCAGGAGACTTAAAGTGGCCCACATGTCACATATATTATATGTATATAGTATATTATATATAGTTTTTATTAAACAAAAAACTTTGGGTAATTAAAGTACAGTTAACTACTAAAGGTGAAAATGTGTTTTATTTTCACCAAGTGTTGTCTCCCTTGATGGAAGGAAGCAACGTAAGATAAATGGATAGGAGTCTTGTCCTATATAAAAGACAAGCCTGTGATATCCATTGATGACATCTTTAACGTGAAAAACATATAGGCCAAAAATCCTTATTTATCACTCTCCAACAAAGTGAGGGTTCTAGGATTGCGAATTGAGGGTTCTGGGATTATGAATTTAGCAAATATTCAACAAGTATTCAATTCAAGTGGTTAAACAATAATGGCCTGAGGTTAGTATTTTTTTTTATGTTTATATAATTTTTTCCCAAATTCTTACACCCTCATCCAGTTATATATATATATATATATATATATATATATATATATATATATATTTTTTATTTTTTTTTTCTGGTGGGTAGCGTTTGAAGTAAATCGTAACTCTCATAATGACATGAAAAGTTGTCTTCTTTAGAGTTGTATATATGCGCAGATACGATTTTTAATAATATTCGTATCTATATAATGTAGTTATCTTTTTTAGGTATCGATATTCATATTATGTAATTACTAATCGCATCAAGTGCAGTTATTGTGGTTAATTACTATCCACTATCAGCATAGTAGGTTACGGGCATTTTAGGCATATTTTAGTCTTTCAAGCCTTTTTTAGGTCTCTGAACAGTACGTAGCCTTTATGCTGCTCGACATCATCTTAGGTGTTGCTCCCAAATTGAAGCAATCCTCATCTTCCAGTACTGCTCGAAAGTAACTGATGCTGGAGAGTAAAATTATTTATTTATTTCTAATAGTGCAATATACATTCGCAATCATATAACTCAATCATGTGCACAATTTATTTTAGTAAGACAATACTCATCGTGCATTATCTCTCTCTCTTTCTCTCTCTCTCTCTCTCTCTCTTTTTCCCTATTTTAATCTCATTGTAGATCTCTAGGCTAGCCTTGATCCATTGGCCTCTAGGGTGTGAGAGGTCGCTCGTTGGGAGGTTGCATGTAGAAGCAAGGACGCTGAAGTTTGATGCATAATCCCACTTCGGCACCCTCCAATTTGCAAAGAGCCTCACACCTGATTATTTCCAACCCGTTATTTTTCCTCACTCCCTTGAATCGTTTGCTTACTTCATAATATGGATATTTCCCCTTTATTCGACGAGATTCACCTTGAGTACCTTTTACAATATGAGAAAGTTTTAAAGCCAATTCGACAAAGAAAGAAAGAAAGATCGTTATTTGCTCAATATTCTCGAGGCTATTGACGTGACATTGTGAATTATAAAATCATGTTAATTCTATAAAATATAATTTCCAAAACATCGATACACATAACATTATTTTTTTATATGACAGTTTTCAGAGAAAATTTTCCTGACATTACTACTGTTGGAGCGAAATTCCCCTAGAAATTACTAAAGGTTTAGAGCTGTAAAAAATTCGACGTTGATGGTGAAATATCAATGAGTGAAAAATTAAAAATGATAAGGGTTGAAATAATAATCATAAGATTTTTAAATCACACATGATACCCAATACGAGAAATATTTATTTAAAAGAAGAGGTGAATTATTAAGACATGATTCGAACTTAAGACTTTTTTTTGATACCATATTAAATTACCAATTGCCTCAAAAGTTTAAGTTGATAGAAAAATTTAATTTAATCATTTAACTTGTATTCTAATCATGACCTAACACTTTAAATATTTAATTGAAATTGGGTAATCTGTAGAGTCAAAGTTCGAACTTAGAATGACTGCTCTTATTATACCATGTTAAATTACTATTTATCCCAAAACATATAGAAAACGGTTGATTTAATCATTTAATTAATGTTATAACAATAATTAGAAGAATAAAAAAACTTTATATAACATGTCTAATAATGATACAAACTACTTTTGGCTCAACGGATTCGAAGTTAAAGGCTATATTGAATGCTAATTAATTATAAGCATAACAAATAAAACTGAAACTACTTACCTCCATTCATAGGAAATGTGGAGATGAAGAGGATAAAAAAGATAAAAACATATATTCTGATTCTAATCATACTTCTTCTCTCTTATGCCAAATGCAATGGGGAAAAGAGATATTTATCGCAAAAGTCCCTTCGTTTCAAGCTTGGATTTTGCAAATACTGCATCAAGCAGTGATGGGCCATCAACCATTGTATATTTCAAAGGGTTATTAGATTTGAACCAATAAACATCTTATTAACCTTTTATGCTACTAAATTGGCAATTAAAGATTTTAAAATGTCTCTTCCTGTTTTCTTTTGAATTGTCAACCTAATAAGAAAGTCTATTGTACCCTACGCTAAACATAACAAAAAACAATACAATGAATAAAGTTAAGTTCAAAACAAAATAAAGTTTTTAAAAGTTGGAACGTCTAAAGAGTAATGCTAAAAAGAATTATGAATGTCATTTGCATTATTTTTTGTCGAAGTAACCAAAAACATATTGTTTAGGTTGCGAGCCATTGGAACACTTCATGCACAAAACATGACTGTCTAGTTAGTTAAAAAAGATTACTGCTCCGCTTGTTATTTTTATATTTCTTTATTTTTTGTTCATTTTCTCTTCTAAAAAAAAAAAAAAAAGAAGAAAAAACAACAACAACTCAAACACAAAAAACTTTTAAAAATAGAAAAAAAATTTCACATTTATATCACTAAAATAATAATAATAATAATAATAATAATAATAATAAAAAACTCCCCGAAAGTAGAGCCTTACCATTTTAAAGATTAGCATATGAAGATATATTATATTGTCTACATATCCTCCTACGATTTTCGAATAGTAAACAAACACCTAATCTTTAACCAAATAAGAAAAATAGGTAAAATCCACTAAACAAAACAAAAAATCCCATAAAACATAACAGCCTTTATTTTATTTTAATTCATATATATTAAAACATGTTTAAATCTTTGTTCATGTATATATATATATATATATATATATATATATATAAAGCAAGAAGAATACATGAATTATAATGTAGAAAATTAGTAGAAATATTTAATATATCAGCAGATTGCTAATCCGTTTCCAATTTCCTAGCACCAAATCCTATATATTGTTAAAAAAAATTTTAAAAAAAATCCTATATATATATATATATACACTACGATTTAAATATATATATATATATATATATATATATATATAGCAAGAAGATTACATAGATTATAATATAGCAGGAATATTTAATATTTTTAGTGTGGCATCTATAATATTTCAACACAAATCAAACACATAATTTTGAACATTTGAAAAAAAACATAAAAAAAATACAGAGGAAAATATATATATATATATATATATATATATATATATATATATATATATATATATATATTTTAAAAAAATAAAAAATTTAATTAGGAGGCCATGTCATCAGTGATGACATGGCCACTTATGCCAAGTATCGAATTTTAATTGGCCCACGTGTCAATGACGTAGACTTCTGTTAAGTCAACTAACGGTCAATGAATAAAAAGACCAATTTGGTCTTTATCAAAACCATAGATACCTTTTGTGATACAAATCAAAACTTAGAGGAGAAAAAATAAAGTGTCCAAACCCTAGGGGGTTTTTAGTATTTAACCCTTACAATAATCAAGTTACTCTACATGCTACTTCTAATCCATTTCACGAAAGGACTAAATGCATTGAAGTTAATTATCATTTCATTCACAAATGGGGTGTAGAAAATCTGAAGCCCAACTAACTAACGTGTTGCAAACTCTTCGTGCCATAACCGGTTAGAGTTTACTTATTTCAAGCCGGACTTATATATATAGTTTAAGAGGGAGTATCTGAAGAGGAATTCTTGTAATAAAGGAAAACAAAACAATTTCAACCATTTTTATATTCCTCCCTATTATATATATAAAAAAAAGTGAAAGGACTACACTATATTAACCCTAATCTTAATGCAGTCCTTTCGAAGAAGTGTCAGAATAGAACTTGAAATGAAAATTTTGCTCCCAGAATAACCACATATAACCTCTCAATGTTACAACATTAATCGAATGCAAATTCCTGTAAAACCAATATTAGAGGGAAGGCATCCAACTAAGAGTAGCTACTAACTGTAATAATAGTACGTTTTACCAAACTAGTGTGCTGTGTGCTGAGCTCCTTCTATGACATACTAGGAATGTCTTTGGTCAAAATAACTTGTCTTCGTTACAACTGTCCCCGTCCAACAATGGTGTCTGAGGCTCTTCCTCTTTCATCACTTCAGTTACATCTTTGGGGGTGGTCCCAAAGCTTGGCTGGTTGGTCGAAGCAAGGAGTCTTGCCCACATCCTGTCGGTAATCACGACCTGATTCGTCTTCTCCGTGACACGCTGTTGATACAAATTCAGATAAAAGATTTAGCACCAAGTCCTGGTTATGCCAAAACAATATACTTTTAGGTTATCCTTTGCTTTCTCTATCTATTGGGAATGGCATTATTGCATATTTGAAGGAAATAGGTTGTGTACGTGAAGGGTTATCTCTTAGGTCACCTCCAGAGAGATTAAGAGGATCAGGAAAGATAAGAATCTTAACACTTAAATGAGTTCATTAAATCTTAACACTTAAATGAGTTCATTACTTCTATGATTTTTCCGTTTAAAGGAATCATTTCCTCAGAATTTTAGATTCAAATAGAGTGTTAGTAACCAACAACATGAATTTGGATCAAAATGAGTCGGTTGCTTTTAACAAACAAGATGGCAAAAATCCATTACTTCTGACTAAACGTGATTATATAAGGGCACAGAATTACTTACATAGAAAGGAATATAAGCATGTCTGCCATTGACAGGCCCGACTGTGAAGCCTGTATACCCAGCCATTGCTCCGTGCACTGCACTTTGAGCAAGAAGCGTGCAGTAGACATTGTCAGAAGCATTGCTTGGAATTGCCCGGATCATGTATGTAGGATCTGCAAGATTAATTGGTTATACAGCCATGTCGAATGAAAGACCCATTTGAAAAAAACAAGAAAAGGAAACAAACACACACAAAAAGGAGGCCAATTTGAGGGCACTGACCTATATATTTAAGATTAAGGACCATCTTAGTTTGCAATGCGAAATGATCCTACGGCAAGAGAAACAGAAAACTGTTATAACCAAAAGACATCTATATTAACCCTCTGAGAAATATGCAAGAGAATATCTCAAAAAATAGAGGCAATAATATGATGTCTCTTTACTAAAACTAAATTAGCAGTCTTGTTGCAACCTGATGGTTGAACAAAAACATTTCCCAGCAAAAGACTTTCATCAGTTACTTTATATGCCATATGCAGAAAGAAAACAACTTAATACCACTTTAAGGATTTTAATTTTAGAAATTTAAATGAACCTGACACCACACAGTGCAGCAGCTCAGGTTCTAACCCCTGCAGGATCTTGTCTGAAGCAGAACTTTTTGAAACATTGCTATATATGGTACAGAAGATGAAGCATGGTGCTACTGATAATATAGATATAAAATGGATATACTGATACAGCAATTCTTCAGCAGGTGGAATAAACACAGCAGGACACGACAATATATTATGTATTTTAAATATATCGTAATGTTTTACACATTTCTATAGATGGTGAAATTTCTAGGGGAAACACATGAAGGAAAGTATACTCCTTTTATCTTTAATGAATCTCTACTTAGAAAGGAAGTCTAATAATCTCTAGATGTGCTATAAAAACTTAATCATGTAAAATTTTTATTTTAATAAGGAATACAATCTCATTAGAGAAAAACCCCCTATTAGAGAAAAGAAAGAACAGAAGTCCAAAATAAAAAAATTAGAAAAATGCAAACTATTATATGTCGCGATCCATGTATAAAGGGATTTGAACATAACATTTTTAGCTCTACCACCGAAATATCGCAATTTTCAAAGCTCCTTGCATTCTCCTCTCCAAATATACCACATTAAGCACAAAAGGACCATCCGCCAACTTCCAAAATGTTATGGCATCTCAATTGACCTCTCGAACCAGCCAACTCTATTATCCTTCTAACTAAGCATAACCCCATTCAACACCAAAAAGACTAAAAAGCATATTTCATAACTCTCTTGCTATTTCACAGTGAAGTAGAAGATGATCAATGAACTCCTCACTCCTTTTGCATCTACGACACTAATCCACCACTATGATCTTCCTCTTCCTCGGGTTATCCAAAGTAAGATTTTACCGATGCTATCATCGACACAAAGAATGGCAATCTTGAAGAAGCCTCGACTATCCAAAATACTCCTCAAGGAAAATGGAAAACTAGCAGGAGTGGACAACACGATAAAAGGACCTCACTTCAAACTTCCGCTTTTTGGAAGGGATCGGGTTAAATTCACTTTACTCCCCTGAACTTTCAGGGATTTTTCAATTCGAACCCTAATGTTTAAAAATTGGCAATTTACCCCTCCTAATGTTTAAAAAATTTTCAATTCAGACCTTCCATTACTAATTTCCGTCAAATTGGACGAAAATCTATGAAATTACGTAATTACCCTTGATGCTTTTTTTTTAAAAAAAATAATAATAATTTCTGTCCAATTTGACGGAAATTAGTAACAGATGGACTGAATTGAAAATTTTTGAAACATTAGGGAGGTACATTGCCAATTTTTAAACATTAAAGTTCAAATTGAAAAACTAGGTAAAGTGAATTTAACTCGAGGGGATCCAACAAATTATATCCTCACTGGCTTGCCTCAGCCTAATAGAATACAAAAGCTCAAAGAAAGAAGAAACTAAATCCACCTCCCAATCATATGCACTGGTCTTGTAAAAGATATACTCTACTAGAAATTTCCTTTATGGAACTACATATGATCTGCCACCCATGTGTCCTTACAACGCACAATACTAAACAGGTCCAGAAAAGATGTCTTCAAAGGATGGTCCGCACACTACAAATCATGCTAAAATCTGATCTTGAACCCATCTCCCAGCTTAAATCTAACAAAACTCAAGAAAACTCCCCACTCACGTTATATATTTCCACGCTCCCACTCCTTCGAAAGGCCATGCTATCTCCTTGGAACATCAATCTCCCCTCATGCTATCGTATTTAGTCTCCACCAACAATCTCCACAAAACCTCCTCCTCCATAGCGTAACACCGTAACCATTTTCCAAGGAGAGCTTAGTTAAATTGAATCAAATTTCTTACTCCCCAACCACCGGATAGCATTGAAAAAAAATCTTCGACCAATTAACTAAATGGAATTTAAAATCCACCAATTCCACCCAATAAAAAGTCCCTCTAAAGTTTTTCAATCCAATTAGATATGCCTATAGTATATAAGCTTATAGAGAAATAAGCTTCTTCAATCATAATGCCAAAATCATAGGGTACAAGGTCCTTATATAATATCTACTTATTCAAGAAATATGAAACATAACAGAACTAAACTTCCAAGAGATAAAGAACTAGACTACAACAAGGTGATGTAGCAGTAGAAGATTATAGGATCTTCAACATAACATTGACGCAAAAGAGAAACTTTCTTGGTTTGCAACTTTTGTAGCCAAAATACTTCTTATGAGCATAAACACCCTTCGCAACTAAACTCTATGCTGACTTTTCAATGCTAAAATTCCACGACATACTCCACCACTTGATGATGGAACATAAACTGGCTGTAGATAAACACAAACAAGTAACTCATCCCCTGTATTACGTCGTCGATCCCTTTGCTTCATCAGTCTTTGGCCCACCTCTATTCTTACCAGACACTGTTCCACTTCACTTTTGAGGGGTACCAGCAAATATTTCACATTCCGTAAATCAAGGAAAATGTCCATAACCACCGAAGGGAACTTCAAGCTGTCACCAACAACTTGCACATCAAAATTTCTGAGTAACAGCCACACCTCCTAACCACATCTGTCCTTACCTTTTACCATTTGCATCTTTGAAGTACCCATTCTACCCCTACTCAGACTCAAATTCTTGATAATGCCCCCTCCCTACCAGAGCTTCCACATACGACCATCATCTACAATCCACGGTCAAAATCATATTTTGTGGCATCAGCAGATTACCACGCACCCCCATTGATTTTGAGCAACCATGCGACTTACTAGACCTACTATCAACAATGACATACAACTTTGGAAAATCTACTACCTTTCTCATCTCCACAACACAATTCCCCACCTCCTACCTTCTCTGTCCTCTGGAATGAGATTGAAACCTCTCCGCCCTCCACCATATTCCACCACTGCTAAATACCTTCCATGACCATTTGCACAACTCTGTGCAACATACGCTCTGCTACCAACCGTAAGTCCTATAAACTCTCTCAAATTCTCCCCTTTAATCATCTCCTCCACCATATTCAACAACCACTTCATGCTCGAGATACCCCTTTGCTCCTCTCAACAAAACAAAGACCTCCATCCCCCTTATCTATCATAAGCTCAAACAATTTGCTTTAGCATAAAAATAACCCATCGTTGACCAAAAAAACAAAATTGCAAAATTTTGATGGCTATCTCGTCGTGACACGCCTTGACGTGCCATTACCATGACATCAAGAATGGATATGGAAGTAAAATCTTGTGGAACCTAATTCCAAGTAGCATATCATTATGCTTTTAATCATGTTAAATCAAAAGGTTATTTATTTAGAACACCCCCTAATAAAGACATAGATAAGATCTGCATGTGCCAGTCACAAGCCAATTGCACAACAGAGAAAGTCCAGTATTTTTACACCCGCAATGTGGACATAGATAAGATGTGCACATGTGAGCCACAAACCTAGTATTGCACAAAAGAGATTTAAAACCATTTTGTTTTTTTAAAAAAAAATGTAGTATGTTTGTCCTTTTATAAGAGATACCTTGATCCTCTGAGACATCCATAGCCCAACATCTTGTAGTAGCTTGTTCCCTGAAGCATCTTTCAAGTTCATGGATTGCAAACTCTCTGAAAGAAGATCCTGTCCTGCTCCCTCGGCCATCACAATAACCATATGCCCATTTTCTTTCAGTCGTCTTTCGATATATTCAAAAAGTCCACCTTTTCCTTCAAGATAGAAGGGAGACTCGGGAATTAAACAACAGTCCACATCACGGCTGGCAAGAGTAGCATACATAGCAATGAAACCTGCATTAGGATCCTGTTAGATAGTAAAAAAGAAAAAAAAGAAAAAATAGACATGATAATTATTACAAACATGTAAACGCTATATAATTAACATTAAATCATAAACCCAAAGCTTTAAAACCTACAAGAATATCAAACATAAACACAGAGCATACCACTGAAGCGTCCCATTAATTTTACAACACCAACACCATTCTCAATACTTCCAGCTTCAACATGGGCTGCATTGATGGCACGTTGGGCTTCCTCAACCGCAGTATCAAATCCAAAGGACCTGTCAATAACCTGAGTCAATGGAAGGTCACACAAGTTATTTCAAGGATTAATGCAAACAAAAACAATGAGCAAACATTAGATCATTGGATCGAGTCCAGTTTATGGATAAGAAGTACCGGAATGTCGTTATCTATCGTCTTAGGAATTCCAGCAACTGCAACTTTGAGTCCACGCCGTCTAATTTCCTGCTCAGTAGGAAGTAAAACATTTAAATAACTAAGACACAAGAAAAATGGTGGGCTAAGCATGGCTATAAGTCAGTTCAGGTTAGATCAAGCACTTAGATGATAACATGAACGCAACTTAACCTGAACTTTTTAGTATTTTCTTTAACAAGTCTAACCTGACCCATTTAATAGAAGGTCATAAAGCCCAAACTCAAAAACTCATCTAAAATACCATCAACACGGACCAATTACTTATTAAAAATAAAAAAGATACCATCAACATGGACTACCACATATAACCAGTTATCTTCATTATAATTCTAGATTTGGCAATATGTTAATAAAGAAGCACAGTATTTCTGTGAACACAGAGCTTGATGGCAAAAACTAAAGCTCACCTTTTCCCTAATATTAATACGTTGAAAAACTCCTAAAGACAATAAAATAATATAATAATTAAGATATGTTTTATATTCAATACATATTTTACGGTGTCTAGTTATAGTACAATGACTTGTTGGATAAGGATGGGAGGGTCGGTCAGACCCACCACTCTAAGTGGGTCAAGAGAGTGCGAGCCAACAATGGGCAGGTTCATGGGTTGGTTTGATCACAACCCCTATTTTTTACATTCAAAGTACGCGATCAATCATGTAGGTAGAGAGAGGAGAGAGGAGAGAGGAAAAGGGGGAAGGGGATTGATTATTTATTTCTTATTTTTTGGGTAAGTGAGTAGAAAATAACGTTATACAGTAACAGGGACACATGCAGACAAAATTATGAAAAATGTAAGAAAGCAAAAGAAAGTTCTACAAACATTTTATACTACTTCGCACAGCCCAAGGACATTTGTAGACACCAAATGATTAAAGGCTTGGAATTATCACATAAAACCTATCAAACCATTGAAGTCAGTGGCTCTTAAATTTGTGTATTTGTGAAGAGAGAGAGAGAAAGAGAGAGAGATTTGACTGCTGATCATTAAGATCAGGCAAAGTTGGTCATAAAATTGTGGGGTTTACACACATATACTGTTTTGCAGAAATTTGAAAACAGAAAGGTCGAGTACATCCCTTTAACTAAGTAGCCCCAGCTATCACAATCAACATGTCCACAATTGAGAAGGCCATATATTACATTATCAAATTGATTCTCTCCAACATTCATACTTTCTCTAATTTACTAAATAAAATTACCTCGTATATGACAGCTGCTCCTTTTTGAGTTCCATCTCCTCCAATTATATAAACCTAGATTAAATAACAGCAATGACAAATACTCAAACCAAAGAAATTGTGTGTGGCTCAAACAAATATATAAAATGAACTTTTGAGTTTATTGATTTATACAAAAAACATTGCAGAATAATTACTTGAATATAGCAAGCCTTTCCATACCTGATTAATTCCACGATCCTGAATGCTGTCAACTATCTTTGAGGTATCATGGCCTCCTCGTGAGGTCCCAATGATGGTACCACCACGTTTATGGATATCATTAACAACCTTTGGTGTTAAAGTAATGGTGTTTCGGGCATAGAAGCCCCTGTATCCTCCCTAAATACACATCAAACAGAATTTGTTAGTGAGCCACTGAATCAAGAAGTGAGTCTCAAATTATGAAGCATAAATATTCTGTTTAACAAAATGTCAAAACTTTCCCCTTGCTCATCTCAAAACTTTATCTGCAAAACTTGTATTACCAAGATATGTTTAATAACAATATGCTGAAATTTTCAAGACCTCAGCTTCAGCAACACTTGGAAATGGACGCCAGGTACAACACACCTCGCAAGTGCTAACCCATAACTTTGGATTCAGCCATGTTGTTATGCACAATTAGATATCAATGTGTCATACTTGCACGTTTACTATATTTCACACTTTCAATAACTGAGATGCAAGAAGCATCTAGTAACCTATACTTATATCATGTCCATTCAACGTGTGTAGGCCAGTGTGACGTCATGGGTTCACAGAACAAGGAGCTGATGATATTTAAAAAGTTATATCACAAAATTGTGTTGGTCAACCTAGACAAGAGTCGCAATGAAGGAAGAATATATTGCAACGCAAAAAATTAGGCTTTTGGTCCTTGGACCTATTCCAGAATTGATTAGTTTCCAATGAAATTTCTTGGAATGGCCCTGTCCCGCATCCTTGTGACATATGAAAGTCAACGTATTAAAAGTCATAGGACACCTAAAAACCTGGCATCTGTGCTGTATACCAAGATATACCATAGATCTATCACAAACGAAAACAAAAATTGTAATCAAACCAAAAGGAAATACAAAGCATATGAAGCTAGTTGACATATCAGGCTCATAAGACTCATTTAAATTTTTATCTTTAATTACTAAGTAGTATCATTCAAATTTCTGCAAGCTTTGAGCACATGCTGCCAGAAGTACTCAAAAACCATTACCAAATATGGCATCTCTAAATTCCAATGACAACACATTCATTTTTTTTTGATAAGTCCAATGACAACACACTCATGGCTGGTCCACCTCAAGATCTTAGCTTTTGCTGCATCCAGACTTAATTAGAACCACTAACCTTTATGTTGTCTGCTCCTACTAGCATATTTCTAATTGAAAAAGATGCATACATATATACATGACGTGGATAACAGTTGCATACAGTGACATTCTCTGTCTCTCTCTCCACATGCACGTAATGCCTTTTAAGCCCAGAACCTCACTCTCACCCCATTCTTATAGGGGGAGGAAATGCCATTAAAGCTCTAGGAAGATTGATAATCTGACTTTTAGACTATTTTCAGACATGATAATAAACACTATTATGTTCTCGTTCCACTCACAGAAGTTAATTCTGATCTCAAAATTACCATTTTTCCTTCTTTTTTCCCCTTCTTGACTAAAAGGAAGGAGGGGGCCTGGATTACCCTAAAGATTGACCTACACAACTCTTATCTGGAAAACAAGAAGCAGCACAAACATGTATGAAAGAAAAAGAAGAAATAGTAACAAGAGCTCAAATTTTTCTAGCAAAGCATCAATCAATATCACTACTCACATCTATCCCGAGGATCCTATTGACACCGTACATGTTATAAAGACCACACACAATTTCCCTGATCACCGTGTTGAGTCCGGGGCACAGACCACCACATGTTACAATACACGCATGCACTTCATCTGGTTCAAAATAGACCTGAGTAACATAATAGGTATATATTACTAACATGAACATGACTTGAAGTTACTTCAACAGCATTCAAACACGATGGGAAGCAATACCTTTTGGCGAGGTCCAGCACGCCGAAAGTGTATCCCTCTTGGGCTACTCTTGTGAACAACAATCTGTAAATGAGTTCCCAAGAATAAGGAAAATCAGCTTGCTTTTGAAAATTGTTTACACCAAAATTGCAAAACCTAGCTAGTGATAATATCGTGTGCAATACAATTAGAGCATAGTCTTACAATACCAACTTCTCTAATAGAATATATATATATATATATATATATATATATATATATATATATATATATATATATGCATTTTTTTTTTTTTACGACGAGATGTAGGAAATAAATCAACTTAAAGAACAGAGAATTGACCTTCTGAGTAACCGTATCATCCGAATTAACAAAATACTGCCTGAAAACAAAAATAAAGCGGCGTAAAAAATGATCATATTGTCGAGCCAAAACCATTAAATAAAAGAAATTAGTAACCACAAAAGATAAAAAAAAATAAAATAAAATAAAAAAATCAATCGCCATGAAACTTTTACTTACTTGACCACCGAGTAAGCAGGATTGAATTGCAATGGATTAGGATAAGTCTGCCATACAACCCAGCACCCATCAGAATAAAATTTAAGAAATAAAGAAATCAAACAAATAGGAGCTCACACTTTATTCTATACATCGAAACTGAGCGATTGCTAGAACATTTCGGAAATTCAATAGAATGTCAATTGATCGCTTAAACAACATTGATCCAAACAACGACCGTCAGTTGGTAGAACCAAATTAAACCTAAACAAATCCACAAAATAAAAAACTCAGAGAGAGAGAGAGATACAGGAAGATCAGGAATGTAATCGGTGAGGTGAGGAACATCTTCGAGCACGTAACCAGCTTCGCCGCTAACTGCTTTCAAGACCGAGTTCTCGGAACAAGCCATCCCCATCCTTCCAGAAAGGAACCGGAAACGCCGAGAAAATCCTGTTTGAAATAATATCTGGGCGCTTTTTTGAAGAAGCGGAATATGGTGCACAGTGGAGGGGTACGATTGCAAAATGCAGAAAATGAAGCGGTATTTAGCTATTTATAGTGTGCCACCAGGGCATGCGACAGTGGTTGATCCCATGGGTCTTGCAGTGAATCCTGACGGCTCGTGATATCATCGCCGAATGAACGTAATGGTTTTTACGGTTGAGATCCATTGGTTTTTGGAAGTTTATTTAAAGTATATTGTAGGTGATACGCACCTAAATTTAGCGTTTCATACGCGTGGCCTGTTTCGCGAAAACAGCTGGCGGGGCTGTACTGTAAAGTCTACCGTTGGAATCGCCAAAAGGACACTGGTTTTTCTTTTTAAAGATCGGATCCGAGGGGACATGGACACAGGGGAGTGGTTTTCGGCGAAGAACATAAAGGGCAAATAGTTGAACATAAAGGACACTGGTTTTTCTTTTTAAAGTACTCTCTCTGTTTTTTTTTTCTTTTTTCTTTTTTCTTTTTTTAGTACATCAAACAAAATTACAGTAAAGAAACAACAACAAAATCTGAGTATCCCAAAAACAAATAGACAAACAAACAGAGTAAACAAAGATAAAAAATGAATACATCAAATGAATAGTTGGCACGAAGCCGATAATTTTGACTGCTAAGTGAAACAAGGCACATGTAGAGGGATTCAGATCATCTTCAGTCCAAGTATCTAATTAATGGCTAGGATTTTTTCTTAGAAATTCTAAGGTCACAAATAGAACACATATCCCATTAATAAAATAAAAAAATAAAAAAATATTATTTATGATTAAAAAAAATATAAAAAAATAATAAAAACAAATAATGGGGTGACTGGCCACCCCATCTTGGCCACATAGGGGGTGGCCGGCCACCTCATGGCCCTTGGGGGTGGCCAACCACCCGCAAGGGCCAAATAAAATAAATAAATAAATAACTTGCCCTAGGGCGGCCACCCCATGGCCTTTGAGCCACCCCCAAAGGCAAACCGTAAAAAACTTTTCTTCTTTTTTCATTTGGCCCATAGGGGTGGCCGAAGGCCAACTGGTTTGGGGTGGCCGGCCACCCCTAGGGCATAGTATCAAATGTTTGATGACAGTTTGAAATCAATTTTTACCTATTATCCACATTTTCAGCTTTATGCATGCCCCTCCCCCTATAAATACCACCCCTCCTCGCCCCAAAATTTATCCCTTGCACCAGAAGCCTTAATCCTAGAGTGAGAAAGAGATTATAGAGAGAGAATGATGAGATTTTGAAGTAAGGTTGCCATCTCCAAGGTGAAACCCTCCACAATGAGTTGGTTTCATATTGATCGTGTGATTTTAATGTTTCTCACAAAGTTTTAGAGTGACATGATGAGTTTGTGCTATTACTCTCTTTAAAAAGCAAAAAGTTCAAATGTTTTAAAACACCTCTTGTTTTCTTAGGCTTGCATGATAATATGGGTTGTTGTGTTTGTATGAACTTTACTAAGAGCCTTGAATGAAAGTACATGTTTACTTCTTCATATAAGTAAGAGCTCGTTTTATACTCAAATGTGAGATTTACTTACTAGGTCTTAGACTTACGCAATATTTGCGGCTTATCAAGTTATCTGTTAAGAGAACTTTTAAAAGAGAGAGCCTAGAATCTATTTTGCATATACCTAGAATGAATGTATTGATTAGTAGCTCCAATCTATGATCGATGTAAATGCATACATACTATATGATTATTAGATACCTCAATATGATTATTAGTAGCTCCAAATCTACACTTTCTCTAACTATGTTAGACGGACGATCCATTCAGTTAGTTACCAGTTAACTCAATTGGAGGAATTGCCAATAACTCTACTATAATGGTCAATGCCAGTTTTGGGGGCATTATAATCAACGTTGTCAATCAGTTGGTAAATGTCCTACATCTTTAGACACGCTCTCAGTCGTCGGTTGGTAGCAATGTATACTTTTCCTCAAGCCTCTAGAGAAATCCGACCGACTTTAGATGGAATCTCACTTGTTTGATTGGCTGAGTCTTCACATAGAGTTGTGGTAGTGTCCCTCTCCCTAGCTGGGGAGTGCGCATGTCAAATGGCTTCAAGCTAATAATCTCGCAATCGCATCGAAGACACATCGTGATCCAATGACGTAGAATATGTTTAGGATTCACACGATACTCAAAAGTCACATCAAAATATGATGACAACATGTTGAAGCCATAGGTGCCATACACATGAACAACAATAACAATATATAACAAACAACTAATAACAATGCAAAAAATCCAATAAAACGTTATTTCATGAAAATCTTATCATTCTAAATGCATTGTTCCATATCCAAGATCACTCAAATACTTGAGGATACTTAGATCTCATTTCTTCCTTTAGCTCTCACGAATCTTTTGTCAGTGTTTATTGATTACTCCATATCACCTTTTCATAAGAGTCTTCCTTCGACATAACTCATTGTCCTTATAGTAGACTATCCGAATAGGTACTTCTTCATAGGTCAGATCTTGGCTAATTTGGAGCAACTCATTGTCTAGTACATGCAACGGGTTAGGTACATACTTTTGGAGCATTGATACATGAAGTACATTATGAATCCCCACCAAAATGGGTAGTAATGCTAATCGAAAAGCCATTGAACTAATAGTCTCCAAGATTTCAAGCAGGCCGATGTAGCACGAATTCAACTTATCTCTTTCCAAAACGAGAGATTCCCTTCATAGGTGCAACTTTCAAGAGAACTTTGTTGCCAACATCAAACTCTGACTCTCGGAGTCAATTATCAGCTTAACTTTTATGTCAACTCTAAGCTGCATCTATTCTCTAACAAACAAATGCCACTTTATCTTAGGTGTCCTGAATGATATTTGTTTCATTCAATCACCTCTCACCCACTTTTTTTTTTTTTAAGAAAAATCTTAATCACTTCTTATAAATCAATCAAATTAAGGGAGCAGAAAACTCCCTCAAGATAAGCTCACGTATACATTCAAGGAAAGTACCCAACCAAGTCCTATCTACCCCCTCCCTAGCAGCCATTTTTGCAATGGTATGAGCTGCACTATTGATAGCATAGCCCACCCCTTTCACCTGCCACTGTGAGAAAGCAGATAGTAACATCTTCATATCCTCAATAAGGTGTCCGATTTTGCTCCAGTCTGTAGCTTCATAATTAACCGCATCCACTACCACCTTAGCATCCCCTTCTAGTATAAGTCGAGAAAGTCCCATCTCCTTTCCAAAACTTAAGGCTTGGACTCCTGCCCAAGCCTTAGCAGCCGAAGGATCGAGGAAGCCCTACTTTGCCAACGACCTTCCCTTCCCAGTCACGAATAACCACCCCCATTCTAAACATTCCATTTTGGGTGCATAAGGCTGCATCCCAGTTTAACTTGTACCAACCTAGAGGTGAAGCTATCCATCTCGTCAACAAACCAGACGTAATGTCTACCTTCTCAACACCCTCCCCTATTTGTGCTGCGAAGAAATCAGCCACTGCAGTCATCACTTGTTGAACCAATAGGTTTGGATGAGCAAAAGAACCTCTATGAAGCACTTCGTTCCTCCTGAACCAAATTTTTCTCACCAGGCCCACAAAGAGCTTTATTTCATCCTCGCCATAGCTGTTGAAGATCTCCTTCACCACATGACAGAAAGTTGGGCCACCAATAGAGCTCTTTTGCAATTTCCTTCCACTAGCACACCACACGTCTCTTGCAGAAGGGCATTCCCACAAAATATGAAGACTAGTCTCAGTAGTTAACCCACAGATAGGACAAAGCGGGTCATCTACTACCTTATTTTACACAAGTTCCCTTTGGTAGGCAGGATCTCCTTACATGCACGCCATAGGAAGTTTTTCTCAGTGTTAGGGACTCTTAGCTTCCAAAGTGTTCTCTAGAAGTCACCAAACTCCCATTTTTCTGAGCATTCAACTTGCATTAACACCTCTCCCTCCTTAGCCAAATGATAGGCACTTTTAACCGAAAAGGTACCCTTTGCAATTCCCCTCCAGATCAAGCAATCATTACAGTTTGTGCAGCTAAGGGGTATAGACAAAATTGCCTTTACATCATAATGTAGAAATAGCTCATCCAGTAACCATTTGTTCAACTACAATGTATTTCTATCTATTAACTTAGAAACTTTGGCATCCGAATTTAATGACCGAGGAGAGAATTGGATGGAAAAAGTTGCAGGTATAGGAACCCCTTTATCCCCCCATATTCTTGTTGTCTGGCCATTCCCAATCTGCCAAAAATGACCCTTTTTTGCTAATTCACATGATCCCACTATGCTCCTCCATGCAAAAGACGATTTATTTCCCAAACGAGCCTCAAGAACGAAACTATTTGGGTAATATTTCACCTTCAAAATTTTGGAAACAAGGCTGTCCGGATCCTGCCAAAGTTGCCAACACTGTTTGGCTAGCAAGGCTTTATTGAAACACAAAAAGTCCCTAAATCCCATTCCACCTTGTGCCTTTGATTCCCCCAACTTTTTCCAACTCATCCAAGGAATACGAGACTCTCCCCACCAAAATTTTTGCATGAGAGAATTAATTTTTGAACATAAGACTTTGGGGAGCATAAAAACACTCATACAATACGTAGGGATAGCTTGGATTACCGCCTTTAATAAAATCTCTTTCCCCGCTTGGGAAAGGAATTTTAGCTTCCAATCTTGAAGGCGTTTCCAAACAAGGTCAATAATGCCCTTAAATTCATTTGTGCGCGATTTCCCCACCAAAGCTAGAAATGTCATGTATTTATCATATCTTTGTGAGCTGGGAATCCTCGACACTTCCAATAGTTGCTCCTTTATTTCCAAAGGAGTATTTTGGCTAAAGAAAATGGCCGTCTTGTACGTATTCAAACGTTGCCCTGAGGCTATCTCATATACACTGAGCAAGTTTGTCAACTTGGTCCAATGACACATATCTGCTTTGCAAAATAGTAAACTGTCATCAGCAAAAAATAGGTGGTTTAGGTGTGGACCCTCCTTAGATGAAGGGACCCCCCTCAACACACCATCACTGTCGGCTTGGGACAATAAGCAGCTCAAGGCTTCTACACAAATCAGGAATAAGTATGGTGAGATTGGGTCTTCTTACCAAATACCTCTAGATGGGCTGATCCTCCCTGTTGGTATCCTATTCATCAAGACCACATAATGTGCCGATTGAACACACATCATAATCAGTTTAATCCAGTTCGGATCAAAACCCATCCTCCCCATAATTGCTTCCAAAAAACTCCATTCCACCTTGTCGTACGCGTTACTCATATCAATTTTCACAGCCATATAACCCTGTTTACCCCTCATCCGGGAATGCATCATATGGAGGGTCTCATAAGCAGCCATAACATTATCCGTAATCAACCTCCCCTAGATAAAGGCGCTTTGTGTCGGGGAAATTACGTTTGGCAATTCAACTTTAGTCTATTCGCAAGGACCTTTGAAATAATTTTATAAAGGACATTGCATAGACTAATTGGTCTAAAATTAGTAACACTAATGGGGTTTTTATTCTTAGGGATAAGAGCTAAAAAAGTAGAATTTAGGTCACAGTTCATAACACCACTATTGAGGCAATCAAGAATAGCTTTACAAACCTCAGGGCACACAATATCTCAGTTTTGCTGAAAAAAAAAAAGAAATCCAGCATTAAGTCCGTCCGGTCCCGGCGCTTTGAGAGGGCCAATTTGAAATAAAGCAACCCTAACCTCCTCTTCCAAGAACGGCCTCAATAGGGAATTGTTCATTGTTGTCGTGACCCTCCCCTCCATTCCATCCAAGCAAGCCTCAATATTCTCTACACCCCCTATAGTGAACAGATTAATGAAATAGCTATCAAAAGCTTTTCCAATTTCCTCATGTGTACTCCGAGACCTACCCTACTCATCCATAATGGTATTGATTTTGTTAGCCTTACGCCTCTAGTTGGCACACGCATGGTAAAATTTGGTGTTTTTATCGCCAAATTTTAACCAATCAACCTTAGCACATTGGCGCCATCGCAGATCCTCCTGCACCATAACGAGCTAGATGTCATCTTGGAGCTTTGAAGCCTTCCTTAGATCAGGGTTATTCGCATCATCTTACACCTTAGCAAGCTAGTCGCATTGCTCAAGAAAATCCCGCCTGGGTTTACCCACCAGCTCACGTCTCCATTTCAACAATTCGGTTTTACAAGAAAAAATCTTACTTGACAAATTGTCCCATGGATCAGTGTGATGTTGGCCTTTCCTCCATGCCTTCACAATAATGTCATGGCATTGCTTGTCCAACTCCCATCCGGCCTCATACTAGAATTCCCTTCTCCTCTGCCGCCCACTACCTTGCCCCACTAAGTTTAGGAATATAGGAGAATGGTCAGAAATGATGTCAGCCACCACTAAGACGTCTGCCCTCACACTAGTCCCAATTTGCCATTACCCTATCCAACCTTTCCTTAGTGTAACCAGACCCCTCTTGGCCATTACTCCAGGTAAATTTTGGACCCCTAAACCCCAAATCCGACATCCCACATTCCTCCAAAGCATTCTGAAAATTTTACATCAGTCCTCATGAACGACCTTTCCCTCCAAATTTTTCTGACAGGTGTAGAATTTCATTGAAATCCCCTAGGCAAACCCAAGGAGCCGGCTCCATCTGTGCTAGAAATCGAAGAAAACTCCATGCTTCTGATCTCTTGCTAGCATTCCGGTGACCATAGAAAACTGTGAACTTCCAAGGTACAACCGACATGGGGGAGCTAACAACAGCATTAATGTGCCTACGGCTGAATTTTTTTATTTCCATTCCAGCTTCAGCCATCCATAATAGGGCCAGATCCCCACTTCTACCCACGCAATCCTTCACAATAGTATTGTCAAACCCCAACTGAATCCTCACCCGTTCCATCTTAATATTCCGTGACTTGGTTTCCATAAGGAAAACCATTTTGGGCTCTTTTTCTTTACCATCTGGCAAAGGTCCCGAATTGTCCAAGGGTTCCCAAGCCCTTGGTAGTTCTAGCTTACAATATTCTTTGCAGTCGGCGGGGCTACAAAGTAGCCGCCGCCGATCCATTCCCTTCTTCTCACAACACCACTCCATTGGACTTTTGCACGTGTCCACTTTTTGTACGCCCCTTTTTCTGTATCTCAAGCCCCTCATAATTGTTTTCACATTTCTTTCATTTTCCTTGGAGCGTCACACTTTTGCTCACCTGAATCACATCATGTCCCATCCTCTCTCTACGTCTCCAAGTAACATTGTCACTGGCTTGTCTTCTCCCTGAACCTTCCCCCTCATTTGCTCCTTTTAATTTTTTTTTCCACGTCAGCTATGGTAAAACCAGGGCAAAACTTACCGTTTGCCTTGGTGTCCATTCCAGTAGGCCATTCTGCATATATACCTTCCACGTTTTCACCCTTTGATGTATTGTCTTCCACTTGCTTCTTTTCAGACACATGGGCAACATCATCGACTTTCTCCTTCGCCACCTCATTCTCATTAAATAGTCCTCCAGCAACCCCATCAAATTTTCCCCTGGTACACTCCATATTCTCCTCATAATTATCAATATTTTTTTCCCCCCAACAGCTACCATTTTTTCCCCAAATACCTTCCATTTCGGATCACATTGATACCCCCCACCCCCCTCCCGGCGACTTAGTGTTTCCACAATCAGCGCCTATATCACCACCTTCCGTACTTGGATCCGATGGCTTATGCGTAGAAAGGAAATCTTCATTCCTGTAACTCATGTCTACATGTACAATCCTTTCCTTCTGAAACCTTGGTCGTCTAAGTTTGGAGAAACCCCAGTAGAACCACTGCCATCCTCCTTTCCTAACTCCTCAGCGTCGAAAACATTGTTCTATAAACCCTCCTTGACCGGCTTCTCATACTTGGGTGGCCCTGACCATGTTGGTTGTCTTCCTCCTCCCTTTTCCTGCCTTCGCGTTGGTGAAGACGCTCGCAACCATGGACCATATTCAGTCGAATTCTCCTGGTGGTGCATCGAACTCCAAAATGGACATCCAGTTTTACCACGGTTTATAACAGCACAATGGAAACAGAACTTTGGAAGGCATTCATATTGGAACGCTATCTAGTTTGATTTTCCTTGTATTTTGAGCACTCTCCCCTGTGTTAGAGGCTTGGACAAATCCACCACTATCTTCACTCTCAAGAATTCCCTCAAACCAATACCATCCATCCCCGTGTCAACCACCTCCACCAGTCCTACTGTGGAACCAATCCTTTTGCCAGTGGTTTGGTTCATACATGCTAAGGGTAGGTCCATCATTCTGACCCAAAAGCCCGCTCTATCAAAATTGAATGATGATGGTGAAGAAATACCATCAAAGTCTTCGATGATAAACAGAATTCCTTCAAAAATCCATGGTCTACCCTCCAAGATCAGTTTCTTATCCCCCATGTCTGTGAATTCTATCAAGAATATATTTTCCCCCAGCACTTGGAATGAAAGTGTACCCGATAATTTCCACCAGCGCAACAAGGTCGTTTTGATTGTCTCCTTACTCATCATGCGATCAGCTATCAATTTTCCTAGGACACAAAACTTTCCCCTCATGATGCCATCATGAAGTTCTTCCACCGGTGTATCCAAGTCCACACTTCTTCTTCTGTCAATGAAAGCTTCATCCACATCTTTGACAAATCCTCCGCCATGATCACAAAAATTCCACAACTAAAAAACAGTTTACTTCCAAAGGCTGAAAGAGACATGGAAAACTTTTCCTTCTCTCCTAGGGTTCCTAGAGAGAAAACTTTTCTTTTTCTTATTTTAGCTAAAATTTTTTGGGTACCTCTCACCCACTTTATCCTAATATAATGGTGATTGACACTTTTTTCCATAAAGAGCTTTGTATGGATCCATTTCGATACTCGTTTGGTAACTGTTGTTGTAGACAAATTATATTATAGGAAAAAACTAAATCTAACTACCCTTTAAATCCAAATGCGGGCTCCTAACATAGCTTCCAAGACCTGAATAATCCTCTCCGACTAACTGTACATATGTAGATGAAAAATTGTACTATACTTTTATTCCCATGATGGACTAAAGACTGCCAAAATCTTGACCTAAAATGAGGATTAGGGTCCAACATTATGGATATTGGCACTCCATGAACTTGGACAATCTCATCAATGTAGATCTGAGCAACTTGGCTTATATCAAAGTAGAGCTGGCAAAACGAGTCAGCTGGTCAACCCATTTATGACCTGTAATGACCCGCGACCCGTTTAGGGTAAACCCAAACACAACCCGTTTATCTAACGGGTTAGCCCCACCAAACCCAAACATGACATAGTAATTTACGGGTCACCTGACACGACTCGTTTAACCCGTTTAAAATAATTTTTTTTTTCTTCTTGAAACTCTTTTGCTTTCTCTCTCTCGTCTGAGTCGTCTCCATCTCTTTTTCTGGTTCATCTCTCTCATCTCCACTAGCTAGAAACCCATCAACGTGAAGGTGTGGTAGAAACCCATTTTTGAATGAAGAAAATTTCTATGATTTTGTAGAAGAAAGATATGTTGGTGTGGGCCGTGTCATTGTGTGGGTAATAGGCTAAAAGCAGTGGGAGAGAAGAAGGACGCATCAAGAGTAAGTTTGTGAGAGGGAGAAAGAAGGATGTGTCAAGACTTAAGTGTGAGTAAGTCTGTGTCTCTGAGAGAGGGATAAAGAGAGAAGGTGGGACTGTGGGAGCAAGAAGAACAAGGAGAAAAAGAAAGGAAAAAAAAATGAAGGAGATGGGGGTGGGTGAGGTTGTCGGTAGAGGTAGAAAAGAGAGGAGAAAAAAATAAGAAAAAGAAAAGGAGAAAGTGGTGGGAAACAGTGAAATTACGTGAATCACGACTTAGAGTTTCTAGGTGATAAGGATGAGTGAATGGGTTAAAAACTAAAAATCAAAATCCAACTTAAAATATATATATATAAACGGGTCTAGTGGGTCAACCACTGGTGACCCGCGGGTTGACCCTCCAGACACAAAATAAACGAGTCATAAACGGGTCGACCCGTTTTTGACCCAAACCCATTTAGGGTAAACCCAAACTCGGTAATTTCGTATTGTGTTCGTGTCGAGTTGTTCGGTCATGTCAAAATTGCCAGCCTTATATCAAAGGTTGTCCTAATTGGTCGAAAGTGCACAGTCTTCGTCAAACAATTTATAATAACCCTTGTCAATGATGTTGTTGTGGAAAAAATAGTCAGTGCATGCATTTTAGTAGTTGATATCATAGTATGTTTCGTTGGATAAGTACCAATCTATAATTTAATTGTTTTATTGGCCCTAATGGAGGTGATAATGTTGCAAGAGGCTCTGACCTCTAGAGTATGTACGCCCCAATATCATGTGCACCCAGCTACTAGGAATAAGTATGCAAATCAGAGATTGCACAGCGAAAAATTCAAATTCCTATGCCCAAGAACAACTTTAAAAAGAATACGTGAACAACAATTGCTATTTAAAATTACAGCGCAAGAACGAAGAATACTTACTTAGATATCAATAGCCACACCTGGCTTTAGGCAAAATCTTTTCGCTTCTTCTTCTTCTTCAAGAACACAACAAATCTCATGGATAATGAGACATTTAGATTTTCTCACCGATGACTGACAATAACCTAGAGAGTGTGAACTCTTACTTGGCTCTTCAAATCTAAACTTTTGTTCTTTATGAGTTAACACAAGAACCATTAATTCTCAAAGAGTTCCTGAAAATTAATTATCAAGAGAACTTGATTAGTGATTTGAGAGCTTAAGCTTTTCTTTATTTATAGGCTTAGCATGGTAGCAGATGTGGAGATTTAAACCATGTGGGACAAGAGGTGGCGAAAACTATTTCTTAAAATTAATTATCAAGAGAACTTGATCAGTGATTTGAGAGCTTAGACTCTTCTCTATTTATAGGCTTAGCATGCTAGCAGAGGTGGAGATTTAAACCATGTGGGATAAGAGGTGGAGAAATTACTCCTAGTGCTACTAGGAGTAGTGGATGGCTAGGAGGGATAAAACCCTAGACTATACTTGTTTCTTTTCCTATTTTAAATACGCATAGGGCCAGGGAATAATTCTCTGCCATGCGTCCACTTTGGTCCATGGGTCCTAAGCTTGGGTTTTATCCCAAGCCTTAACCATTGTAATCCAACACATAGGCCTAAGAGTATTTTAATATAGAAAACTAATGCTTTATAGGTTGTAACTATCATATATGGTCTACCTAAGATATTACCCCTTCTCAGTAGGGTTGGCGCTGTCCTGAGAGACCTGTAATACAATGACGAAGCCCCAACCATTATAATAACACTAGCAGCCTGATCGAGTCCAACCTCGGGTCGCCCACACTACTAATGATGTAAGTCCTGTAGTGATCCGCTGGTTACGAAATAACCATTGGATCCAAGGCCCATATAACACATTCATATCGTTTGACCATAGAATCAAGTCTATATAGTAAGCTCATGACCATTATACCGCACTTATCAGTGTATCATGTCATATAATGCATCTTATCAATTAGTTATTAAAGTAGTTACCAAGTTGTACAAAATATAGGCATGCTCATATCATATACGTGCTCAGTCAGCTCGCATATATCGTACGTTTTTTTTAAGGAAATTGTTCTTAAGTATTTACTTACCTCGTGTGCTCACTCGAATCCTCCGACATCACAAATCACTGTTATAACGAAACACGACTTATCGTTATAAGCAGTATTAGAGAACTCTACGACTCTACGAGGTTCCATCTAACGAAAATGGCTACTAAAAACCTTCGTTTCAGTTTTTTGGGCTAAGGGGCATATGTCTTGCTCTATGGGCGAGCGCTCACTCCCTAGGACGAGTGTTTGGCTAGAGAGTTAAGGCTCGACCAGAAACTCTCAAAATGTGTGTTGTGAGTTTTAATGTTACTCACAAGTACACGAGTCGTTTGCAATATAACTTTTGCAAGTGCGGGATCGAATCCACAGGAAATTGTATTTTTGAAAACAATTTTTATCTAAACCAATCAAAATCTTAACCTAGTTCCGAAAAAGGTTGTGATTTTTAAATTGAAAATAAACAAACATAAACTGAAACAAAATGAAATAATCAAAAGATAAAATACTAAGGTTTTGGAATCAGCCCTCGCAACTTATAGCAACAACTTTCATGTTCATCAATATTTTCCAAGGTTTTCAACGACACATTTTATGTATGTTCTATTTTTGCAAAATAAATAAATCAAATCATCCAAAGTATCCGTTCTTTGTACAAATCACAAAGGACCTGATTTAATTTAAATCATCCAATATATCTTTGGCTGCTCCCACGCATAAGCAACTCTAGCTTTGAAGCAATTCTGCATGCCATCAACTTATTAGACAATTTGTCTTATTAGTTGACAATTAAACTTTTCTTTGTTTTCTTCTTATTTCTTATTTTTATTCATTTCTTTTCCCTTAGCAATCTACAAAACACTAAAAACAAATAACTAACACAAAACATTAGATTATAACACAGTTAAAGGATTAACAAATATAAATTAAGAGGTTCAAATATGCAATATTTGACACTCATCAATGTGTTTTAGGCTTCTATCTAAAGCTATGGGTTGGTACATCTCTTCCTAGGCTATAGATAGACACATCCAAGAACAAAACATACTATCATGCAACTTTAAAGGAAATAAGGGTGGGTTGGAAGCTTTTCGAAATCATTCTTGGTTTTGTAAGAAAATGGGTGCAAGAACTTGTCAAAGCATTGTAAAACTTGTAATACTAGGAAAGCAGTAATAAAAATAAAAAGGCATAAAGGAAGGGTCAAGAAATCACCTTAGAAGATACCAAGGGCACCAAACTCTCTTCTTTTTTTCTCCAAGTCTCTCCTCATGTTAGGGTTAGGTTTTCTGAGGTTGAAGGTGGCTGAGGGTCGAAGGGTAAGGCTTATATAGAGGGTGGAGGCGTGCTTTGGGTCTAAAAAGTGGAGAATGGGTTAAAATTACTTTTCAAAAATAGCAGCGAGCGCTCGGGTACTATTTACACAATGGGTAAAAAGATTCAGGCGTACGTTTGGGTTTCCCCCAATGGATTGAAGACTAATCAGCAAGCGCTCATGTGGTCCCCGAACGAGTGCTCGCACTTAGGCCAAGAGCGAGCACTCGTGTGGTCCCTAGTGACTACTCGGCCATTGAGGGTGATTTTGGGGTTTTTGCTTCTAAAAGTCTCAAGGAGTTTGGGTTATTTTGAAAAAGACTTAGATCTCTTGGTATAAGGCTTTGTTTTATGGAAACATTAACCGTTTAAGTAATAAATCTATATCCTTGAAAACGGATGTTTTGTCGGGGTATTACATAACTATCATATCTGGTTTACCTGAGATATTACTCTTTCTCAGCAGGTTTGACGCTGTCCCGAGGGACATGTAATATAATGCTGGTACTCCGGCCATTGTACACTACCGTCCATAACACTAGCAGCCTGACCGAGTCCGACATCGGGTGGCCTACACTACTAATGATGTACATCCTATAGTGACCCGCCAATTAAGGTTATGCCAGTCACAAAATAACCATTGGATCCAATGCTCTTATATCTCATTCATACACACGTTTGACCATAGAATCAAGTTTATATAGTGAGCCCATGGCCATTATACCGCACGTACTGGTATACCATGTCATACGATACATCGTACCAACCAGTTATTAAGGTAGTTACCAAGTTATACAAAAATATAGGCATACTCATATCATACGCATGCTTAGTCCGTTGATATATTGCACGTTTTTAAGGAAAGTAGTCGTAAGTGTTTACTTACCTTGTGCGCTTGCTTGAGTCCTCCGACATCACAAATCCCTACTATAACAAAATAGTAGGGATATCGTTAAATACAGCACTAGAAAAATTCTCGAGTGACACAATAAGTTCTACCCAACGAAATGGGTTGTCAAAACCCTAAGCTCGCATATTCGGGTTTGTGGGCGTGTGTTATGCTCTCTGGGCGAACGCTCGGCCTTGGGGGAGAACGTTCGGCCACAGAGAGTAAGACACTCAACCAGAAGCCCCAAATATGGTCCTATGATTCTAGGGTGTGGTGTTGGGATTATGCTCATAATCCTAGTAAATTTTTAATCCATGAAGATATTCCATGTTTATAAATGAATACATTGTTTATTTCATTCTATCATCATTGAGCTATGACATATACTATCTTTTACATTCCTATTACCTTATTGTTCATCATGCATGTGAAAAGGTCCTAGAATCACATTGAATATGGATAAGGGTTTGAGTAACGTTGTTATCACACAAGGTCTTAGTCCATAAATCCTTGTATCCTTAAAGGTTTAAAGTTCGTAGTCAGTAAATGGAAATGGACATTCCATTTTGATAAAACTGTTACACATTGAATCCTTGTGATCTACCTTGATCAATAGAAGTAGCGTCTTCGGGATTGATGTGTAGTGTGCTGAGTTCCTAAAGCACTGAACGGACCAAGGAGTTGTCTTAAGCAACTCCTTGGAGTCACAAGTTATTATTAAGTCAAATGAATTAATTGTTTTAAGCAAAAATATTTATTGGAGTGTACTCACAATTATTTAATGGAATTAATTGTGATTAAAATATCATCGCATAACGAATGTGGGAAGACATGATTACGGAAATATTTAAGCTAATGATTTTTTTTCCTTTAGGTCCCTCACCAAGCTGACATATATGTTAACCATATAATAGGCTCTTTTATTTATGTTTGGGCTATATGTTTTATTTAATTAAAATATGGGCTAGAGAAATTATTTAAAGTTGGGCTTGGGATAAAATGGACTTTAAATAAAGCATGAAGGCATAAATAAGGCCCGAAATTTATTTATGAGCTTGTGTAATGGGTACAATGAGAAAGGCCTGGGATTAAAATCTCAGGCCCAACTCCCAAGACAAGTGGACGCATGGCTCAGGGAATTTTTTCCCTGGACCATACGGCAAGCATGGAGGAGGCTAGGGTTTAAACCCTAGCCGTCCATGCTATTCTAGTATGACTAGAACTCTTGTTTTGATTCCTGTCCCACATTGCTAAGATTTGGAATTTCTCTCTTCAGTTGTGCCTATAAATAGAGAGGAGCCTAGGGCTCTCAAAATATTTGATCAAGTGTTCTTGATCATAGTTTTCAGAAATTCTCTGAAAACTATATTAGTTCTTTGTGTTTACTCACGAAGAACAAAAGTTTAAATTTTGAGGAGCCAAGCAAGAGCCCACACTCTCTTGGTCATAATCACTTATTGGTGAGAAGATCTAGAGGTTACGATCTTTCGAGTTCTTGAAGAACAAAGAAAAAGTTCTTTTGTCAAAATCCATAGAAGTGGCTGTTGATCTTCGATGTAAGTCATTCTTGTTCTTGCTATTGTTAAATAGCCATCCATTCTTTGTATGTTCTTCATAAAGAATTATTGGGGATGGAAATACGATTCATTTCTGCTGCGCAAATTTTCAATTTCCATACGTGTTCCCAACATATGATACATCTCATCCTAGGCTCCCAATGGACACATGAAAAGTAACAAAACTTGCAAACTTAAAGAAATCGAAGGCGGGTTGTAAACTTTTTTAAAACATTTTTGGCCTTTGAAAGAAAATGGGTACAAGAACTTTGTTAAGGCATCTTTAAAACTCGTAATACTAAGAAAGTAGTAAGAACAACATGAAGGCTAAGGAAATGGACAAGAAAATACCTTAATGATGGAAAAACTCTACCAAGGCTTTCTCCTTCTACTTCAAAATCACTCATCACTCATCACTCTAGGGTTGGGGTTTTTGGTGTGAGGAAGGGGCTAAAGGTCAAAGGGAGGGGTTTATATACGGCCTTGGGGCCTGCTCTCCTCTGAAAATGTGGAGAATGGGTTAAAATTACTTTTTAAAGTTGTCAGCGAATGTTCAGATACTAAAGGGCGAACGTTTAGGTACTATATGGCAAACATTCGGGTACTATTAAACAATGGATCAAAGGGTTCAGTCATACATTTGGGTATTACCCAATGGCTCAAAGACTGGTCAACAAACACTCATGGTGGTCCCCCAAACAAGCGCTCGTACTTAGGTTAAGGGCGAACGTTCAGGTGGTCCCTGATGAGTGCCGAATGTTGCACATTCAAGCCCCTTAACACGCATATATTAATTCCTTAGCATTGTTATTTATTTGATTTTGTTTTGTTTTTGTGTTTCAGGGTTTTAAATGACAGATGCAAGAATTTCAGTGTTAATTGGGCTAAAAAAGGACAATTTGGGAGCATTCTGGAGACTTGGGATCGAGCGCCCATCAACAAGGCTCCAGCACTCGAGCGCAATACACTTGGGATCGAGCGCAAGTCCCTTGGGATCGAGTGCACGTGGCTTTCCAGATTGCGGCACAAGACTTTTCCTAGCTTGGATTAGGTTTTCAGTCTCTCACTTGGACTAGGAGACTGGCCTACGATTTTTCTAGGGTTTTAAGGTTCTCCTAATTCCTAAAAATAGGCCTCTAAACATAGAAAAAGGAGAACCCTACATATATATATATATATATATATATATATATATATATATATAGGGTTGGCCTTTGGGGGTGGTTCGGCCAACCCCAAACCTAGCGGTCTCAAGTGGCCGAAGCCACCCTCAAGGCTCTTGGAGATGATTCGGCCACCACTCGAACCACCCCCTGGCTGGCCATTGGGGGTGGCTCTAGCTAAAATGGGGGTGGCCAACCACCCAAAATTCTTCATAATTTTATTTGTTTTTTTGTTAATTGGGGTTACTATTTTTTCATTTTATTTTATTTAATTTATTTTTTCCATTATTTTTATTTTATTTTATTATTTTTTTTTTTTAAGCATATGTAGTGTCAAAAGCATAGGTACCACCTATAATATAATGCCACGTTAGCCAATCTGTTGATTTGGCATTAATATGTGGCATTCACGATAGGTGTCACCATTTTAAGCGTGCTGAGGTGTAATTCCGTTAAATTTTTGGAGGGAAGTATTAAGTTTGTCTTTTTAATATTCATAGGTACCAGTTTGGACACTTTTTGAAATCAATGGGTTTGTTTGATTTTGGGCCTAACAATAGGTACTAAAATTGCATTTAACCTTATTTTATAATTAAAAAAATGGCTATTTTGAAAATTTTGACGAGATTTACGGAAAATTCTAACAGAATGGGGCAATTGAAAGTTTGATACCCTTAATTGAGAGTTTTTAAATTTCGAAGGTACTTTCAAAACGCGTGAAAGTTCAAGGGAATTTTGTGATATTTTTCTTAAAAAAAAAATTGGGAATACTAAATATAGTATTCTCGTTTTGTTTAATAAATTATTATATATGTTGTTTAGTGGTTAAATGACGACGTTATATAAGTTTTCCATAATTCATATCGTTTAACCACTAAACAATGAGAACCCTAATTATTTTTGACATCTCTCAATGTATTAGGCAAAAATGCATTTTACCTCTTGAAGTTTCACTTCTGTTTTAATCTTGTCTCTAATGCTTAAAATTTGGCAATGTATCCTAACCAAGTTTCTAAAATTTTCAATGTAGCCACTCCATCAATAATTTCTGTTTTCTCTGACATAAATGATTAAAAAGACGTAATTTATGATTCAAAATTTACACACAATATCCTGAATCTAAAAAAAAAAAAAAAAAACACACTCCATAATTTATGACCAAGTTATCTCCATGGGAAAAACAAATCCCATCCAGCAATCGAATAAACATCTTTTTTGTGAAAAAATATGAAAAATATAAGTTAGAAAAAAATATTAATTTAATTGTTGAAGAAATAATATTTAAATACAATAGTGAAAATGAATAATTAAACTACTAAGCCGGTTATAGGTGCATTGAACAAATTGATAGTAAAAATAAATAAAAAATATAATTCTTTAGCTAAATTTTTTCAGAGTCCAATGCAAGTGCCTACGATAACATGTCATATAAAGATTTTGACACGTAGACTCTTAAAATTCTCTAACACGAGATAAAAATCAACTTTCATCTATCAAACAGATTAAATTATGCTGTAAACATCTCAATTATATTTAATTTATAATTGAAAATTAATTTAATAACGTTTTGAATGAGCGCGCACGCGCACACACACACACACACACACATATATATATATATATATATATATATATATATATTAGGAAGGTTGGTTTTGAAATATTCAACAAATGTTGAACAAAACTTTCCTTTGCTTTGGTTTGTTAATTTTGACGTCAAATCCTCCCATCCCATGCATATTTGCATATTTGAAGGAGACAAAAATGGTGGACTCCCATCAAATCTTACATGTGTTATCCATGCAAAGTTGCCACGCCGCGCTCACCCTCAAATGCTGCCATGCGTCACCCCCACCGCTTCTCTTTAAGTACTCCTTCCATCTCCACCACTTCTCCAACAATCATCATCATCATCATCATTCACGCTCTTTCACAAATTAAAGCCATGCCATCTGATCAATCAAGGCCGGTGAGCCAGAGGCTCTACGATTCTGCTCCGTCTTCATGCCAGACGGTGAAGTTCTTGACGGCGGTGACAGTTGGCGCCACGCTGTTAATCCTGTCAGGGTTAACCTTAACCGGGACAGTGATAGCGTTGATCATGGCAACCCCAGTTCTTGTCCTGTTTAGCCCGATCCTAGTCCCTGCCGGGTTTGTCATATTCCTTGTGGTGGCGGGTTTCTTGTTCTCCGGCGGGTGCGGGGTGGCGGCGCTGTCGGCGCTGACGTGGATATATAATTATGTGACCGGCAAGTGCCCGCCAGGAGCTGAGAAGCTGGATTATGCAAGAATGAGAATCGCGGATAAGGCTAGGGATATGACGGAGAGGGCTAAGGAGTATGGGAACTACGTGCAACACAAGGCTCAAGAGGCTACGCAACGTGCTTGAATGTGATCAATTGGGTGTGCGTACACGTGGCGCTTTGTTCTGTTCTGTTTTGATTTGATTGGCTGCGGGGATGGACCGACTATGGTTTTTTGTTTGTTTTGTTTGAGGTGAGGTTTAGTTAGTTTGTTTGTGTACGGATGGAGTTTTCCTGTTAATACTTTACAGGTTGCTGTCCTGCTGTTTGCATGCTTTAAGCATATTAATTAATAATTAATAATGAATTTTTTGTATTTGTTCTCTTCTCATGGATCGTTGGTTATTTGCTGGAAATTAAACTTATATACACAAAGCACAGCAATTAATGACATCATATATATATAAATATATATATACATGGAGGGGAAAAGAAGCGCAGTAGTTAAGATTATGGAGGGGAATGGTAAAATTAATTAAAGATTAATTAATTAAAATTAATAGCAAAAATTATGCAGTAATGAAAAGAATAGTAATTAAATATGATGGGAAGAGGGGATACCGGCGGTAATTCACAATTGCGGGAATGTAGTGCAAAAATAAAATTACGAGTAAGTGCGAAATTGGAGTGAATAAAGGAATAATAAGCACAAAAGTTAATGCTTGCAAAAGTATTATTACAACAGCAGAGAACATTTACAAAAGTAATAGCACAAAAGTTAATACTCGCAAAAGTATTATTACAACAGCAGAGAACATTTACAAAAGTAATAGCACAAAAGTTAATGCTCGCAAAAGTATTATTACAACATCATAGAACACTTACAAAAGTAATAACAGGAGAGGATACTAAGAAATCAAGAAAGAGCAGAATAGATTACAAACAGAGAGAATGAGAGGAATTTCAGAACTTGGTTGAAAGTTTCTGCCTCAACAATGAAAGGGTTCGTCCTTTTATATGCGAATTACAATAGGTAAAAGAAAATTACATCAATAAAAAATTATCAGTAAAAGCAGATCTGTCGTTGTAGTGTCGGCAGATAAAAGAGCAACAATAAAAGTAACAGCAATAATGACTTCAACAGCAAAATATATATATATTAATATGCACACGTAGAAGGGTGGGAATTGCATAACTCGGACAGAGACAATCCATTATTTACGTTAGAAGGCATAACGTGTTAAGGAAGTAGCTTCACAAAATAAATATTTTTTTTTGTTATTTTATTATTTTTAACTCAAACAGGTCTAAATGTAGCTCTCATACGTCTGAGAGCTGCACAAGAGGGACCATTTGAATCTTATCCTACTCATCTCATTTAGTTTTTTTTTAAGGAATTAATTCAGTCTCATTCATTGATAAACAAGCTTATAACTCAAATAACACAGAGCAAAAGCTCTGAAACAACCATAACTGAAGCAACGAGGTTACAAGCATCAAAGATGACGTATTACATTCTAGATTCAAGCAAAATCTGCTAATCTATAACTAATTTTCAAATTAAACAAGTCTGTGCCAAACAGATTCAAACAAATGCATATGTAACTCTTATTTCTCGGCACTGAGGGTAGAGAACCCCAAGCCAAAGCTAATCCTCCTCAACCCAAAAGTTAAGATAACGTTCACATCCACAACCTAAAGGTCTGGATCAAAGCAACAAACCCGAAGGGCATCAGGCGGGCAGATCGAGAGAGAGGACTGAGCATTATTACAAGCAAAAACAAAAATGATTACAGAAAAACAAAACAAGACAGAAAGAACAAAAAAAGAAAAGCTAGACAAAATTACAGAGAAATAAACAACATAAAAAGCACACAAAGAGGATGACAGTAGCCGAAAAGAAGAGCCGATCGCGCGTTCGCCGGAAACCGAAAATGGAAGAGGCGTTGGAAGCTCATCGCGTTGGAGGCGCAAGAAAAGGCCTAGGAGAAGACCGTGGATGGTGGAGCACACGGAGGAGATCGGCGGCGCACTAAAATGGAGGGGGAAGTTTGAGTGAAACCTCAAGAGCATCACCCACAAAGCGTACCTATATAAGCAGAAAAAACAACAAAAGCAAATAAAAAAAGAAACTAAAAAAACTAGGGACCAAAGGAGGGGGAAGAGGCGGAGAGGAAGGGAAAGGAAAAAATCACCGAAAGAGTTAGGGGCATCAAGTAAATAGGTTAGCTCGCTAAGCGAAAGAGGGCGATAGGAGAGGAGGGGAGAGGCAAAAGAGGGAGAGGGGAGGAGGGCTGGAGGGGGAAAACAAAGGTTCTCCCCCTCCGACGGCTGCTAAAGATGAAACCCTAGTAGAGAGGAGAGGGGGCTAGAGAGAGGGAACTCGTCTCATTTCGTTAATACTAATAGGATTGAAAGATATTAGTATTAAATGAGTCGAATGGACACTCTATGCCCAGCTACCTAATTTACTTTTGAGTGTCGTGTAATAATAGAAAACCCATTAGAGGTTTCTACACAAATCATATGAATCACAATTCACTCTTAAGACCAACTTCATCGTCAATGTGTATGAGAAGTTGAGACAAAAATTACAGCTCGGGTCTCATGAAGTTGGAGTTGATCCATAATTAAGTTTGTATATGAATTCTATATTTCTTCTACCTGTTTTAGTAATTAACGATATCATTTGTCAGTTTTTGGAGTAAAACCCCCTAATTTTTTGTGCTTAATTAGTTTTTTCCACATAAAAATATCGAGTAGAATTGATCATATTCTGATATTTAATCGTCAACACGTGACAAAATATATCTTGAATATATGAGTTGTGTGAAATAGACACAACATCAGCATCAGTAGGTGTCTCATTTCATGTGCCTGCTATTATTCTTGCACTAATAACATTGAAACTTTTCTGTTTCTTTTTTATTTGAAATGAAATATATACATATTATTTATTCTCCATAGATGTATGATCCTTTCATTTGGGTTGTCCACCGCTCTTCCCACCAACCACCAGGCCCTTTGTTTGGGAGTTTTTCTTCAGCATCTCAAATGCTACGCTAACAGGCCAGGTTGCTATACAATTTTGTGTATCAAGGGAAACGTGTTGGCTTGTTTTTTAGCACAAAGTTGGGAGTAACTGATCCAACTGTAACTGTGGTGATGGAATGCCACAGAATTTTGTAGAGATATTAGGCTTCCAACGTGTTATGATAGAAAGAGACAGAATATGACTATCTCCAGTCCATAATGGACTATGAACTAAAGAATCTCCAATTCATGGCTGAAATTTCTTCTTAAAAATTTTACAGCCACAAATAGGACACTTATCCCACTATAAAAAAAATAATATTTCAAATTAAAAAAAAAATAATAATAATTAATTAATAAAAGAATAAAGGATAGCTAACCACCTCATCTTGGCCATAAAGGGTGACTGGACCACCCCATTTTAGCTGGGAGTGGCTTGGGAGCCATCCCAATGGCTGGCTAAGGGTGGCTGGACCACCCCCAATGGGTAGCCAGCAACCCTTTAATTTTTTATAACTTTGTTATATATAAATATATATATATATATATAACAAATGTCCTATTTATGGCTTTAAAGAGATCTTGACCATTAACTAGATATTCTCCAATCCAAAATAGACTGGAGAGGATCTTGTTCTGAAAGAGACGCATTAGGGGTGTGTTTGTTAAAAGATTTTGATCTGATACTGAAGCAAAAATTGATTAATGTAAAAAATAATAATAATAATAATAAAAAAAGTGAAGCAAAAAAGTTTGGAATGAAAAAATGAAAAGAAAAATTGTTTTGTAGTGATTTTTTTTTTATCTGAATAGTAACAAAAAGTGATTGATGTAGTGTAAAAATCAAGAGAATATTGAAAAAATGAAAAAAATAAGGTGAATAGTATCGGATCAAAAGCGTTTAACAAACACTCATGTAATACATGCTATACGAAGGGAAGGAAGCTACTATTGGAGTAGGTAGAGACAATTGATAGATGATACAAAAACTACGGTAAATAGTTTCCAATCATTTTACCTTAAGCACGTGGACGATGGATGGAAGAATATCCTGTATTTATTCGAAATATAGCCATTAAGGAACACACAAACCATACTTCCTTGACTATTAATGAAAGTATGACAAACTTCAATCGAAAAAATGGAAAGAAAACTAAAAAAGTTAGGGATATTGCACTTTCATTTACATTGTTAATAAAAAGAAAAAAGATTACACATTGCTTTCATTGTTTCTTCAACAAAGTATTACAACAATGAATCTCTCTCTCTCTCTCTCTCTCCATTTTCATTTTCCTTTACCTTTCTTTACATCTGTAATCTCTATGTCAATCACTCACCTACTCTCACAGAACATACAGAAATACCTAACAGAAAAAAGGTACAAGTTAAGGTTGACATGTCATCTTGTTGAGAGCCATAATTCTACGAATGCCAGAACAGCTCAAAATTGCTACTATACAATGAACGGTCATGAATCTCCAGATTTGCCACATGCCAATTTATAAGGCGGGACTGGAAGAATTTACATAAAAGCAGTCCACCAGGAAATAGCCACCATTCACTTTCGTCCCTGTGCCAACAAGCACCATGAAAATAATCAGAAACTGTTAATTGGGGTGCCTAACAACATAAAGAAATTTTTTCAAAGATTAAAGAATCCCTCACATGCTAATATTCCATGGCTGAAAGTTCGCATGCTTTCTATTAGGTGATAATTGAGAGTTATAGTGCAGATATCCACAAACAAAAGCAACCACCTGAAAGAAGATCGTAAGGTAATAATGTATCACTTTCGTCAAGAGACAGACAGGATAGAAGCTATCACCACGCTTAATTAAAGACCTAGAAATTCTGAGGTTTAAGAGATGGGGGAGGGCTCCCTTTTTGCTGTGTATCCTAATCTCATTTTTGGACTGCCATTTGAGAGAAAGTGTGTGTTTGTACATTTCTATACATATTGTGATCCATTCAGTGTCAAGAGAACAAACTAAAAAAATATAATAATTTGTCAGATTCAAACCATAATTCTAAACAAAATCCACTTCAGATTTGAAGATTTTGTGTTCTCATATTTCTTTTCAGCAAGTAAGTTCCTCACAGCTTCTACTACGTTCATTGGGTGAAGGAAGGGTTGCCAAGCAGAACCCAGATAAAGAATTAACTATAACCACTCAACCCGAATCTTAAGGGGCAGATATTGCAACTTACAACATTAATCAAGGATGTAACGTTCCACAAAGCATAGAAACGTGCAAGGCTTGCGGAACGTCTAGGTCCATGACTGAATAGAGCATTGATTCCAGCAGGAAATGGGAGAAGAGTGCCGAGAGGTAAAATAAACAAAACCAGAAAAACATCTGCCAGTGAAAACGAATACATCTGGAGCAAAGTAAGCAACACTAAGCTAAAATCCCCTAAAAGTAGCATCGAGATGACTAAACCAACAAGATCCTGCAATAACATTAGGACCAAAAAAAAAAATTGACAGTGAGTGAAGTAAAATCTAAATTTCATGTGAATTTTAACCATTAAAATGCAATAATCAAACCAAGCATGATTTATACCTGGTGGCGAACAGGTCTAGTATTATGAAGTATAAAAGAGAGAAGATAAAATATTTCTCTCTTTTCTTCAAGTTCTTGTAAATTGCTAGCATCTAAAATGCTGCCATACATCCTTTTTCGCCTAATTAAACTTCCATTGCTTCCGAGTGCTCGATTTGAGTGTGTTTCTTCTATCAAGTGACCAGACGGATTTTCTCTGTAAGCGCTTTTTCCACTGTAAACCAAGGGAGATAGGAAGCAAAGTCAAACTCAATTCAATTACCATCAGGCGTATGTGCATTTGTTGGGAAGCATGTACAAGGAATCAACTGTACACCAATTTACCTCCGTATCTTTTCTATATCTGCTCAAGTAACACAACATAAGACATGGGATTTCTCTATTCTATGTATGTATATATCTCCGTTCCTTGCTAATGTGCCCAGGGGTACATTTGGGTGTTTATTGCACGCATGTCATCATGACATTCATGTTTCCACTTTAATATATACAACCAATATTAGAGTCTCTACATTTTCAACTTCAATGACACTTCTAAATTTGATAGGTTTAGTGTCATCATCTTATCCATGGAAGGACAAGATAACAAACATACACCCAGTTTCCACAAGAATTGTCGCTACACAACTATCAAATCTGACAAGTCAAGATGTGTAATTAGGATGGAATGAACATAAAATGCAAGGCAACAAGAATTTGGTTATCACTCTTGACATAGGCTATTTCTCATAAAACCACAAACCATTACCGTAACTGTTGCTCAGTCCGTATCGCTCCACCAATATTTCCAAATGATGCAGGATTATTTTCTTCTTCAACAGCATACATCAAAAGTCCATACTGAAAATAGCCACAAGCTGTAGCCTGAAACCAAGCAAGATCAACACATATGCCATGGTTCCTCAAAGCAGGATTGGCATGAGTTTCAAGCCATCTGAGAACAGGCCGAAATGTTACTATTAACCGTCCACGCTGAACTAAGCGCAATTGTGCATTCAAACCAGCCACCAATCGATACCATATCGTAGGTGGGACAGACTGCAGGCCAGAAACATAACAATTAGCAAATTCTATAAAGGCAATTGATTCACCCCCCCCCCCACCAAAATTTTTCCGCCTCATGTATGCGTTTATGATGAGTCTATGTGCACCTTAATCAATTTTAGAGTTTCCTCTGTATCAATCAACAAACCTGACTTATGAGGCTTGTAAGAATATTATCGCTGTGAAGTGAGAAAGGAGCCATGTAACTTGCATCACCTCCAAAAGGTAATGACATTGGAAATCTATGGTGTAAGCGAGGAGGAAGATCAGTTCTCTTTTCATCACCACCAAGGAAGAAGTCCATATATGCTAGCATTAAATCAGAAGTTGCAGCAACCTACAGTAATACAGGAGAACATACCCAGGTTTAAAAATCAATCAGATCTCATTGAGACCACATTAAAGTCTCCACAATGTAAGGAATTAATGTTTTCATAGGATTACACACTGAAGAAACCAAATTGTGCTCAATGATAAGTTCTAAATAAGAGGTTATGTATCAAGATAAAAACATACCCATACACACAAATAGCACTGAACCCCTAAGTTTAGATATAATATATATTCGTAGATAATAAAAGGATAAGAACATGAACATTGTTAAGAAAAAACAGTTAATTATAAACGAAGCCACAAAAATGTAAAATCCAATGTCAATAAATTACTTGTGTTTTTTTGGAACTATTACAAGTTCTCATAAGCATTTCTTTCCTTGGTAGGAAAATATAAATGGCACAAATCATTTGATATCTTATATCCATCCCAATTTAAAAAGAAAATAAAATTTTCATTTTTGATTATAGGTGGTATTTACTAACTGTGATTTGAAGAAAAAAAAAAAAAAAAATCAATTTAAAGATCAACCTCAACATAGAACATGCTCAGCTAATAAATTAATAATGTATGCTGGAGCAATAGCCGAAACACTCTGGCCACCTTCTAATAGTAAAGAAATCCTAAATAGAAAACAGATGAGAACCAAAAGATATTGAATAAGCAAAGCTATAAACAGGACAACTGATTTGTTGTTGAAAAATGCAGTAATGCATCTCACTAAAACAGAATAGCAACCATGTAGTGATTTACTGTTTGGGCAAGGGAAAGAAAGTGAGGGGTGAGGACTTCGAATATAAATACATTCAAACAAGCAAAGAAACGGCAACATCAGCAGCTGAGCTGGTAAAGCACATCAGAGATTATACCCCAAACCAGGATCCATGTTATGAGCTTGAAAAATATTTCAAACCCTTGTCACATGCAACACATTAATTCAGTCTAATGAAGCCACAACAAATTCATCCAAAAATTGTGAAAAAAACCTACCTTGATCCCTTCATAAAGAGCGCGTGAACGACAAGAACGTAAGCAAGCATGATCATACTCTGATCTAACGAACTCACGCAAGCGTTGCAATTTCAATCTCCGACGCCACTGTTGCCATGACCATGCAAGGGGATATGCAAGAACAGAAAGAATGCTGTATATTGCTCCCTCCCACCACTGATAAGCAGCTAGAGCATTAATCTCATCCACAAAAGTATTGAATGCACCCTCATATCTGCCAAATCAAATAGATTATGGAGAAATACTTCCATCTCAAGTATAATTTCTTTTTGTAAGTAAAATATGGTGCTGTTACAAACAATGATGGAATGTATGAAAAAAGGGGGAACCAGATATGCAAGCACAATTCTATCTGGACAACAAACAACCTCGATACTTTGACGAAATTCACTCAATGCCTCTAGAACATCTCAAATATAATTAAATTACCAAAGAAAATGAAATCCAAAAACCCATAAAGGGACAACTTAAGTAATTAGGGAAAAAAATCAAGTTCAACTTACACAATCTCTTTTATTTGTTCAGGAGGTGTGTGGGGGAGATGCCAAGGTTCGCTGAAAGTATTAGGACCCATGAAATACATTCTATGCACATGACTCTGGGACTCTTCAGCTCTGTTTGTTTCCAAAACCTAGCACACAAATAGCAACTATTGAATCCAATGCAAGTGCAGAGAGAGAGAGACAACAAAGATAAGCTACATAAGCAGTATGTAACCAGAAGAAAATAGGTATGACAAACACAATTTCACAAAGCAAGAATATTTGAAGGAAAACCTCATTCAAAGACTCAAGAAAAGGGAAGGAGTGATCTATTTGAGAGCCAAGTTGAGTGGGAGCTGGTCCTGGTGATTCATCAACTCCGAAAAATTTCATTCTTGCAACACTAAGCACCAGAGCTAACAGAATGAGGAGACCCATAAGAAGAAGACAAAATAACCAAGGCCCACCAAATGTATAAACCAACTCTTCAAGAGCTGTGTAACAGTTTGGCATGTGATATCTGTCTGAAATGCATCTGTAAGGACAAGGAGTTTCAGCTATACCTCCTGTTAAAGAGAACAAGTTGAAAATGCATACATCAGTTTACCAAAACTTCCAATTGAATTTGGCCATGTATACAGGAGACAGTACAATGCAACAAAGACGTAAAGCAAATGGAACTAGAAACAAGAAATTGTAACCTCCTTCAAGACAAAGAATGATAATGAATAAGAACCGACAAGATTACAAAGGGAATATGCACCATTATCTCTAATGATATAAAAGTACCTCGGACAGCAATGTAAACAGCACGATGGGGAAGCTCTTGAGCAGGACAATGATGACAAAGTGCTCTATCAGATCCAGTAGCATTCTTATAAGTGCCAGCTGGACATTCCTGAAGATATGCAAACAATACGAAATATAAGTTTCAAAAAGTTCAAAAACTTACTCAAGCTAGAGATTTTATTTTGGTGAAGTAATGAAAAAGTTAATAGAAAAAGTGTAAGGCACCCCTAAGTACACAGGCCGTATACACAGGGAGCTCTCACAAGCCCAAAATCCAAGCAACAGCAAAAAAACCTGCAACCCAACCAATCCATCAAAGCCCACAACCCCAAAAACCCACGAGACAACAAAGCCCAATGACGCATGAGCTAAAGCAAAATATTTTGAGAGAGACAAAAAGCATGGAATAACACCATCTGAAATGGAGGAACCTCCTCCTACCCATGATGTTTAAAGGATAATTAGGACCCTATAATGTTCAACATTCAGCATTTTCTACTTATTACTATTAGTAGCTGTAATATTGCATGATTCATGAAAGGAAAAATATTTTTGATCGATAAGTTACACTGTTACACACACACACACACCCAATGGGACTTGAACCCATGACCTCAACCTCCACCTTGCTACAAAGGGAGGAAGTACTGTTTGAACTTAAGCTCATTGGCCAACTCATGAAAGTAAACACATCCTAAAAACTAATAAGTAATGAAAGAAAAAAAGGGCTCAAAACACTTTTCATTTATTCATGGTGCCTTGAAGTTGAAAAATCTATTTGTTTGTTAATGTATTTTGAGGGTGCTTTTTGTTTTTTATTTGAAAAGTGTCATGATGTGACATAAAGATTAAAAATGTTTTTGTTTTTTTGATTGTTTGTTACCAAATAAAGCCTACATTTTTATGTTATGAAATCTATATACAGACATACAAACTCGAATTGAGAAATGCTAAACAAACGAAGGGTATACAAACAAAAACGTAATGGACAAATCTTAATGTCACAATTTGCAAAACCTACCTCACAAAATATACCAAACAGTCCTTTTGGGCAAGGTTTCCCAGTCACTGTTCCATTTTCTCCAGCAGCACCTTGATGTGTACCATCCCCTCCCCTAGAAGCATTATAGAGAACATCAAAATGCTACCAGGAAGTCCACGACATATATGAGCAATATGGGAAAGATCGGCTACATACACCCCCCAAAAGAAAGACTAGCCAAACCTAGTGATGATATTATAAAATGCACTAGTACATTGTTTTTTGATAAATGATTCATTTCATTAAAAAGCTCAAAGGAGTGCAACCAACCCTAATCCACAGGATGTATACAAAGAAAAGCCACACTAAAGGCAAAAAGAACATGCACTAGTAAACACCAAATGCTTTCTTTTCATAAAATACAAAAATCCAGAGAATTCACAAGAACATACAGAAATATGTACCATTTGAATAGTGTACGAACCTTGCATGGATGCTTCCTTTCACTGTAGCAATGGGCTGGTACACATCTCCAGTGGGAATGTCAGACCAATGAAAATGAATCCTTCCGCCACCTCCTCCGCCACATCCATTGGGACCACCAGATCCCCCAATACTCGAAAGAGCAGCAGGCTCACCAAGAGCTAGTGTATGCAAAAACAGAAGAATAGTTCCACCAGACCCACCTCCAGGACCTCCATTCAATCCATCTGCAATTGCATAATTTGCCTTTCCACTAGTTCCTTTAAAACTTTCTCCATCAGCACTCACTGAGCCTTCAATTGACAAACTTGACAAGGGATGCTCCGATGAACCCATTACTGCTCAAACAGATATAACGAATGAATATGAAGGATAGTATAAATGGTACAGTAGCTATCACCTCAAATAAGGTTGTATATAAAAGGACAGAGCCAGCCTCTATTCAGTACAAGTAGCTACTTACTATGTTATTTATGTTTTTTCAGTAAGTAATAGAATGCATTCAAAATAGTGCAAAGGAGTGCAACCTAGTACAAGTATACAAGAGAAAACCCCGAAGCCAACAACTAGCACTCTAAAATTTCAAAGATTAAAAAAAAAAAAAAAACAAAACAAAACAAAAAACAAACAAACAAAAAGACTCCAACAAGCAATTACTAGAACAAAAAAAAATTAAAGAATGTTAAAAGGATGGAAGAATGAAAAAAAAAAAAAAAACAAAGAGAAATCTAAGTAACTTATAGTGGACTTCATTATCAATATATGTATGCAACTAGACCATTAAAAAATTTGAAGAATGTGACTTCACAATTATCTCAGTGCAACATAAGGAAAAAGAAAGTATGCCCATGAATGGAACCACTCCACCTACACTCAAATTTTACATAGAATCATCACAATTTTTCACATAATACATGGTGGAGAAGACATCTTTGACATTGCAGATATATGACATAACATGTGAAATTTAATGTTACAATAGTTATTTAGCAATGTCTTCTTCCATTTAATAGCATAATAGTGTCAAGACTTGGCCGCAATATGAGCTTACCTATAATACCACCACCTGCAGTTGAACCGGCAAAGCTGTCATCGCCACTTCCACTACCAAGTTCACAAGGCAAATCTGCATTCCCATATGAGATACCACCCTCGACACAATCACCATAGTAGCATCCAGGCCCACCCTTGCCACCATGCCCACCACCACTACCAATACCATTACTCAGAGCATGTCCTCTGCCAACACCACCTGTGCAGCCTGAACAAACACAATTATGAATTCCACCCAAGTAAGACTTCTTTGGAGTCAAAATATGATTTGTTTTATTTTGTTCCAGAAACAGACCATTCAAACTGCAATGTGATTATGTGAGTTTTTTCAGTTGGGAGGGGAGAGAGAGAGAGAGAGAGAGAAAGAGAGAGACGTGGAGGAAGCATAACTACTCAATTACTTGGTCATAATAAAATCACAGGTGAAGGGGAAACAATACCCATCCCAGATGCGCTTATTGTCCCAGTAGAATGTACAGCTATATTTCTTGCTCTATGAAAATGAACAACAGTCCCTTTTATAAGGCCTTTAACAGATAAATCTTCAACTCGGCAGATCTGAAAAAGCAAATTGTTAAAGCTGCTAAATAGATCCAGACGAGTAATTTCAAATTCTATTACCGCACCAACTGAACAAACACCTGAAGAGTGAAGGACAGTGACGAGTTCACATTACAATCTTCAGGTGGTTGAAGTAGTTCAATAGGACACTCTTGGTTTTCACAATGAAGCTTTGGTGTCCTACCATACAATAAAATAGAATACTTCAATTGTACTAAAAGAGAGCATTAGAAAGCAAGTGATAATACAACTAGATCAGAACTTACACAGCATCAGTTGTTGCATTCTCTAAGGGACCACGCAAAACAGAACCAGGTCCAACCTTCAAGCAGAAAAGAGATCTTCATTGATAATCATATACATTTTTAAAATATAAAAAAAATTAAAAAATTAAAAAATTAAAAAAAAAAAATTCTTAAACTGCGTAGCAGGTGCAAGCCATTACTACAACTCTCATGGATCTGAAAATAATTATCATTAATTAGCCACTAATTGAATTTTTTCTATACCCAATTGCTAACGATGAACCAGTCACAACGGGATGGATAAGAGCATCATAGCATTTGTTAAAATAGTTATTAAAGTATTAAATTTACCATTTCTTATCAACTTAAGCTTTTGGGACAATCAGTGATTTATCATGGTATCAAACAAAAGTCTCGAGTTTGAATCCCAACTCCATATTATACCTCTAAGTGAAATAGTTCACGTGTTGAGTCTCACTTATTGAGGGGATTTTGGGCCCACATAAAGGAGTGTTAAAATATTAATTAAATTTATCATTTCTTATCAAATTAAACATTTTAGGGCAGTCGGCAATTTAACAGTATTATCAGGTTGCTAAAGCAAGATTGTATAAATAGAAAAGGACAGCAAAGTTGGGCTTAATAGTACTAGAAAAGTCTATAATGAACCATCCAATTGTGCCCTCAAAGGCATTTGATTACTGCAAACACCCTGACAAGTTCGTGATTTGACAAATTAAGATCACACAATTAGCTGTAGATGGGCTGTAAGAGGTTGCCCAAATCAAAGACTAAACCCTAGATCAAGTAAGAAAGTAGGGGAATGAATAGATGATAGATAGGTGCTAAAAAATCATTTAAGCGCATCAAAAAGAATGCGATTACAAAAAGAAAAGTAAAGGGTAAATGAAATGAGAAGAAAAAGGATCTGGGAGTACTAGTGGAATGCGCCAAAAAGAATGTCCAATCGGACACAAGGCTAATCCTACCTCATAAAAGCATGCTGAGAACTAGTGAGAGCCAAAGCAAAATCCAACAAGCCTGATAATTAACCAATGAGTGCATCAAAAAAATAAATAAGTGACCGATGACATCCTACAGTGATTTCTTTGTAAGTGGCAATCTCATACAAAACATGAAAAATGGTTTCGTAGTAGCATATTCTTCATAATTAAACAAGAAAATTCTTAATTCAGGTTAAAAGGATAAGAATAAAAATATGGACAACACAACAATCTGTACTAATTTAATATAATCTCCAAATTATGAAGGCATTTGCATGGAAGTGTTAAGTCACACTCTGAATGAATAGATGGTAAATAGTAGTATAAACATATATATTAAGTACCAAATTGGATGTTTATCAAGTGGAACTAGGTTTATAAGTGATTTCATGAGACTGCAATTGTATCTTTGAGTACTCCTTTTAGGGTATAACACAAACGCGACTAACATTTCCCAAGATTGTGGCAAATGGTATTACGGTCCACTTAGTAATGGCGCATGGCATTAGACCGCTACAACACAATGCAGACCCTAACAATACCCAAAATTTCGGCATGGGGAGATTTTGATACTCCAGATTATGAAAGTGTTGTGTTAAATCTAAAATTGTAAAGGTGTTGCATGGGTAGGTGCTAAGTTCCACATTAGTTATATATTATACGTGGAACTGACTGTATAAATGATTTCAAGAAACTCCAACATAAATGTGATTGGTCCTTTTGAAGTATAAATGTAGTTAGTGCTTCCTTGACTAGTAAAAAATAGCATCAAAACCAACCTAATAAAACCATGCTTGAGGAGCCCCTCAGCTCCTTTTAACCAAACATAAAACAGACACCCCCTTCTGCAACCAAGAGCTCAAAGGCTTACATAGAACCAACTCAAGAAGGCGTACGCACGCACCTACACGCGCCGACGAGAGAGAGAGAGAGAGAGAGAGAGAGTCATAAGAACCTTTCAAATCATAATGTGGGTTATTTAGGAAAAAAAGGTTTGATGCTTGACCAATATGAGCACTAAAAAGGAATATGCATCAACTGCACAAGCTAGATTATATATCTAACTTCATGGTGCCCCAACTTCTAATTTTGATAAATAAACAAAACTATAAAGTTTGAATTATTTTATGGTCAAATGGTTAGAGAGAGAGAGAGAGAGAGAGAGATAGTCATAAGAACCTTTTCACACAAAATCATAATGTGGGTTATTTAGGAAAAAAGGTTTGACGCTTGACCAATATGAGCGCTAAAAAGGAATATGCATTAACTGCACCATCTAGATTATATATCTAATTTTGTGGTGCCTCAACTTCTAACTGTGATAAATAAACAGAAATATAAAGTTTGAATTATTTTATGGTCAACTGGTTAAGAGTTATGCCAAAACAATATTTATTGAGATTCACACAATGAAAATCTCAAATTCTGAACAATATGGTACAACTAGATTTCTTAACTTTGCAAGCTTCTAGTAAATAGTTTACTGGTCGATTAACAAAAAAGGTTGTAATAGTCATCTGAGACAACATAACATTTATAATGGAACAGAAGCCTACATGGATACTGTAAAACAGTGATAGCACCAGGCGTTGTGCTTCAATCCAATTCCCTGGTCCGGATAAATTCAGCAGACCTTGTCCATGAACACCCAGATTTGCATTAGAATGTATGACAGACGACTCCTGTTATAGAAAAAGCAGAAACATCATCTATAAATGCACGATAAGCAATATACTTGAGAAAAATGCCAAATAATCGGACAGTGACACACACCTTGAGAACAATTAAATTACTAGCCTCAAGCAAGGATGTGGCAAGCATTGCATCATCACCACCATCTATCAGCAATGTGGAATTCCACATCAAGAATATTTTTACAGACATGCGCAGAGCCCCATACACCTAGGGTTAAACAAACCAAGCTATCATTATCCATATAACAAAGTTAATCATTACACCTCCAATTGCATCAAACAAGGTAGGAACACATAGAAAGGCCTGTATGTGGAACAACCAGAGCGGTGAAACTAAGCAGATATATGATACTAAAGATTCACCCAGCCATGTCTCTTACTTATAGGTCATTATCAAGAAAAGGAATAATCTTATAAAATCAGCAAACAGCATATGAAAATTTGTCAGGAAAATGACAAGAATGCAAGCAATGCACACATGCAGACACATACACATGAAGAGAGAGAGAGAGAGAGAGAGAGAGAGAGAGAGAAGCAGACTTCTTTAGACCAGCTGAACAAGTACATCAAGATGCACAAGAGCTTCAAGCTCAGTATGCATAAAAAGAATTTACTAAATTGTCGCTTACCTTCATCACAGAGTAACTCATCAACAGTTCTTCTGCCAATAACTCAAACTCTGAAGAAGCATAATGTGCAAGCCCAAAACTCAACACTCCACCACATAACAGACTTATCTGTCCTTGTACCTAAGACAAGGCATCAGCAGGAGATCACTAAATTAAATTCCCATAAGCATCATAATTGCATTTCCCAGAAGGATAAAAGGTCAACCAAACTTTAATTTCCTTAAAACAAATAGCTGAGAACTTAATTAAGAGCTCTTGTACATAGATATTTACAGTTAATGAAAACTTTATTCCTATTCAAAAAATTCTCAAAGGCTCCATATAATGTGACCAAAAGTTAATTTTAGTTTTACCAATAAAATCTAAACATGCATCTTAATATATCCAAGCTCACACCAAAAGACTGATTGAGATTGGCCCAATAAAACGTGGTTTAAAGAGTTCAAAAATTGAATATACAGAAATCATAAGATCTAGATAAAGTATAAAAAGCTTACATACACTACGTTCTAAATCTACAATAATATACAATCATGCCTAAATAAGGAAGAAGCTTTATTAACATCTGACGTGTGCAATATATTAACAAATGCACTACATGTATCAAGTAAACCCACACAACATATAAATAGTAGTACACACGCTAATAACAAAATGGTCTCCACTCGAGATATATTAGATATGAAGTGGGGGATGGATCTAAGATTCGTTTCTGGCATGATGCTTGGTGTGGGGATAAGTCATTGATGGAAGCTTTTGCAAAGTTATTTAGGATTGCCCATTGTAAGGAAGCGTGGGCTGTGGACAACATGATGCCTTCCAATGGCGTTATTCAGTGGAATATGTCTTTTGTCAGATTGGTACAAGATTGGGAGGTACATTTGGTGCTTGCATTTTTTATGTGTTATATTCAATTAGACGCAGACCAGATAGTGAGGATTGTATTCGGTGGACTCATGTAAAGAGGAAAAAATTTGAGGTGAGGTCGTTTTTTCATTAGTTGTATACTTCGGGGGGGTTCTTCTTTTCCTTTGAGGAGTGTTTGAAAAGTTAAATTCCCTTTGAGAGTACTTATCAAAAAAAAAAAAAAAATCCCTTTGAAAGTATTTTTTTTGGTATGGATAGCAGCTCATGGTAAGATTTTGACATTAGATAATCTGAGAAGAGGAGTCACAGTAGTGGAATGGTTTTGCACGTGAAAGAAGAGTGGGAAATCGATTGATCATTCTTTACTCCATTGCAAAGTGGCAAGAGAATTATGGAGTGTGATCTTTGCCATATTTGGAGTCCATTGGGTGATGCCTGCAAGGGTGGTACAGGTGTTAGATTGTTGGCAAGGTCAGGCGAGTAGATGCTTAGTCCTAAATCTGTGAAGAATAGCCCCGTTGTGCTCAATGTGGAGTATATGGAGAGAACGGAACGCTAGATGTTTTGAAGATTGTAAGAAGACAAAGGAAGAGCTCAAGAACAACCTGGTCAAATCGCTTTTTAGTAGGACTGTGGTGTATAATATCTCTCAATTTTCTAATGGACTTTTGTTCTTTTAGCATATAAGGGGGATTTTCTTTGTATACATTATATGTACTAGGGTTGCGCCCCCATGCACTCTTCAATAAAATGAATTATTTATAAAAAAATAAAAAATTGATAAGTAAAAAGTACAAAAGTTTTAACATAATGGTCCACTATTGGATTAGTATTTCTGGTTTGTATCCTAAATCTCTCGTCTCTAAAACATATTTGTTCCATTTAGATCCAAAAATAAAATAATCCCTCTAAATGCTGTCATTTACAGTTGTGAGACACATTAAAATTAAAAAAAAAACCCTTCTAAAATGAAAAATAAAGCAAAATAATAGAGGGAAGGGTCAACTTCTTATTTTTAAAAATTATATCAAATATAAATTAAATTTGTTATATTTACCTCTAATTATTTATAGTAATTATAATATAATAAACTTATCAAAAAAAAATTATAATATAATATCCATTACCCAAAGTAGTTCCGAATGATTTTATTTCATTTATGTATATTTAAAACTGCCCCTTCTGAATTTACACAATATCTAACTTAGACAGAGAAGGGAGGTTACACAAAATGTCTTTTATCTCCAAAAATGAAATGTACAGATACAGGTTGTCCAGAAAGTAAGATCAAAACACATATAGGGAACAAGAGCTCTGCCAGTAGAAATTACAAATCTGAATTTCACAAACCTGGACACGACTCCAGAGCAATGGAACAGTAGCCCTGGCATTATTTTGAACATAAACATTTGTCCAAAGAGGCTGATTAGGAAACTCCAAAAGAAGTGTCTCCGTATTTGTTGATATGTTATGATTGCTAACAATAAGGCTCCGGGGAACAGCATCATACAAAGTCCCAGCAGCACCTGCATTCTCGGGACAGCCAAAACTACTCCCACCTGCAAATTACAACTAAGGTTGCAGTTACTACTAAGTTTCCACAGAGGAATGCCAATATTTGATTCAAATGAAGTGGAGAAGATGCTCACCCTCCAACCCTTGTTTATAAGTGGAGAAGATGCCATTTGGTTCAATTAGTTGAAAACCAATCCCCCTTCCACCCCAACAACCCCCCCCCCCCCCCCCCCCCCAAAAAAAAAAAAAAAGAACAGACGTATAGAAAGAAATTGAAGCTTTAAGATGGAATAGCATTTAAAACAGTAAGGTTTTATTCTATAACTCACTGAAAATATTAAAAAATGTTTATAACCCCCTGCAGACCTTGGTGAGCTTTTCCAGTTGGGTCCTATTCTTATTGGCTTTCATCTTACCCTGGCAGCAAAGCCCCAGTTAACGATTTTGAATCTGGTTGCTTTAGGAAAGTCCCTTTCTGTCTCGAGGAATCTTGTAGTTCCTCTAGTTCAGAGTGGGTGTTTGTTGCTCAAGGGGGCATACGGGTTCCAGTTAATCAGCCCTGCATGGATGTGGATTTGTTTACCACGGAGGAAACCACTCCTTTGAGTTCCTGTCTGGCAATAGCCATTCCAAACAGTACAGGGTCCATGCCTTTAGATTGGGTTTCGCATTAGCGATGGAATTTCACCATTTCAGGGGGCTATTGTGTAAGGATTTTGAAGAGGAACTTTTGGCATTATTAGCAGCTATTGAAGCAAGCCGCCCTAATCAAGTGCTGACCTCGTGCTCAAAAGCGGGTGTTAAGGTAGTAGAGAATTAATAAGGCCGTCTTGCCACATTAATTATGATGCAAACAGCAGTAGTGTGAGCCGTGGTAGAGTTATGGGGAGGGTTGTCGGTGGTTATTATGAAGCCCAAGCTACTTTCATGGAATGTAAAAGTGTTAAATGAGGGTGACAAGTGCTTGAGAGTTGAAAATTTGCTTACACAGTGGAAGGTGGACATTATTTGTTTGCACGAATCTAAATTGGAACTCATTTCCAATAGTGCTGTGCGTAGCTTGTGGACCTCCCCCTTGTAGGTGGGAGTTTTACATGGTCTAACAATCAGGAAACCCCTTTTTGGTCTTGAATCGATAGGTTTCTGATCTCTGGAAGCCAAGTTTCCTGGGCTATCAAAAAAAGGTTGCATAGGTTATGTTCAAACCACTTCCTCATTCTTCTTCATTGTGGTGGTATTGAGGGGGAAATGTGGCTTAAGGCTCATGTTTTGTTGACAGAGTGAGGTAGTGGTGGTCATCTTACCGGTTTCAAGGCCCTCCCTTACTTTATTTTGGCTCGTAAACTTAACGCCATGAAATATGATTTAAGAACCTGGAATGAGAAGGTGTTTGGTACCATGGTACATTAGGAAAAAAATATATATATCTATTTTCAGGAGCTGCATGGATGTTGAGGAGAAACTGATGAAGGCCAATGTCATTAGGAAATTGGAGAAAGTTACATTAATGGAGGAGATAAGTTGGAGGCAAAAGCATAGGTTCTTTGGTTAAAAGAGGGTGACAAATGCACAAAGTTTTTCCATCAGGTAGCCAATTCGAATAGGAGTAGAGGAATTCTACACTTCTCAAAACTTTTCTCCAAAATTTCCTTCCCAAATAATGTGTCACAATCTCATGAGATGGTGACATATTTTCCAAAATAATAGATTATATAGGATTGTGACATATCATTTGGGAAGCAAATTTTGGAGAAGTTTTGGGAAGTGTAGTATTTCTCATAGGAGTAACAACTCTATTGACTCATTGTCAGTCAATGGCTTAGTATCTTCTAATCAACCGGCAATCAAGGATCACATTGTGCATTTCTACAACAATCTTTTCTCAATACGGTTTAGTTGGCGCCCCAAGCTGGATGGCCTCAATTTTGATTCCATTGATGTGGAGGAGGCTTCCTGGTTAGAGAGACCGTTCGACGAGAGTGAGGTCTTTGATGTGGTGGAAGGTATGAACAGTGAAAAGGCATCAGGCCCTGACAATTTCTCTATAGCGTTCTTCCAAGTTTGTTGGGAGATGATCAAGGTAGATATTATAGGGGTGTTCCATGGTTTTCATGCTAGTAGCAAGTTTGACAAAAGTCTAAATGCCACCTTTACTCTCAGTCCAAAGAAAACTAAGGCCATTGATATAAAGGACTTTCGCCCTATCAGTCTTGTGAGTGTTGTTTACAAGATTATTGCTAAAGCCCTTGTCAATAGGTTGAATAGGGTCTGGGAAGGTTATTTCGACGCTCAAGAACGCTTTTGTCAGAGGTAGGCAAATCATTGAATGTGCTCATTGCTAATGAATGCATGGATAGTAGGATCAGATCTCGTGAGCTAGGAGTGCTCTGTAAGCTAGATATTGAGAAGGCCTATGATCATGTCAATTGGGACTTCTTACTTTACTTGTTGAGGAAGTGCAGTTTTGGGGAGAAATGACGTTCTTGGATAACGCATTGTATTTCTTTGGCACACTTCTCCGTTTTAGTGAATGGCACTCCAACTAATTTCTTTTGTAGTTCTTGTGGTCCAAGCCAAAGATATCCTTTGTCGCCTTTTCTATTTATTATTGTTTTCTGCAACTGTTGATTGGGGTCTTCTCTCAGACTTTTCTGTGGAATCTGAGGTTAACATCTCACACCTTGTTTGCGGATGACACTCTTTTCTGTGGGGCCAAACCTGACAAATTTCGCTATCTACGTGCTTTATTCTTATGCTTCGAAACTATCTCCAAATTAAAGATTAATCTAGCTCAATCAGAATTGGTTCTAGTGGGTAATGTTGAGAATGTGGATGGGTTTACTGACATTCTGGGCTATGAGGTTTCTTCTTTGCCTATGAAGTACCTTGGTCTCCCTTTGGGGGCCTCCTTTAAGGCCAAGTCTATTTGGGATAGTGTTATTGAAAAGATAGACCAGCGGCTCACTAGTTGAAAATGGATGTACTTGTTTTAGGGGGGTAGGATTACCCTTATCAACAACACCCTTTCCAATTTGCTTATGTATTTTATGTCCCTTTTCCCTCTCACTGTGTATTACAAAACACCCTTTCCAATTTGCTTACGTATTTTATGTCCCTTTTCCCTCTCACTGTGGATATTACAAACTGTATAAAGAAGCTTCAACAATATTTCTTGAGCAAAGAGTTCAAATTTCACTTAGTAAGTTGGTCCAATGTTTACTCTCTGCGGGGGATTGGGGGGTTCTTAACCTATAGATGTTCAACCGTGCTCTCTTAGGAAAATGGTTATGGCACTATGCGCATTAAAGAGAAGCTTGGTGGAGAGTTGTAGTGGACACTAAATTTGGTAGTGCGAGGGGTGGGTGGTGTTCTACTATGCCTATTGAGGCGTATTGGGAGGGGTTATGGAAGAATATTTTGTTTGATAAGTAATAAGAAGTTTTATTGAAAAGCGTAAAGGCGCCCCGGAGTACACTGGGAGTATACAACAGGATCACTTAACTAGAAAGGGAAAATCGAGTAAGAAAATCATTATAACTAATCGACACCAGAAAGACATGCGCAATGGTCCAAAGATACAAAGTATGAAAGCAAGAAGCTAAGATGTCTTCCAATGTCCCCTCCGAATCCTCAAAGCATCTATTGTTTCTTTCCCTCCATAAACACCAAAAGAAACAAGTAGGCACCATCTTCCAAACCGCTGCACTCCCCCTCCTCCCCGAAGACCACCAACAGGCGAGTAAATTCGAAACCCGTCTTGGCATCACCCAAGACAATCCAAACCGACCAAAGAAAGCACACCACAAAGCATAAGCCACCTCACAATGCAAGAGAAGATGATCCACCGTCTCCTCATTCCTCTTACATAAATAACACCTATTCGTCACAATCACTTGTCGCTTCCTGAGGTTATCTAAGGTCAGGATTTTGCCCAAAGCCGCCGTCCGCAGAAAGAAGCTCGCCCTTGGAGGAGCTTGAGTTCGCCACACGCTCTTCCAAGGGAATTCCCTCCCTTCAGGACGCGCCAAGGAAGCGTAAAGGAACTTGACCTTGAAACGTCCTTTTTTGGAAGATTTCCACCGCAATCTATCTTCACACCCTCGATTCACTTGACCAAACTGTAACGCCTGAAAGAAAGAGGCCAATACATTTTTGCACACTAGATTTGATGTGGTTTTCTAGTCACACTAGATTTGATGTGGGAGTTGGCTCCAAAGTTAGATTTTTGCACAACTTGTGGTGTGGGGATAAGGCCTTGAAGGAAGCCTTTCAAGTTTTATATAGTATTGCTTGCATGAAGAATGCCTCTACAATAGCCAACCTGGAGCTTTATGGTGGTTTCAATTAGTGAAATGTTAGCTTTGCTAGAGCGACTCATGGCTGCGAGGTGTATTTCTTCGCCTTAGTCTTCAACTTGTTGCATTCAGCTAGCAGGGAGATAGGAAGTGAAGGGAAAGTGAAGACAAGCCTCCAATCAATCACAAATTGCCATTCAAGAAAACGAGTACACTACCCATTATCAATCAACACCCAAAATCCATTATAAGTTTCCTCTTCATGTGTACCATGCACAACTCCTGGACAGCACCTATGCTGTTTAGTTTTTCTTTCCTTGCATAGATTATACCCTCCTTAAAAACCAAAAAGAAAAAAAAGAAAAATAGGAAACATCATCTAGAGCTTAAAAGTTTTCCAGCCCACCTATATTGACCATTCAAAACAATATTCCCTAAAATTAAGTGCTGTCCTCCATCATAACCAATACAACTCGTGTTGCCCTATTGTTATAGAAGTATGTCAGATTATATCAAATGACATTTTTTGGGATGAATACAAATGACACTTGTCGGTTCCTCATGACATAAAGTACAGACATATACTTCATTACATTAATAAAGAAAATTTAGGCACTCTGGATGACATGATTTTATAAAACTCGCTTGTGTTCCCAGTCTCATTATATGCCTATAGTATCCCTACGTCTGAACTACATTACCATAATAATCGTTGTGTATTCATGTCATGCATGCGCATGGGCTTCCCACATTCCCTTCCAATGATATAATAATATAACTTTATCTAGAACCAAGGGCAGACCCCTAAGAGAATATAACATATTGATAATAAAAAAGCATTTTCCAGTTAATAAGTTGCTCCTAGAACGTTTTAGAAATATAAAGGGACATAAGCATGGCAAAAGAACAAAACGAGTCTCACCATGCACAAAAATTTTTGGGTCATCATGCCTGCTGAAAACATCAACTGAAACTCTACCACCACCACCACCACCATAACCATTACCTCCACAAGCACTTATCCTGCCACTGCCAGTCCTGCTCTTAAGAAAAACACTTTAGTTAATTTTACAGATGCAACTTGACCCTGGTGCAAGTACAATCACACCCACATCTACATAGAACCAAGGGATGAGAATTATGTGGAATAATATGGAGTTGAATGTATGTCCTGCTAAAAATATAAATATAAATCTATCTTAAATGTGTCCAGCATTCACACACGTGGCAAAATTACACTAACCTCCCCTGAGATTTTGGGCAATTAGACTTTTTTCTCTCCTTGTTTTGAATTAGACATTAACCTTCTTTGAAATGAAAAATATCATACACTGCTCACCTTTAAGACACTAATATATATTAAATAATCCTACATGATCTTTTACCGATACAAAAACAAAAGTTAAAGAGTTTGGTTAAAATGCTTAAATTACTAATTTTACTTTTAAAAGTTCAGCAACCACTGAATTTACACTCATTAAGCATTGTATTAACTATTGGGCCATAAATTATTTAAGAGAACTTGATTTCGACCAATTTAACTATTCTTCACAAATTCAATTGCTCCTCATTTAGTTTTTTTTTTTTTTTTTTGGGGGTCAAAATTAAACAAAAACTTTCCAAAGCATTTTGCTTCCTGTTAGGGAGAAAATAATTTAAAAACTAAGGTACAATAATTGGAAAACGAGAAACCAAAAATCCAACAAAAGAGTTTTTTTTTTCTTTTGGGAAAAAGCCTTTTTTTCAGTAAATGAGTAAAACAATTCGAAAACTTGGTTTTGATTTAAACATAATATTTCTAATTTAAGGGAGGTTGGTATCTAACTCAAAACAATGACAATACACAATGTAATTTCACAAACCCGAAAGTGCAATGTAATTTTTCACACACACACATATCACCAAAGTTGAGGTATCAGAGTTCAATCTATCTTTCCTCAACACAAACATCAGTCTAATGATTTCAGGAAACCTAAACACGTCCACCTCCCACAGCAAAGCTACAAGGAAAACGCATATCCAAGTAACAAAAAATCCAAAACTACAGCTCCCATTCACAGGACTCCAGTTCAGAATTAGCAAACCCTTATTTTACATTAACTCAGGTTTGGGAGTCGGGTGCATTTATGCATCCAACTATTGGGTTCATCTGTTTCAGGGTTTGGTAGTCAGGTTTGGTGTCAGGAGTGGTTTTGCATCCAGCTATTATGTTCATCTGTTTTCTCTAAAATTTGCACAATTTGGAAGTTGCACTGAGCAGTACAACAAGGTGCAGTGATTGGTATGGTCATAACAAGTAAACTCTTGGGTACATATACATAAGTATATAAATTTATTAAGGAAACATATTCCAAAAATATTTGGAAGGTGAAATAGTGCATTATGAAAAAGCTAAGGGTTTGGGAAGCGGAAGAAGATCAAGATAAATGGATAGTTCTTTCTTTTTTTTTCTAGTACGAAACAACTAAGCTATTGCATGGTAAAAACTCAGAGAGATTGGTAGGTACAGACTATTCTAAATTAGGTTACCAAGGCAAGTAAGAGAGTGATCACATTGATGATTAAACATGGAGGAGGAAAACCAATGCTTTGATATTTATATATATTATAAGAGTAGGACTTATTCTTTTAAGAACTATTTTGTTCTTTCCAAATAACTTTTTGCTAACGTAAAAGTCTCATATTGTACATTCCTGTATCAAGGATATTGACATGAATATTTAATAAAACTGATTTACTTATCAAAAAAAAAAAAGGATATTGACATGAATGCAGGGCACAAGTATCATAACACTAACATGAGTGCCTTAATAAATAGCTCTGTTGAAAATTTCTTTCAAAGAAATTTCCACATTTTTATTTCCTTTATTTTTGAAGTTTTTTTTTCTTTAAGCCCACCAAGTTAAATTGTTTGGAAAGAAAAATAGGGATTAACTTAAGTTTCAGATCATGATTATGATGATTATTAAATCACTAGTTATTCCAAAAATTTAAACTGATAGGAAATAGTGAAGTTAATTATTTAATTAATACAACACATAGAATACTTTAGTTGAAATTGAAAATAAAACCATGGAGTCAGAATTTCAAACTCAAGATCTCTACGCTTATACTATATCAAATCACCAATCATCTTATAAGTTAAAACTAATATGAAATGATGTAATTAATCATTTAATTAATGTTCTAATAACAACAACAACAAAAAATAATAACAATAACAATAATAATAAATATCACTCATCCCAAAAGCCTACACCGATAGGAAATGATAAATTTAATCACTTATCAATTTTTTTTTTTACTACTCGCATATTCATTAAGAAGCACAAAGGCGCAACCAAGTACATAGGAAATAATAGAGGTACCTATCAAAAACAAAAACAAAAAGTACATGGGAAATAATAACAACAACAATAATAATAAATATCACTCATCTCAAAAGCCTACATTGATAAGAAATGACAAATTTAATCACTTAACAATTTTTTTTTATAGGTAATCGCATATTCATTAAAAATCACAAAGGCGTAACCAAGTACACAGGAAATATACTAGAGAAATACCTAACTAGAAGCTAAAATAAAGGATCTAAAAAAAAAAATGAAAGCTCAAAATATTAAAACCAATGGTTGCAACCCAATGAAAAAGAGTCTTAAAAGAATAAAGCCTTCAATTCCACCAATGTTCTTTTGCAATCTTCAAAGCTGCGATTATTTCTTTTTGCTTTTTTGATAAGTAATGAAAGCTTTATTGAAAAAGCGTAAGGCGCCCCTAAGTACATAGACCGTATACACACAGAGCTCCCACAAGTCCAAAACCCAAGCAACAACAAGAACACCCTCAACCCAACCAACCCATCAAGCCCACCACCCAAAACCCACGAGACAACAGAGCCCAAAACCCTCAAACACTAAGACACGTGAGCCTTGCCTTTTCCACCCCTAGATGATTCTCCCTTCGCATCATAGTTAATGGAGCATTCTTAACCTTCCAAGGGTATCCTCTATTAAGTCTTTGATCCCCTCATCCCCAAACAAAGCCCAATCTAACATAGTGGCAAGGGGAAAATCAACAAAGGGCATGAAAACTCTCTATCCTCCTCATCCCAAAAATCTCCATCCTCCCCATCACTAACCACCAACTCCGAAGTCGAACCATACTCATACTTTGGGGTATAGCTCCGATTATTTCTTTCCCCCCAAAGACACCACATAAGACACGACGAAATCATTTCCAAAGTGCATCAAGCTAAATTATACCACTTAGTGCTCTCTAGTAAGTGAAGAGATCTACCACCCAACTAGGCATAACCCAAGCCAACCATACATTGCTGAAGATAGAATTCCAAACAACACTAGCAATTTCACAATGGAGTAGAAGATGATCCACTGACTCCTCATTCTTCTTGCACATGCAACACCACCTAACCGCAATGACATATCGTTTCCTTAGATTATCCATAGTAAGAATCTTCCCTAATGCGTTCGACCAAGCAAAAACGCCACTCTTAAGGGAACCTTATTCCGCAAAATACTCCTCCAAGGGAAAGGAATACTATTATGGGGACCAAGAACATTGTAGTACGATCTAACATCAAAGAACTCTCTCTTGGAAGGAACCCAACAAAGCTTATCTTCACCACGCTATCTCACTTTGAAGGAATACAAGGTGAAGAACGAGGTATAGAGATCCACCTCCCAATAGTGAGCCATGCTAAGAAAGTTAATATTCCACAAATATGAGGCACTAGAAAGCTCTAAATGGTCTGTCACTACAGCATCCTTAAAACATGCAATGCTATACATGTCTAGAAAAGTTATCTTGAGGGCTTGATTCCCACACCATACGTCATGCAAGAATCTAATTTTGGAGTCGTCACCTACCACAAATCTAGTATAGCTAGAAAACTCCTCTCAGTCCCTCCAGATATTTTTCGAAAACCCACCCCATACAACCCATGCACCTCTCATTTAAACATTACCCGCCCCATTCACTACCGTATTTTGAATCCACAACCAACCGTCATAAGGTCTCTCTCTCTCATAAGAACAAAGTCAAAGCCGCTTCCCTAAAAGAGCTCGGTTGAACACAAGGAAATTCCAAACCGCCAACCCTCCTGAGATCATAGTACACACCTCAATCCAACTAACCAAGTGATATTTGAAATCTTCACCACGACGCCCCATAAAAAATCTCATTGTTCAGGTAACTCTCTCATCCTTTGACAAGTACATCATCTTCCATCTAGTCCAAAGACGCTCTATCTTCTCAATAAATGTCATCCCAAATAGATTTGGCATTAAACAAGGCTCCCAAGAGAAGACCTAGATATTTCGTAGGCAAAGAAGATACCATGTAACCCAAAATACTAACAAGACCTTCTACATTGCCAACTGGGACCAACTCTAATTTAGTCAAATTAATCCTCAAACCTGAAACCCTTTTTTTTTTTTTTTTTGGATAAGTAATGTTTTATAATCAAAAGCGCAGAGGGGCCAACCCTACTGCACAAGGAGTATAAAAAGTGAGCGCCTAGTTAGAGGGAGAAAAAAGAATGAGAACTCAGAAAAACTAATCACTAACGGAGCTAGCCAAGCGGCTGTCCAAGTGAATAGTGTAAAGTCCTTGTGGAATCCTCAAAGCATCTTGCATTTCTTTCGCTCCATACACACCACATAAGACATAAAAGAATCATCTTCCACACAACCGCACTCCGAGAGCGCCCTCCCATCCACCAACAAGCATACAAATCCTCCACCCTACAAGGCATAACCCAATGCAACCTGAACCGACTAAAGATAGCATGCCATAGTGCACGTGCAACCTAAAACTGTTTCAAAGCATAAAAAAATTAAAAATTAAAAAAAAGAAAGAAATGCAAGTTGCAAAGATGACGGGATTTGCCCCACTAAATATCAAGGTGCTGTCTGCAAACAAAATATGAGAAATATTGATAGCACCACCACTCCTAGGCCCCACCATGAATTTTGATAAAAGACCCTGATTCACTAAAGTAGAAATCTTTCTACTTAATGCCTCCATAACAATAACGAATAGAAAGGGAGACAATAGGTCTCTTTATCTCAAGCCACAAGAGCTATTAAAGAAACCCGCTGGAGTTCCATTCACTAATACAAAAAAGCGCACCAAGAAAACACAATATGCTATCCATTTACACTACATCTCCTCAACATATGCAAGAGAAAATCCCAATTGACATGATCATAAGCCTTTTCAATATCCAACTTGCACAACACACCTAGTTCAGCAGATCTAATCCTACTATCAAGGCATTTGTTGGTGATGAGAACAGAGTCTAGAATCTACCTACCCCTGATGAAAGTGTCCGAGGCTTAGAAATGATCTTCTCCACTATCATTTTCAACCTTTAGCTAGAACTTTGGCAACAAGTTTATACACTCCAGCCACTAAGCCAAAAGGTCGAAGATCCTCAATGTCTATGGCACCTGGTTTCTTCAGTATAAGAGAAATGAATGTGGCATTGAGGGTTTTTTCAAACATAACTCTAGTGTGAAAATCGTGGAAGTCATTCATGATTTCTATTTTGAGCACCTCCAAACAGTCTTAGAAGAAACCCATGGTAAAACCATCAGGATCCGGAGTCTTGTCATAGTTTAACGGCTTTCACCACCTTTGGGACCTCATTTTCCTCAAAGGTCTCTCCAAACAATTAAATCATTTAATCATTTAACCATAATTCCAACAATATTAAAAATAACTATTACCTTTGTAAGACTCACCCATCCTTACAAATTCTCCACTTTGAGAAAGCAAGCATTTCAAGGAATAAAGATTAAATGCTTGCACACCTACTCACAATATTTTTTTATTTTTTATTTTTTGTAAGTTACTCACAGTATATTAACATTCCAATCTTTTCCTTGCTTGTACATTAAAAGGTGGAGAAAAAATATACATCACATTACATGTAATCCATGTGATGACAGAGGACATAATGGGGAAGTGATCGAGAAGAAATGTCATTGATTTTTCATAATAGACTAATTTTGGGACATAAAAAAGGAAACTTGTACCTAAACTATGGGACAAAGTAATAAGTAAATCACTCTTGCATAAAGTTTTAAAAAAAATCGAGGTTCATTTTTCTGAACCAAAGAGTAGAAGTCAATTTAAATTATGAACACATTTCACATCAATAAAGGTACAAAATGAAAACAGAGTATGAAGAGACGATAATAAGGAAAGAAAGAAAAAGGCAAGGAACTAGGAGCAAATGTACGCTGATAAAGTTATCGGAAGGAGAAATGGGAAAAAGAAAGAGGAAACTACAAATATCATTGAGGAAATTTTTTTTGATAAGTAATGGACACATATCATTAAATTCGTAAGGCGCTCCTAAGTACACAGAAAGTATACAAGAAGGAGTGGCAAGCTAAAAGGAGCAAAACGAACAAGAAAATCACTATGACTAATCATCAAAGGAGAAACATAAGCAACAGTCCAAAGATACAAAGTTTTGAAAAATAATAACTTAATCTTCTCCAGTGACCTCTCTTGGTCCTCAAAACTTATGTCATTCTTTTCCTTCCATAAACACCATAAAAGGCACATAGACACCATCTTTTACACAACAATAGTCCGCATACTGCCTGCAGTTCACGTACAGTTGTCTCCCAGTCCTCTTCATAGTTGCATTCTAATTCCCCACCAACAAAGTTACAATAATAGTAGAGAGCAGTGATACATACAATCCTTTTAAAATACTTATTTTAAATGTCAGGGTTATGGCAACAATTTTCTTCCTCTAAATAATTTAAGGAAATAAAAAATAATAATCTAGGGCAGTTGGTAGGACTTTAAAACCAAAGCATCAACTTAAGTCATTCAAAATTTACATCTCAAGTCTATACTCCAGAAGTAAAATCATTTAATCCTATTACATAGATTTTCATGCCAGAACCAAAGTCCACCTATAGCGTATCAAAAGGAAATAACAAAGTACAAGAAAATAACATATTTTGTACCAGAGTAATATGACAAATAAAATATAATTTAGCAGCAAGACTCCAACACCCTTCACATAAATGCCCAAAAGCAATAGTCAACTTGGTTTGGTTGATGAGGAAACAGAAAAATGAAGGGAAAAAAAAAATAGTCACAGCAGTAGCTTTTCTCTTCTTTTTGGTTTTTAATCTACAAAGTGAAGCCAGGCAAAAGACACAAGCCGTTTTATTGTTCATTGAAGGTGTAACCATACAACAATATAGGGCCTTTCCAGATTCAGAACTTCTCATTTCTTCTCTTTTTTCCACTAAAAACTTTTTCAGACAAACTAAAAAGACCCAACTAACTCACAAAAAAAAAGGACCCAACTAATCTAAGGCGTATACTTCTACTAAGATCAGTTGAATATTATATTACTTATGCACATTCTGTGACCAACCAACAGGAAAAAAACTCACGTCTCTAAATTAACAACAGTAATAACTTATTCTTTGCCAACATTTCCTGGCCAACCAAATGACCTCAACTCAACATTTTATCATGGACCGAAATAGGACAAAAAAACTAGACTGCAAAGATAAACGTAGGGTGATAGATTTAATTACATTTTATAAGCCTTGATGTAGATACTGCCGCCAGAGCCACCTCCACCTTCGGTCCCTCCATCACCTCCATCGGCCAAAATACTCCCCTCCACCACAACATACCCCACAATCTCCATCTTCACCCGCCCACCCCCTAATCCGCCATAATCGGCCTCCTTGCTTGTCGTCCCACCCCGGCTCCCGAAACTGCATGGCTTATGCAGCGACGACCACGAGTAGGCGTCGCCGCCCCACACGTCCTCCGGGAGTTTAGTCTCGTCCACCAAACAACACGCGCCCCTCCCGCCATGCCCCCCACCTGCCCCGCTAATCCCCTGCGGGGTCCCGCTTGTCTCGGGCGGCGGCTGCCCCGCCAGCCCGGTCATGTTCACCACCGAACCATTGAGGAAGCTCGCGTTGTGCGCCGCGAGCTCAAAAGATCCGCTCACGATCGATGACTTGATGCCTAGACTAAAATTACCAGAAATGTTGACCGTTATTAGACATCCGGGACGTGGACAATGGAATCTCACCCCGGGTTGGATGTAAAAACTGCCCTTCCCTTCTATGTACGCGTCGCGGGTGAGGTTCACGTCGCTGACTATCTGACACGTGGTGTCCAGCGTGCCGATGCCACCGAGGTCATCGGCGCACGAAACGGAAGGCGGGAGAGGTGGCGGCGGCGGAGGAGCCGGAGGCGAGTAGTCCTGGTGGAATAGATTGTATTCATAATCACCACCGTCGGAATCGTAGTTTGTGGTGGCGAGAACGAGGATACGGTTCGTGAGGGTTACAAGGGCGAAGAGAAGAAAGAAATGCAAAAAATGAGGGCGAAATCGAGCCATTCACTGGTGGAGAAAGTCATTAGAATGGAGGGCCGGATTCGATTCTCGAGTGAGTAGCATTTGAAAAACCCACGGAAAGATAGGCTTCTCCGTCTATATGAATTCCTGGAACACCCACTGAGAACTGAAAACCCTAGAGATGGCTCAGGCGAGACAGAGAGAGAGAGAGAGAGAGAGAGAAGGAAGAAAGTCGGTGGAGGAAGAGAGAGAGAGTGAGAGTGAGAGAGAGAGAGAGAGAGAGAGAGAGCTTTATATTAATTTTGGGAGGATAAAGAAATAGTGATTAGACGAGGTCGTTTTAGAGTGAGCTTGAGGTTTGCGTGGCGTTTCATTTTCAGGACAGATTATTCGCTGCCACGGGATGAGGCGTCTGTGGTAGCGTGGTTCAATTATTCAATCATTTTTTTTTCTTTTTTATTGAAACTCAAAAAGTTGCCATAAAGAACGTTCCCTGTTTAAAGTTAAAAACTGAATGAAGATTTTTCCTCCACGCGCGGTGGGTGCCCGTGTGGAGTGCCTGGCGCGACGTTAATCAACGAAATAGAGCAGTGCTTGATCCACCCGGAGGGAGGAACTCCACCGTGTCACCTACGGCATATTATTCGGCCAGCGATGACAGTTGATATGCAATATGCGTTTTTTCTACGTCGGAAGCTTCACGTGTGCCTGGCCTGTGACCGTTTTGCGGGTGATGGCGTCCGTTTCTTAAACAGAATTGTTGATGCTGACCGGTTTGGGGACACGCGTATCAAAGTAACTAAAAACAAATGACACCCACAAAAATAAAAAATAAAAAAAAAAGTTTGTCGGAGCATCTTGCTATTTTAGCCTTTCAAAATACATTTTCTTTTTATTTTAACTACTAATTTTCAATACAAACTCTATCATATTATTCATTCAACTATTTATTTTTTAAAATATTATTTTTATTAAAAAGAGCGATAAGGAAGAAAGAAAGAAAATAATAAATAAAAAATTACTGTTATGTGTTACAATAATACTTTATATGTTAATATGTAGCAAAATTTTTATTTTGAAACATGTATTGGAGACTAAATTTAATTGATAAAAACTAAATATAGCTATTTTCAGCTCTTTAGAGCATCTACCGGAGATGCTCTCATAAGCTATATCGAGAGATTGCTTGGGTGAAATAGTTTGGTTCCTTGGATTTGATCATTTCCTCTCTTCTTTTTTTAAGGGTTTTTCCTTTTGCTAAAAAGAAGTGGTATTTTTTTTCTGAACAAAATTGCTCCTATTTTTAAGGCAAACAGAGGCATCGTGTGGCACGTGTGCATGTGTGTATACATATGTGTATAAGCTGAATTCTTAAGAAAATTGGTTAAAATTGCAACAAGTGGTGTTACATTCGGTTGCACTTTTAAGTGAAATGTGTGTTTGAGTGAAATGTGCATTTATGTAACATTATGCTATTTAATTAGGGTTAGGTGTGCTCTAAATATTGCATATGTTTGTTAGAGATTGATTCTAAGTACCTAAATGGGAGAAAATCGGATTTCACTTTGGACTTTAGTTATTTTCTGCAGTGATCGATCAACTGATGTGGACCATCGATCAATCAAGCTGACTCAGCCCTAACAATCAATTGACATAGGATCAATCGATTGATGTCAATCTATATGCAAATGAAATGTTGGCACCTCAATGATTATACACGACCATGCAAGACTATTTGAGGATCTAAATTATTCAATCTACTCATTTTCATCCTCCTTTAGTCCATAAAACCCTAGAGAGAGACAGAGAGAGAAAAAAGAAGAAGAATAAGGATTATTGAAGTTTACCTTCAAGAAATGTAACGTCTTACTTTAATCTCATTTCCCTTATCCTATTAAGCATATTTGCATGATGTTTAGCTACCGTTTATGATTTATTTTCGTAATTTAATATGTAGATTTTTTGTTTAGGGATTTTAGGTTGAATCTCTAAGGTTTTATATTGATTCTTAAGTAGTAGGCTATAGCTTTTGATAAGTATGTGATATTTTGTTGATTCATTATTGTTTAACCCACTGTTTTAGAACCATGTGTTTTGAAGATGTTTATGCGTAGATTTGTTATTGGATTCAATGTTTGATGAGAAAGGTTGGAACTTTGATGTGTAAACCATATATTAAGGTATAGTTTATGCTTATGATAGTATTAGAAGTTGTATTATGACTCAGATGGTGTTAAATTTGGTAAAGTTATGACTTTTTTAGACAATGGAGACTATGCCAAAACATCAAACGATCAATCCATTGATGACGATCGATCAAATGTCTCAACAAACAATTGATGCTCTAGTAAAAGGTCTATTTTGTCCAATTTAGGTTTAAGAGTGTTTTTAACTTAGGTAAAGGACAAATGATAACACCTTATACAGATTTTGGACTCGGAGAGTATGGAGACATATACCAAGGAGACCTTTTACTACTATGGTGGGTAAAACTCACACGAATACTCATTATTTGAACTCTTTTACAACGTGAAACTTTACTTTAGGCCCTTGAACTACCACATGTTTTGAGAAGACCCTCTAAATTTCAAAAACTCTCAATTTAAACCCCATAACTTTCAATTTCAATCAATTGACTCCCCTCCGTTAGATTGAGTCGTTAACCCCAAACGAAATGGCCATCACGTGTGATGCACGTGATTTTTTAACCCAACTCCACCCGTTATACCCCTCACCCTTTGTAACCTATATGTTTAAACATAAACACGTGGTTGACCTATGTTACATAGACAATTTCAGTGAAGAACTTGACCCACACTAAGCTGAAGAACTCGACCCACACACACTAAGCTAAAGATCTCGACCTACACGAAGCTAACCCACTACGGGTTGTTGCTCTCAAGCAGATTTGAAACACATTACCCACTACCGGTGTGGTCACGGCAATGAACGATGGAGCACTTTGAGGGTGAGCTTAGCGAGTTAGGATCGAGCTATCTGATTTGTAAATGTGGTATCAAGACAGTGATCAAAACAGCTTGCACAACTAAAAATATGGGCAATAGGTTCTACGCATATGTAAATTATGTGGTAAGAAGTGCTTGATAATTAAATTTGAACTGAAATTTCATTTTTCTAGGTAGATGCCTAAGTCCTTTAGTGATGGGTTAAACCCTAATTTGTGTGATTGTGCAGAATAAAAATAAAATAAAATAAAAAAATCGTAGTTGCAATTTTTTTAAAAAAATTGGTTGAACCTGAAATTTGTTTGTACGGTGATCGAATGGTGTTGATGTTGATGGAGTGGCAACATAATTTGAAGTCTGAGAGGGCACTGATTGAAACAACCATCTTGAAATGAAAGATTAAACTTGTTGAATACAACTCAAAAATGGAAGTTGATGCTGCTAATTTTGCATTGAAACTAGAAAGGCAGAAGAACAAGTATCGTTCAATGCAACTGAAGTTTTGAGTTGCAGTTGTATATTGTTGGTGTCTTGATGTAACACCCCCAAAATTAGCCTTAGCTAACCTGGCAGGGTTACTAGCACCCCAGTTAAACCAACTTGTGGCTAAATAAGAAATCGTCCCTCTAAGCATTTTCAAAGTTAATGCCTAGGAAGGTGAGATAAATCTGAGAAACTATTAAATCATCAAATGGACAAGTATATTCATCGAAATTAAAGACATGGAGCCACTAGCAATAATGTAAAACAAACCTAATAACAGCATGAAGATTCTAAGCCAAGTCCATAGTGGCAACCATACCACTCTATGTAGGGCTGGCAAAACAGGTATTCATTTATCCTATGCTTGTAACTATTCTTTATGGCGCATAGAAGAACCTTATTATAAAAATACATGCATAGGATAAACGGGTCGTAAACGAGTCATGTCAGGTATCTATTTTGCCAGCCCTCTATGTTCTAGTGTTAAACTTCCTAAAAGGGGAATAACATCGTAAGTCTAATGACTTAGTAAGTAAACATCACAATTAGGTATGATTGAGCCCATTTAAGTAGAAATAAACGTGCAGTTTTAGTAAATATTTTAAAGAAGGTGTTGTCTCCATTAATGTACTTTGTGAGTATGGTTTGGTTAATAAAAAGAGTGGTGTACTCCCGGCAACAATCACCTAAGTATTTTAATGCAAGAAAACTAATGTTTTATAGGTCATAACTCTCATGTATAGTTTACCCGAAATATTATCCATTCTCAGCAAGGTTGGCGCTGTCCCGAGGGACCTGTAATACAACACCGGTGCCCCGGATATTATAGGCTATCGTCCATAACATTAGTGGCATGACTAAGTCCGACCTCAGGTGGCCCACACCACTAATGATGTACATTCTATAGTAACCAACCATTAAGTTGATGCTATTAATTTTGCATTGAAACTGGAAAGGCAAAAGAACAAGTATCGTTCAATGCAACTGAAGTTTTGAGTTGCAGTTGCATGTTGTTGATGTCTTGATGTAATGGCCCCAAAATTAGCCTTGGCTAACCAGGTAGGGTTACTGGCAATTACTCCAGCTAAACCAACTTGTGGCTAAATGGGAAATCGCCTCTCTAAGCATTTTTAGAGTTAATGCATAGGAAGGTGAAATAAATCTGAGAAACTATTAAATCATCAAATGGACAAATATATTCATCGAAATTAAAGACATGGAGCCACTAGCAATAATGTAAAACAAAGTCAGGTCCGTAGTGGCAACCGTACCACTCCTATGTTCTAGTGTCAAACTTTCTAAAAGGGGAATAACAGCGTAAGTCTAATGACTTAGTAAGTAAACATTACAATTAAGTATGATTGAGCCCATTTAAACAGAAATAAACGTGCAGTTTTAGTAAATATTTTAAAGAAGGTGTTGTCTCCGTTAATGCACTTTGTGAGTATGGTTTGGTTAATAAAAAGAGTGGTGTACTCCCGGCAACAATCACCTAAGTATTTTAATGCAAGAAAACTAATGATTTATAGGTCATAACTCTTATGTATGGTTTACCCGAGATATCTTAGCAGGGTTGGCGATGTTCCGAGGGACTTATAATACAACACCGGTGCCTCGGATATTGTAGGCTACCGTCCATAACATTAGTGGCACGACTGAGTCCAACCTCGGGTTGCCTATACCACTAATGATACACGTCCTATAGTGACCAACCATTAGGGAATGGTTGCGCCGGCCATGAAACCATTAGATCCAAAGCCCACACACACACACATTTGACCATAAAATGAAGTCTATATAGTAAGCTCATGGCCATTATTCCGCACGTATCAATGCCCATGTCATACGATGCATCTTATCAACTAGTTATTAAAGCAGTTACCAAGTTATTATAAAAAATGGACATGTTCATATCATATGCGTGGTCAGTCAACTAACATGCCCACATTTTTGAGAAAGTGTTTGTGAGTGTGGTTACTTACCTTATGCGCTCGCTTGAGTCCTCCGACATCACAAAAACCCTACTATAACGAAATATGACATATCGTTATGCGCAGTACTAGAGGACCTCTATGAGTAAGATGCTAAGTCCTATTTATTAAAAGGGTTACTGGACTCTAAAATACACAAGTGAGGGCAAACGCTTGGCTTCGTGGCCGTACGTATGGACTCGAGGGCGTACGTTCGGTCAGTGAGTTAGGCAATCCGGCCAAAAGCTTCAAACTGTATTTTAAGGTTTCTATAAAATCTATAGGCTACTATAACTCCTTCTAGGCTACTAAATAAACACATGCATCATAAAAGGAAAACACATCAACATGCAATACGAGGAAATCAAAAAGCTTTTAAAACTCTTTTGAAAACATTTCTTGATTTGTAAGGAAAGTAATAAAAGCTTGACATAACGTCTTTTGAAAACTCATAATATCAAGAAAAGCAATAAGAACAACATTGAGAGTATAAAAACGGGCAAGGGTTTACCTTGGGAGGTTGCAAGAACACCAAGCTTTCTCCCTTCTCTCTCAAATCAAAAACTCACAAATCACTCACATTGAGGTTTCTCAGAGAGTCTGGGGTGTCAGAATGGGTTCAAGGGGTTATGGGGGTTGGTATTCATAGGCCAGAAGATCTAAGGACGCTACCAATTGCTTATGTTTTTACTTTTTCATTCAAACAAAAAATTCTCTCAAAAATTTGGAACTAGAATAGGGTCTAATTAATTTAATTTAAAATTGTTTTCAAGATTACAATTCCCTATAGGTTCGACCTCGCACTTGCAATCCATTAACTATAATTGATTCGTACACTTGCGAGTTAAATAAATTTGCACAACACCAAGCCCATATCATGACCTTGTTCGTCCGAGTATGCTCCTCATAAGTCAGTATGGGCTCTTGGGTAGCACTTTTTATAGGAATGCTGGTTTTCTGAGGCACTCTTGGGCCTCCTACCTTCTCTGAAGGTGTGAACTCCCATCTTCCCCGAGCGAAGAAGAATTTTCTCTTCCCCCCCCCCCCCCCCCCCGATTGCTGGTGAAAGTCTTTTCCAAATTTACCAACTTCCCTCACCAAGATTGGAAGTTGTAGAGTGAGTCACTCCTAGGGTTCTTTATGAACCTGTACGCCCATAAAAGTTCTTTGACAGTGAGGGAATTCTCTTCCCCAAGGACTATTGGCCAGAGAATTACACAGCGAAAGAAAACCCTCCAGGCGTTGGGTATAATCTGGTGGGGAGCCACATTCAGGTGACTCAACAACTCCCGAACAATCCTTGGGAACGGTAGCCTAAGGCCTGCACGGAACATCGCCTCATACAAGCATACTTCATGTTCGTCGGAGCGTACTATAGCACCCTCCTCATCGTCGAACCAAAGCTCCACCGATTTTGGTATGTAGCAATCCAGCTTGACCCATTTCTCGTCATCTTTGGTCAAGAGAGCCTACCACATGGCGAGGTAAATGCCACCCTCACCACCATCTTAATCCGATCCTTCACAGTCACCCATGAGGCACAGGAACTCGAGATATAAAGCCCGAGGGATGCAAGGGTAACCACCGCGAATCAGCAAATTAGTGACGGATAAACGAAGATGGTCACCTGCCGGTTCAATAAACGAGAGCAGAAGGTCCAAATATCTAAATACTAGACTGTCGGAGTGGATGAATGGAACACACAAAGGAATTTGATGCATTTGATCAACTGAAACCCTAAAGAATACTACTCCTAAGAAGTAGTATTGAGGAAAACAGGTGGAATGGAAGCAAGCTAGTAGGGGTAAAAGATGAACAGAAGCTTTAAAAAGCAAAAATGAAATATTGGCAGAGTGAAATGACGAGAAATAGAAGAAAGAAGAAGATTTTCCGTTTTATAGGATGTTGGGAAGACGAAGAGCTGCAATGTTGGGATATTCAAAAAGCGCATGAAATCCTAACAATACCTTGGGAACACGCGCAATGAATGCGCCGAAGGTCTTATCACTGCAAGTGATGGCGCACGATAACCGAAAGTACGACCACACCTTGTGGGGTAACTGTTGGGTCGTGGATCGAAAGTCAATAAGGCTTGACAGGCCTCACGGCCCAAAGATCTATCAAACTTGTTATGGGCTAAGTCCACATGAAGGCCATCATTGAAGCTTGACAGCTGGTCGGCCTCCAGGGCATAATAGTCTTATACCGATGATAGATCGGTCATCTCACATAATAGATATATGTTATCCCCACTCAAACGGGATAGAATACTATTCAAATTCAAACTTTTGACCGAGAACTACTCGGGCCTTCCTATCTAATGCTAGCAAAGTTCAAACTACTTATCCCATAATTTTAGGCTACTAAGATCATGGGGTGGCTAACAAACTCTATCCTTTGTGAATAGCTGCCTAGCAGATATCCAGGGATAAGAGAGCCAAAGCGTGCGGGAAACAAACTCTATTCCATGCCTATAAATATAGGTCGTAACTTAAATCAAAGGTAAGCGCAACTCTTGCTCTTGAACTTTTGTTGCTTATATACTCTTCCCTCAAAATACTGACTTAGGCATCGTAGCTTCTCCTGCCGGAACATTACCAGTTGCTCTGATCCTTGTTCTTTTCTTTTCTGTGCAGCCCGACACATCCTCAAACACCGCAGCACTACTCGGAATCTGTGCCACGTCACTTCGAAAAACTATGCATCAACAGCAGCCATTGAATTGTACAACCTTTGAAATTTTTAGGGTACCTCAGGCACTAGTCTCCCAACCATCAAAATTAGACAACTTCCCACATTAGTGCTTCTAATTGTGTAGCAATAATCCCATAAACGATGGTACTACTCATTCATTCGTGCCCTATATAAAGAACTCACATAGACATCAACATTCCATTTGGCTTTCACTTTTTTTTTTGTAATACCTTAATGGGCATGTTTGGCTATTCTCTTAGTATCCATGCACCAATTAGCAATCTGATAAGTGCTAAAATATTCATATTTTCAGCCCTTAACTTGCATGTTTTAATCCTTTGGTTTTGGTTAATTAGGCCATTTTACTTCATTTTTGTATTTTCTTTGTTTTTTAGGCTTTTGGAAGAAAAGAAAGCGTTTTTGGAAGAATTACAAGCTTAAAGGGCAAATTGGGAAGACCCAGAAGATATGGTTGAGCTTAGCCAATCATGGTTAAGTTTAATCAAATAGAGGAAAGGATCAATTCGGAATTTCTCACATTGAAGTCAAATCGGATTGGATGAAAAATTGGATTCTGAACATGTCTCGGTATTTTGATCATAACTTTCAGCTCAGATATCCGGTTGAGATGATTCAAGCGGCATTGGAAATCTAACTCAATGGGCTACAAATTATTGTGGAATATTATTTTCCCAATTCGGAGTGCCACAAGGCCAAAATCAGGCCGCAAGACAGGACCACAATTTTGGGCGAATCCTACTCCGATTTGGACTTGGGTTTTCTTTATCCTAATTGGACTTGTACTTAAAACTCCGAATTTCCTAGGATTACCAGGGCTTCTAGGACTCTCCTAAGCTCTATAAATAGACCCCTAAGCCTCACAATTTAGAGCATCCAAAAATCTTTGGAAGAGGCACAACTTGGGGAGAGGGATTGGATGCTACTTCTAAGAGCAGTTTTTGGTTCTTTCTTTCCCTTCTCTTTTCTTTTTTATTTTAATTATGTGTAACTAACTCTTAAGGAGGGCTAGATTGAAGCCATAATTATGTTTATTTAATATTTCAATATTGGCGCCTTTGTGATAATCATATTGTGTTATTTAACTTGATTAATACCTGCTTTCATGAATTCCTCATATGTGTCTGTCTGGCCAACATATGCATGTGGTATCGACTAGTTAGTTAAATCAATTTGGATGATCGAGTCCTGGGTTTAACATAAGTAACAAAAGTAATCCACACCGGGTTCTTGGGTTAATCAACATGGGGAACCGGGAGTAGACACCCATGCCCTAGGCCTCATGTGTTTGTCGACTTCCACAGATTTATGTTTTATTAAAAAACAACTTAGTAGACACACATGCTAAATCCTTTAAGAAAGAAAATAATTAGAGTAGACACTCATGCCTAATTCGTTGCTTAGGGAAATCAATAGCTTAAGGAGTAGACATTCATGCCCTTAGGTTGGCAAACATTAAGTATTTATAATATGATTGGATCATTGGCATATTGTTATATTATCTAAGCATGATTAGTAGTGGATACCAAAGCCCTACCTTTACCTTTACCTTTACTTTATCTTTATATCTTTTATTTATTTTTCTCAATATCAAATCTGTGACAATTTGATATTTTAATTAATTCGAAACAAAATCACAATCCTCGTGGGATCGACCTTGTACTTGCTGCACTATACTATTGTTTTGATCTTGTGCACTTGCGAGTTAAAACGTACTAAATATTATCTATTAATTTAGGTAGTATTTAGGCACAACACAATCCAACTTGAAATGACCATATGATTTTGGTATATCCAAGTGCAAGTGTGTTTTGGCCTCAATTATACTAAAATAAATGTCAGCTCATCCTTCGCATGTCTTCCATATACCATATACTTGCACATTGTGTCTTTACATACAATCACAGTCATTTTCTTTTCATTACTCTTGAATATCAAATCATTTCATCTCATAATGTTATATTGTCTCATAGCTTTTCTAAACTCAGCAACATCATGAAATGTATTTCCTACGATCAATACTAGATTACTCAAGTCAACGAACCTAAACTGCGGGATGAGTTCACTACACTATTATTATCACTACAATGTGGTGACCTAAGCACATCATTGTCATCCATATATAAACCATCTTCTCTTTCTTCCCCACCTATAGATTCTCTATCATTTCCATCACTCTCTCCAACATTTCCATCACCCTCCACAACATTTCCAGTACCCCCACGATTTTTAGCAATGTCATCCCCTTTTACCTTTGCCTCCATTCCCAACTCTTCATCATTTCTAGCATGCTCATCAACGTTCCCATAACCATAAGTACTCTCCTCATCTAATTCACGACCATTTGTATCATAACTAAGAACATCATTCCAGAAAGCATCCTTTCTAAACACAATCGCCCTCTCATATTCTAAATCATCTTCATCATCAACTACTTCATCTCCTTCAACTTCCACATCTACTACAGCATATATAACTATATACAACTCTACAAGATCATGACATACATGGCGTGAGACCATTTTAGTTACATCGTGGTCAGAGGAGAAAAGTTTTAACCCTAGTTATTTCTATTATACGGGTCAGAGTAATTACTAACAATGCCACCAATATAATTACCCCTATGTTGCCGGTTAAAGGTACCCCCCATGATGCACTTCAAACATAAATGACTGTGGACCCATCACGTGTCCTGCCACATCCATTAAATTGAAATTTTGTAAATATGCAAATCAATACACCAAATGTGAAAAATGTGTAAAAGCATATGATAAGAAAGTTTTAAACTTATTTAATTTTTGACAGGGTCATTTGCTACTTGTGCAACAAAGGACCACATTACCCCATACTCAACCTCACTTAAGACCAGCCATCAGCCATGAAACAATCAACACCAACTTCACAAAAAATATTGAAGTAACCTACCAATAAGCATTTATATTGTCCCCTAAAGCAACCAAACAATGAAAAGTAATGAAACTTGCCACTTTATTCAGGTTATAATATTCAAAGTGGTAATTATGTGTCCAACAAAAGCAACAAATAGGGGACCACACTTCAGTACTAAAAAACGACTAAACAATGACAAGATGACAAAAAAATGACAATTTTTAAGAACATTATTAAAAATAAAAAAATAAAAAAATAAAGAACAACAAGATGACCCACTTTGCAAAACATGAATATAAATAGAAAAATCAAATATGTCAACACTTTCATAAGCGTTACATGTAAAACTCCCAAAGATCCAATACAAATCAAACACAAATTTTAAAAAATAACAACTATAAACCCTAAGAAATAAATTTGAGAAAAATACAGTTTACTCCCATGAAGTATCCACCCATTTTCGTTTTGACGCGCAATATGTAAAAATCGATGAAAGACCCCCACAATGTATCAAACATTAACAAAAATGCCCATCCGTCAATTTTATCTGTCACTTTGGACGGAAATGCAGGCTTGTGTGACACACGTGATTTTTTTGATGTTAACATGCCCAAGTTACCCCTCAATAATGAGTGCCTTTCTGCATCCACTTTTTTCGTTTTGACACCCATTGAAAGTGGTTAGAGTTTGAACATATTCAATGAGGTGAGTATATATGTATTTCTTTATTTGGGACAAAAGCTTAGTGAAAAATCAGATTGTTAATGTTTAGGGTTGTTGCCTATTTGGGGGTGTTGGTGTATTTTTGTCAGAGACGAAAATTGGTTACAATGTGAGTGGATTTTTGTTTTTTTTGATTTTGTGAGAAAATGTTGGTGAAAATCATTTGGGTTGTCGGCTATTTGGGGATTTTGGTAAATGTTTGTCAGATATGAAATTAGATAGTTTTGGAGGATGAAATTTCTTCCTTTATTATGTTGCAAGTTGTTTTGTTTTGCCTTAGTTGACGAATGATATGTTGTTGTGGGTTTTTTTTTTTGGATAAATATATTATAAGTCCATGAGTCAACCCGCCAAAACTAAAATCTCCCTAAGTTTTTTTTTTTTTTTTTGAAAATTTACTCCATGAATCAATCGAAATGCCAATAAAATCCCTACTGTCAAAATTTTATAACCGCCGTTAGTCCCAATCAAAACACACAATTTTGCTACGTCAGCATATTAATTTTTTTTATTAATTTAATTTAAAAATTAAATCAAAAATACAAAAAAAAAAAAAAAAAAAAAAAATTCCAGAGAGAGCATCGATGGTAGGGTTGCCGGAGACACAAAGAGAGAGAGCATTGATGGTGTGTGGCAGTGACCCGTGGGTGGGGGGAAAGGGAAGATGGAGATGGAGGGAAAGATTTGGGGATTTCTCTCTCCCTTAGAGCATCTCCAACAGTAGCTGTAAGTTAGCTTTTTAGTTAAATTTAGCTATTTTGTTAACTTTTCTTACTCCAACAGTTACTGTAAAGTAGCATTTTTTCTTACTACTGCTACAGTGAACTTTCACAGTTGAAAGTTCACTATAGCAGTAGTAAGTAATATTATTTTCTATTTTCTCTCACTTTCTCTCCCTCCCCCTCTCTGTCGCTCTCTTCTTCCTCCGCCCAAATAAAATGAAGCTTCCACAGGCCAAAAGAGCCCATACCCACCAACCCACAGTGAGCTTGTCTTCCTCGTCCACTTCACGGCGAGCTCATCTTCCTCCACTTTGGGTTCGTCTTCCTCCACTGCACGGTGAGCTTGTCTTCCTCGTCCTCTTCTTCTTCCTCTACCATTACCAAAGAGCCAATACCCACCAACCCCATTTCGTGATCTGTGGATATGTTGGCCAGTTGGAAAATTTTAGTTGCAAATTTGATTTGGGCTTTTTGGGTTCGCTAGGAGTGGGAAAGTTTGTAAGGGTTTTTGGTTCCCAGATATGGGGGAATATGTTTTCGCTCTCTATGTGTGTGTGTGTGTGTGAGAGAGAGAGAGAGAGAGAGAGAGAGATGGGGAAGAAAAGAAAATTGATGCTCTTGAATTCTTGGGGTGAAATTTTGCAACGTTTTGTTGCCTCTGGCTTTCGTTTGGGTTTCTAGAGTTTCTTCTGCTGGTAGGGAGAGAGAGAGACAAGAAAGAGGAGCAAGAAAAATATGGGGTTAAAAAATAATAAAAATTAGATTAAAAAATTAGATTAAAAAATTAGATTTAAATAAAGTAGATTGTAAAATAGAGAGTCTGCTAGAGTTCATTGCAAAAAAGTAGTAGCAAAACTAAAAAAGTTGATTTTGAGTAGCTAAAATAGCCATCAACTACTGAAGATGCTCTAAAGCTCTCTACTATTGCTTCTTTGATTCAAATATAGTTGAGTGGGTGGATTTTGTGGAGGAGAAACAAAAAGCAATCTCCTTGTTTTCCTCATGTACGTACAATTTGGGTTTCTTTGAAAGTTATTGAAAACCAAAAACACAAAAAACGAAAGAGAGAGAATTATGATCTTGCGTTCTTAGGGTGATCATTGATGAGAAAGTTCTTGTTTAGGTTCTTGATGGCTCCTGTTCAGATTTTCTATGCTTGGTCATAGAAAAACTCCAACTGTCCAATGAAAGTGAACACTTCTACACATCCGATGAGAAAATACTATGGGATTAGCTAGAAAATTGACTTGAGCTCTTCCACTTGTGTCACTGAACAGACTCTCCATGGGTTTGTCAAGCCTTTAATTTAGTCAGTTTGGGTCTCCATCGCAGCCTTGTCAAAGAACCTGGAAATTGGCCATCTCTGTTAGAAGAAATCAATCAAACATTTAAGACCAAATCAAGATACCCCAAATGGAAAACCTAATTGAGAATATGGAAAAAAATATTAATTTGTTCTCGAGAGACCCCAAATCCAAATCTGGCCTTTCTTTGGAAATTTTTCACACCTTACCCACCGTTGACGCTCTCTCCGGAATTTTTTTTTTTTTTTTTTTGTATTTTAGATTTAATTTTTAAATTAAATTAATAAAAAAATTAATATGGTGATGTGGCAAAACAATATGTTTTGATTGGGACCAACGACAGTTAGAAATTTTGACGGTAGGGATTTTTTTGGCATGTCAATTGACCTAGGGAGTAAATTTTCGAAAAAAAAAAAAAAAAAAAAAACTTAAATTTTAGTTTTGGCGGGTTGACTTAGGGACTTATAATATATTTACCTTGTTTTTTTAATTTTTTTTATTATCTTGTTGGTGTACTTTCTCTAAATTGGGTTCATGTGCATGTGCAGTATGAGAACTTTATTTTGTGAGTACTTTATGTTTGGTCAATTTTTTTGTCTACATTCTCTGAATAGATTCCTTGAGTCCATGTGCATGGTGGATTCCATTAGAGAAATGATAGCGTCAAAACTCATGTCCAACATAAGTCCAACTTCTCTCCTCTTATTATTTTAACGCTAAAAAATACTCAGAAACTTCTCTCAGCTTTTTGTTTTTTTAATACTCAAAAATATTCAGATACCTAATAGGCAAATACAATCATGCTTGCCAAATTCCCCAAAAATTTTGAAACCTAATACTCTCCCTCTCCCGCCGCTCTACTCTCATTCTCTCACCCTCTCTCTCTCTCTCTTCGGCAAAGGCTCCGGTCACCGGCGAAGACGAACGAACCTCACTGTCTCTCTCACTCCGGCGCAAAAAACGCCCGGGCACACCGGTGGTAAGTGGCCCCTCTTTTCTCTCAGAAAATGGTTGGGTTTTAGGTTAATACACTCCCTCCCTCGCTCACCTCCTCTCTCACCGTCTCTCAGAAAATAGTTGGGTTTTAGGTTAATTTTTCTGCTATTTTTGTCTTCCTCTCCCTCATGTGTGTTTTTAGATTGTGGGTATGCAAAAAGATTGGCTGAAAATTGTACTAAAAATTTGTCTACCAAGTGTTTGATGAAATGTCTTAGTAAGAAATTTTTTAGTGTTTAGTTCGGTCATGTTTGATTTTTTATCTACAACTTGATTTTTGGCTTGAGTTTATATATAGATAATCTTCTATATTTTGTGGGTTTCTTTTTGCTTCAAAAAAAATTGGAATGTTCTTTTGGATTATTCTATTAATCTACAGCTTCTATACAATGATTCTGACATGTATTAATGGTGGTTCTAAGATTCCGTAGCTTCACATATAGGAGAAACCACTTTCATTCAGCCTTTAAAGTAATCGCCCATGATTTTTTTCTGTTGTGCAAATATCTACCAAAATTAATAGGTAAATAATTGTACGTTTTACCTGTAAGTGCACAAGGTCAACATAGTAGTATATGGTGCAAGTACAGGATCATTCCCACAAGGATTGCTGAATTTTTGTTTAAAAATAAATTCCTTAAGTAAAACAAAGATTGATTGTCTAAGTGATGATAATAAAAGATCGGGCTTTGATATCCACCACTAATTATATTTAGCTAATATAACAATATGCCAATGCTTTGATCATGTTATGCATATCTAATGTTTGTCAACCTAAGAACATGGTGTATACTCCTTAGGCTATAGATTTCCCTAAGCAACGAGTTAGGCATGGCGTATACTCTAACTCTTTTCCTTTCTAAGGGATTTAGCATGATGTATACTAAGTTGTTCCTTAGGAAAGCATATATTCTATGGAAATCGACAAACACATGAGGCCTAGGGCATGGCATATACTCTCGATTACCCATGTTGATTAACCCAAGAATTGCGGTGTGGATTCTTTTGTTACTTCTATTAAACCCAGGACTCGGCCATCCAAATTGATTTAACTAACTAGTCCATATCACATGCATATGTTGATCAGGCACACACATAAGAGGAATTCATGCAAGTAGGTGTTAATCAAGTTAAATAGCACAACAAGATCATTACAAGGGCACCAATATTGAAATATTAACTAAACATAACTAGGGCTTCAATCAAACCATACTAATTAAATTAGCTACACATAAAATTGATGTTAAACATCTTCATAAAGAAAAGAAAAGAAAGGAAAAGAATAAACTCGAGACTTGAACTTGAAGAGCTCCTATTCTTACCAAGTATATATATTCTAGAGGCTTAAGGGTCTATTTATAGGCTTTAGAAGTCCTTGACAAAGTAGTAAACCTAGGGATTTCGCAGAGTTTCAGAACCTATTACAATTGGGAGTTGGAAAACCCTAATATGGAAGGAATGACAATCTGGCCGCCACTTGAAGTGTCTCATGCGCACGGGTGCGATCGATCACAACCCGTATGCGCTTGATCGCAAGTCTGCGATCGATCCTTCTTCTGTCATGCGCTCGATCGCTCCTGGCCTGATTTGTGCTTGATCTTCTCGGGTACTACACTCGATCGCAGGTACCCTATGATCGATCGCAATGTCAGGGAGCTCCCATTTTTCCCATCTTCTCTCTTTGAGCCCAAATCATCTAGATTTACTTCATTTTCTTCCAAAAGCCTACAAAGGTATGAAAAACACAAAAAGGAATTAAAATGACCTAATTAACCAAAATCAAAGGATTAAAACATGCAAGTTAAGGGCTGAAAATCTGAATATTTTAGCACTTATCATTTTCCAGATATGTTTTGTTGTTTGCTACATTAGGCATGATTACTCCATTTGGACTTTCTTGTTTGCAAACATTTATTTATTTATTTTTGTAGAGGAAGCTAATGTTTGCTAGCATTAAGCATGATTACACCCACAAGAATAGGTTATTAGGTTGGGACTATAGAGACTTGGAGCTAAGCCAGTTTTGGTCTTGAAATGTCTTGTTCATTTGAAGAATGAAGCAACGTTTTGGTCTGGGGAGCACATGTGATGGAAATGTGTGCTAAAAACATTTAATTTTTAATGGGAATGTTTAATTTCATAAATATTTATATGAAATTGATGAATATTAAGGGTGACAATGTGGGTATTGTTCAAAAAGTTGACAATGCATTCTCTGTACATTGTAAGCATTTTTAGCCTAATTTAACTGCCTATTACACCTACAAGCAGTTTTCCACTGTGAAAAATAGGATGCTCTTATAGCATGGTTCTCGACTCAAGAATTCGCATGGTTCTCGGCTCAAGAACTGCACTGGCATTTTATCCCAAGGGCCAAGGTCATGCTTTGTCTCATTTTGCTGATATGTTCTCCAAAAGTGCAATATTATTGCTATGCTACACATGCACCAAAATTGGCCACAAGAAACCAATAATACATTACCAAGTATTTGTTATGGAATCAAATATGGTCCTTACTCCTACTCAGTTGTTTTCTAAGTGCAAAAAATATGCCAACATCAAAGGCATAAATTACCTATTATATTTTACATGATCTTGGACATAATGACATCCATCAGAGAATGGATACTTGAAAGTTTATCACTAGTAATCGTAGGAAAGAATTGTCAATGGTTGAGAACGACATAAACTTCATTGAAGACGGGCTGCTAAGGAATCATAGAACCACCATTAATACATGTCAAAATCATCGTATAGAAGCGGTAGATTCACAGAATAATCCAAAAAAATATTCCAATTTTTTTTGAAGCAAAAATAAACCCACAAAATATAGAAGATTATCTATATATAAACTCAAGCAAAAAATCAAGTTGCAATAAAAAATCAAACATGGCCCAGCTAAACACTAAAAAAATTCTTACTAAGACATTTCATCAAACACTTAGTAGACAAATTTTCAGCCCAATTTTCAACCAATCTTTTACATACCCACAATCTAAAAACAGACATGAGGGAGAGGAAGACAAAAATAGCAGAAAAATTAACCTAAAAACCAACCATTTTCTGAGAGACGGTGAGAGAAAGGGTGAGCAAGGGAGGGAAAGTATTAACCTAAAACCCAACCATTTTTTGAGAGAAAAGAGGGGCTACTTACCGCCGGTGTGCCCGGAGGTTTTATGCTCCAGAGTGAGAGAGACAGTGAGGTTCGTTCGTCGTCGCTAGTGACCGGAGCCTTTGCCGGAGTGAGAGAGAGGATGATGGAGGGTAGAGCCGCGGGAGAGGGAGAGTATTAGGTTTCGAAATTTTTGGGGAATTTGGGAAGCACGATTGTATTCGCCTATTATTTTATTAGTATTAAAAAAATAAAAAGATGAGAGAAGTTGCTGAGTATTTTTTAGCATTAAAATAATAAAAGGAAAGAAGTTGGACTTATGTTGGACATGAGTTTTGACGCTATCATTTCTCATTCCATTATATTCATGCTTCATGTGTGTTAAGTGCTAAAATATTCATATTTTTAGCCCTTAACTTGCATGTTTTAATTATTTCGTTTTGGTTAATTAGGTCATTTTAATTCCTTTTTGTGTTTTCCATACTTTTGTAGGCTTTCGGAAGAAAATGAAGTAAATCTGGAATATTTTGGCTCAAAGAGAGAAAATGGAAAAAATGGGAGCCCCTGACACTGCGATCGACCACAGGTTCCCTGCAATCAAGCGCAGTACCAGAAGACAAAGCATGAAGCAGGCCACGAGCGCTCGAGCGCACAATAGAAGAGGCTCGATCACAGACCTATGATCGAGCGCACACGGGTTGCGATCGATCGCACCCGTGAGCAGGAGACATATCAAAGTTGCGGCCAGATTGTCATTCTTTCCATATTAGGGTTTTCAAATTCCCAATTGTAATAGGTTTTGAAAGCCTATGAAATTCCTAGGTTTACTAGTTTGTCAAGGACTTCTAAAGCTTATAAATAGACCCTTAAGTCTCTAGAGTAGGGAGACTTTAGAAGGAGAAGAATTGAAGCTCTTCTAGTTCAAGTTTCTGGTTTATTCTTTTCCTTTCTTTTCTTTTCTTTTATTTGATGAAGATATTTAACATCAACTTTATGTGTAGCTAATTTATTTAGTAGGGCTAGATTGAAGCCCTAGTTATGTTTAGTTAATAATTCAATATTAGCGCATTTGTAATGATCTTGTTGTGCTATTTAACTTGATTAATACCTGCTTGCATGAATTCCTCATATGTGTGTGCCTGATCAACATATGCATGTGGTATAGACTAGTTAGTTAAATCAATTTGGATGGTCGAGTCCTGGGTTTAATAAAAGTAACAAAAGAATCCACATCGCGGTTCTTGGGTTAATCAACATGGGGAACCGGTAGTATACGTCCATGCCCTAGGCCTCATGTGTTTGTCGATTTCCATAAAGTATATGCTTTCCTAAGGAACAACTTAGAATACACCATGCTAAGTCCCTTAGAAAAGAAAAGAGTTAGAGTATACGCCATGTCTAACTCGTTGCTTAGGGAAATCTATAGCTTAAGGAGTATATGCCATGCCCGTAGGTTGACAAACATTAGATATGCATAACATGATCAAAGCATTGGCATATTGTTATATTAGCTTAATATAATTAGTGGTGGATATCAAAGCCCTACCTTTTATTATCATCACTTAAACAATCAATCCTTGTTTTACTTAAGGCATTTATTTTTAAGCAAAATTCAGCAATCCTCGTGGGAATGATCCTGTACTTGCACCATATACTACTATATTGACCTTGTGCACTTGCAAGTAAAACGTATAATTATTTACCTATTAATTTAGGTAGATATTTGGACAACAAGTTTTTGACGCCGTTGCTGGAGATTGTTTGATTTTTGTTTGGAATTTTTTTTTTCTTTTAATTTATTTTTGCTTTAAATTTTTATGTTTTTATAGTCTTTTCTGTAGTTTCTGTGCCTCTGGAGGTGCGCTTGAGCGCCCAACCAGGGCGATCGAGCCCACCATTACGATCGAGCGAATCTCACTATGCGATCGATCGCACATCTAGAGAGCAGCACAGTACTGCGATAATTATAGATCTGATTTTTTTTTTCTTTTGTTTTATGCAGGGTCAGTTGAGTCTGCATCTTCGTAAGTTTTATTTTTAATTTCATTTTTATTTTCCCTTTTTATTTTAATCTTTTGTTATTTTTACCTTCACACATGTGGGGCGGCACTCCGACACCCCGTAGACCATGTTCATGTTGTCATGACCCTTATCACAGTGTTAGAGAATGTCCTACATTGAGGCAAATTTCTAACCAATACATGAACGCAGCATTCTCTAGACCGGGGAACAGACGCTATTTTAATTCATGTAACCCAACATGGAGTCAACAGTCCAATCTTTCATGGCAAGCTCAAGCTCCTAAAAATCATTCATATTCCTCTCAATCAGATCCACCACTACAAGATCAGTTGGCTGCCATGCAAAAGACATTAAATATACTTGTAAAATCCATGGCTAGTCGAAATATCTCTCCAATTCAGCCAGCCACCCAACTCCAAGTATGTGCCGCATGTTCTCGTTTTGATCATTCTATTGAAACATGTCTTTTGTATTTATCTGCAAATCATGAGCAAGAGTCAAGGCTGAATAGACTAAAAGGTATGATACACACCTTGGTGACTTCACAACAACAATTGATGACTGATCAAGAACAAATCAATACAAGGATCAATCAAGCGTTTCAAAGAAATGATCAAGCCATTCAAAGACTGGAAGTAAAAATGGGACAATTGGCCATAAAGCTGAGTACATTCCCCATCAATAGGCCTTACCAATACCAAGAAGAAGAATGTCAAAGGCAGTTGATGGAACACCCCAATAAACAATACATGGAGGAAGAGTGCACCTACTATCATGAGTAAGCTGTCTCATTGAGGAGTGAAAAGGTGGCTGAAAATCAAGTGGAAGAGGGGAAAGAGAAGCAAACTGAAGATCCACAAGAGCCACATCAGGAAAAAGAAGAGAGCACTGAGATTTTTTCACCGTTAGGTTTTATTCCTGAAACACCAAGAGACCAAGACAGAAGTCTGTTAAAGCTACCACCAGAGCAATTTGACGACATCAAAATAGAAAAGCTCTTTAAGTTTTCTTCTTACTTTATTCCAGTTCATGATTCCCCACCAGATGAGCGACTGTTTAAGAAAACTCAGAGTGGTCATCCCCGATCTAGAAACACTCGGAATTACCTTGCAGCAGAAAAGATTCATTCCCTATGGTGCAAGAGAAGGAAAGATTGGTGCTTCAAGTTTAAAGTGCCACAGTTTGGCTGAAGACGTTAAACTTAGAGCTCATGGGAGGCACCCCATAGCATATCCTTTTTATTTTGTTGTTTGTTTTATTTTATTTTATTTATATTTTGTTTTTGTTTTCCTTTGTGTTTTATTTTACCTTAGTGTTTTAATGTTTCAAGTCTCTGGTCAATTTTGTTACATTCTGTTGCTGCGATTGAGTGCACCCTGAGTGCAATCGAGTGCAATAACCAACTTTTGGCCACATTGCATTCTGTCAGTGCGATCGAGCACACCATGTGTGCATTCGAGCGCACATCACCAAAACACGCACTCCACTGTGTGAGTGCGATCGAGCGCACTCGGGCAGCAGGCCACATGACCTATTTTGGGTCACTTTCCCCCATTCCCCACATCCTTTTCTTCATTGCGCTATACACACTCCATCACTGCACATCACCTCTACGGGCACACCACCACCTCACCGCACCTCCACAACACCACCACACAACCACACAACCCGTTTTTCCCTTCACACAACACATCACACACCCAACTCCTACTCCCCCAACTTCCATTTTTACATAATTTTTGCGAATTGTGGGTGTTTCTCCACCCACATTTGCATCTTGGTGGTTGGAATTTCATCTTTTGTAGGGGGTTTTGGGCAGTTGTCGCCATGCCTTAGCAACCTTGGTCATCACATTGCACACCAGGTGTTTGACAAAATTCTCGAACCAAGCATCTTCTTCGAGACAGCTTTGAGTAGGGACCATAGTCTGGCTGAAGACGTTAAACTTAGCGCTCATGGGAGGCACCCCATACTTTATCCTTTTATTTTGTTTAAATGTGTTTTTAGTTAATTTTTGTTTTGTTTCTTTTTAGCTGTTTGTGTGTTTTCTTCTTTTGCAGGGACAAGTGTGCTTCACTTCAAGTTTGGGGGTGTGCTTTGAGCCATGCTTTCCAAGATCATGTCGACCATCTCCCGGGTACACTCTTTCCTTTAATTAGACACATTGGGGACAATGTGTCATTTAAGTTTGGGGGTATGGGCACATGTGTTGTTTACACGCACTTTGTCCCAATTTCATGTTATTTGTTTGTTTTGTATGTTTAGTTAAAAAATAAGCAATAAAAAATTGTATGCATGTTCATGGTTGCCCTAAAATTTTAAGTTGATCTAAAAGAATTTTGGTTTGAATTCATCAGTGAGCTTAAAATTTTGAACACATGATTTGATGAGTGAATCTGTTAGTTTGATTACTTGTTTATGACAGTTGAAAAATCTCATGTTTGATCTAATCACACAAGCACATTAGCACATAATCTGTGAGGTATGACATGAGGTCTGATATGTGTGTTTCTAACATTTTGGATGAAATTGGATGACTTATTAGATGGACACTCTGGCATATATATATATATGAAAAAAAAAAGAAAAAAAAAAGAGAGATATAAATAAAAGATCATTGATAAGCTTTTCACTGAGTAACTGGACCTCTTACCTCAAAGCATTGAGTGTTCACGTCAAAAGGTGAAAAGTTTGGATTTGATCAATGTCATAGTTAGTTTGGTTTTGTAGCCTCTTTCACTCGAGTTAGTAGGTCCTTAGGGGTGTCTCTATACTGCCCTAAAACCTTCTGGTTTGGGAGTCATTGACTTAACACTCGCTACAAGGGTCAATTAGAAAGCTTAAGGGAACTGAACATTGCACAACTTGACAAAAAAAAAAAAAAAACACAGAAAGAAAAAAAATATGCCATGGTTGTTCATTCTAATAGGGATTCTAGTGAATTTTGAGATATGGAGACTTTACATATTGGAAAGATTTTGAAGCCTCATAATTTTGTAATAATTCACTGTACACAAATTTCAAACTTGTGATGATTTAGCATGTCCTTTGTAAGTAATTGCACTTTGAGATTCCAATTCATTGTGAACATGGAGTTCATCTTTTTAAGCTTGCTAATGAATAAAAATCATGATCTTGAAGCGATGCTTTAATTTTGAGATAACATGAATTGTGCATGATGTTTGTGGGTAGCATTTCTGGAAAACCCTCACGAGACTTCACTCGTCCTCTAGGGAATTACTAGAGGTTTAAAAAGCTTGTCGCATATGCTAAATACAATCGTACATCCCACGAAAGATGGATTTATCTTTTTGCTTTTAGTTTTCCATTTAATTGTTAGCTTTGTATTGCTAAGGGACTAGCAATATGTAAGTTTGAGAATGTTTTAAGTGCTAAAATATTCACATTTTCTGCCCTTATCTTGCATGTTTTAATCCTTTGGTTTTAGTTAATTAGGTCATTTTAATTCCTTTTTGTGTTTTTCATACTTTTGTAGGCTTTTAGAAGAAAATGAAGTAAATCTGGAAGATTTGGGCTCAAAAAGAGAAAATGGGAAAAATGGAAGCCCCTGACACTGCGATCGATCACAGGTTCCCTGTGATAGAGAGCAGTACCAGAAGACAAAGCATCAACCAGGCCACGAGCGCTCGAGCGCACAATAGAAGAGGCTCGATCGCAGACCTGCGATCGAGTGCACACGGGTTGCGATCGATCGCACCCGTGCGCAGGAGATACATCAAAGCTGCGGCCAAATTGTCATTCTTTCCATATTAGGGTTTTCTAACTTCCAATTGTAATAGGTTCTGAAACACTACAAAATTCCTAGGTTTACTAGTTTGTCAAGGACTTTTAAAGCCTATAAATAGACTCTTAAGTTTCTAGAGTATGGAGACTTTAGAAGGAGAAGAATTGGAGCTCTTCTAATTCAAGTTTCGAGTTTATTCTTTTCCTTTCTTTTCTTTTCTTTTATTTGATGAAGATGTTTAACATCAACTTTATGTGCAGCTAATTTATTTAGTAGGGCTAGATTGAAGCCCTAGTTATGTTTGGTTAATATTTCCATATTGGCGCCTTTGTAATGATCTTGTTGTGCTATTTAACATGATTAATACATGCTTGCATGAATTTCTCATATATGTGTGCCTGATTAACATATGCATGTGATATGGACTAGTTAGTTAAATCAGTTTGGATGACTGAGTCCTGGGTTTAATAAAAGTAACAAAAGAATCCACATGGCGGTTCTTGGGTTAATCAACATGGGGAACCGGGAGTATACGCTCATGCCCTAGGCCTCATGTGTTTGTTGATTTCCATAGAGTATATGCTTTCCTAAGGAACAACTTAGTATACACCATGCTAAATCCCTTAGAAAAGAAAAGAGTTAGAGTATACGCCATGCCTAACTCGTTGCTTAGGGAAATCTATAGCTTAAGGAGTATATGCCATGCCCTTAGGTTGACAAATATTAGATATGCATAACATGATCAAAGCATTGACATATTGTTATATTAGCTGAATATAATTAGTGGTAGATATCAAAGTCCTACCTTTTATTATTATCACTTAAACAATCAATCTTTGTTTTATTTAAGGAATTTATTTTTAAGCAAAATTCAGCAATCCTCGTGAGAATGATCATGTACTTGCATCATATGCTACTATGTTAACCTTATGCACTTGCAAGTAAAATATACAATTATTTTCTTATTAATTTAGGTAGATATTTTGACAACAATGTGCATGGTGGATTGGTGTATTTTCTCTACATTATATTATTATTGATTTTGTATGAATGCAGTGTCCCCAAACATAATGTCATATTTTATAAAAGTGGTCCCAAACATGTCTGCATATTTTATACTTGTGGTCCCCTAATATTAGGTGTTAGAAAAGTGAATTTTTGTTGTTTTTGAGAGTCATTAGGTGTTTGTTGTCTTAATTTTTTGCTCTTTTTCTTGGTTGAATTTCTCGTCCTATTGTTAGTGAGTCTCCTTTTGTAGGCAGCACCGCCCATGTGGGCATAGTAGGGGTGAAAAGACGGTTTTTATTAATCGCCTCTTAACCGCTAACCACACTTACCAAAAACTGCGGTTAGCGGTTAGTAGTGTTTTTAACCGCTAACCGCTTTTTAAATATAAGACAGATAAAACTATATATATATATATATATAAACTAAACTACCTCGTTTTTAGGTATATAAATACCTGTCTTTCAGCCTTAACCCTAAACCTCACGCCTCCCTCTCTTGCCCCTTGGACCTGGATGACTTCTGGAGGGAACAAATGAGGTATAGTGATTCTCACCTCGTCTTTGTCTCAGTCTCTATCTCACGGTGTCTCTGTCTCTATCTCACAGTGTCTATGTCTCTTATCTATGTCTCTCTTGTTTTTAGGTATTTTATTCTCAAGATGATTTGAACAAGGATTTTGGCCATCTCTGATGAAGATTTGAGATCATTTTCACCGATTAAACGAGGTAAGAACGTTTTCTCACTGATTGGAATTATTTCAAACCCTAAGTTTTTGATTTTGGGATTTCTTCAATTTCTATTTCCTCTATTTGGTTGAAATAAATTTATCCCTTATTTCTGGTTGCTCTGTTTTTGATTTTGGGATTTCTTCAATTCATGTTTGCTTTGTTTGGTTGAAATAAATTTATCCCTTAAGTCTGTTGTTAATTATTGCGATGAATGTCCTCCTTTATCACCGATTGGGATTTCATCTACGGGATTAAGGGAGTTTGCAATAAACCCCAAATTAATCGATTTCTTCAATTTCTGTTTGCTCTTTTTGGTTGAAATAAATTTATTTTTGTTTGCTTTGTTCCATTTCTCTTATCTATGCCTTCTGCCTTCAATTTCTGTTTGCTCTGTTTGAGATCATTTTCACCGATTTCTTCAGTTTTTCACCAATTGGGAATTCATCATCGAAATGTCCTCCTTTTAAGTTTGTTTATAAAGTTTGTAGCTATTTATATTTTATATAATTATATAGAGCATGAGACATGTACAGTAAAATTGGATGTTGTGAAGTATTGGATTTGGTTGAGATGAAAATGGCTTAATATCAACTACAATTTATCTAAAATTGGATGAAATATCGATTGATCTGAAAATTTGATGAAATATGAACGTATTGGATTCCTTTAGGAGTTCATTGTCATCAATTACCGTTGAGGCCTTGATTTGCACACAAAATGGTTATTGGACCGCTTAAGACATGAGGAGTTGGAGGACTTTTTTAAAACTTTAATGATCTAAGTAAATGTTTTTCAATTAGTTATTTGCAAATTCATTTACTTTTCATTACTTATTAATTCATTTAACTTGTTCTATTGTAGATGTATCTCAACCTTCAAGTTCAAATTATGAATCATCTTTTGACTAGAGGTTTGTTAGTAATGAAGGTTATCATTTTTTGAATTGTCATGGTAATTAAGGCTATCTTATTTATGATAGCTGCTAATGTTTTCCCATTTCTCCACACAGGTTGGAACCGGCATGAATTTCTTTGGTTTGAATCCACTTAGAGTGGAAATGAGACCAAATGGTGATGGAAGTAGATATGAATATGTTTATGTCTGTGTTGGATTTTTTTGATTGATTGAAATTTCATTTATATGCTGAATATGAGTTTGTGGATTTATATAGTGAATATGTGTTTATGGATTATGGTTATTATCTTCAATTGTGAACTTTTTTATGTGCATTATTTGTATGTTGAACATTTTTATGTGCATTATTTGTATGTTGTGTACAAGTGAAGTGATGATTTACAAGAATTGTTGTAATTTTATTTGTATTATATATTGTGTAGATTCGTAGAATGTGATCGACAATGATTTTGAAAATTTTATTTGTATGTTTTGTTTAATTCCTTGTTTAAAACATTGGTAAATGTTGCATTCTTAACACGTTATGAAATGCATTTAAGGTTTTTCGATTAGTAAATGCAAACTAATGTAAATTTGTGGTCTAATATTTTAGATTTTTTATAATTATTAATTAATTTTGGGCTCCTTCAATATGGAATCCTTTTGTAGCAATTCGGCCCAATTTGTGGTATATAGCAAATTTTGATGCTAAAATGGGCCTGAAAATGCAAAAAAAAAAAAAAAAAAGTTTATAGTGAGCCCAAAAAAAGCCCAAGCCTAAAAAAGCCCAAAAAGCCAAACTTGCAAAAAACAGCTAACGTATGCAGTTAACCGCTAACTGCCTAGAAAAGCGGTTAACCGAATAGCGATTAGCGGAGGCGGTTAGTAAAATTTACTAACCACTTAGGCGGTTACAGTTAGCGGTTTTGGCCATTAACTACTAACCGTAACCACCTTTTCACCCCTAGGGTAGAGTGCCCACACGGGAAGTGCCTTGATGAAGCTGTTCTTGGAAATGATTTTGTATGTTTTTGGTGTTCTGTAATAGTTTCGCTGCTTTCGTGGTGTTCCTTTGAGTAGTTCTTGTGTTGATCGAAGGTTTATGTGGTGCTTACCGGCGACCTCTAGCCATTAACGGTGGTTTTTGTGGTTGCCGACAACTGTTATGGTGTTTATTGGCAAGTTTCCAGCGTATTCGTGGCGTTTAATGATGTTTTTTAGTTCTCCAACGACTTATGTGGTGTTGTGAGTTGTTTTCGTCAACTTTTGGTGGTCTCCGACAAATTTTCGGCGAGTTTTGGTTGTATTCGGTAGGTTTTCGGCGAGTTGGTTGAAGAAGACGACCTTGTTTAGTTGTTGGTGTACTCTGTCCCCTATCCACGATAAGGCTATCCTTAAATCCAGTTGTGTTGTTCCTTTACCAGGGTAGGCTATCCTTGTTCAGGGTTAGGATAACTTCAACCCGGCTTTCCACAAGAACCTGTTCTTGCTGTTGTCAATGGTTTTCTTCTAATTCAGAGTGTTTTAAGACTAGTTCAGAGCCTTCTAGGTTCGGTTCAGTGTATTTCATACCAGTTTAGAGCCTTCCAGGCCCATTCATGGTGTTCCAAATTTGGTTTAGTATGGATTCAGGCTAGTTCATTGGTTTCCAATCCGATTCTTGTTGTTTTGTGACCGGTTCATATTGTTTTCCTACTGATTCAGCCTCTTTTAAAGCCGGTTCAGTATGTTTCTGTTCTAGTTCAACAAGTTTCATGTTCGATTCACTTTGTTTCGAGGTTGGTAAGTGGTGTTTTAGCCTGGGCCATATTGGTTTGGGCTACATGAAGCTTCCATCGGGTTTGTTGCTCAAGTAGTTCCTCGTTGTTGGTTGATCACGTGAAACATGATTATTGTTAGTTGTCGAGATCCAACCTACCTTGGTGTTTTGCGGTGGTTTCCGACTGATTGTTGTTGTTAGACGAGATTTGACCAGCCTTGGTGTTTTGCGGTGAGATCCTATCCACTCTTGGTGTTTTACAGCGAGATCCGACCGGCCTTAGTGTTTTGTGATGGGTTCCGACCGGTCCTCAGTGTTTTTCGGCGATATCCTATCGGCCTTGGTGTTTTTTGGCGAGATCCGAGTTTTGGATCGACATTGAAGTTTTTAGACAATTTTCTTGTTATTTTATTCAAATTTTCTATTGTGTGCTCCAAGCTGTTGCAGCTTAAGGGGGAGTGTGAAAGTATGTTTTTCTATGCTTTTTGTTTGCTTGTTTCTTCGAAGCAGGATTTATATGATTTATATGATCCAACTTGAGGCGGGGACTGTTAAAAAAGTTATTAGGGTTAGTAAGTCATTAGGGTTTGAGGGTAGTTTGATCATTATGATATTTCCCTAATCCTATATATTAGGATGTTTCTATTAGATTAATAATAAGCGGAATAATACAGCAGCCTCATCTTCTCCCTCTAAACTTCTTACTACAAACCTATTAACATTAGGTAACACTTTTTTATTTGTTTAGTGATCCCCTGCTCCACATTAATAATGTTTTATTTTGCATATGTAGGATGCAATTGGTGTTTGAAGTAAACTACGGGGGTAAGTTTGACAAGAAACATGGATGCATTTACGTTGGAAGTCAAATGGATGTTTAGGATAAGAGTGTTGATCTAGATAAGTTGACCTTTTTTTAGCTTGAACATATTGTGGAAGATTATGGATATAAGCATGGTGATTTATTATGCTTCAAAGACCTAGAAAAGAGTTTAGCGAATGGTCTATAACTAATAAGTTCAAATTATGATGTGCTCTATATGGATAGCAGGCATGTGGGAATTCCTATTGTGGATTTGTACATTGTTTCTTTTGAAGATGATGGAGGTGGGGATGAGGAAGATGTAGTATGTTACACATAAACCCATCACCCGAGCCCACGGGTCAAAGGCCCATGAGCCCAAGAAAGCCCGGTGCATCCAAGTGGGCTCACCAAACATGCCTAGTACAAAGCAATGGATGCGATGTCGTCCCTTACACTCTCAGACAGCCAAAGTTCAAGTATGGGGCCACAACGAACCTCCTGAACTTAACATTCAGATGCACCTATCATATTATGGATTAGACTCGGCCACATTGACAGCTCGCGCATAGCAAGATCACCGGGGCAATTACGATCCTACTCTTAAAGACGCCTCGCAAATACATGCCATCCTCAGATCAATGTATGTAATAGCTTCCAACCGGTCATAAAGAAAGGAGACACAAATATTAACTCTCCTAGCCGCTACGCCCAAATCCCGGATCCTCCACGCGGCCATCATAACCACCTCCGCATGCTCAGCTATAAAAGGCCTCACCCCGAAAGTATAAGGGACCACAAATATGCATACTAAGCTGATATACATACTGACTAAAGCATCGGAGGAGGAATCACCGGCCAACACTCAGCGCATCCTCTTAATGCGTGCTTTGGTTTTGCAGGTTTACAGAAAGGTGAACAACAAAAAGTGTAGCTTGGAGACTTGGATTCCCTTGACTTCATCATACCAGAAACTGCTTCAACCGTTAGGCATCGTCTGTGAGGATGACTAAGCTGTTCTTACAAAAATAATATCTGTAGCAATGGTGAATACAAGATCAAGAAGCCGAGCTCGCACCGAAGAACCATCGGCCCAGGCCAATCAAAGGCCACCACTGGCACATCAGAATTCCGGCGACAAGGTGCGCATCGCATCTCTCGAAGCACAAATGGCGCTTCTGATCCCGCAAAATGAGGAGCTGTGACTTCGATTTTTGTCTCCATCCCAAGCCAATCAGGCTGAACAGTCAGATGGGCAAAGAAACCACGGTCATCAGTTCGATAACCGGGACCTCCATTCTGACGATCACAGCCAGAAAGGCGAGAGTCACCCGCCCCCATGCAGTCATACTGATCGAGGTGAAAACTCTTGCAAAACATCAGAACCACAACCAATCACGGCTTCGCAAGGTGAGGTAAACAGAGGATTGGCAGAACTTAGAACCAAGCTGGATGCCATGGAGAAGAAAGATAAGTATAAGACTGCAGTGGTGAGCAAGCCCTTCGCTGGGACAGAGACGCCCTTCACCAAACAGGTAATCGATCATCCACTCCCCAACAAATTTAAAACACCACAAATCCTAAGCTATAGTGAAGTTGGAGATCCAACCGAGCATATGGAGAACTATTGGATGCATCTGACATTGCATGCCATTCCCGACGAGATAGCATGCAGAGCTTTGCCAACTACACTCTCGGGAAAAGCTAGGGAATGGTTTCGAAGCTTAGCACCTAATTCCTTGGCTACCTTCAAGGATTTAGCTCGGATTTTCCTCACCCATTTCCTGGGTTCCAGAGAAAGGAAGAAACAGTCCGGGTACCTATTGATGCTCCACCGGCGAGAAAGGGAGAGTTTAAAAGAATTCATGACTCGGTTCAACACCAAAAAATTGAAGGTGGAAAATCCTATGGACGGTGTAATCTTCTCCGCCGTCTACAATCGAATCTCACCCGAGGAGCCCGTGGAGAGGAAAATCATGAGAAGGCAGCCAAATAGCCTCCCGGAGCTATTGGACAAAGTAGAGGAGTTTGCATTTAAGAAGTTAAATCTAGGACAGGAGAAAATCATCCCAACCAACTGTTCATTGATGGGATTCACAATGGAACAAGTACAACCGGTCGGATCAATTACGTTCTGGTTACAACCAGATCATACCCTAGACAGGTGACTATAATGGTATGTTTTCTGTTGGTTGACCGACCTTCTGCCTACAATGCTACTATCGGGAGGATGGCTCTCAACAAACTAAGAGCCATCACGTCAACTCCACATCTCAAGGTAAAATTCCCAACGAATCACGGAGTTGGGGAAATTAGGGGGGGATTAACGGGCTTCCCGGCAATGTTACAACATCTCTATGAAAGAATGCCCAAAAACCCTAGCCTCAGGGAATGCCAGTAAGGAGGAAAGATAGCAATTAAAGGGTGGTGAACCGATCGAAGATCTTGAGGAATTCTCGGTCGGCGAACTTGACAGAGTTATCAAAATTGGGTCCCAACTAGACCCAACCATGAAAGAAGAACTCAAGTCCTTCCTCCGTAGTAACTATGATGTATTCGCCTAGAGTCACGACGATATGCCAGGAATAGCACCTTCGGTCATGGTGCACAAATTGAACGCGGATCCTAATTTCAAGCCGGTATAGCAGAAGAGGAGGGGATACTCGATTGAAAAATGCAAAGCTGCAGCTATAGAAGTCGAGAAATTACGTGAAGCCGGGTTCATCAAAGAAATTTAGTGCACCATTGGTTGGCAAATGTGGTGCTGGTACAGAAGTCAAACGGGAAATGGAGGATGTGTGTCCACTTTACAGATCACAACAAAGCGTGCCCTAAAGACAACTATCCTTTGCCGCGAATAGACCAGCTTGTAGATTCAACTTCGGGATATGAGCTACTAAGCTTTATGGATGCATTCTCGGGGTATAACCATATTTCCATGCATGAGTCCAACCAAGAAAAAATGGCCTTCATGACCGACATGGATCTGTATTGCTATCGAGTCATGTCGTTCGGGCTAAAAAATACAGGAGCTACATACCAACAATTAGTCAACAAGATGTTTCGAAAGCAGATTGGGCGGACCATGGAGGTGTATGTAGATGATATGCTGGTGAAAAGCATACGAGAGTGGTCCTAGCCGAGGCGTTTGATACGCTAAGGCACTATGGGATGAAGCTCATCCCTTCCAAGTGTGCATTCGGACTAGCTTCGGGCAAGTTTCTTGGGTTCATCATCTCTCGAAGGGGAATTGAAGCTAACCCTAAGAAAATCAAGGCAATCTTGGACATGCAAGTGCCTCAAAGCACAAAGCTGCTAACAGGCAGGATAGCGGCATTGAATCGGTTCGTCTCTCACTCAACTGACAAGTGTCTTCCTTTCTTCAAGATCCTAAAGAAAGCTTTCTTCTGAAGTCCAGAATGTGACAAAGCATTCCAGGACTTGAAGGAATATTTAGTCAACCCACCGCTACTGAGCCCACTGGCTAAAGGGGAAGCTTTGTAGCTATATTTGGTGGTATCACCATCAGCTATAAGCTCAACCTTAATCTGAGAAGAGCAAAGAGTGTAAAAGCCTGTCTACTTAATCAACAAAGCCCTACACGACGCCAAAGAACGATACCTATGGATCGATAAATTTGCATTCGCCTTGGTCATGTCCGCCCGGAGGTTGAGGCCATACTTTCAAGCTCATACAATCAAGGTGTTGACCGAGTATCCCTTGAGAAAAATCTTGCAAAAGCTAGATTTATCAGGGAGATTAGTCAACTGGGCCATTGAACTCGGGGAATTCAACATAGAATTCCATCCAACAAACATCCCTAAAAAGGCAAGTGTTAGCCCATTTTTTGGCCGAATTTTACGAAATCTCCAAGGAGGAAGAAACCAACCCGAGAGAAACATGGGTAGCGTCTATAGATGGGTCCTCAACTCGGAAATGCAGCAGGATCGGGGTTGTTCTCGAAGGACCCAATGGTGAAAAATGTAAAGCAGCAGTCCAGTTGAAATTTAGGGCCACCAACAACGAAACTGAATATGAGGCCATGATCCTCGGGATGAACATGGCAAGGGAAATGGGAGTAAAAAACTTGGAAGTCAGAAGTGATTCCCAAGTAATGGTCGAACACATTCAGGAAGAATATAAGGCTCGGGGAAGCAAAATGAAGAAATATTTGGCGAAGGTAAAGGAGATCATGGAATCTTTCGACAAAAAAACCTTTACAAAGGTCCCCAGAGAAGAAAACTCGCAGGCAGACGCCTTAGCTCGTATGGGCTCCGCAACCGAGGAAGAAATCATATCGGTTGATCGCTCAGTCTAGGAGCTAACCGACCCTTCAATTGGCCAAACAAATCAAGTGGCACGCATTGAGGAGAAAGAACAGTGTCCAGAATGGGGGCGCAACATCCTACAGTTTCTTAAGGAAGGCAAGCTACCATCCGATAACAAGTTAGCACGGAAGATCCGCATCCAAGCAGCACGATACACGCTAGTTGATGGTGTCCTGTATCAAAGGGGTTACACCCTCCATCTGCTCAAATGTCTATCCAAAGATAAAGCCACATACATGATTAGAGAAATTCACAAGGGGGTGTGCAGCAGCCACTCAGGAGGGAGAATGTTAGCCCATAAAGCCATCCGAGCAGGGTATTATTGGCCAAGAATGAACCGAGATTCCCATAAAGTGATAAAGCATTGTGACAAATGCCAACGCTTTGACAGAGTGCTAGCCAATCCACTCGAAGAATTAAGCTTGGTTTCGGCCCCATGGCCCTTCGCTCAATGGGGGTTCGACTTCGTGGGCCCACTTCCAACAGGAAAAGGAGGGTGTCGGTTCGTTGTGGTTGCTGTTGATTATTTCACTAAGTGGGCAAAAGTAGAAGCATTAGCCACTATAACCACTGGAAACATAAGGAATTTCTTCTAGAAAGCAATTTGATTACGAACCTTTCCAAAGTTGGTGTGCCGAGATCCATATCAAAAACTGTTTCTTGTCTTTCGGACACCCTCAGGCCAACGGTCAAGTAGAAGCGACAAATAAAACTCTAACGAAAACTCTGAAGAAGAAACTCGAAGACCAAAGGAGCATGGATAGAGATCCTTCCAGAAGTGCTATGGTCATACAGAACAACCATCCAAACACCGACTGGAGAAACCCCTTTTTCCTTGGCATTTGGATCTGAGGGAGTCATCCCAGGGGAAATCGGCTCGATCAGTTTCTGAGTGAAGCACTACAACCCCAAGGTGAACAAAGAAGGAATGAAGCTAAGCTTGGATTTACTCCAGGAAAAGAGAGATGATGCTCAGGCAATGATGGCAACCTATCAACAAAGAACAACCAGATATTTCAACAAAAAGGTCAAGCCGAGACAGTTCAAGATTGGGGATTGGGTCCTCCGGAAGGTCAGCATAGCCATCGGGGATCCAGCAACAAGAAAGCTCAGACCAACATCAGAAGGACCGTACAAAGTCATTCGAAGCCATAGACAACGAGCCTATTACCTACAGGATGCTAAAGGAAAGCCACTGCCGAGACCCTGGAATGCTGATCATCTGAAAAAATATTATCTATAATTTTCCCATTGCATTCATTTCTTGTAATTCTTGATTATTTAAATATAAAAGTCAATTTATAGCGACTCATTTAAGCTTCGGAGAACCCTTGGTCAAAACGACCATTGGGCCCAGTGATAAATTCCCTGTCTTACAGTAGTCTCGGGAACAAGGGAGTAAACCCTTAACAAAAAAAAAAAAAAAAAAAATCTCATCGCCTCGGAACAAGGGAGTAAACCCTTAACAAAAAAAATCTCCTCGCCTCAGAACAAGGGAGTAAACCCTTAACGAAAAAAAATCTCCTTGCCTCGGAACAAGGGAGTAAACCCTTAACAAAAAAAATCTCCCATCTCGGGAACTAAGGAGAAAACCCTTAGTAAAAAAATTCTCCCATCTCGAGAACTAAGGAGTAAACCCTTAGCAAAAAAAATCTCTCATCTCAGGAACTAAAAACCCTTAGCAAAAAAAATCTCCCATCTCGGGAACTAGGGAGTAAACCCTCAGCAAAAGAAATCCCCACCTCGGGAACTAGGGGGAAAACCCTGAACAAAAAAAATCTCCACCTAGGGAACTAGGGAGAAAACCCTCAGCAAAAAAAATCCCCACCTCGAGCACTAGGGAGTAAACCCTTAACGAAAAAAAAATCCTCACCTCAAAACTAAGGAGTAAACCCTTAGCAAAAAAAATCTCCCATCTTGGGAATTAGGGAGTAAACCCCTAGCAAAAAAAAAAAAAAAAAATCTCCCATCTTGGGAACTAGGGAGTAAACCCTCAGCAAAAAAAATCCCCACCTCAGGAACTAGGGAGAAAACCCTAGCAAAAAAAATCCCCACCTTAGGCACTAGGGAGTAAACCCTTAGCAAAAAAAATTTCCACCTCGGGAACTAGGGAGAAAACCCTTAGCAAAAAAAATCCCCACCTCGGGCACTAGGGAGTAAACCCTTAGCCAAAAAAATCCCCACCTCAAGAACTAAGGAGTAAACCCTTAGCAAAAAAAATCCCAACATTGGGAACTAAGGAGAAAACCCTTAGTAAAAAAAATCTCCCACCTTGGGAACTAGGGAGTAAACCCTTAGCAAAAAAAAATCTCTCGACTCGAAAACAAGGGAGCGAGCCCTTAGCGAAACCTGACTAGGCTCCCGACCAAGAAGACCGAGGATTCATCAAACACAAGATATTCAAGCACGGCAAAACAAACAAACAAAGCCAAAAAGACACAGCACAACACAGCAAAGGAATCAAAGGTAACCATTTCATTTAAGACTTTACATTACAAGAAGATTCAATTACAAAAGATCAAGTCAAAACAATTGCGTAAAAAATCAAGCTACAATAGACACTTGGCTACTTGTTTATCCAACTACATCGAAGACATCACATCCGGGTTCGATCTGGTACTCTACGTCCAAAGTGACATTGAACAAAGAATCACATTTGAGCAATCACCTAGGAATATGATGAACAAGAAATCTAAAGCCCTGGAAGGGCAATTGCCGTTTATCTTGAAGGCTACCAACGGTGACCTTCACTGGGCGGGCCATTTTTCTCAAGAGCCCTAGCCTTCCAGAGCCGGTATTTCCTGCGAAGTCTCCGGCACTTCTCTTCCTCCTTCAGAAATAGCCGGGTGGCAGAGTAAAAATCGAAGGCTTTCTCCCGTCTCTTCTCGTGAATACTAACGAGATAAGCCTCGAGATTTGCAATCCGTCGGTCTCGTGACTCCAGCTGCCAGTCTTTCTAGGCTATCTGATAATACTTCACTTCGATGTCGGCTATCAACTTTGCCAACTGATTGGAGCGGTCCACCAAGCATTGCTCGCGTGCCTCCAACAACAAGCGTAATTCGGCAATTTCTGCCTCAAAATTGCTAGCAGCGCAAGAATGAGGCCGCTCAGTCAACGAAACCACACCCCTAGGAAATGAAGAGGAGGCAGAAGCAGCCGATGACTCTGTCTCCGCCTAACTCCCAGATGAAGAAATAGAAGCCACGAAGAAAGAAATCCAAGAGAAAGAGCATAGTTAGTTGAATGAAAATACCTTCAACCCAAAGGGATATTTATAGTGCATATGCCCTTGGAAAATGAAAGGTCACCTTTAAATGCGAAGAGCGATCCCGCACTGAATCGCCTAGGAAATCCAAAGGGCGACGCACCACGTGTCCCGCCATCGGAGGCCGTGCCCGTAATAATAATGGACTCCAAAACCTTAAACGACAGATACCAAAAGACTAACGGAGAATTTAATGACCAAAGTTTACAATACATTCTAATCCTCGGCCATGGGGGTAGGACACCCGATCGTAGAATACAATAGCAAGGGCATTTAAAGGTGCCCATAAATATCAAAGCATCTAAAAATATCAGAAGTTCAAACACAATTCAAATATGCATAAAGCAAAAGCATTCAAAGCATCCAAAAAATATCAAAAGTTCAACAGCATTTCAAATAAGCGAAGAGCAAAAATCCTTATACAAAATAAACAAAAAAATATTTAAGTATGGGGAACAGCTCCCACTTAATCGGTATCGTCATCTACGATGATCTCGGGACCAAAAGGGTCGAAGGCAAATTCACTTCCGGGCGAAACCCATGCACATTGACTTTCAGAGCATCAGGAATCAACTCTCTGCCTCCGTCAACCATTTCGTCAACAGCAGCAGCTGGCACCTCCAAGAAGTTTGACTCCACTATGGCAGGGTCGATGCCAAACTGATCTCTACGGATGGTAAGGTACCGATGATTCTCAAAACCCCAATGAAACCCGTAGGCCCACAACAAGTCCCCAAGCCAAGGAACAAATGACAGCTCTGCAAGGTAACGAACCACCTTAGCTTTCTAATAGCGGTACCCCTGGCAAAATTGATCACATCTGGCTCGAGAAGTTCCCAAATCACCTGCAAGCTTCTCACGGGCGTCTTCCGATTGAGATAATTGAGCCTCAAGCATTTCGGAAAATTTCTGAAAGCCCTCCTCGGAAACCCGAACTTCAAAGAGCTCCTCCGTGATTTTCGCATTTTCTGCAACCAATCGGGCAGCTATCGACTCCACCTCCATAACCCACTTCACCAACTCCTAGCCGTCCCGATCGGCAACGTCTAGGCACGTCTGAAGATGGGCATCGGCCAACTTTGACTCACTGAACCCTTGTTTGATAGCAAAAAGGTCCTCCTTCTCTACCAACAGACAGCGAAGACTCTATTTAGGGTCCTGAGAACTCGATGCCTCTTGCCGCTTGCTCAACTTCTAAACTAAGCCCCGAAGCTCGACTCTCTCATCAGCATACTCCCACTAGTCTTCTTGAAACTCTTTATACCAACTCGCGATGAGAGTGGAACACTACATGAAAGGAAACCATGTCAGAAACAGCAAAGGTACTCGAAAAAGGGAAACAATGAGGAAATGTAAACAACTTACCGAATAATGACAATGGATCAACTTGTCCACGAACATCTCTGGAGTAAGACAACCCTCTCCTCGGGTATAGTCTGCTGGAAGCAGCATGGTGACTGCCGACAAAGGGTTTCCCACCAAACCCGAGGCCAAAGACCTAATAATCAATGAACTCCTCCCGGAATGCCCCCTAATTAGCTGCCCTCGATATACAAAAGTCTAATCAGATGGCCCAACTGGGGGGTCTACAGGCCAATCCTCAAAAGGAAATGTAGTACGGGTCTCATGACGAGTGGCCACTGGCTCTCTCAGCTCCCAAGGTCGCGCCTCCAAGGGTACTATGTGGAGGGGAGCGGCTTTCATTACAAAAATGGGCTCTAAAGCCTCGTTTGAGCTACTAGGAGGACCAAAAGTTATCGGTATGGAATCAGACTAAATAGAAGACAACACGTCCAAGAGATCCCTCGATTTGTCTGCATGCCCTTTCTTCAAAAGCAGTTCCAGGGGTGCCTTGCCTCTATCAGCCTTCCTCTTGAACACCGGCAGGTCCGTCGTAAACACTGGAGCTGACGAAACCTGGCCCTGAACATGGGGATCCGATGGCTTTGAAGCCGGATCCGAGTCCCTTGAAGCAGACGCCGCAGTTACAACTGGCTTACCCGAAAAGGAGACATTCATGTGCGCTCGACTCTTCTTGCTTGGGGACCGAGGAGACGACTTCGAAACCACCTTGTCACCAATTGGAGTGGGTCTCTTAGGGTTCCCCTGACGATCCTAGACAACCTGGTCCTCTGGAATCTGGTACCCCAGGCACTCCTGAAGTGCAGAATCAGTAACGATGCTACCAAAAAGCATCGAATCTGCATTCTCGAGAAGTTGAGAATACTCCAAGATGTAGTCAACCCGGCCTTGCTGCTCCGGGCTCAGCGCAAGGCATTCCTTCCCTGTAGAGGAAAGGGAACTAAGGATGTATAAAACAGGATAAAGAAGAAAAGAGGAAGAACTTAAAACACTTACTGCTTTCTCGGGAGGCTCCCCATTCTCAAGGAACAGAATGCTACAAGGGCAGAACCTCGAACGTCGATGCCTCCCAGGTCCCGGATATGTAAAAGAACTGCTCCGCCCAATGCTTGTTGTTGGAGAAGGTCTTCCCGAGCTCGATAAATTGGTTTTTCCCACGAATCATAAAGGTGACCATCTCAGAAGTGGGGTAAAAATGAGGCCCAAATATGTTAAAAAATTTGGGCATCGATAGGGTTTTTCCCAGAAATACAGAGGGCCACAATAGAAGGGTGGCCATGAAATAACGCCAGCCGTTTGGCATAAGTTGCACAGGGGCCACCCCCAAGAAAGATAACATTTCCCTCACTATAGGAGAGAAGGGTAGACGAACTCCTACCATGAACATACGTTCATGAAAGCAAATTTCGCTAGGACCACCAACCATTCCAGCAGAGTCATCTGGAAAATACAGCGAAACCAATGAGGGTATATCATAGTTGTGGTGGAGCACCCTCTCGTCCTCCACCGAGAAGTAGGATCTTTGCCGACGCATGAAGTCTAGGCGCAGGGATGAAGGAGATCCTTCACCAACCGGACGCACTCTAGCTGAAGAGCCACCTGAGCGATGAGTTAGAGGAGTCTCCCATGATTGCTCATCGACGATCTCGTCAACCTGTAATGGAAGTTTCTAAGAAGACATGGTCACTGGAAAATCAAATGCTCTAAAACCTGATAAATGAATGGAAATCTAGAAGGCTTAAACAATGCAGGTCGACGGTGAAATCTTTATAGAAGAGGAAACCTCGGACAAGGAGCAAGACATTTAATGCAAGGACATCATGAGCCTACAGTACACCTGAACCAAAGAGACTCCAGCCAGCTTTCCCTTCAAAAAATGCAACCATAGGCACCGTTCACACTTCGATATCTGTTTTGTCAATTTTTGAATCACGTCCAACAGAACATATGGACGAACAATGACGCATTTACATGGATAGTGACAAAAGATTTGAAAATCCCAAGATTGCAACAAATCTCGAAATATCCGGGACGTGCGAATGTCAAGTTCCATAAATGGCTAAGACACCAAGAAAAACGGCTACAGGGAATCGAGCAGGGAAAGACACTTGAATGGTCTACCCTCGAAAAAGAACACCACTGGAAGATCGAGAGTTTGAATTCTCTCCTCCTGAAGTCTCGGCAGAAGGAATTCGAGGGGTAACCGTTACACATAAACCCATCACCCGAGCCCATGGGTCAAAGGCCCATGAGCCCAAGAAAGCCCGATGCATCCAAATGGGCTCACCAAACGTGCCCAATACAAAGCAATGGATACGACGTCGTCCCCTACACTCTCGGACGGCCAAAGTCCAGGTATGGGGCCACAATGAACCTCCCGCACTTAACATCCAGATGCATCTATCATATCAAGGACAAGACTCGGTCACATAGACAGTTCGAGCATAGCAAGATCACCGGGACAATTATGATCCTACTCTTAAAGACGCCTCACAAATACATGCCATCCTCGCATCAACATATGTAATGGCCTCCTAGCAGTCATAAAGAAATGAGACACAAATATTAACTCTCCTAGCCGTTACGCCCAAATCTCGGATCCTCTGCCCGGCCATCATAACCACCTCCACATGCTCAGCTATAAAAGGCCTCACCCCGAAGGTATGAGAGACCACGAATACACATACTAAGCTGATATACATACTGACTTAAGCATCGGAGGAGGAATCGCCGGCCAACACCCGGCGCACCCTCTTAGCACGTGCTTTGGTCTTGCAAGTTTACAGAAAGGTGAACAACAAAAGGCGTAGCTTGGAGACTTGGATTCCCTTGAATTCATCATACCGGAAACGGCTTCAACATAGTAGAAGATGATATTCAAGGTATGGTTTGCCGAAATGATCCATGGTGGGATGATAAGATTAGTGATGATGAAGATGTTTTTGACGTGGATTATCGTGGGAATGGGTCTGACCACTTCACATCAACTACTACTAACTCAATCCCCCAAAATGATGAGGGTGGTGTGGACAATGATATGGATGGTGGTGTGAATGAGGAAAAGAATGGCCCAGAAGAAGAAAGTGATGATGATGATGATGGTAATGGTGAGACACATGAGGATGCGAGTGAAGAAAATGATGGTGCCAACACTAATGTTTATTTGGATACCAACACTATACACTTCATCTAATCATTTGAAGATGTTTATTTGATATCCTAGTGTCACCGACTCCTAGTGATGAAGAGGATGATACATCATACATCTAACCCTAATGTGGACTTCTATGAAGTGGACCATCTCAATCCAACCCTAAAGCTTGAGATGAAATTTCCAAGCATACAAGTATTTAGAGAGATTGTTAGGGAGTACAATGTAAGGAAGGGAAATGACATAAAATTTGAGAGAAATGAAAGAGCTAAGTGTGTTGCAGTGTGTAGGGATTCGTCATGTGACTACAAAGTATATGCTAGACAAATGATGTATGAAGAGTCCTTCCAAATAAGGTCCTTAATCCCTAAGCACACATGTACCAGAGTATACAAGAGTTCAATTATGAACTCTAAGTGGATAACAGATGAACTTTTTGCTAAGTTAAAGATCCAACCTGACATGCCATTGCCAGTCATACTTGATGAAGTGAAAGATAAACGGAATGTAGATGCCAATAGGAGCCAAATGTATAGGACTAGAAGAAAGGCTATCAAAAAAATATATGGTAAATTGGAAGAATAATATAACAGGTGATGAGATTATTGTGAGACATTGAGACATACTAACTAGGGCAGTTGTTTTCAAAGAGTATACTTCTTCCTCGCAGCTAGGGGTGTTAAGAGAGAAAGGTGTTCACGAGCGAGCTCGGGCTTGGCTCACATAAGCTTAGCTCGTATATATATTATATATGTATATATTATATAAACACATATAAGAAATATACAATATATATAGTAAATAATAAGAAATATTTGATATTATCATTAATATTTGACTATTAGATCAATGCACCATTATGCATATTGAATAATATAAATGTATAAGATCAATACTTAATTATGTGATTCATTGACAGTTCAAATACTTAATCATATTATTCATGTATAATGATAATGTGATTCGTATAATATCATATTAAGTAATTAACATTGGATTCAACAATGTGTTACTTATAACCGCAATTGAAATATTAATGTGTTGTCATTATAATTTATATGATTATATCACATGATCAATTAATCATTAAATCATATGATTATATAATAACAAATTATACATGTATAATATGACACAAGTATACAAATTCATACTAATACAATAATTAAGTACCTAGTGACTTAGTTCCAATGTATGTTATAAGCTCGTATATGTTATGAATTATAACTATATATACAAGATCAATACTTAATTATGTGATTTAGTGACAATTCAAATTCTTAATAATATTATTCATGTACAATGATAATATGATGCGTATAATATCAAATTAAATAGTTGGCATTGGATTAAACAATGTGTTACTTCTAATCACAATTGAAGTATTAATGTATTGTCATTATAATTTATATAATTATCACGTGTTCAATTGATGATTAAATCATATGACTTATAACACTAAAAACTTATAAGTCTATCTATGTTATAAATTATAATTATACATATATGCAAATTGAATAATATAAATGTATGAGATCAATACTTAATCATGTGATTCAATGACAATTCAAATACTTAATAATATTATTAATGTATAATGATAATGTGATTCGTATAATATTGAATTAAGTAATTGACATTGGATTGAACAATGTGTTACTTCTAACCACAATTGAAGTACTAATAATTTCTTAATACAATAATTAAGTAATTAAATTCATATAAATCATAATTATACATATATAATACAATTTTTTAATTGTATTTTTATGCACTTAGGGACTTAATTTCCTAGTCATTTTTTAAACTATTTGTTTTTACCAATTTTCATTAACACAAACAATTGTTTAACTACTGATTTTTTACTAAAAAACGACGTAGTTTTGTTAAGGGTATAAAACTAAAAACCGATTATATAATAACAAAAAAAAAAAAACACACACACACACACACACACACATGTTTTCTCCAACCGTTAGATCTGATACATTTCATCGCAACCGTTAATTTTAGCAATATCTCCAACCGTTAGATCTGATACATTTCATCGCATCCGTTAATTCTAGCAACATAAAAGGCCATATTTTCCCCAACCCTAACCCACCTACAGCCACAGCAGCTCTCCACCCACTCCCCCCCCCCCCCCCCCCCTAAATCTCTCTCTGCTTAGCTCTGCATCATGGAGTTCTTGTTGTCTCCTTCATCTTCACTTCGAATCCAAGCAGTATTCCTTCACTGCAAGACACCATTTTATCACACAAAGCTACCCACTAAGCCTACAAGCAAATCTCATTGCTCTCTCTCTTAGAATGCCACCCAATATTGCCTTTAGTTGCGCTTTCCAATCCCAGAAGTTGCTTAAAACCTGCATCAAATAGACGGTATAGGCGTAATTCCATTTGGGTATGCTTCATTTCTTTAACAAATCATATTGAATTTGTGCACTTTTTTTTTTCTTTCTTTTTTGTTGCTTATCTATGTTTCATAAGAAATAGACGTATTTGATGAGAAAGCCCATCGACTGTCATTGAGATTTGTTGTTCTCCATCTAGGTCGGTTTAATTTCTTTAGATTAAACCCTAATTTATATGCAATCATTCAAAAATTAGTCGAGCTCGAGCTCAAGCTCGAACAGGGTTCCAACCCTATCTAGCCGAGCACCATGTTCAAGCTCAAGTCGAGCTCGAGCCTAAGCCTGCCCCCAAAATAAACAAGTCGAGCTCGGACAAGCCAAGCTCGCCCAAGCTCGACTCGTTTACACCCCTACTCCCAACCATGAAGAGAGGATTCCTAGATAGCTATATGCATGTCATAGGTTTAGATGGATGTTTTCTTAAGGGCCCACACAAGGGTACATTGTTGGATGTTGTTGGTAAGGATGAAAACAACAATATGTACCCAATTGCAATTGCAGTGATAGAAGCGGAGACAAAAGACAGTTGGTCTTGGTTCTTGGAAACCTTAAAGTCCGATCATGGGTGTCATGAAAGGCATAATAGGCCTACATTTATTTCAGACCGACAAAAGGTGAGTTATATTAATACTTTTATATCAATAAGAAATTAAATTATCTTATTATATCAATACTTTTATTTTTTACTCATTAAGGCTCTGTTTACTTCGACGTAAAATGGTTTCCGTTGGAAAATATTTTCAAGTCATTTTCCTTGAAAATATTTTATGTCAAAAACATTTTACGGCGTTTATCGCGTGCACGGAAAATAATTTTTTTTATATATATATGTTTTCCAATAAGGTCCCTGCCGAGACCTGCTCGAGACCCGCCCGGGACTTGACTGGGACCCGTCCGAGACTTGTTCAGGACCCCTTCGGGACCTGTCCGGAACCCAGCCAGGACTTGATCCAGACTTGCTCGGGACCTCACTAGGACTTGCCAGGGACTTGATAGGGACCCGCTCAGGACTTGTTTGGGACCTCGCCGGGACTCACCTGAGACTTTACCAGGACCCGCTTGGGACTTGACTAGGACTCACCTGGGACTTGTCCGAGACCTCGCCAGGACCTGCCCGGGACCCGCCCGGGACTTGACTGAGATCCGGGTTTTGTCCCTACAAGTCCCAAGCGGGTCCCGATCAAGTCCTGGGTGGGTCCCGGTCAAGTCCTGACGGGGTCCCGGGCGAGTCCCAATCGAGTCCTGGGCAGGTCCGGTCAAGTCCCAAGTGGGTCCCGGTCAAGTCCCGGGCAGTCCTGGGAAGGTCCCAGTTAGGTCCCCGTCAAGTCCCGGTCAAGTCCTAGGCTGGTCCCGTGCAGGTCCTAGCGGGGTCCCGGGCAAGTCCCAGGTGGGTCCCAGTCTGGTCCTTGCCAAGTCTCGAGCGGGTCCCGATCAAGTCTTAGTCAAGTCCTTGGTGAGTCCCGGGCAAGTCTTGGCGTGGTCCTGGGCAAGTCCCAGGCGGGTCCCAAGTGGGTCTCGATCGGGTCTCGAGCGGGTCTTGGGCAAGTCTCGGGTGGGACCTAGGCAGGTCCGGGCGGGTCCCGTTCAAGTTCGGTCAGGTCTTGGGCAGGTCCTAGAGGGGTCCTATGCGGGTCCTGGGCGAGTCCTGGTCAAGTCCTGAGCGGGTCCCTGGCAAGTCCCGACATGGTTCTGAGCGAGTCTTGACAAGGTCCGTCGATTTGAGAATGAGATGCTCAAAATCAGAAAAAACCTTAAACCATTTTCTGAAAATTAAAGAAGAATTTTCAATCAAAAGGAAAACATTTTCCATTGACCACTATTTTACGTTGAAGTAAACACCGAAAAATGCGGAAATCATTTTCTGGAAACCATTTCACGTCGAAGTAAACGGAGCCTAAATTAAAATTTGATGTTCTGGGGTCTTATTCCAAGTTTTGATGTAGTAATTCCAATGGCGAATCATCAAATTTGTATAAGGCATTTATATGCCAATTTTTTGTGATGAGGGGTTTCAAGAGCTGGCCCTGAAGGAGAAGTTGTGGGCTGTAGCATTGGCTTATATTGAAGCCGACTTTAGACTTCATATGGAAGAGTTGAAGAGTATCAATGTTGATGCCTTCAATTACTTAGACAAGATTGACCCCAGTGGATGGTCAAGATCATGGTTTGATAACTATCCAAAATGTGACTTACTTGTCAACAATATTAGTTAGTGTTTCAACTCATACATTTTGAAGGCTCATGACAAGCTCATTTTGACAATGATGGAGATGATTAGAAAGCATCTTATGAGAAGGTGTCAGCTTAAAAGAAATGGCATAAAAACATTAAATAGTAAGTTGTGCCCCATAATTGTTGATAAGCTTGAGGTAACTGGAGAAGAGGCAATTAACTACCTTTCAAGTGATGGCTTGTTTGAAGCATAGAAAAAAGAAAATAGACGGTATGTTGTTGATTTGAGGAGAAAGACGTGTAGATGCAGGAAATGGGAAATTACTGGGATACCATGTTCATATGCATTTTCCACAATCGTGTATAATAGAGGGAAGCCGGAGGATTATGTGGATGATTGTTATAGTCTTGAGATGTACAAGAAGGCATAAGAGCCCATAATATATCTAATGCCTAGTGAGGAACAGTGGTTAAGGACCAAACAGGATAAGTTGGAACCACCTAAATCAAGGTTGACCCTGGGTAGACCTAAGAAGGCTAGAAGAACGGCTCCTAATGAGTCAAGGGATCCAAAAAATCTGCATAGAATGAGAAAGTTTGGTGCGAGGATGAGATGCGCGAAGTGAAAATTAATGGGGCACAATATGAGGACCTATCTAAAGAAGAAAACTGGGGCCTCAAATTATAGGGAACCTGCTACTAAAGCTGAGGTACCTACTAAACCCCCATCATGTGTAAGTTTAACTATACTAAACCCTAAAACCTATTTGTGTTAATGTAAGCATCTTTATATATATACTTACATGAATTTTGTCGTGTTATTGATATGAATTCAGACATAAAATGTTGGATCTAACAGATGTGGATGTGAAGATATGCAACCAGCTAGGAGAAAGGTAAGCAATTAAATAATACCTTCTCAAGGTGCACATCTTTTAAGTTTATATTTATGTCTATTGATTAATCACATGAATATAAAAGACAAGAAAATGAATTGAGCTACAAGACCTACCTTGGAGAGGGTGGCTTTAAACCAAAATCAATCATTTCTCCCTCTAAGATTTCTTTCTCTCTCAAGAATTGGAGTGGGGTGTAGCATGGGGAAGGTGTGGTGTTTGAAGGGTCGTGGGGGTGGCCTTATATAAGGGTGGGTGAGTGGATAAGGCTAGAAGAGGTGGCTAATAGGTTAAATTTGCTTTTTATAGATGATCGAACGTTCGGTGTACTACCGAACATTCGATGTCCTGTTGTACTATGATTCTAGGGGTTTTTATCGAACATTCGATAGTCCTGAGTGGAACGTTCGAGACTAGGGTTTCAGCGAACGTTTTGTGGTCCATGGTCGAACATTTGGTCAGAAAGTAAAAGTTAAAATTGATATTTAGATTTTACTAAAAATGATTTAAGCCCTTTTTAAAAGAGCAAGTGTTTTATACAAATTGATTAAGACAGGTAAATGCATTTCTTAAATATTCAGCGTATCACACCTGAAGTCGAATTTGGTCGAGCGACTAGAGGGTGGTGGCTATTGCACCTCACGAAGGCATTGACATTGTACTAGATGTCTCATAAGGATGCGCAAACCTCACCGTGAGAGAGTTATGGGTACACGTAAGCCATAATGATAATAATTATGGATTGTACTTTATTTATTGTTATTATATTGCATACTTTATCAACATGATTTTTTTGCCTTAAACTAAATTATGTTGTCACTGGAGTTATGCATTAACTCTTTTTATAAATGTACCATTTTTCTCTACTTGCACAATAAGTGGGATAACGATTTCCAAGAATGATTTATTCAAAGCTCATAACGTTTCCAAGATGTCTAATATTTATACTTATATCCAACTAAAGTAGACTCACTGCATATATTAAGCTTCGTGGTGATTTACTTATTAAGTCGTGGATTTATATAGTTATTTTTCTACATGTAAAACATATTTGTTTTACAACACATGATAACTCCAAGAACGTAGATTATAGCCATTCACGAGGATTGGTAAGCTGAGATAAGGCTTGTAGAAGCATATTTATGTATATCATTTATATACTTTTGTATTCTTGGAAATAATATTGTATTTGAATTGTTTGAAATTAGAGGCTTTGGTTTGTATTGATAATAGGACAAAAAAAAAAAAACACTCAGATATTTAGCCTTTCAGTTCAGATCAATAGTTCACTTTTCACTGCATTTTATTATGATATTTGTTATATAGGTAGCACTTCTAGTTAATTAAACTAAGAGCGCTACGAATAACACTCTGAATTAATACTAGAATTAATTAATTCTGAAGGCATGACAAAAGTACATTAGGGTTGGTTTCCAATTGCAATTGTAATGAGCCAAGAAAAAACGCTAGCCACATCTACGCTATCATCTCAAAATGACTAATCAATTTGGAGCTTCTCTAGAATTCTTTATAAAGCCTAGTTTCACCTAGTAATAATATAGTGTGAGACTTAATACTCATAACTATTTTTATAAACCATCCACTCTATATAAGCTATACATCATCTTCCCAATATGTGATAAGGGTGTTACAAACTCTCCCTCTTAAACTCTTGACGTCCTCGCTAGGGTTACGCCATGCAGTGCTCTAATATTACATGGCCTAGCATTACAACATCACTCTGATACCATTTATAATGACCCAAGGAAAAAGTACTAGCAACAGCTGCGTTATCACCCCAATATGACTAGTCAATTTAGAACTTCCCTATAATTCTTTATAAAGTCCAGTTTCACCTAATAATTAGGTAATGTGAGACTTAACACTCATGACTATCTTTATAAGCCACCAACTCTATGTGAGTTAGACACCATATTCCCAATATGTGCTTATATGTATATTTGCACCATTTTTGATATAATGCGTTTTAAAGCCATGATAACCATGAACCTATTAGAACTTTGTAGTTAAGCTTGCTTCACCCATCTTGAAAAGTCTAGTTTGAGAAAGCTAATAGCGGACAATATTATATTGTTGGGGTGAAGCGTGACACAATAATACGGTCTAATATATAACAGACACCTCTTGCCTCACCTATTGAAGATGAACGATCATATGAAGATAATGACACCTATTGAAGATGCACAATCATATGATGATAATGAATTGAAATACGAAATGCTTTACAAGTATTGCCAATCTACTCAACCCAATGCATCCAAAATTTTTTAAAATATATATATATATATATATATATATATATATATATATATATTTTGAGGAGAAAACTAAAAGACAATCTTCATAAATTGTTGGTTTAAATGTTTTGCTTTATCTTTACACATATTTTAAAAATATGTGTAAAGATAAATTATGTGTAAAAATATGTGTATGATAAAAATAAATTTTAATTTTAAAATTAAATTATAATAAAAATTCTCGTAGATAGTGCGAATTATTTGTTATATATTAAAAAATAAATAAATAAATAAAACCCAAAAGGTCAGCAACTTGTCACATCATTCGTCTCTAAATAAACCCTATATTAACACAACGTTAATCACATCAATCTCGCTGACAGTAACATGACAACAACTCCTTGTAACCCTTTTTCTTGTATTAAATAGAAAAGAAAATGACAATATCTACCATACAATAAATCAAAAAGAATTGGTTTCATCTAGAAAGGAATTTAGAAATCATAAGGAGAAGGATAGGGTTAGTAGTGGACAGAGAAATACGTAGACTCGGCAACACGGGTGTGCTTTATCGTTGATTCTTCTTTTGCTGTTTTTACGCAAAAGCCCAGCACCAACCATAGTGACAGGTCACCATCCATCTCCCTTCAATGCTTTTGGAGGTTGCCGGTGGTGGAGGACTCAAGATATTTGACAATGTGGCCCATGGCCATGGACTTATTGAGAGCCTCATTGTTTAAAGATTAACCCATTAAAACTTTTAATTTCAGATTATTATTTGTCCACTTTTTCAAAATTTTGGCAATACATACCTAATTTTGTTTATTTGAGATTACGATTTTAAAAACGCAATATAAAAATAGCAATGTTAAAATGTGGAATTTGAAAACATGATTTTTAAAAATGTAGCTAATTGTTTGGCAAAATCGCAACTATGCATTTAAAATTACAGTTTAGCTTTTAAAATCATACGTTTTAAAAAAACCACATCCTTACCTGCTACTTAAAAACAGAAATTTTTTGCCTTTTCATATCGCAATTTTTTAAAAAATATAATCCCAAACAATCAATCTTTTGCTATTTAGTTTAAAATCACACTTTTTATCTATAAAATCGCAATGCCAAACGCACAAAAAAAAAAAAAATAGGTATAAACTGGTAGTCTTCTCATTATCAAATTTTCGAATGCTCAATAGTCACTCATACTTTTGGTGCATTAAAGTGAAAGAGAGTCAAGCCCACAATTCACGCCAACTGAGTGAGATAATGGCTACTAATGAAAAAATTGATGAGAAAGACAAAAAGGGTCATATATTTATATACTAATGAAAAAATTGGTGAGAAAGACAAAAAGGGCCATATATTTATAATTAATGATGGAAATATGAATGTATATATATCTAACTCCATTGGGGATATCGATGACTTCTCAATAGTTTACAAGTATGTAGTAGTAGGTAACAACAAAGGTTACAACATCAACATCGAAATGTGTGATATTATAGGCAAGTGAGGTCCCTACATAAGGCCCCCTATTTTATAAGGGCTTCCTATAGGTTAAATTTGCCAAAAAAAAAAAAGAAAAGGAAGGAGAAGGTGAAAGGCCTTGAAAAAAAAAAAAAAAAAAAAAAAAGAGAAAAGGCCACTTGGCATGCAATAAGGGCATAGAATGAAAAAGAAAAACATATTCTGATAATTTTCTAAAATATAGTGCATATTTTGACACTAATGAATTAAAAGTATTAAAAGAAGTTCTACAGCAAGAAACTAATACTCTAATTGAAATATTAAATTATATAACAAAATTAAAACTCTTTTTCAAATGTTTGCATTGTTTTTAGAATATTATTGACAATACTTGTAATAGTTGTTTCTGCAAAAAGAATTTTTTCAAAACAAAATAAATAAAATCTTATTTGTGACCAACATCATAAAAAGATTAAATGAATTAACTATATTATCTATTAAGATTAATATAATTACAAAACTTGTATAAAAAGATTTGATTAGTAACTTTGCATCTCAAAAAGTGAGCATAATTATTTTTTCATATTTTATATTCAATAAAAAATTATTATATTATTATATTATAATTTTAAAAAAATGCCTCATTTTAACTTTTTCTTTATACCTCATGATGATTAGATTTATTCTTGAACACGTCTTTCATCTAACTGGAAAATAATCAAATATAAGAGCATTATTAGCAATCTCCTCAAATTTTACTCACTAATATATATATATATATATATATATATATATATATATTATTTTAACTACCAACTTTTTTAAAGCACTCACAACAGCCTCACCATTTTAACTATCAACTTTCATTATTCTATTTAAATATTACTTTTTCAAAGACTTCTTTATTATTATTTTTAACGTTTTTCAAAAAATATGAAGGAAGAGAGAAAGTTTTATTATTTTTTTATTCATTAATTTGGTGAGCGAACAATATTCACTAAAGATAATGAGTACTATTTATTTAACAAACCCAAATCATTATTTTGCTAGGCTGCTGGGTAGCATTTTTTGTTTTTGTTTTTGTGATTTGACTTACCGAAAAATAATAAATAAATAAATTTAATGAGGCTATTAAGAATGCTCTAAAACATCTAGTGGTTGCAGTTTGATGCATATGGACTTCAGATCATTGGGGTGATTCAAATTGCCTATTTCCGTTTATATTTAAATTACTAAATTAATTTGCTTTTCTTAATCCTAATGATCAACAACATTTACAAAATCTTATGCACCAAATATGATCTTCATCATTAATATGTCATATATAGTCAAGATATGACATTCATGACTCGACAGGCACGTTGAAAACCAAACCAACTCACAATGCTAGAAACAACTGGCATTAATCTGGTAAGATATGACTCGACAGGCACGTTGAAAACTAAACCAACTCACAATACTAGAAACAAATGGCATTAATCTGCTAAGATAGAGTACAATGTTATGGGAATTAATCGGGTATGTTTGTTAGTATGTTATGAATGTGTTTTTTTGTTTTTAATTTGAAAAAAAAATGTTATAATAAGACATAAAAATAAAAACAGTTTCTGTATTTTTAAAAGCGTTTTGAATTGTTCGTTAAAGTATGCCTTGAGAACTAAAAGCGAAAAAACACAAACGAACATGGCTGATACACGCACCATGTCATCACATGCCAACAAGACGATGAAGACTGCTGCAGAAGGAGACTTATTTTGCAAAAAATAATGTAACTTATTAGACTGTTATACAATCACCGTATAACTATTAGAAATTTAGAATACTGATTAAATAATTAAATACATCTCTTTTTATCAGCTTAAGCTTTTAAGACAGGTGGTGATTTAACATGGTATTAAAGCCAAGGGTCCTGAAGTCAAACCTTGACTCCTTCATGCACCTCCAATTTTAATTAAATATTTCATATGTTAGGCATCACCTATTAAAAATGAGTATTAAGCCTTCATGTGAGGAGGAATATTAGAATAATGATTAAATGATTAAATTCATCTCTTCCTATCAGCTTAAACTTTTTGGACAACAATAACTAGGATGACGTGATAGTGAAAATTAACCATTTTTTTTTTTTTCAAATTCTAATCTAAGTACAAATTTTCACTGCCATATCATCAAGTTGTATAACAGTCGTATACCAGTGTAATAAATAGCATTTCTCATTTCTCATTTGGGCTTACAAAAAGTTAAAGAGTGATTGGGTTAATACCAACTATTCCTTCTGGTGAGTAACAGACACAAGGTGAAACTAGATATCCAAAAAATGGCTTAAATCTCTGCGGATATCTTCATCCCTAAGCTTTGTCAGAGCTTTCTTCTCAACCTTCCGTATCCACTCCTTGGTGACTTGGAGAAGCTTCCCCGTATCCGCAAGTGATTTGGGCTGGTAGTCCTCAAGTCCATACCTCAGGAACAACACTTGTCTCTCTCTTGAATCCAAGCTTTTCAAAAGATTGTGGATGTCTTTTCTCATGTGTTGCCTCATCACACTTTCTTCAGGGCTCCTTATTGACATATCAGGAGTAACTTCCTGCATCAGATTGCCATAACACACTTACATTTAACAAAATCATCTCAACAACTTCTGACAAAATTTGAAATGTTACTTGAATTTCAAATGAAAATGGCTACTTCCCATGATGTTTTAGAAAATCCTGCTATCAAAACAAAGTATACTCACCCCCTTCTCCTAACTCTGCTCCTCCAGAGGAAGTAAAAAAATTTGACTACACAATGAAGCAAATTTCCCCCATTCCCCTTGGAACTAATAATTTCCAGTTTATGATTGTTAAGGGAAAAGAAAAAGTAAGGGAACGTGAATAAAGAAGAGCTGTATATTTCCTACTGTGCAGCCTTCAATCCATTCCACATATAATAGGAGAATTAGTTACAATGATTGGGAAATATTCTGAAAATGACGGTAGAAACAGCTGGTAGAGAGATAATTCCTTCTAGAAAAGTACAACATATTGTAGCCTAACACTCCCCCTCAAGCTGAAACATATATGTCATATAAGCCTAGCTTGGAACAAATTGACTCTAACCGATTTATACATAATGACTTCGTGAAAATATCAGCTAGTTGTTTCTAAAACTTCACAAATGGTATGGTTATGTCGCCACTCAATATCTTGTCTTGGAAAAAATGGCAAGATACTTCAATGTGCCTAGTCCTTTCGGGTTGGAAAAAATATGTAGAGCACCTTGATTATCACAAACCAGTGGAATAGGAATCAACCTTTAGCTGTCCCTGCTCCCGTGTCAGAGCTGGATAAACAGCAGCTGCTTGCTATTCCGCTTGCCAATGAGTCGCCTACTGATGAGTTGTTTGAACTGCCAGTGGAGGAGCTGGGGGTTTACTCCAAATGCCAGAAAAGTAAGATTATTCCCAATGCTACTTGTTGAACATCTGACCCTAACTCAGGTAATATTACTTCCATCCTCGATTTAAATACTTCAATACCTATTATCAATGATAGGAACGTTCCTATTGCACAACGCAAAGGAGTTAGGTAATTTTCTTAACATCCTATATCTAATTTTGTTTCCAATCAGCGTCTTTTACACTCACACCGGTCCTTTGTGTCCAAATTGTCGTCTGCGTATATTCCTAAAACTTTACAAGAGGCACTAAGGGAAGCAATGCAAAAAGAGATGAAAGCCCTTCATAAAAAAATAATACATGAGATCTTGTTGAATGGCCTAATAGGAAAAAGGCGGCTGGGTCCAAGTGAATGTATACTGTAAAGCATAAGGCCGATGGTTCCATGGAACTAACAAGGCCAAACTCATTGCAAAAGGTTTTACACAAACCTACAGAATTGACTATGAGGAGACATTTGCTCCAATAGCAAAGATAAACTCAATTCAATTCATGCTTTTGGTTACAGCAATTTGGATTGACCGTTGTATTAATTCGACGCGAAAAATGCATATCTTCATGGCGATTTAGAAGAAGAAATATACATGAAAGCTGTTCACGGGCTTGAATGTTACTCTTCTATGGGTAAAGTGTGCAAACCGCAAAAGAAGGTGTTGTATGATCTGAAACAATCTATGAGAGCATGGTTTGAGCATTTTTCCCAAGCGATGCAAATATTTGATTACAAACAAAGTCAAGTTGATTATTGATTATACAATTTTTATCGAACATTCTTCTCGAGGAAAGGAAATGACCCTCATCGTGTATGTGGATGTTATTGTAGTGACAAAATGACGATGAGGAGATATGAAACTTAAAAATTCTCTTGCAAAAGAATTTGAAATAAAAGACTTGGGCAATTTGAAGTATTTTCTAGGCATTGAAGTAGCGAGGTCGAAACATAATATATTTTTCCCCCAATCGATATATATCCTTGATCTTCTTAAAGAAACAAGGATGCTCGGATGTAAAGCTTTTGATAATCCAATGGAGGTGATGTTAAGTTGGGTGACAGTAATAAGAGTCCTCTGGTGGACAAAGGTATATATCAGCGGTTGGTTAGCAGGTTGATTTATTTGTCTCACACTTGTCCCAACATTGCATATGTTAATGTGGTGAGTCAATTTATGCATTTGCCACGTGAGTCTCATATGGAAGCAGTCTACTAAATTCTTCGCTACTTAAAATCCTCACCAAGGGACTGTTATTTTCCCGACATAATCACTTGAAAATAGAAGTCTATATAGTCTACAGTCTACACATTAGGTTGGGTCTATTATGGATAGACAATCTACATCAAGATATTGCACATTTGAGGGAGGTAATTTGGTTACTTGGCATAAGAAACAGTTGGTGGTTGCTAGATATAGTGCAAAAGTAGAATTCAGAGCGATGGCTCATGGAGTGTGTGAAATGTTATGGTTGAAGATACTATTGAAAGAACTTGAATATGATTCCATAGATTCCATGAGACTGTATTGTGATAACAAAGTTGCGATTAATATTGCTCACAGTAACATGATCGAACCAAGCATGTCGAAATTGATAAGAAATTTTACTAAAGGAAAACTACAAGCAGGTATAATCTGCAAACAATATGTGAAGACCGGGGAACAACTTGCTGTTATCTTGAAAAAAAGGAATGTCAAGTAGGGCCTTTCATACAATTTTAAGGAAGCTAGACATGGGAAATATCTTTGCTTGAAGGGAAGTGTTGATGTGTTTATTATTATTATTATTATTTTTGGGGGGGCATGCGTTTATCTATTTTTACAATATGTGGCAACTATAAATAAAACATAAGCAGGAGGAGAACCCTAATTCTGGGTTCTCTTTTCTCTCTCTCTCTCTCTCTCTCTCTGTCTTTTTCTCTCTTTCCTTGGTATATTATTTCAAATGCAATTACTAGGCTTGACATATCCTTTGCAATCAGTATGGTTAATCAATTTCTTGAGAAACAAAAAATGCCATATTGGTTGTAGAACAATGAATTCTCAAGTATTTGAAAGAAGCACGAAGACGAGGAATTTTATATAAAGATTATGCTTGCTAATGTACTGAAGGTTTTTCCAAATGCAAATGGGACTGGTTCATCATTAGGCGGAAGGTCTAGTGGTCTACCACTAGTTATTGTACATTTCTTGGAGGAAATCTAGTTACATGGAAGAGTAAAAAACTTCTTGTTGTTGCCAGATCTAGTGTTGAAACAGAATATTGAGTTATGTCCAATACATCTTGCAAACTTATATGGTTAAGAAATGTTCTTCAAGAAATGGGGATTAAAGTAGAAACACGTATGGAACTTTTATGTGATAATAAGGCGTTCATACATATAGTCACAAACCTAGCATTCCATAAGTATGCAAAGCGTATAGAAGTAGATTAACACTTTGTTTGTGATTGTTAGAGTATTTGATTAAATGATTAAATTTACCTCTTCCTATTAGCTTAAATTTATGGGAACATGATATCAGCGCAAAAAGTCATGAGTTCGAACCTTGACTTCGTTATTTACTCCCCATTTTAATTAAATATTCCATGTGTTAGGCCTCACCCATTAAAAAAGGAGTTTGAGCCCACACATGAGTAGCAATGTTAAAGTATTTGATTAAATGATTATATTTACCTCTTCCTAGTATCTTAAGCTTATTGGACAAGTTGTGATTTAGCAGTGATAAAATTGACTAATAAAGAAATGGTTACTCCATATGTGAAGGTAGTAGATCAATTGGCGCCCGGGGGAAAGGGAGGGGCCTGAAATGGGGGGCACAATTTCAGCTAGTCCAAATTCCCCTAAAGATTCCATCGATTTTTGGCCTTCAATCCAATGCCTTAGACTAATTTGCTAGAGGTGTCGGACTCTACGGAGGGCTTCCTCCTCCCCCAATGCTCCCTCCTCTCATACTCTTTTGAAATGTCGTTGTTCACCCACCCAAAGGTTGATTGGAAAGAGACACTAAGGTTGTGTTTGGGAAAGGGCTCAAAAAAAAGACTATACTATGAGGGTGTTTGGCAAACAACAACAAACCCCACAACACTGTTTATAGTTAAAAATATTTAAAAATAAATAAATAAATAATGATTGATATAGGAAAATGAAAAAGTGGTATTGGAAAGTAGAAAAATTTTGTTTTGTAGTGATTTTTTTTATTTGAATAGTAATAAAAAGTAAATGATGTGACATAAAAGTGAGAATATTTTGATGTTGATTTTTTGAAAAAAATGAAGTGAATAGTGTAGAGGAATGTGGTGTAGTTTGACAAACAAGACCTGACTGCCCACACCTTCAAGGTCAACTTGTCAAAGCTCAAAAATGATGAAGTGTAGGTGGAGGTTGAGGATGACCAGATCCTCCAGATCAGCGGAGAGAGGAGTTGAGAGGGTGGGCAAGTAGATCCAGCAAGAGTGCGAAGGACAAAGGAGGTGTAGAGTGAAGGACAAAGGAGATGTTGACTAGAGATGGCAGCCGAGTCAATCCAAAAAGAGTCGCGGACGAGAGGACTATGCACTAGAGGGAGAGAAGATGCAAATGGAGGGAAAAGGCACTTGGGACTTGGGAGGAAGAGGGAGAAGCACAAGAGAGAAATATATCGAGCAAAAAATGACTCCTGCTTTGTGAAAGCAGAAGCCATTTTCCAGCCCAAATGCTTGGTTTTTCCATTTGACCCCAAAAATGTTGTGTTAACCAACATTTTCTGATTGCACCAAATATCAGGAAAGAAAAATCACAAAAATGTTTTATGCCAAAATAAACACCACCTAAAGCAAAACCAAAAAAGATGCCTTTTGGTCCAAGAACATGTCCATTGGAGTTAATTAGTTCAATTTATCAGGTTTTTCTAGGGTCGAGGTGTTCTCACAATTATATAATTGCTGTTATGGACCATAATTTTGGGCAAGATTTGTATTTAATTAATAGATGAGTCTTATTTAGTTTATAGTTTTCATGTGTGGAATTTGGTCTAACCTAAATAGAAGTTTACTTACTAGTCAAAGTAGGAGTTCTAATCCTTTGGAGACATTAAAATCTAGACTTTATATGTGTACTACTGTTACTCAAATAATTCAAAATTGAATAATAAAGTCGAGAATTTAGTTTATGGAAGGTGAGCATTGCCTAGTGTGATCTTTCCCTTTCCTTCTCTTTCCTTCCTCTTATCTTTTGTTAACTATTCATGCACACTATCACGAGCACTATTCACACAACTTGGAACAACTACCAGTTTCTTCTCTGTTTTCCTCCTCTTCATCTCCCAAACCATATCCCTCCCATACTTCCTGAAACCCTTGAACCTAAGATTTTCTCAAGCTTTTGGCAGAAGCCAACCCTTTAGAACCTACTTTGAAAACCTAAATTGTTGCTGCCAGGAAATTTCCAACATCCAGTTTTCTCTAAAACCATAGCCCATCACCTATTGTTATATAAGAGAACCATTGACAGAATAATACGAAAATTGTTATATGTCCAGAGTACTTAGTGACCACAGCCCAAAACAAAATAGGCTACACAAATCTCAATTTACAACAAGACATTAACTTGACAGTATGGATGAAATGAATATGCATATAAGAAAGAGAGGGGATGGATTTTAGTCATACCCTATATTGCATGTACTCTCCCATTTTCTGATCAATTGAGCCCACAACTCTGAAGCATTTACTAGCCGATCTGATTTTAGCCAAAGAAAGACCAGTGTGCTTTGCAATTTCATCATCATCTGGGTATTTCCTGTGGCTTCTGTAAAGAGCTTTTCGAGCTTTCTGTATCTTATTTATTGTGCTGCTTAATGTGCACTATGAGGCATGATTTAAAAAAAAATGAAAAACATTTGGATCAACCTCTGGATGTCACAAAGAAAAGAGTAGCATACAGGAAATGAGGGTTCTATTTGGACATAGAACCAAGATCTAAAAGAAGAGAGCAACATACAGGAATTTGGATTCCCCTAGCATGCTGTGCTACCATTCTTGACATTGATTTCCTTATCCAGTACTGGACATAGGTTGAAAATCGGTAACCCCTGGTATGGTCAAACCTTTCAGCACCTTGGAGGATTCCCAGATTTCCCGCCTGCAAAAAAGGGGAAAAGTGAACTCATAAATCTTCCCAAGTGAGAAACCAAGTAAATAGGGTATAGATATGAAATATATATGCGTATATATACATATACATTCTTAAGTTTCATAGAATTATAAATCTCAGCATGAAAGAAAGCTGCACCTACAGACTTGTCATTGATGATCTTCAGTATAATCTTGCCCATATGCATTGCTCTAAGTAGCCATTGAACAATAAAAAAGAATAAAGCAATATTGAAGAAAATATGTTGCCAAAAATATTTAAGTAATTCATGCCCCATTGCCATCAAAACCACCACACAATCTGACTGCTTTAAAATTTCATGGCATATGAAGAGTGTACTCCACAGATTTGCTGCCACCAGGTGGCATATGAAATATATAAGCTGTATTGCCACATTGTTAATGTGTACGGATTTGTTTTCATTTAAAAATTGATTATCTAAACCTAAGTGTTAGCAATGCATAATTTCATGAAAGTTTGAAAAGCTGCTTATTATATGCACCTTTCTCATTTGACATGTAATCTAAATTATAAGTTGGTAACTAAGAATGATTTTATTCCAAATTAAGCTCCTTTGTCAAGCAAATGCTTCTAACCCATCTTTCTATTTGTCACCTTTTTTTTTATTATTTTTTTTTTTTTTATTTGTAAAATCTAAAAGTTCTATTCATAGTCAAAGTGGAATCACAAGCTTCAGATAAAAAATGAGTGGCTCTAAGAAGATTTATAATGCGAATAAATTTATGCTTTGAAGAGATACAAGTGTCATTCTTAAATCTCCCTTCGGAGGAGAGGGATGGATTGTTAGTGTTGAATTTGCAAAGATCTACAATAGGTCACGTATCTCAGGGCAATTTTGTAACAACCCAAGAAAAGCATTAACTATATCTGCGCTACTACCTAAAAATGATTAGTCAATTTGGAGCTTCCTTAAAATTATTTATAAAGCCTAATTTCACTTACTAAGTAAGCAATGCTAGACTCAGTACTCATGAATGTCTTCATAAACTACCTATTTTATGTGGGCTCCTCATCTTCCCATTATGAAACCACGGTGTCACAAATTTTGACTCAGAAACTCCTGAACTAGCAAGAAAAAGTAACTAGGAAATCGAATTAAATTTTTCATATGTGGATGCAAACATGAGAATCACGATTTTATTCAAGCACGAGATGTGAGAGATGGCAACAATCTAAAATCTATGCTCAACGACACATCCTTCGTATTTGTCTATTTGAATTTATTATATTGAACATATTTTCCTTCATCCAGGCTTTATTGTTTGCTTGTATACAGAAGTATCTCATATTGTAAAACAGTAATTAAAAGAATTACTCCCATAAGCTTCTTGACAAAAACAGCATCAACACTTTTCAATTCTACACACTTCTAAGGTAAACAGAGATCAATTATTTATCACTGTCCAAACAAGTATCGCATCCTCAGGCAAGCTATACACCAATTTTTCAATTCAAAAAGCATCCTAGAAATTATCAACAAACAAGGTAATCCAGTATACAAGGGAAACATGCCTAACAAACCTGAAATAAGTCTTCCAAAGCTATTCCTTGGCCTCTGTAGTTTCTTGCAAGGTATAGAACTAAGGGGCGAGTACTCCGTATAAGCTCATCCCTGCAATACCAACCATAATGCAAATGCTGCTGCAACACCTTTTCATCAAGTCCAGCTGCTTCTGCCCAGCAACTCAAGCTGGCTGCCCGCCCAGTTTCCTCTTCCAAAGTTCTTCTGATTCTCTCCAAGTCCGCAACCACCTGTAATGATGCAGAATATAGATTTAAGAATTTTTTGGAGCATGAACAGTAAAATACATTTATGTCCAGGAAGATTAACGCTTACCCTAACCCCCCTTGACATTTCAGCCTCATTCCTGGTAACCTTTAGCCTTCTACCTCTAGACCTTGATGCTCTTTTTACAGATGAAACGGTAGGCTTTCCAAAACGTTTCTCAATGGTTTTTGAGGGCTTTGACAGAAAAGAAATTTCACTGGCATTTTTCAATGTTCTCTCTCTTCTTGATTTTCTTTCTTTCATTTTCCCAGAGTGAACAATAACTTTTCCTATATGATCATCTACTTCGCTTTTCATCTTGTGCTCTCCAATATGCTCAGTAGGCACATCAGACAAATCCAAAACATTTGAGATTTTAAGGGTCCTTGATAGACAGGTATTGAATAAGTTTATAGCTCCGAGTCTCCCTAGTTGCAGAAGAATATCTCTTTCTAACCCTAGCTTGTCTGAATCAACAAAAGTTTTCTCTAAAACGTGAGTATTTTCCATTAACAACTTGAAATGTGCTGTCCTGTACACCTTTAAGCTCGTGGAGGAAGTACATTTGTCCTCTTTAACAGGCACCTGGGTATCATCAATCATGTTATGTAGACTACTGTATGACCGCTTCTTAATATTTTTATGAAAGATAAGACCTACAATAAGATTTCAAATAGCAAAAAGATAGTTGCATAATGAGTGTCTTCAAGATAAGATGCGGGTATGAAGCATATAAACAGATATGGCATGTGGACATGATATACTGAGGAAATGCTGATTCGACAATTTAAAAAAGTAGGACACAGTATGAAGCATATATACAGATATGGGATATGGACATGATATACTGAGGAAATGCTGATTCTACAATTTCAAAAGGTAGGACACAGTCTGATAGGTATATGTTATATATATATATAATTAATCGAGATATCGTTTTTTTTTTTTTTGATAAGTAAAGAAAAAAATTTGGACAACTTCTCGATTTAATCGAGATATATTAAAATCGTAAGGCCCCCCCATGTACATAGGAAGTATACAAGCTAAGCCACCTAGGTAGTAGGGGTTATATGGTAATAAATATGCATGCATGTATGTATTGTATATATGCATACATGGTATATATTTATCGGTAACATTTTTGTTAGTTGGTTAATTATTCTGTACACACACACACACACACACACAATTTGTGCTTGAGATATTATTGCATGCAATTTGCCTATGAAAACTCAAACAATGACAAACCTTCATGTCTTCCATTTCTGAAAAATCATTCTCCGAGAATTTTGAAGCAGCAGGTGAACACATGTATGCTTTCAGAGGATCTTTGTAAGAAGCCTCACTCTCATCAGAAATAACAGACACGAAAGACTGCCTTGTCAAGTTGAAAGAAGCCTCCTTGCCTCTAACTGTTCATTTTATATTCAAAAGTAAAAAGTATGATATAACAAAATAATAATAAGCATAACACAGGCCAATGCCAATTTATACAATTGATGGTGAACACAGAATTAAAACCCAGGCATTGTGTTTGGATCGAAGAAAGTGGTTGGAAGGAATAGATGAGAAGTGAAATGGATCAAGCTGATAAATATTTTCCATGTTTGGATATTTAAGTGAGAAACATGTTACATGAGGAGGGAAGCGGGAGGGCTAAACTTCCTATGGGACCTACTTTCTACTTCTCACCAAAAGTGGTGGGAAGTGGCATAATAAAGCAAGTGAAATTTTTTCTTTTTCTCGTAGCCACAGAAATACCCCTACTTAGTTTAAAAGAATAGAGAAAAGCAAAAAGAGTAAGAATGCAATTCATGTAGAAGAAACCCAATCGTCCTTGTTATATCCAAACAGGAAAAGAGAAGTCATATTTCAGTTTTCAACACCTCTCTTCCCATCTCCTCTTCCCACCACTTCACTTCTTATCATTTCTTGCTACCTAAATTGTCAAACATGGTGGGATATTTGATCTTCCTCATGCATTCTTAGTTGAAGTGGAAAACACAAAGTGTTCGAGAATGCAGATCAGTTAGAAAGTATACTAAATAAAGTTATCTCACCAACTCAAGCTTAGTATCACATTATGTAGTATTTATATCAAATTGTAATTGCAGATTATAAAGGGGAAAGAGAATAGTAAATTAATGACAAAAAAAAACAAGGGAAATTATACATAAACTCCTTAGGTCAACGCGCTTTTATTAAAAACTCCCTAAGTGTTTTTTTTCGGAAATTGACTCCTTGGGTTAATCGAAACTACAATAAACTCCCTACCGTCAAAAATTTTTAACAGCTGTTAGGGCCACTCAAAACTCCCCGTTTTATCTAATTAAAATATTAATTTTTTATTAATTTAATTTAAAAAATTAAATCTTTAAAAAAAAAAAAAAAATTGAGGGGTGGCACCCCAACCCCCCAACCCCTATGGGGTGCCACCCCCTGGCCACCCCGTGCGGCCACCCCAGGGGTGGGCAAACCACCCTTGGGGTGGCTTACTGCCACCCCTCAATTTTTTTATTTTTTTTTTTAATATTTAATTTTTAAAATTAAATTAATATTTTAATTAGATAAAACGGAGAGTTTTGAGTGGTCCTAACGGTTGTTAAAAATTTTTGACGGCAAACCCAGGGAGTCAATTTCCGAAAAAAAAAAAAAACACTTAAGGAGTTTTTAATAAAAGCGCGTTAACCTAAGGAGTTTATATATAATTTCCCAAAAAACAATGACGAATCTATAATTAGTTGGAGTAGCAAGTTTTTCGATAAGTAATAATCAGTCATATTGAAAGCGTAAAGGCGCCCCAAAGTACACCGGGAGTATACAATAGGATCACCTAACTAGAAAGGGAAAAGCGAACAAGAAAGTATTTCTAGATTCAATTCACCCACAACCTGATCCAATTGGGCATGATAAAGATTCACAATGAAAACTTAAGTTGTTCACCCATACAAACAACCAAACCTATTGAAATCAACTTGACGAGTTTGACTTCATCATTCTACAAAGTAACTGTGATGGAATTATAAAGCAATGTTGAACTTAAACCATGTTGGGCAAATTTCAATAAAAACGACAGGCTAAATTTTGAAAACTTATTGACAAACTCCCAACACATATGAAATTGCCAAGTCATAGGAAGTACCTGAGTACTAAATCAAAACACTTTTAGAAAAAACAAAATCTTAATGAAGTTCACATAGCAGCAATGACAACTCTTAGCACAGCCTTTCTCAAAGGAAATAAATTCAAATCACATTGTGTTTCTCGTCGGGTCATGTTAAAGTGTATCCTGGTCAAATATATTTCAACTCACAAGATGATAACAATGTACATAGCTCTTTCAAATTGCTGATATCTAATACCCTCCTTAAAGAGGTGAAACCCTATACTTCAGAAAATTACTCCGTGAGATATTACTAAAGTTCCTAAAAGAATTCATGTCTAATGGCCAAGCCCTTAGAATTAGGAGAACCCAGTTCCTAGAGCAAACTCTAAAATTCAATCGCCAATGATACTCTTTAAGGTGATCAGCTTGCGAGGTCCATTTCTGCACTTAAGTCTGCTATTGATACTTTTTTTTTTCTTAGCTTAAGCATGGATTTCCAGATAATGGGGAAGCGAGTATATAACTAAATTCAAGCACAACTGACTATTGCAATGAAAAATTGATGAGATTAAAAATTAACATTCAAAAATTAATCACAGCAGAACAAGTAGTTTTCTTCCCATTTTTCCTTCTTTCTTTGGGAGAGCATGCATGAAACGAGGAACAGAGCCAGTAAACTCACCATAAGAAGAAGAAGAAATCCTGAAGGGTGAATTGGTGAGAGAATGGGACTGAGTCGGAAAACGCCACTTGAGATTTAGCCTGAAACCGAGACCCATTGTGTTTCTTGGGACCAAAATGGCAGAGAAACCATATGTGGATATGTGGGTGGTGTTGCTCCCCACCACTGGTTCTTCATCTACGACTGAGGAACAAGTGCGCCATCTTTGCTATTTTGGTTGGATGCCCCATGATATCTAAAAACTGAGACAAAAAAAAGTATGATGCTAAAAACATGTTGTCGGGCTGGACAAAGCAAAAGCCTAAAAACTTGAATCGCTTCAAAATTCTGGTTCGTCAGCCGACTCAGCCCAGTTCGGGTTCAGCCCATTTCTAGAAACTTTGAAAACTCTGGTTGGCGTAGAAACGTTGACCGACATAGAATGAATGTTGTAGGACAATCTTCTCGTTTAATTTCTTTCGTCTTTATACATCTTCCTGGATAAAGTGAGCTATTGAAGAGAGAGAGAGAGAGAGAGAGAGAGAAAATTGAGACCAAAATAAGAAAAAAAGAAAAAAAAAAAAAAAGGACAAGAATAATTTTCATAAATTAATTTAGAGAAAGTTCATGTACCTCATTTCAAACTACCACCGATAATGTCGTCCGAACTAAAAAAAATTATTAATTTTTCCCTAACAATGAAAATATCTTTAAAAAAAAAATCTAGAAATTTGTTTTTTTAACAAAAAAAAAAAGGAGGGGAATTTAAAAGAAAAAATCATTTTTGTTAAAAAAAATCTCGAATTTATAAATGTATTTTTGTCTTATTCACACAAATTTAGAGTTATTTTTGTCTTTTGATGACCTTAAGAATAAGGGTGCAAAGGCGGTTACGGTTAGCGGTTAATGGCGGTTACTAACCGCAACCGCTAACCGCCTAGCGGTTAGCGGTTAATCGCCGGTTAGCTGTTAGCGAAATAGATAACCGTCCGCTAACCGCTGTTTTAAAATTTGGCTTTTTGGGCTTATTTTTTTGAACTTTTTTTTACCCTCATTTTTTTTTCTTATATTTTTAATATCTTCTTGGGCCCAATTGCTATAAAAAGAGCCCATATTGAAAAATTAAAAATATTTGACCCAAAATTTACATTTACTTGTACTTTAACAAAATTTCCTTAAATATTAAATCATAACCAGCTAACTTTTTTTAAAAAAAAAAAAATCAACACAACATACAAAAAAAGTTCAGAATTCAGACAACTGTCACAACATATAAAAAAAAATATAAAAAAAGTTCAACACAAAGCATATAAAATAAGTTCAAATAAAACATTAAATGATACAAATACATTAATACTGCAATTGTGATTATAAGTAACACATTGTTGAATCTAATGTCAATTACTTAATTTGATATTATATAATTATATAGTCTCATTAAATTATATCATATGATTCATATGATTAATTATTTAAATTCTTATCATATTTACTTATAATCTTTTTTCTTTGAATTGAACTTAATATCTAATGGTAAATGGTAATGTTTAAACTCCTAAATCCTAAATTCCTAAAGTATCTAATAATGATTTAATTAAATTGTAGACTTGTAGTTATAAGTAATATATTGTTTAATTCAATTGAATCAATTGTGATTATCATTGTACATGAATCATATGATTAACTTGTAGACTTATGACTTATGAGTTATGTCATATTATCTATGTATTATTTATTATTATATAACCATATGATTTAATGATTAAGTCATCATGTGATATAATCATATCAATTATAATGATAATATATAAATTACTAAAATTATAATGATAATACATTAATACTTAAATTGTGTTTATAAGTAACACATTGGTCATTGTTTAATCCAATGTCAATTACTTAATTTGATATTATGCGAATCATATCATCATTGTACATTAATAATATGATTCACTTGAAGTCTTGAATAAAGTATTTGAATTGTCATTGAATCATATGATTAAGTATTGATATTATACATTTATATTATTCATATACATATGTAGACTTATATAGACTTATAACATATATAGACTTATAAGTTTATAACATACATTGGAAATAAGTCTCTAGATATTTAATTGTTATATTAGTATGAATTGGTATACTTATGAGTTATGTCATATTATATATGTATAATTTGTTATTATATAATCAAATGATTTAATGATCAATCTCATGTGATATAATCATATAAATTATAGTGATAATATATTAATACTCAAATTGTGATTTAATTATTTAAAAAAAAAATTGTGATTTAATGATTAAGTGATTATGTTATATGTATAAATATTTTTATAATTATAATTAAAAAAATATATTATATAAAAAGGCGGTTAGCGGTTACGGTTAGTAGACCCAATAACCGCTAGGCGGTTATAGCGGTTAGGCGATTAGCGGTTAATACGGTTAGGCGGTTGGCGGTTATAGCGGTTAGCGGTTAGTGGGCGGTTAAAAACCGCCCGCCTTTGCACCCCTACTTAAGAAGAACATTGTCCTAAATGAAAGTTTGATAGCATTGTTAACTGAGTAGTAATTTGAAAGAATATGTGAATTTTTTCTAATTAATTTATAACTAACTCCTTTTTGTACGTTTTAATTTTTGTTGGGTGAGCTAAGCTTTGATGATATATATATATTGCATTAATATTATTATATTTTTATTTTAGTATGTTGATATAGTAAATATAACTTATAATTTAGAGTGAAAATGAGAACAAGGAAAATAGATTCAGAAAATTAAGGTGGTTTGACCTATGGCTTACGTCCACACATCAAAGCTTTTATATGACTACATTTTTCTTTAATATTTTTGATTATGTACAGTACTCTTATTTATAAAGAAAAAGTATGAACGTTACAAGTCTTTTATACTTTTATATTAACAACAATAAATTTAATTTATTATTTATAACTCTTATCTCTCAAGTTCTTGTAACTATTAACTCTTAAGTTTTTTATCTCTTGAGTTATTGTCTTAATAATAGTAAGGTATAATAGCTATTGTTAAAAAACTTAGTTCTTATTATTATTTTTTTTTATATGAGTTCATCTTAATGTTAATTTTTATTGTCAGATCATCAAGTCATAGGATAGTTTCATAATAGTCTACTATAAATATTATTATTCCACTAAAAAGACATGCAGGAACAAGTGATGAGGTGAAGAAAATGAAAATAAATTAATTAGCTGGATATAAGTGTAATTTCACATTCCTACGGAAACCAAATAAAGAAGGGAAACCTGCATGGTTTATATGTGTGTACTACTGTGTATGGATGCGTGTAGTGTAGGGAGTAATTATTACAGGTTTTAATTTTTTTTTTTTTTTTTGTTTTTTTAATTCCTTGTTCTAAACTCAAAAGAAATCCCAAATTATAGTACCAAATTGGCTTGTTTCAAAATAAAGTCAAAATGAGAAAATTCCCCCCACCTTCCTTATATATATTTGATACAACAAAGGAACGGGAGGAGACGAAAAACTAAACAAAGCAAGCTAAGCAACCCAACAATAAACCTATTACAACTTACTTAGTGCAACTCTGCAAGTAAAAAAAAAAAAAAAAAAGTGTCAAATTATTAATGCCGCCTTATAAATTATTAGAACAAAAATCAAGATAGGCTGCCAATAAAAGCTGTATAACTACCGCAACAAGCCCTCGCGGAAGTGAGAGCTGTTGAGAGGGCACTGAAAAAGGCCAGATCGAGGTCTCCTTTATAATTATGGTTGTGTTTAAGAAAGGACTCAAAAAAAAAAAAAAAAAAAAAAAAAAAACTACTATGAAAGTGTTTGGCAAACAACAACAACCCCCATGACACTATTCATAATTAAAAATATTTAAAAAAATAATAATGATTGATATAAAAAAATGAAAAAGTGGTATTGGAAAGTGAAAAAATTTTATTTTGTTGTGATTTTTTTGTTTGAATAGTAATAGAAAGTAAATAATGTAATATAAAAAGTGAATGATGTGATATAAAAGTAAGAATATTTTGATGTTGATTTTTTTGATAAAAAATGAAGTGAATAATGTGAGGGAATGTGGTGTAGTTTAACAAACAAAGCCATATATTTCTTTTAAAATTAACCCGAACATTCTTACTTTTTACATCACATCAATTACTTTTTATTATTATTCAAATAAAAAAAATGGTTAAATACTAAATACTCCTTGGGGTTTCATTGCTTTATTTTTTTCTCCTTAGGGTTTGATTTTTATCACAAGAGATACCTATGGTTTTGATAATAGACCAAACTAGTCCTTCTGTCAGTTGACCATTAGTTGACTTAACGGAAATCCACGTAGACCAATCAAATGTTGACACATAGCACATACTTTATTTTATTTTATTTTATTTTTAAAAAAAAAAAAAAAAAATTGGGGGTGGCCGAGCCGCCCCCAAATGGCCAAGGAGTTACCCCAAATTTTTATTTTTATTTTTTTATTTTTTTATTTAAAAAAAAAACATTTTTTTTAATTTTTTTTAAAAATTTTAAGTATGTGCCACGTGTCAACATTTGATTGGTCTACGTGGATTTCCGTTAAGTCAACTAACGGTCAACTGACAGAGGATTAGTTTGGTCTATTATCAAAACCACATGGACCTCATGTGATAAAAATCAAACCTTAGGGGGAAACAAATAAAGCAACAAAACCCCATGGGGTATTTAATATTTAACCCATAAAGAAATCACTACAAAATATTTTTTTTTATTATTATTATTATTATTATTTTCCACTTTTTCATACAAAACATTCTTACTTTTTTCTCACATCAATCAAATCTACTACAATTTTAATTCATTTTATTTTTCAAGCCCTTTCCCTAACAAAGCCTACAAAAATGAAGTGAATTGAAACTGTAGTAGATTTGATTGATGTGAGAAAAAAGTAAGAATATTTTGTATGAAAATGTAGAAAAAAAATAATAAATAAATAAATTTGTAGTGATTTTTTTATTTGAATAGTAATAAAAAGTTATTGATGTGATGTAGAAAGTAAGAATGTTGGGGTTAATTTTAAGAGAAATATAGACATTATTTGTTAAACTATACCACATTCCCCCACACTATTCACTTCATTTTTTTCAAAAAAATCAACATCAAAATATTCTTACTTTTATATAACATCATTCACTTTTTATATCACATTATTTACTTTTTATTACTATTCAAATAAAAAAATCACTACAAAACAAAATTTTTCTACTTTCCAATACCACTTTTTCATTTTCCTATATCAATCATTATTTTTTTTCTAATATTTTTAACTATGAACAGTGTCGGGGGTTGTTGTTGTTTGCCAAACACGCTCATAGTGTAGTCTTTTTTTTTTGTCATTTTCCAAACACAACCATAATTATAAAGGGGACCTCATTCCGGCCTTTTTCAGTGCCCTCTCAACAGCTCTCACTTCTGCGAGGGCTTGTTGTGGTTGTTATACCGTTTTTATTGGCGGCCTATCTTGATTTTTGTGCTAATAATTTATAGGGCCGCATTAATTATTTGACATTTTATTATTTATTTTATTTACTTGCACAATTGCACTAAGTTGTAATAGGTTTTATTGTTGGGCTTAGCCTTTTTTAATGTTTTGTTTAGTTTTTCCGTCTCCTCCCGTTCCTTTGTTGTATGTATATATAAAAAACGGAAGGTGGAGGGAATTTTCCCATTTTGACTTTATTTTGAAACATGCCAATTTGGTACTATAATTTGGGATTTCTTTTGAGTTTAGAACAAGGAATTAAAACCTGTAATAATTACTCCCTACACTACACGCATCCATAAACGGAAATGGATTAGAGAATATCCAGTTCATGGCTAGGATTTTTTCTTAGAAATACATGTCCCACTAACAAATAATAATAATAAAATATTATTTTGTATTAAAAAATATATAAAATAAAATAAAAATAATAATAAGGAGTGGTTGGCCACCCCATTGGGGTGGCTAGACCACCCCTTTTTTTTATTTTATTTTACTTTATATCTTTTTTTTTTAATACAAAATAATATTTTATTATTATTTTTTGTTAGTGGGACAAGTGTCTCATTTGTGGCTTTAAGATTTCTACGAAGAAATTCTAACCATGAACTGAATATTCTCTAGTCCAAAATGGACTGGAGAGGATCCTATTCCGACAACACATAGGGTTTGTTCGGCAAACCCCAACACACACCCCAAGACCCAGGGCACTGTTCTTTGTTTGACTATTATGCTGTTGCCTACCTGTAGCCACTGGCGTGTGGAAGAACCCAATTGTCTGTAAAAGACAAAAATGCCCAATTGTCTGTGAAAGACAAAAATTGGGTATATTTTTGTGTGGGTATTTTGAAGGGACAAAATAGACATTGTCTACAATGATAAAAGGGTAAAATAAGAAATGTTGGCAATAAACTCAGCCATTGTCAGCGTGCAGCAGTCTTTTCCTCAGACTGTCTTCGGCTCAATCACTTAAAGCGCTACAGTGCCGTGGAAGGTGAACAGTACAAAAGGGTTTAACAAAGACCCCCATATAAGCCATGCAAGTTTCCCTACTTTATTTGATTTCTATAGGAATGTGAAATTACACTTATATCCAACTAATTAATTTATTTTCATTTTCTTCTCCTCATCACTTGTTCCTGCAGGTCTTTTTAGTAGAATAATACTATTTATAGTAGACTATTATGAAACTATCATATGACTTGATGATGTGGCTGTGAAAATTAATATTAAGATGAACATTAAGGAAAAAAAAAAAATCAAGAACTAAGTTTTTTAACAATAGCTACTATACCTTATTATTATTGAGACAAGAGTTACAATAACTCAAGAGATAAAAAACTTAAGAGTTAATAGTTACAAGAACTCAAGAGACAATAGTTACAAATAATAAATAAAATTTATTGTTGTTAATGTAAAAGTATAAAGAGACTTGTAACGTTTATACTCTTTCTTTATAAATAAGAGTACTATACTCAAAAATATTAAGGAAAAATGTAGTCATGTAAAAGCTTTGATGTGTGGACGTAAGTCATATGTCAAACCACCTTAATTCTCTGAGTCTCTTTTCCATGTTCTCATTTCTCTTCTCTAAATTATAAGTTATATTAACTATATCAACATACTAAAATAAAAATATAATAATATTAATGCAATATATATATACCCTTACCAATTGGTAGAATGTCCTACAACAACCATTACCCCTACCCAACAGAACTCTTCAAAATTCATACAGCAGCAAAAATTTTATACCAACCAATCAATTACCCATGTCAATAGATCTAGGTTTGTCCAATAAACCTATACAGAAAACATGTTCTTTGTAGAACATGACCGGCGTCACCTCAAGAATCCTTTGGATCTTGTAAAAAATTATTTCCCTCCTAAATGGAATTTCATTTCATTTCACCCATCTAAATCCATCAATTTTTACAAAAGACATTTTACACATGGCTCCCCACTTGGTATCAGAGCCATGTGTGTTTGATCTGTTCATCTTGATATCTATTCATATATTTGTTAATTCCAGAAAACAGAATTGTAAAACAAGTATATTTTCAGATGTTATCTTTAGCAAAACCTTTGAGTTCAATGGGATGTACGCTTTGTGCCGTCAATGCGCCGTCAGCGCAGTTAGGTTGGGTAGGTTTGTAAGTCGGGAGGACACACAGTGGGACGCACAAATAGCTATTCCAGAACATTTAAAGACCCGTTAAATAGAAGCATTTGGAAGTAGAAAGTCTTCAATTTTGTTGTCTTCTTCTTAACAAATATTTTGAATTATGTTTAGACTGTTTAGATCCACTTTTTCTATGAGCTCTAGATTTAGTTTACCTTCTTTACCTAATATAGTTAATGAAGAAGAATATGACATTCCTGAAGCAAGTATAGATTCACATGATTGGAACATACCTAAGGTCCCAAGCAAAGAAATTTATAAATTAAGTTTTTCACCTTTATCATTTAGTAATGATTACATCGTAAAAACAATTGAACAAGTATATGCTTTAAATAAACATCATGATACATGTCAATTAATTTATAAAGAAGTAATTAAAAAACTTAAAGAAAAAAAAATGAATTTCCTTCACATAGGATTAATCCAAGTTGCTGTAAAACCCCTAGTTCGTCTATGAATCAATGCCTCTGTACTTTTGTGTTTAAGAGGTGCAAGTCATAAAGATTATAGCATTAGCATGTTAGGAGTTGTTGAATTTAGTATTCATAAAGGTCCAATTCATTTTGACTATTTCCCTAACTTCACTTTAAGTTTAAGTGATCCACAGATCTTAAAAGCTTTAACTTTGAATGTTAAAACAACAAGTTATGATATGTTAGAAGGAAGCCAACCTTTAGCATTAATTTATAGATTTTATTATAAGTCAATGAAAACAAATCTTAATGTTCATGTTCTTGTTAAAAGTCCCAAAGATAAAACTTTACTAATACATACACATTCTTGTGACGCAAACGTTAGAGTACCAAAATCAGTAGTTTGGTCTGAAATAGAACTTCCATCAAAATGGCTTTTAGAAAATGAAAACATTCCAACAAAAACAGAAAATACAGCATTTGATCTCAACTGTTTACAACAATACTTAGATGGTAGTGTTAGGTTAAGTTTTGATAAACCAAAACTCAACAAACCACCCTTCATGATAAAAGAAACAGCTTTCCAAGATACAGTAACAAGCCGTAGAAATTCTACCTCTTCTTCCATTTATACTGAACCTTTAAGAAGAGATAAAAATTTAAAGTTAAAAAGTGTAAAGGTAGAATTACAAATAAGCTCCCCGTGCTATACAGCTAATCAAGAAAATTTTGAAGAAGAAGGACAAAATTCTTCAACACAAACAGATATAGAAGAATCTCCTTTACACCCACAATTAATGATTATAAGTAAACCATTTACTTTAAACCTCCAACACGTAATAAAAAGCTACAATTCTACCAAGAATGCAGAAAAAAGAGAAAAATATAAGTTAAAATATACAAAAGAACAAAAATTAATGAACAAACATAAGTTACATATAAAATTCTTTGAATTTATCAAAATTTATGAAAATAAAAAATTAAACATGTTAACTCAGTGGGAAAAAGAAGATAAAACTATAACAGAAGCAAGTCACCCTCCAAAAGAACCGATCTTTGTAAACTTTAAAGGATAAAAAATTTTAGCCTCTCATTTTAAAACTTCCAGAGATGAAGAAATAAAAAACTCATGGAACAAAACAATTATACAAACCAAAGCCTTATAACCATAGGAAAACAATTAGACCGAATAGAAGACAAAATTAAGGTAACTACACCTCCAACTAAAACTCAAATTGACAAGAAAAAACCTATTACGAACAACCCCTCTTAAAAATTTCACAACCCAAAGCGTTAAATCTAAAAAAATAAAGAAGAAACTTGTCTTGAAAATGTCAATAGCATGCTAAAAACCCTTGAAAATGTAAAAAATGTAGCCTTAGTCTCTAAAACTATCCAAGTCATTTAAAAAGACAAACAAATAATCACTTATGAAACTACAAGTGAAACACAAAGTTCAGAATCTGAACAAACTACAGATCATGAAATACAACAAATTAAACAACAATTCAATGAATTCCAAGTTAATAGAATCATTAGACCAACGAGTAACACCCACAATTGGTATTTTAAGCCTACACCACCAGACATTCACTATGAAGAAATAAATGTTTTTAACCAATTCTCAGTCTCTTCTGATAAGATCTATGAATGGAATCTTGATGGTTTATCTAAACACCATTGGCACACAACTGCTTGAACTTGTTGTGTGGACTTTTTGTTATTGTGGTTGGCCTCCACCTCGTTTTTTATGCTCCTTGTTCAATTGCCTAGGGTTGGTTCATAAATGATTTTGTTTCGGTTTCAGTTTGATGCTATAACAAAAATTAATTAATGTGAAAAAAAGTAAGAAATTTTTTTTTGAAAAAGTAAGAATGTTTGGTATGAAAAAATTTTGTTTTGTAGTAATTTTTTTATTTAAGTAGTAATAAAAAGTGATTGATATAATGTAAAAAGTAAGAGAATGTTGAAAAAATGAAAAAGTAGGTTGCCTTTACCTTTGCCCAAACCGTTTAACAAACGAAGGCATTACATTCTTACTTTTTTTACTTTTTCAACAAAATTATTCTTAATTTTTGTTATAGCATCAAACCGAAACCGAAACTGAAGCGAAATCATTTATGAACCAACCCTAGGCAATTGAACACGGAGCAGAAAAAACGAGGCGGAGGCCAACCACAATGACAAAAAGTCCACACAACAAGTTCAAGCAATTGCGTGTCAATCGTCTCTTTTTATTACAAATAAAGTCAACACTGCTAGTTACCCCCATCCTCGCCTTCAATAATAAATAGAATATTTAAGTCAACAATTAAGGCGCCTACTTTTTCTAAAATAAAATAAAAGTCACAAAAATTGTAAATCCAATCAAATTCAATCCATACTGAATATACATATTATTTAAAAATAAAACTTCAATTATTAGTAAAAATAAATGTAATAATATAACAAAAAATATGAATTATATAAATTTTAAAAGAATAATAAAATTAAAAAGTTTATCTAAAATTCTTCATTTTATTTGTGTAAATTGATAATTCAGACAGACTGTTTGGGGGGGGGGGGGGGGGGGGGGGGGGTGTGGATCCTTGTATTATAAGTCAATTTATCTCCTCAAACTAAAGACCGTTTAAAAATAATTCCCACTCCTCCAAATTAAGGTGTCTTTCTTCTTCCTCCGGTCAGGACCGGACGGTCGGCCGTGGGTGGGTCGGGTCCCATTGGTTTCCACTTTTTCTAACCCACCCGGAAACCCATTTATAAACCAAAGGGGTAGCTACTGCAACGGCTTCCATTTTTATCTGCTTTGTAGACCATTAAAGCAACGCCCAACGGTTACTCCATGGCCTCGGTGGAGTTGGAAGGGGCTTCTTCAGAAGCTGTACAGCAAGCGGAAGTTGATGGAGGAGGAGGAGGAGGAGGAGGAGGAAGAGGGTCGAAGGGCAACATGAAGAAGACCGAGAAGGCGCCCTGGAAGCTTGGATTTGCGTGTCTGAGAATGGAGTATGATAGGGAGGGGAATTTCGACATGGAGGTCGTTGACGTTGATGGTGCTGGAGTGCGTCGCACTCCCACTCACCTTGTTGTAATGGTTAACGGTCTTATTGGCAGGTGAGACTCACGACTCACTCCCAGTCAAATTGTGGGTTAATGATCTAACACCTCATCTCAAGATTTCGTCGCTCCTGTGGTACCATTTGAGAGGATTCTGGGGGTTTTAGCTAATGGGTTTTGTTTCTGTATAAGGATTTCTTAGTTTTTTTTTTCTTTTCAACTGTGCAGTGCTCAAAATTGGAAATATGCTGCAAAAGAGTTTTTGAAAAAGTATCCTGAAGATGTGATTGCTCACTGTGAGTTTCACAACCCTTCTTTCTTACCTTCTTTTTCCCTGTACCTGTTAAATTCATGAACGATTGATAAGGGCTTAAACCATTTTCTTTATCTACTTTGATTTATGTCTGTAGCTAAGGTGGTGTGTTTAGATTTTCTGTTTTTCAATGTTATTATATTACCATCTATTTTTTTTTTTTGGTAAATATTATATTACCATATTGTTCTATTATGAATTTGTTCATATCTACTAGTTCAATGTAATTATTTAATAGGACAATTAATGCTATTTAGTAGACTGTTATATAACTGTTATACAACTAGAATGACGTGGCAAGAAAAATCACTTATTGGTTTTTTTTCTTACAAGTGATGTTCGAGAGGCTAAGTTTCACTATCACATCATTGACAAACGGCTTTTACTTTAATGGTTGCTTGTCTCCCATCTGCAAAAATTATGGATGAATCATATTTATAAGTTTTGGATTTTTCAAGCATTTAAGACCCAGTCATTGTTATCCCTATATATGAAACATGTATACTTTGTTTTTCCATATCTAAGCAAAAATTATGGTGATTTATTTTCATTTAAATAATTGGAAGTAGTTTTTCTCCATCTGGGGTTGACTCTCGCACAATGTTAATAAATTTCACTTTCAATTACATTGTTTAAGGCGTACTAGTTTTTCATGTCTGATGAGCTCAAAATAAATTTTAAAGGCACTCACATACGTCATAAGGCCATTCTCTGACTGCATATTTTGATGTTTACTGGTGTCCTTAGCTTCTTTTATAAAATGAATTGTGTATGATCAATGTGCAACGCAGGCAGTGAATGTAATCCTTCAATGTTGACATTCGATGGTGTTGATGTAATGGGAGAGAGATTAGCTGAAGAGGTGCGTTGTGGTTTTGCCATTCAAACGGCCAATGTTCTTTCTTCCCTTATTGAAACTGAGATTGTTATTTACCGATTTTCTGAAGAACCAAATATTGGTCTTTAATGTGGTTTCCTCCATTCAATTTGTAGTTTACATGTGTTCCAGAACATACCCTGAATTTGAAGTTGCTGCACCAACCTTAAAATTTGAAAAGAAGCATTTTTTTTAACAGGTTATATCAGTTATAAAACGTCACCCAGGAGTTCAGAAGATTTCATTTATAGGACATTCGTTGGGTGGCTTGGTTGCAAGGTATGCTATTGCTAAGCTTTATGAACGAGATATCATGAGGGATTTTTCACAGGGAAATGGAGAGCGTAGGACTAATGGATCTGGAGATCTATGCGTGGACGAGAAATTCCAAGGAAAGATTGCCGGATTGGAGCCAGTGAATTTTATCACCTCCGCAACCCCACACCTTGGTTCAAGAGGGCATAAACAGGTGATTCTTTTATCCCTTGTGTGCTCATCTTCAGTTGTATTATAATGAATAGTTCATTTACATTTTATCAGATATCTTACCCTTTGGTGCCATTTTATGTGTAATCTATGTTAATTCTTATGAGTTCAATAGAATTTTTAAATATTTACTTGCATTTTTTTTCAAGATATTTCATGACAGTGCTTCTCATCTTCCGCCTTTCCCCAAATCAAATTTACTTATTTCTGGACTTCCAGAGGGTTTTCCTGATATCCATCTTGTCATATCTCTTCCTCATCTGCTATAGGTATTTGCTCCTGGTAGCGTATTTTCAAAATAGGATCCCCTTCCCGTAGACTAACCGGAAGACAACCGGTCCAGCTATGAGGGAAGCTACTACTTTTCACACTATTTCGGAAACCCGAGGGCTTTGCAGCCAGCTCTGAAAACGGGTTCCAAACCTGCGCACCTTGCTGGCTATGTTGAGCTCCCCCTGATTGAGAGCTCCTCTCCTGCTGAGTCTTTGCTTTGCCCTTTTCATCTTCTTTCTTTGGTCTCCAGCAGCACGTCCAATCCTTAGCAATTCATGTGAGAATTGGTCATTGGGGGTCCCTAGAAATCCCATTTTATGAAATCTATGAGAGAGAAAAAAAAGTGTGGATGCTTTATTTATCACTAAGTAGAGATGAATACTATACTGTAGCGGCAGGAAACTCTTTGGCGCTTAATTAAATCAGGTGTAGTTTCGCACTTTCAAATTTTTCTTTGTAAAACAAGGGCAAACAGCAGAATATCATTTTAGTTTTACAGATAGGTATCAATGAAAGAGGCATTTGACAATGCAACAAACTAACAACATCTAGATGCCTGCTTTGCGTACACATAAAACTCCATGTTCTTAAAGTTTCTGAATTGGTATGGGTTTTCATTTTCAGGTCCCTGCGTTTTGTGGCTTATACACTTTGGAAAAAGTAGCATCTCGCACATCTTGGTTTCTTGGTCGAACCGGAAAACATCTATTTTTAACTGACAATGATAATGGAAAACCTCCCCTTCTTCTTCGGATGGCTAATGATTGTGAAGATCTTAAATTTATGTGAGTCAGTATGGAACATGAGTGTCCATTTTCAGTGCAAATGATTTCAGAGCATGTCATGATATCTCATCTTGTCTCTGCAGGTCTGCTTTGCAGTCCTTCAAGCGTCGTGTTGCCTATGCAAATGTACAATTTGACCGTATCCTATTATTTTGTGTTAAATCTCTTGTACTTCTCTATTTGGACACTTCCTTGTTCAATAAGAATTGTTGGGAGTCAGATGTCTGGATATCCGGGTAATAGTTAGTGGGTCTGACTGTTAGGCTTCTCTCACTTTTTTCTTCTTTTTGGCTTATCACACTCACTGTTCATATTGAGAACTTGACACCTTCCGTAGACCTTGTGGGATGGAGTACTTCATCTCTACGGCGTCGAGATGAGCTCCCAAAGGTAATTTTGAAACTTTTTATGAAAGTTTGAATTTTATCTTGAGTTAATCTAAATATATTTTTCTCAATTAGCGTCGAGATCTTTCTAGAAATGAGAAATTCCCGCACATTGTAAGTGTGAAGACAGCAGAAACTTCCAGTACTCAACAGGAAGTACCCTTGGAGGCTAAAGTCAATGGACACAAGAATATCGAGTTAGAAGGTATGCTAATTTTGTCTCTTGTAATGGGTTACCAAACTACTCTTTTTGGATAAGTAAATTCAATTTCATTAGAAGGAGCAGATTGCCAAACTACTTATTACTAAAAAAACTTGGTGTTTCTATGCATGTGTTGGTAAAAATTTGGAGACTTGTTTAGGACCAATACATAAACATAGACTTCTAAATGTGTTGTGGTTGGAATTTGTGTATGGGGGGGTTGTTGGGTATACAGGGATGAGCCCCATTACTATGTGAAATTGAGGGTCTGATTAGTTTTTCTCGATTTTATTTGGCTAGTTTGAGGGTTTGACCACCTTGATTGGGGGGTATTTGGCGTGACCTTCAGCTTAGTAGCTTTGTTTGGAAGTACCCTTGGGAGGTATTGGACTTTGTTTTCAATAAATTTGAGAGTTAGAAAGCTTGTTTGTACAACTTTATTTTGGAGGTAGAATTATGGTTTAATTTAGAGCATTGTTTGTTGTTGGAAAAAAATTAAATGACATGATGGTTATGGAGGTTGCAAAAATATAGTTGTTTCTCCCATTTACAGAGGTCTGGGAGAATATTCTAACTAAACCAATTTCCTATTAAAGGTGCTATTTATTCTAGTGAGGACAAGATGAACATATTTGCTGCTCCTAGAAAAATTATTCATATTCTTCATAGTAGCAGCAACGGGAGATGGACGTAGGGTATGTTTTGAAGTATGGGAGATGGTTTGATGGACGTCGAATACTGGAAGTGTTTATTGTTGAAGGTGCTATTTTATTTGTTTTGCTTCTAATAACACACTTCAATCCCCGTATTTTCTGCATATTTTGAGCTTTTGCATATTGATTGATTCGTAAACTCATTTAGATATTATTTTCACTCATTGTTACATCATTTGTAGAGGAAATGATAAGAGGTTTAACAAAAGTGAGTTGGGAACGGGTTGATGTTAGCTTCAGTGGAAGTACACAAAGATATCTCGCGCACACTACCATTCAGGTGGGTTTTTGCCTTCTCCTGAAAGTCATCCTATAGAACATAACTTTCTTTTTATGCTATCAGATCATGTATCAGTTGATTCCACCATTATGATGCCATTTATTCTCTTTTTTTATTATTATCTTCACATTGCAAGCTGAGTGCCAATGAGCTACTGAGCTGTGGCTCAAAATGGGTATATCTTGAAGTGTTACATCAATACAAGGATGCCTACCATATCAATAGTTGTCATTGACATAATCTGTAAGACATGCTCTTTTCCATGATTAAGTTAAACAGAGTAGTAGATATCTCAGCTGTGAAATTGGAACATGAATCTTAGTTTAGGGCTTCAATCATATTTTGACCAAAATGGCAAACCGATTCGAGCTGGGTAACTAGTTACCTTTAAGGAGCTAGTTCATAATTTTCCTTGTTTTTCTTCAGGTGAAAAGCTATTGTATCAATTCTGATGGGGCTGATGTGGTCCAACACATGATTGACAATTTTGTCTTATAATGGTGTCCCCATCTGGGGGAAGGGGGAAAGGGGGAAAGGATATAGACATTCCAGATGAGCTGGGTATGGCTTGGAAGTTCAAACTACACTAGGGTTGGACAGTATCTGTAAGAGAGACATGAGGAATTCTGTTGTATAAATATGTGTTTCTATAGCCATTTGCTTGTTCCCAGAAAGAGATCTGATGAAGCTGTTCTTACAGTTGTATTATAATTTGACTACATTTAATAATAAATTAATAAATAATTAACCACTCCATAACATTGTGGAGGAGCCACGAGGAATAGTATTGAGGAGGTCTCAAAAGGAAAAATGAGGTCACCTTCTTTGAATGTTATATGATTTACCTACAAAGATCTGATTTTGATATAGGGACAAGTAAGGACCGGCTTCTATTTTCACAAGGCAAGGAAAAAAAAAAAAGAAGAGGATTCTACTAAATGAGTTGATGCTATAAATGACCAAATGAAGTCTGGAGTCTCATTTAATTGCCTTAGGGCTACAAGACAGAAGGTTGGAAATGGGTTTTTAAGGTCAGGGCATTGGGACCAAAAGTTCCAATCAAGAAGCATTGATTATAAAGACACCTTCACCTATATCCAAGGACTCGCTCATAATTATTATGACTTTGGTTTATGATACGAAGGTTATTTTATTTTATTTTATTTTATTTTTTTCTAATCAAATCAGGAGAGGAAGAAAATTGGAAGTTTATAATATGAAGTTACACCAAATGGGAACCGGATCTTCCCCATTTCAAAGCATCTAATTAATTATATTTGAAAGGTATTTTTGTCTTTTTACTTTTTTTTGGAGACAAAAATGCCTTTCAAATATAACTAGAGATGGTTTTAATTCCGCCAAATGAATGTGAAAACTGTTTTTCTAGATGCGAGTTTAAAGAAAAAGTATATATGGATCAACTTGAAAGCCTTTTCAACAAAGAAAACAACATATGCTTTTTGCAAATTCAAGAAGTCAACACATGGACTTGGAGGGGCATAAATTTGTTACAAACTGGTTTATAGCAAATTCATACAAACTCATATAATAAAGTAGCATGTGTCCCATAACTAATAAAAAAACATGTGAAAAACAAATGTTAGTGAAAAAAAAAATATATGTGTTTCTCACATGTTAAGGAACATATGTCACTTTATTAAATGAGTTTGTAGCAAATTTTTATCCAACTTTGGAGTATGTTTGGGATTTTGATGGAAAATAAAGCTTTTAAAGTTTTTTTGTTTTTTTTTAACTTCATTTTTAAGCTTTTCCGAAAAGTACGTTCTACCTGGAAATGAATCTTCTCTATTTCATTCATTTAGTGCATTTTGAAGGGTAGTGTTGTCCAAAAGTTTTAATGATGGTAGTGCATTAAATGCAATATCCTTCAAAATACAAAATGGAGGAAATTGTGGGATTTTGAAATGAAGAGGATCATTTTCCGTTTTGCCCACTTTTAGAGCAAAAAAGTCAAGGAAGTACTTTTGAAATTTTTTACCAAGCATGCCGGGTTCGTTTGGCAATGGACTTGCCAAACTCCCACTTTCTTTTAACTCTCCGACATTCTTACTTTTTATATCACATTAATCATTTTTTAATTACTACTCAATTAAAAAACCCACAACTAAATAATTTATTTTATTTTATTTTATTTTATTTTTTAAGCTTATTCATACAAAAAATTCAAAACTTTTATCTACTTTATATCACATTAATCATTTCCAAACCAAAAATCACCTACCAAGTCTATTGCCAAACGGACTCGTCAACTTTTTGTTTGTCACAGCTTTTTAAATACTAAAAGTATATTTTAAACTCCCTAACACAATGTCAAATAAGCTCTTAAATAACCTACAAATGAAAGCCACCCTAAATATTCAAATCCCCCAAACTCTCATAGAAAATTGCCCATAAAAGACTGAAGATTCTCAGGAAAATTGCATGAAAATTCTTGCTATTAGAAACAAAACTTTCCTCCTTCACCCCTCTTGAGGAAGAAAATCAGCTTTGTCCCCTATGCTCCTCCCATCTAGAAACAGTTGGAGAGAATCCTCTTGGCCTTTGGCTTCCCACATCTTTGAAAATATGCTTATAGAAAGTTGGACCCGGAATTTAATCTTAATTTGAGGGCATCTCTTGAAAATCCCCAAACAAGAAACCCCAACATTTCCAACTCTATGCCTTGGTTTCCATGCCTTCTTTTTTCTTTTTTTCTTTTTTTCTTTTTTATTATCTCCATCATTCCTTTCAGATCGTATTATGCGATAAAGTACAATGTAAGAAGGTACATCTATAGGCAGAAGCAATCACAAATAGATTAATTAACCAAAGACGGAATGCCAAATTTTTCTTTATGTCTAGAACATATCTAATATTAAAAGTGTTATAATAATCCCATCAAACATTTTGAATTTTATAGTACCTATTCTAATAACCATGTACATAATTATTACCTATCAGAACAGTACCAACATTACATGATTTAAACGTTTAAAATTATATTTTATAATTTACCCTTCAAATTTACAATTTAACTTTTAAAATTATATTTTTAAAAATACATCTCTTGCCTATAAGTTGAAAATGCAGAACTTTTTGAATTTTCATATCACAATTTTTCAAAAAATATTTCCAAACAATACATTTCCTATAATTTAATTTAAAAATTTCATTTTTAATCTGCAAAATCACAGCAAAAAACACACACTTCGGATTTTTTTGAGAACACACAATTTTAAATGCCAAACACCAACATATTACATTTTTAAAAATCACATTTTCAAATTCCATATTTTCAAAACGCTATTTTTTAACAACACATTTTAAAATCTTAAACCCAAACAAAATTGGATTTATAAAATCAAATGCAAGCCCGGTGGTGGTGCTCCCAAGTCCTAACTCCTAACCAACTGGCCACCCGTGTGCGTGAATCCGCAGCTGAAATCTCTCCCACCATTCATATTCCTTGAGAAAGACAAATGCTTCTCAAGTAACGTACACAGTCCCATAGGTCTTATTCTCTCTAGATACGCACCCCACCACATCGTATCTTCCTGGGAAATATTTCAATTCATAAACAAATTTTAAAACCCAACATCAAATGTCTTTGCCATGCCATTTGCCGTGTCCAAATGGAGTTTCCCAAATCTCCATAAACAAAAACAAACACAAACACAAACGAACCCCAACCCCATTTCCCCTCCCCTGTGATTTATCGCCTTTATGGGTAAAAATCTATGAGAGTTTGGTATATGTGTTGTTTTTCTTGCTGCTGTTTCTGTTACCGTGCTAGTGTGCTGTGACCATCTCTGCTCTCTTCTGCGGCTTACAGTTATTTAAACATATGGTACAGTTGGGTTTTTTTTTTTTTTTTTGTGTGGCTCATGGAACGAGGTTGAGGTCCTTCCGTTTTCTGTTGGGGTCCTCTCCCACCCTTGTCTCTCAACCTTATTGTGGATTTGTACATCTCTTTTTGCCTTCCACGTCCAGCTAAAAGGTCCTGCTGCTCAGCTCCTGTTGCATTATGGACTTGGCATTCAATCTCTGAAGCCCATCTTTTGTTTTCAGAATTTCCAGTTTTGTTTCTTTCTACTGCCCTCTCTCTCTCTCTCTCTCTTATTTACTATCCCCCTCTCCTTCCAGTTTTTACACTCACAAAAATTACTCCTCCAGCTCCTACTCTCTCTTTGGGAAAATGGGCAGCTCTCAAAATTGCATTTTCTGTCACAGAAGCAGACATCTACTCATTTTCTTGCTCTCTCTGCTTCTGCTTTCAAGCTTAAACCAACTGAGATTCATGGCTGAAGGTAACAATACTATTCACAGATAAATTTTTCTTATTCTTTTTTGCAATTGGACTCTGCTCGATCACTTCCTGATTTCTGTATTGCAGGTAGAGGAATTCCCAAGTTAGTTGACCAGCCCGCTCAAGTAAGTAACAATAATCCCATACTACTCTTTCTTTTCTTTACTTAATATTGAACTTTACAAAAGAAAAAAAAAACAAACAAAATAAAAGGTTTATGTGAAGGATTTGGAAATGTTTGCATTGTGTAGAAAGGGATAGAAGAGATGGAAGTGGCGAGGATGGTTAGAACCCAGATTGGATCAAGGCCGCCAAGGTGCGAGAGAAGGTGCAGCCATTGTGGGCACTGCGAGGCAGTTCAGGTCCCCATTGCCACGCAAGTGAAAACCCAGAGCCAGAGGAGAAGCCATTTCTCTGCTGCATACTCCTCCAGAGGGGATGACATCTCCAACTACAAGCCTATGTGCTGGAAATGCAAGTGTGGGGATTTGATTTTCAATCCTTGATTCAATTAACATGTTCCCAATTGGTAAATAATATATATTACTTCAATGGGTTGGTTGGATTGCAGAAGAATTAATTAGCAGTTTCCTTTTAATGGATTGCATTTCTTTTTCTTTTTCTTTTTTTTTTTTGTGTATATTATTCATATCATTAATTTTAATTTTAATTTAAAATCAAGTACATCATCAACCATAAAGTAGCGGTAGTTCTTTGGTCCCAAGAAAATTATTGGATATGAATTAGAATGTGAATTCGACTCTTTGCAATAAAAAATCATTTATATAAGCCAGATTAGTAGAGGAATTATTGATGTCTCAGAGTTAGGCTAAACCTTAATTATTTAATTGGTCTTAAAGAAGTGTCTGCGATTCTTATTGTTTTAGACTATTTTTAAGCGGCTCAGACTTTCTTTTTTATCATTTTTGCTAAAAAAAAAAAAAAAAAAAGGTACACCAACAAGGAAGTGTGTAGATTTTTTTTAAAAAAAAACTAACAAAGGTTAATTTAACAGGTGATAGGTACTATTAAGCTAATCTAGTAAAATGAAAGGGGGATATGAGTGTAGTGGGATTACTCTTTTAAAAAAATTGTTCTAATTGAATACAAGCAACAATGTGAAAAAAAAAAAAAAAAAAAAAAAGACAAGCAAGGTTGTCTGTTATTAATCTACAAGAAATATTATGATGGAAAGTGACGACATGGGGATAGTAAAAGAGAAAAGAGTGTAATGGAAAGTCTGTCAGACGATTTTAGGTTACGTATCTTACAAGATTTGTGCCTCATAAAGCCTGTGCCCTTACACAGCCCACCTCGAAGGTATACACTACACACATGTCACGTCATCATCTTCTCATTCTCTCTTTTTTTTCTTAACGTAATAGAATTTTTTCTAGTTCAAGTGGATGAGAATCCTAATTCTTTGTAACCTGCGTAAATGTACAATTGAAGAAATTACCACTAAATATTATATAAGAAAATGTTAGGTATTTTTTTTTAACTGTAGCGTGTGTTAATAGATTAAAAGTTAATAATAATAATTTTAAATTTAATAAAAATTTTAAAAGTCATATCACAATTAAAAAAACACTTAACATTTTTTTATTATATATATATATATATATATGATGCTACAGCATGCGTGTTTGTGCAAAATTGGTGCAACCGCAGCTCTCTTTAAAACAAATTCTAGGCTTTGTTTGGCGATTCATATAGAAAAATGTCAGGAAAATAAAAGTGTGTTAGAATAATGATGTTTTCCATTTCAACAGAATTTATGAAGATAGAATTGTCTAAAATTCTACCCTTATCAACATAAGAGACCGATTCCTTTGAAACGAAGGAATCTCGTTATGTAGTTCTGAACAACTCTTGACTATTTATTTATTTATTTTTTTAAAACTAAAGATTAATCTATAAATAGATTAAAAGTATGACGTTAGCTTTTTATAATAATTACAAGTTTAATTAGACTGACATTCGATAGCTAGCTTTCATCTCAGGAATTGAATCCCATAGTAAATAATAGCTTCTACTCTATTAATGGCACTGAAAAGAGAGAAACAACAGAGAAGGTCCATCATCACCGTCATCATCATCATTTATGATCCTGTCTGAGTGTCTGTTCCTTGCTTTCTCTTTCTAATCAACATGACGGGATCCTTTACTCCGTTACTCACGCTATCTCTACTCTCCGGCTTTCCCTCCCAATCTTTCTGTTAGAGATGACGCCGATTATTACAGCCAAAAAAAAACAAAACATGCTACTTTCGCTTCGATCGTCTTTCTGCTAGAGATAAAAATGAAAGCGTTAAAAGATAAAGATCAAAGCCAATGTACAAGATAAATCACAAGAGGAAACTCGATTTAGAAGGAGATAATATTTATCTGATAGTCTAAGAGTTTACATTGTATTATAATTCTTAAACTAGTTCATATCTACTCCTAGAGTTAGAGACTCATTGTATAGTTACTAAGATAATTACAAACTCTACACTCTATATATAATATATAGGTATTCAAACCTAAGCACTTTCACAATATTTACATGGTATCAGAACTTCTCTAAAAGTTCACGCTTATTCGATCTAATGGCTTCCATAGTGACGAATGCTTCATACACATTCCCTAACGTGTCTCATCTAGTTTATATTAAACTAGATCGTAGTAACTGCATCTAGTGGTTAACCCAAATTGAGCCTGTTCTTAAGGCCAATGATTTAATGGGTATTATTAATGGTAAAGAACCGTGCCCATCAATACATCTCCCTGCCTCCTCCGATAAGGAAGAGAAAAATTATTAATCCTGCTTATGCCCTTTGGGTTAAGAATGATCAATCTATTCTCGGCTGCATCAACGCTACACTCACTGAGTTCGTATTATCCACCATCTATGGCATCCATACCTCTCATGAAGTGTGGCGAATTTTGGCAACCCGATTTGCTTCTCTTTCAAGAACTAGGCTTGCCCAGATCATACGTGAATTGCAGACACTCAAATAAGGTAACCAAACGTGCACTGCTTTCTTGGACTCTGCCCACTAAAGTTTTGAGAGAAATTCAGAATGAAGAACTATGAATCTTTAGTAGCACCTATTATTAAAGGGGATAATGTCCCAAAATGTATTTGAACAAAGGCAGATAAAAAATATTCCATATGTATGCACATGTCTACATTAGACCTGACATTGAAATAGCAGTTGGACTATTGGGTCAATATAGTATTGTAGAATATGCAATGAACCAAAAACTACAGTTTAACCTAAAAATACACTTACCATTTGGTGGTATTTATTCAGTTTTGATTTTTGCTAAATGTGTAGATAGTAGAGAATCAACTTCAGTATATATGTACTGAAGATGCAGTAAGTAGACTGCAGTTGCTACATCTACTATGAAAGCAAAAGTCATTACATGTTGTGAATTAATTACACAGACATTATGGTTGAGACATTTTTGTTAAAGGTCTCAAGATTGTTGATTTTATAGTTAGACCCATAAAGATCTTCTGAGTTAATTCTACTACAGTTATCTTTTTTAAGAATAAACTGAGTAGAAGCAAAAGTATGTATATCGACATAAAGTATCACTATGAAAGAGATTATTAAGTGACAATAAGTGTCTATTGAGCATATAAGTACTGAACTAATGATTGTGGATCCCATGACTAAAGGTTTACCGGTAAAGCAGTTTAAAAGTCATGTGGAGCATATGGGGCTCATTGATTCATTTTGTACTTAGTTCTTTCTAATCAGTCTATAGACATCATGTTATTTTTAATAAAAATTTTGTGCACATTTATTACCTTATCCATTGGGATAAAAATTAAGTTTGGACCCGAATGACTTGTAGGAAATTCATTCATAAAGTACATTATCCATAAAGTACTATTTTAGGGAGTATTATACATCACGATACATGGAAGAGACGGCTTATTATATAAAAGCTTTACCGCCATGATTTGTGTGTAGTATTCCTTGAGTGAGTGGGAGGATTTCATGAATGGTTGAAATAAATAAAGTATTGACCATATCATAGAACCGAACACCATAAGGAATTTATGTGTCATAGGGGCCAAGTGGGAGAATGTAAGAAATTTCATTTAAAGTATGTCCCTTATGTCACATATATTATTGTAATTATAAAATATATATAATTACGGTGTTCAGTGATTTATTCTAATTAAAGCTTATTCTATGAAATCAAATATTCTGAATTAAATTGTCGATTTAATTCTTGTAGAACAAATATTTGATTTCATTACTGATTTTATTTTGTGGAATCAATTAGCTGTATTGATTATTTATTTAATTTTTATTCCTTGATGGGACGAATAATTAAGGTAACAGCTCTAATTGAGGGTCCCTAACCTACCTATAAATAAGGTATGTGTATTCCATCAATTGACACTCACTGGTAGGCATAGGTCATAAGAACCTTTCAATAATTTTTAGTTTTTAGTTTGATTACTATGGAGTTGTTCTTCAAGCTGCTTGAGCAAAGCAATGGCCAAAAGTACATATATATTAAATTATTTCCGTTGTTAGTTTTATTGTTAATTAGCATTTAATATATATAGAATTCTTACAATAATTTGCTGCAATTGATATTGACGTGGCAACTATACAAACCAAAACAAAGGAAACTTGCACTTGAGATGGAATTTATTAAATGTCAGTGATAGGAATTAGGAGCAGATTTTCACCTTACATTTTTTTATTTTTTGTTGTCTTTCGCGATGGCGCTAAGTAGTCCGTGGATGCTTTGGTTCAATCAATCCAATGCGCAACGCATCAATATAATACTTTTAAATAACATACATTAAAAAACAATATTCTTCCACGACAAACAGAAATGTTTGACATCACAATTTTTATTTTATTTGTTGATATTATTAATTAATTTTTATTAACAAATAAAAATTTATTAATTAATTGACAGTATTATATTAATAAAGTGAGATAAAAATAAGATAAAAGTATGTTGTATAATATTACTCTCACGGGAATAACACATTCTAACCTTTGTATAAACATAAATAAAGTATGCAAAAAAAAAAAAAAAAACGACCAATTCACTCCATTTGTTAATGTTTGTTTAGATGTTCTAACGTGGCATAAAAATGAAAATAGTTTTAAGTATTTTTACAAGTATAATATATTTTAAGTTTTTTTATTAATATTTTTGTTTTAAATAGAGAAAGTATGGTGTGTTTGACTAAGCTTTTTACTGTTTATTTTTAAAAAAATAATAATAAGAATTGATTGATGTAATATAGTGGTGAAACAAGTTTTGAATATATATATATATATATATATATATAAAAGAATTTACAAGAAATACCACAAAGTGAAGTGGCAATACCTATCCTCCAGAGTAGTGGTTCAATGTCCCAAAAAAATTTCCAAAGTGGTTAGGCATGTATTATGGCGTGTGTTTGAATCTCTGCAATAGAGAATCCCTACATATGCCTGATTAATATTAGTCACTTTAGTTTTTATTGATGCTCTGGTGGAGCTGGGTCAGACTATAGCTCAGTTGAACTTGAGGGAGCCCCTGCGGTTTCCACCGTCTAGGCGGCCCTTCCTATGCAACTCTCCATGGGTAGGTGTTACTTTGGTGACGCCTAGTTAAAATAGTCGCAAATGGTCTTCCCGACCTATTATTTTTCTCTTAATAAAAAAAAAAAAAAAAAGTGACGATACCTGTCCTACTGCTAGTCATCCCACAACAGATATCATCATTAAAGGAGACTTTTCAGGTAGTCATTTCACAAGTTTAAATAAACTTCAGCACAACAACCCTCTTTAATGTGAGATTGGAATTTCATTTTTAAAATAAAATAGAAAAAGAAAAATAAATATGTCCCAGACTTGAAACGAAGTCGTTTAGATTCTCCTAGATACCGCCAAGGTGCCTGATAGTAAAAGTTGAGTGCTCACCCCTGCTCTCCATCACACACACAAACCCTCTGTCTCTGTCTCTCTCTCTCTCTCATTGTTGCTCAGAGGGGGGAGGGAGGGACACACTATTCACACCCCTTAACCACTCAATACAGGCTCTCATGCTTTTGATTTCTGTGGAAGAAACCTTGTTATACTCTTTGGAATAGATAAACCATCCTTTTCAAATTTCATATTTTCTATCGGCGACTCATCAACAACAGGTACCCTTCTCCCGCTTCTTCTCTGTCTCTTTCATTCACATATTTGTTCTTCTAGATTTTCCTTTTTTGTGGCAAACCCACTTTGTTTTTAGTGCTGTTCCATTTCATTCATAACCCTTTGTTTTTCTTATCCCATTACTTTGTTAGTGTTGCAATTTCGACTTCTGCCCACCAATTTTATGAGAGTGGTTTTTTTTTATTTTTTATTTATTTAATTTGATTCAAATATAGAAAAAGAAACAACATTTCATAGCCGTTTCCTCTGGTTCTGCGGAGTTCAGCAATATGAAGAAAGTTTAATTTAAGAAGTATAAAAATCTTCTAGTTAAATTTGTTGTTAGAATATAAATTAAATGATTAGATTAATAATTTCCTGTAAACTTAAGTTTTGGAGACAAATGAGCGGAGACTGAGTTTGAACTTGAATCCAGAATTCATTTTCTATTTCAATGAAATATTTTTCATGTTGGGCTTCACTTATTATTAAGTGGGATTCCCAACACGAGCGTGAGTTTTAAAATATAAATTAAATTATTAAATTAATAGTAATTTTTTTTTTCATCAATTTGGCGATTTAACAAAACTAGGGAAAAAGATGCTTCTAAGATTTTTTTTTTTTTTTTTTTCCCTCGGTCGATAGAACAATTGTACAAATGTTCCTATGTTATGCTATTCACTACCATTGTGTGTTTACCTTTGTGGCGAAATATGTTGTCATTTAGCTGTCCAAAGGTGTGTTTTCCTGCTTTGGTTTGCTTTTCTTTTGCCGTGCAGTAAATAATTTTGTTGGGCCTCTGGTTGGTTGCTGACAAGAGATGGAGAAAGAAAGAAAATAGATTTAATCTCAGACTTTGTAGTAGTTGTGGACATGGAAAACTTTCTATATATTGAGCTTATCATCTGAAAAAGTTTCATTAGTTTCTCATTGTTTTGTTTGTTGAGAAAACGATATAAAACAGTAAAAGCCCAAAACAATCATATAAAGTTTACACACTAGGAACAGGAAAGAGTCCAAATTTTACTTCTCTTTTTCTTTACTTTCTGAGCAACAAAATATGGGACAAGCTATATTTGGTTTTATGCGACATTGATTCTTTCTGATGTCTTTCGTTTGGTTTGGAACAAGTGAAATTCAGGCTGTATTATTATATGCACTTTGATCAACCTCTGGTCTGATGATTTCTCTTGTAATTTTTCAATCCTAGTCATGCTGATTGGGTTCTCAACTTGCTGCTGATATTTCCCAGGCATATTTTCAAGAATCAACCATGTTGAAACAATCACCTAGTAAAAGTCAGAGGACAAAAGGCTTCAAGGTGAAGCATGCAATACAGATATGTCTTTTGCTTGCCATTTGCATCTGGTTGCTTTACCAAGTCAAACACAACCATGAAAAGAAGAAAAGGTATGAGGAGAGCTTCAAAAAGATATCTGAAAAAATGCAGAATGGGCGTGAAATCATAAAATTTGGGAGGAAGGACCTCCATCCACAAGTAGAGGAAACAGCTTTGGAAATCGAAGGTAAAGAAGAATTTGAAGAAGAGGTAGAAGATAGTAAACCAGAAGATAGCGAGGATGACGGAAGAGGCGGTGGAGATGATGAAATTGATGGACATGATCAAGAGAGAATCGAAGAGGAAGAATCTGAGGAAGTAGAGGATTTAACTGATGAAGAAGATAGGGAAAGGGAAGAGGGAAGTGAAGAACTAGATAGTGAAGTGAAAGGAACTCAAATTGAGGATGTGATATTTTCTGACGATCAAACCCAAACTGAAGGTGAAAAGAATACCCTGGAGGCAAGGAAGGAACATTACAAAGGTGATGACGCCTCCAGTGCTGTGGTTCAGAACACTCAAACTATGAGCACCAAATTTGAAATTGGGGGTTTGAGAAAAGTGAAAGAGCAACAAGTAGACAATGCAGACAAGATGGAAGTAGAGTCGGACAATGAACCGAATAGCACCCTAGAAGTTATGGTTAATATAAAACATTCAGACCCTGAGTTGAGCAATAGTGTGAAAGTAGAAAATGGTGCTTTCCACAATGCTGTTCATGGTGAAGAAAAAGGTTCTGGACTTGGTTTTGCTAAGGAGGCAAAAATCAGACCAAAAGTGCACCGTGATTTGCCATTGATGCTGATGGACGCCCATGGATCTTCGAATGGAACGGATACATTGTCAAAGTTGACTCAGGTCATTGGTTCAACCTCTAATGGAAGGCAACTATTCTTGCAAGCTGTTTCAGAGGAGCAGAAAAAAAGCCTCAAGGCTGAAAATCAGCAATTAGATGTCAATTTTACTCTTTCCAGTAGGGAAATGCTTGATGCATATGCTGTATCTGAGGAAAGATCTGCTTCTGAAAGCACCAAGGAGGAGAATGATTTTACAACAAATGGGAATCTAGTAGGCGTTGTACAGAATGAGTCCTTTGATTTTTCTGAACCCTCATTCTATCAAGAAGATGAAGATGATGAAAATGGTTTGGAGGCCTTAGCAGAAATTGGAAATGGAATGAGCAATACTGGAGATAATGCAGCTGAATGATGTTGGCCTTTAATGAAGGATATTGGGTTGTTTCTTCTAAGAATATACTTGTTAAATTGGATGACCAACATGTTTAGGTGTCAAGTATTTGTGCTAGCTAGTTAGGTAGTTTAGGCCATGAAACAAAAGGGTCGCAAGACATGTTTTGTGGTTGGAGTTGGATATGCATACAGTCAGTCTACTATTGTTGGCAATCAATGATGAGAATTAATTAGAATATGCTGCACAGCCTGCACTAGTCCTGCCTCACTCTTAGACGCCCTTTTTCAATTTCTTTTTTTTTTTTTTTTTGTTGTTATAGATAATTATTATAAGTTTTTAATCGCTTGTCATCTTCGTCCTAGCGAATTTCTCGTTCGACTGTCTGACAACTTGTTAATCTACAAAACACTAAAGTGTTTGACAGATGGAAGAAACTAACTGTACAAGTGTATGACTTAGTAAGCATACTGATATGAATCTGACCAATGCAATAAGCTTATGTAACAATTCTTAACTTTTGAATATTAAATGGGAGTTTTTTTTTTCTTTGTAAAAGTATGTGTTGCTCCCGTTATTATGCTGTTAAGGAAAAAAAAAAAAAAAAATTATTTTGTAGTGTAGTGTCATAATACTAGTAACAGGTCACATATATTTCAATGCAAAAAATCATGTAATATATATCTGTATAATCACGAACTCAACATTAATCTTAACTTTCTTCCGTATTATTTAAGCCCTTAACCCTCTTTTAGTAGGGGAGGCATTGTTCGGAGGGACTCGTAGCGCGCACATTGAATATTTTTGCATACCATTTGCTGTTCGGAGAGACTCGTAGCACATTGAATATTTTTGCATACCATTTGCAGTTTGACTGAATTCGTCTTCAGGTGGACTATATTATTAGTAAAGTCTAAATGGTGATCCATTCATAGGTGATAAAGAAGGTACTGACTCTAGTGATTCCGCTAAATACTCGATTGTTAACTTTTCCCAGTCTACTTCCACTCTAATCCTCTCCTCAACGGCAAGAGTGGGTGCTTCAGTCGTTGTTAAAAACTCTAATCCTCTCCTCAACGGCAAGAGTGAGTGCCTCAGTCGTTGTTGAAAAGGTACAAACACTTGGAGAAGTGTGACTTATTTATTATTATTATTATTATTTTTTTTTTCTAAGCGACGAAGAAAATATTGGCATAATAATTTATTGACGTGGACCAGTAAGAGGCCCCCGAGTGATGAGATGGATGAGATGGTTATGGAATTTAAGAAAAAGGAAGATGAAGCCAAATCCAATGAGAGTGACGTGGTGGAACCTCGAACACGAGACGTCTGGCACACCTCTCAAGAAACGTGTATGGGTTTCGGTGCCCGTCTTGCTGCGTGCGCTTCTCTTCGTCTTTCTCCCCCCCCTCCCCCTTTTCCTATAAATCCCTTCCTTTGCATTTTCCGGCTTATCTTTCTTTACTGATGGATTGGCTGCATAAGATGAAGAGAGCTTGGCTTGCTGTCTCTTCCCGGATCAGGCCTCGTAAATCCGGTCAGTTTCTGCTTTTTTTATTTTTATTTTTTTACGAGCACAATAATTTTTACTGGACGTTCACTTAAAAACACGGGATTTTCTGATATATGTTATTGTACGAATAAATGAATGATGGGTTGCCTTGATAGAAAAAGAAGAAGAAAAATTATTGAATTTGACGTTTAAATTAACGTTGTTAACAAGCAGGTGGCAGTGTAGGCAAATTAGGCGGCGGGGGTTGTTGTAACGGCGACTATGGGCTGCTGAAGCTCCGGAACGACGTACAGATGTGCACATACCAAGATGTGCAGGTAATGTGGAACATGTTAAGTGGATCGCAGCAAAACGACGTGTCGTCAGCAAAATCAGTGGCTCATCAACCTCTCGAAAGCAGCAAGCAACGTCGACCCTCTTGGAGATTGGTCTTTTCGAGTAATTGTAGGGACGACACGTCATCTTCCTTCAGATAAAATTCTAATTAAGCAGGAATATTGGCTATGACGTATATATTTTCCGCCTCAACCAATACAATATACACATTTCAAAATTCTTTCTCAAGTATTTAGTGTAAATATTTTGTAACCAATCAATAGGGACTGGCCACAAATTTTTACCGATGGGCCAAAGTATGAATAAAAAAAAAAAAAAAAAATTTGTATTTATTCGGTATTAATAAAAAATAATGTTTTCAAGGGGTAGTTCAATTGACTGTGGACCACGCTTAATGAAGCGGAGATCACTAAATTGAATTCCCCATTTTCCTTCCTTTGTGTGGACATGAAAAAAAAAAAAAAAAAAAAATTTCAATTTTCAACTCTAAACTAACCCATATCAAAATGGAAACTAACGTTTTGGTGTAGCCATGCCACTTTAGCTTCTAGGTTGCTGCATTAAAAAATATTGTATGATGTTTCTGGAAGCTATTGCTCACGCATAATTTTTTTAATGACAGATTTGAGTTGTTGCTCATAATAGATTTGGGGTGTTTAAGGTTTTTAGCATAAAATGATTTTTTTTGTTATGATGATAGGGCCAATGGCCAAGCCTTTTTTCTGGGTATGGACTAAACGTAATGTTTTAGCTATTTATATACTATAATAAATCAAATTTTCGAAAGCGGAGGGCCATGGTCAATACTGGACATCCCTTCCATCTGTCTCTGCTGACGAATAAACATTTGAATATAAGTAAAAATGGGGGAGCGTCTTGTGTGCTTGTGAAAAGAGAATCACAAAACAAACTTATTGATGTGTACACCTGAAAGTGGTTCTTTTCTTTCATGCATACTCTCGCACACCTCTCTAGGAAATGAGGAAAAGAGAAAAAGAACTCACATTTCAAGGAATTCTAAGGGAATAAGTTATTTTATTATAAATAAATAATATTTATTTATAATATCTAAGAGATTAAGGCTTTGTTTGGTAATGGGGATGAAGTTGGCACAAACACTGTTCATCACCATTTTCCAAAAAAATCAACATCAAAACATTCTAACTTTTTCACTTTTAATATCAAATCATTCACTTTTTATTATTATTCAAATAAAAAAATCACTACAAAACAAAATTTTTTCACTTTTTCATACCACTTTTTCATTTTTTTAATACCAAACATTCTTACTTTTTTTCACATCAATCTACATCAACTACAGCGTTTAGGTCATCCCATTTGCCAAACACCCCCTAAAAGTTGCCGCACAACGGACACAAGCACACTCTAGTCCTAGACTTTGGAGAGTAGAGATAATAATGATTGATTGATTGTTGACTTGTTGTACTGGCTATTTTAGGTGGTGTTTGATAAGTGAGTTGGTCTAGACACTCTAGTTAATGTATATTGATGTGAAAAAAAATAAGAATGTTTTGTATAAGAAAAATGAAATAGTGGTATGGAAAAGTGAAAAAATTTTGTTTTGTAGTGATTTTTTTTTTTTTGAATAATAATAAAAAGTGAATGATTTGATATAAAAAGTTAAAAAGTTAGAATATTTTGATGTTGATTTTTTTGAGAAATGGTGATGAATAGTGTCTAGGCCAACTCCAACCTTTTTACCAAACAAGGCTTTTTAGTGTTTTACATACGGCATACCAGGGGCCGGACGAAATTCATTATAGTCTACAAAACAGCGTAATGAGATTTTCTCACCAAAACCTTGATCAATTTGGTCCATTGTTCCTTTGACAAATCGATTCTATTGTTCTATTTTTATAATTTTTTTTATTAGTTATAATATTTTTTTTGATAAATTGTGTTTGTTTAATTTGTTAATATTTTGAATCAAACATGTCTAATAGAAAATATGCATCTAGTTATGAAAAACATAAAATAAAAAAAAAAAAGAAAAAAAAAAAGAGAGAGAAGTAGAAAAGCTGATTGAATATCAAAGAGGAGCTCTAAATAAATTTGTTATTAGTAATAAACAAAATATTGAGGATAATTTAGCTGAAAAACTCATAAATGAAGAAGAAATTCATCAAAAATAATTAGAAAATAATGACAATATTATTGATGTATCTAACTCTATTGTTACAAATATTTATAACTAAGGCCAATGAAAAAATATTGATGCAAAATTAATGGATTTATTAGTAGAAAATGATAAAAAAAGATACAATAATATAGATTTTCCTAAAGATAAGAACTTTAGGCATTTTTCTAGTACATCTTATATATGAAAATTATCAAATGGGAAGCAACATAATAGAAAATGGCTAGTCTATTCAAAAGATTTAGGTGGAGTATTTTGTTTTTGTTGCAAGCTGTTTAATTCAAAATCTAATAGAATGCAACTAGCTAATGAAGGAACTAATGACTGGAAAAATCTTAGTGTTAAACTTAACAGTCATGAAACAACCAATGAACATATTACTAAGATGAATGATTGGATTGATTTAGAAATGAGATTGCTAAAACATAAAACAATTGATAAAAATATCCAAGAACAAATTAGCAGAGAGAAAGATCATTGGAAAACGGTATTATTGAGAATTATTGTTGTAGTAAAGAATCTTGGTAAGAATAATTTGGTATTTAGAGGACAAAATTAAAATTATTGCAGAATTCGATCCAAGAATGCAAGAACATATTCGGCATATTCAAGGCGGTGAAATTCATAATCATTAACTTGGACATAGAATACAAAATGAATTGATACATTTGTTAGCAACAGAAATTAAAAAGAATATTATTGAAAAAGTTAGAAAAGCAAAATATTTTTCAATTATACTTGATTGTACCCTGGATGCAAGTCATCAAGAACAAATGTCTCTCATTCTACGATGTGTTAATATTTCAAAAAATCTAATAAAAGTAGAAGAGCACCTTGTAAAATTTATAACAGTAGATGATACTACTAGAGAAGGTCTTTTTAATGTTCTTATAGACATAATAAAAAAACTTGAACTTAATGTTGATGATATACGAGGACAAGGATATGATAATGAATCTAATATGAAGGGAAAAGAATGAGGGGTGCAAAAAAGACTACTAGATATAAATCTTAAAGAATTTTACACACCTTGTAGTTGTCATAGTTTTAATCTTGTGCTATGTGATATTACTAATTCATGTCCTAAAGCTATATATTTTTTTGGAATTGTACAACGTATATATACTTTGTTTTCTTCGTCTACAAAACGAAGGAAAATATTACTAGATGATGTGTCAAGTTTAACTTTTAAGCTATTATCACAAACACGTTGGGAAAGTCGAATTGAAAGTCTAAAAGCAATAAAATTTCAAACTCCACGAGTAAGAGACACTTTGTTACAAGGACAGAAATTTCCTCTAAACCGGTCTGGAGGAAAAAACCTTCAACCCATATAAAATGGTGTCAAGTGTCTAAGAATTTATTGTGCACATTAAAGTTTGAAGGTCATTAATAGCAGTTGATATAACTATGGTTAACTTTTTTCTTCTTTTTTTTGGTTAAACGTTAGACTAGTAGTTTTTTTAAGAAATGTTAAAAACTAACATCAAATAAGGATGACCTAACGTCTACTTAGAAAAATAAGAAAAAAAAAAAGAAAAGGTTAGAGCTAAAGTTTACCTAGAAGACCTAACGTCGTCTTAGAATTTTTTTTTTTTTTTTTTCTTAAAATTGATATGTTTTTGTGCTGGAGACCAAGTATGAAGTATGTGTAGTAAAGAGATCTGAAAAAGCCCTTGCCCTTGCTTGTTCTTTTTTCTTTCTTTGTTTCTCCATTATCTGTTTGAGGCCCTAATTTCCTTGGTTTTGTTTTCTGCAGATTTTGCTGCAGTAGGTTTTATTGCTAAGTTTGGTGTTCTGCAGCTCGTTTGGGGTTGCTTGTTTTATGCCTCTGTGAGGTTTTGTTTTAGCCTCTTGATAGGCTTGTAATGTGATTTTTTGTACTCTTTTGAGTTTTGGTTTATAAAGCTTCTTATTTATCAAAAAAAAAAAAAAAAAAAAAGTGAATTTTTTCTTCTTAATATGTTCTATACCAAAATGAGCAGGTTGGCGATTGGGTAAGAGTTAAAGCTTGAGTACCCTCTCCAAAATATGGGTGGGAAGATGTCACAATGACCATTGACCAGTATATGAATAATTTATAGCTTGGAGGAGGATAGATATGGGTATTGCATTATGTTGACTTTTTCTTGCTCTATGACAGACATGGAGAAGGTGTCATCTTTTGTAGTAGGACAAGAGATTCGAGTAATGCCATATATCAATGAGCCGTTACTTGGATGGTCAAATGAAACTCCATTTACCTTGGGAAAGATATTCAAACGGATTCTAATCCTATCATGAACCAGATAGATAGAGATAAAAAAATGAATAATTGATTTACTCTATCTCAAATACATAGCCAACTACAACTCTTAGAAGTAGTAGTTATCAAACTCTATTAGTAATACACTTTGATCTTATACTTCTCAAATATGCCTCTTAATTGTTGAGCTTGTTAAACTTTTGATGACCATAGCTTAGCTAATCAAACTTGGTAGACCAAGAATGTCATTTTCTGTCTTGCAAACTTTTTTTTATTGCACCAAAAATTTGTTTAAAGCGTAACTTGAGCAAATTGCATTTGTGATACATGAGAATATATATGACTTGAAGCACTTTTGGCTGAATCAATAGCTAAAGACAAACTGACTTATTAAGATGGTCCAAAGTACATCATTGCTAATAATGAGAGTAAGAAAGTGATTTTTTTTAATACAAAAAGAAATAACATCGCTCCAAAAATAGGAAAATGACAATCCTGCATTGCAAATCATACATTTTTAGTGGTCTATAGGTGCCTTTTGTCACTTGCAACAAATCCAATGTAATTGCTCTTTATAGTTTCATCATATCTATCTAAGGATTCCTTTTGGCACTTCTTGGGGCTCCCTTTGGATCCTGCAGATATAAGGAAGAAAAAAAAAAAAACTAAATCATGCTGCAAAAATAAATCTTTGCATCATCATTTAACTGTCATACAAAATACAAAAAAATCAAGAAACTCAATACTAAAGTAATCCAATAATATTGTAAATTATCCATTAATACCTGATCAGTCAAGTTATCCAAGATTTGGAAGTCTTGTTCGACATTACCATGCTCTAGTTCAAGAAAATTTATATCCACAGCTAAATCCTATATATAACAGTATGTAATTATTAACATGATCCAAAATACATTAATCGAGTCATACATAGATTTTTGTATTTTAAAACAAGGTAACATATCTTAATACTCAATTGCTAGAATTACCTAAGTGATGTTATCTAAAAATTGAAATTCTTGTTCGACATTACCATGTTCTTATTCGATGAAATTTATGTCCCTAGAGGAATCCTATATACGACACTATGTAATTGTTGACATGAGCAAAAATCCATTAATGGGGTCATAAATTAATTCTTTTATTTTAAAACAAGGTAACATATCTTAATAGTCTATTGCTAGAATTATATCTGAGTGATGTTATCCAAAAATTGGAGTCCTTGTCGGACATTACCATGCCCTTGTTGGAAGAAATTTATGTCCATAGAGGAATCATGTATATAACATTAAGTAATTATTAACATAAGTTAAATACCTTTTTGGAGTTATAAATTATTGTATTTTGAAACAAGGTAAAATATCTTACTTTAATTAAATATCCAAGTGATTGGGCTTATCTTGAACCACAAGCCTGCTGCTGCAAGTCACTAACACAACTAGAATCCAATGTTGTTACAGTTTGAGATTTAACACTTTTTTGCCTTTCTAGTGCACCTTTCAACCTTCTTTTTGGACGTCCAACTGTTAGTTTTGTTTTAATCCCACGTACGTCTTACAAAGCTATATCTTCATTGGGATCAAACATATTATTAGCTTCACCTTGGGCCACTAAATGACCCCCCACACCACTAAAATGACATCTTTTTTTCTCATTTCTTGCATTTCCTTCAATATTTTTTTAGAACATCTATCAACATATTCATAAAGCATCTTATTCTCTACTGAAAGTGTGGAAATTTCACGAAAGTTGTGACACAAATGGGAGTAGCGCTTTCGTATTAACTCTTGATAATTACCTTTAATATCAGTGCCACGATAGTCCTTGTTAACACAAAAAACTGCAAAAGATTATGTTGTGGTTTCAAGTACCGTTTCAACACATTGTTCATGGACTCACTGCGTTGGGTACTTTTCATATCAATAGTGAACATATGGCGACCATATACCATAACCCATTTCTCTTTTACATCAAATATTCCATCCAACCATTTATTGTTAGTAAGACTATACTTCTTAAGCATATTATCCCATGCACATAGCCATTCCTCTTCATCTTCATAATCATGTACACAATTACCAAAATCATTTGCAAATTGTTTTGATGAGTGAAATACACTCAGATGCTTGGCAGCATTTTGATAAATATGCCATACACATAAACAATGATGTGAGATGGGAAATACCTCGCTTATTGCTTTGGCCATTGCAGTAGATTAATCTGTAAGTATAGTTGTTGGCTACTTCCCTGACATTGAACTTAGAAAAGTTTTAAATAACCACTTAAATGAATCTACAGTTTCATCATAAAGTAATGCCGCATCAAATATAACTGTTTGTTTATGGTGATTAACTCCAATAGATGGTGCAAAAGGTCGGTCCAACGCATTTGTACGGTAAGTAGTGTCAAAGCATCTCACATCACCGAAATGTCCATAATCAACCATTGATCTAGAATTTGCCCAAAAAATGTTCATGATAAGATCATCATCATCAAGTTCTATTGAATAAAAATAAGATGGATCTTCTAATTTCATATTATGAAAGTACTCCATCACAACACGACCATCCCCTTTCTTCAAAGATGTTCTCCTCTTAGACTGTACGTAATTTCTATAGTCAACATCCAAAAAACCAAGATTTTCACAATCCCTAGCTTGCATGCACATCAAATCTATAGTTTGTTTGATTGCTATTCTAGATTTCTCAGCATCATCTGCAATAGTTTTTTGAGCAGGTGTAATTTGTCTTGTTGATCTTAACATGTGTTTCATTGGGAAAGATGCAGATTCATGATTATGTTGCTCATGAAATGAAACAACTTCTAGCATACCATCAGTTTGAATTTGACAAGTCATTTTTGCTAAATACCCCACACGTGAAATTGCATGATGAGAATGTATTTCTTCTTGTCGTTTGTCAATAATTCATTTACCCTCTTTCGAGCAGCAAAATATCCACCTTTTAAGTTTTAACAAGTCCTGACTTTGTGTACTTCACAAATTGTTTCCTTACACTAAAGCCTATTCGATGAGCATATTCTTTGTAAAACTCATATGCACTTTCATCATAATCAAATTTCATACCAATTTTTAGTACTTTAGTAAATCTCATGTTTTGTCTACATGGAGTGTTGGATTTACTTTGGCTTTCATGAGTAGACATTTGTCCATTTGATTTATTGTCCAATACACATCTCTCACCAATATCCAACATCTACAATAATGAAAACAAGGAATTCAATTTTCGGTACAAATGTTTGTAATGAAAGTAAGTGCATATCTATATATATAAAGGAATAGCAAAGTTGCATTCTAAGGACCCACATGTGACACATTAAAAGTACTAAGTGGAATAATTTGAGTGGGCTATAGGAAGTCAACATCCATGAAAAATAAAAGTGATGAAAAAGCAAGAAAAATCGAAGTGAAATATGTATATATATAACTCTCTGTTAATGGGATAACTGAATATTGATCAACATTAATCAAATTATTATCCAAAAGACGAAGACTCAATTGTTAAAATATCAAGAAGCGTACCTTAATATGATAGCAATTTTCACGTATATGCCAAAAAATCCTGATCACATATGTCTTCTTCTCCTAAAGCAACAATCTTTCTGCCGCATATGCAGAGAACTTGAGAAACAGAGAATGGAGAAACAAAGAAAGAAAAAAAAGAACTTGCAGGGGCCTTTTTCAGATCTCTTTACTACACATACTTCATACTTGGTCTCCAGCACAAAAGCATATCAATTTTAAGAAAAAAGAGAAAGAAAGAAAAAAGAACAAGCAGGGCCCTTTTTTTTTTTTTTTTTTTTTCTTTCTAAGTAGACGTTAGGTCTTCCTTATTTAACGTTAGTTTTAACTTTTCTTAAAAAACTGTTAGTCTAACGTTTAACCAAGAGAAAAAATAAATAAAAAAACTTAACCTTAGTTATATCAACTGCTATTAATGACCTTCAAACTTTAATGTGTACAATAAATGCTTAGACACGTGGCACCATTTTATATGGGTTGAAGGTTATTTCCTCCATTTGGAGGAAATTTCTATCATTTTCAATTAGCAAAAACAAGTGAAGATCCTAAAAGTGAAGCTAATTGTTTAGCAACTTATGAGATGGAAAGTTTTGAATTCTTATTGAATATGACTATTTGGTATGATATTTTATTTGCTGTTAATATTGTTAGTAAAAATTTACAATCGAAAGACATGCATATTGATGTTGCTATAGATCAATTAGAAGGTCTTATTTCTTATTTTAAAAACTATAGAGAAATTGGATTTATATCTGCTATGATTTCATCTAAAGAGATTGCAACCGAAATGGAAATAGAACATGCTTTTCATGAAAAACGTATAATTCGTAGAAAGAAATAGTTTGATGAGAATGCTAATGACGAGACAACACAATTTGCTGAAGAATCTTTTAGAATTGATTACTTCTTATATATAGTAGATCAAGCTATTTCTTCAATTCAAAGTAGGTTTGAACAATTTCAAATATACGAAAATGATTTTGGTTTTTTATTTAATTTTAAGAAATTAAAATCACTAGATGATGATGGTTTGTAGAATAAATGTCTTAATCTAGAAGGTTTCCTAAAGCATGATATCGATTATGATCTTGATGTGTTTAAATTTATTTTCAAAACTAAAAGTTAAAAAAAAAAAAAGAAATATAAGAAAGTTCTCCAATTGACATATTAAATTATATAAAAAGACTTGATTCTTTTCCAAATGCATGTATTGCTTATAGAATTTTATTGATAATACATGTTAAAGTTGTTTATGCAGAAAGAAGTTTTTTAAAATTAAAATTGATAAAATCCTAACTAAGATCAACAATGTCACAAGAGAGATTAAATAGATTAGCCATATTATCAATTGAAAAAAAGATGTTAGAAATATTTTGAATATAAAAACTTAATCAGTATTTTTGCATCCCAAAAAATGAGAAGACTGATTTTTAAATAAAAATATAATAATAATATTAAAATAAATATTATTTATTTATTTTTTAAATATTACAAAAAATAAAGCCCAATTTCAAAGTTTCGCCTAAGGCCCCAAAATACATTGGGCCGGCTCTGTATAACACCCCGCATAATTAAAATAAATATTAGTTTACAAATAATAAAACTTTTTAAATATTTTAAACTATTTAAGTATAACAATTTCCCTAACATTTATGTACTTCTATACTCTTGTGAAATTGCTCAACAAAGATATTTAAAGGGGTTTTAAAATTTTGAAATCTACAATCATCGAACAACCAATGTTACCATCAATACATGTGGTAACATGCTAGGTTTTTAAAAAGAAATTTCTAAAAACATGCAATGAGGAAGGGCTCTATAAAATGACTTCGGATAAAATCTATATCCCATTTTTCCCATTTTAGACATCCAAATCCTAAAGTGGGAAAGAGAATGATGAGAGAGAGACAGGGGGTACTTCTAGGAGGTTTGCTTGAAGAAGCTCTACAATTGTTGTAATGAGCTAAACCCAACCTTTAACTTTGATTTTTAAGTATAATTTCACTATTTATCATATCTAGTAATACTTTAGTTGTTTTCTAATCACAAGAGTTAAAGTAGGTCTTTGTATTCTATACAGGTAGATCATTGCATGAGCACCTTAGATCTTTAAGATCTTAAAGATCTTAAGTCTCGTTTGCTATGTGGAATGAGTATTCCATTAGGAAGATGAGTAATTATTGCTATGAATTGAGGATGGTGAATTGAAATAGTTATTTATATTCCTTATTTTGGTAAGAATACATGTGTTCTAAACCAAAATTAAAAAAAAAAAGGCGCACACACACATTCTTTCCTTTTTTTTTTTTTTTTTTTTTTTATTAAATTTAAAAAAAAACTCAAATTATTTATTTATTTTTTTAAACAAAATATAAGACCCTTGATTTCAGGGGGAGGTTGGCCACCCACACCAATTCAACACTTTCAAATTTTTTAAACTGTGAGAGATTTTTTATTTTTTTTATTTTTTATTTATAAAAGTGGTATTTTGAAAAGCGGTTGTCTATTTCTTTAAGGAATAACTATTACTCATATTTTTTAGAAGAATAGGTATTCCCATGAGAATAACTATTCCTAGAAATAGGTCCCTACCAAATAAAAAAAATGGTCATACCTTTCTTGGGGTCTATTGTTACGGGTCTTAACATATTAGGCCAACCGTATTAATTTTATGTATTAGGCTAACCCTAGCTGTATTAGGGTTATGATATTGACTTTATTTTATTCTATGCAAAAGGGTCTTGATGACTCAACCCTAAAAATATTGTAATATTTTGCCAATTTAAAGGCCATTATGCTATGAATAAAATAACCAGATAATTAATTACAAACCTTGTGTTTGAAAGGTCTAGGTTCCCTTAGAAACTAATTTATCCCGTTGCGAACTTAGGTTCGTAACAACTTGGTATCAGAGCCAACGACTTCACTATCTTCCAATTTGGATCAAAGGCTTGATTGTTTAGAGGCAAAATTGAATGGTGAGATTCGAGAGTTAATTGATGCCCTTCTCTCCAAGATGTACAAGTAATTGCTTTTCAATCTCCATTACCATTAAAGCCACAAATCCCACCCCTTTTAGTCATAACCAAAACCCCCAAGATCTCATACCATTCTAGTCCACCACCGTGCAACATCACACAAACAACAAAACAACCAAATACCAATAACCCAAAGAAACCCAATCAGAAAATCCCCACAAGAACCACCGTGTCATCGCCCCACAATTCTCCAAAGCACCGGATCCAGTCTCCCAAATGCACCTCCGACCACCGCGCCGCACCTGTTGGCCGTTTCTGTCGTCAATCCACAACCCATATTGCACCACGACGGCAACCCAAGAACTCCTCTATGCACCACGTCCTAGCGAGGCCAGCCCTTGGATTCCCCTTTTGTTACCATGGTGCAATAGAGACGAAAAGAAATTGGAGGATAACAAAACTGAAACAAAGACGTGCTTTTGTTTGGCAGAAGAAAAAAAAATAGTCACATCTTTCTCATACAGCCATGGTGAAGAGAAGAAGAAGTGAGACGCTGTCGTTTCAAGAGTGAAGAGGCCGTTTCAAATTTCCCTCAAGGAATGGACACGTCAGAGTTTGTCATTTAGAGTTCCACTTCTAGTGCTCACATTAAAAAAATTGAAGCAAGGCAGTGCGTGTAGTGGTGCAAGTGGCAGCAATAGGTCCTAAAAGAAGCACCATTTTAGCCAAAAAAAAAAAAAAGGGTTTGGTTTTGGTGAAGACCATTAGTAGTTTATCTAAGAGCAGTTTGCAAAGTTTGTCCTTGAGGACAAGGACAACTTTAAGAGGGGGGAATGTTACAGATCTTTCCATATTAGGCTAATCGTATTAATTTTATATACTAGGTTTATATTATGTTAGCATAAGTCGGCTAACCCTAGCCGTATTAGGGTTATGATATTGTCTTTTGATGACTCAGCCCTAAAAATATTGTAATAGTTTGCCTATTTAAGGCCATTATGTTATGAATAAAATAACGAGAATTAGTCACAAACCTTGTGTTTGAAAGGTCTAGGTTCCCTTAGAACCTAATTTATCCTGTTGTGAGCTTAGGTTCGTAACATCTATTTTGTGAAGAATATTGCTTTGAATGTTGTCTTTGTGAACCCACTATTTCACATTGCATCAAAAGCACATTAAAAAAATTAATACAATCATATACTTTCCTATCTCCTTAACGTGGCCAAATTTTAAGGGAAAATCAAATAAACTCTTCCAAATATTTTTACCCTACACCTTTTTTCTTGCAAACTTAATATTCATGAACCACAATGAGAATCCATTTTTCAAATCAACTAAAAAAGCCTACACACTTTGGTTCTTACCTCTCCAAGAATTAAGAAAACCAATCCTCTAAAAGCCTCAACGTGAGCTTCTGCGTGGCCGAATTTTAGTGAATATTTGGTATTTTTTGTACTTTTTAAGGTGAAAAGATGGTTTTTTTATTTTAGTTATAACCCGTAAAAATTCAGCTTAAGAGGGCTAAAAAAGGGGTTAAAGTTTCAGTCCTTCTCCTAGTACTTCAAAGGACAATAGGCTTGTTTTACCTTCCAAAAAACACCTGGTTTTATGGAAAAGGTGAAACCCAACTTTGTTTAGGGTATGGTCAAGTTCTATGTAACTTGAAGAGCTCTTGACATCTTTTATAGATAGCGATAGAAGTCACCATTCTCGTAAAGAAAGTAGAAGATTTTTTTTTTTTTTTTTTTTTGTTTTTTTTTGTTTTTTTTGTTTTTTTGTTTTTTTTTTTTAAAATGCCAAAAGATACATAAAAAAAATAAAAAATAAAAAAAATAAAAAAGTATAAAATGTCATGTCATTTGCACGCTTGTGGTAATACTAGATACATGTAGGGGAATTAGGATCATCTCCAATTCAATTTGAACTGGATAATCAGTTAGTTATATTGGATTTTGTTGTGGGAACCAACTTAGACGAAGTCTAAAGAATGAAACAACCTCTAACATGACCTCTCAAAGTGGTTATTTACGAGCAGCTTTCTCCTCCAAAAAGTCAAAGTTTGAGTCAATTAGAATAGTTGGAGATGTGCCATACAATTGAGACAAAAAGATCTTCATATTCATATGATGAAGATGAACATGATTCAATGACAAAGTGGATTTTTCTATATTCTTGTTGAATTAAGATGTGACGAAGACAAAGCATCTTCAATTTGCACATGGTAAAAAAGGAAATGGTTTATTGAAAAAGGAAAAAGCAAAACAAAACAAAACCTTAAACCAATCAAATGGCAGTGGAGAGTTTTGAGGAACTCTGAGTCTAAGACACTAACGCCGCAAACAAAAAGAGGGAGTGATTTTAAGACACTAACAAAAGGAGGGAGTGATTTTAAGACACTAACGGTGCAAACAAAAAGAGGGAGTGATTTAGAGTTTGCACTAGGAAAGTATAAATTTATAGAATTCAAAATGACTATATTTTTCCTAAAAAATAAAATAGAATATCCTAATGTAGTGTATCTGTAACGCCCCTGACCCGTTAAGGTTAGGTTTGCTAACTTGATCTCTTAAAGACACAAACTATTATAACTCTTTCCTGAACAATTAACTAAATGTGGTAATAAATACATGATAAAAAAGTATTGAATGCGGAAACATTTGGTCTGAACAAAAAAAACTAACAACATCGTTTTAAAAATCCAAATAGCGAACGCACCGTGCTAGTGCACTTATTATAATATTTCATGACATGAGTCTATGGTCCTCCTAACTCCACATTCTGGCCTCCTATTTCTTCATGCTTATTCCCTGAAAACAAAATATAATAAGGGTGAGCCAAAAAAATGCTCATTAAGTAGATACTCAGCCATAAAACTGTTGAGTTAAAAATCGTTTTCTCTAAATTACTGATTTTCTTCGATGAAATCTCCAAGACAAAAATATTTTTTTCTTTCAAAAGAACAACAATTAATAATCATCTAATGAACAAAAAAATCATTTCTTAATAAAATTGTTCTCATAATAGGGCCATGTACACTATTACCCTTGTGTAGTAGGGTTGCGCGGCCTTTATGGCCGTGGCAGCAGACTTGCCTTCTGGCCCAGCCAATTAACTAAGGTGCCTTCAGCTTGGCAAAACTGATGGAAGATTTGGATGAAAATTGGAAGATTTCTCCATCCCGTTTTGCTATTATGATTACATTGATGCTTTGGCCAAATTCATGCTCAACTTTTATGGCTCTGATACCAATGGAGGGTGTGATGCAAGGAAACTAATTGAAACTAATTGAAATTATTTTAATGATGAAAATAAAGATGAAAATAAAGCAATAGAACCATCCATGTAGGTGGTAATTGCAAGTAAAATAAGCATGATGCAAGAATTTCCAGAGTACTTACAGATTCAAACGAAATTGGAGCGTATAAAAGAGAAATGAAAAAGATTGATAATGAAATGATATCAAAAGATCTTATTAACAAGAGGACTTACAGATTCAAACGTAGTTGAGAAGTAGTGAAAGTACACAAGAGCATAACAGATTACAAGTAGTAGGCAGAGTAGTTGCAGAATGAGTTCAGTGTTTAGGGTGAAAGCTTCTGCCCTACAATGAGGGGGATTCATCCTTTTTATAGACAAAATTGAATGGGCAAAAATTACATTGAGAAAGTCAACAGTAAAAGTAAAAAACTGTAGTGTCGGTAGACAAATGAGAAACTATAGTAGAACTGCAGTATCGGCAGAAACTGTAGCAGAACTACAGTGTCGGCAGAAACTGTAGCAGAATTGTAGTGTCGGCTGACAAATGAGAAACTGTAGCAATAATGATTGAATTGTGCCATAATGAAAGGCAAATGTCTTCAGGAATAGAAATGATACCCTGGTGGGCAAATGTAACGGTGCCTTGGTAAAAGGCAAGTGATTGGCGCCACTGCAAGTGAACGGTGCCATTGTGAAGGGCAAATGAATAGTGCCATTGTGAAGGGCAAATGAACGGTGCCATTGTGAAGAGCAAATGAATGGTGCCACTGTGAAGGACAAATGATTATAAATCTTCAATTCCGGGGTTATAGTTATCAGGGCTATGTTTTTTAAGGTAGTCTTCTTTTAATTCAGGATTTTCAATTTTTGAAATTAATGTGATTAGCAAATGAGATTAGGATTTTCAATTCAGGATTTCATTTCTCTTGTTCTTCCAATTTTCTTGGAAGAACAAGAGAATTTACTAATCACTTTAATTTCAAAAATTGAAAATCCTGAAGTAAAAGAACTACCTTAAAAAAACTTAGGAATACGATGATTAAAAATGCTAATAAACCTATCAATGCAAAAATCTCTCTTGATGAAACTTTGGAACGATTTTCTAAACAAAAATCTAAAGTGATTACTATCTCAGATTTGCAGCATGAGATTACTAATATCAAGAAATAAATTGTTGATTTAAAAAATGACTTGAACACTGTTAAAACGGATAATAACGATTTAAAACAACAACTTTTAATACTGAAACTTCAAGATTGTTTTCACGATAACAATTCTGATGATGATAAACAATTTGAGCACTCTGATGAAGCAGAGTCTAGCAATAAAGTGATTTCCGATAATGTCAAGATTGTCAGTCTTATTGACAAGGTTGTTCCACCTAAATGGTATTGTAAAGTTAATATCATTGTAGCTCCTGATTATACTCTTGATGCCATTGCTTTGATTGATTCTGGTGTTGATTTGAATTGTATTCAAGAAGGGTTAGTACCTAGTAAATATTTTGAAAAATCCACTGAAAAATTAAATTCTGCCAATGGAAGCCATTTACAAATTAAGTATGAATTGAATAATCTTCATGTTTCCCAGAACAATGTTTGTTTTGCTTCCAAATTTGAAATTGATGTTAGTCGTTTGAATATTATCTCTGCTAAAACAAAGCATTTAAACTTTTTGAAACAAGAAGTTAAATACAAAAAGATTACTGAACAACTTTCTGATAAATTACTGCAATCTAAGATTACGGCTTTCAATACTTTGATCATCGATCTCTTTTACTTTGAACTTCCTACTGCCATTTGGCATAGGAAAAAGTAGATTGTTTCTTTACCATATATTAAAGATTTTTCTGAAAATAAAATTCCCACTAAAGGTAGGCCCATTCAAATGAATGCTGAAACTTTAGATTTTTGCCAAAAAGAAATTGATGATTTATGTGTTAAAGGTATGATTCGCAAGAGCAAGTCTCCTTGGTCTTGTGCTACATTTTATGTTATGAAAAATGCTAAAGTCGTAAGAGGAACCCCTAGACTAGAAATTAATTACAAACCGCTCAATGATATGCTAGAATGGATCAGGTACGCCATCCCTAATAGGAAGGACTTAGTTAGTCGCATTAGTGAGGTTCTAGTCTTTTCTAAGTTCGAGATGAAGTTAGGGTTTTGGCAAATCCAGATTAATGATAAGGATAGGTATAAGATTGCTTTTATTGCTCCTTTTGGGCATTATGAGTGGAATGTCATGCCTTTTGGTCTGAAGAATGCTCCTAATGAATTCCAAAACATTATGAACGATATTTTCAATCCCTTAAGTCATTTTACCATTGTTTACATTGATGATGTTTTGATTTATTCAAAATCTATTGATGAACACTGGAAACATTTGAATTCATTTATAGAAACAATCAAACACAATGGACTTGTTGTCTCTGTTAAAAAGATGAAGCTTTTCCAAACCAAAATCAGATTCCTTGGTTTTGACATTTCTGAAGGTCAGATTAGACCCATTGATTGAGCTATTCAATTTGCCGATAAATTTCCTGATGTTATCATTTATAAAACCCAACTCCAGATATTCTTAGGTTCGCTAAATTACATTGTGGATTTCTACACAGACCTGAGAAAACATTGCAAGCCTTTGTTTGACCGTTTACAAAATCCTCCTCTCCTTGGACTAGTATTTACACTTCACTCATCAAAGAGATTAAAACTCATGTTAAGACCCTACCTTGCTTAGGTATTCCTTCTAATAATGCTTTCAAAATCGTTGAAACTGATGCTTCTGAAATTGGCTTCTGAGGCATCCTAAAACAAGTTGTTTATCCAAGATCTCTCGAGCAAATTGTTCGATTCCATTCCGAATCCTGGAACAATATGCAAGCTAATTATAGTACTATTAAGAAAGAAATTCTTTCTCTTGTTTTATGCATTACTAACTTTCAATCTAATTTGTTAAATCAAAAATTTTTGTTACACATTGATTGTAAATCTACTAAATACAGTCTGAAAAAAGATGTTGAAAACATTGCATCAAAACAAATTTTTGCCAGATGGCAAGCCATTTTAAGCGTTTTTGATTTTGATATTGAATGCAATAAATGTTCCAACAACTCTATTCCAGATTTTCTCACTCGTAAATTTTTGCAGTGCCAGCATGGCAAGCAAAAAGGATAAGGGGAAGATTGATTCCAAGGCTTTGGTCTTAAAATTAGAGTTTGCCATTACTGCTCCTGTTACTAATTCATCTATTGCTCTCGCTAACCGTTTTTCAGCTTTTAGCCTCGGATCACCAGCTACCTACTCCAGTGCTCTTGTTTTTGTTTATGAGCCTTTTGTCATTTCTTCTCAAAAATTCACTATTCATTTTATTAAATACGATAAAACATCAGCTTATGTTGTTCTTCCTCATTCCAAACATTTATTTCATATTGAGATAAACCGTTCTCACATTAAATATCCTACTGAAATTGCCGCTTCTTACTTTCCTCCTCAGTTTCATTGGATCCCTGAGCATCATCTGAAAACTCTTTCATACTACACTAATATCCTGCTCGAGACAAAGTCTGTTCATTTCAAACCCATTTATAGTAAAACTGAACTCAAAAAACTACTTTATCACAGTGTCTATTTTGATAGAATCATTCCTGAAAAAGATTGGGGGGGGGGGGGGGGGGGGGGGAACATCCCTCGAACCCAAGAAAATTGAAAGATTTCTCCATCCCTGTTCTGCTATTATGATTACATTGATGCCTGGTCTAAATTCATGCTCTACCAAAATCCCATGTTTGACCACTCTTGGTTCATAAACTTTGATAAAGAATTTGGAGGCATCCTCCCTCTTTGGTTCTCCAGATGGTGGATGAAATTTGGTCTTGTTCCTGATATCCTCTCACTAAAACTCGTTGAGACTTTCAAATCATTCAAAAATCTTTACAATACTAATGAACATGGGTCCAAATTTCCCCACATTCTGCATTTTGTCAAAAAGTTCAAAATTCCTTGGATCATAAAATGGCAATATGTCATTCTTGATGACAAGCTAGAACGACATTGGTCTGTTAAATGTTGGGATAACTACCCACGAGTTGATAATATTGTTGAAAATGTCAAAAATCTAGCCCATTTGCCAAAAATCCAAGCCCCGCCAATTCCCAATCAATTAACCATTGGCAATCCTACCAAATTGATAACTCCTAGTACTTTCATTTCCCCTCCCAAAGAGTCAAATACCATTACTTCCGCTTCTTCTTCCAGTTCTTCTAAGAAAAAATCTTCTAAGAAGAAAAAAGAAAAGAAGGACATTTTAAAAGCACTTCTGGAATCTCTCAATGATAATTCTGATGAAGATGAAGAAGAAAATTTGGATGCATCTTCTGAAGCTGCTTTAAATCCCATGAGAGAATGGTACGAAAATTCTGGTTTCCCTAGTGATAGCCCCAATAACTATTACCCCGGAATTGAAGATTTATAATTGATACTCTCATTATCCCTAGTTTTAAAATTGAAAAACCAATCATTTCCTTACCTGAAAAAAGAAAAAATCTCGGGCTGAGAACCACTAACCAAAACACTGTTGAAAAGATTGACAAAATGTTGTCGAAATTAAAACAGTCCCTATTTCCTCATTTACAGATTTGGTCATCACATGCTTTTCTAGAAAAAAATTGTCGATAACAAGTAACCACCGAAAAGCTTCTTATTTAATATATATTTCTTTTATTCTAAAATTTGATATAACCATTTTTCTTGAATCTGGTATACTCCTATTATACTAACTATGTAAGTTCAAAAAAATCACAAAGTATCTTAAAGAGTATGTTGATGAAGAAATTTAAACTCTATATAATTGTTTCAGCCATTAAGAATATTTTTGTACAGTTTAATACACTTAACTTTTCTATGATTAACAAGAATAATGTTCAAAATTACACTAGTCAATAGATCTAAAGAACAAAAGAAAATAAAAGTTTTCAACAACACTTACTTGGATTCAAGAACAGAAATTCTTTGCGGTTTTGGGTTGGGTGAGAGAACGTATGGGTGTATTTTGATAAATGAAGGAGAACATATGCTTTGGTACATGAGAGAGAAAACATGTTTTTGAGTGAATGAGAGAAAGTGTATTGTAGGTGGTTTAATTCTTTTAGATAACCTCTAGGAATTTAAATTTAAAAGCATGGAGTTAACACATAAGATAATGACGATAAGGTATTTTCAAAAAGTGCATGTGCTTTGATAATCAAAGCCTTAGGAGATTTCAAAAAATTTTGAATCCCATGAGATAATGCAGTTTTTGTTTTATAGCTTTAGATTTTAAAACTCAAATTTTAAAATGAGAAGTTGTCAACAAATTGCAATACCGTAAATTTGCATGATTTTTGAAATCTTTTAATTTTTTGTAATTATCTAAAATTAAATTAGCAAATAAAATATTTGAAAATTATAATGACAATTAGATTTTATTAATTCATTCTTGGGCTTTTGATCCAATTCTACTAAGCTGTCTTAGGCCCAACTAGTCGAGCCTGCACCTCTAACCCATCCTCAAGGCTAACATGTAAATTTATTAGGGGCTTAAAGTTGGGTGTTACAGTATCAATATTGGCTGGCTCATCTCAATCACCCCCTTCAACAATCCTTCTTTTAAACCTTAGAATATTTCATTTTTTTTTAAAATTTTTTTTTTTATATAAATATTTCTTTATTTATTATTATATTTTTTGGTAAAAGATTCTCTACATTAACGCTATAAATTGTTTGAGGATGAGGCATATGTATTAGAAGAAAAGATATCATTTCACCTTAATCTAAATGCCATGGAAATTTTGTGTCAATCATCATAAATTGAAGAGTTAAATTACAATTAAAGTATATCAGAAAAAAGGTATTTTTAATTTCTCAAAAACTACATGAATTTTTGGTGAGTAGTGGGGAAAATATTTGCAAAGCTAACCGATGAAAAAATCGAATGGTTAAAAGAATTTGGATTTTTACTTGTAAAGTGTGCCACTAATACCGAAGTGGTTTAGGAGCCCAAATGTGGTTAATCAAGTCGCACAAAATTCTCACAAGCTGACAACCATAGATTCAATTGACAAAGACCACCAACAACCAACCCAAAGGCATATTTCCTACCTCTAGATCTAGGAAGAACAAAAAAGTAATTTCTTTGACATTAATTACTATCCTGCTTTCTTCAGGCTTCAAATTTCTTTTTATAATCTTGTCGAAAAGATTTCTAATGTTGTAGCGCACTCAAATGAGAATTTTATTGCTCCAATTCAAATGAAATGACTTGATTTGGTTTTTTTCTTTGCATCTTATTTTCTGTTTATTTGGCAATTTATCATAGAAAACCAGATCATTACAAATATCGAAACAACTTCTGATGGGGCTGATTTTAGACAAGTTGCAGAGCTTATGATGCACAGGTGCGAAAAAGATGATTTTGCTATGTTTGTTCAATTAGCCCGTCAGATATGGTTGAGAAGGAACAGGTGGATTTATGAAGGAACATTCACTGGCCCAAATGATATAGTCAAAAGGACGATCAACTATGACGTGGAATTCAAACGGGCAAATGAAAATCTGAACACGACGACCATTTTAAACAGAGACAGACCAATTGAAAAGTGGATAGCCCCCACCCATGGTTGGTATAAGGTAAATTGGGATGTAGCCATTAATGACTCGTCTGGACGGATGGGGATTGGTGTTATTATTAGGGAGGAAGGAGGGGGAGTTATAGCAGCAATGAGCAAAGTACGACTAGGTTCGCTCGAGCCAACGACGGGGGAAGCTTTAGCCTTGTTTCATACAACGGCTCTCTGCAGAGACCTTGACATTCAAAATATAATTCTGGAGGGGATGCAAAACAGGTGGTAGATACTATCAACTCAACCACGGGCAAATGGAGTCGTTTTGGACACTTAATAGAGGACACACGAAATATATTGCAGGTGATATCAAGATGGACATGTGCATTTGTAAATCGTGATGCTAATGAGGTGGCACACCGTTTGGCGAAGATGGCTATCTTACATGCCAGTGATAGAATATGGAGAGATGAAATTCCAGATTGTATCAGAGATATTGTTTTGATGGAGCAATTAGCTCTATCTTCTTGATTGTTGTTTGGAGTTTTTTCTCCACCTTCTGATCTTTTATCAATAATAATGCAACAAGTTTTTTCAAAAAAAAAAAAAAAAAACAATCATTTTGTTACGTAAAAGAAAGTCGTGACAACCATGGGTTATGATAGTAGTGAAATTTATCTATTATTACTTTAGGTATTGGAATTAATAATTAGATATTCCATAAATTACGAAAAGTGTGTGAATAGCAACTTTGAATACAAATTAAAATTCATGTAAACGAATCAATATTTAATGTTTTGTAGTCAATGAAAATATATAATTCAAAATGAACCATGTATTACTATTATGTACTTTTTTGGGTAATCTATCATGCAACTTTCTTCAAATTTCAACAAATATTTTCAAATTAAGTAGTTTGAAATTTGTTATATCAATATTTATTGCCTCTATCAACTCAACATCGATCATTTTAGTATATAGTATATTTTTTTTTTTTAAAAAAACCAAATATGATAAAATCTCAACCATTTAATTTAAAAACAATGGTTGTGATTTGAAAAAACTCACAAGGTAGAACAACCTCTTGATAGAGCAGTTAGGAGCTCTTTATCAAATCAAAAGTTGGAGCTCAAGGATTCTGAAGGTAAATGACATCTGAGGGGCTTGCGACATGCTTATGAAAACATTCCAATAAACAACTCACATAAACCGTGCTTTTATGAAGAATGTCTTTTTCCAATAACGGTTGGCATTTGGTTTGGAGGCAATTTGTAATGAAATGAATCATAAGTGGGTCTTCATGAGTCTCCAAACTCCCTAAGCATCCTATAAAAGTAGTGCGAATACAAGATTCATATGTAGGGTCGGGGAGTGGCCATGTGGTTTTAAATTTGTTTGAACAATGACCAATTCCTACAGTAAGACACAAATACAACTCTCCATGAATATCAAATTCATAGGAATAAGGAGGTTCGATGGGAGATGAAGACAAAAATAATGATGTACGGGCAAGGTCAATGGCTTGCACACCAAGGAGAACAAGGATAAGCAATTTCATAATCACTAACATAGGTTTTTTAACACATTTTGTAACCATTATTTTTCTCACTCTTTCTAAAACTTCTTATTTTAAGTTTAAACCAAAATGATACTTAAGGCTTGAATAATTACATTTATAGGCAGTTGAAGAGACTTTTTGTCAGTGTAAAAGTTTTAATAGCTCTAAATTTACTTATTCTTAAAATATTTGTATTCAAAAAAATTTGCTGTTTAATCATTTTTATTATTAGAAGTATGACATTTCTATAGTAAAATGACTATTGGTTAGAGCTAAAGGTTCCAAGGAAATATTTATATTAACATGAGAGTTTCGGCCAAACAAAAGTATACTTTTAAGAATTCAATTACGTTCAATATACAAGTGAAGAGGGATGATCAGATAATTATGATATTTTATATCTAAGCACCCATTCAAAAGGTTTGAAAATATTAGAATAGTTCAATTTTGAATTATGTGGAAAGATACTTTAATATTAAGTGTTAAATACCTTATTAGTAATTGGGTTTTCACGTTTTTATTCTTTTTCACATGGATTTTCATTTGTGTCATAGATGGTACCTATATTATCAATAAATACCGATTTAGTACTTTCGTCACCATTCCATTAAAAAAGCTAACGGTTCGGCCAACCCATTCCGGCCCTAGGGTGACTGAGCCACCCCTAATGGCCAAAATGCGGATGGCCAGCCACCCCCTATTTTTTTGAAAAAAAATATTTTAAAGATTTTTTGAAAAAATAATTAGGAAAAAATAGGTGGTGGCGGGCCACCCCCATTTTGGCCATTGGGGGTGGCTGAGCCACTCCCAGGCCGAAATGGGGTGGCCGAACCATTAGCTTTTTGGACGAATTGGTGATGCAGGTACTAAATCGGTATTTACCGATAACTTATGTACAATTTGTGATACAAATGAAAATCTAGGGGGAAAAAATAAAACCATGAAAACTCGTGTACTAAAATGGTAATTAACCCTTATAGTAAAGATACTCAAGCCTATGTTTATAGAAAACAAAAGGTATAGCATATAATTGAGTTGTGAAACCAGAAAGAGACATTTGAAGCAAATAGAATAGATCAACTTAGTTGTAGTATGATACACGACTTACTTTGAATGGGAAAAAATGTATTGGTTCAATGCTTATGCAACACAAATGCTTTGTTGCACAAGCTTGCCTTAAAGAAGGTTTTATTTAAAGGGAGAGATTCTATAAAATAATAACTTTTGATCAAGTAAGATAAATAAAGTTAATTGGATTTTTCTTTCTTACCTAGAAAATGTAAAAAAAAAACTTAGTTTAGACCCAAAGTTGTAAGACAATAAATATCTCAATCTTCACAACAATAAAGATTAATAAAGTTATCAACTTTCAATCCAAACACCACAAACATGAATACCAAAATCAAGCAAAGCAGTAAAATAATCAACACAAAGATTTTGGTAACAAAGTGAAAATCTTCTAAAGAACATTTCAAAAGTAAAACCACTCCAAGACAGCCAAACTTAGGAAACCCATTCACTATATAGAAGAACTCAATTACAGTAAGTTCACATTTACAAAACCATTCTAACATTCACTCCTTTACAAATACAAGTGACCTACTTGTTTCTTATCATAATAGCTCTAAAACCTCTGGACAATTCTTCTATCGAGTTTCCTCTTGCAATCCTAGAACTCTGATGGCTAAAGGCTTTTTGTGTTCTTTGTGTGGTTTAAACATAAAATCTAAGAGCGATGCAATTGTAAGCACAAAACATAAACTTTCTCTCTTAATATATGAAGAAATAGGCTTTATTTTCTATGAAAATAATGCCTCTTATCTCTTGAAAAATCATGCTCTAAAAGTCCTTAAATAGACATGAGAAAATAGCCTTAAAATATGAAAGTCAATTTCCCAAAAATTGCACATTTTAAGAGCTCATTCAGATATGAAGTGAGCTCCGAGGGACCTTCCTAGGGTTTCATAGCTTTCTCAATGCATTTCACAGCTTTCTCAAGTGGCACATTCAGACGTGCTTGCAAACGAGCAACACTACCGAATTGAGTTCCATATCTTGTCTGAACTTGCTTTGTGAAAGAGCAACACAGTCAAAAATTCGTTTGAATGAGCTATTTTATCTAGGTTTTTATAATTCTATTCACAACCTCTTTTGACTGAATAATTATCAGAATTGGAAACTTTCTATGAAATATAAAGTTATAACAAATTGAGTTGGCTTTCCAATGCCACAAAGCTTGCGTACATCTAATGTCGGAATCAAAACGTATGACCATTTTAATCTAACTAGGTTTATGTTGAACAACATACGCAAACTTGAATACTCATGTCTTAGATCAACTTTTGCACTGACTTAATCAAAAACTTAAAACTTACAATCAAACATGTTATGAAACTAAACTTGCCAACACTAAAGATCTAACAAAATTCATATAACTAAATTCTCAAGTCAAAAAGTAAAACCCTAAAACCCAACATAAACCTATTAAACCACAAACTAGGCTTAGATAAAGTTCTGAGTTTAACCTTTTCTTTGAGAAATGAACAAACCATTAAACGCATAGAGAATTTAAGTAATAAAACACTTATTAACACATAGATGATTAATTCAATAAATGTAATGCCCAGTGAAATCAATTAACTTGTAATGGAATCCATGGTTCACCTCCCTGCCTTATTTGAAGAGGAACAAGACTCAGGGATTTCATTCTCTCCAAAAAGAGTCTGCAACGGAAGACTTTTGACTAAAGGACAAAGATAGCAATAATTTAAATCCATAATCATAAAATCAGAGTAAAACATAAAGCATCAAAGTATAGATAGACTTCCAAGTACCGAGGTTAGAGACCAGTCATCAAAATATATTACAGGCCAAATCTAATTGTTCTGAGACAACATCAAACCTTACATTTAACCAAATATAACTTGAAGATAATTTCAATCATATCCTGACGAGTAGCTCCACCAACGTCATGGACTTGAGCTAGACAGGGTCGAAGTCCTAAAAAATGACCCTAATCAAATCCCTCACAACCACTAGATGGTTCCTCGAACCCATATCCTGCTAGACTAGCTATAACAGTGCATATATACATACAGAGGGAAATAAATACAAGATTAACTCCGACGACTTAGTGAGTAAAAATGCAAATGACGTACACGTCATTAGATTGTGAACTCAGTTGTTTATAAACCACATGCAACATTATGAGGTGACAGTTTATCATGAATGAAATATAGATATAATAAATCCTATAATATGAGGATCATGCCATAGTTCAAACTGTATGGTTTACCCGAGATATTACCTCTACTCAACAGGGTTATCGTTGTCCCGAGCGACATGTAATGCAATACCGGTGCCCTGCTTATTACACACTACCGTCCATAACACTAGCAACCAGACCGAGTCTGACCTCAGGTGGCCCAAGCTACTAATGATGTACATCATGTAGTGAATTGCCAATCAAATATGGTTGCGCAGGACATGAACATCCATCAGATCCAAGGCCCATATAAAACACACATATATATTGTGAACATAGAGTTAGCTTGTATGGTAAACCTATGGTCGCTATCCTTCATGTACCAGTGTACCATGTCCTACGATGCAATTAAACGTTTTTTGTCTTTTACATGCATGTTGTTACAAATTGCACCATGTTTATTATCTTGCTTAACCAACACATGTTTTCACAAAATAGAGTTCACAGTAATCAAAAATGCATTTCATGAGAGCTGTAATAATGAATGTTTGGTACACATAAAATAATCGTGCAATGCAGGAAAATAATAACAAGTATTCATGTGAATTTGTACCAACTTATGCCATATAGCTCCTCGACAAACTCTTTTGAAGTTCCCACACCCTCGTAATCTATGAAAAGACTTAACATCAGTTATAGATTCGAGCAAAAATGAGTCATAGACCTAAATACGTTCAAAATAGACTTTCTACCCAACCATCAAACGTTTGAACAGAGAAATGTAAAGGTTCGACCTCGACATCAAACATTCCACCAAAGAGGTTCGAGCATTCGGTGTTTGGCAAAAAATTCATTTCGAACCAAACAGCCACCTAACTACTTCTAAGCGAGTTTTAAGGCCTTAACAAGAACATTAACAGATTTCTAGCTCAAAATAACATCTCCATGTAGGAGAATCTACGTTTAACATCATTAAACATTAACCTGATGAGTGCCAAATATTGCATTTATTATTTTCTAAGGTTTTTGTTAGTTTTGGTGTCTTAGTGTTTTGCAGGTTGTTGAGAGAAAATTGCGGTCTAAATGTGAAAATTGCAAAGAAGCGGGAAATAGTGGAATTCTGGAAGTTGGGATCAAGTGCAGGGCACCCACGCTCGAGCACACTTGCGCTCGTGCCCAGAAAGGCACGCTCAAGCGCAGCCCTGCCTAAGCCTAAGCATGCAGTGCCCAGGCGCTGCACCACAAGAGTCTTGAAGAATGCTCGAGTACGCTCGAGCTCACCTAGTGTGCGATCTAGCGCACTCATGCTAAGCTGGCAGCACCGAAGCCCTAGTTTTTTAGTATAAGTACCATATTTTTCATTGTAAACACACCAAGGGGGTGCCGTTCAGTTCATATTTTTGCCTTTTTGTCGTTTTTGAGCTCTGAATTCATTTCTCCTTGTAAGTTTGTTAATTTTTAGGGGAAAATACATTTTACCCCCCTGAAGTTTCAGGGGTTTTGCAATTTTAACCCCGAAGTTCAAAAATTGGCAATTTACCCCCCTGAAGTTTCAAAATTTGACAATTTAAACCCTCCGTTTGTTTTTTCCGTTTAAATGGACGGAACTCGGCGCACGTGCTCCTCACGTGACTTTTTCACTCAAAACCTTCCAATTTAGCCCTCAATAATATTACATGATGAACCCAACCCCTTTTCAACCCCACCCACACACGTTGCTCGACATTCACTCCAAACAAACCCACACACCCCCACGGAAGCACGACAAGGTGAAGAAGAAAGTTCCAAAGGCGTGCTCCTAGCCCAGCGACAGCAACGAAGTCCAAAAGTTCGCCATCTCCTCTCTTTGCCATTTCTTAAGAGGTATCTTTAGATTTCAAAATATTAGATAATCTAATGTTTTAGGGTTTTGTGTAGAGAACAAATTGGGGGTTTTGTTGGAATATTGATTAGGGTTGTTTTTGTTTAAGGGAATATTATATGCCTCTTATTTATTCTTCTTTATTATGGTTTAGCTTCCAATAAACATTACTTTTTCATGCTACAACGATTAATGGATGAACGGTTGTAAGCACTTGTAGCTTGGTTGGCCGTGGTTATTTTCTATGGTCTGAGGTAGTAGTTAATAAAATGCTACCTAATTAATTAAATAAGGAGAGGAGCAGCCAAAGCTGAACAATGTAAGTCTGAAACCCAGGCTGAAATAAGCTTCCTACACTCTTCTCCTTCTCTAATTATTTTCCCAAAAAAAGAATAGCGTAGGTTTCAGAATACGTTGGTCACATGCATGCATTAGTACCCATTTGAAATGTGATCAACAATAAAACAAATGTGGAAGCGGACTAATTATGTATTACTATATCATGTAGAATGGATACCTCAAATGAAGGTGCAAGCTCATTTGGAAGCTCGTTTGGTTCAGCTCATAGCAGTGGTTCATCTGCGGTGCAGCGCGTTTACTTCTGTGAGCGGCCGACTATTGTCAAAACAGCCAACACTGAGAAAAACTTTGGAAGGAGGTTTGTGAGTTGCGAAAACTGGAAGGCAAGTACTTGATATTTTATGTAATCAATATATGAACTGTCATTGTTTACTGCTTTTGTTTAGTTTATTCAATTACTTTCGGTTGGTAATTGTTAGTTGTAATGTGTTTTGTAGATTAACCAAGACTGTGGTTTCTTTGAATGGCTTGATCCTAAAATGTGCTCCTTTGGTAAGAAGGTGGTACATCGTTTGCATCAAAGGCACGAATATTTAGAGGCTCAAGCGAAACGATATGAAACATTGGTTGAAGTTGAAGTTGGGAAGGTAAGAGCAGAACATGAGAAAAAAACCGTGCAGCTGAAGGCAGAAATGGAGAGTGAAGCTCGTCATATGAAGGAACAACTGCTGAATGAGATATCTCAGTATCGTAAACAACTCGAGATTGTGGACATAAAGATGAATGCAATGAAGAAGAATTACCTTACAATCATTGTATGTTCATGTATGGTAATGATGTGTGCATTATTCATGTTGTTATTTGGATACATTCCCAATGGTCACCACGTCTGCAAATTACGTCGTGTGATGCTATCCTGAGGTTGGTCGTCATGGTTGAGCTGGTGGAACGTGGTGTAGTTTTTTGTTGTGGTTTTGTGATATGTTAGTATATTTACCAATGTGTAATATGATAGAACTATATAGTCGTATGTGAAGTTATTTTGTCTATGACATTAGTCGATATGTTGGATCATGAATCCATTAGTCCCATGGGGATTTGTTCACTTTAAATACATTAGTGTCATGTGTTGTTTGGAGGATTTTTTTAAATTTTTTACTTTTTTATTTTTCATTTTTTGGGTAATGAGCAATATGTTGTTGCCACGCTTTCCATAAATCAGGGTATAAGCTAAACCTTAGAAGCTTTCCATAAATCAGGGTTTATTTAATCGGAGTTATTTTGTTTTACAGGTATTAGTCCGTGTTCGATCATGAATTTGCAATTCCATTAGTCCCACGTGAGATTTGTTTAGTTAAAAGGCATTAGTTCCATGTGGGATTTGTTTAGTTTAAGGGTTTAGGGTTAAATCGTAAACCCTAAATTTGACCTCAACCCTAGTTTAACTCCATTAGTCCCAAGTGCGATTTATGTTGCATTATTGTGTTGAAGACCGGGGGGAGGTGTGTTCAAGACCTTCCAACGAGTATGTAGTACGCGATATAGTGTTGAAGACCTTATTGTGTTCAACATCTTTCAATAAAGATCCTCAAACGAAAACAACATACGAAAACTACCAAAGGTATAAATTTGATTAAAGATACTCATATAAAAACAATATACCAAAAATAATACAAAAGTTGTACATTACATTAAAATATCCTCATACCAAATCAATAAACGAAAAAAAGATCAAGCTTTACATTACCATTGCAATTTCCTCATATCAACACAACATACCTAAAATAATACCAAAGCTGCAAATTACATTCAAATTTCCTCATACCAACACAACATACCTAAAATAATACCAAAGCTGCAAATTACATTCAAATTTCCTCATACCAACACAACAAACCTAAAATAATACCAAAGCTGCAAATTACATTCAAATTTCCTCATACCAACACAACATACCTAAAATAATACCAAAGCTTCAAATTACATTCAAATTTCCTCATACCAACACAACAAACCTAAAATAATACCAAAGCTGCAAATTACATTCAAATTTCCTCATACCAAAACAACATACCTAAAATAATACCAAAGATGTAAATTACATTCAAACATCGTCATACCAACACAACATACGAAAAATAATACCCCTGCTGTAAATTACATTCAAATTTCCTCATACAATAACAATACGCAAACTACATACCAAAACATGTTATTGTTTTGGACTTAGCAACCAACATAAAAACAGCATACCATTGTACTAAACTTAGGAACCAACACACCAAAACAGCATACCATTGTACTAAACTTAGCAACCAACATACCAAAATAACATGTCATTGTACTAAACTTAGCAACCAACACACCAAAACAACATACCATTGTACTAAACTTAGCAACCAACATACCAAAATAACATGTCATTGTACTAAACTTAGCAACCAACACACCAAAACATGTCATTGTACTAATCTTAGCAACCAACATAGCAAAACAACATGTCATTGTACTAAACTTAGCAACCAACACACCAAAACATGTCATTGTACTAATCTTAGCAACCAACATACCAAAACAGCATATCCTTGTACTAAACTTAGCAACTAACAAACCAAAACGACCTATTTACATGTCATTATACATAACACCTAACATACCACAACCAACATCGTAATAATTTACAAGTATAAAACATCTGCCTATGGCTTCCAATCTGGATTTTTTCGTTTCCGCTTGGCCTCCATAATTTCTATTCCTTTTTTTACTGTTCTCACAATGCGCTTGCCTTTCACTTGGTTTGACGATGAAGAAGCATTTGCACCACCTCTGCCTGCCACAGACGGCGTTCCACCACCCCTTGCTGCCCCACCCCTGGCTGCAGCACCCCTGGCTGCAGCACCCCTGGCTGGACCACCCCTGGATGCACCACTCGTTGCTGCCCCACCCCTAGTTGCAGTTGATACAGTTGAACCACCTCTTGTTAATGGGCCTTTTCTTACAGATCTTGCAGCAGTTCCAGTTTCACAGTCATCTTCAGTTAAGTCAATGTGTATTGGGCCAGTGTTTTTTTTGGGAAAACTGTGACAAATACCAGCTATTCGATCCGAATGGCGAGTCCTTGTTGCAGGCCCTCCTATGGACAACTTAGGAAATAGTAGATCATCTAGATCATCTGTTAAGGGTCCAAGTGGGTCACCCCATGATGGAGGTAGTTCAATACCTGCACCAAATCCATGTTCAAGTATAGCTGGTCTACGTGGAGATGAGCCTTTGCCTTCATTAGCAACTCCAGTTGCAGGTGATACGCCCTCTTCATCAGCAGCTGCAGGAGGGGGTGATACTCTTTCTTCCACACCACCACCGGCGGGTGGGAAATCTTTGCGTACATGGGCAAATCCGGGGGGGGGGGGGGTGTGTGCTCTCGCTCGTCAACAAGATGCGGGATGTGGATTTCCTTTCTCTTGGAATGTGCACCAACACTTGTAGATGCTTTGCTCTTTGATATGCCCTTCTTCTTTATATGTAAAAAGAAACAATAAAAATAAAAGAAATCAGAAAATAGGTTACATAAAAGACAATTATGAGGGTTCAAAACAAAAAAATAAATAGAAATCATTTGTTTGGGATACTGTTTTTAACTACCTTAAAAACAGTAGCTGACTGTGGACCAAGTAGTCCACCACACAATTCCCTAAGTAAAGACATTTCCTGCTAAAATAATACAAAATTTGTTTTAGCACAATTGGAACAACAAATTGTTAAATGGTGGACTACAATAATACCAAAACACTTAATAAAATAAATACAATAATACAAAATAATTAAAGTACCTTCTCTGTAACTTTTTGTTTCCCTTTGGTCCCTTTAGGTGTACTGGAACCATCCCTTTGTGACTACACACATAAGAACAAAACTATATTTAGTATCACAAGCATACCATGTATAAAAGTAAATAAATACGAAGTCCTTCAAGTACCTTCTCCAAAACTTTTTGTTTGCCTTTGCTCGCATTAGGTGTACTAGAACCAACCCTATGTGACTGCACACATAAAAACGAAAATAGGTTTAGTATCACAATATTACCATGTATATAAGTAAATAGGAACTCCTTCCACTACCTTTTGCACAATTGTTTGTTTGCCTTTGCCTTTTGTCGCTTTAGGTGTTTTCAACCCAACACTTCGTGACTACACACACAACATGAAAAACAAGTTTAGTATCATGCATAACAACGAACTATAAATATTATAAAACATATGTTTATTAAATATGAGCTATATGTATGAGAAACTTACAATTGGTGTATCCGACTTCTTGCTATTGGATGCTTCACTTCTATTGGTTGGACATGCCCTTTTATTGTGTCCAACCCCGTTACACTTCCCACATCTCATTCGCGCTCCGTACTTCCTCATCCGATATGGATTTCTTGGGTCCCTGCTCTCATCGGGTGCCCTTCTCCTTAGCTTCTTTGGTCGACCCGGGGCAATTCTTCCTCTTGGAGGCTCCAACTTATCATGATTTGTTTTTATCCACTGTTCCTCACTGGGCATTGGGTATATTACTGGAGCATATGCCTTCTTGTAGACCTCAATAGTAAAGCACTCATCAACATAGTCTTCAGGGTCCCCACAATCATAGAGTATAGCTGCCACTGCATGGGAACATGGGATTCCAGTAATTTCCCACTGCCTACAACCACACCTTCTTCTACCAAGGTCTACCACATATTGTCTATTATCCGGACAAGTAACTTCAAACATAGAATCACCAGCATACTGTGCAATGCAGTCAATTGCTTGCAACCCAATTTCTTCCAACTTTGCAGCAATCCTGGGGGTTAACTTCCCAGTCAACTTCTTTATCCCTTCCCTCTTAACTTGATATCTCCGCATCAGCTTCTTCTGTATCATCTCCAACATGGTCAACATGGGTTTCTCACGAGCCTTCAAAATATATGAGTTGAAACACTCACAGATGTTGTTGACTAGGAGGTCGCACTTGGGGTAGTCACTAAACCATGCCCTAGACCATGTACTAGGGTCAACCTGACTCAAATATTCATATGCGGCTTCATTCATCTTCTTCAACTCTTCCATATGATCATTGAATTCATATTCTGTGTATGAAGAGGCTGCAGACCACAACTGTTCCTTCAGTGCCAACCCTCGATGCCCCCCAATGTCTCTAAAGTTGGCATATAAATGCCTAACACATATTCTGTGATCAACCATGGGCATAACAACCTCAAAAGCTGGCATTAGACCCTACAATATATATATATATATATATATATATATATATATATATATATATATATATATATATATATTATGTTACCAAAACAGTAGTCAAACAAATTGCATGAATATTTAAGTTGTGAACAAGAAAACAATTTACCTTCTGTCGATCTGAAATGAATGTAGGCCTAGCATGCCTGTCATGGGTACCAAGATCAGAGATAAGGGTTTCAAGGAACCAAATCCAGCTGTCTTTAACCTCGGCTTCGACAACCGCAAAGGCAATTGGGTACATGTTGTTGTTCCCATCCCTTCCAACTGCAGAAAGGAGTTGGTCCTTGAACGGTCCTTTTAGGAAGCACCCATCTACCCCAATGATCGGCCTGCAACCCTCCAAAAAGCCTTTCTTCATGGCAGCCAAACAAACATATAGTCTTCCAAATTTTGGAGGCAAATTTGGGTTTGGTCTATCAACTTTCAAAACAACACAGCTTCCACTATTAGTATGCCTCAAGGTTTCACAATAGTCCCACAACCTACCATATTGGTCCTCAAGATTCCCATACAATCTTTGTTTGGCCTTCCTCCTAGCTCTGTACATCATACTTGGGCTCACATCAACACGCCATTTCTCCTTCACTTCATGTTAGATTACATCCAACGGCATGTTCGGCTGAACCCTAAACTTGTCAATGAGATTCTGTGCTATCCAAGAAGAGTTGACAATGGTGTTTCGGTATTTTCGACCACATATGTGTTTAGACTGTACTGATCTTACTTGAAATGATTCTTCATCAGGCATCTTCCTTCCATACACCCTGTACTTACATTTCGCATCCCTGCATACCGCTACACACCTCATTGTTTCATTTTTCATAAATTTGACATCCTTTCCCCTCTTCACATTGTACACCCTCACAGCTTCCCTAAACATTTGAATGTTTGGGAATTTCATCTCAAGTTTAATGACTGGATCCACTAGATCCATAGCATGAAAGTCGACTGCACGTGCAGATTGTGTTTCACAATCTTCATCACTGATGACTGGCGACGCAAGTATATCACTCCTAGCCATTTCGGAGTTGTCATCATCATCATCATCATCGTCGCCGTCACAAGATGTCTTCAAATTACGGCAACTATTATCCCCTTCACCTCCGAGAACACCAGCATCACCTCACCCTCATCATTATCATGTTCATCACCTCTATCATCATCACCCTCACCCTCACCATTATCATGTTCATCACCTCTATCACCCTTACCCTCGTCATTACCTCTATCATGTTCATCGCCTATAGCATCCTCACCCTCTTCAACACCTCTGTCATCCCCATCCTGTTCCTCTTCCTGACTATTTGGTTTTATATTTGATGGTCTAGCCCCACTATCAATGTCATCAAGATCTACATCAAAAAGATCTTCATCATCACTAATCCTATCACGCCACCAAGGGTCATTAGGGTCAACCCTCCCTCCATCCTCATCTTCATCCTCCTCATCTTGTTCATCAACTACACCCTCTCCGAAAGAAACAACAAATAAGTGAACTACGTTATGACCAGTGTGCTTAGCAACCATAAATAGTACATTATGGTCAGATGTAATCAAATGCAAGCCATTGACTAAACTTTTACCAGGTTCTTGAAAAAAGATTAAATCCCCCGACTTGTACCCATAATGTCGACATATGCCTTCCAATTCGAAATATGACAACTCATCAGGGTCAACACTCTCTGTATGTACTGCCACATCACCCCCCACGTACTCACATCCAAGTGTCCTGTTGAATCTACCACCATGGTGGACCTCAAACAATAACCTTGAATTGGCCATCCTACAAAGTGAAATAAACATTTTTAGTGAATAATTTGATTCAATTGGCCATGCTAAACTAATAATTTGAAATTAATTTCAAACTCAATAACATGTCACATATAGGCGATGCAATAGAAATTGACATGGTTAATTCCATCCAAAAGCCAACAATCCCAACTCGGCATTTAAAGGAAACAAAAGAAATACCGAAATAAATAAATTATATATAGTGGGTGCATGCCAGCAACAAACGTGAATTATACTACTATGTGGCCCTCAGTTTATCTGGTACATATTTTATGTGTGTGTGTGTGTGTGTGTGTGTGTGTGTGTGTGTGTGTGTGTGTGTGTGTGTGTGTGTGTGTGTGTGTGTGTGTGTGTGTGTGTGTGTGTGTGTGTGTGTGTGTGTGTGTGTGTGTGTGTGTGTGTGTGCATCTCATCCAAATAAAGTTTGATTCACAACATAGAATTGACATTTCCCATTGAAATTTTCAGAAATGGGGGTTCAAAAATTGTGACTCAATTGGAAGAAGTAGAAAAAAATCCAACTTTACGTGAATATAATCACAAGTGTAACAAGGAGATGGAGCATATGATGATGATTTGTAAGTCATATGTTCAAGTCTTTCAAGATTGTAGCTTCATTATAAAAACAGAGAGATATGTATAGCCAAACACCAATACTGTTTTTACTTTAAATTCCAACCAAAATCAATATGTGGTTGCTTACATTTGTCCCTCATCCAACTTCCAAGTATATATATATATATGTGTGTGTGTGTGTGTGTGCATCTCATCCAAATAAAGTTTGATTCACAACATAGAATTGACATTTCCCATTGCAATTTTCAGAAATGGGGGGTTCAAAATTGTAACTCAATTGGAAGAAGCCTAAACCCTAAAAAAAATTCCCCCCAAAAACCCCTAGAAGATGGTCCAAAATTAATTGCAAAATTGGGGCATACCGACAAAAAATGATGAACCCAAAATATTCAACACTAAACCCTAACCCCAAAACCAATATTGCCCCAAAACCCCAAATAAACAAAAAACCCTAGTACATGGTCCAAATTACTTGCTAAATTGGGGCATACCGACAAAAAATGATGAACCCAAAATATCCAACAATTCACAATAACCCCAAAACCAATATTGCACCAAAACCCCAAATAAACCAATTGTACTAGTACATGGTCCAAAATTAATTGCAAAATTGGGGCATACCGATAAAAAATGATGAACCCAAAATAGTCAACAATTCACAATAACCCTAAAACCAATATTGCCCCAAAACCCCAAATAAACAAAAAACCCTAGTACATGGTCCAAATTACTTGCTAAATTGGGGCATACCGACAAAAAATGATGAACCCAAAATATTCAACAATTCACAATATTCGGGCATTGTAACCCCTAAACAATTCAACACCCTAAACCCTAAACCCCCAAAACTCCCAATTTTACAAAAAACCCTAAAGTAGATGGTTGATAATTAGTTGTAAAATTGGGGCATACCTAGATAGCAACCGAAATTTATGGGAACAAGTTGTTTGCTTTCTGCTGTCCCCTTTCTCCACGCAATGGGACCACGAACGGGGGACCACGAACAACTTCACCGAAATTGTCGCCTGGGTGTTGTCGTGATGTGTCGTGTGGGTGGGGTAGAAACAAAAGGAGACCACGCGATTTGCTGCTTCAATACACGAGGGGACCACGCCTTTGGAACTTTCTTCTTCACCTTGTCGTGCTTCCGTGGGGGTGTGTGGGTTTGTTTGGAGTGAATGTCGAGCAACGTGTGTGGGTGGGGTTGAAAAGGGGTTGGGTTCATCATGTAATATTACTGAGGGCTAAATTGGAAGGTTTTAAATGAAAAAGTCACGTGAGGAGCACGTGCGCCGAGTTCCATCCATTTAAATGGAAAAAACAAACGGAGGGTTTAAATTGTCAAATTTTGAAACTTCAAGGGGGTAAATTGCCAATTTTTGAACTTCGGGGTTAAAATTGCAAAACCCCTGAAACTTCAGGGGGGTAAAATGCATTTTCCCCTAATTTTTATGTTATCAATTCATTTCATTCTGCTTTTTGTAATCATGAGAGGCTAAAACCTTCAACTAAGGTTAAAGACGAAGCCTTGCCATTGATAAACAATTATACTCTCATTATTTTGTTTGTACAATTTTGACTTTTAATAAAAGTGTTGTTTTACTCCAATTCTATTAGTTGATTAATCTCTTTTAATTGAATGTTGTGATTGTTATATGTTAAATGTTGGATATTCGATATGTTTCATCCGACAGATACAACGAATCATTTGATTGAGATTGGATATCCATTGTGATTCATAAATCAAACCGATACATTGGATGATTTGATTTCAATTGGGTATTCGTTGTGATTTGTTTAGTGGTTGGATTCATTGAATGTTTTAATATATATATATATTTTAAAAATGATAAAATCTCAACCATTTAATTTAAAAACAATGGTTGTGATTTTTAAAAAACCCACAAGGTAGAACAACCAAAGAATTGTAGAGAGTCTTGATAGAGCTGTTAGGAGCTCTTTACCAAATGAAAAGTTGGAGCTCAAGGATTCTGATGGTAAATGACATCTGCGGGGCTCGCGACATGCTTATGAAAACGTTCCAATAAACAACTCGCATAAACCGTGTTTTTATGAAGAATGTCTTTAATTTCCAATAACAGTTGGCATTTGGTTAGGATGTAATATGAAATGATATGAATCATAAGCGGTTCTTCATTAGTCTCTATACTTGCTACTACGCATTGTACAACCGTAGTGAAAATACTAGATTCATTTGTTGGGTCGGAGAGCGGCCATTTGGTTTTAAATTTGGAACAATGACCAATTCCTAGTGTAAGACACAAATACAACTCTCCATGAATATCAAATTCATAGGAATAAGGAGGTTGGATGGGAGATGAAGACAAAGATAATGACATATGGGCAAGGTCAATAGCTTGCACACCAAAGAGAATAAGGATAAACAATTTCATACTCAATAACATAGGTTTTCAAACACATTTTGTAACCATTATTTTTTGCATGCTTTCGAAAACTTCTTATTTTAAGTTTAAATCAAAATGATACTTAAGGCTTGAACAATTACATTTATATGTAGTTGAAGAGACTTTTGGTTAGAGTAAAAGTTTTAATAGTTCTAAATTTACTTATTCTTAAAATATTTGTATTCAAAAAAGTGTTGTTTAATTGTTTTTATTTTTAGAAGTATGACATTTCTATAGTAAAATGACTATTGGTTAGAGCTAGCGGTTCAAGGAAATATTTATATTAACATGAGAGTTTCAACCAAACAAAAGTATACTTTTAAGGATTCAATTACACTCAATATACAAGTGAAGAGGGATGATTAGATTATTATGATATATTATACCTAAGCACCCATTCAAAAGGTTTGAAAATATTAGAATAGTTCAATTTTGAATTATGTGGAAAGATACTTTATATTAATGGTTAAATACATTTTTAGTACTTGGTCTTTTTTTTTTTTTTTTTTTTTTTTTTTTCACATTGGTTTCCATTTGTATCACAGATGGTACCTATATTATCTATAAATAATGATTTAGTACCTCTGTCACCATTCCATCAAAAAAACTAACGGTTCGGCCAGCGCATTCCGGCCCTGGGTAGGCCGAGCCACCCCAGTGGCCAAAATGGGGGTGGCCAACCACCTCCCTCCCCCTCCTTTTTTTTGTTTTTTTTTTAAAAATTATTTTTAATATTTTTTTTTTAAAAATAAATAGGAAAAAATAAGTGGTGGTCGGCCACCCCCCATTTTTGTCATTGGGGGTGACTGAGCCATTCCCAGGCCGGAATGGGGTGGCCGAACCATTAGCTTTTCAAAGGAATTGGTGACGGAGGTACTAAATCGGTATTTATCGATAACATAGGTACCATCCGTGATACAAATGAAAACCTAGGTGGAAAAAATAAAAAAAGGTGAAAACCCAAGTACTAAAAAGGTAATTAACCTTTATATTAAAGATACTACTCAAGCCTATGTTTATAGAAAACAAAATCTATAGCATACAATTGAGTTGTGAAAACCAGGAAGAGACATTTGAAGCAAACAGAATAGATCAACTTAGTTGTAGTATGATACATGATTTACTTTGAATGGGCAAAAGTATATTGGTTCAATGCTTATGCAACACAAAATGCTTTGTTGCACAACATTGCCTTAAATAAAGTTTTATTTAAATGGAGAGATGTTATAAAATTGTAACTCTAGATCAAGTATGATAAATAAAGTTAATTGGATTTCTTTCTTACTTAGAAAATGTGAAAAAAAAAAAAATTAGATTAGGCCCAAAGTTGTAAGACAATAAATGTCTCTATCTTCAAAACAATAAAGATTAATAAAGTTATCAATTTTCAATCCAAACACCACAAATATGAACACCAAAATCAAGCAAAGTAGTAAAACAATCAACACAAAGATTTGGTAAGAAAGTGAAAATCTTCTAAAGAACATTTCAAAAGTAAAACCACTCCAAGGCATCCAAACTTAGGAAACCCATTCACTATATAGAAGAATTCAATTACAATAAGTTCACATTTACAAAAACATTATAACATTCACTCATTTATAAATACAAGCAACCCACTTGTCTCTTATCATAATAGCTCGAAAACCTTTGGACTATTCTTCTATCGAGCTTCCTCTTGCAATCCTAGAACCCCAATGGCTGAAGACTTTTTGTGATCTTTGTGTGGTTTAAACAAATCTAAGAGTGATGCAGTTGTAAGCACAAAACATAAACTTTCTCTCTTAGTATATAAGGAAATGGGCTCTATTTTGTATGAAAATAATGCCTCTTGTGTCTTGAAAATCATGCTCTAAAAGTCCTTAAATAGACATGAGAAAGTAGCCTTAAAATATGAATGTCGATTTCCCAAAAATTGCACATTTTAGGTGCTCGTTCAGATATGAAGTGAGCTCATTGGGACCTTCCTAGGGTTTCATAGCTTTCTCAATGCATTTCACAGCTTTCTCAAGTTTCACATTCAGACTTGCTTGCAAACGAGCAACATTACCAAATTGAGTTTTATAGCTTGTCTGAACCTGCTTTGTGAAAGAGTAGCGTAGTCAAAAACTCGTCGAAATGAGCTATTTTATCTTGGTTTTAAGAATTCTATTGACAACCCATTTTGACTGAATAATTCTCGGAATTGGAAACTTTCCATGAAATATAAAGTTGTAACAAATTGAGTCAGCTTTCCAATGCCATAAAGCTTGCCTACATCTAATGTCGGAATCAAATGTATGACCATTTTAATCTAACTAGGTCTATGTTGAACAATGTTAGGGAGAAAGTCGGTAATTGAGTTTTTCCGGATGCAACACCTCTTAACAAAAGGTTCGTCGTCTTGGATTAAGGTAGGGTTCGCTTCATGGCCCGCAAGAGGTACAGCTGTCAGGACCTTTGGTTCGCCAAGCTAAGCAGTCCACCCTCAAGGCCCGCAATGCCAAATCTCTTCACATGCATCCCCGTCAAACATAGGAAGCCGCCGAACCCAATTTGGCTCGCATTAGCAAGCCCCCTCTTGAATACGACAAACTATACAAGAAGGCCCTAAGACATGCCATGCTTCTCCCACCAAACCTCTGATATAGACAGTGGCGTCGATCACATCGTACAGGACACACGTCCTCACATAGTATTAGGACATCCAATTAGCACACCCAACCCTATATGAGGTATGGGAGCCATATCCATTTACGTAAGGGAAGGCCCAACTTCTGCAAGGGCCATCCCGATCTTGCTCCTAGTGATCCACGTGTCATGGCATTGGCAAAGCACGATCGATGCTGATCCTAAGGAGGTTGGACAGTGGATAATGGAGGACCACTAGGGGTCGTTCGATTGTATGACCATGTAGGTCCTTGACCATGTAATGCGCATATGTATAAAAGAAAAAAATCCATTTAATGAGAAAGAGGAGGCATGTTCAGATGAGATCTATCTTCTTCTTCTTTTCTATATGAACCTTTATATGTGTTCCCATTAATCCATGATATTTAGCTGCTCTGTGTTTTTGCTTAAATCTCTCTATGACCGGAAACTATGTTAACAGTTTGGCACTGTCTGTCAGAATCGACTAGCATGAAGTTTTAGTCCCTTCCCCTTAAACAAATATGCCGACCACGGAGGAACGTGGGACTCACAGCAAATAGGAACATTCATCCACCAGTGGGCTTTCCTAGAGTGACCCAAATAATGAATTATGCTAAAATAGCTTGGTTATGGGACTAATTGGATCTTTGGGTCACTAGGGACAGCTGAAGGGTCATTTTGGGCAATTAGACTCTCTGGCCAGAAACTCGTGTGGGGACCCCGCGAGCGCTTGCTTGTCAACAGTACACGAGCGCTCATGTAAGAATCGGTTTGAGCGCTCGTTGACTTTTTATTGACCACTAGATATTGCCCGAGCATACGACTTCAACCCAATAACCCCTAGGAAAATAGTATGTGAACACTAGACACTGTAGTACCGAGCGCTCGCTGCTCTGCAAGCCTACTTTTGCAGTGCCCTCAACTTTTTCTACTTATAAATAGGACCCCCCATTTGACCCTTAAGCTCATTTAGCGTCTGTGCCCTCTAGAAGTGCTACTTGAGTGTGGTTGTGAGCCTTGAGTGGTTACCTTGGTGTTCTTGAAGAGAAGGTGGAGCTTGTTGTGGTTTTGATGTGTTGAGGTAATCATCTCTCTCTAGTGTTTTTCCTTTAGAAGTTATACTAGATTTATAATAGCTTAGTTGTTAGAGGGCAAGAAGTAGAAATCCTTTTTGTGACCTTAGGACCAGTTGGGGAGGTTTAGGAGATCGTTGGACAAAATGAGGTTCTACCTGAAGTCTCCGGTCGAGCACTCGGCCTAGGGCACGAGCGCTTGCCCAGAAGCGTTTCAAGGGGAACGCCATTTTGAACCAACATTCCACAGCTCCTGTTTTCATGTTCTAGGTTCATTTTAGTTGGACTTAGGACTAATGTTAGGTTTTCCATAGATTTGGAGAACCCGAAATCTTTGGAGGAGTTTTCAGAGGACTTGTACGATTCGGGTGAGTACGGACTCACATAATGCTCGCCATTTCTTTTCCTGCATTGCACGACTATTTTGTGTACCAAACATGCATATTTACAAATCTCATAAAATACATTTTGCTGCATTTTGAACTCTATCATTTGTGAAAATGTGCTACTTAACAAGATAATGACGATGAGACTTGTCAAAACATACATGTAAAATACAGACAAGACTAATTGCATTGTATGACATAGTACAGCGGTACATGCGGGATAACAACTATGGGCTCACTATACATGTTAACCTTATGGTCAAATATGTGTGTGATATATGGACCTTGGATCCAATGGTTATTTCGTGACCGGAGCAGCCTTAACGAGCTGATCACTATAGAATGTACATCATTAGTAGCATGGTCCACCTAAGGTCGGGCTCAGTCGGGCTCCTAGTGCTATGGACGATAACGTAAAATGGTTGGGGCACCAGCATTGTATTAAAGGTCTCTTGAGACAGCGCCAACCCTGCTGAGAATGGGTAATATCTTTGGTAGACCATACAGTTGAACTCTCACTAATTCTCATGATTATAGCATGCACTATATTTATACTACATTCATGGATAACAGTCATACATAAAATGTTGCTTACTTTACCAAATGAAATTCATCACTAAATGGCATGGGTTCTATGTGCATTATTACTCACTAAGTCTTTAGACTTTCCCCTATTATTTTCTCCACTCCATTATGTATAAATTGCGCGGTTTAGCTAGCATAGAGGAGGATGCCTTCGGACAGAATAATGGTGGAGGCTAGGACCCGAGCCAGGTCATTTTTGAGGACATGGACCCCGTATGGCTGAAGTCCATGTAGGACGATGGAGTAACCCTACGGGCAGAGATGTTGGAGACAGTGATCTTGCTAGCACAACTTAAGATTAGTCGTTGATTTTGTTATCTTATGTTCAGACAATTATCTTGGTTTGTAATATGTATTGATGATCGGTCTTTAACTAGTACACTTGGAAGATTTATTTATGCTATGGTGTTTATCTTACTTTGGTTGTTGGGGTTGTGGTATTTAGTTATTGCTTCCATATTTGTTGTATTTAAAGTCTTTCATTGTATTCTCTTGTTGAGGAGAGGTTAAAATCCTTGAGTCTTGTCACGTGAGGGATAAGGCTAGAAGATGAACTATGAGATGAATTACCAGTTAATTAATTTCCACGGGGCATTACATTCCCACACCACCACCAACACAGGCAGTGACCACCAATGCCTTGTTTTTGGTAACACCCCAAACACAACCATCAACCAACCCAGACCTCCGCTCAGACCCAGACGCAAAGACGATGCAGGAACTTCTAAGCCAAGTAACCCCCAAATGATCTTTCTATCCTCCCAAATGGAGCAGGAGCGTGAACGGGTCTGGAACCTTTCACAGCAAAACAAGGAGTTGGCGCGTCGAGCCCAATCTCAAAGGCCGCCCCCAGAACAGCCAGCTGGGGGGCACATAATAACCCGGCTTGGTTGAATGAAGAGGATGAAATGCATCACCATAGCATATATGGAGGAGCGATTCTAGAGAGGTATTATTTGCAAGATGAAGATGGTAGCTATGAAGAGACGTCAAGAGAAGAGTACCACTAGGGCGGCATATATGATTACGGCAGGTACAGTTACGTCCACCCCTACAATGAGCGTGGGTACGCCCATGACAAAAATGAGCAGTACTACTATGAGGGTGCCTATGGGTGCCGCGAAGGAGGATATTAGGGGTACGCGCACTCGTACGGAGGAGGATACCATGAAACCAGTTACACTCCCAGCATTACAGGGAGGAAGAATCTCATGGAGGATATCAAGAAGGATGCTACAAACCTCCCTTTCACTGCCAAAGTAATGGAACAGTTGCTTCTCCTGAAGTTCAAGGTCCCTTAGATTGATATGTATGACAGGTCCAAGGATCCCATAGACCATATTGAAATGTACACAACTCATATGCTTCTCCAAGGGACTCTCGACGAGATTATGGGGCCATCCCCATCACCATCATAGGACCAAAACAACGTTAGTTCGAGGAACCTGTGACCCAGATCCGTGGGATCTTTTGATGACTTGATCTAAAGGTGCACAAGCAAACTGCTAACCATAACTGCCTAAGGCAGTTATTGCATTTTAATAACCACAATCGCTCCGCTTAGGCAGTTAGCGGCTACTAAAACCAATAACCGCTGGTTGATAATCGCCTTTTATATATGAGCTTTTTATAGTGTTTTGGGACTTTTTTGTGCCTCTTTTTTCGCTTCTTTTAAATAATTTTGGGTTTTTATTTTAAATAATAAGGTTGTGCATTATATATATATATATATATATGCTTGTTAAAGCACTTGATTTAACGCTACTCCTAAAACTAGAAGTTGTGTATAATATAATTGTAACTATATGTAGTAGGGAAGGGAAGAGGTTATAGGGAAGTTATTGGGAATGCTCACGTCAGTGGCTTTTCTAACGGACGTGAGCATTAATTGATTCTCTAAGACTTGCGGCCAAGAAGAAGAATTAAGAAGGAAGAAATAGAAATTGAGACGAGAAGAATGGGTCTGTGTTAGGCGTCCCAAAGAAGAACAGGAAGTAGAGTGGATTCACACCACACAAGAAAGAACATAAATTTTATAACTTCAATTCTAGTTATTCCATTGAGTGTGTATCCTTTATATAGACTAAGTGTTGTGTAAAATTTGAAAACTTGCACGTGCAAGAATCGTTTGCAGTAAAAGAATTGCAAGTGCGAGATCAATTTCTCAGGAAATTGTGTTTTAGAAAATAATTTTTATCTAAACTAGTTAAAATCTTAACCTAGTTACAAAAATAGAGTGATTTTTAAATATTCAAACTTGGCCTCCTTCCCTAGCAATGCATAGAGGGGTCTAGAGATCTTGGAGAAATCCTTGATGAACCTTCTATAGACTCCGGCATGTCCAAGAAAACTCCTCACCCCCTTCACTGTCAGAGGTGGGGGAAGTTTGGAGATGATATCTATCTTAGCTTTATCCACCTCAATGCCCTTGCTTGAAATAGCATGACCCAATACAATGCCTTGTTGAACCATGAAATGACATTTTTCCCAATTGTGCAGTAGGTTGCATTCTTCACATCTCTTAAGAACATTCTTCAAATGGTTGAGCCATTCATCGAAACTAGACCCAGAAAACACTAAAGTCATCCATAAATACCTCAATGGTTTTCTCCACCATATCTGAAAAAATGCTCATCATCCATCTTTGGAATGTGGCCGGGGCATTGCATAATCCAAATGGCATCATTCTGTAGGCGAATGTGCCAAAAGGACATGTGAAGGTGGACTTTTCCTGATCCTCTGGTGCTATTGTAATCTGATTATAGCCACTGTACCCATCCAAGAAATAATAGTGGCTATGGTCAGCTAATTGATAAGTGCTAAAATATTCATATTTTTAGCCCTTAACTTACATGTTTTAATACTTTGGTTTTGGTTAATTAGGTCATTTTAATTCCTTTTTGTGTTTTTCATACTTTTGTAGGCTTTTGGAAGAAAATGAAGTAAATCTGGAAGATTTGGGATCAAAGAGAGAAGAATGGCAAAATGGGAGACCCCTGACACTCCGATAGATCACAGGGTACCTGCGATCGAGCGCAGTACCCAGAAAGACGCAGCACAAAGCAGGACATGAGCGATCTAGCGCACAACAGAAGAGGATCGATCGCAGACTTGCGATCGAGCGCACACGGGTTGCGATCGATCGCACCCATGCGCAGGAGGCATATCAAGTGGCGGCCAGATTGGCATTCTTTCCAGATTAGGGTTTTCCAACTCCCAATTGTAATAGGTTTTGAAACCCTACGAATTCCCTTGGTTTTGTACTTTGTCAAGGACTTCTAAAGCCTATAAATAGACCCTTAAGCCTCTAGAATAGATATGCCTTGTAAGGAGAATAATAGAAGCTCTTCAAGTTCAAGTCTCGGGTTTATTCTTTTCCATTCTTTTATTTTATGAAGATGTTTAACATTAATTTTATATGTAGCGAATTTATTTGTAGGGCTAGATTGAAGCCCTAGTTATGTTTATTTAATATTTCCATATTGGTGCCTTTGTGATGATCTTGTTATGATATCTAACTTGATTAATACCTAGTTTCGTGAATTCCTTATATGTGTGTGCCTCATCAACATGTGTATGTGGTATGGACTAGTTAGTTAAATCAATTTGGATGACCGAGTCCTGTGTTTAACATAAGTAATAAAAGTAATCCACACCGGGTTCTTGGGTTAATTAACATGGGGAACCAAGAGTAGAGACCCATGCCCTAGGCCTCATGTGTTTGTCGATTTCCATAGTTTTTATGCTTTCTTAAAGAACAACTTAGTAGACACCCATGCTAAATCCTTTAAGAAAGAAAAGAATTAGAGTAGACACCCATGCCTAATTTGTTGCTGAGGGAAATGAATAGCTTAAGGAGTAGACACCAACGTCCTTAAGTTGACAAACATTAGATATTCGTAACATGATCAAAACATTGACATATTGATATACTAGCTAAATATAATTTGCAGTGGATATCAAAGCCCTAGCTTTTTATCATTATCAACTTAACCCAATCTTTGTTTTAGTTTACTTTTGGAATTGATTTTAAGCAAGATTGAGCAATCCTCGTGGGAATGATTCCATATTTGCACACGATACTACTATGTTGACCTCGTGCACTTGCTGGTAAAACACACAATTGTTTGCCTATTAATTTAGGTAGGTAACTGTTTCAATGATGTCATCAGTAACATCTTCAGGTTCTGGCTCAATGTCCTTTCTTGTGAGACTATGGGTGAGGGTGGCCTCCAATGGATCTTTATGTTGTTTCTGCAAAACTGGCTCACTAACACTTTGGATCATACAAACATCAAGACACTATAAATCATTATAAGGCAACTTCATTGCATCAAATATTTTGAACTCTATTGTCCCACCATTCACCTTCATACTCACAGTACACTTTTTCACACCTATTGTAGTATCATCAGTTTCTTAAAGGGTCTTCCTAAGATGATAGGCAAGGGTGATGGCATAGGAGATTCTTCCACATTTAACAAAATGAAGTCAGTAGGTAAAATAAATGTACCTACCTTTACCAACACATCCTCAAGTATACCTCTTGGTCTTTTGATGCTTCTGTCTGCCAATTGCAAGGTGACAGAGGTTGGTTGAAGTTCCCCCAAACCCAACGTTTCATATACCATGCAAGGCAACAAATTGACCCCTACTCCTAGATCTGGCAATGCATGCTCAAAAAGATGGTCTCCTATCCTGCAAGGAATGGTAAAACTACCTGGATCTGTTACCTTTGGTGGTAATTTTCTCAACAAAACTGCACTTACCTCTTCTGTAAGGGCCACTGTCTCGTGCTCCTAAAGCTTCCTTTTGTTAGTGCAACAATCCTTTAAAAATTTAGCACAAGAAGGAATCTGTTTAATTGCATCTAACAAAGGAATATTGATTTCTACTTTCCTTAAAGTCTCAAAGATATCCATGAGTTGCTTATCTTTCTTTGGTTTGACTAACCTTTGAGGGAAGGGTGGTGCATTCACCTTCTCCATTTTGTTTACCTTGAAAGTTGGTGCTTTCTGTGGAGATTCTTGAGGTGGTTCTTCATTTCCTATGATCTTGCCATTCCTGAGAACTGTGACTGCTTTCAGCTATTGATGACTCCCTGGATTGGGTATTGTTTGGGTTGGAAATTCTCCCTGCTTCCTTTCACTTAGCTCCTTTGCTATCTGCCCCATTTGCACTTCTAGTCTTTAGATGGCATGATTGGTCTTTGCATTGAATTGTTTTTGATCAGCCGTAAATTGCTGTTGTGAAGTCACCAGGTTGTGTATCATATTCTGCAGTTGGTTCAACTTTGACTTTTGAGTTGGTTGGCTTGCTTGCTGGGGCCCCTTCTGTTGTCCTTGATTGTTACTCCAAGAGAAATTGGGATGGTTGCGCCATCCTGGATTGTAAGTGTTGGAGTGCGGATTGTTCTTATGGGGATATTTGTTTTGTCCCACATAATTCACTTCTTCTTGCTCTGCAAATGGAGATAAAGGACACATTTCAGTATTGTGATCTAAGTGGGAACATATGACACATACCTAGATTAGTGCGTCCTTTTGAAGAGGTGAGATTTTCTGAGCAGTCATGGCTTTGACAATCATATCTAACTTCTTTTCTACAGCAACCATCTGATTTGGAGATCCCCTATTGAAGTTCACTTCATACATGCCTTTGCTCTTTAATCCTCGCCTTCCTTTAGAGCAAAATTGTTGGGAATGCTCACTTAATGTTTTAGAATGCTCCCTTGCTTCCTCACTACTCTTTTCCATAAGTGCTCCTCCACAAGCTGAATCAACCATCCCCTTGTTAGTATCATCTAAACGTTCATAGAAAATTTGTACCTGATCATCTTGAGGGATGTTGTGATGTGGGCACTTGAGAAGCAGTGAATTGAAGTGATCCCATGCCTCAAAGAAAAGATCTCCATCTCTTTGTTGGAACATTTGAAGTTCCCTGTTAAGTTGTCTTGTCTTTTGGGCTGGGAAAAACTTGTTTAGAAACTTGATGGCTAATTCTTCCCAAGTATGGATAGAATCTGCAAGCAAAGAATTATACCACAGTTTAGCATTATCTTTCAAAGAGAAAGGAAAGAAGACTAACCTGAGTCTCTTTGGAGTTAAGCCTTGGATGTGCTGCAACTTGCATAGATCAAAGAACTCCTTGAGATGCAAGTTAGGATCCTCAGTAGCTGTGCCCCTGAAGTGAGTCAATGCATTGAGGATTTGAGGGGAAATATAATAGTTGCCTTCCACCTCTGGTTGATATGCTATGCATGAAGGTTGATGGAGGTTCGTTGGACGAACGCCTGCTTCATTGGTCTCCGGACTGGTGGTGGATTTGCCTTAGTTGTCTTGGCACTATTGGTGGATTCTCTTGTAAATCTTCCATTGTGTTCTCAATTTCTTCCTTTTCTTCTTTGTCTCTAGGTCTTTGTCGAATTGTCCGCTCAATTTCAGGATCGAGTGGATTGAATCTTGAGATCGACAACCTTGCATGAATTGAATTGCTTCTTCAGTCAAAGTAGCTTCAGTGCTGCTTGTCCGGATGCTCCCTGGAACTACGCTCGATTGCACTCGGCTGACGTTCAATCGCAATAACAAAATGCTAGTCCATAAACCTGAAACAGAAAACAGAAAGAGTTAAGAATCAACAGAAAATATTTTTGATAAAAACAAAATTGAAAATTGAAAATTAAAATAACACAACTAAAGGAAAATAAATTTAAACAAAATTCACCGCAATCCTCGGCAACGGCGCCAAAAACTTGTTGTTCACAATTATCTACCTAAATTAATAGGCAAATAATTGGATGTTTTACCCGAAAGTGCACGAGGTCAACATGGTAGTATAGGGTGAAAATTTTTGCTTAAAATCAATTCCAAAAGTAAAATAAAACAAAGATTGGATTTGAGTTGATAATAATAAAGAGGTAGGGCTTTGATATCCTCCACTAATTATAATTAGCTAGTATATCAATATGTCAATGTTTTGATCATGTTATGAATATCTAATGTTTGTTAACCTAAGGGCATTGGTGTCTACTCCTTAAGTAATTGATTTTCCTAAGCAACGAATTAGGCATAGGTGTCTACTCTAATTCTTTTCTTTCATAAAGGATTTAGCATGAGTGTCTACTAAGTTGTTCTTTAAGAATGCATAAAACTGTGGAAATCGACAAACACATGAGGCCTAGGGCATGGGTGTCTACTCCTGGTTTCCCATGTTGATTAACCCAAGAACCCGGTATGGATATCTTTTGTTACTTATGTTAAACCCAGGACTCAGTCATCCAAATTGATTTAACTAACTAGCCTATACCACATGCATATGTTGATCAGGCACACACATATGAGGAATTCATGAATACAGGCATTAATCATGTAACGACCTAGGGAAAAGCACTAGCCATATCTGCGCTATCACCCCAAAAGGACTAGTCAATTTGAAGCTTTCCTAGAATTCATTATAAAGCCCAGTTTCACCTAGTAACTAGGCAATGTGGGACTTAGCACCCATGACTATCTCTATAAATCATCCACTCTATGTGGGCTTTTTCTCATCTTCCCAATATGGGACCGGGGTGTTACAAACTCCCCCTCTTAAACTCCTGACGTCCTCGTCAGGTCCACGTCATGCAGTGCTCCAGTACCACATGACCTGGCGTTACTAGGTGGCTCTGATACCACTTGTAACGACCTAGGGAAAAGCGCTAGCCATATATGCGCTATCACCCCAAAATGACTAGTCAATTTGAAGCTTCCCTAGAATTCATTATAAAGCCCAGTTTCACCTAGTAACTAGGCAATGTGGGACTTAGCACCCATGACTATCTCTATAAAACATCCACTCTATGTGGGCTTTTTCTCATCTTCCCAATATGGGACCGGGGTGTTACAAATCAAGTTAAATATCACAACATGATCATCATAAGGGCGCAAATATTGAATATCAACTAAATATAACTACGGCTTCAATCTAGCCCTACTAAATAAATTAGTTACACATAAGTTTGATGTTAAACATCTTCATAAAATAAAATAAAAGAAAGGAAAAGAATAAACCCGAAACTTAAACTTGAAGAGCTCCAATTCTTCTCCTTGGAAAGGTCTATCTATTCTAGAGGCTTAAGGGTCTATTTATAGGCTTTTCGGAATACTCTAGAAACCGTAAAAATCGTAGGACTTGAGCTCTAGTTCGCGCTAAGCTACAAAACCCTAAAAGTTGCTCTTTCCATATTAAGGCTGGCGGCTGTCTTGCCCATCACGCATGGGTGCGCTCGATCGTAGGTCTGCGATCGATCACCTTGATGCTTGCGCTCAATCGTGGGTGCCTTGTATGTTTTAGTCCTCGCCTGTACTGCGCTCAATCGCAGCTCCCTTGCGATCGATCGCTCTACCAGAGCCTTCCAAAATCCAAAATAGCTCTTTTTAAGTCTAAAACTTCTGAGATTGCTTCTTTTTCTTCCAATGGCCTACAAAATCAAAGAAAACACATAAAAGAACTAAAATGGCCTAATCAACTAAAACTAAAGGATTAAAACATGTAAGTTAAGGGCTTAAAATATGAATATTTTAGCACTTAACAAGGATCGACACATTCAATATAGCCCTATCCTACAGGATTCGTACTATTGTAAGTGGTACTTTTATAATTGATATTTTTTGTCACAAAAATACCACATCACCTAATATCCACGAAAATTAAAAGAGAAATATTTGGTACATTTTAACTCACAACTGTCCAAGATCAAACGATAGTATAGTACCACAAATACTAGGTCATTCCCACGAGGATTGTTGATTTTGCTTAGAATTGATTTTCTATATTAAAAATCAATATTGTCTCGAAATTGATATAATGAAAAAAGAAAAAAAGATAAATGAAAGGGTAGGGCTTTGATATCCATGTTGTGCCAAATACTAGCTAAATTAAAAGATAGTATTTAGTATGTTTAACTTGCAAGTACACAAGATCAAAACAATAGTATAGTGTAGCAAGTACGAGATCGATCCTACGGAGATTGTTGATTTTATTTAGAATTAATTAAAATATCAAAGTTGTCACGAAATTGATATTAATATGTTGAAAATAAATAAAGATAAATAAAAGGTAGGGCTTTGATATTCACCACTAATCATGCTTAAATAATATAACAATATGCCAATGCTCCAATCATATTATGAATACCTAATGTTTGCCAACCTAAGGGCATGAGTGCATACTCCTTAAATTATAAATTTTCCTAAGAAACGAGTCAGGCATGGGTGTATACTCTAACTATTTTCTTTCCTAAAGGATTGAGCATGGGTATATACTAAGATGTTCTTTAAGAAAGCATAAATCTATGTAAATCGACAAACACATGAAACCTAGGGCATGGGTGTATACTTCTGATTTTCCACGTTGATTAACCCAAGAACCCGGTGTGAAATTCTTTTGTTACTTTTATTAAACCCAGGACTCGGTCATCCAAATTGATTGAATTAACTAATTCATACCACATGCAAATGTTGATCACGCAGACACATATGAGGAATTCAATAAAATAGGAATTAATCAAGTTAAGCATCACAATATGATTATCACAAAGGCACCAATATTGAAATATTAAATAAACATAATTAAAATAAACGAAAAAGATAGAACCGAAAACCACTCCTAGAAGTAACCTCCAAATTTCCCTCTCCAAAGTTGTGTCTCCCGATGGTCCCTGAATTGTGAGGCTTAAAGGTCTATTTATAGACTTAGGAATACTCTAGAAAACCTAGAAACCCTAGTAAAATCGTAGGGTTTAGTCCTAGTGCAACTAGGACTAGAAAAACCCTAATATGGAAAGAAATATAAGTCTGGCCGCAGCTTCTGAAATTCTCCAACTCACTGGTGCGCTCGATCGTAGCCCGTGTGCGCTCGATCGCACAGCTGGGATCGATCGTGTATCTTCTACGCCAAATTGCAAATGTGATCGAGTCTTCTTTTGTGTGCACAAGCACAAGCATTGCTCTTCACGGCTGGGCCTCTCTGGAAGTGCACTCGATTGCAGATCTCCTGCGATCGATCACATTACCATAATGCTTTTTTTTGGCTTCAAATCTTCTACCTTTTTCCCAATTTTGTCCTTTAAGCCCGAAACTTCCAGGAATGCTTTCTTTTCTTCCAAAAACCTATAAAAAAATGAAAATACAAAAAGAAAATAAAATAGCATAAACTAACAAAACTAAGGAACTAACAAATATAAGTTAAGGGCTAAAATATGAATATTTTGACACTTATCACACTCCCAAACTTACATATTACTAGTCCCTTAGCAATACCAAACTAAAAACAAAATGGAAAAAAAAAAGAAAAGAAAAGATAAATCCATCTTTTGTGGGATGTACGATTGCATTTAGCATATGCAACAAGCCTTTTAATCCTCTAGGTATTCTTTAGAGGACGAGTGAAGTCTCGTGAGTGTTTTCTAGGACTGTTACCCATAAACATTATGCAAGAGTTCATGTTGTCCAAAAATTGAAGTATCACTCAAAACCATGGTTTTCATACATTGGGAAGTTTAAAAAGACAAACTCCATCTTCACAATGAATTGAAATTTTAAAATTTAATTACTTATAAAAGACAAGCTAAGGCATCACAAGTTTGAAACAGTGTAAAGTGAACTAGCACACAAATATGAAACTTCCAATTATCTCCAATGTGTAATGTCTTAATATCTCAAAGTTTACTGAAATCCCCATTAGAATAAATAACTATGGCATAACTTTTTCTTTTTTTTTTTTTTTTTTTTTGTGCCTTCTTGGTCAGGCTATGCAATGTTTTGTTCCCTTAAGCTTTTTAATTGACCCATGTAGCGAGTGTTAGGCCAATGACTCCCAAACCAGATGGTTTTAGGGCATTAGGTGTAAAACACCCCTAAGGACTTACTAACTCAAGTCAAAAAGGCTGCAGAACCAAACTAACAATGACATTAACCAAATCAAAATTCTTCACCTTTTGATGTGAACACTCAATGCTTTGAGGCAAGAGGTCCAGTGACTTAGTAAAAAGCTTATCAATGATTATATATATATATATATATATGTGCCAAAGTATCCATCTAATAAATCATCCAGTTTCACTCAAGACATAGAAACACACACATCAATTTCAATTCATACCCCACAAATTATGTGCTAATGTGCGTGTGTAGATCAGATCAAACATGTGAATTCTCAACTGCCAAAAGCAAGTAACCCAACTGAAAAATCCTATCATTAGATCATGTGTTTAAAATTTTAAGCTCACCAATGAGAATCAAATCACAATTTCTAAGATCAACCAAAATTTTAAGACAACATGAACATGCATAGTTTTTTCCTTTTCAAAAATGGGACAAAGTGTGTGTAAAGTGTCTCCCATACCCCCAAACTTAAATTACACATTGTCCCCAATATGTGTATAACATGGAAAGATCTTATCGGGGACATGGACGAAACTGTCTGGAATATCATGGCTCATAGCATACCCCCAAACTTGAATTGAAGCACACTTGTCCCTGCAAAACAAAACACTATAGTAAAAAAGGAAAACAAAAACAAAATAAAAATAAAATAAAAATGAAAAAAAAAAGACAAACAAATAAAGAAATAAAAAAGATATGCTATAGGGTGCTTCCCATGAGCGCTAAGTTTAACGTCTTCAGCCAGATTGTGGCACTTTAAACTTGAAGCACTAGTCTTTACTTCTCTTGCACCAAAGTGAATGAATATTTTCTATTGCAAGGTGATTCCAAATGTCTATAGATCGGGGAGGATCACTTTGAGTTTTCTCAAACAGTTTCTCATCCGGTGGGGAATCATGAACTGGAATAAAGTAAGAAGAAAACTCAAGGAGCTTTTCTACTGATGTCCTCAATTTGCTCATGTGGTAGCTCTAACAGACTTCTCTCATAAACTCTTGGTGTTTTAGGAATAAGAGCTAATGTTGAAGAAATCTTAGTGCTCTCTTCTTTTTCCTGATGTGGCTCCTGTGGAACTTAGGATTGCTCCTCCTTCCCCTCTTCCACTTGATTTTCAACCACCTCTTCAGACCTCAGTGTGACAGCTTGCTCATGATAGTAAGTGCACTCTTCCTCCATGTAGTGCTCATTAGGATTGGCCACCAACTGACTTTGGCACTCTTCTTCTTCTTCTTTAAGTATGTCTGATATTTGCTTGAGATGAGCCTCCATCCTTTCAAATGATTGAGTGCGAGATTTCTCCATCCTTTCAAATGATTGCTTGCTGTCCTTCATTTGGCTAAGATAATCAGACATTATTTCTTCTAAGGTAGAACTCTTCGGAGGAGGTATCTCTTCGTGATATTGTTGATGTGAAGAAAAATCTGAATGATCATACATGGGAGATGGTTCCTCTTCATGAACTACTATCTTGAAAATGGATTGCCTCAGATTGGGGCTAAGACAAGAATATGATTGGCCATATAACTGTGGAGATGGCTCCTCTTCTTGGTATTGTGGGGGCCAATAGGTGGAAGATGGCTCCTCTTGGTATGCTTCTTCTTCTTTGAGACTATTGCCTTTTTGTTTGCGGTGGGCCTTCATCTCCTCAATGTCTTGCCATGTTCTCGTAATTAATGTATTCATCATATCTAACGTCTCTTCAGAAAACTCAAGAGGAGGTGGTTCAACCTGATATTGCTGTTGTGGAGCTGATTGAGAGGAATATGAATGATCATAAAACTGCTGATATGATTGATGTTGCAGTCCATGAAATTGTGGAGCATGCATTCCAGGAGCTGTTGTGCCAAATACTACCTAAATTAATAGATAATACTTAGTACATTTTAACTCGCAATTGTACAAGATCAAAACAATAGTATAGTGCAGCAAGTACGAGGTCGAACCCATGGAGATTGTGATTTTATTTAGAATTAATTAAAAATATCAAATTGTCACATATTTGATATTAAGAAAAATAAAAAGATATAAAGATAAAGTAAAGGTAAAGGCAGGGCTTTGACATCCACCACTAATTATGCTCAATTAATATAACAATATGTCAATGCTTTGATCATGTTATGTCTATCTAATGTTTGTCAACCTAAGGGCACGGGTGTATACTCCTTAAGCTATAGATTTTCCTAAGCAACGAGTCAGGCATGGGTGTATACTTTAACTCTTTTCTTTCCTAAAGGATTTAGCATGGTATATACTAATTTGTTCTTTAGAAAAGCATATGTTCTATGGAAATCGACAAACACACGAGGCCTAGGGCATGGGTGTATACTCCCGGTTCCCCATGTTGATTAACCCAAGAATCGCAGTGTGGATTCTGTCGTTACATATGTTAAACCCAGGACTTGGTAATCCAAATTGATCTAACTAACTAGTCTATACCACATGTATATGTTGGTCAGGTACACACATATGAGGAATTCATGCAAGCAGGTATTAATCAAGTTAAATAGCACAACAAGATCATCACAAAGGCGCCAATACTGAAATATTAATTAAACATAACTAGGGCTTCAGTCTAGCCCTACTAAATAAATTAGCTACACATAGAGTTGATGTTAAACATCTTCATAAAATAAAAGAAAAGAAAGGAAAAGAATAAACCCGAGACTTGAACTTGAAGAGTTCCTATTCTTCTCCTTACAAAGTATATCTATTCTAGAGGCTTAAGGATCTATTTATAGGTTTTAGAAGTTCTTGGCAAAGTAGTAAACCTAGGGATTTCGTAGGGTTTTGAGACCTATTACAATTGGGACTTGGAAAACCCAAATATGGAAAGAGGGACACTCTGGCCGCCACTTGATGTGTCTCCTGCGCACGGGTGCGATTGATCGCAACCCATGTGCGCTCGATCGTAGGTCTGCGATCGATCCTCTTCTGGCATGCACTCGATCACTCCTGGCCTGATTTGTGTTTAATCCTCTCGGGTACTGCGCTTGATCACAGGTACCCTGTGATCGATCGCAGTATCAGGGAGCTCCAATTTTCTCCATCTTCTCTCTTTCAGCCCAAATCATCTAGATTTACTTCATTTTCTTCCAAAACTCTGCAAAAGTATGAAAAACACAAAAGGAATTAAAATGGCCTAATTAACTAAAACCAAAGGATTAAAACATGCAAGTTAAGGGCTGAAAATATGAATATTTTAGCACTTATCAGGAGTTTGAGCTTGCCATGAGAGATTGGACTATTGGCTCTATGACGAGTTATAGGTATCAAAATAGCCGTCATCCCCGATCTAGAGAACAATGTGTTCATATGCCCAAAAATTTTGTTAGAAATTTGTCTTATTGAAGGACATTCTCTAACATTGTGATAAGGGTCATGGCATAATGAACATGGTCCATGAGGCGTCGGAATGCCTCCCCACATATATGAAAACAAAAATAAAATAAAAAGAAGTCAAAAATTAAAAGGGAAATAAAAACAAAAAGAAAACTTACGAAGATGCAGACTCAACTAAACTTGCATGAAACAAAAGAAAGGAAAAAATAATCAGATCTATAATTAAAACAGTTTCTGTGCTGCTATCCAGATTTGCGATTGATCGCACTTGATAGTGCACTCAATCGCACTGGTGCGCTCGATCACCCTGGAATGGCCGCTCGAGCGTACCTCCAGAGGTAGAACATGAACTGCGGAAAAACTAGAAAAACATAAATAAATAAATAAAAAATTAAAAAATTAAAAAATTAAATTTAAAAAATTAAAATTAAAATTAAAAGAAAAATAAACTAAGGGAAAAAAATTCGAACAAAATCAAACAATCCCCGGCAACAAAGCCAAAAACTTGTTGTGCCAAATACTACCTAAATTAATAGATAATATTTAGTACGCTTTAACTCGCAAGTGCACAAGATCAGAACAATAGTATAGTGCAACAAGTACGAGATCGATCCCACAAAGATTGTTGATTTTATTTAGAATTAATTAAAATATCAAACTTGTCATGAAATTGATAATGATATGTTGAAAAGAAATAAAGATAAATAAAAGGTAGGGCTTTGATATCTACCACTAATCACGCTTAAATAATATAACAATATGCCACTGCTCCAATCATATTATGAATACCTAATGTTTGCCAACCTAAGGGCATGGGTGTATACTCCTTAAGCTATAGATTTCCCTAAACAACGATTAGGCATGGCTGTATACTCTAACTCTTTTATTTCCTAAAGGATTTAACATGGGTATATACTAGGTTGTTTTTTAAGAAATTATAAATCTGTGGAAATCGACAAACACATGGAACTTAGGGCATGGGTGTATACTCCCGGTTTTCCATGTTGATTAACCCAAGAACCCGATGTGGAATTCTTTTGTTACTTTTATGAAACCCAGGACTCGGTCATTCAAATTGATTTAAATAACTAATCCATACCACATGCATATGTTGATCAAGTGAACACATATGAGGAATTGAATAAAATAGGAATTAATCAAGTTAAGCATCACAATATGATTATCACAAAGGCGCCAATATTGAAATATTTAATAAACATAATTAGGGCTTCAATCTAGCCCTTCTAAAGAGTTTAGTTACACACAATTAAAATAAAGGGAAAAGAAATAACTGAAAACCGCTCCTAGAAGTAGCCTCCAAATTCCCCTCTCCAAAGTTGTATCTCTCGATGGTCCCTGAATTGTGAGGCTTAGAGGTCTATTTATAGACGTAGGAATACTCTAGAAAACCTAGAAACCCTAGTAAATTCGTAGGGTTTAGTCCTAGTGCAACTAGGACTAGAAAAACCCTAATATGGAAAGCAATATACGTTTGGCCGCAGCTTCTGGAATTCTCCAGCACACGGGTGCGCTCGATCGCAGCCCGTGTGTGCTCGAACGCACAGCTGCGATCGATTGTGTATATTCTACGCTCGATCGCAAATGCAATCGAGTCTTCTCTTGTGCGCATGAGCACACGCCTTGCTCTTCATGGCTAGACCTCTCTGGAAGTGCGCTTTATTGCAGGTCCCCTGCGATCGATCGCACTACCAGAATGCTTTTTCTTACTTCAAATCTTCTAGCTTTTCCCCAATTTTACCCTTTAAGCCCGAAACTTCCAAGAATGCTTTCTTTTCTTCCAAAAAACTATAAAACAAAGAAAATATAAAAAGAAAATAAAATAGCATAAACTAACAAAACTAAGGAATTAACAAATATAAGTTAAAGGGCTAAAATATGAATATTTTGGTACTTATCAATCCACCACTAATCATACTCAAATAATATAATAATATGCCACAGTTCCAATCATATCAAGATTACTTAATGTTTGCCAACCTAAGGGCACGGGTGTTTACTCCTTAAGCTATTGATCTCCCTAATCAACAAATTATGCATAGGTGTCTACTCTAATTCATTTCTTTCTCAAAGGATTTAGCATGGTTGTCAACTAAGTTGTTATTTGAAAAAGCATAAATTTGTGGAAATCGACGAACACATGAGGCCTAGGGCATGGGTTTCTACTCCTGGTTCCTCATGTTGATTAACCCAAAAACTCCGATGACGAGATTCCTTGTTACTTTATTAAGCCCAAGACTCGATCATACAAATTGAACTAAATAACTAATCCATACCAGATGCATATGTTGGCCAAACACATTCAAATGAGGAATTCAATAAAACAGGGAATAATCAAGTTAAGCATCTCAATATGATTATCACAAAGGTGTCAATATTAAAATATTAAAGAGACATGACTAGGGCTTCAATCTAGCCCAACTAAAGTATTTAATTACACATAATTAAAATAAAGGGAAAAGAAAGAACCGAAAATGACTCCTAGAAGTAGCGTCCAAATTCTCCTCTCTCTGAAATTGTCTATTCAATGGTGTCCATTTCCTAAAGGCCTAGAGGTCTATTTATACGTTTAGAAAAACCCTAGTAAACTCGTAGGTTTAAGTCCTAGTCCAATTAGGACATGGAAAACCCTATTTTGATGAGGAAAAGGATTCTGGCCGCATGTCTTTTTTTTTTTTTTTCCAGCGCACGAGTGCACTCGATCGAAGGAGTTGTGCGCTCAACTACGCACCTGCGATCGATCTCTCCTCTTGGGCTCTCTATCACAGTTGTGTGATCAATCTTCTGTATTGGGCATTCGAGCGCATATGCGCTCAAGCCTTCTTCTTGCACACGATCACATACTGCACTCACTCCTTAGCTTGGGCACTCGAGCACGGATGCACTCAAGCCTAGGTGTAGTGCGCTCGATTGCACTGCGCTTGGATGCTTCTGCTTGATCCAAAACTTCTAGTGTTTTCCAAAATTTCCCTTTAAGCCCGAGACTTCTAGAAACACTTACTTTTCTTCGATGACCTACAAAAACATAAAAAACACAAAAAGGAAATAAAATAGCACAAAATAACAAGACTAAGAAATTAACAAATGTAAATTATGGGGCTAAAATATGAATGTTTTAGCACATAAGATGTTCAAACCAGTCACCTCCTCCTCTAATGAGTGCCTAATCTAGCTATTCTATGAAAATCTCACCTTTGATGGCAACCGGCCTGGTGTCCTCTCCTCTTCCATTGATGGAGTGGATGTTGAGGTGACCACTGTGGACATCGCCGCTGCTCTTAAGTGCCATATTGAGTGCCCCTGACAGAGGATCAGTTTGCGGTGTTTTTCTCCATGCTCACTGTTTCGGAGATCGTTGAAGACATGTGTGAGGGAGGCTACGCCGATGAACACTGCAATTGCACCAGCAAGGCCAAGATGCCTCCACCACTTTGGCTCGTGGATTTTGTCCTACATTGCAATGCGTGTTCCTTTGGACACAGAACTTAGAGATGGGACCTCTTTCTCACCACACTCTATGCCTTTCATAAAGTCTATTGGTGCTCCATTCCTAATATCATCTGGAACCAGCTGCACAATTTTTAGGACGAGGTGCATTTACAAGGCCCTGAGAGTACCAACTCATGGGGATTACCCTTCTTGTTTCTCCTCACTCATATACTTCTGAAGAAAGGTGTTAAGGGCACTCCCGCAGATGGACCCATCACCGATCACCCACAATTTGGCAGGATCCAATGGAATCAAAGCTACTCTTACATGCCACGGATACATCGGGCACCAGCCACCAATACAGAGAGGGGGGTGATGCTGTGCATATGGACATGGATGAACCTACAGCTACAGAAGAGGAGGCGGAGGAGGAGGAGACAGTTACCATGGGCATCTCAGAGTATCAGTTCCTCTACGATGAGTTGTCGGGCCTCTGGTGGAGGACAAGTTCTTGGCAGACCAACAGTTGGCGAGGCAAGAAGAACTACAGCGGTCTATTCTAGCACGCTTGCCACCTATTCCAGGGGCATCTTCTTCTACACCGCAATGACTTGTCAGGTACTCATATCCCCTGCATTGTTTTAATTTCTCTATCCATACACTGAGGACACTGTGTTATTTAAGTTTGGGGGTCTGGGTACACATGTTGCTCTTGAGCATGCAGTTGATGTTATATTTTGATTTGCAATTCATTGGTGAGCTTAACTTGATGAACACATGATCACCTGACTAGGGAATTAGAGTTTTGTACTTTCTTTGATAGCATGAAATATTACTTGTTTCAATTTGATTCTCACAAGCACACTAGCATGTAGTCTGTGCGGTATGAAATCTGGAATCAATTATGTGTGTTGTCAATATCTTGGATGCAATTGGGTAACTTATTGGAGGAATAACCTGGGCATAAGTACTAAAAAAAAAATTATCATTTTGAGCTTTTCATTGAGTAACCGGACCTCTTGCCTCATTAAGCAGTGAGTGTTCGTATCAAAAGGTTGAAAGTTTGGTTTGATTGATAACATGGCTAGCTTAGCTTCGTAGCCTTTTTGGCTCAAGTTAGTAGGCCTTAGGGGTGTCTTTACACCTAATGCCTGAAAATCATTTGCTTTGGGAGTCATTGGCTTAATGCTCTATACATGAGTTAATCAGAAAGCTTAAGGGAGCTAAGCACTGCACAGCTTGCAAAAGTTTTTATTTTTTTTAAAAAAAAAGCCTTGGTTATTTCATTCGATGGGGAGTCTAATGAATTTTGAGTATTGATCCATGCATGATTGAGATTAGTTTTTGAAGCCCTATGACTATGTGTTAAGTTCACTTTACACTAAGTTGAATCTTGTGATATCTCATAATGCCATGTTAGTAGCTTGATTTTTAATTCCCCGAAATTGTGAAGATGGAGTTTGTTTTGTTAAGCTTGCTAATGAATGAAAACTATGATTTTTATGATGCTGCATTTGTGGGGATAACATGGTAGTAAAAATGTTTGTGGGTCTCATTCCTGTTAAACCCTCACGAGACTTCAGTCATCTTCTAAGTATGCCTAGGGGCTTAAAAGGCTTATTGCATATGTTAAATGAATTGTACATCCCACGAAAGAAGGATTTATCTTGTTGTTTTTCAATTTTATTTTCTTTTTTGTATTTGTAAGGGACTAGCACTATGTAAGTTTGGGGGTGTGATAAGCACTGAATGTTGCACATTCAAGCCCCTTAACTCGCATATGTTAATTTCTTAGCATTGTTATTTGTTTGATTTTGTTTGATTTTTATGTTTTAGGTTTTTAAATGAGAAATGCAAGAATTCCATTGAAAATTGGGATAAAAGCACATTTTGGGAGCATCTTGAAGGCTTGGGATCGAGCATACAGCATTTGGGCATGAGCGCACACGGCTTCTAGAATGCGACAGCAATCCTTTTACAGCTTATATTAGGTTTTGAGTCTCCCACTTGGTCTGGGAGACTGACCTATAGTTTTTCTAGGGTTTCAAGGGTTTTTAGGATTTTCCTAATCCCTATAAATAGGCCTCTAAACATTGTAAAAAGAAACATTGCTACCTAGGGTAAAAATTCATTGGAGCTTAGTAGAGTCATGAGCATCTATCGTGGGGTATTGATGTAACTCTATCCAAGCACAATGGTTTGATTGTATTTTCTTTTATAGATTTTCAATTTATGCATGTGGTTCTATAATTATGAGAATTGCTACATATTGATTTTGTTCTTAATGTTTTAATGCAATTGTTCCTAAATTCCAAATTCAATTTTAGTGAAATTCTTATCTTGTCTTAGAAAGTCTTTACTTTTATTGAACTCAAATCATCCTTATTTTCTGTGATAATGGGGGTGATGATTATACAACGGTTTTAATTGACATATAATCAATGGGTTTAGATGGGCCATACCTAGGGAAGACAGATCATACTACACCCTAGTTTAGTGTAATTTAGGTAGACGGTTCGTGCCAACCGAAGATGGGTTATCCTTTTCCATTGATTGTATGTATCCTATTAGAGAATTAAATAATCCATACCTAGGGAATACGAGTCGTACCACATCTTAGTGGTTAGGTGGATGATCCGTGCCAACCAAATATGGATTATACTCATTCTTTAATATGGTATTTTCTTGTTTATTTATAATATGCATAGAATGAATTTCTATGATTAGAAACAATTAACCATTGATGTGCAGATAGTGGTGAAGTCAATACCCTACACTCTCTCTCTTATATTTTAAATCTCTTTACTTTTATGCACTTTAATTACAAAACCAATCAATCCTCTTTTATTAAGTTACTTTTAATCTTCATAAACTTGATAACAACACTCGTGCAGTCTATTGTGCCAAATACCACCTAAATTAATAGACAATATTCGGTACGTTTTACTCACAAGTGCACAAGATCAAAACAATAGTATAATAGGCAAATACGAGATCATTCCCACGAGGATTGGTAATTTTGCTTAGAATGTAATTTCCTATTTAATTAATGGAATTAAACTAAATGTCATAGATTTAATTTAATAATAAAATAAACTAAAAGATTAACTAAGTCTAAAAAGGATTAGGGTTTTGAAATCCACCGCTAACCATACTCGAATCAGATTAACAATATGCAATCATTCAAATTATATCAAGATACCCAATGTTTGCCAACCTAAGGGCATGTTATCTACTCCTTAAGCTATTGATTTTCCTAAGTAACGAATTAGGTATGGTATCTACTCTAATTCTTTTCTCTCTCAAAGGATTTAGGATTACACTAAGTTGTTCTTCAAGAAAGCATAAATCTATGAAAATCGACAACCATATGAAGCCTATGGCATGTTATCTACTCCCGGTTTCCCATGTTGATTAATCCAAGAACCTATGATGGGATTCTTTTGTCACTCTATTATGCCCAGGACTCGGTCATCCAAATTGACACAAATAACAAATACAAATCCAAACACATGCCTATGTTTGTCAAGCACATTCATATGAATAATTTGATTAAACAGGAAATAATCAAGTTAAATATCAAAAATATAATTGTAGCAAAAGCTAAAATATTGCAAACCTAAAGAGACATGATTAGGGCTTCAAACTAGCTCTAATTAAAATACAAACTACATAATAAAATAAATTGGGGAAGAGAAGAAAAACCTAAAACTCTTCTTGTTCTAGCCTTCAATTCTTTATCCCAAGCTTGTGTCTGATTCTTCTTCTTCTTTCCCTTATTTAGTGGAATAGAGGGTCTATTTATAGGCTTGGGAACAACCCTAGACATTCATATGCAGCCAATCAACTCACAAATCTAGTTGGAATTGGATTTAGAGTTAGAAACCAACTAGAAACCGTAGGAAAACGTGTCTGCCACAGCTAGCGCACGAGTGCGCTCGATCGTAAGTGAGTGCACTCGATCGCATGCCTACAATCGATCCCTTGTGTTGGGCACTCGATTGCACGTCTACGCTCGCGCCTGGCTTCATATGCGATAGAGCACTGGTGCGCTTGAGCGTAGGTGTGTTCTAGCTTAGCTTGGGCTGCAATCGATCTCAGCTTTTCCAAATTTATCTTTCAAGTCTGAAACTTCCCAAAAATGCCTACTTTTCTTCAAAACCCTATAAACTACAAGAAAACACAAAAACAAAGCAAAACATCAAATAATAACAAAACAAAGAGCTTAACATATATGAATTAAGGGGCTAGAATATGAAATATTCAGCACTTATCACAGTCCTTGAGGTTCGACACCCTCTCTATAGCCTTATCCTACAAAGATTTGTCCAATTGCGAGTGGTTTATTATTATTGATATTATTTTGGCTTTAAAAATGACAGATCAGAGATAATTTTGGACCAAGAATTTAGAGAAAAACAACACGGTACTGACGCTAGAGATGGAAAGGCAACCCACTGAAGGACGTTGAGAAGGTGGGATCCATCAGTTTTGCCAAGCTGAGTGCACCTTAATTAGTCGGCTGGCCTAATAGAAGGCACGTTTACGGCCACAGGAGCTATGACGATCATGAAGGCCATGCAACCCTAGTACACAGGGGTAATAAAGTACATGGCCCTATTAGGATAACAACTTTATTAAGAAATGATTTTTTTGTTCATTAGATGAGTATTATTTTCATAGAAAATAGAGCCTATTTCTTCATATATTGAGAGAGAAAGTTTATGTTTTGTGCTTACAATTGCATCACTCTTAGATTTTATGTTTAAACCACACAAATATCACAAAAAGCCTTCAGCCATCAAAGTTATAGGATTGCAAGAGGAAGCTCGATTGAAGAATTGTCCAGAGGTTTTAGAGCTATTGTGATAAGAGACAAGTGAGTCGCTTGTATCTATAAAGGAGTGCATGTTACAATGGTTTTGTAAATGTGAACTTATTGTAATTGAATTCTTCTATATAGTGAATGGTTTTCCTAAGTTTGGCTACCTCGGAGTGGTTTTACTTTTAAAATGTTCTTTAGAAGATTTTCACTTTGTTACCAAAATCTTTGTGTTGATTGTTTTACTACTTTGCTTGATTTTGGTATTAATATTTGTGGTGTTTGGATTGAAAGTTGATAACTCTATTAATCTTTATTTTTGTGAAGATTGAGATATTTATTGTCTTACAACTTTGGGTCTAAACTAAGTTCTTCTTTTTTTTTTTTTTTTTCACATTTTCTAAGTAAGAAATAAAAATCCAATTAACTTTATTTATCTTACTTGATCAAAAGTTATTATTTTATAACTTCTCTCCATTTAAATAAAACTTTCTTTAAGGCAATGTCATGCATCAAAGCATCTTGTATTGCATAAGCATTGAACCAATACATTTTTGCCCATTCAAAGTAAGTCATGTATCATACAACAATTAAGTTGATCTATTCTATTTGCTTCAAATGTCTCTTTATGGTTTTACAACTCAATTGTATGCTATACCTTTTGTTTTCTATAAACATAGGCTTGAGTAGTTTCTTTAATATAAGGGTTTTCACCTTTTTATTTTTTCCACCTAGGTTTCCATTTGTATCACAGATGGTACCAATGTTATCAATAAATTCTGATTCAGTACCTCCGTCACCAATTCGTCCAAAATAGTAACGGTTCGGCCACCCCATTCCGGCCTAGGAGTGGCTCAGCCACCCTCTATTTTTTTCCTATTTATTTACTTAAAAAAAGAAATGAAGAAATAAGGGGTGGCCGGCCACCCCTATTTTGGCCATTGGGGGGGGGGGGGGGGGGGGGTGGCCATGCCACCCGAGGGCCGGAATGGTGACAAAGGTGCTAAATTGGTATTTATCGATAGCATAGGTACCATCGGTGATACAAATGGAAACCTAGGTGGACAAAAAAAAAAGTGAAAATCCATGTACTAATAAGGTATTTAACCCTTAATATAAAGTATCTTTCCACATAATTCAAAATTGAACTATTCTAATATTTTCAAACCTTTTGAATGGGTGCTTTAGATATAATATATCATAATCATCTAATCATCCCTCTTCACTTGTATATTGAACATAATTGAATTCTTAAAAGTATACTTTAGTTTGGCTAAAACTCTCATGTTAATATAAATATTTCCTTGAAGCTTTAGCTCTAACCAATGGTCATTTTACTATAGAAATGTCATACTTCTAAAAAAAGAAAAAAACAATTAAACAGCACTTTTTTAATACAAATATTTTAAGAATAAGTAAATTTAGAACTATTAAAACTTTTAAGCTAACGAAAAGTCTCTTCAATAGCATATAAATGTAATTGTTCAAGCCTTAAGTATCATTTTAATTTAAACTTAAAATAAGAATTTTTCTAAAGCGTGAGAAAAATAATGGTTACAAAATGTGTTAGAAAACCTATGTTAGTGATTATGAAATTACTTATCCTTATTCTCCTTGGTGTGCAAGCCATTGACCTTGCTCGTACCTCATTATCTCTGTCTTCATCTCCCATCCTACCTCCTTATTCCTATGAATTTGATATTTATGGAGAGTTGTATCTATGCCTTATAGTAGGAATTGGTCATTGTTCAAACAAATTTAAAACCAAATGGTCGCTCCCCAACCCTACATATGAATCTTGTATTTACCTACTTTTGTAGTATGCTTAGAGAGTTTGGAGACTCATGAAGACCCACTTATGATTCATATCATTACATATTGCCTCCAAACCAAATGCCAACCATTATTGGAAAAAGACCTTCTTCATAAAAGCACGGTTTATGTGAGTTGTTTATTGGAATGTTTTCATAAGCATGTCGCGAGCCCCTCCGATGTCATTTACCTTCAGAATCCTTGAGCTCCAACTTTTGATTTGGTAAAGAGCTCCTAACTGCTTTATCAAGATTCTCTACAATTCTTTGGTTGTCTACCTTGTGGGTTTTTCCAAATCCCAACTATTGTTTTTAAATTAAATGGTTGAGATTTTATCATATTTGTTTTTTTTAAAAAAATATATATATATACACTAAATGCTAAAATGATCAATGATGAGTTGATAGAGGCGATAAATATTGATATAACAAATTTCAAACTACTTAATTTGAAAATATTTGCTTAAATTTGAAGAAAGTTACATGATAGATTACCCAAGAAAGTAAATAAGTACATGGTTCATTATGAATTATATATTTTCATTGCCTACAAAACATTAAATATTGATTCTTTTACATGAATTTTAATGTGTATTCAAAGTTGCTATTCATACACTTTTCCTAATTTATGGAATATCTAATTATTAGTTCTAATATCTAAAGTAATAATAAATAAATTTCACTATTATCATAACCCATGATTGTCACTACTTTCTTTTACGTAACAAAACGATTGTTATATTTGTAATGATCTAATTTTCTATGATAAATTGCCAAATAAATGGAAGAATAAGATGCGAAGAAAAATACCAAATCAAGTCATTTCATTTGAATTGGAGCAATAAAATTCTCATTTCCGTGCGCTACAACAATAGAAATCTTTTCAACAAGATTGTAAAAAATAAATTTGAAACCTTAAAAAAAAAAAAAAAAAAAAAAATGGAGAGGATAGTAGTTAATGTCAAGGAAATTACTTTTTGGGAAAAATATAAAAAAATTCCCCAAACTAATAGCCGTTTGCAATAGAGTTTCACAATATTCAAAATGTACTAAAATAGTCCATCAAACTACCAAAGTGTGTCAAAAATGACATATTTTTTTTATATTCTTATAATACCTTTATTCTTTTAAAAACTAAATAAAATAAAAAAATAAATAAACTAAATTATTTAAAAAAAATCAAAAAACAAAAAAAAAAAAAACAAAAACTAAGGGGCGAATAAATACAATTTTTTTTTTTTGAATAAATAAAATATTTGTCACTGTAATTAGCTTAAATTACAAATCGCTAGTACGGTATAAAAAAAATATTGATAAAAGCAAAATCAAACCATGTGGTTGGCTCAACTGGCAACCACCTCTTTCCTTTTTTTTTTTTTTTCCTTTTTCTATTTTTTATATATTTTTTATTTTTAAAAAAAATTAATTTTTTAGTTTTTTATTTTATTATTTTATTAATTTTTTATTTTAGTTTTTTAAATAATAAGTGTATTATAGGAATATAAAAAAAGATGTTGCCTTTTTGACACATTTTGGTAGTTTGATAGGTTACTTTAACACATTTTGAACATTGTGAAACTCTATCGCAAATGATTATTAGTTTGGGGGCTTTTGTGTAATTAATGTCATAGAAATTACTTTTTTGTTCTTCCTAGAGGTAAGAAATGCCTCTGGGTTGGTTGTTGGTGGTCTTTGTCAATTTAATCTGTGGTTGTCAGCTTCTGAGAATTTTGTGCGACTTGATTAACGACATTTGGGCTCCTAAACCACTTCGGTATTAGTGGCACACTTTACAAGTAAAAATCCAAATTCTTTTAACCATTCGATTTTTTCATCGGTTAGCTTTGCAAATATTTTCCCCACTACTCACCAAAAATTCATTGTTTTTGAGAAATTAAAAATACCCTTTTCTGATATACTTTAATTGTAATTTAACTCTTCAATTTATGATGATTGACACCAAACAATCATCATATGCCTCATCCTCAAACAATTTATATCGTTAATGTAGAGAATCTTTTACCTAAAAATATAATAATAGATAAAGAAATATAACAAATAAAAAAAAATAAAAAGAAATATTCTGAGGTTTAAAGAAGGATTAATGTTGAAGGGGATGGCTGAGATGAGCCAACCAATAATGATACACTACAATAGGATATTCTATTTTATTTTTTAAGGAAAAACATAGTCATTTTGAATTCTATAAATTTATACTTCCCTACTGCAAACTCTAATAGCTTGTCTGAGATTACATTTGATAAATAGAGCTTTTAACTCAAAAAGTGATTTTTGGTAAAAGCTTTATTTTTAAGATTTTGCTAAAAATGCGTGTTGACCATTTTTGGGCTTTTTGGACCCTTAAAAACGCTTTTAATTGTTTTACCAAACAAATTCTTTTTTCTTCAAAAGGATTTTTTGAGTGTTAAATGCACTTTTAGGCCCGTCAAACATGCCCTAAATCACTCCCTCCTTTTGTTTGCGCTGTTAGTGTTGGAACCTGTTTGGGATTGCGTTTAAGAAATAAAGCTTTAAGTCAAAAAGAGCTTTTGGGCAAAAACTTCATTTTTAAGCTTTTGTCAAATGAGTTTTGGCCATTTTTAAGCTTTTTGAACCCTTAAAAGTGCTTTTAATTTTTTTACCAAACGAGTATTTTTTTTTTCAAACGAACTTTTTGAGTATTAAAAGCGCTTTTAGGCTCCTCAAACGCAATCCCAAACAGATTCCTAGACTCAGAGTTCCTCAAAACTCTCCACTTGCCACTCCTCGCTGCCATTTGATTGATGGTGTAAGGTTTTTTGTTTTTTTGTTTTTTTGTTTTGTTTTTATTTTTTTCAATAAACCATTTCCTTTTTTTCCATGTGCAAATGAAGATGCTTTGTCTTCGTCACATCTTAACTCAATTGTATAGCACACCTACAACTATTCTGACTGACTCGTACTTTGACTTTTTAGAGGTGAAAGCGGAACCACTTTGGGAGGTGATGTTAGAGGTTCTTCCGACTTCGTTTGAGTTGGTTCCCACAACAAGATCTAAATGAATTGGAGAGGATCTTAATTTCTTTAAATGTACTTAGTAGTACCACAAGCGTGCAAATGACATGACATTTTATACTCTTTTTTTTTTTTTTTTTTTTTTTTTTTTTTTAATGTATCATTTGAGATTAAAAAAATTCTTCTACTTACTTTACAAGAAGGGTGACTTCTATGTTCTTCAGTATCCACTTTATTGATAAAGCTATGTTTCTATAACATCCCTCATTTATGGAATAGATGGAAATGTAGTTTTAATTAGAGAAAGGATTAAATTGGGAAAGTGTTTTATTTTTGGACGGCTCCATGTTAAGGTAAGTTCTTGAATTGGGAATATTTTTAGGATAAACTCTTAGCTCAACTAAGAGTAGGTTAAGTTTCCTAATTAGGTTAGGGAACCTAGCAAAACAGGAGTCATTGCAGTAAAGCAATGTTTTGAGGGAATGAAAGCCCAAAAGGGGCAAGCCATCTCATGAAATTTGTAACTCCATAGCTATCTATAAAAGGATGTCAAGAGCTCTTCAAGACTACATAGAACTTGGCCATACCCTAAACAAAGTTGGGTTTCACCTTTTCCATAAAACCAGGTGTTTTTTTGGAAGGTAAAACAAGCCTATTTTCCTTTGAAGTTCCAGGAGAAAGACTGAAATTTTAACCCTCTTAAGCTGAATTTTTACGGGTTATAACCAAAATAGAAAAACCATGTTTTCACCTTAAAAAGTACAAAAAATCACCAAATATTCACTAAAATTCGGCCACGCAGAAGCTCACATTGAGGCTTTTAGAGGATTGGTTTTCTTAATTTCTTGGAGAGGTAAGAACCAAAGTGTGTAGGCTTTTGTAGTTTATTTGAAAAATGGATTCTCATTGTGGTTCATGAATATTAAGTTTTCAAGAAAAAAGGTGTAGGGTAAAAATGTTTGGAAGAGTTTATTTGATTTTCCCTTAAAATTTGGCCACGTTAAGGAGATAAGAAAGTATATGATTTTATTAATTTTTTAGGGAAACTTCACTAAAGACCCCCGAACTTCCACCCATTTTGAAATACCCTTCCTAAACTTCAAAATCTCTCAATTTAGTCTCCTGAACTTTCAATTGCTCTCAATTTAGACCCCTCCGTCAAATTTTAAACATTACATAACGTTTATACCCCTGACTTTTGTATAAAATTTCAACTTCCAAAACTTTTTTTTATTTAAAAACAAAAAAACAAAAATCAGGGATATTTTGGTCTTTTTTGTATTTTTAACGGCTAAAATTGACAGAGGGGGTCCAAATTGAGAGCAATTGAAAGTTCAGGGGACTAAATTGAGAGATTTTGAAGTTTATAAGGGGTATTTCAAAACGGGTAGAAGTTCGGGGGTCTTTAGTGAAGTTTCCCCTAATTTTTTTGATGTGTTTTTGATCCAATGTGAAATAGTGGGTTCACAAAGACAATAACTTTCAAAGCACAACTCTTCACGAAATAGACCCTAAGAATGGTATGACTATTTTTTTATATGGTAGGGACTTATTCTTAGGAATAGTTATTCCCATTGGAATACCTATTCTTCTAAAAGATGAGATGAATAGCTATTCCTTACAAGAATAGACAAGGCTTTCCAAAAAAACCACCTTTTTTTTTTTTAATAAAACAAAATAAAAAAAATTCTTTCAACCCTTCAACCTTAAGAAAATTTTAAAAAAAAAATGTTGAATTGCTGTGGGTGGCCAGCCTCCCCCCTGAAATCAAGGGTTTTCTATTTTTTTTTTTTAAATAATAATAATAATTTGAGTTTTTTTTTTTTTTTTTTTTTGGTTTAGAACACATGTATTGTCACTAAATTAAGGAATATGAATAACTATTTCGTTTCACCATCCTCCATTTATGGCAATAATTATTCATTTTCCTAACGGAATAGTCATTCCACGTAGCAAACGTGACTTAAGATCTAAGGTGCTCATGCAATGATCTACCTTTATAGAATACAAATACCTACTTTACCTCATGTGATTAGAAAACAACTGAAGTACAACCAGATATGATAACAGTGAAATTATACTTAAAACTCAAAGTTAAAGGTTGGGTTTAGTTCATTACAACAATTGTAGACCTTCTTCAAGCGAAACCTCCAAGAACTTCCCCCTATCTCTCTCTCATCCTTCCTTCTCTTTCTCGCTCTAGGATTTGGATGTCTAAAATGAGCAAAAATGGGATCTAGAGTTTATCCGAAGTCATTTTATACATCCCTTCTTCACTACATGGTTTTTGAAATTTCCTTTTAAAAACCTAGCATGTGATCATCGAACGTTCAACCCTTAGACCTGTCGGTAAGCCACTTGTATTGATGGTAACAATATTGGTTGTTCGATGATATATTGTAGAATTCAAAATTTTAAAACCCCTTTCAACATCTTTTGTTGAGCAATTTCACATGAGTGCAACAGTACATAAATGTTTGGGAAATTGTTATACTTGAATAGTTTAAATATTTAAAAAGACTTTACCCCCTAAATTATCCACTCATTTGCACTTTTAACCCCAATGTTTAAAGTGATACTTTATCCCCCCTAAGTATTTTTGAGTTGACACTTTATCTCCCTGAATTGACACTTTACCCTTCAAAACTTAGTTACTTTAGGGGGTAAAGTGTCAACGCAAAATACTTCAGGGTGGTAAAGTGTTACTTCTTAAACATTGAGGTTACAAGTGTTAATGTCAAATACTTTTGGGGGGTAAAGTGTCACTTTTTAAACATTGAAGTTAAAAGTGCAAATGAGTAAATAGTTCAGGGGAATACTTTCTCCAAAAAAAAAATTTATGATTTGTAAACCAATATTTATTTTAATTATGCGGGGTGTTACATTTTCATAGATCTATATATATGAGTGTTTTCTTTAGCTAATAGCTGAGTTTTAAAAGGAAAATGTGTTTTGTCATAGAAATTAAATTTTATAAATAAATGGATTGTGTTTTTTTTTCTATGATTTCAAAGCCTAAGATTGTTTAATAGACCCAACTTATTTTTTTAGGTATTTAAATTATTGTAGTGATTTATTAGTATAGACTTAGTAGAATATCATGTTTTATATGAAAAGGTACGGTTTTTGTTGATTATATTCTGTTTTGTGATTTGATATTGTGAAAGGGTCAATTTTATTCATTTACATAATAATAGAGGAGGACATGTTGTACTTTCTAGGAAGAAAGAATTCCTTGAAATGTGATTTTTTTCTTTTTTTCATTTCCTCATTTACTATAGAGGAGGTGTGCGACAGTACGCAAGAAACAAAAGAATAACCTTCAGGTTCAGACACTCCCGCCTACGAGAGTCCTGCATTCAACGGTCTGTCCAACCCGGTAGGGTTGGAAATCAACAAAGCTACCTGTAAGCTTGCTCAAGTTTGGCTCGATAAAGTTTGGATTGTGCGTGACTTGGTTATCAAAGGAGCCGTTCATGGATATGAAACCATACTCGATTATTAAACGATACATACCCGTATAAAACTCGACTCGCTTGTTTAAAGTTCGTGAACTTACTCGTATAAAGGTTCGGCTTACTTATTAACCCGACTCATATATATTTATATATTTACATATTAATTCATAAATATATGTATATATATTAATTAATGAAAATAACTTATATAGTATATAATTTGATGATAAAAGTTAATCATATGGTCATATCTTAAATGATCTAACCATTAAATTTTTTTTTTTTTTTTTTTTGGATAAACTTTGTGTTTCATTCGATATGAAAATATGTAGAGTATAAACTCTAAACATGAAGAGCATAATGCTTTGAAGTTACCATATTAAAAATGCTACTGGGGATCTCTTCCATCCATACTTTATCTATATGTGCTCTCGTCGCCATCTTTGCAAGGTCATGGGCTGCCCCGTTAGCTCATTTCTTGACATGCACCACCTCCTATTTACGAAAACCATCCAAGACACCTTTCATGTCTTCTACTATCTGCCCATACCAGCTCCATTGAGAAGTATTGTCGTTCACAGCCTTTACCACCAAAGCAGCATCCCCTTCAAAAATAACCTTGTAACCCTAAGTTCCTGCAAAATTCAATAGCACTTAAGGCTCCCATGGATTCCGCAATAACAGCCTTGAGGTAAACCTCCCAAGTTTTGCTAAGAGCTGCATGGACAAGCCCCTGGAAGTCCCTTACTATAAGTCCAACGCCCATCAGTTTTGTGTCTGAACTGATCTAACCATTAAGTATCTAATGCTAATTGAATCAATAATTTGAATTGTTAATAATATGATTGAATGGAAACTTATTATACTTAGTCATATTATTATAGCTTAAGTATAAATTTCTTATAATCTATTAAAACTATAATATATTTTAGTTGTAGAATTGGTCAACTAGAGCTATTTTTTTTTTTTTATAAATGAGAGAAGATTGCACTATAGTTTTTTTTATTATTATTATTAGATTGCACTTTGATAACATAACATCAACTTCTCTTCGGCACATGACAGCCCAAAACACACATAAAAAACAAGAAAGTAAATAATGCTTGGTACATCTTCCCACTTAAGTCTTTTGAACAAATTCGAATTAACACATAAAACGTACACCTCAAAACGCATGCTAAAATACATAAAATGCACGCTCATCTTAATGGTTGCCAGTTGCATTCCACCATTTAATCTGAGCTCATCTCTCTTTTACACATCATCTTGAGATATGCGCTTCTTATTAATCATATGCTTTGCTTTACTTTCTCCAAATCAGTTTCGACTCTTCATTTCATTTTCTTCTTGTCTTCACTCTTCACATTTGAATGTAACCCTAAATCATCCCAAATTAGGCATAATGTCTGATGCTCCTTACACCTAGTGACCACGCCTCCACCTAACTCCGCTTCATGTGGCGGTGGTGATGACAATGTTCACAGAGAGAGGCAGTTACGTGACATGAATATAGGTCTTGTTTGGTATAATCTTTCTCCTCTCACCCTATAGATCGCTCACATTCACCTTGTTTCCTTGATAGTCATATCATTAATAAAATTTGTTTATTATGTTTCTTTGATTTTTTTTTTTTACTTAAATACAAAATTTAAATAATTCGATTCAAGCTGAGCTCAAGCTAGACAAAAATTTCTAAGCTCAAGCTTGAGCTCGGTACCCACCCTAGCAAGCCAAGCTTGGACATGAAATAAGGCTCATGTTAAGCTCAAGCTCGACAAAAAATTCAACGAGCCAAGCTTGGACAAGCACTACCCGCTCAAGCTCGGCTCGTTTACACCCCTAAACGGCCGACAAGACAATAATTTGACCCAAAAAAAAAGAAGGAAAAGTCTCTGATTTATGTTTTAGTTAGTGTTTTAGAATGATAAGTAGGAAAAGTTTAAGACTTTCCTAGTTGAAATTTCAGTTATTTTTTATTTTTGGAACTTCACTAGACTTCTAAACTACCGCGCGTTTTTAGAAGACCTTCAAAATTTAAAAACTCTCAATTTACACTCATGAACTTTAAATTTCAATCAATTTACCCACTCTGTTAATTTTAATAGTTAACTTCTTACGGAAATACCTAAAAATACCAAATTACTCTTCGATTTTTTTTAAAAAAATTTAATTTGAAATTAAAGGTAAATTTGGAATTTAATAAAAAAAAGTCAGGGGTATAAACGTCATTTTATCACTTTAAACGTTTAAGATCTAACGGAAGGGGGTAAAGATTGAAATTGAAAGTTCAGTGAGTTAAATTGAAAATTTTTGAAATTTAGATGGGTCTTCTCAAAACCCGCGATAGTTCGGAAGTCTAAAGTTAAGTTTCCCTTTTCTTTTTAGTTTTCCTTTCCAATAAGGATTGAGTTTTCTTTTTCCACTTAGGATTTATTTAGTTTTCCATTTTCCTTGTCAAATTAAGAGTGTCTCTTAGTCGATATAAAGGATACACACTCAATGGAATGATTAGAATTGGAGTTATAAAATTTATGTTCTTTCTTGTGTGGTGCGACTCCACTCTTCTTTCTCTTCTTCTTTGGGCTGCCTAACGCAGACCCGTTCTTCTTTTCATCTCAGTTTCTTTTTCTTCCTTCTGAATTCTTCTTCTCTTGATGTGTGTTGATTGGTCGCAAGTCTTAGAGAATCAATTAATGCTCATGTCCATTAGAAATGCCATAGACATGAGCATTCCCAGTAACTTCACCTCTTCCCTTCCCTTCCCTACATATGGTTAAAAATATATGATACACAACCTCTAGTCTTAAGAGTAGCGTTAAATCAAGTGCTTTAACAAGCATATATATATATATATATATACCTTATTATTTTAAATAAGCCAAAAAAAGAGGCACAAAAAAAGCCCAAAACACTACAAAAAGCTCATATATAAAAAGCGATTATCAACTGGCGGTTATTGGTTTTAATAACCATTAACCGCCTAAGCTGAGTGATTGCGGTTATTAAAATTCAATAACTGCCTAAGGCAGTTGCGGTTAGCGGTTTACTTGTACACCCTTAGCACAAGTCATCAAAAGATCCCACAGATCCGGGTTGCAAGTTCCTCGAACCAACGTTGTGTTGGTCCTTTGATTGTGATGGGGATGGCCCCATAATCTCGTCAGGAGTCCCTTGGAGAAGCATATGAGCTGCGTACATTTCAATATGGTCTATGGGATCCTTGGACTTTTCATACATATCAATCCAAGGGACCTTGAGCTTCAGGAGAAGCAACTGTTCCATTACTTTCGCAGTGAAAGGAAGGTTTGTGCCTCATGATTCTGTTTCATTAAAATGACCATACAAACCTTATGATTCTGTTTCATTAAAATGACCATACTTTGGAAGAGCTTTAGAAGTTGTGCTTCAAGTATATATTGAGAGGCGTTGTGCTTCAAGTATATATTGAGAGGCGTTGTGCTTAAGGATTCGGCTAGATGGAGGTTCCAGCATTGTTACAAAGTATGGTCATTTTAATGAAACAGAATCATGAGGCACAAACCTTCCTTTCACTGCCAAAGTAATGGAGCAGTTGCTTCTCCCGAAGCTCAAGGCCCCTTGGATTGATATGTATGAAAAGTCCAAGGATCCCATAGACCATATTGAAATGTACGCAGCTCATATGCTTCTCCAAGGGACTCTTGACGAGATTATGGGGCCATCCCCATCACAATGAAAGGACCAACACAACGTTGGTTCGAGGAACTTGCGACCCGGATCTATGGGATCTTTTGATGACTTGTGTTAAGGGTGTACAAGTAAACCGCTAACCGCAACTGCCTAAGGCAGTTAAATGATAGCGCCAAACTGTTGGTACATTAAGCGGATCTTGCAGTATCGATCGAGAATGCTTGCTATGGAAGAATGAGATTAGCAAGAAAGCTTGTCCGGTGTGTCAACGGTGTACACCAATGACCGTTAACAACATTCATTTTATAGAAGCCTCTCTCCAACAATCAGTATTACAAACGTTGCTTTTACTAAAATACAAGTACAAAAACCAATACAAATACATTAACAGTTTCCAAGGTACAAGACCAAAAACTTGACCCAAACTAAATTAGGTGGCAGCTCAATTGAGTACACATGAACGAAAAGTTTGGCTCAGAGAAAGAAAAGAAGAGAAAAAAAACAACTTGAAACGAGATTACATGGCTCATTAAGTACAATCAAGTTCAGTGACCTCCTGCACTAGGAGAGAATCACATTAACCAGATCCCAGATGTTGAACAAAGGATCCTTCACGAATTCGCTACCTTTCTGCTATTCCATACATAGGTGTGTATATATATATAGAGAGAGAGAGAGTGAGAGAGAGAGATAGATAGTATACTTAAAAAGAGTCTGCAGACACTTTCACTTCTAAAGATTTCTGCATACCAACAATATTTCCAGGTTCAAGAACCTACAAATAGTCATTTCTGGTAAAACAAAAATAAAGAACAAACATTAAGTTACCAGCAAACAAGCATTTTACACACTCTGTACTTTGCTTGATGTATCTTTTGCTCTGGCATCCCCCTTTTCCTGCAGTCATTGAAATTTAAAACGATTTACATGGAAATGGAATCATAGCACTTAAAAGTTAAAGAGTTTATTAATCAAAACATGAAAAATCATATGCATGATTTCCATTTAAAAAAAAAAAAAACTGGTTAATTTTATTGTTGCTAGTTAATTACTGTGCCACAGGGAAGCAGCTTCAAAGAGAAAACTCACATACTTCAGATTGGATAGCATTTTAACTTTATTCACAAAGCCAAATTCATCAAACAGGCAAACCAGGTTATAAAACAAGAAAAAAGCGTGCTGCCTAAACCGTGGCAAAACATGCAAGACCATGACCAGATCTGACCTGATCAGAGTTCTAGCACAGCAACCAGTTATGCACTGAATATTATGGTCTTATACCCAGAAATCCGGTAGTGAACTGAATATTGTGGTCTTATCTGAGTCCAAATGCATTAGGTATATGACCTGTCAATCCAACCCAGATCTGCCAGAGTCACTATTCTTTTGCTCTCTTTTTTTCCTTTTTGGCAGCCTAGAACTCAAATAAAGTGGATCAAATCGAGATTTTAATGGATTTGTAGAAAAGTAAAAATGGCTAAAGACCCCTTTTGTAAGAGATCACTCAGGAATTTTAATTCATCATGAAATCAGACAACCTAGTTTCCAGCAAATCGCACAACATCAACCCATTGACGCATGTGGCCCCTTATACTGGACTTGTCAAAGCCTCATTAAATTGATGGGAGACACATTCAACTGAATCATATGTAGGCAGTGCTGCAGTAGAAACTGACAAACATTAAGATGAGGTCATTGATATTAAGCAAAGGAGCGGCTGCAGACCCTTTCCTAATATAATACATCATGAAGTCAGACAACCTGAATTCCCATAAACTGCGCAATTCAATTAATAGGAGCCATTCTTTGTCATCCCTTGATTCATGCACAGGATGACTGAAACTATCATTAAATCAATGGGATTCAGATAAAATGGGTCATATTTTGAGACAGTATAAACTGGCAAACTGGAAGATGAGGTCACTAATATTGGGCAAGAATAAGAATTAACCACACAAAAGCAGTGCATCGCTGTAGCCCAAATTCCCTAAAAGCACACTGGCCTGTTAAATGGTATATTTTCATATCCAAGATTCAGCTTTCTACGAGAAGTTGTTCAATAAGCAATTTTTAGCCCTTTGGCAGATGTAATGTAGTACTAAATTGAATATGACAACCTCTAATCAGACGTACTCATAAATTCTCCTTCAGTCATATCAAAAGATGGAAAAATACCCCTTCATACAGATAAATGTTGCCACAGCCTGCATCAAACCTCTGCGTTTGCAACATGTCATACACAGATAAAACTGAAAACTTACATGGATAACGCTTAAAATATAAAAGCTCAATTCTTGAATGCAAAGAAAGCAAGACACAGGTCCTAAAATGAATGGAAAACTCAAGAATTACATCTAAGCTGTTCAACTATCTTTCCAAACTTCAGCAACCGCTACCTGAGTAATCCCGAAATTGGACCAACAATACAAATTATAAGAATGTATTGACTTATTGCATGATACACTAGATATCAAGTTGCAATCAATCATTCCAAAGAAAAAACAACTTATTGTTGAATATTGATCAGTGACAATGCATACGAACAATGAAACAATATTAGTAATTGCAAAGCAATTCCTTATAAGCTATTTCCCATGTACTTTAAACAAACGGCCATATCAACATATTGTATACTCAAGGAAACCTAATGAATGCATTCAACTAAAGCCGGTTAAAACTAAAGAATGCCAATGTCACACCAAAAATCAAAAGTATTATTAAACTCTCCACCAAAAAGAAAACAGAAACAATTTCAAAAGTGATTGATAATTAAAAGCTCAAAAGCCACATGACAGAGCATCAGAAAATAATCATGTTTGAGGAAAACAAAATTAATAATAATATTTGTTATTACTAATCCTTTCTCGCAAAAAAAAAAAACAGTGTTCAATTCAAATGCTTACCAATCCCTTGCTCTCATAATAGTCGTCTAGCGCCCATTGATACTTTGACTGATTCAACCCAAACCAGCGCGCCAAATGGTCATCCAAACTCGAATGCACTGCATTAAGTCCCCCCAAAACAAAACGTCCCTTACAGTTTGTTCAGTTACCAAGGAAATGCATATAAAGATCTTTCATTACAAAGGATATTGAATTTTTCATTTTCAATATTTTTCTTATTCTCTACCATTTTCCCAGCAACCAAAGAAGTACTTGGAAAACTTTACATAAATCCTCTGTTTGCTTACCAAGAAAATACGAAAAAATGAAACCAAACCCAAATTTCCAATCCTAGTTTTCTCATTATCTCCGAAATTATGATCCCATTAACACATCTGCATCCGCATCCGCATCCGCATACCTTCTATCAGGGCTTTTCTTTTTCCTTTTCATTTCTCCCACTCCCAAAACAAAACTTCATTTTTTTTTCTTTTGTTTCTTTCTGTTATGAGAATAAAATAAAAAATAAAATAAAATAAACCATAAAAGAGATCCCTCAAAACCCAGAAAAAACCACATACCATTCTGCACTTTGGTTACGGCATTCTTGAAGAAGCCCAAGAAGGACCCATCGGACAGCACGGTGTCAGTGGACTTACTGAACTGTTGCGGCGGAGGCTGCACAGGAGGAGGAGAGACGATCTTTTTGGGCGAATCGGAGAACGGTTGCTGAGAAGGCTTGGGGGTGGAAGGCGGGGTCATGAACACCGTGTACGGGCCGATTTTTCCGATCATCGGCGGGGGCGAGGAGTCTCGGTTGACAGCCATTGCGGTAAGACGAGAGAAACTGCGAGAAAGTAGTGAATGCGAAGAGCCAAGCGGGAGAGTGTGGAAATAGAAAGAGCAGAGACCAAAGAGTAAAGAAACAGAGAGAGAGAGAGAGAGAGAGAGGGAACAGGGACAGAGGCACGCAGCCCGAGTGGCTTACTTAGATCTTTGTCTTTGGGAGGGAGTACTTTTTGGTAATTTTCCATTTTTTTAATATTTTGTACGCAAGGAAAAGGAAGATAGGGAAGAGAATGTGATGCCCAACCAAGCATGTTCGGCCACATGGCGTTTGACACGTATTGTCATATACTTTATGAGTTTGGCCCTCTCGGATTCGGAACATCGTCGTACTAGTAGGGACTTTGTGGAAACTACACAGAGTTCAAAACTGCTCATACCACCAACAAAAAAAAAAAAAAAAAAAAAACACAATTGTAATATTTAAAGAGGAAATGTATTCCATTTATTGCAGTCACTTTTTTGTTACATTTAGGCTCCATTTACTTCGATGTAAAATAGTTTTTAGAAAATGATTTCTGTATTTTACAGTGTTTACTTCGACGTAAAATAGTAGTCAATGGAAAATATTTTCATTTTGACCGAAAATTCTTCTTTAATTTTTGAAAAATGGTTTAAAACCGTAAACCATTTCCCAACTAAGAGCATCTCATTCTTAAATCAATGGACCTTGCCAAGATCTGTCCAGAACCTGCCCGGAACTTGACCGGGACCTGCCCGAAACTTGACCGGGACATGTCCGAGACTTGACCAGGATCCACCAGGGACCTGACTGGGACCCACCCGAGACCCACTCGGGACTTGGCCAGGACCCACCCGGGACTTGACTAGGACCTGCCCGGGACTTAACCGGGACCCGCTCAGGACCTGCCCGAGACTTGCCCGCCTGGGACTTGCTCGGGACCCCAACGTGACTTGCCCAGGACCTACCCGGGACTCGCCTGAGACCTAACCGGGACCCATCAGGGACTTGACCGGGACCCGCCCGAGACTTGGCCGGGACTTGCCCGGGACCTGGCCGGGAACCGCCCGAGACTCTCCTGGGACTTGCCCGGGACCTGGCCGGGACCCGCCCGAGACTCTCCTGGGACTTGACCGGGACCTGCCCGGGACTTGACCGGGACCTGATCGGGACCCGCCCGGGACCTGATCGGGACTTGCCCAGGACCTGCCCGGGACCTGCCCAAGACTTGACTGGGACCTGATCAAGACCCGACGAGGTCCCGAGGAAGTCCCGGCAAGGTCTCGAGCAAGTCCTGGGCAGGTCCCGGTCAAGTCCCGACGTGGTCCCGGGTAAGTCCTGGGAGGGTCTTGGGCAAGTCCCGAGTGGGTCTCGGTCAAGTCCCAGCAGGGTCCCGATCAAGTCCCGGGCAGGTCCCGAGCAAGTCCCGGTCAGGTCCTAGTCAAGTCTTGGGAGAGTCCCAGCGGGGTCCCGGGCAAGTCCCGGTCAAGTTTTGGGCGAGTCTCAGGCGAGTCCCGGTCAAGTCTCGGGTAGGTCCCAGTTAAGTTCCGGTGGGGTCCAGGGCAGGTCCCTGCGGGGTTTCGAACAAGTCCCATGCAGGTCCCAGCGGGGACCTTATTGGAAAAAAAATATATATAAAAAAAGATATTAAAAAAAAATTATTTTCCATGTACAAGGTAAACGCCGTAAAATGTTTTTGACGAAAAATATTTTCAGGGAAAATGGCTTTCTTGAAAATATTTTACGAAGGAAACCATTTTACGTCGAAATAAACGGAGCCTTAATGCAGACACTTTTTTTTGGGTTACATTTTTTTTTTTTTGAAGATAATAAAGATTTCTCATTAAAGAATCAATCAGACGGAGTAAAAGGCTTTGATATCAAAACATCACGAATACACGCTGGCGGCACTACCAGCCATGAATTATTCTTACAAATATTCACTGCAAACTGCGCCAGCAGATGAGCCACTGTGTTCCCCTCCCTTCGAACAAATGAGGCCTGCCATTGATGAAGGACCCTTAGCTTTACTTTTATATCCTCAATCACATGCCCCATCCAACTACAATCTACAATTGCCGAGTTAACTGAGTCAATTACAGACTTTGCATCTCCTTCGAGGTGGACATTAGCCATGCCCAACTCACAGCAGAGTTGCATAGCCAAAAGGAAAGCCTGCGCCTCAGCTGCTGCCGGGACCAAGCTCCCCCTCTGGATCGCACACCTTGCCGCCACCATACTGCCATGTGGATCTCGGATCACCACGCCCAGCCCCATCCAACCCAACTTTCTATCCAGAGCAGCGTCCCAATTAGCTTTTACCCATCCCTGCAGAGGAGCAGTCCCACGCACCCCAGACGGTTCCTCACGAAGAAGCATACTCTGTACTCCCCGATCCTTGGCCAAACAGAAATCCTGTATAGCCGACTCAGTTTTTGCCACAAGGAGTTTAGGGTGTGAAAAAAGGCCCCCATGAACAAATCATTTCTCCTCAGCCAAATTTGACGTGCCAAAACCACAAATTGACAAAGCACCTCCTGGGAACACCTCTCAAACAGAGACATAACCACCTGCAGAAATTCTGGCCCAGCAAAATAGCTCTTCTGAAAAATTTTGTGCCCCATAGACCATACATCCATAGCCGGCGAACATTGCCACAAAATATGAAACCCCGTCTCAACTTCTAACCCACAAACCGGGCAGAGAGGGTCCGAGATAATCTTCCTTGAAAAAAGATTTTCTCGAGTTGGTAATATATTGTGGCATGCCTTCCACAGAAAATTTTTCTCCACCTGAGGCACTGGCAGGCTCCATAATCTCTTCCAAACGACACCTCCCAGCTTTGGGGTAGAGCTTGAGGCCATAGCAGAAATTTCCTTCTCCTTTTGCAAGTGATACGCACTCCTAACCGAAAAAATCCCATTCTTTGTGCCCCTCCAAATAAGTAAATCCGCTTGGTTAGTGCAGCTGGTCGGGATCTCCCGAATCTTAGCTATCTCCTCTTCGAAAAATAAAGCTTCTAAAAGAGGCCGGTTCAATCCCTTAGTATTAGCATCAATTAATTCACTAACCGTCGCATCCGGGTTTAAGAAAGAAGGTGGGGAAGTAATTTTGAAAGTAGTAGGGATCAAAACCCATCTATCCTTCCAGATTTTTATCTTACAGCCATTACCCACCCTCCAAATCAAACCTTCACTTAGGAGATCACAAGAGCTCTGAATGCTTCTCCATGTAAAAGAAGGCCTCCGTCCAACCCTAGCCTCCAAAATAGAACAATCCGGATAATATTTGGCCTTCATTATCTTTGCAACCAAACTATCCGGTTGATGCCATAGCCTCTAACTTTGCTTGACCAAAAGAGCCTTGTTAAAACAAATAAAGTCCCTGAATCCCATTCCGCCACATTCTTTTGACCAACCCAACCGCCCCCAACTCATCCAGTTTACCCGACTATCATTCTCTTTATGACCCCACCAAAACTTACGCATTTGTGAATTTATCTCCGTGCAGAGAGCACGAGGAAGAAGAAAGACGCTCATGCAATAAGTTGGAATGACCTGAACAACTGCTTTCAGTAGAGCTTCTTTGCCCGCCTGTGATATTAATTTCAGCTTCCAGTCCTGAAGCCTTTTCCATACATGATCAGTAATCCTCTTAAAAGCAGCCATCCGAGATTTCCCAACTAAAGCAAGGAGTCCCAAATAAGTATCATATCTTTGGGTATCTGGAAGACTGGAGGCCTCCAAAATTGCTCTCTTAGCCACTAGTGAAGTATTCTTACTGAACAATAGCGATGTTTTGTTATTATTAAGCCTCTGTCCCGAAGCCGCTTTATAAGCCCGAAGTACACTAGTGAGATAGTCCCATTGCGGAAGATTAGCCTTACAAAAAATGAGGCTATCATCCGCAAAAAACAAGTGACTTATTTGACGTCCCCGCGGGGAGGTGGCAACCCCCGTCAATGCTCCCTCTTCATTTGCCTGAGACAACATAGCACTCAGGGCCTCTGCACAGAGAATAAACAAATAGGGGGAGATTGGATCCCCCGCAAACCCCTCTGTGGTTTGATCCTTCCACATGGCCTCCCATTTACAACCACTGCATATTGCACAGTTGTAACACACATCATGATTAGATTTATCCACCGTGAATCAAACCCCAATCGTCGCATAATGGTCTCAAGGAAACCCCATTCCATTCTGTAATAAGCCTTGCTCATATCGAGCTTTATGGCCATGAATCCTTGCTTACCCTTCATGCGTGTGTGCATGGTATGGAGTGTCTCATACGCCGCAAGTACATTATCAATAATTAATCTCCTTGGGATAAAGGCGCTTTGGGCCGGAGAAATGACATGCGGTAAAATCTTCTTTAGTCTATTTGCTAGCATCTTTGAAATTAGCTTATATATCACATTGCAGAGGCTTATGGGTCGATAGTCTGAAACACTAGAGGGATTCTTTATTTTCAGGATAAGAGCAATACGTGTGAAGTTTAGAAATTCAGGCATTCTACCAGACTGTAACGATCCAAGAATGGCATTACATATATCCTTCCCCACAATATGCCAATTTTTCTGGAAAAATTCTGCTAGAAAACCATCTGGGCCCGGGGCTTTTAATGGGGCCATATTAGAAAGAGCAAGGAATACCTCTTCTGCTGTAAAGGGCTGCAGCAATGACTGGTTCATCTCCTCAGTGATCCGACAGTTCAATGGCCGGAGACAATGCATCATATTTCCTGTACTGTTAGATGTAAACAATTCAGTGAAATAATTGATAAAAGCCGATTGTACCTCATCCTCTGCATAACACAGTCGTTCTTCTGCATCCTTTATGGCATAAATGGTATTTGATTTCCATCGTGCGTTCGCACATGCATGGTAAAATTTGGTGTTCCGATCCCCATGTCGCAGCCACTCTGTTTTAGCTCTTTTTTGGGTTACATTTGTATTGGAGACTTGATACAGAATAATTCATTTAGGCCGGCTTAGTTTATGAAATAGACTCTTGAAATAGAATAATTATTCTTATGAAATAATTATTCTTTTATTTGGCAGAGATTTATTTTTGAGAAGTTATTCATATGGGAATAATTAATCTCATACACATAGGAATAGCTATTCCCAAAAAAAAAAAGAAAAGAGTGAAATAGTTATTCCATACGGAATTGAATAGATTTTTCAAAAAACTCATTATTATTATTTTTTTATTTTAACTCTAACATTTGTTTTTTATTATAAAAAAAAAAAAAAAAAAAAAAAAAAAAGGGAAAACCTAGAATTGCACAGGTGGCCGGCAACCCCATTGGAGTGGCCAACCGCCCATGGCATGAACCTTTTTTTTTAAAAAAATATATATATATATATATATATATATATATATATATATATATATATATGATTTTTTATTTTTTTAGAAAAAAAAAATTCTAAAATAAAAATTAAAAAAAAAAAAAAGAAAAAGAAAGGGTGGAGTTTTTAGTAATTTTGGTTTAACTCTAATTATAATACATATGTTGTTATCAAACTAAGGAATAGGAACAACTATTCCATTCCACTTTCCTTTATTCCTGGTAATAGTTATTCATTTTTCCTAACGGAATACTTAATCCGCAAACTAAATGAGCCCTAAGGTGCATTTTAAAGAGTATATTTGTTTAAAAAAATTTCCATTCCTAAATAGAAAATATTACTCTTGTAAATATACTAAATAGATACTCTCCATTGTTTCGGTTTGTATTTATAGTTTTTGATGATTTTTTGTTTGTAAAATGTGGTCGTGAGTTCATTTAATAATTAATAAAAGCTTGTGGAAAATCGAGTTGATAATAATATTAAAATATTTAAAACAGTTTATAAGGGATATTTGTTATGTCCTTCTTCTTTAAATGATACTCGCCTAAAAAAATATATTATACTTACAACATTTTTATAATTCTTTTTACAATTATTTTTGACATGTGTCAGTGTGTAATTGAATCACATATTAACAATGTGTCAACAAGTGTAAAAAAGTTGCATGTTTAACATTTTTCATTGTAATTATGACACCTTCAACCATTCTCAGTCAAATAAGCTATAACTATAATTATTCATTTTAAATAGTAAGTAATCCTATTATAAGAGTCCCATTGCCACTAAGTATGGTTCTCTCTCGTACTTACAACTATATAACAGAAAATTAAAATTCAAAATGGAATTAAAATAGTACTTCAATTGTGCTAAAATTTGTTGTTCCACATGATTCTACAATGATTTGTCTTTTCCTCCCGATAGTGGAGTACATCAACAGAATTAATGGAGTAATACTTACAAACCCACGATCTAAGCGCACTTAAAAAAACACTAGAAGTGTAATACCCCGACAAAAACACCTGTTTTAAAAGACTAATAATTTACTAAAAAAACGGTTAATGTTTTCATAAAATAAGGTTTCATAAACCTAAAGACGAAAACCCTCAACCTCTTAAGCCTTTTTAAAACTAAACCCAAAACCACTCCTCATTGACCGAACGTATGCTAGGAGACCACTTAAACATACGCACCTGACTTACAGTGTGAACATAAGCTAGGGGGACCACCACGAGCGTTCGTTAACCAGTCTTGAGCCAGTGGGCAATACACTAGAATGTATGCCTAAACACTTTTATCCAATGTATAATAGTGCTCGAACATTCGTTCAAATAGTACCCTGAGCGTTCGCTGACAACTCTGAAAAGCAATTTTTACCTATTCTCCACCTTTTCAAAGCAAGGCATGCCCCAAGCCCCTATAAAAACTACATCCTTCGACCCTCAGCCTCCCCTAACTTTAGAAAAAAAACCCTAATACTAGTGTGAGGAGTGCTTTGGAGAGAGAAGGAGGAGACCTTGGTTCCTTGCCATCTTCTAAAGGTAACCTCTAGTTCATTTTGATAAGCGGTCAAGTTACTCTTTCTATTCTTCCTATGTATTTTAAGTTCTAAAGAGGCCTTGTTTTGTAATATGCCCATTTCTTAAAAGAGGAAGAAATGTTTTCCAAAGTTTTAAACGCCTGTTTTGATTTCTTGGGATTCCATGACTAACGTGATTTTATACATTGCATGTGTCCATTAGTAGCCTAGGATGAGATATATCAACCCTTAGTTTTAGATAGAAGACTCAAAACACAGTTTGGAGCTTTTGGCCGAGAGTCTTAACTCACTGGCTGAACGTTTGCTCTCGAGCCCCAACGTTCGAGTGCAAGGCATTCACCCCTTAGCTCCAAATGTGTAGTATTCGGGTTTAACGACTCATTTTCGTTAGATAAGACCTAGTACATTACTCGTAGAAGTTCTCTAGTACTGCGTATAACAAGTCGTATTTCGTTATAGTAGGGATTTGTGATGTTAGAGTACTCAACCGAGTACACGAGGTAAGTAAACACTTACAATCACTTTGCTTTAAAACGTGCAATATGTCAGGTAATTGAGCACTCGTATGATATGACCATGCCTATGTTTTCATACAACTTGGTAACTATTTTAATAACTGATTGATAAGATGCTTCGTATGACATGGTACACCGGTATGTGTGGTATAATGGCCATAGGCTTATTATACAGACTTGATTTATGGTCAAATGTGTATGGATGTGATATATGGGTCTTGAATCCAGTGGTTATTTCATGACCGGTGCAGCCTTAACGGGCGGGTCACTACAAGACGTATATCATTAGTAGCGTCGGCCACCCGAGGTCGGGCTGCTAGTATTATGGATGGTAGAGTACAATGGTTGGAGTACCAGCATTGTATTACAAGTCCCTCAGGACATGGCCAACTCTACTGAGAAAATGTAATATCTTGGGTAGACCATATATGATAGTTATGACTTATAAAACATTAGTTTACTGCATTAAAATACCTAGGCATTTGCCACTTGAAGTAAACCATTTTCTGTCAACAAAACAATACTCTTTGGTGTATTAACAGAGACATCACCTCGTTGAAATCTTTGTCAAATTGCATGTTTACTTATGCTCAATTATAAATACGCTCATGTTGTACCCAATTGTGAGGTTTACTTACTAAGTCGTTAGACTTACACGGTTATTACATCTTGTAGGAAACTTGTTTCTAGAACTGAAGAGTGGAACGGTTGGCACTACGGACTTTGCTTAAGACAATATCTACACATTGTTATCAGGTTTGCTTAAGTTATTACTCCTATTAGTTGCTCTGTGTCTATGTATTGAGGATTATACTTGTTTCTTTGATGATTATTAGACATCTCAGATTAATTTCACCTTCCTATGCATTGCCTCTAATGATGCTTAGGGGAGCAGTTCTCTGTTTAGCTACCAATTAGCTAGACTGAGGTAATTGCTAGTAACCCTACTAGACTGGTCAATGCCAGATTTGGAGGCATTACAAGAAGAGAGTATGGATATCACTCAATTGTGCTGACAAAAGTCTGATGTCTCAACCATCCAATGGGAAGAGGCTATACATAGCCTCAACTCGATTGATGGGGAGGAGGAACAATTGAAGTAAAACAACAGATGTTATTACTTAGACACTAAATATGTCAAGTATAACACCTGTGTAACACCCTGAAAAATTAATTAACTTCTTAGTTCGCCTCCTAGTTTAATTCCCCCAATGAATAAGACCAAAGGATCCTCTACTACTTAAAAGAGAATACTAAGGAGAAGAAACATAAAGATTTCTATTATTATCATTTATATCAACATTAATAATTGCAACCACGGCATCTACCAAGAACAATCACATTAACATAAATTATATTATAAACATCATTGTTACAAAATACCCAAACTAAACCACAACACATACGTATGCCTCAAAAATCTAACCCTACAACATCACCAAAAAATACTAACTGCCATTAGAAGCCTCAGAATTCCTATAATGAGTCCTCAAGCATAAATTGAATCAATATCACTATGCTAAACGGTCGCAACTACCTCGAGGTCTTTCTTGAATCCGACATCTAAAACAATACATAATTGTTTTAGCACAAGTTTGTAAATCATTAGTAGTAATATAATTGTTGAATAAAAAGAATGTACAATATATAGTACATGATCTATTAAGTATGTCATATGTTAAACAATATGGTATTCTCGAGATATTAACATTTTCATGGTAGGGTTAGAGCTGTCTCGAGAAACCTGTAGTACAATATTGATGCTAGTAGCCCGACTGGGTCTGATCTCAAGTAGCCCCACACATCTAATGACGTTTGTAATGGTGACCACCAATCAAACATAGTTGCACTGGTCACAAAATAACCATTGAATCTAAGGTCTAAAATGAAAGTAAATCTCTTTAACCATAAGTAGGGCTAAATTCAAGTCGACTATTGAATATTCAAGCCTAGCTCATTTAATTTTATTTCGAACACGAGTTGAGCTTAAACTTATCACTGAGCTAAATAATTATGTTCAAGGTTGGCTCATTTAATTATATTTCGAACACGAGTTGAGCTTGAGCTTATCACGAGCTATTCAATTAACTTATTCATTTCTTATATAAAGTAAATATCATGATATTTATCTTTTCATAAATCCATACTAATTATTAGTTAATTAAGAATTGTTAAAATTTTAGCAAGTATGTATAAAATATTAAATAATCTAATTTCGAGTTTATTTGTATGTTTCTAAATTCATTATGCACAGACACACACATATATCCATACATACTCACAAACGCACCCATGTACACACAAATCTCTAAAACTAAAGTCACAACAATAGTAATTCAAGTTATATCTATCATGTTAAGAAAATAATTCACTTTTAATTAAGATTTTCTTGTTACAATATTGAAATAATACTAAAAAAATTAAAAATAGAGTTATACGAGTTTATACAAGCTTATTCAAGTAGAGCCAAATTTATACAAATATGCCTCGTTTAATATTTGAATGTATAAATGTATTAACAAATGGCTTATTTATTATTTGAATGAGATCGAATCGAGTTTGACTGAGCCGATTTCATGAGCGGTTGGGCTCATCTTACACCTCTAACCATAGGGTTAACCTGTATAATAGTAAGCACATAATCCTTATCTCATACGTACCAACATACCATGCCATTTAATTTATATTCTTTTACACGCATGTATTTACAAACTCGTCATTTTCATTATCTTGTTATTCATCACTAGTTGGAGGGCACGTGCAAGTCAAGTGCTTAATTCCTAGTGTCATGTAGTTTTGTGATTCCTATTTATTGTATAAGCACGTATTTAATTTTTAAAGAGAAGTAAAATAAGACCATTGTATTAGAAAACTGAGTAGAAAAAAAGAAAATTGTCAACATTCTGCACTAAGTAAATAGAGTAGTTCTATTATCATCATAGAGACCAAAATTTCTCTTTTCTTTTATTTTCCTCCATTTCTCATGCACCCAAAAAATAACATTTTTTTTTTTAAGAAATAAAACAATACAAACAAAATCTTTCTCAAAAATCTGCTTTATCCCTGTGATATTTAATATTAAGAAGTGAATACATTTTGTCAATCCTATCAACATTTTTTTGGGTAGTGGTTTTCAATCTGAGATTTTTTCTTTCTTCTGGAAGAGAAATAATTGGTTTTTCAGTTTTACAACCAGAGGAAGTGGGAGAATCTATTTTGTCTTCAATACGATCTAACTGTTGGCCAATGACATGAAGGGATTGGTTTATAAAATTGTTTTGCTCAATGATTTTTCTAGTTTCATTATGAACAGAGGTAGAATCAAGATTTTTAAAAGGGGAAGCTTTAATAGTTGTGTCAGTTCCATAAGTCTTAATTAATAAATTTTCAAGAGGTGGGTGAGAAGCTTTAATAGTGGTTTTATTTTCTTTAACAAAAGATTTTTTAACAACATTTAAAGCATTATTGTTGGAGTAATGGTTTTGAAGAAAATCAAAAAACAAAATATGTTTTTGTTCTTCAATCATTTTTTTCAGTCCAACTGATTTTGATAATAGATCTTTCCTTTTTAGAGAAATTAGAACGGTAAGCATGCCTTAATGGTTGATTTTTTTTTTTGAAGAATCTTTTTGTAAAGCAGACCAGCCTATTTGGGAAAAGAAATCTTTAATAGGAGCATGAAGAACATTTAATTGATGAGGGGGAGGAAGAGGTGCATTAAAATCTGAGGCAGAAGGAGAGAGAGATCCTCCATCATCATCAGCTTGAGTGGGAGGAGAAGTTTGCTTAGTAGTGTAAAAAGCAGAGGAAACTTGAGAATCATCAGAAACACCTTTTAGTTTTAAATCAGGGTGAGAAGGAAATTTTTCAACATCTTGATCTCTTTGTCGGACACCTTCTGAAGTGGTTGAGCCAGCAAAAGAATTTCTTCTTTCATTGATTAGTAAAGGCCTTTCAATTCTGTTAGGACAGTTCAAATCAGAGAAACTGATTTTTACATATCGATCTAAATACTGCTTGATATAATCAAGATTACTGGTATCGTTAACTACTCTGGCAGGCTTAGATATATTCTCCAGAAGCCAATCATTGGGAAGGTCAATTTCTTCCCATCGAATCATTCTAGGAGTTCGTATATTAGCATCCTGAGTAGAACTTTAGATCAAAACAGTAGAGCTACTAGAATTCTTAATAATAGCCTAAGGACTTAGATTGGTTTTCAACAATTTATAATAAATACGGTAGATGATAGCAAGAGGTCTGCTACCTTCTTCCATATCATATCCAGAGGTTAGTACATTCAAGGTTAGAGCTTTACGAATATGAATATCATTCAAAGCAAGAGTTAAGTTAAGGAATGTATTAAAATGAATGGGACCATTAAACAAAGAAGATTGTATCATACCAAGAATACTAGTTTGAAAGTTAACAAATCAAGCATCACGATGACATAATAAAACAGAAGCATTAATGCCTAGTCTGGTTAAAGGTTTAACAGCAACTTGAACATAACCAACATGCAAGAACTTAAATCCTTTAGCAAGCGAGTCATTGACAAACTTTTTACTAAACAATTGAAATTTCTCATTATTACTAGAAATAGCAAACGTTTGTTCAACGGTTTTAACAGAGTATTCAGCCTTTAGAGTTCTTGATCCGTGTTTCCATTCGCTCCCATCTTCTACTTTCTTTACATTATACCTCTTTCTCACAGTTATAAACCAACCATCCCGTTAGGTAACCTCGATTGACCTATAAGTCCCATCTTAAGCCTGGGTTTGGCATCTTAGGGCATGGTGAAGGGTTAGTTTTAGCCAAGGGTATGTGTTGTGAGTTCTTGGAGAAGAGCCTATGATTAAAAGAGAGTGTTAAGATTTTAGCTTTTGAAAATGTGGAGATCCAGTTCTTCCGTTAGCTCTAGGTCTTCGTTACCACCAGATGTTGTTAATACAGAACATTTCTCTGTTCAAGATGATAATTTTTTTAGCTTTGATAAATGGAATATTCCTAAACTTTCTCCTAATGAAGTTTACACCACTTCTTGGATAAAATCCACTTTTAAGGTTGAATACTCTGTTAAAACCGTTGAACAGACATTTGCTATTTCTAGTGATAATGAGAAATTTCAATTGTTTAATAAAATGTTTGTCAATGACTCGCTTGCTAAAGGAATTAAGTTCTTGCATGTTGGTTCTATTCAAGTTGCTGTTAAACCTTTAACCAGACCAGGCATTAATGCTTCTATTTTATTATGTCTTCGTGATGCTCGATTTGTTAACTTATATATATATATATAGGATGATGTAATATGCAAGTTATTCTATAAGCATATATAGCTTGATATAATCAAGTTAACTAAGATCATAGTATTGGGTAATTGAGTAGGTACATGTGCAAAACAAAGAAAGTATATATATATATAGGACGATGTAATATGCAAGTTATTCTATAAGCATATATAGCTTGATATAATCAAGTTAACTAAGATCATAGTATTGGGTAATTGAGTAGGTACATGTGCAAAACAAAGAAAGTATAGATAGGTTCTCATACCAAAAGAGAGCATAGTTTTTGGTTAGCACAGGAATACAAACAACTACACTCTAGAATAATAATGTAATTGTTTGTTTTTCTTTTGTGCCATTACTTCATAGCAAAAGTTATTTCAAAAAAGACAAAATGAGTCATTGAGCAACGATTTGCTGGATTGTAGAAGCTCATTCATCTTTATGTGGTGGTTCTTGAAGAGCAGTGATATTGACCCTATAGCATGGTGTAACGACCCTGATGGGAAGTCAATGAACTAGTAATTGATCCCATGGTTCGTCTCTCAGCCCTATCCCTCACGGGACAAGACTTAGAGATTTTAACCTCTCATAGGCGAGAGACCTCAGCGGAAGACTTTCTAAACTATAGGAATAGAGAGCATTACATACACAACCACACATTCATACACCAGAGTACACAAAATACCTAACAATATAAAGATAATAATCAAATGTACTGGTCATCAGACCATCATCAAATAAAGTTACAACCCATAATATAACTGTGTTAACAAAAGATCACAAATCAAATCCTAAGTTTAAGCAAAGCTAAAGAGATAACAATCTCGATCATGTTTGCTCAGGTGGTTCCTCCATCAGTCCACATAGAATGTAACTAAACTGGATCCATATCCTAAAAAATGACTCAAATCGGATCCTGCACAATCACCCACGTCTTCTCCGAAGGCATCTTCGTCTAAGTTAGCTAAACCACACAATTATTCGTAATGGAGGGGAAAAACATAAAATAAAGGGGTAAGTCTAAAGACTTAGTGCATGTTAACGCATATAATGCCTATGCTACTTTTTGTAATGAACTCTTGTTTTTATAAAGTATGCAACAATTCCATCATGATAGTTTTCCATAGATGTGATATAGATATATAATATATGCATATGATATAAGGTAATAGTCATAGTTCAACAGTATGGTCTACCCGAGATATTACCCATTCTCAGCAGGGTTAGCGCTGTTCCGAAGGACCTGCAATACAACGTCAGTGCCCCAGCCATTGTACGCTATCGTACATAACACTAGCGGCACAACCGAGTCCGACCTCGAATGGCCCATACCGCTAATGTTGTCCATCCTGTAGTGACCGCCCATTAAGGCTGCGCCGATCACGAAACAACCATTAGATTCAAGGCTCATATATCACACACATATTTGACCATAATGTTAACATGTATAGTAAGCCCATGGCCATTATACCACACATATCAGTGTACCATATCATACGATGCAATATATCTTGTCAGTTTTTTACATGCATGCTTTTTACAAGTCTCACTTTGTTAACATATTCAGCACAACGTTTTTTTTTTCTTTTTCTAAAAAATGCTAGAGTTCATGTGCAACAAGTGTAAATTGTGAGGGTTGCAATTATGCATGTTTTGGTACACAAAATAGTTATGCAGTCATGGAAAATAACAGCGAGCATTATGCTAGTTAAAACTCACCTAGGTCGATTAAATCCTCCAAGAACTCCTTCAACAAGTTCGGGTCCTCAAAATCTGTAAAAAATCTTCTATTAGTCCTAGGTCTGACTAAAACAACCCTAGAGCATGAAAGCAGGAGCTATCGGACGGCTGACCAAAACAGCGTTCCCTATAACACTTCTTACCGTACGTCTGGTGCTATGAGTTTTAATGTTACTCGCAAGTGCACGAGTGATTTGCAATATAGCTTTTTGCAAGTGCGAGGTCGAATCTATAGGTAATTGTGTTCATGTAAATAAATTTCTATCTGAATCAATCTTACTTTAGCCTAGTTCCAAATTTGTGTGATTTTTGAAATTGAAAATAAACAAACATGAATTGAAACAAAATAAAATTAAACAATGGATAAAATACTAAGGCACTGGAATCAACCCTCACAAACTCATAGCAACAACTTTCACGTTCACCAAATTTTCCAGCATTTCAAACAACACATTTTATGTATGTTCTATTTTTGCAAAAAAAATGTATCAAAACATCCAAAGTATCCGTTCTTTGTACAAATCACAAAGGATATCTAATTTAGTTCAAAACATCCAATGTATCCGTGCTTTGCACAAATCACAAGGGATATCCAAAGTAAACCAAAAGATCCGATGTATCCGTTGAACGAAAGACAATGGATATCCAGTATATAAACAAATAAGCCAAGCAATCAATTAAAAAGGATCAATAATTAATTGAATAAAAATAGAATAATTGGAATTAAACTCATATAATTGGAAAAATATTGAATTACATTAAAATATTGTTGCTAATCATTTGTGAGGCTTCATCCTCAACCTTAGTCGAGGGTTTAGCCTCTCATAATTACAAACAACTTAAATGAAAATAATTGAAATCATAAATACTAACAAACTTACAAAGGGGAACGAATTCAGGGCTACAAATGCGAAGAAAATGTCAACAATACACTGAACGACGCCCCTTGGACGGCTTCCCCCCGTTTCCTTAGAAAACTATAATATTTATAAGTTAATTTTATGGTTTCAGCGCTACCAGGTCGAACAAGTGTGCTCGATCGTACTCGTGCAAATATCAATTCTTCTTGCGGCGCAGCACTCGTGCTCTGGTGTTGGCTTGTGGGTGTGAGTGCGCTCGAGCACAACCCATCTGCGATCGAGCACACATGCGCTTGAGCGTAGGGTTGTGCGCTCGATCCTAATCCTCCAGATTGTGCTTTTTCCAACACTTTGCAATCTTTTCCTTAAAGCCGCAGTTTTCTCTTAATATCTTGCAAAACGTTAAGACACCAAAACTAACAAAAACATGAAAAAATAACAAAAACTAAAGGCTTAACAAACATAAATAAAGGGGCCCAAATGTGCAATATTTGGCACTCAACAAATACCCCCAAACTTACATTATGCTAGTCCCTTAGCAAAACAAAATGAAAAATAAAATCAAAGCATGAAACATAAGTCCACTGTCGTGGGAGAGACGATTGCATTTAGCATATGCAACAATCTTTTTAAACCCCTAGGCATCCCTCGAGTACGAGTGAAGTCTTGTGAGGGTTTAACAATATTGATACCCACAAACATTTTTTTTTAGGCACTATGTTATTGACAAACATGAACTTCAACACAAACACATGGTTTTTACATCATAAGTAGGTTTAACAAAATGAACACCACTATAACATCATCAAGAGATCCAAAAATAATGTAACTCATAGATGAAAATTTGAGACAACACATGCTCCAATAAGTGCAAAGTGAGATTAACATACAATCATGAGGCTTCAATTTTTCTCAAAGTTTTGTGTATCTCAAAATTCATAGGAATTCTTTTAGATGAAAACAACCAAGGCTTAAATCAAAATATGCTTTTTTTTTTTTTTTTTTTTTTTTGTGTGTAGGCTGTGCAATGGTCGACTCTCTTAAGCTTTCTAATTGACCTATGTAACGAGTGTTGGGCCAGTGACTCCCAAACCAAATGGTTTTAGGACATTAGATAAAAAAACATCCCTATGGGTTTAATGACTCAAGTCAAAAAGTCTACGAAGCCAAACTATCCACACAAACAACCAACATGAATTTCACATCTTTTTATGCGAACACTCAATGCTTAATGAGGCAAGAGGTTCGGTTACTCAATGAGAAATTCAAAATGATTTTTTTTTCTATTTTTTATTTTCAAGCCAAGGTTTCATCAACAATTCATCCTACAAATCTCAATATACACCCTAATCAATTCAAACCTCATACCTCACAGACTCTATGCTAATGTGCTTGTGATGATCAACTCAGAGAAGTGAAGTCTCTCTAATCCAAAAACAGATGAGTCAAAAGACTCAGATTCCTAATGATAATAATGTGTTCATGATGTTAAATAAACCAATGACATGCAAACCACAGTTACAGTGTAATTCATGCTCAATCAACAACATATCTCAATTTTTTTTTAAAAAAAAAAAAAACAAAGCAGACAGACAAAATAAAACAAGCAAATAGACACAAACAAAGAAACAAACAGTGTGTTTTTCCACACCCCCAAACTTAAATGGTGCATTGTCACCAATGTGGCAAGAGATACAATACTGTGGGATGAGAAATCGAAGTGTGCAAAGGCCAGGGCGTCCCCCAAACTTCAACACCAAAACACTTGTCAACAAAACTAGCAGCAATATTTTCTCACAAAAACTCGCATCACAAAGTTAATTGCTATTAGAAATAAAAAGAAAATGACACGAAATAGAATGACAAAAGAAAAAGAATTTAAAAATGAAGTGCAGAAGATAAAAAGGAAAAAATACCGCACTTTCCCTGATCATTTGGGTGTCCAACCAATCCCTTCTACCATTTCTTCTTTATAATTTGATACTCCTCTAGACGGATGTGTCGCATCTTAGTTAGCCAATCTGGTTGCTTAGAAGGATCTTCTTAGGACAATGGTTCCTAGATTTGCTCGCTTGTTTGCATAAATCCTTGATAATTTTGGCATACAATGGCTCTTTGAGACATTGAGGAGCTGAAGCTTGTGGTCATGTTGTGTCTCAAGAGGGATTGTAATGAAGGAATGAGCTTCAATACTCATTTCCTTGTCATTGGACAAACTTGGAGTTGAGGGGGGCTCACTTTTCGCTAGGTGCTCATCTTGCTCCTCTTTTCCTTCCTCCTCCTTGTTATCAATATTAAAAGGCTCAGCTGCTAATGAAGATGGGTTAGGGAAAGATATCTTAGTGGTTTCCCCATTCTCAGTTCGCATCTTAGGAGTGGAGTCCAATAAGGCATCAGCCTGCTTAAGTAACTTGTCAAGGTCTAGGTCACATCCAAATTAAGCAAAGCACTTTCTCAATGGGTCCTCCAGACTTGGCTCATCAACAGTCTCCTCAACAATTTCCTCTCTCCCAATTGTCGTGGTGGCTTGGACATGCTCATGATAAGGATTGTTGGTGTCGTCCTCATCAATCATGTATTGCCTTCTCGCCCTCTCCTGACTTTGAAGAGCCTCTTCCTCGATTCTGTTGAGCTCAGCAACCAGATGATCAATTTGGCCTTCCAACCTTGCAATTGCTTGAGTGTTGTCCATGGTGGCATCCTTGAGGTCTTGAACGGCTTGGTTATCGACCATGGATGAGTTCTTAAGCTCTTGTATGCACTGGTTGGCTATTTGCCTGAACGCATTGAGTGCATCTTCCAATGATGAGTCTTATGGAGGATAATTGCCAAATGAAGAATGGGAAGGTTGGTTATCAAACTACGGATATTCAAGGTGGTGCAGTTCATGAGATTGGGGAGCATAATTTCCCGTAGCATGAGCTTGCCACGAGAAATCAGAATGGTTACTCCAGTCCGAGGTGTAAGAATTTGAATTGAAACCCTGGGTTGGAGAAATTGGTGTTCATCTGCTCATATGAAAAATTGGACAATTGTCCCCATGATGGACAATTAGTAAAACTATGATACGGATTGAAGCAGTATGAACATGGTCCATGTAGGTGAAAATTCTTAGGGTAGTTGGTAGGAGCTGGCGTCCTACCATTATGAGAAGCATAAAAATTACCAAACGGAAAATTCATGTTTCACCCTCAATCTTTAAACAAAACATACTTCCACATGAAACATTAACCAAAATGTATTTTTTTTAAATAAATAAATAAAATAAACAAAAATGAAAACTGGCACAGAAACAAAATTAAACAAAATTACCAAAAATTAAAAGTTGAGACTCAAAAACTCACAAAACGGATCAAACATAAGTTTGGCAAAATTTTAGGTAGTGCTCTGTTTTGGTGCAGTCTGCGGAGGTGCGCTCGAGTGCAAGTGAGGAACGATCGAGCGTAGGCATGCACTGGTCCATTAGGCGTGCTGCTACTACGCTTGTGCGCTCGAGCGGCAATGTTGGGCGATTGAGCCTGCGTGTGCAGTGCGCTTGAGCGCTGGCACATAATAGGTGATCGTAGGTGTGGCTTGCCTTGCAGCCTTGTGCTCGAGTGCGTTCAAGCGTGCTAAGGTGTGCTCCAGCGTCCTTCTTCTGGTTCCTTCCTTAGGGACTGCTACAAAAACAAAAAAAAACAAAAAAAACAAAAAAACAAAAAAACTTCTCTTTTTTTTATTTATTTTTTTATTAGAAATTGTGAACATAAACAAATAAAAAAGATATAAAATTGCAAAAAGAAAAATAAAACAAAAGGAGATAATTATAACTAGTACAAAAATAAAATCAATTTAAACAAAAAATTATTTTCACAAATAGAAACAACTCCCCGGCAACACCACCAAAAACTTGTTGTGAGTTTTAATGTTACTCGCAAGTGCACGAGTCGTTTGCAATATAGCTTTTTGCAAGTGCGAGGTCGAATCCACAGGGAGTTGTGTTTGTGTAAATAAACTTCTATCTAAATCAATCTTACTTTAACCTAGTTCCAAATTTGTGTGATTTTTTAAATTGAAAATAAACAAACATGAATTGAAACAAAATAAAATTAAACAATTGATAAAATACTAAGGCATTGGAATCAACCCTCACAAACTCATAGCAACAACTTTCACTTTCATCAATATTTTCTGGCATTTCAAATGACACATTTTATGTATGTTCTATTTTTGCAAAACAAATGTATCAAAACATCCAAAGTATCCGCTCTTTGTACAAATCACAAAGGATATCCGATTTAGTTCAAAACATCTAATGTATCCGTGCTTTGCACAAATCACAAGGGAAAGATCCGATGTATCCGTTAAACGAAAGACAATGGATATCCAATATATAAACAAATAAACCAAGCAATCAATTAAAAATGATCAACAATTAATTGAATAAAAATCGAACAATTGGAATTAAACTCATATAATTGGAAAAATATTGAATTACATTAAAATACTGTTGCTAATCATTTGTGAGGCTTCATCCTCAACCTTAGTCGAGGGTTTAGCCTCACATGATTACAAAAAGCTTATATGAAAAGAATTGAAATAATAAAGACTAACAAACTTGCAAAGGGGAACGAATTTAAGGATACAAATGCAAAGAAAACATCAACAATACACTGAATGGTGCCCCCTTGGGCGGCTTCCCAATGTTTCCCTGGAAAATTATGATATTTATAAGCTAATTTTAGGGTTTCAGCGCCGCCAGGTAAGATGAGTGTGCTCGATCGCACTCTATGAGCGCTCGATCACACTCGTGCAAATATCAGTTCTTCTTGCAACGCAACACTTGTGCGCTGGTGTTGGCTTGTGGGCGTGGGTGTACTCGAGCGCAACCCATCCGCGATCGAGCGCACATGCGCTTGAGTGTAGGGTTGTGCGCTCGATCCTAGTGCTCCGTATTGCGCTTTTTCCAATACTTTGCAATTTTTTCAAGCCGCAGTTTTCTTTTAACAACCTACAAAACGCTAAGACACCAAAACTAACAAAAACATCAAAAAATAACAAAAACTAAAGGCTTAACAAACATAAATAAAGGGGCCCAAATTGCCATATTTGGCACTCAACATCCGGGCTCGATGTCATACATCCGCCCAGAAGGTTTCAGGTAGAACCTTATTTTGTCCATTCGTCCTCCTATCCTCCCAAATCGATTTCTAAGGCTACCAAAAGGCTTTCTAAGACTACCTATCTCAAAATAATGTCTCCATACAAAACAAAACATGTTAAATCAAGATAAACTACTAAACTACCAAGATTAAAGCATAACCTAGCTAGAAACTCAAAACCAATAACTAAGCTAGCAATTAATCAGCATAACAGTTAAGAAACGAGTTAAGCATAAGGATATTACCTCATTGAAGTGAAACTTCAAGAACCTCCTCTCTTCTCCACACAAAAGACACTCTCACAAAGTTTTAGGAGCCTGGGGGTGAGTTTGAACGAGAAAAGGGCGAGGGTAGGGTTACTATTTATAGAGGAGAAAAGCTGGAGACACTCACCAACTCTTATGAGAAGTAGCGGACACCCAGTACTATTAGGGCGTACGTCCGATACTATTTACCCAGTAGTCCAAAGGCTGTATTGTACGTCCAGGTATTATTCATAGGTTTTCCAAAAAGTACCATACATCTAGTGGTCCCCCATCGTATGTCCTTGTACTTTTTGCAGGCGTACATATGGTGGTTTCCCCTGCGTACGTCCTCTACTAATGATAGGAGCATACGTCCAGCAACCCTAGAGTACGTTAGGTCAGAAAGTTTAAAATACCCAAAGTGCCCTTCCAGCTGTTCTTAGTGACCCAAAACCAAATTAACCCTTTAACTAGCTACCTAAGGTTAGTTAATTATTTGGGTCAATAATTTCTAGATAAAATACCAAAAGAACAGCATTCAAAGAGGAATAGAATGTTACCTTTCTTTCGTAGTATCGTCAACATCGTGCTCAGTAGGTTCTAAGGCTATCTCTTCCCATCCATTAACTGGTACTTCATCATCCTCGAACAACTGTGGAAAATCACCTCACATGTCATCTAACGGGTCAAACTCGATGTTACCAATGCTATACCAATCGTCATCAATTTTACTCCTAAATCCATCAGCTCACAAAATGAGTAGTTCCACATGTGTTAAGTGCCAAAATATTCATATTTTAGCCCTTAAACTTATATGTGTTAATTCCTTAAGTGTGTTAATTTATGCTATTTTAGTTCTTTTTTTGTGTTTTCCATGCTTTTGTAGGCTTTTGAAAGAGAAGGAAGTAAATCTGGAAGATTTGGGCTCAAAGAGATAATTTAGGAAAAGTTGGAGTCCCTGATAGTGCAATCGAGCGTAGGGAACCTACGATTGAGCGCACTACCAGAGAAGACATGCAGCGAGTGCAGCCATGCACGATCGCGCACACACCAGAAGAGTCTCAATCGTAGACCTGAGATCGAGCGCACACGGGTTACGATCGAGCGCACCCGTGCGCTGGAGACACATCAGAGGTAGCAGACTCCCTTTCCTTCCATATTAGGGTTTTCCAAGTTCCACTTGTAATAGGAATAAAACCCTACAAATTTTCTAGGTTTACTAGTGTGTCAATGACTTCTAAAAGCCTATAAATAGACCTCGTAGCTTCTAGGAAAAAGGTGTGGAGAAAGAGGCACAAGCTCTGGAAAGGAAGTAAAGGCTAGATTAAGAGGAGTTTGCGTTTTTCTTCTCTTCCACCTTTTATTTTTGTTCTGTGGTTTATATTTTAATTAGAGCTAGATTGAAGCCCTAGTCATGTCTTTTTAAGGTTGCAATATTGGCATCTTTGCTACAATTATATTTTGGTGTATTTAACTTGATTAATTCCTATTATGTTGTATTCCTCATATGTGTTTGCCTGATCAACATATGCATGTGGTATGGACTAGTTAATTAAATCAATTTGGATGACCGAGTCATGGGTTTAATAAGAGTAACAAAAGAAATCCACACCGAGTTCTTGGGTTAATCAACATGAAAATCCGGGAGTATACACCTATGCCCTAGGTTTCGTGTGTTTGTCGATTTCCATAGATTTATGCTTTCTTAAAGAACAACTTAGTATACACCCATACTAAATCCTGTAAGAAAGAAAAGAATTAGAGTAGACTCCCATGCCAAATTCGTTGCTTAGGGAAATCAATAGCTTAAGGAGTAGACACCCATTCCCTTAGGTTGGCAAACATTAAGTATTCATAATATGATTGAATTATTGGCATATTGTTATATTATCTACGTATGATTTGTGGTGGATATCAATGCCCTACCTTTATCTTTATCTTTATCTTTATTTCTTTCCTTAGTATTAATATCAATCTCGTGACAATTTTGATATTTTAATTAATTCTAAATAAAATCAACAATCCTCATGGGATCGATCTCATACTTATTGCACTATACTATCGTTTGATCTTGTGCACTTGCAAGTAAAATGTACTAAATATTATCTATTAATTTAGGTAGTATTGGCACAACAAGTTTTTGGCGCCATTGCCTGGGATTGTTTGATTTTGCTTGGAATTTTTTTCATTAGTTTATTTTTGTTTTAATTTTTTTTTTTTATATAGTTTTTTACAGTTGCTGTTCTGCCTCCGGAGGTGCGCTTGAGCGCCCATACCAGGGCGATCGAGCACACCTCACGGTGCGATCGATCGCACATCCGAACAGTAGCACAGAAACTGTTTTAATTACAGATATGATTTATTTATTTTATTTTTGTTTTGTTATTTAATTTTCTTTTTGTTTTAATCGTTGAGAAACAATACACCTCCGATGCGAAGACCTATGAAAAATCCATTCAGTCCCCAGATCCTCAACCAGCCATCATGCATTAATTTTCAACCCATTGTGCAGAGCAGTTACAATTTATCTCCGCTGCTTAATATGAGTCCACACTATAAAGGCACACCTACAGAGAACCCATATTGGCATATTCGAGAATTCTGTGATCTCTGCAGGACTCAGAATGTTCAGGATTTAACTCCAGAAGAAATCAGGTTAATCCTCTTCCCTTTTGCTTTAAAAGATAATGCTAAGAGATGGTACAATTCTTTGGCACAAGTTCTATTCATACTTGGGATGAGATGGCCACAAAGTTCTTTAAGAAGTTTGTCCCAGCCCACAAGACAAGGTAATTGAGAAGGGAAATTCTGACTTTCCAACAAAAAGACAGAGTCCCTTTCTTTGAGGCATGGGAACACTTTAAAGAACTACTTCTCAGATGCCCTCATCACAATATATCTCAAGACGATCAGGTACTGACATTCTATGAGGGTTTAAATGATCCTAACAAGAGTCTTGTAGATTTAGCTTGTTGTAGCATGTTGTAGCATGTTGATGGAGAAAAGCTGCGTGGAAGCCATGGAGCTCTTCGAGACATTGAGTGAGCACTCCCAACAATTCTCATCTAAAGGGAGACAAGAATTCAAAGGAAAAGGCATACATGAAGAGAGCACCAATGGTGGAAGTCAGGCTCAAATGGCTGCCATTGAGAAAAAGTTGGACATGCTCATGAAAGCTATGACTAATCATAGCAGTGCTCCTATTCAACAAGTTACACAAGTCGAGGTATGTGCCATATGTTCCCATATTGACCACACCACTAAGACTTGTCCCATGTTTTCAATTGCAGATCAGGAGACATCTCTCATCAATTGGTCTCAACATTATCATGAAGAGGAGCCATCTCCAATCGATTGGCCTCAACAATACCAAGAAGAAGAAGAGTGCCAAAGTCAATCGGTGACCACGCCTCATGGACAATACATGAAGGACGAGTGCACATATTATCATGAGCAAACAACCACCACACTTGAGAATGAAGAAACTGTTGAGGAAATTTTTTGTGAGCCAAGTCTTTGGGACCCTTTGGGAGAGCGCTTTGATGAATTTGGAGGTGACCTAGACCTGGGCAAGCTACTTGAGTATGCTGAAACTTCTAATGAGCTTAGTCTTGAGGATCCAGTGGGAGAGCGTTTTGATCAAATTGGATGTGACCTGGATCTTGACAATTTCCTCAAGCAAGCTAAGATGTGTAGTGAGCCAAGTCTGGAGGATCCATTGGCAAAATGCTTTGCTCAATTTGAATTTGATCTGGACCTTGACATGATACGTGAGCAAGTTGAGGCCTTACTAGATTCCACTCCTGAGAACAACAAGGTAGAAGAGAGGAAGGAGGAGCAAACTAAGGTTCCAGAGGAACCACATCGAGGAAAGAAAGAGAGCACTGAGACTTCTTCAACATCAGCTCCGATTCTCGAATTACCAAGAGTCCAAGAGAGAAGTTTGATGGGGTTATGTGATGAGCAAATTGAGGACATCAATATAGAAAAGCTCCCTGAGTTTTCTTCTTATGTTATTCCAGTTCACGATTCCCTTCCGGATGAGAAACTGTTTGAGAAGACTCAAAATGGTCTACCCCGATCTATAGACAGTTGGAATCACCCTGAAATTGGAAAAATTCATTCTCTTTGGTGCAAGAGAAGAAAAGACTGGTGCTTCAAGTTTAAAAGGGGACAACAGTCTGGCGGAACACGTTAAACTTAGCGCGCATGGGAGGCAACCCATAGCATATCATTTTTATTTCTTTGTTTGTTTGTTTTTATTTCATTTTTATTTTATCTTTATTTTGTTTTGCTTTTGTTTTTGTTTTCCTTTGTTACTATAGTGTGTTGTTTTGTAGGGACAAGTGTGCTTCAATTCAAGTTTGGGGGTGTGTTATGAGCCATGCCATTCCAGACAATGTCATCCACCTCCCGGGTAAGATCTTTCCATGTTATACACACATTGAGGACAATGTGTAATTTAAGGTTGGGGGTATGTGAGACACTTTACACACACTTTGTCCCGTTTTTTAAAAAGAAAAAGAATATGCATGTTCATGTTGTCTTAAAATTTTGGTTGATCTTAAAAATTGTGATTTGATTCTCATTGGTGAACATAAAATTTTGAACACATGATCTGATGATAGGATTTTTCAGTTTGGTTAGTAGCTTTTGGCAGTGGAGAATTCATATGTTTGATCTGATCTACACAAGCACATTAGCACATAATTTGTGGGGTATGACATGAAAGTCTGATGTGTGTGTTTCTATGTCTTGGGTGAAACTATATGACTTATTAGATGGATACTTTGGCATATTTATATATATAAAAAGAGAAAAAGAGTATTAAAAAAAATCATTGATAAGCTTTTCACTAAGTAACTGGGCCTCTTGCCTCAAAGTATTGAGTGTTCACATTAAAAGGTGAAGAATTTTGATTTGATTAATGTCATGGTTAATTTGGTTTCGTAGCCTTTTTGACTCGAGTTAGTAAGTCCTAGGGGTGTCTTACACCTAATGCCTAAAACCATCTAGTTTGGGAGTCATTGACTCAACACTCGCTACATGGGTCAATTAGAAAGCTTAAAGGAACCAAGCATTGCACAACCTAACGAAGAAAAAGGAAAGAAAACAAAAAAGAAAAATATGTCATTGTTGTTCATTCTAATAGGAATTTCAGTGAACTTTGAGACATTGTACATTGGAAATAATTGAAGCTTCATATTTATGTGCTAGTTCACTTTACACTGTTTTCAAACTTGTGATGCTTGAGCATGTCTTTTGTAAGTAATTAAACTTTAAAATTTCAATTCATTGTGAAGGTAGAGTTTATTCTTTTAAGCTTGCTAATGAATGTGAATCATGGTTTTGAGTGATACCTTAATTTTTGGATAACATGAACTCTTGCATAATTTTTGTGGGTAACATTCCTGGAAAATCCTCACGAGACTTCACTCTTCCTAGAGGGAATTCCTAGGGGTTTAATAGGCTTGTTGCATATGCTAAATGCAATCGTACATTCCACGAAAGATGGATTTATTTTTTTGTTTTCTGTTTTTTCGTTTTGTTTTTAGTTTCGTATTGCTAAGGGACTAGCAATATATAAGTTTGAGGATGTGTTAAATGCCAAAATATTCATATTTTAGCCCTTAAACTTATATATGTTAATTCCTTAAGTATGTTGATTTATGCTATTTTAGTTCTTTTATGTGTTTTCCATGCTTTTGTAGGCTTTTGCAAGATAAGGAAGTAAATTTAAAAGATTTGGGCTCTGTTGTGCCAAATACCCACCTAAATTAATAGGCAACTAATTGTATGTTTTACCCGCAAGTGCACGAGATCAACATAGTAGTATAATGTGCAAGTACGGGGTCATTCCCATGACGATTGATAAATTATGTTTAGAAGTAATTCCCTATATAATTAATAGATAAAACTCAATTGTCACGATTGAGTTAAAATAAAATAAAAGATAAACAAAAACTAAAAAGGATTAGGGTTTTGACATCCACCACTAATCAAACTAATTAAGATAATAATATGTCGATGCGCCAAGTATATCGGTATATCTAATGTTTGCCAACATAAGGGCATGGGTGTCTACTCCTTAAGCTATTGATTTCCCTAAGCAACGAATTAGGCATGGGTGTCTACTCTAATTCTTTTCTTTCTTAAAGGATTTAGCATGGGTGTCTACTAAGTTTATTTTTTAAGAAAGCATAAAACTATGGAAATCGACAAACACAAGAGGCCTAGGGCATGGGTGTCTACTCCCGGTTCCCCATGTTGATTAACCCAAGAATCCGGCGTGGATATCTTTTGTTACTCTTGTTAAACCCAGGACTCGGTCATCCAAATTGAATTAACTAACTTGTCCATACCACATGCATATGTTGGCCAGACAAACACATATGAGGAATACAAGATAGCAGGTATTAATCAAGTTAAATACACCAAAAATATAATTGTAGCAAAGGCGCCAATATTGCAATTATAAATAGACATGATTAGGGCTTCAATTTAGCCCTAAATAAAATATAAACTACATAATAAAAATAAAAGGTGCTAGAGAGGAAAACCCAAACTCCTTTTGATTCACCCTTCAGTTCATTTTCAGAGCTTGTGCCTCTTTTCTCCACACCTATTCCTAGAGGCTAAGAGGTCTATTTATAGGCTTTAGAAGTCCTTGTTGCACTAGTAAACCTAGGAAATTCGTAGGGTTTTACTCCTATTACAAGTGGGAGTTGGAAAACCCTAATATGGAAAGAATTACAATCTGGCCGCACTCTTGATGTGTCACCTGCGCACGGGTGCGATCGATCACAACCTGTGTGCGCTCGATCGCACGTCTGCGATCGAGCCTCTTCTATTGTGCGCTCGATCGCGCATGGCCGATTCGCTGCTTGTCTTCTCTTGTAGTGCGCTCAATCGCAGGGAACCTGCAATCGATCGCACTGTCAGGGGCTCCAACTTTTCTCAATTTCTCTCTTTGAGCCTAAAGCTTCCAGATTTACTTCATTTTCTTTCAAAAGCCTATAAAAGCATGGAAAACACAAAAAGGAACTAAAATAACACAAATTAACAATATTAAGGAATTAACACGCATAAGTTTAAGGGCTAAAATATGGATATTTTGGCACTTAACATACCCACAAACTTACATATTGCTAGTCCCTTAGCAATACAAAGTAAAAACAAAATGAAAAACAGAAAACAAAAAGATAAATCCATCTTTCAAGGGATGTACGATTACATTTAGCATATGCAACAAGCCTTTTAAACCCCTAGGAATTCCCTAGGGACAAGTGAAGTCTCGTGAGGGTTTTCCAGGAATGTTACCCACAAACATCATGCAAGAGTTCATGTTATTCAAAATTCAAGTATCACTCAAAACCATGATTCTCATTCATTAGCAAGCTTAAAAAGATAAACTCCATCTTCACAATGAATTGGAGTTTTAAAATTTAATTATTTACAAAAAATATGCTAAGGCATCACAAGTTCTAAATAGTGTAAAGTGAACTAGCACATAAATATGAAGCTTCCAATTATTTCTAATGTGCAATGTCTCAATATCTCAAAGTTCACTGAAATCCCTATTAGAATGAATAACAATTGCGATTTTTTTTTTTTTTTTTGTTAGGTTGTGCAATGCTTGGTTCTCTTAAGCTTTCTAATTGACCCATATAACGAATATTAAGTCAATGACTCCAAAACCAGATGATTTTAGGGCATTAGGTGTAAAACACTCCTAAGGACCTACTAACTCGAGTAAAAAAGGCTACAAAACCAAACTAACCATGACATCAATCAAATTGAAATTTTTCACCTTCTGACGTGAGCACTCAATGCTTTGAGGCAAAAGGTCCAGTTACTTAGTGAAAAGCTTATCAATAATCATATTTTTTTTTCTTTTCATTTTATCACACACACACACACTATATATATATGCCAAAGTATCCATCTAATAAATCATCCAGTTTCACTCAAAATATAGAAACAAACACATCAAACTTCATGTCATACCCCACAAATTATGTGTTAATGTGCTTGTGTAAAATCAGATCAAACATGTGAATTCTCAACTGCCCTAAGCAAGTAACCAAACTGAAAAACTCAATTATCAGATCATGTGTTCAAAATTTTAAGCTCACCAATGAAATCAAATCACAATTCTTAAGATCAACGAAAATTTTAAGGCAAACATGAACATTCATTTTTTTTTTTTTTTCAAAAGTAAAACAAGGAAATTTTTTTTATTATTTTTTTTTCATAAACAATAAAAAAAATAAAATAAAATAGAACTGGGAAAAAGTGTGTGTAAAGTGTCTCCCATACCCCCAAACTTAAATTACACATTGTCCCCAATGTCTCCATAACATGGAAAGAATTTACCCGAGAGATGGACGAACTGTTAGGAATAGTATGGCTCATAGCACACCCCCAAACTTGAATTGAAGCACACTTGTCCCTGCAAATTAAACATTAAAACAAATAAAACAAAACAAAAACAAAACAAAAAAAAACATAAAGATAAATTGAAAAACAAATAGAAAATAATAGGATAAACTATGGGGTGCCTCCCATGAACGCTAAGTTTAACGTCTTCAGCCAAACGGTTGTTCTTCCTTCATTCTCTTATTTCTGTCCTGAAGAAGTGGCTCCAGGACTGGGTATTGTTTGGGATGAAAATCCACTCTGTTTCCTTTAACTCAGCTCCTTAGCCATTTGCCCCATTTGGACTTCCAATCTTTGCATAGCTTGCTCGGTTCTTTGTATTGCTTGATCGGTTTTTGCATTGATTTGTCTTTGATCATTCATGAATTCCCTTTGTGTGGTTGCCAAGGTGCGTACCATACTTTCCAAGTCATTTGGCTTTGATTCTTGGCTTGTTTGGCTTGCTTGTTGGTAGTTCCTCTGCTGCCCTTGATGGTTCAGAGTATTCTGACTATTACTCCATGAGAAATTAGGGTGGTTTCGCCACCCTGAATTGTAGGTGTTGGAGTAGATTATTCTTGGGAGGATAGTTGTTTTGTCCCCACATAATTCACTTGCTCTTAATCTGTAGATGAGTAAAAGGGGCAAGTCTCAGTAGTATGATCAAAATGAGAACATAAAGCACATACCTGAGGTTGCATGGCTTTGACAATCATATCCAGTTTTCTTTCCATAACAGCTATCTGATTTGAGGGTCCACCACTCAGATTCACTTCATACATGCCCTTGCTCTTTACTCCTTGCCTCCCTTTGGATGAGAATTGTTGGGAGTGTCTACTTAATGTCTCAAAAAGCTCTATTGCTTCTTCACTGCTCTTTTCCATCAACACACCTCCACACATTGAATCAACAATACCCTTGTTAATATTATTTAAACCTTCATAAAAAGCTTGTACCTGGTCATCTTGAGGCATGTTGTGATGTGGACACTTAAGAAGCAGCGTATTGAAGTGGTCCCATGCATCAAAGAATAGATCTCCATCTCTTTGTTGGAAGGATTGAATCTCCCTTCTAAGCTGTCTTGTCTTTTGAGTGGGGAAGAACTTCTTTAGGAACTTGCTAGACAACTCTTCCCAAGTATGAATAGATTCTGTAGGCAAAGAATTATACCACAACTTAGCATTGTCTTTTAAGGAAAACGGGAATAAGACTAACATGAGCCTTTCCGGAGTTAGGCCTTGAACATGTTGGAGTTTGCAGAGATCAAAGAATTCCTTAAGATGCAAGTTAGGATCTTCAGCAGCTGTGCCCCTGAAGTGAGTTAATGCATTGAGTATCTGCGGGGATATATAATAATTGCCTTCCACCTCCGGTTGATATGCTATGCATGATGGCTGGTTGAGGTTTTTCGGGATGAAAGCCTGCTTCATGGGCCTTCGCACTGGTTGTGGATTCTCTGGCAGCTGTTACACTGTTTCCACAACCTCTTCTTCGTCTTCCATGTCGGAATTGTCTTTATAACCTTGTCGAATGGTCCTCACAATTTCTAGATCAAGTGGAAAGATGGTTGAGGCTTGAGATCAACGACCTTGCATAAGAAGATTTTTTTTCCTTGGAGTCACAGCAACTTCAGTACCACTGTGCGCAAGTCCTTTGGAATTGCGCTCGATCGCAGGTCAGTGCACTCGATCGCAGTAACAGAATGTCGAGTGCTTCAAGCTGTAACAGAACAAAAACAAAGACATAATTGGAACACACAAAAAAAAAAATTATTATTATTATTATTTTTTATTTTTTATTTTTTTTATTATTATTATAATTATTATTTTAATAAAATAGAAATTAAAACTAAAATAATAGAAAATAAAAATATAAACAATAAATAAAAAAAATAAAGGCAAAATTGAAATCAGCACCTTCAGTATTTTGGTCTGGATGCTCCCTAGAACTGCGCTCGATCGCAGGTTAGTACGCTCGATCGCACGCGGCCTGCGCTCGATCGTAGTAACAGAATGCAGGTCCGCAAACTGAAACAGAGAACAGGAAAATTAAGAAAAACGGAAAATATTTTTGATTTTTGATAAAACAGAATTAAAAATTAAAACAACAAAACTAAAGAAAATTAATTCTAAACAAAATTTGTCACAATCCCCGGCAACGGCGCCAAAAACTTGTTGTGCCAAATACCCACCTAAATTAATAGACAAATAATTGTATCTTTTACCCGCAAGTGCACGAGGTCAACATAGTAGTATAATGTCCAAGTACGGGGTCATTCCCACGAGGATTGGTAAATTATGTTTAGAAGTAATTTCCTATTTAATTAATAGATAAAACTTAATTGTCACAATTGTGTTAAAATAAAATAAAATATAAACAAAAACTAAAAAGGATTAAGGTTTTGACATCCACCACTAATCAGACTAATTAAGATAACAATATGCCAATGCACCAATTATACCGGTATATCTAATGTTTGTCAACCTAAGGGCATGGATGTCTACTCCTTAAGCTATTGATTTCCCTAAGCAAGGTATTAGGCATGGGTGTCTACTCTAATTCTTTTCTTTCTTAAAGGATTTAGCATGGGTCTCTACTAAATTGTTCTTTAAGAAAGCATAAAATTATGAAAATCGACAAACACACGAGGCCTAGGGCATAGGTGTCTACTCTCAGTTCCCCATGTTGATTAACCCAAGAACCCGGCATGCATATCTTTTGTTACTCTTGTTAAACCCAAGACTCGGTCATCCAAATTGATTTAACTAACTAGTCCATACCACATGTAAATGTTGGCCAGACAAACACATGCGAGGAATACAAGATAACATGTATTAATCAAGTTAAATACACCAATATATAATTGTAGTAAAGGCGCCAATATTGCAATCATAAATAGACATGATTAGGGCTTCAATCTAGCCCTAAATAAAATATAAACTACATAATAAAAATAAAAGGTGGAAGAGAAGAAAACCCAAACTCCTTTTGATTCAGCCTTCAGTTCCTTTCCAAAGCTTGTGCCTCTTTTCTCCTCACCTATTCCTAGAGGCTAAGAGGTCTATTTATAGGCTTTAGAAGTCCTTGTTACACTAATAAACCTAGGAAATTCATAGGGTTTTACTCCTATTACAAGAGGAAGTTGGAAAACCCTAATATGGAAAGAATTACAATCTAGCCGCACTCTTGATGTGTCACATGCGCCCGAGTGCAATCTATCGCAATCCGTGTGCGCTCGATCGCATGTCAGCGATCGAGCCTCTTCTATTGTGAGCTCGATCGCGGATGGCCGATTCACTGCTTGTCTTCTCTGGTAGTGTGCTCGATCGCAGGATCACACTATCAAGGGCTCCAACTTTTCCTGATTTCTCTCTTTGAGCCCAAAGCTTCCAGATTTACTTCATTTTCTTCCAAAAGCCTACAAAAGCATGGAAAACACTAAAAGGAACTAAAATAACACAAATTAACAATATTAAGGAATTAACACACATAAGTTTAAGGGCTAAAATATGGATATTTTGGCACTTAACACACCCCCCAAACTTATATATTGCTAGTCCCTTAGCAATACAAACTAAAAGCAAAATGAAAAACAGAAAACAAAAAGATAAATCCATCTTTCGTGGGATGTACGATTGCATTTAGCATATGCAACAAGTCTTTTAAACCCCTAGGAATTCCCTAGAGGACGAGTTAAGTCTCGTGAGGGTTTTTCAGGAATGTTACCCACAAACATCATGCAAGAGTTCATGTTATTCAAAATTCAAGTATCACTCAAAACTATGATTATCATTCCTTAGCAAGCTTAAAAAGATAAACTCCATCTTCACAATGAATTGGAATTTTAAAATTTAATTACTGACAAAAGACATGCTAAGGCATCACAAGTTCGAAATAGTGTAAAGTGAACTAGCACATAAATATGAAGCTTGCAATTATTTTCAATGTGCAATGTCTCAATATCTCATAGTTCACTGAAATCCCTATTAGAATGAATAACAATGGCATATTTTTCTTTTTTTCTTATTTTATTTTTTGGTCAGGTTGTGCTATGGCATATTGTTCCCTTAAGATCGATCGCACTTGCGATCGAGCGCACAATGGCTGCAATCGATCGCACCCGTGCGCTGGAGAACAAAGAGCTACGGCCAGACTCCCTTTCCTTCCATATTAGGGTTTTTTAAGTCTCACTCGTAATAGGACTAAAACCCTATGAATTTTCTAGGTTTACTAGTGTAACAAGGACTTCTAAAGCCCTATAAATAGACCTCTAAACCTTGAGAATAATCATCCTGGAAAGACACAACTTTGGGGAGAGGAATTAGAGGCTACTTTTCGGTTCTTTCTTTCCCTTTCTTTTTAGTTTTATTTTCATTATGTGTAACTAACTCTTTAGGAGGGCTAGATTGAAGACCTAATTATGCTTATTAATATTTAAATATTGGCACCTTTGTGATAATCATATTGTGTTGCATAACTTGATTAATTCCTGTTTTCTTGAATTCCTAATATGTATGTGGTTGGCCATTATATGCATACAGTATGGACTAATTAATTAAATCAATTTGGATGATCGAGTCCTGGGTTTAATAAGAGAAACAAAATAAATCCACACCAGGTTCTTGGGTTAATTAACATGGGGAACCGAGAGTAGACACCCATGCCCTAGGCCTCATGTGTTTGTCGATTTTCACAGATTTATACTTTCTTAAAGAACAACTTAGTAAACACCCATGCTAAATCCTTTAAGAAAGAAAAGAATTAGAGTAGACACCCAAGCCTAATTCATTGCTTTGAAAAATCAATAGCTTAAGGAGTAGACACCCATACCCTTAGGTTGGCAAACATTAAGTATTCATAATATGATTGGATCATTGGCATATTGTTATATTATCTAAGTATGATTTGTGGTGGATAATGCCCTACCTTTATCTTTATCTTTATCTTTATCTTTATTTCTTTTCCTTAGTATTGATATCAATCTCATGACAATTTTGATATTTTAATTAATTCTAAATAAAATCAACAATCCTCATGGGATCGATCTCGTACTTGTTGCACTATACTATCATTTGATCTTGTGCACTGGCGAGTAAAACGTACTAAATAACATCTAATTTAGGCAGTATTTGGCACAACATATCTCCGACTTTGACCGTATGAAGTGTTCCTGACCATTATCATATGGAGTGTTCCCGGCCTCAATTGTCTGGTTCATGGGTATTCTTATCTTCTTGTCTTGTTTTCTGTCAAGGGTTGTCCTCGTGTTTAGCCTAGTTTTGGGTTTGCGCCCTTCTTGTTTTTTGTCAAGGGTTTTCTCCCCGTTTATCTAAGTCCAGAGTCCGCACCCTTCTTGTTTTTTGTCAATGGTTTTCTCCACGTTTAATTGAGTCCATGGTTTGCACCATTCTTGTTTTTTATTGTTAAGTGCTAAAATATTCATATTTTTAGCCCTTAACTTACATGTTTTAATCCTTTAGTTTTAGTTAATTTATGTCATTTTAGCTCCTTTATGCGTTTGCCCTGATTTTGTAGGTCATTAGAACAAAAAGAAGCAATCTCAGAAGTTTTGGACTTAAAAGAGCAATTTTGGGAAATTGGAAGGCTCTGGTAGTGTGATCAATCGCAGCGGAGCTGTAATCGAGCGAACTACAAGCGAGGACCACAACGAGCAAGGCATCCGTGATCGAGCACCAGCACACAAGGATCGATATCGATCGCATACAGGCTGCAACCAAGCGTACCCGTGCGTGATGGCCAAGTCAGCCACCAGTCTTGTAATGGAAAGTTTAACTTCTAGGGTTTTGTAATTTTGTGCGAACTAGGGCTCAAACCCTATGATTTCTAGGGTTTCTAGAGTATTCATAAGGCCTATAAATAGTCCTTTAAGCCTCTAAAATATACACACTTTTCAACGAGAAGAATTGCAGCTCTTCAAGTTCAAGTTTCGGGTTTATTGTTTTCCTTTCTTTTATTTTATTTTATGAAGATGTTTATCATCAAACTTTTATTTAGTAGGGCTAGATTGAAGCCCCAGTTATGTTTAGTTAATATTCAATATTGGCGCCCTTGTGATGATCATGTTATGATATTTAACTTGATTAATTCCTATTTTCATGAATTCCTCATATGTGTGTGCCTGATCAACATATGCATGCGGTATAGACTAGTTAGTTAAACCAATTTGAATGACAAAGTCCTGGGTTTAATAAAAGTAACAAAAGAAATCCACACCGAGTTCTTAGGTTAGTCAACATGGGGAATCGAGATTATACACCCATGCCCTAGGCCTCATGTGTTTGTCGATTTTCACAGAATATATGCTTTCTTAAAGAACAACTTGGTATACACCCATGCTAAATCCTTTAAGAAAGAAAAGAGTTAGAGTATACACTCATTCCTAACTCATTGCTTAGGAAAATCTATAGCTTAAGGAGTATACACCCATGCCCTTAGGTTGACAAACATTAGATATACATAAAATGATCAAAACATTGGCATATTGATATATTATCTAAATATAACTAGTGGTGGATATCAAAGCCCTACATTTTTATTATCATCAAATCAAAATTCAATCTTTGTCTTGTTTTACTTTTGGAATTAATTTTAAGCAAAATTAGCAATCCTCGTGGGAATGACCCCGTACTTACACTTTATACTACCATGTTGGCCTCATGCACTTGTGGGTAAAATATACAATTATTTGCCTCTTAATTTAGGTAGATATTTGTAACAACAAGTTTTTGGCGCCGTTGCCGGGGGATTGCGGTGAATTTTGTTTAGAATTATTTTCCTTTAGTTGTGAATTTTCAATTTTAAATTTTGTTTTTATCAAAAATCAAAAATATTTTCCATTTTTCTTAACTTTTTCTGTTTTCTGTTTCAGGTTTGTAGACTTGCATTCTGTTACTGCGATCGAACGTTAGCTGAGTGCGATCGAGCACACTAATTTGTGATTGAGCGTAGTTCCAGGGAGCATCCGGACCAACAGCACTGAAGCTGCTTTGATTGAAGAAGCAATTCAATTGATGCAAGGTCGTCGATCTCAAGATTCAACCGTCATTCCACTCAATCCCAAAATAGAGCGGACAATTCGACAAAGACCTAGAGACAAAGAAGAAAAGGAAGAAATTGAGAATACAATGGAGGATTTGCAAGAAAACCCACCAATAGTGCCAAGACCACCAGAGGCAAATCCACCACCGATGCAGAGACCGATGAAGCAGGCGTTCGTCCCAACGAACCTCAATCAACCATCATGCATAGCATATCAACAGGAGGTGGAAGGCAACTATTATATTTCTCCTCAAATCCTCAATGCATTGACTCACTTCAGGGGCATAGCTACTGAGGATCCTAACTTGCATCTTAAGGAGATCTTTGATTTATGCAAGCTGCAGCACATACAAGGCCTAACTCCAGAGAGACTCAGGTTAGTCCTCTTTCCCTTCTCTTTGAAAGATGATGCTAAACTGTGGTATAATTCTTTGCCGACATATTCTATCCACACTTGGGAAGAATTAGCCACCAAGTTTCTGAATAAGTTTTTCCCAGCTCAAAAGACAAGACAGCTTAAAATGGAACTTCAGATGTTTCAACAAAGAGATGGAGATGTTTTCTATGAGGCATGGGATCACATTAATTCACTGCTTCTAAAGTGCCCACATCACAACATCCCTCAAGATGATCAGGTACAAATTTTCTATGAAGGTTTAGATGATACTAACAAAGGTATGGTTGATTCAGCTTGTGGAGGAGCACTTATGGAAAAGAGTAGTGAGGAAGCACTAGAGCTTTTTGAAACACTAAGTGAGCATTCCCAACAATTCTGCTCTAGAGGAAGGCGAGGAGTAAAAAGCAAAGGCATGTATGAAGTGAACTTCAATGGGGGATCTCCAAATCAGATGGCTGTTGTGGAAAAGAAGTTATATATGATTGTTAAAGCCATGACTACTCAGAACATCTCACATGTTCAAAAGGACACACCCATCCAGGTATGTGCTATATGTTCCCATTTAGATCACTCTATTAAGGCATGTCCTTTATCTCCTTTTGCAGAGCAAGAAGAGGTGAATTATGTGGGACAAAACAATTACCCCCACAAGAACAATCCGTACTCCAACACCTACAATCCAAGGTGGTGCAACCATCCCAGTTTCTCTTGGAGTGACAATCAAGGACAGTAGAAGGGTCCCCAACAAGCAAGCCAACCAACTCAAGAGTCAAAGTTGAACCAACGGGAGAGTATGATACACACCCTGGTGACTTCACAACAGCAATTTATGACTGATCAAAAACAATCCAATGCTAAGCATGAGTAGTCCATTCAAAGGACCGAGCAAGATATCGAAAGACTGGAAGTGCAAATGGGGCAACTGGCGAAGGAGCTGAGTGAAAGAAAGTAGGTAGAATTTCTAGCCCAGACAATACCCAATCCAGGGGGTCACCAGCAGTTGAAAGCAGTCATAGTTCTCAGGAATGGCAAGGTCATAGGAACTGAAGAGCCACCTCAAACATCTCCAGATGAAGCATCAACTTCTAAGGTAATCAAAATGGAGAAGGTAAATGCACCACCCTTCCCTCAAAGGTTAGCCAAACCAAAGAAAGAAAAGCAATTTATGGATATCTTTGAGACCTTGAGGAAAGTAGAAATCAATATTCCTTTATTAGATGCAATTAAGCTGATTCCTTCATATGCTAAATTTTTAAAGGATTGTTGCACTAACAAAAGAAGGTTTCAGGAGCATAAGACAATGGCCCTAACAGAAGAGGTAAGTGCAGTTTTGCTAAGAAAATTACCACCAAAGCTAACAGATCCGGGTAGTTTTACCATTCCTTGCAGGATAGGAGACCATCATTTTGAGCATGCATTGCTGGATCTGAGAGCAGAGGTCAATTTGCTGCCTTCCACGGTATATGAAAAGCTGGGTTTGGGGGATCTTTAACCAACCTCTGTCACCTTGCAATTGGCAAACAAAAGTATCAAAAGACCAAGAGGTATACTCGAGGATGTGTTGGAAAAGGTAGGTACATTTATTTTACCTGCTAATTTCATCGTGTTAGATGTGGAAGAATCTCCTATGCCATCTGATGTGGTATTTTTGTGACCGAAAATATCAATTATAAAAATAACCACTCACAATAGGACGAATCTTTGTAGGATACGGCTATAGAGAGGGTGTCGAACCTCAAAGACTGCAGGGGTTTTATTATCAAAATTTAAAAGATTAAAATTAACTTAATTGAAAAGAGATTTGTTTTGATTTTCTTTAAAACTAACGTCCATGAAAATAAAAGAGATTTAAAATAAGAGAGAGAGTGTAGGGTATTGACTTCACCTCTATCCACACAACAATGGCTAATTATAATTATTCCCAGAAATTTATTCTATACATGTTATAAATAAACAAGAAACTACTTTATTAAAGAATAAGCATAATCTATCTTCGGTTGGCACGGATCGTCCACCTAACCACTAAGATGCGGTACGACCCGTCTTCCCTAGGTATAAATTATCAAATTCTTTAAAAGGATACATACAATCAATGAATAAGTGTAACCCATCTTCGGTTGGCACGGATTGTCTACCTAAATTACACTAAACTAGGGTGTAGTACAATCCGTCTTCCCTAGGCATGGCCTATCAAATCCTATTGATCATATGTCAATTAAACCCATTGTATAACCATCATCCTCATAATCACAGAAAACAAGAATGATTTGATTTAAATAAAAGTAAAATACTTTCTAAGACAAGAGAAGAATTTCACAAATATTGATATTGGAATTTAAGAACAATTGCATTTAATAATTAAGAACATAAATCAATTGTAGCAATCCTCAGAGTTATACAATTAACATGCATAAATTGAAAATCTAGAAAGTAAATACAATCAAACCATTGTGCTTGGATAGGGTTACATCAACACCCTATTACAGAATTAGCCGCTCATCGGGGTGCTAGGATGGCCTCCTGCCATGGATTATCTCCTCTTCAACTTGTCAAGCCTCCAAGAAGATTTTTGTATCTAAAACTAAGCACACCTTCTCTTGAAGGTTAAGGGTATATTTATAAGGAGCAAGCCAGTCCTAGAAGCCCTAGGAAACCTAGAAATTTCGGAGATTTAAGTCCAAGTCCAATTAGGATAAAGAAAACCTAAGTCCAAATCGGAATAGGATTCGCCCAGAATTGCATTCCTATCTTACGGGGCGATTTTGGCATTGCGGCGCTCCGAATTAGGAAAATACTATTTCACAATGATTTGGAGAAATTTGAGTTAGCTTTCCAGTGCCGCATGAATCACCTCAATCGGATATTTGAACTGAAAGTTATGGCTAAAATACCGAGACATATGCAAAATCCAAATTTGAATCCAATCCGATTTTGACTCCAATTTGAAAAATTTCGAATTAATCATTTTCTTTATTTGATTTAAACTTAACCATGATTGGTTAAGTTTAACCATATCTTCTAGATCTTCTCAGAGTGTGCTTTTAAGCCCAAAATCAATGGAATTAATTGCATCTTGATTTATAACCTGAAAACACAAAAACAAAACAAAATCAAACAAATAACAATGCTAAGGAATTAACATATGCAAATTAAGGGGCTTGAATGTGCAATATTCGACGCTTATCACCATCACCCTTGCCGATCATCTTAGGAAGACCCTTTATAAGAACTGCTAATACTACAATAGGTGTAAAAAAGGGTACTGTAAGTATGAAGGTGAATGGTGAGATAATAGAATTCAAAATATTTGATGCAATGAAATTACCTTATGATGATTTAGAGTGTCTTGATGTTTGTATAATCCAAAGTATTAGTGAGCCAGTTTTACAAGAAGAACATAAAGATCCATTGGAGGCCACCCTCACCCATAGTCTCACAAGACAGAACATTGAGCCAGAACCTGCAGATGTTACTGATGACATCATTGAAATAATACACCTCCTTGAGGCCTCTCCAAAATATTCAAGTAAGTACACTCCTTCCTTTGAAATTCTTGAGCCTACTAATACTTCTCTTGTCCCTTCTATTGTCCAGGCACCAAAGCTGGAATTGAAGCAATTGCCAAAACACCTAACATATGCCTACTTATGAGAGAACAAGACACTACCGGTCATAATTACTGCAAATCTGAGTTGTGGGGAAGAAGAAAAGCTATTGAGAGTTCTTAGAGAGCACAAAACTGCTTTAGGGTGGACCATTGCTGACATCAAGGGAATAAGTCCAGCCAAGTGCATGCATCAAATCTTCCTTGAAGACAAGTCAAAGCCAACCAGGGATGCACAAAGAAGACTCAATCCACACATGAAGGAGGTAGTTAAGGCAGAGGTATTAAAACTACTAGATGTGGGTATTATTTATCCCATCTCAGACAGTAAACGGGTCACTCCAGTCTAGGCATTTCCAAAAAAGAATGGGATCACAGTGGTGAAGAATGAAGATGAAGAGTTGATACCTACAAGAATAACCACTGGTTGGAGGGTATGCATTGATTACAGAAAGCTGAACAAGGTAACAAGAAAATATCATTTTCCATTACCCTTCATTGATCAAATGCTAGAGAGGTTAGCTGGCTACGGCTACTACTGTTTCTTGGATGGGTACAGTGGCTATAATCAGATTGCAATAGCACCAGAGGATCAAGAGACTACCATCTTCACATGTCCTTTTGTCACATTCGCCTACAGAAAGATGCCATTTGGATTATGCAATGCTCCAGCTACATTCCAAAGATGCAAGATGAGCATTTTTTCAGATATGGTGGAGAAGTCCCTTGAGGTATTTATGGATGACTTTAGTGTTTTTGGATCTAGTTTCGATGAATGCCTCAACCATTTGAAGAATGTTCTCAAGAGATGTGAAGAATGCAACCTAGTGCTCAATTGGGAAAAATGCCACTTCATGGTTCAACAAGGCATTGTATTAGGTCATGCTATTTCAAGCAAGGGCATTGAGGTGGATAAAGCTAAGATTGACATCATCTCCAAACTTTCCCCACCTCTGACAGTGAAGGGGGTAAGGAGTTTTCTTGGACACTCTGGGTTTTATAGAAGGTTCATCAAGAATTTCTCCAAAATCTCTAGACCCCTCTGTGCATTGCTAGGGAAGGAAGCCAAGTTTGAATGGACTGAAGAATGCATGACTGCCTTCAACACGCTAAAAAAGCTGCTCACATTTGCACCAATAATGCGGGCACCTGATTGGATTCTACCCTTTGAGCTCATGTGTGATGCCAATGACTTTGCCTTGGGAGCAGTCTTGGGTCAAAGTATCAATAAGGTACCCCATGCCATCTATTATGCTTCTAGAACATTGAATGATGCTCAGCTAAATTATTCTACCACTGAGAAAGAATTATTAGCTGTCATATTTGCTTTGGAGAAGTTTAGATCATACCTAATTGGTTCAAAAGTCATTATATTCACTGATCATGCTGCTTTGAGATCTTTGTTTGCCAAGAAAGATGCAAAACCTAGATTGATTAGATGGGTATTACTACTGCAAGAGTTTGACCTTGAGATTAGAGATAAGAAGGGCAGTGAAAATATGGTGGTAGATCACTTATCCAGACTACTCCATGAGGAGGAAAGAGATGAGCTCCCATTGAATGAAAACTTCTCAAATGAGCAGTTGTTTGCAGTTGATATCCAACTCCCATGGTATGCAGATATAGTGAATTATATAACTGCCAAGGTGTTTCCTCCAGGTATGTCTAGTCAAGAAAGGAAGAGGTTAATGTTTATATCTAGATAATAACATTGGGATGACCCCTATTTGTTCAAATTCTGCCATGATCAAATCATTAGAAGGTGTGTCCCAGAAGAAGAGCACTGGAGTATTTTGCAGCATTGTCATCAGTTTGCTTGTGGTGGACACTTTGGGGCCAAAAGAACAGCTCTTAAGGTATTACAAGCTGGTTTCTATTGGCATAATGTGTTTAAAGATGCTTTCTTGTTTTGCAGCTCTTGTGATAGATGCCAAAGGACAGGCAACATCTCATCCAGAAATCAAATGCCACTGCAAAATACTCAAGTGGTAGAGCTCTTCGATGTCTGGGGTATTGACTACATGGGACCATTTCCTAACTCATTCGGTTATTTATATATTCTTGTGGATGTGGATTATGTGTTTAAATGGGTCGAGGCTGTCCCCTCAAAGACTAATGATCACAAAGTGGTTGTGAAGTTTTTGCAAGAAAACACCTTTGCTAGATTTGGGACACCAAGGGCAATCATTAGTGATGGGGGAGCCACTTCAACAACTATGCCTTTGCCTCTGTGATAAAGAAGTATGGCATCGTTCATAAGGTTGGCACTCCATACCACCCCCAAACTAGTGGTCAAGTAGAGATCAGCAACAGAGAGATTAAAGGTATCCTTGAAAGGACAATGAATCCCAGTAGGAAGGATTGGTCACTACGCTTGACTGATGCACTATGGGCTTATAGGACTGCTTACCAGACACCTATCGGTATGTCTCCATATCGTTTGATTTTTGGAAAAGCATGTCATCTACCAGTGGAATTGGAACACAAAGCGAACTGGGCCATCAAGAAATTTAATTTTGATATGAAGCAACCTGGTGACAAAAGGAAGCTCCAACTAAATGAACTGGAGGAATTGAGGCGTGATGCATATGAGAATGCCAAGCTCTACAAGGACAGAACCAAAGCATACCATGACAAGCAACTGGTCAGGAAGGAGTTTCAAGTAGGACAGAAGGTATTGATCTATAATTCAAGATTGAAACTCTTCCCTGGGAAGCTTAAGACAAGATGGTCTGGACCTTGCATTGTTACACAAGTATTCCCTCATGGAGCTTTGGAGGTTCACAACTCACAGACAAATCAGTCATTCAAGGTCAATAGACACAGAGTCAAGCCATATCTTGAAGTAAAATTAGTACCAAGAGATGAAGATTTGGCACTCCAGTCCGTCCAACATGCAGCATCACCAACTGGAGCATCTTCTTCAGGACAGCATTGGGCAAGGACTACCGTCTGGCTGAAGACGTTAAACTTAGCGCTCATGGGAGGCACCCCATAGCTTATCTTGTTATTTTCTTTTTGTATGTTTCATTTAATCTTTTTATTTATCTTTAGTTTTGTTTCCTTTTACTTGTTTTTCGTGTTTTCTTCTTTTGCAGCAACAAGTGTGATGCACTTCAAGTTTGGGGGTGTGCTATAAGCCATGCTCTTCAAGACAATGTCGTCCATCTCCCGAGTACATTCTTTCCTTAATTTAGACACATTGGGGACAATGTGTCATTTAAGTTTGGGGGTATGGGCACACATGTTATTTACACACACTTTGTCTCAGTTTCATGTTATTTGTTTTGTTTTGTTTGTTTGTTTGTTTAAAAATAAAAAAATAAAAAATAAAATTATGCATGTTCATGTTTGCCCAAAAAATTTTAAGTTAATCTGAAAGAATTGTGGCTTGAATTCATCAATGACCTTAAAATTTTGAACACATGATCTGATGAGAAGAGTTTGATAGTTTTATTACTTGCTTAGGACAATTGAAAAATTACATGTTTGATCTGATCACACAAGCACATTAGCACATAATTTGTGAGGTATGACATGAGGTCTGATATGTGTGCTTCTGTATCTTGGGTGAATTGGATGATTTATTAGATGGACACTTTGGCATAAAAGAGCTATTTTGGGAAATTGGAAGGCTCTGGTAGTGCAATCAATCGCAGGGGAGCTGCGATCGAGCGAACTACAGGTGAGGACCACAACGCGCAAGGCATTTGCGATCGAGCGCCAGCACACAAGGATCGATCGTAGACCTGGGATCAATCGCATACGGGCTGCGATCAAGCGCACAAGTGCATGATGGCCAAGTCAGCCGCCAACCTTGTTATGCAAAGTTTAACTTTTAGGGTTTTGTAACTTTGTGCGAACTAAGGCTCAAACCCTATGATTTTAAGGGTTTCTAGAGTATTCCTAAAGCCTATAAATAGACCATTAAGCCTCTAGAATAGACACACTTTCCAATGAGAAGAATTGGAGCTCTTCAAGTTCAAGTTTCAGGTTTATTCTTTTCCTTTCTTTTATTTTATTTATGAAGATGTTTATCATCAAACTTTTATTTAGTAGGGCTAGATTGAAGCCCTAGTTATGTTTAGTTAATTATCAATATTGGCGCCCTTGTGATGATCATGTTGTGATATTTAACTTGATTAATTCCTGTTTTTATGAATTCCTCATATGTGTGTGCCTGATCAACATATGCATGTAGTATGGACTAGTTAGTTAAACCAATTTGGATGACCGAATCCTAAGTTTAATAAAAGTAACAAAAGAAATCCACACCGGGTTCTTGGGTTAATCAATAAAGGGAACCGGGAGTGTACACCATGCCCTAGGTCTCATGTGTTTGTCGATTTTTACTGACTATATGCTTTCTTAAAGAACAACTTAGTATACACCCATGCTAAATCCTTTAAGAAAGAAAAGAGTTAGAATATACACCCATGCCTAACTCGTTGCTTAGGAAAATCTATAGCTTAAGGAGTATACACCCATGCCCTTAGGTTGACAAACATTAGATATACATAACATGATCAAAACATTGGCATATTGATATATTATCTAAATATAACTAGTGGTGGATATCAAAGCCCTACCTTTTTATTATCATCAAATCAAATTTCAATCTTTGTCTTGTTTTACTTTTGGAATTAATTTTAAGCAAAATTAGCAATCCGCATGGGAATGACCCCGTACTTGTGCTATATACTACCATGTTGACCTCGTGCACTTGGGGTAAAACATACAATTATTTGCCTATTAATTTAGGTAGATATTTATAACAACGTTTGTCAAGGGTTTTCTCCCTGTTTAACTGAGTCCAGGGTTTGCACCCTTCTTCTTTTTTCTTTTTTCTTTTTTTTTTTTTTTTGTCAAGGGTTTCTCCCTGTTTAACTGAGTTAAGTGTTTGCACCCTTCTTGTTTTTTGTCAAGGGTTTTCTCCCCGTTTAACTGAGTCCAGGGTTCTCTCCCCTCTTATTTATTTTATTTTTTTTGGTCAAGGGTTTTCTCCCTGTTTAACTAAGTCCAGGGTTCACACCCCTCCTGTTTTTTTTTTTGTCAAGGGTTTTCTCCCGTTTTAACTGAGTCCAAGGTTTGCACCCTTCTTGTTCCGAGAGCGCCATTTTGTTCCTTTTCTGAGAGCATTGCTCAACTTTGTTTCCGAGAGTATTACCATGTTCGAAGCTTTTTCCATGGGTTATCTCCCTTTCCTCCCTGCGAGATAAGAAGCTCGTCATTAGGCCCGGTGGTCAATTTGACCAAGGGTTCTCCAATGCTCAACACAGTTTTTATTTATAAGTTGATAATATGAAAAAACGGAATAAAAGAAATTACAGAAATCTTAAAATTACTGATAATACTTCTTCAAGTGGTCCGCATTCCATGGTCTCGGCAGTGGTCTTCCTTCCACATCTTGTAGATAGTATGCTCCTTGCCGATGACTTCGGACGACCTTATAGGGTCCTTCCCATGTTGGTCCAAGCATGCCTTCTACTGGATCCCAGGCTACTATGCTGGCTTTCCTCAAAACCCAGTCGCCTATCTTGAATTGTTTGGGTTTGACTCTCTTCTTGAAGTATCTGGTTGTTCGTTGTTGGTAGGCAGCCATAGTTTTTTGCGCTTCATCCCTCTTTTCTTGCAATAGATCCAAACTCAACTTCATTCCTTCTTCATTCAAATCTGAGTTGTAGTGCTTTACTCAGAAGATGACGGATCCGACTTCGACGGGAATTAATGCTTCAGACCTGAAAGCAAAGAGAATGGGGTTCCTCCCGTCGGAGTTCGAATGGTCTTTCGATATGACCACAATACTTCTGGAAGAAATTCCATTCATGCTCCTTTCTTGTCCTCCAACTTCTTTTTCGGCATTTTCATTAGGGTCTTGTTTGTAGCCTGCACTTGACCATTTGCCTATGGGTGCCCCAGGGACGAAAAATAATTCCTTATGTGCACTTCAGTGCACTAGCTTTGAAATGGCTCGTAATCAAACTATTTGCCATTGTCGGTTACGAATGCATGAAGGATCCCATATCTACACACCACAGATTTCCAAAGGATGTTCCTTACGTTCCAGATGGTTATGGTTGCCAAAGCCTCGGCTTCTACCCATTTTGTGAAGTAATCTACAGCAACTACAACAAATCTGTAACCTCCTTTTCCTGTGGGTAAGGGTGCCACGAGGTCTACCCCCAATTGCGCAAAAGGCCATGGCGCTAACACCGAGCTTAATTCCTCTGGAGGGTTGGTAGTCAGTTTGTCAAATCATTGGCATTTATTGCAACGTTTCACCACTTCACTGAAATATTTGCTCATGCCGGGCTTGTAATACCCTGCTTGGACAGCCTTATGAGCTAGCATTCTTCCTTCGGAGTGACTACCGCAGATACCTTCATGAATTTCTCTTAGCACAAAAGAGGCATCGGCTTTGTATAGGCATTTAAGTAGAGGCAGAGTGTACCCTCTTCTGTATAGAATTTCGACGATCAGTGTATACCGGGCTGCTTGGATATGTATTTTTCAAGCCAATTTGTTGTCAGAAGGCAGTTTCCCTTCTCTTAGTAATTGCATTATATCGCCACTCCATTCTGGGTCTCCCTGTTCTTCAACACATGCCACCTGAGCTATCCAGGTGATTGAAGGCTCAGAAAGTTCTTGGACTGGGTGGCACCTTTGAGAATGTTATCTTGTCAAAAAAATTGATAGCTTCCTTCACTTTTGTTAGGTATTGCTTTATTTTGTCTCCTCAGGCCTTATATTCCCCTTTGATGTGCTCGACCAGCACTTGTAATCGCTTCTGATCTCTAAGCTCTTTATTCCCATCTCCCGAGCCATATTCAGTCCAGCAATGACGGCTTCGTATTCTGCTTCATTGTTGGTGGTGGTGAATTTCAGCCGTATTGCTGCTTCACATTCTTCTCCACTGGGTCCTTTGAGCACGACATCGACCCCACTGTATTTTCGGGTTGAGGACCTGTCTACACATGCCACCCATGTTTCTTCTTGGGGTAATTCTTCCTCTTCCGAAAAGTTGCAAAACTCGACTAAGAAGTCAACCAACACTTGTCCCTTCACAAATGTTTTCGGATGGAATTCTATGTCAAATTCCCCGAGTTCGATTGCCCAATCGACCAATCTTCCTGACAAATCTGGTTTCTGCAGAATCTTCCTTAGAAGGTGTTGGGTTAATACTTTGATAGTGTGCGCTTGGAAGTATGGCCTCAATCTTCGAGCTGAAGTTACTAAGGCGAAGGCTAGCTTCTCGATCCGAGGATACCATTATTCTACTCCTTGTCGGGCCTTGCTAGTGAAGTACACGGGCTTCTTTACCTCTGCTCTTCTCGGATCACTGCTGAGCTTATCGCCAATGGGGATACTGCCAAATACAAGTATAAAGCTTCTCCTTCTACCGGTTGACTCAGCAGTGGTGGACTTACTAGGTATTCTTTTAATTCCTGGAGTGCTTTGTCACAGTCCGAGTTCCAAGAAAAGCTTTTTTCAAAATTTTAAAGAATGGAAGGCATTTATCAGTTGACCTAGAGATAAACCATTTAATGTCGCGATTCTCCCGGTAAGCTGTTGCAACTGCTTTGTGTTCTGGGGAGCTTGCATCTCTAGGACTACCATTATCTTCTAAGGATTGGCCTCTATACCTCTTCTCGAGATGATGAATCCAAGGAACTTTCCTGATGACATGCCGAACGCACATTTAGAATGATTGAGCTTCATTCTGTAATGCCTTAAAATGTCGAACGCCTCTTATAAATCGGTGATGTGACTGGCTGCCCGTATGCTTTCCACCAGCATGTCGTCTACATACACTTTCATATTCTGCCCGATTTGTTCCCGGAACATCTTGTTGACCAATCTCGAGTATGTGGCTCCCGCATTTTTCAATCCGAAGGGCATTACACGGTAACAGTACAAATCTGTATCGGTCATGAAGGCGGTCTTTTCCTAATCCTGCTTGTGTATGGATATCTGGTTATATCCTGATAATGCATCCATGAAACTCAAGAGTTCATGTCTAGAGGTTGAATCCACAAGCAAGTCTATCAGTTGTAGTGGGTAGCTATCTTTGGGGCATGCTTTGATCAAATCAATGAAGTCAACACACATCCTCTATTTCCCATTGGATTTCTTCACCAATACCATATTGGCTAGCCAAGTTGTATATTGAACTTCTTTGATAAACCCGACTTCGGATAGCTTCTTGACTTCTTTGGCTACTGCCTCGCTTATCTTGGCAGAGTATCCTCTTTGTCTTTGTTGCGCAGGTTTGTAGCTTGGATCAGAATTTAGCTTGTGCACCATCACCGAGGGTGATGTCCCCAGCATGCCTTTGTGGCTCCATGCGAACACGTCACTGTTTCTTCAAAGGAAAGATACGAGTTCCTCCTTCATCATTAGGTATAGTTGAGAGCCAACCTTGACATTTCTGTTCGGCTCACCAACCGAGAATTCTTCCAAATCTTTGACCAGCTCATCGCCCTGTAATTGATATCTTCTTCCTTCTTGGCTAGTTCCTAGGATCGATTTCTCGGAACATTCCTTCATAGAAATGTTGTAGCATTGCTGGGCAACTCGTTGTTCTCCTCTTACTTCTCCAACTCCATTGTCCGTTGGAAACTTCATCTTGAGGTGCGGAGTCGAGGTGTTAGCTTTAAGCTCGTTAAGAGTTATCCTTCCTATAATTGCGTTGTAAGCTAATGGTCGGTCGACCAGCAGGAAATGTACCATTACTAAGGCTTATCTCGAGTATAAATTGGCCGTGACTTGCAATTCGATCGACCCGATCGATTGTACTTGTTCTCCTGTGAATCCCAGTAGGGGCAACTGGTCGGAACAACCTTCTCCTGTCCAGTTTCAATTTTTTAAATGCAGAACAATACAAAATGTCTGCCGAGCTCCCATTATCTACCAAAATGCGATGGATGTTGTGATTTGCCACAATTAGTGTGACTACCAAGGCATCCGTGTGTGGGAGTGACATGCCTGCATAATCATCATCGGAGAATCCGATCATCATTGAGTTCTTCTTGGTCTATTTCATTGGTCTTTCTGTGGCATATGACTTCCTTGCCCTCCGTGATTCACCTCCCCTTGCAAAACCACCGATAATAGTATGAATCTTCGGGGCAGTTGCTTGGTTTTGAGGTTCTCGGACGTGGCGTGCAAATTCCCACCTAGGTTTGTCCTGCCTTCCTCTATCTTCCCAAGGATGTCTACTCCTACCCCTGTGATTTTTCGCTGGACTTCTACTTCTATACCGTTCCTACTGTCGGTGGCTCCATGGGTTTTGGTAACTCACTTCTCGGACGTAGTTCTCTCTATTGGCGACCATTCCTCTCTGATCCCCCAGAAACCGAACTAGCTTGTTGTTCTTAATGACCTTCTTGATAATGAGTCTCAAAGCTAGACAACCCCCCGTGTGATGACCGTTTGCCTCGTGGAATTTGCAATATTGATCTGGTGTTGAGAAGGCGGAACTCCCACTATTCTGAAAGGTCTTTGGTATTCTAGGTCTTTTTTGATTTCCATCAAGACATCGAAAATGTTGGCATTGAGTGGAGTGAAGTCATAGTCATTGAACCTTTTCTTGAAAGGCTTTGGCTCATCCATCCTTCGGTGATCCTTCTTCTTATCTTTGAACTTCTTAGGCAACTTCCGAGCTGATCTCATCTCCTTGAAAGTTTCTTCTTCATTGATGAACTCCTCTACCTTGTCTAGCATGTCCTGGAGGTTGTCAAGCTATCTACGTGCAAGTTTTCTCATCATCGGCTCCTCGGGAGAGATACCTTGGTAGATGGCGGAAAATATCACACCATCAGTAGGGTCTTCCACCTTCAATTTCTCCAGATTGAACCGGATCATAAACTCTTTCAGGCTTTCTCCTTTCATTGATGGAGTGTCAGGAGATACCCGGAAGGCTTCTTCCTTTCTTGGAACCCTAAGAATTGAGTCATAAAGATCCACGCAAGATCTTCAAAGGTGCTTATGGAATTGGGCATTAAGCCCCTGAACCATTCTCTAGCATTCCCTAAGAGGGCCATAGGGAAGGCCCTGCATGCTATCTCTTCAAGCGTTGCGTGGAGCCCCAGATGCATCCTGTAATTCTCCAAATGCTTGGTTGGGTCCTCGACTCCATTATAGCTCAAAATCTGAGGCACTTTGAATTTATTGGGGAGTTGATGGCCAGTCACCTGTTTGGTGAATGGCATTTCCGTCCACAAAAAGAGCTTGTTGACTACAGCGGCTTTGTGCTTTTCCTTCTGCTCTATAGCAACGCATCTCATAGCTAATTCCGCCAAGGCTTTGTTGACCTCACTCTGCGGATTTACCACCGATTGATCTTGATGGCCAGTCAATGGTTGACCTTTTTCAGACTCCACCATTCTTTATGAATTTTCCTTCTGATTATTGTCTTGAGGATCATCTCCGTGCTAGTGATGGTGGCTTCCCCCTTGATGACTACGGCCATCAAAGTGATGGCTGTGATTTTCTTGCTCTTCCCAATGCTCGTTCCGATTAACTTCAGATTGAGACTGTGCCGGGAAACGACAGCGCAGCTCCTCATTCTGTTGAACCAAGAGCACCATTTGAGCTTCTAAAGCTACGATGCACTCCTTATCTCCTCCAATCTGGGGGACTGGCGGCGGTCGTTGATTGATCTGAATTTCTGACTCCTCGTGGCAAGCCTGACTTCTGGACCTTGTGTTCACCATAATCACGAATTTTTGATTTTGTAAGAACGATAAAAGTCGTTCCCACAGACGGTGCCAAACTATTGGTACAGTTTCCGATATGGTGGACCCAAGGGGTAAGATCGTAACTTTGGATGTCGCTCCTTCTTCAATCTGCAAGACAAACATAGGGTCAAGAGAACACACCGAGGATGTTCTGGCGAATCCTCCTCCAATGCTAAAGTGCTTCTTTCTGAGTTCTCTATAGTGTTTTGTGGGCATGAGTCATGTACCTTTCTTCTTGTTATCCTTGTCTTTTATAGGTAGGCTCTATTGATGTGATGATGACGACCGAGTAGAGGATCTGGGATTCGGGCATAACGGACAGAGGAGTTAATATTGTTTCTCCCTGACCATTATGGTTAATGTGGAACCGATATCGTAGTAAATGCAAATTCTAAGAGTGGCGCGTAACTATCATAACAATAGATATTGGTCTGAGAATGCTTGACCCCGAGAATGGTGCATAACGATTGCTATTATTACTGTCGATCCAAGAATGATTTGTAACTGTTCCTATAATCAATGAGCATTTGAGGGTATGTGTAACTGTTTGATGTGATTAATGCATGTTGCTCCCTCGATTACTGTATGTGTTTGACCCTGAAATTGTCGGCTTGATGATTGCTGCAGACATGATGGGAGTAAGCTCTCCTAGGCCGTCAATGATGATGATGATGGACTTAGGTATATATATTTCTTATTATATTAAACTAATCAAACCAATTAAATTATTTATCACACTAATACTACCATTACTAATAACTCTTAGGCACCCGGTTAATCTAATTAGGTAAATCTTGAATGCCAAATAATCCATATTGCGAATCAAAGCTAGCTCTAACTGTCTACTTCTCAGTTCAAACTAAGAATATTAAATTAGACATCAAATATATTTTCCTAATATATTTGTTTTAACTTAAGATCACAATTTATACTAAATCATTCTTAGACATCCTAATAAATTCCTCGGGTGTTACATCCTCCCCTCTTTATTGGAATTTCGTCCTCGAAATTTGTACATAAACCCTGTTGACTTATCATGTGTGATAAGCGTTGAATGTTGCACATTCAAGCCCCTTAATTTACATATGTTAATTCCTTGGCATTGTTATTTGTTTGATTTTTTTTTGTTTTTGTGTTTCAGGTCTTATTTGACAAACCATTGAAAATTGGGCTCAAAAGCACACTTTGAGAAGACCTAGAAGATATGATTAAGCTTAACCAATCATGGTTAGGTTTAATCAAATAAAGGAAGGGATTAATTCGGAATTTCGCAAATTGGAGTCAAAATCGGATTGGATTCAAATTTGGATTCTGCATATGTCTCGGTATTTTGACCTCAAATATCCGATTTAGGTGATTCAAGCGGCACTGGAAAGCTAACTCAAATTTCTACAAATCATTGTGAAATAGTATTTTCCTAATTCGGAGCGCCGCAATGCCAAAATCGCCCCTCAAGATAGGAACGCAATTCTGGGCGAATCCTATTCCGATTTGGATTTGGTTTTTAGTCTCCCAATTGGACTGGGAGACTGCTCTCCGGTTTTCTCAGGGTTTCTAGGGTTTTTAGGGTTCTCCTAATCCCTATAAATAGGGCTCTAAACATTGTAAACAGACACACCACTTCTAGAGCAAAATTCAGTAAAATAGTCTGTGGAGCTTAGGAAATCATGAGCAGCTAAACCCAAATTGTGGGGTATTGATGTAGCCCTATCCAAGCACAATCGTTTGATTGTATTTACTTTCTAGATTTTCAATTTATGTATGTTGATTGTATAACTCTGAGGATTGCTACAATTGATTTATGTTCTTAATTATTAAATGCAATTGTTCTTAAATTCCAATATCAATATTTGCGAAATTCTTCTGTTGTCTTAGAAAGTATTTTACTTTTATTGAAATCAAATCATTCTTGTTTTCTGTGATTATGAGGATGATGGTTATACAATGGGTTTAATTGACATATGATCAATAGGATTTGATAGGCCATGCCTAGGGAAGACAGATTGTACTACACCCTAGTTTAGTGTAATTTAGGTAAACAATCCGTGCCAACCGAAGATGGGTTACACTTATTCATTGATTGTATGTATCCTTTTAAAGAATTTGATAATTTATACCTAGGGAAGACGGGTCGTACCGCATCTTAGTGGTTAGGTGGACGATCCGTGCCAACCGAAGATAGATTATGCTTATTCTCTAATAAGGTAGTTTCTTGTTTATTTATAACATGTATAGAATGAATTTCTGGGAATAATTATAATTAGCCATTGTTGTGCGGATAGAGGTGAAGTCAATACCCTACACTCTCTCTCTTATTTTAAATCTCTTTTATTTTCATGCACTTTAGTTTTAAAGAAAATCAAAACAAATCTCTTTTCAATTAAGTTAATTTTAATCTTTTAAATTTTGATAATAAAACCCCTGCAGTCCTTGAGGTTCGACACCCTCTCTATAGCCGTATCCTACAAAGATTCGTCCTATTGCGAGTGGTTATTTTTATAATTGATATTTTTTGTCACAAAAATACCACATCAATGTGCATTTCTATTGCACTACCTTAGTAGACCTAAAAGATCATTTGTGCCAAGCATTCCACTCTTGTTATTACAACTATATTTAAGCCTTTATATTCTACTCACTAATATTCATTCTTATATTTTATATCACTACTCCGAGTACTTCGACATTCAACCATTCAAATCTTACCTTATCATCTACAGTTCTCTATCCCATCTGCGCATAGATCACCATACTGCATATGACCTTTAAAAGAAGCACGCCTCATCTTCTATTGCTCTCAATTTCAACTCAAACTATTAAGTCTCTTTAGGCATATCAATTCTTTAACTAGTATGCTGCATATCATAATATCATTAATTTTATAGTGACTCTTGTCATCCTATGATCTTATCCTTAACCTCAATCTGAGATCACCTTGTCGTATCACAATTTAAGGTCTCCAATTTTGATGTGACATGCATTTGACAACTAAAATTCCTCGAGCGCTATCACAATCAAGTACCTTCATAGTGTGTATCGAGTCATTCACCATCTGCCTATTACATCTTTTTTCATCATTACATATTAAGGGACTCATCTCCAAAGTGCCCTATGGGTCATAGTATTATCATCTTTTGAAGATTAACTGATAGTCTTACTACTTTATTTTCTATCTCTCAATCCCATTGAAATAATCTACTACGTTAATCATTTAACTCCAATGTGCTCATTAGATTCCCAAATTGCCTCCTAACCCATATGGGACTAGTTTACTTGAAAAGATGTTGCCATAGAACTCCCCTCGTTAAGACAAAACTCATTATTCTAACTTACAACTTAACGATGATCATTCATAATTTTTTTATACCTTAAATTCTCATATACTATTCTGTATTGATCTCTGAGCTAAACATTATCTCTTAGCAATCAAATCCTTAGTTGCAGCAGAGTTCTATCTCAAAATTTTAGCTAGTAAATCTAATATTTACGTAACCTCAATGGCATTCAATTGTACCTTATACATATGAAAGGCGACCTCCATGCCTTCATATACATTTGTCTATCTCTTACACGTCCTACTATCATTTCTTTTGTAGTTCCTAGCAGCATAACTTGAAATATTTAACTATACCTTTAAATTAGAACTTTCCACATGAACTTACTAGTGTCCTCCATACTATTTTAATCAACCTTATCCAAAAAGGGTGTAAAATAATAATTTCATATATTTCTTTCTATCTCTTAATATTCGAGATCATGCATCGCTGTCATAATTATTCAAACTTCTATTTCCTCAATTTATACCTAGGTACCAATCCTTATATGGTACCATGATTTGTTTCTTCTTTAAGTGTAGATGCTATAATCCTCAAACTATAAAATAATGAAATACCTATTTTAGTCCTACATGTCTATGCTTTTACTTGTACCTTAACCATGATAGGCAAATTGTTTATCCTTATAATAGAGATCCTTTTTGAGGAACTCACTCCAGGTATATCATATTTCTAAACTCTTATTATTCATCTTAAGCTCTTGGTGCACTAGGAAACCTTCATAACTTATTGATTTAAATCCTATTTACCAAACCAATTCCTAATTATCAATCCTTGATACATATTTTTCTCTAATTCTCCAAAGTTTATCAAACATATATTAAAATCCGGATATTCAATCTCTTGATTCTAAAGTTGCCCCCATTGTGGAAAACCAAAGCTAAGAGTTATTAGTAATGGTAGCTCTAACCGTCTACTTCTCAGTTCAAACTGAGAATATTAAATTAGACATAAAATATATTTTCCTAATATATTTGATTTAACTTAAGATCACAATTTATACTAAATCATTCTTAGACATCCTAATAAATTCATCGGGTGTTACATTAGGTCTCCGGCACTGGGCCAGGCTTGTAATATCATTTTGGGCCTTTACCTCCCACTACAGGGGCCTTGGACTCATTGAGTTTGATACGATTTTTATGTGTAACAGAGTTCAAGATCTCACACTTTACAAACTGAGAACCAATCTCCTAGCATTCTTATGTTATAATTAAGGTGAACTTAATCCAAATTAATGTTCGAGGAATTATAGCTTATCAGGCGTAACTGACATGCATTATATTTGTCATTTTAAATCTACAAGTCAAGCGTGTAATGCCTGGTTTGTAAGTTGTAACGCATATATTTTATTAAAAACATGTGGAGGGCCCATGTGGGCGTCCCTTCATTCAACATCTCACACTCGCACACAATGGACATGACCCAGGCATGCATCTCTCAATATATTTTTCATCATATTCATACTTGCAAATAGGTTGTGCGACCACCAAGCACACTTGCATAAAAGGGTTGGAAGACAATACCAAATGTTTACCAAAAAGACCAGCATGACAACATCCCTAAAAATATGTCTCATTATACCCTATACTCATTCGAATATATATGATCAAGCATTTCTAATCCCTTTCAAGTTCAAAAAACTCAAAACAATGCTTGACCTTCCCATAATTACTATGATGTATTTACGATTATGTCACTATCATCACGGAGTGCCATAACATTTCTACATTGAATACACTCAAGAATGTATTATCAAATAATCTTCCATTTGCCCTCATGTTATTCAACTTTGATCTAATCACTTTGCCATCTATGCCACTTTAGATTGCATCGATCATGGTCATAGAAAACACACTAGTGTAGTTGACATCAAAACCTTTGTCTTATGACACGAAATCAAAGGCCAATAAGGGCAACAAATAGAGCCATAATATGACTAATGGGACTCATACGATGAGGAAGCATGGATCTATCATTCGCTCATCTCCACAGTTGGTCAAATTAGCATATATAGTATGAAAATGCTATAATGGAGTTCTTTTTCCAAAAAGGTGTATATCTAAACTCAAAACACATACAAATCTTAGTCTAGACCATACTAAAAATCTAACAAAAATGGTTTTTATTTATATGCATATGCATATGTATACGTATATAAGTTTTGCAAATGACTTTTCTAAGCCAAAGAATATCGTGGTGTTGATAACTCTTTTAAAGATTTTTTTTTTTTAAGAAAGTGTTTTGATGTGGCATAAAAGTAAAATGAGTTTTGAATTTTTTGTGAAGAAAGTTGTTTATTAATGTTTTTAACTCTTTTTTGGTAAAAAGGGAAAAAGAAAAAAAAAGTGGAAAGAGTTAGCAAAAAGCCCTATATTTTCAGAAAAAATGTTTTACAATGAAAAATTATTTTCAACTCAATATTGATTTTCTAAAATGGTTGAGTGTTACTTATTGAGTTTTGGCTCAACTCAACGATGGACTATATTCATCAAACAATTAACATTATGCCCAAAGCACACATATCAAATAATAAAATAAAATTATAATATATCAACAAATTAGATTTTTTAGAGCATCATTTCCAACAAATCCCATGCCCATAATTCCCCTAATGACCATCTTTTTCTCTATTTTTTAAGTAATAGGGTATTGTGCTGAGGTAGCAAAAATGAACAAATGACGGTGTTTTATTGATCTTACGTGGTGGCATGAACACGTGGCGGTGCATCATCAAATTTTTAGATAGGATCATTTTGTAAAATTACAAAGTATAGGGTCAAAAAATATTAAACCCCAAAACTTATTAAATGATCCCACGCTCGTAGCACATGAATGGTTCACTGGGAGTTGCCGGTAGCCAGTTTAGTCCAAAAGACGCTGCTTACCGGCTACCAGAACGTTAAAGTAGCCGCTTAACCAACCAAAAAACGAAGTCCGACCCGACCCGACCCGTCATCTCCCCAGATTTTTTTTTTCTTCCCAGATTTTTTCTTCAGCACACGATGAATAATAATAATAATAATAGAAGCGGAGCTCCCCTCATAAAAACGAAACAAACACCTTCTTAGCTAAATTGCCAAACGCTGCCCACCATTCGTTTATTCCCCCTGCTTCTTTTCCACAGGCGCGCGCACCGCCACAAAAAGATTCTTCCTCTCCGATTGGGGCTCATCCAAAATTATCATTAGGGCTTGTTCGTCGGAGGATAATTCCATTAATGGGTTGAAGAAATGGAGTGGGACAGCAGCAATTCGGATCTGAGCGGTGACGAGGACGAGGGATTCTCTCTCAACGATGGGGGCCCGCTCCCCTTTCCCGTCGGGAACCTGCTCCAGACGGCGCCGTGCGGGTTCGTGGTCACGGACGCGCTCGAGCCCGACCACCCCATCATCTATGTCAACACCGTCTTCGAGTTGCTCACCGGCTACCGCGCCGAGGAGGTTCTCGGTCGCAACTGGTCTGTTCTCCGCCTCCCTTCTTTTTCTTTTTCATGTTTTTCGCCTTTGAAATTTGCGCTGATTTGGTGTTGGTATTGGGATTGTTTTAGCGTTTAACCCTAGCGCTTTTGTTTGTTCCTGGAAGGATTTTTGGAGATTTCACTTTTTTTTCCTCCTTTTTGAGAACAGAATGGGGACTCAGTCCAATTGCCTTTCTAATCCCATCATATTCATTTTTTGTACAATATCAACCATATTTTTGATGACCTTCGACTCAACCATGGATTGAAGACAAATGGGCGTTTATATGCCCGTGTTAACATACACATTCCTTTATATTCCCTACTCCAGCCACAGCTAAACCCAGCTCTAATTGAACTGAGCCTCCATTTGGTGGACTGTAAGTTCGTGGTGGACTTGTTGGTTTTGAGAACGGGGATAAGAATGCTTTTTGATGAATAAAAAACAATCCCAGTGTTAGATAGAAGATTGTGTTGAAATGATGCATTATTTGCTGATACCTGGATAGTTTAAGTATCATTATGGATTGGTAAGAGATAATATTGAGAATTTGGGATAGTCTTGTATGAAGCATAAATTAGTACTTGGAGAGTTAGGACATGTTATTTTTATAGGCTCAAAGGTAGCAATCAATAGAAAATCAAAGAGAACTGCTTTTGGGTAGGAGAGACACAGGTTAATTGATTAAATTCCTTTTTGAGGACCTTCTATTAATTAACTCTCTTAAATAGGCAAAGCAATTACACTCAAATTCAATCATAATCCAAACAATAATTCTATTTCAAATATCTATGGAATCCAAATGATAGTTGTTGCACTCTAAGTGGACTCCTTTGGCACAACTCCTTCATCAAATAAGGATCCTCCTATGACTGAGCTTCTTTGGTTGCATGGTTTGTCTTGGACTTCTAACACTCATCCCCCTTTCGATGTTAACCTTGTCCTCAAGGTTCAATTATCGTGCTCCTTGAACCCTTACTCTTGCTTGCAAATTAAAGGATACAGTATTTTTGAGCCTTTTTTTTTTTTTCTTTTCTTTTGCATCTTGTCCTAGGATAGGCGCTTGAAAGAAGGGTTGGAATTAGCTGAGCAAAACCAGCGAGAGTTTCCCCACTCTTCTTTGATCCGTCTTAGGGCTGAGCAGCGGCCTTGACCCAAGTGGAACTGCGATGTGTCTGGAAACTGGAGATCGTAAATGGATTCGAGTACCATTCTGATCGCCTCTTTCATGATCTTTTCTATAGATAGAACTACTGTGAGCGAGTTCAAGGAAGTCACGTGAAGGTAGCCTTAGGTAAGAAGCTGACAAGAAAAACAGGTCTACATGTCTTGCAATTTTATTTTATCCCTCCAAAAATAAAAAATTTCATGACTTTTTACATACAAAGAATTTACTTGTTACTAATAGAGTCTAGCCTCTGTTATTCTTTAGATCTCTTGTTTCACTCCGATAGTATTATATATCATAAATCGAGTCAATGCAAAAAAAATGAAGGTGCGATTAGCAGCTTGGCCATCCATCAGAATTGATCAAGTGTCCTCAAACTAATATTTCTTCTCTATACCTTGGGGATGCGTTGGTAATCAAAATAATGCGGCATGCATTTAAGCTAAACTCTGAGATCCTCCTTCAATTATTATGGAAAGACGATCTTGGCTTGCCTCATTGGTGCACCCTGGTGAGACACTCAGCAAGATTCATGGATGAAAGGGATGAGGTCTCTTGATCTTGTACCAGTGGCGATATTGGTGGTGTTGGAGATGGATTTGTTGACGGTGAACTATCCTTTCTTACATGGAACCTTGAAAGGAGTAGTTTCTAATTAATAGGTTCATCTGTGAGCTTGAGTGCATGTTTTCAAATTCCAAAATTGTGTTGTATGTGTGGTATTAGTCCTTATTTGGTGTACCATCTAGTCATTAATTATATTGCCATATTTCAATGTTGTGATTGATATACTATGTGATGGATACCAATTTCAATCAATTTCATTATTAAGTTTTGCAATTGTTAAATAGTTTCATACTTCACTTATCGAGATGCTTGGAGCACATTTGGTTTACAAGATTATTGTCAAAGATAGGATATACAAATACATTATCTGATGTTTTGCATGCCCATGCAGTCCATTGGATTAGTATTTCCATGAATTACTAGTGGTGGTTGTAATAAATTTTTTGGGAAAAATAAAAATGAGTTCGTAGGTTTTCTCGCAATTTCAATTTAGTTCTCGCGTTTCTAATTTCGACAATTAGCTCAGGTTTTACATGTGGTCCAAATTGGTCATTCGATCAACCTGTCATCCAAATAATTAACAGCTCATCTACTACGAGGACAATTTACCATGAAACACTGCCAAAACATGATGCCACATCATGCGTGTTTAGCACATACATGCCATGTCATCCACCAAAAAAGAAAAACTAGATGGGTGGAGGTGGTCCAGCCGCCCCTTAAGTGGGCAGTGGTGCAGCTACAACCTAGAAAGTGGTGGCCAATCTATTTATCAAAAAAAGAAAGTGGTGGCCAACCACCCCCACCCTCCTAGTTTTCCCTTTCTTTGTGGATGATGTGGCAGATAGACATGATGTGATGTTATGTTGGCAGGCGTGACTTGGTAAATTGTCCACACTGCAGATGAGCTATTAATTATTTGGGCATCAAGTTGATGGAAAGACCAATTTGAAATACGGGTAAAATCTAAGAAGCAAATTGTTGAAATTTGAAATTCAAGACAAGAAATTATTTCCCCTTTTTCTTTTTTTCTGTAGGATATAGTCTCTCCACCACTAGCATGCCATTACCAACATACCATGCTATTACTTACACCATCTTGCTTTCCCTGGTCTCTTCTCTATTGCCACCAACAAGGAAGCGTCTATTGCGGATAACAGGGAGTGTACAAATGGCTCTGTGCAGTGGAATGTTTCCTTCTTCCGTAGGGTTCATGATTGGGAAGTGGAGATCTTGGCCTCTTTTTACACTCTTGTATTCGCACTTGATGCGTGGGGTAGGGGATGATCGGATGTGGTGGATCTCTTCTCGCAAAGGTAATTTTGAGGTTAGATCTTTTTACTGGATCCTTGCTTCTAAAGATCCCTCTCCTTTCCCTTGGAAGAGTTTATGGCGCACCAAGGCTCCTTCGAAAGTGGCTTTTTTTGCTTGGACGGCCGTGCTTGGGAAGACTTTAACCTTGGATAATTTTCGGAAGAAAGGTATTGTTGTGATTAATCGTTGTTGCATGTGTGAATCGGATGGGGAGTCAGTTGACCATCTCTTTCTTCATTGTGGGGTTGCGCGTATTTTGTGGAATGCCGTTTTCTCTAGGTTTGGTTTGTGTTGGGTGATGCCTGACAGTGTTAGGGGGTTGTATGACTCTTGGTGGTCGGGTGGCAAAGCCCGCAGTGCTGTTGTGTGGAAGATGGTCCCTCTTTGTCTTATGTGGTGCATCTGGACTGAGAGGAATGCTAGATGCTTCGAGGACTCGTCTAGGAATATTGAGGATCTCACACACTTTTTTTTGTACACCCTATTCACTTGGACTGCTGGTTGGCTAGCGCCCTTAGTGATTAGTTTCCCTGATTTCCTTTCTATGTTTTCTTCTTCTATTTCTCCCTCTTAGTAGCTCTCTTGTATACTTCCTGTGTACTAGGGTTGCGCCCATCTGTGCTTTGATAATACATCTTTACTTATCAAAAAAAAAAAAAAATTATTTACACCATCCATTTATTTGTGTAGTTGCTTTTGTTTGTCATTAATGGTTTTCTTCATTTGCTTTAAAGTACATGGTACCACATGTGAAAGCACCCAGCAGACTGCAATAGTTTGTCACCATGTGTTAAGTATATAGAAGATTTTTATCTTACTCATTGTCAATCGTAAGTCATGTGGATCGATTTTAATCACCACCAAGTTATGTTGCCCTCATTGCATGACTTTCTAGTAATTGTCATGTATTCAGCCAAAGCTATGAATTATTTTAGATCATGAACAACATTGAGACAAACAATTATGTGGTTCTTAGAGGTGATGCTTGGGCAAGATGGCATTTATTTGTTGAAGCTTCTTGTTTTTGTATCTAATATGTTGACATGCTGAAATTACACATGCTATTCCAGGCTAAGGTTGTGGAATTCTTATGCTCAAATTATTGTAAGGGTTGTAAATAAGAAAAGGTACTTCATTTTTCAATATACTTTTTTTTTTATAAGCAAACGAAATATCATTAAAAGCTCAAAAGCGCTACTCAAGTATACTTGGAGTATATAGGAAAAAGACAGCTAGAAAGAGAGAACAAATCAGGAAAGTGATAAAAAGTAAGCAAATTAAGCTCTGAGGCAGCTGTTCATTGGTAGAGAGTTTTGAAAAAGGAAGACTTAAGTTCTGCCAATGTCCTCTCACAATCTTTAAAAGTTCTATCATTTCTTTCCTTCCAAAGACACTACAAACGGTAGAATGAAACCATCTTCCACACTAGTGTGCCCTAAAGACTGCCTCCCAACCCTCTCCAACAAGCAAGAAGGTTTGCAACTCTTTTAGGCATGATCCAAACTACCCTAACACAGTTGAAACTATCACTCCACAAGGCACTGGCGATCTCACATTGGAGAAGAAGATAATCCACAGACTCCCCACTCCACTTACACGGACAACACTAGTTAACCACAATAACATGGTTATCTATGGTGAGGAACTTTCCTAGGGTGGCTATCCAAGCAAAGAACGCTGGGCCTTATTCTGCCAAATACTTTTCCAAGGAAAGGGGTGCTATCATGAGATACAAAAACGTTATAGAAAGACCTAATGGCAAACATCCCTCTCTTGGAAGAGTCCCAACAAAGCTTGTCTTCGCCTCCCTACCTCGATTTGAGGAAATACAAGTTAAAAAACGAAGCAAAGACATGCACCTCCCAATCATGAGCAGCAATTTTACATTCTATTGATGGGAGTCAATGGATGACTAAGTAATCTGCCATGGAAGCATCTTTTACTCAACAAATACTAAACAAATCCGACAAAATATGCGTAAGGGCTTGATTCCCTTATCACTTGTCATGCCAAGTTCTAATTTTGGAACTATCTCCTACCTCAAATTTGATATGACTAAAATACTTCCTCAAACCTCTCCTAATATTTTTCTGCACACCCACCCATACAACCCATGAACCTCATTAAAACATCATCTACCCCATGAGCTGCCAGATTTGGCATCCATTACAACTCTTCACAAGGCCTCACTCATGCGCAAAACAACAAAACAACTTTCCCAGGAGAGCACGATTGAACAGAAGCAAATTTTGGACCCTCGACCATTTATCAATTGGAGAGCAAACCTTAGACCAGCTTACCAAGTGAAATTTGAACTCAACAACCAGCCCACCCCATAAGAAATCCCAATGTTACTTATCTATGTGATTGGTAGTACCACCAAGAAGGGAGGAAAAAAGACATGAAATACTAAGTCAAATTGAACGGGGTGCACTTTATTAAGGTGATCCTTCCAGCCTTGGACAAGTACATCTTCCACCCAGCTAAATGACGCTCAGTCTTATCAATAACACCATTCCAAATAGATTTGGTCTTAAAGAGAGCTCCCAAAATCTGGCTAGACCATCAACATTGATGGCATTACTTACAGGAACAAATTCTGACTTATACTGGTTAATATTCAAACCAGAAACAGCTTCAAAGTATAAGAATAAGGCACATAGATAACGTAGATGTTTTGGGTTTGCCTTATAAAAGAGCAAGGCATCATTTGCGAACAGATGATGGGAAATATGAAGCGCACCAACATTCCTAGATCTCACAGAAATGCTTGGAACGAGGCCCCCATCTACAGCAACAGATAGTATTTTACTCAGAGCCTCTATAACAATTACAAATAGCAAGGAGAACAAAAGATCACTATGTCTCAAACAGCAATAGCCACTGAATTCACCAAAGCAGAAAAGCACAGGGAAGAAATACAATGTGCTATCCAATTATGCCGTTTCTCCCAAATCCACACCTCCTCGGTAAGTATAATAAGAACTTGCAGTTAATAGGATCGTAGGTCTTTTCAATATCTAATTTGCAAAGCACACCTAGCTCACCAGATTTGATCCGACTATCCAGGCATTCATTTGCCATAAGAATGGAATCTAGGATTTGCCTACCTTTGACAAACACATTTTGTGGCTTTGAAATAATCTTTTCTACAACCCTTTTTAACCTATTGGCGAGGACTTCAACAATAATCTTGTAGACTCCACTCACTAGACTAATGGGTCGAAATCTTTAACATCAACAGCCCAGAGTTTCTTCAGAATGAGAGTAATGAAAGTGGCATTGAGGCTTTTTCAAACTTGCTTGGATGAAACTTTTGGAAAACCCTCATGAAATCTTCTTTCATCACATCTCAACAAGCTTGGAAGAAGGTCGTGGTAAAGCCATTAGGGCCCAACATCTTATTTCTGTTTATACCTTTCACCACCTTCAAAACATCACTCTCCTCAAACGGATGCTCTAACCAAGTGGCCTTCTCCTCATCAAAGTGGAATCAAAAGCAAGGCCTTCCAACTTGGGCCGCCAATTAAACTGTTTGGTAAACAATCTATAATAGAAATGCACAATGTGCTCTGTAATGTCAGATTGATCAAAGTAACTTATCCATTTACCACCAGGGATAAGGCTGCCTGCACGATATACATATAACATATGCACATACATATGTATATATTTCTGTGTGTGTATTAATGTATGTGTACGTATAGAACCTAATTGATATATTCCTAAAGTTTAGTTCTAATATGCGTTTACATTTTATTTTTCATCTTTTCTCCCTTTCGTTGTTAATTATTCTTATAGCATTAATCTTCATCCATAAGTTCAAGAAACATTAGTTATAAATTACATATATACTATTTAAGCAAGGATCCAGCTTATATATGGAGCTTAATTTCATTGATTAATGCTTAAGTGCTTGGTGCTTCCAAAAAATGTAGTGCTACATTCTGGCATTTAGGGAGTGAGTTAGGAGCTGGGGTGCTTATGACGGGGACAAAGTGTTCCCTTGTTTAGATTCCAATTTTAACTACATCATCTTCTTTTTTCTTTTATGATAACTATGTTGCGATTTGGAGGCAATTTTTTAGCACAACTTGATTTTTCTATTTGTTTTATTTAATATTTTCTTAAGTATGTTGTTTCTATGAAATTTAGATTTGCATTGATGCAGCACTGGAGATTAAGAACATATATTACAGCCCAGTCCAAGAGAGCTCAAAAAGACCGTCCAAGAGAGATCTCAAAGAGCTGTCTTTTCGAGATCTCTCTTGGACTGGGCTGTAATATATGTTCCTAATCTTCCCTCTCTGAATCTGTTAGATCTTTTTAACTTCTTAGATTTTTGACACTTTTAGGGTGGTTGTATCTCTTTTATACTTTTCTTGTATGATGGCTTTGCCTTTTCTCTAATAAAAAAAAAAAAAAAAGCCTTTGCCTAACTGTTAAAGTTATGGTTCCGAGGATGAATGAGCTAGAGGATGCTATGAGCTGTATTCCCCGTGTTTGAGTTCAGGTTTTGTCCCTCTTTAAACCCAAATAATAAATGATAAAAAAAAAAAAAATAGGAATTAAAGTACAAACAAGACTAAAGTAAGTTAATTGATAAATGAATAAGACAGTCATTATGGACATGCTAGTTGTTATGCACCAATATTTGTGGTTTTATCTTATGACATCCAGATGCCTTGGCTGTGGTCTTTGCATACTTTTCTCTGTTCCTTATTGTGCGCCATTCTGGGGTTTAGCTTACAGGAATACTAGTTCTCTTTCTCCCTCTTGGCTTATTAACTAATGTAAAGGTTTTTGGAATTCTTTATTCATCAATTGACTGGATGCTTTGCTAAGAATTATTTTTTTGTACTGATATTTGGGAATTTGTTACAGCCGTTTCTTGCAATGTAGAGGCCCATTTGCAAAAAGAAGACATCCATTAGTGGACTCCACGGTAGTATCAGATATTAGAAGATGTCTTGAGGAAGGAATTGAATTCCAAGGCGAGTTGTTGAACTTTAGGAAAGATGGAACTCCAATGATGAACAGGTTACAGCTGACACCTATATATGGAGATGATGAAACAATAAGTCACATTATTGGAATACAGTTCTTTACTGAAGCAAATATTGATCTGGGTCCGGTTCCTGGTTCATTGATCAAGGAATCTATCAAATTTTCTGATCAGTTTCGTTCTGGGATTTCGACTATTCGCCCTGTCACCTTGGGGGACCGAAATGTTTGTCGCGGTATTTGTGGGATATTGCAATTGAGTGATGAGGTGCTGTCTCTCAAGATACTTTCACGTTTAGCGCCTAGAGACATTGCATCAGTTGGCTCCGTATGTAGGCGACTGTATGAGCTGACAAAGAATGAGGACCTTTGGAGAATGGTCTGCCAAAATGCGTGGGGTAGTGAAACAACTCGTGTTTTAGAGACTGTACCAGGTGCAAAGAGACTAGGGTGGGGTCGGCTGGCAAGGGAGTTGACCACTCTTGAAGCAGCTGCATGGAGCAAAGTAACTGTTGGAGGTGCTGTTGAACCTTCACGCTGCAATTTCAGTGCTTGTGCAGTCGGGAATCGGGTTGTCCTTTTTGGTGGGGAAGGAGTCAACATGCAACCCATGAATGACACCTTTGTATTGGATCTAAATTCCAGTAAACCAGAATGGCAACATGTTCAAGTGAGCTCCCCTCCTCCTGGTCGTTGGGGTCATACGCTTTCTTGTGTAAATGGATCTCATTTGGTGGTATTTGGAGGCTGTGGAACGCAAGGTTTGCTCAATGATGTTTTTGTGCTGGATTTGGATGCCAAGCCTCCAACATGGCGTGAAATATCTGGATTGGCCCCTCCGCTTCCAAGATCATGGCACAGCTCCTGCACCCTAGATGGGACCAAGTTGATTGTTTCTGGTGGCTGCGCAGATTCTGGAGTACTCCTCAGCGACACTTTTCTGCTTGATCTCTCAATGGAGAAACCTGTCTGGAGAGAGATACCAGTAACCTGGACCCCACCTTCTCGTTTAGGTCACACACTATCTGTGTATGGTGGCCGGAAAATATTGATGTTTGGGGGTCTGGCCAAGAGTGGGCCCCTTCGTTTTCGTTCCAGTGATGTTTTCACTATGGATTTAAGTGAGGAGGAGCCATGTTGGAGATGTGTAACTGGGAGTGGAATGCCTGGTGCTGGAAATCCAGGGGGCATAGCTCCTCCACCCAGACTTGATCATGTGGCTGTGAGCCTCCCAGGTGGGCGAATCCTGATCTTTGGTGGGTCTGTAGCCGGTCTTCACTCGGCCTCACAGCTATATATCTTGGACCCAACAGATGAGAAGCCTACTTGGAGGATATTAAATGTGCCCGGGCGACCCCCGAGATTTGCTTGGGGTCATAGTACTTGTGTGGTTGGGGGAACAAGGGCTATTGTTCTTGGTGGTCAAACTGGAGAGGAGTGGATGCTAAGCGAGATCCATGAGCTATCACTGGCAAGTTCTGCTATCTGATTTAAAGGATATAGAATAAAAAGCTGTAGCCAAGAAGGGGGGGTCGTCTCTAGGAGCCTTCAAATGCAAGAGGTGAGATCATTCCAGGAATCAGTGAGAGAGTGGAGAATGTTGCTTCTGTCACTAATCTCTCTTGACAAAATGTTATTCTAGTCAGGACTTGTACTTAGGGTGTGGCTGCTCATGATGCAATTATATTGTATGGGGGTTGTTCCTTGTTCTGGCTCGGGATAAACTTTTAATTGAGTTTCGAGTGACTTCGAGACTTTTTTCTGTTTTTGTGAGGTTTGTGTGAGACTTGCCCTGCAGTTTATAGTGTATGTCTTTATTCTTCCCTGTTAGGTTAGTAATATTTGACAGACAAGGTAGGGTTTATATATGTAGGTTTAGTTTCTTACTAGTTCTGCCCATGTGTTGCTTTAGGTTCTGTTAATTGAAACAAAAAAGGAAAAAAAGGTGCTTGTTTATAGTATGTCTCTTTGCTCGAGTCTTTTATGTGTAATTCAAGCTTAATTTCTTTAGCTTTACCGACTGAAAACATTTCATCCCACTCAATACAATATATAAGCTCGAGAAGAAGCAAACACCAAGCACAATCTTTTGGCCAGATCAATTTTTTTTTTCGCTGGGATATTATAATTTCTCTTTTTCTTTTGATATTAATACCAGAGCAGGCATTTGCTTGCTGCCCTGATATTTGCTTGTGAAGCCTTCATCTGGTGTCGATTTTCTTTTCAATTGCCTGATACATTTTATTGCCTTCCTTTCATAAGTTCTATTAGAGATGAGGATATTTATTTAGGGGGCACCTATAATTTTTAAAATAAAATATAAAAATTGATTTATGATTAAATCTTCAAATATTATTATTCAATGGTTAGAAATGCACAACAGATAAAATACTAAGGAAATTTAACAATCAAGAAAGAAAACAAATAAAATAAAATAAATCCACTTTTTATAATTCTTTTCCCGGATTACGTCTGCATCATTATATGGAAATTCGAAAATAAAGAGAAAAACAATATATATATATATATATATATATATATATATATATATATATATAAATTGATGTAGAGTGGAATTTACACCTGGCAAGCTTTACTAAAAATGTTATATCTCTAGTTTCGGAATTGGAGCAACCTTAGTAGCACCGGAAAGTAAATTCAAATATTTACAAAGTGATATTTCGCGAGGTTTTGCTAATTTCAATGTTTATTGGGTTAAAATGGGCTGCAAATGGAAGATTAGGATGTGTTTGGGATTGCAAATTCACAAGAATAATTTTCATTTTTAAAAGATATCACAAAACATAAGGCGTTTAGCATTGCGATTTAAAAAATATTTAATCTAAAATAGGAAGAAAAAAAAAATGTGATTTCTATAAACAGACTAGTAGTGCTTATTTGAAAATATACGAATTTAAACCAAAACCACGATTTCACATAACAAATATTTGATAAAAGATATTTTTTAACATATTTTACCAAACGTCTTTGTAATTTTAAAAAGTAATGATTTCAAAAACACAATTTTTAAAATCTCACTTATTAAAACCACAATTCCTAATGAATCCTTAGAAAGCTGTACCGAAATAAAGGCAAAAATCTAAGAAGGAAAGATTTGATTGCTCTTTTGGAGAATTCAATGAAGATCTTATTCCAACAATCAAATATATTGTATTTCATTATTTACATTCTTTAAATTAGGATTTTATTTAATTTTAATTTCTAGAAATTTTCATAATAGGCTTAAGATTTACTTTTGCTCCAAGTTTGCTTATTTACATTCGTTATAAATATGTAGACCTAATATATAAAGGACATAAATTTCTTCCAAACCAAAGGAAATATCCTCAAACCCATTTAAAATAGTACCAAGTGTCTATAAACATTTAAAAGACACATTAAATTTAGTCTAAGTTAGTAAACTACTAATAATGACATTGAATTTAATGTGCCTTTTAAATGTTTATAGACACTTAGCACTATTTTAAATGGGTTTAAAAATATTTCCTCTAAATTAATTTGGAAGAAATTTTTATTCATATATAAAATGTGAAATTGAATTATGTTTATGATGAGTTTATCAATGAGAAATACTAATAAGTTGAGTTTTCTTTTATGTTTTCCTTGAATTCTTAATAGACTCAAAGTTTTAACAAAAGTTGTAAAATATTTATTGTTTGTCTTTACGACCCACTACATCACAAACCGTGCTTCCAACGCCATCTACGCATTGGTCTCCGACAAGCACGCGATCGGCTTTTCTTCCGGCTGCTGTCATCCGCTTAGTGTGCTCCTATTTTTAAATTTTTAGTTGTATTGCTTTGATTTTCCCTGTATTTTTCTTGTTTTTCTTGCTGCTTGTAATAAGGCCATGTCCTCTTTCTTGATCTACTCGCTTGTTAGTTTGGTCCAAACCCCTGGGGTTGTGGATATGAACGATATCCTGGCTTTCGGGTTTAGGAGGATGTGTGTCGGCATGAGATCCCTTTGATTCCAAGGTCGAGGAATAAGAGCTACCTATGCATTAGTTTGTGTCTGCCTAGCGTAGATCTGTTATTCCAACTGAAAATTAGTTATAGGTTAGCGGATGTTTGGCGTCTTTGATGTGTAATCTTTTAGTTACGACTTTGATCTTTTAGCTTCAGCTAGGATCTTTCAGAACGTTATGTTCTGTGATTGTAAGAGTTTTAATGCTCTTGATTCCTCTATTAATGAGATAAGAATGATTTTCCTTAAAAAATAAAAAACCATCACAAACCGTTTGAGAGTAAGCAATCTCCAAGATCTATGTATAGTCACCATCTTTATAGCACATGTATATCATTTCGACACCAATAAGTAAAATGATTTTTTAAAATCTAGAATTAGAAAAAATTAAAAATTAATAAAAAATTAAAAATTAAAAATTCATTTGTAATGCAATACGAAAAAAGTTTTTCATCGGCAGTTGTAATTCTTTTCTTTCTTTTTTTTTCATACTCACAATATCTAATAATGGGGGACTCCTAACAGGTTCTTTCAATGTAAAAAAAATCTGAACAAGGTAATGGGAATCCAGACTTATTGTGACAATACAAGAATTTCAATATTTGAATTGAAACTTTACATTATTAAATTTATTTGAACTCATAAATTGTTAGAATTTTGTAAATTTTTAAGAAAAATCATGAAATTTTCTACGACAGTATTCAAGATCTAATAAAAAAAAGTTATAACAACTTGCCAAATGAAAGCTAAGAGGAAAGAAAACAAAATAGCAAAGATATCACTTGCATAATATAATGTCTGACTGGATTTGAAAAATCGTAAACCTCAAGCAATTTGGCTAAGAAAACTATTTGACTAAAGAAGAAACTTAAGATATATACAGATCAAAGTAAAGTTATTGAGCATAATTTTCTTCTTTGTTTTGTTCTTCAACAAAAATGAAGATATATACATCTGTTTCACCCTCTCAGTTCAGCACACGATGCCATTTAACTTGTTTCTGAACTTACTCTGTCAACTTCAAATTCATTGCAACCATTAAAGAAGAACATTGGGACTAAGAATCACCTTTATTCTGAACGTGCATCCACAATGAATCTTTAAATCAAAATTGCTCTCAGAAAACGATGATCAAGTGACTTACTCAAAGAAACTACATTCAAGACAGTGGGTGTAAGTTATGTCACAGCCGATCTGCACCTGTATTCCCCAAGCAACAAACAAAAAAGATGTCAGTGGATATGAGTGATGAAATCATGAATCCAAAAACTCCCTGATGCGAGAAGCAAGGGTTTGAAGAGAGTGATCATCAAAGGTATTATCCATCTCCTTAATATTTGACACAAAATCCATGGCTTCTTTATATTTTCTGGCTTTACAATAACCATCCACCACTATCTTGTAGGTTAGCTCATTCGGTCTGCAGTTGTTCTTAATCATATAGCCAATCACTTCATCTACTTCTATAAACATTTCCTGCCCAGCATAGCCTGCCACAAAAGTGTTGTAGGTAAAAATACATGGCCGAATCCCTCTTGCTGTCATCTCTGAGAGAATTCTTATAGCCTCCTGCATTAGCCCTTGCTTGCAAAATCCTTTGATGACAGTGTTATAAGATACAAGGTCTGGTTTCCCACCAGATTTTTGTAGTCCCTTGAGTACTTCTTCTGCTTTCCAACACTCTCCCCCTCTGGCATACATGTCCATCAAGCTATTGTAGGTTACGAGATCAGGTTGTAATCCACACTCACGAATCAAGCGCAGCATCTCATGGGCCCTGTCATACATTTTGTTTTTGGAAAAAATGGAAAGCATACAGTTAAACAATACCAAATCAGGTTTGTATCCATGCTTCTGCAGTGCCAGAAATGCCCTCTCCATTCCCATTACTGCTCTACACTTGAAGTTTGCAAGAATGAGGGTTCTCAAAATCATCCAGCTAGGATAGATATGACCATCACAAATTTCTTTCTCAATCTTCTCTATCCCCTTGACATTTCCTCCCTTTGCATAACAGTGAAGCATCAGCGAGTATGAAGTTTGATTCGGCCTGAAACCCTTATTCCTCATGTCTAGAATGACAGATTCTGCAGCTATATAATCACCTAGCCGAGCCAGAGCATTTAGAAAAGCGTTATAAGTTGTAACGCAAGGACTAAATCCTGCTTTAATCATCTCCTCTGACATCTTAGCAGCATCAATTTGAGACCCACACCGGCCATATGCACTAATCAAAGTATTAAATGTGTCTCTATCTGGCTCAAAACCACAATTCTTCATTTCCCGTAAGATGCGGTTGAGAAACTCGTGTGTGCCCTTATCACCACACATGGCAAGAATTGTGTTCCATGTAATACGGTTTGGGGCACAACCATTTAATTTCATATCACAGAGTATCTTTATCATCTCCTCTGATAGCGATTTTTTCCCTAGCATCCCGATAACAGCATTGTATGTACATACATTAGGAACACAACCCAACTCCTTCATCTGGTTGAACAACCTTAAGGCCTTGTTTTCATTTCCTGATCTGCCATAAGCATTTATCACAGTTGTATATGTAACAGCATTTGGCATTACTCCTTTGCGGGTCATCGTGTCTATGACAGCCGCCCCTTCATCATAGAATCCAGCTCGCACATAAGCCGATACAAGCTCATTGTAAGTGACAGAGTCAGGTGGGCAATTATTATCCTCCATTTCTTTCAAGATGCTCAAGGCCTCTGTGTATATCCCTGCTTTTCCAAACACTTGTAGCAAAGAATTATAAGTAACAGTTCCAGGTACATAGCCCTGTGACTTCAATCCAGCAAAGAACACTTTCGCTTCATTTAAAAGCCCCTCTCTCCCACATGCAGATATCACGGTACTGCAAGTAAACTCATCAAACTCCAGTCCATTCCTTCTCATCTCATCCAGGAGACCTAAAATCTTATTCCAAGAACGACCCATCTTCCCAAAAACATCAAGCATGACATTGTAAGTTACCAAAGTCGGGGAGATACCACTTTCCTTCATTTTCTCAAACATATTGATTGCTTTTCTATACTTGCCAGCGCGAGAATATGCATGAAGAATAGTGGTGTAGGCTCGGACGTCGAGCGAGTATTCGTCAACAGGAATTACATCAAACAGCTTCGATGCAGTCAAATGCTGGGACTCTCTCCCAAGAATCCTAACCATTACTTCGATAACCTGATTGTCTAGTTTCACATTTTCAGAGCGGATGTTCAACACAACCCACTCAAACAACAAAAGAGCTCTTTCCCAATTCCCCGAAAGGTCTAATGCTTTCAAGAGACTGATCAAATCAACTTCAAGCAAGTCAAACTCGACAGAATCAAAGAATGCATTCAAACTAGGCAAAGGCTGTTCTAAAATTGAATTGAACATCAACTTACCTTTTCCTGACAAGAACTCCAGAGACCCATCTCCCGGTTGAAACTCTTCTTTCTTGTTCTCAAACGATGGCGCTGAAACTAAAGTGGGTTTCTTGGGACGGGCTTGTTGGTGGTCAAGCTGGGTCGAATCAACACAAGTGTGAAGGGAAGGGAAGTGGGCATTACTGCGCTCAGGTGGGTGTACGGGTTCTAGCTTGCGGGTGGCATTGGGAGGTGAAGAAAGGTGCAGCAGGTGCTGGAGGAGAGCGTCTAAAGGTAACGAGGAAGAAGATGGGGATTGGGGAGGGGGTGGCAGAGTTGTTGAAGTGAATTTCAAAGGTCGGTTGGGTTGCGTAGGTCGGTTTGTTGGGATGGGATATACTGGCCTGGTGGGAAAGAGGGCACCTTCCATATCAGAAAGAGAGAGAGAGAGAGAGAGAGAGAGAGAGAGATGGGGTTGTGGATTCAGGGAGATTAGAGTTGGTGAAGATTGAGGGGTGAAGAAGAAGTCAGAAGAGAGCCGAATTGTTTGGATGGCAGAGGGTCTCGATGACCAAAATATCTTTACTTGCGCTCGCTACCAGATTGGTTTTCACAGGCGCACACTCTCACTCGCCCTCAAAAAGTCAAAAATCTTGGAAGTTTTCAACCATAGAGAAATGCTTGAAGAGTAGTTTTTGAGTCGGTAATTTTTTGAAGAGAACCTTTTATCATGATAATCCTTATAACACCTTTTTACAGCCCCAATCAATCAATCTATAGATAAACAAAAACATAAAAAGTGCAAAAAATAAGTTAGATCAAAATACACTAAATTTTATGATGATAAAATTCTTAAAGGGTTAACTTTTCACCTCTATGTTCTAGTTTTAAATCCAAAAACAAGTTTTGAAGCATTAGAAACAAATTTTGAGGCATTAGAAACAAGTTTTGGATTATTAGAAACGGGTTTTAAGGCATTGGAAATAGATTTTGAGGCATTAGAAATGAGTTTTGGACATTAGAAACAGGTTGAAGCATTAAAAATGGGTTTTGAGGCATTATAAACGAGTTTGAGACGGGTCACGGCCGGATGGATTTGAAGCGTTCACCGCCAACCAGACCCACGCGTGGGTCTCACCGGACCCACGGCGTGGGTTTGACCAGCCTGAGTCTTGCTGACTACGAGTTTTTTTTTCTTTGATTTGGTGTGATTGTTATCACTTTTATTTTTTGCATTTTTTTTAAATTGATGATGTGTCACATAGTAATTGGAGACTACAAAAGAGACATTATTAAGATGGACATGATAATAGAGGCTCTCTTTTTAAAATTACTAATTGATTAAATTAGGTAAAATCTACATATTCTCTCAAAGTATCACTAGATTGATAATATTCTTCCAAACTTTAAATTACGATAATATTCTTTCAAACTACTAAAAATTGTTAATGTCACCCTAATAACGGAAGTATACTTAATTAAAATTAAAATAAAAAAATTCAACAAAAAAAAAAGTTAGAACTAAAAATAAAATATAAAAATGAAAAGGAGTGGAAATTTAAAAAATTTCGATTACTTTAAAAAAAAAAAATTATGTTTTTTTTTTTGGTGGATATTTGTCTTATTGACATAAAGTTTTTTCATTTTTGTCCTTTTGCTCAGTTTTCAAAGCCGCGATGATCACCGTTTCGTAAGAAAAAAAAATACAAAATACTAAAAAAAAGTATATATATATATATATATATATATATATATATATATTTAGAACTTTACATGATATACAAAAATAACAAATAAATTCATGTATACAACTTTCGTCTTAAGTTTTTTTTTTTGTAGATTTATAGTCTTTATATGTTAAATTATGAGGAACACGTATCATAATTTAATCGGTACTTACGTGTAATTAAAATTAAAATAATTTTTTCAAAGAAAAAAAAAATTAAAATGGGAATCACTTCAATTAGTCGGGAGTGATTCAACCAATTCAAGCCGGCCAATTGGGCCGAGGGTTGGTTTATTCTTTTGTCTTTTTTTTTTTTTTTTTTTTTTTTGACATGTCCGCATTAAAGGAGAAGAAAATTCAAACTAATGACCTCCATTTTATGAGTCATGATTCACGACTGATTGAGCTGCCCTTAGTGTTTATTCTTTTGTCTGACTTCATTTTCTTTGCAGCGAGATAAACAAATATGTCTATGAGTCTTCAGATAGGAATTGGAGAAAGCAAGAAAAACAAAACAAAGGATTCTTGGGTAACAAGGAACAAAACGCCTGTGGTTTTCAAGAAAAAGGGGGATGAATTTTCTGATGGGCTGGGCCGTCTGGTCATTTATTTGTTCCACTGGCCATTTTCATTGGGCCCAAGGCCACCCACACCTGTTCTTAAACATATTGTATCTTTTTGAATATTTATATATTTTTCATAGGAAAATTCATATACCCTCCTCAAATTACCACCCAATTGATAATATTGTTCCACAAACTTTCAATTGTAACAATGTTCCCCTAAATTAAGAAAACATTGCCAATGTCCCACCCAAGGCTAGCAAAAAGATAAAAATACCCCTATAGATTTCTCAATAATAAAAAACTAACCCTATAAATTCGAAAAAAAAAATAAAAATAAAAATAAAAATTTAACATTTTTAAAAAATTATTATTATTATTATTATTATTATTATTTTTAGTTTTAGGTTTTTTCTATAAGTTTTAGTATTTGTTGTTTTTATTTTACTAAACGTATTTTCGTCATGGGGGACATTGACAATGTTAGTAGTTTTGGGGGACTATTGTCACTAGGGCTGGCAATTTTGACGTAACCCACCAACACAACATGAAATTAACGGTTTTTGGGTTTGATCTAAATGGGTTCGGGTCATAATCGAGACACCCGTTTACAACCCGGTTATTTTTCGTGTTTTGCGAGTCAACCAGCACCAGACCCATTAAAAAAAAAAAAAACCCCTAAACTAACCTCCTCTAACCCTAGCACCACTTTCTCAGTTTCTACTTTCTTTCTCTCTTCACTCTCTCACTGTGCCTCTTTCTCCCTCTCTTCTCTTCACTATTAACTCTCTGTCTCTCCCTCTCTCGCATCTCGGATTCTCTGCGCCTTTGTCTCCCTCTCTCTCGTAATATCTCGGATTCTCTGCGCCTTTGTCTCCCTCTCTAAACGGTCAAATGCACATGCGCATGTGCATTTGACCATAAACCAACAAAACTACATTATTAAATGGGTTGACTATGTATAAAAATATACATAAAAAAAATATACCAGACATATAACAGACAAGCAAACAAACACTAATATGCGTGAAAGCAAACAAACCCCCAATAAGTATACAAGCAAACAAACATACATATAACAAACAGACAAGCAAACAAAATGTAATTTTTTTCCTTTTATTTGTTGTGTATGAAGATGGAATTATTGTTTGAGTAAAATGAAAGCTTAGTGGGGCATAGATAGTGCAGAAAAATATAATTAGAAAGAGGAACTCACCAACGCCTCAAAAGACAAGCCTACTCGTGCGAAATCAACAAACCCTAAACAATACCAAAATCTAATCAATTTTAGCGCGTTACCTTCAGTGGCCAAAACCTCAGTAGATGTCATTTTGGTAGTGCGTTACCTTCAGTGGCCAAAACCTCAGTAGATGTCATTTTGGTAGTGCGTTACCTTCAGTGGACAACGTCGTTTCGGACCACGATGTACACGCTACACGCTTACGGTTTGAGATTTACAGGTGAGGCGTGAGGACTGACTAACGGGTAGAGAAGACAAGTGAGGTGTGAGGATAGGGTGATGGGTGAAGACCTAGGGTCAATTACCAAAATGACGTCGTTTTGGTAATTGTATGGGTATTATTTTAGACTGCCAAACGACGACGGTTGAGGGGCCTTTTTAAGAGTGTTTTCCCAAAATGGAATTTTAGTAAGTTCAAATAAAAAAAAATCACGTGGATGGCACGTGATGCATTTTTCATCCAAACTGACGGGGCTGACTAACGGAGTGGCCAGATTGACACATTTTGATACTTTGTTGGGCTACTTTAGTACTTTTTAAACATTGAGGAGCCAACTCGCAAACGACTGTCAGTTTGGAGGGTCTTTTTATATTTTTCCCTATAAAAAATCTTCCTCAACTAACAGTCTTTTTTGTTTAAAAAAAAAAAGTCTAATGAAGTTTAAAGTGTGCTAAAGTGGTACACCGAACTACCAAAGTGTGCCAAAAATGCCACTTTTTATTATTATATTCCTATAATACCTTTATTCTCTTAAAAACTAAAATAAAAATTAATAAAATAAAAAACTAAACTAAAATATTTTTTAAACAAAAAATATGAAGTTAATGAGATTCTTGGGAAAATATGAAGTTGCATCAGGTCAAAAGCTAAATAAGGAGAAAACTTTTATTTTTTTCAGCAGAAATACAAGCATAGAGAGGCGACAAGAAATTATTCAAATGTTAGGGTTCCAAGCTTCCCACACATGAAAAATACCTTGGGCTACCTATTTTGGTGGGAAAATTACATCAAAAGCTTTCAAGAGTATCAAAGATAAGGTATGGAATCAGTTAAATAAGTGGCAAGTCAAATTTCTATCGCAAGCAAGGAAAGAGGTACTTTTGAAGGCTGTAGTTCAAGCTATTCCTACCTACAGGATGAGTGTATTCCAGTTTTCAATCACTTTATACAAGGAGATTAACGGGATAATGCAAAATGTTTAGTGGGGACATATAAAGAATAAATCTAAAATTCACTAGATGACTTGGGAACGCATGGGCTACCCGAAGTCTCAAGGAGGTACGGGGTTTAGGAATTTGGTGGTTTTTAATAAAGCCCTCTTAGCCCACCAGTGTTTGCGGCTATTGCAAAATCCCAATTCTTTGGCTATAGAGATTTTAAAGGCAAAATATTATCAAAAAACTGATTTTTTTTTGGAGGCTAGTTTGGGGAATTTACCATATTTCGCTTGACGCAGTCTTTTTCTTAGCTTCCAATGTTCTAAAAAATGGTCTTATTTGGAGAGTGGGGGGATGGCAGATATATACGAATTTGGGATGATAGATGGCTCCTAACACCAATTTCATTTATGGCCCAATCTCCAAAAAGGTTGCTTCCAGAGGATGCATGAGTGGTGGAGCTTATTGACCCGAACACAAAATGGTGGAATCCAAATGTTATTACATAAATTTTCAATGAGGAAGCACTCATTATCTGTCAAATTCACTCGTACTATTATTACCAAAAGATTAGTTAGTACGGAGATGCACTACTAATGGGGAATTTTTTGTTAGAAGTGCGTATCATATGGAGAAGGAAATGCAGGTTGTGAGGGGTGGTGGCGGATCCAAGCAGCGAGATGATGATGTCTTTTGGAAGACCATTTGGAAGTTAAAAATCCCAAATGCGGCAATGATATTTATGTGGAGAGCTTGTCAAAATCTTTTACCTACTAAAGTGAATTTATTGAGAATAAGAGTTGTTCAAGATGCACAATGCCCACTTTGTGGGTGGGAGGAAGAAACAACTAGACACATCCTATGGAGTTGTCCATCTGCTCAGGATGCGTAGAGTTGTGGTCCAAAAAAATTGCAAAAAGCATTGGTGAGGAGATTGAAATTTTTTTTTCTTTTTTTTTTCATGTGGAAGAGGAGATGATGGCAAGATGTGAAGTGGTAGAAATTCTTGGGAATACGTTTGCAAATCAAAATTTGTGCATCAGGAAAATCATATTCCCATGCCCAAAAATTTTTTATGAAGAACAGTTTTTATTTCAACAAATAGCAAAAACAAAGATTACTTACTTGAAGATCTACGGCCACGCCTTGGCTATGAATAAAAACTTTTTGCTTCTTTTTCTTCTCCAAGAACACAGTTGATCTCTAGAATATTGAGACCTCTAGATCATCTCACCAATGACTGATTATAATTAAGAGAGTGTGGGGTCTTGCTTGACTCTTCAAATCTTTAAACTTTTGTTCTTCATGAGTTAACAAAAGAACTTGATTGGAGGATTTGAGAGCTTAGGCTATTCTCTATTTATGGGTTTAGTAAGGGAGTAGAGTTCCAGATTTTAGCAATGTGGGACAAGGAACAAAAGACTAGTCCTAGTAACACTTGGACTCCAGGCCATTGCCACATGGGCCAGGGAGAGATTCTCCCTAGACCATGTGGCCTAGAATTTAATCTCAGGCCTTCTATCTTGTGTCCAATGCACAAGGCCAGGGAAAAATTCCCTCTCCTTATGCGTCCCCATGCTCATTAAGGCCTTTGGGTTTTATCCCAAGTGCAATCACATACAAACTTTCTAGCCCATGTTTTAAATAAATAAAATACTTTAGCCCAATAAATAAGAAAGCCGTTAATTTATATCAGCTTGGTGAGGGACCTAAAGGGAATAATTATTTGCTTAAATATTTCCGTAATCATGTCTCCCTCACATTTTTTACGTAATAATATTTTAATCACAATCAATTCCACTAGATAATTGTAACTGCATTTCAATAAATATTTTTTATTAAACAATTAATCAATTTGACTTACTTAACGTTGACTTATAATTCCTCCATGAAATATTCCATAGCAGATTTAAAGCTAAGGATACTACCACTTCATTCTTTACCTCTTTATCCTTGAGTTACTGACTTTATGTTATTCTCATAATGTGAAAATTACGTGTATATATTTTGGTATGCTAATCAAAATGCTTTTGCTAGAGTCTTGAGAATAATGTCCATAAAATATATCTCAATAAAAAATTTATTATCTCTTTGCCTATTGACAAAGGATTTGGATTCACTCATAGAAAAATCTTTCCCACAATGTTTCATGTGATTACTTTCAACTGATGATAGGTCTTACTATTTGATACATCTAAGTAATCCATATAAAACATCTGAGTTCACAATTCTCTTTGAATTTTAGAATCAAAGTCTAAACTAGTCTTTTAAGGACTTATTTTATTTTCCTAATAGACATTATCTTTACGAAAAGACAACCCCTTGGTCCGTTCAATGTAAGAGGTCTCAGCACCTACACATCAATCCGAAGGTGCCGCTTTGCTTGATCAAGGTAGATCACCAAGATTCAATGTGTAACAATCTTACTCAAAATAGAATTTCCACAGTTCCATTTACCAACTGCGAACTTTCTATCTTTAATGATACAAGGATTATGGACTAAGACATTGTGTAATAACCACGTTATTCACACCCATAGCCATATTCAATGTTTATCCTTAGTATTATTATTATTATTTTTTTATTTTTTTATTTTTTTGAGAAATGTTTATCCTTAGTATTAAAGTAATGGTTAAGTGATTAAATTTACCAATTACTTTTAGCTTAAGCTTTTGAGATAACTGGTAATTAACATGGTATCAGAGCCAAAGGTCCTGAGTTCGAACCTTGACTCCATCAATTCACCCCTATTTCACTTAAATATTCCACGTGTTGAGCATCACCTATTAAAATGGAGTTTAAGCTCACATGTGAGAGAGAGTATTAAAGTAATGGTTAATAAATTTATCTCTTCCTATTAGTTTAAGCTTTTGGGATAACTGGTAATTAACACTAAGGATATTTCACATGCATGATGAACTATTGGTAATAAGCATATAAAAAACATTTTATATGTCATATGCTCGAAATAATTTAATTAGTGAATAATACATATATTCATTAAAAACATTAAATGTCATCATGGATATAAAGTCATTGGGATTCGGGGCATAATCCTCAACAGAAATTAAGATGTAACTATGGATAAGAGGCTTGGAAGAATTGGTATTGGGATTATTGTATGAGATCATGATGGCAACATTCTAGCCACATGTAGCTCGGGGCATAATCCCCAACATTAATTAAGATGTAGCTATGGATAAGAGACTTGAAAGAATTGGTATTGGGATTATTGTACAAGATCATGATGGCAACATTCTAGCCACATGTAGCAAGACAAAAAATAATTTGGTTGAACCTACTATTGTGGAAGCTCTGCAGCCTTATAGGCGGTGAAATTTAGTAGGGAGATGGGATTCTTGTAAGAATTAAGATATATATTAAATCCTAATTAACAATATAATTAGCAGCGGAAATAATTTAATATATGTACCTCCGGCCATTGCTTTGCCCAAGCAGCTTGAAGAACAGTTCCACAGCAAACAAACTAAAAATTAAACAATTATTGAGAGGTTCTTCTGACCTATGCCTACCAATGAGTGACCAATTGATGGAATACACAGGCCTTATTTATAGATAGGTCAGAGAACCCTCAATTAGAGCTGTTACCTTAATTATTCCTCCCATCAAGGAATAAAAATCAAATCAATACAGCTAATTGATTCCACAAAATAAAATCAGTAATAAAATCAAATACTTGTTCCACAAGAATTAAATCAGTAATTTAATTCAGAATATTTGATTTTACACAATAAACTTTAATTGGAATAAATTACTGAACACTGTAATTATATATATTTTATAATTACAATAATATATGTGACATAAGGGACATACTTTAAATGGAGTTTCTTACATTCTCCCACTTGGCCCTTATGACACATAAATTCCTTATGGTGTTCAATTCTATGATATGACCAATACTTTATTTATTCCAACCATTCATGGAATCCTCCCACTCACTCAAGGAATACCACACACGAATCATGGCGGTAAAGCTTTTATATGGTAAGCCATCCCTTCCATGTATCACGATGTGCAATATCTCCCAAAATGAGTACCTTATGGATAATGTACTTTATGAATGAACTTCCTATAAGTCATTTGGGTCCAACTTTAATTTTATCCCCATGGATAAGAATGATATATATGCGCACAAAAATCTTTATAACATAACATTTATGTCTATAGACCAATTAAAGAGAAACTAAGCACAAATGAATTAATGAATCTCATATATTCCACATGACTTAATATTTTCTTTATCGGTAAACCTTTAGTCGTGGGATCTGCAATCATTAATTCAATACTTATATGCTCAATAGACACTTATGGTCACTTAATGTTCTCTTTCATAGTGATACTTTATGTCGATATACATATTTCTGCTTCTACTCAGTTTATAAGAATAAACTAAGTAGGGAAATTATATCTAAAATCCTTAGGTAAACGCGCTTTTATTAAAAACTCTCTGGGTATTTTTTTTTGAAAAATTAGTCCCTAGGTCACTCGAAACTACTAGAAAACTCATTACCGTCAATTTTTGTTAACTTCCGTTAGTCTACTCAAAACTCACCGTTTTATCTGATTAAAATTTTATTTTTTTATTAATTTAATTTAAAAAATTCAATCTTAAAAAAAAAAAAAAAAAAATTGAAGGCGTCACCCCTGGCCACCCCCCCAACCCCTATGGGGTGGCTTGCAGCCACCCCCAGGTGGTTTGGGGTGGCTCGAGCCACCCCTTGGGTGGCTTGGGGTGGCTCGTGGCCACCCCTTGGGGGTTTGGGGTGGCCCGCAGGCCACCCCATAGGGGTTGGGGGGGTGGCCAGGGGTGGCACCGCCACCCCTGGCCACCCTTCAAATTTTTTTTTTTTTTTTTTTTTTAAGATTGAATTTTTTAAATTAAATTAATAAAAAATATATATTTTAATCAGATAAAACGGTGAGTTTTGAGTAGACTAACGGAAGTTAAAAAAAATTGACGGTAGGGAGTTTTCTAATAGTTTCGAGTGACCCAGGGACTAAATTTCCAAAAAAAAATACCCATGGAGTTTTTAATAAAAGCGCGTTTCCCTAAAGATTTTAGATATGATTTCCCTATTTTTTTTACCGGTAAACCTTTAGTCGTAGGATCCGCAATCATTAATTCAATACTTATATGCTCAATAGACACTTATGGTCACTTAATGTTCTCTTTCATAGTGATACTTTATGTCGATATACATATTTCTGCATCTACTCAGTTTATTCTTATAAAATATAACTATAGTAGAATTAACTCAGAAGATCTTTATAGGTCTAGCTATAAAATCAACAATCTTGAGACTTTTAACAAAAATGTCTCAACCATAATGCATGTGTAATTAATTCACAGCATGTAATGACTTTTGCTTTCATGGTAGATGTAGCAACTATAGTTTGCTTGCTGCATCTTCAGTAAATATATACTGAAGTTGATTATCTACTATCTACACATTTAGCAAAAATCAAACCTGAAGAAACACCACCAAATGGTAAGTGTATCTTTAGGTTAAACTGTAGTTCTTGGTTCATTGCATATTCCACAATATTATATTGACCCAATAGTCCAACTGCTATTTCAATGCCAGGTCTAATGTAGACCTGTGCATACATATGGAATATTTTTTATCTGCCTTTGTTCCAATACATTTTGGGATATTATCCCTTTTAATAATAGGTGCTATTGAAGATTCATTGTTCTTCATTCTGAATCTCTCACAAAACTTTAGTGAGTAGCAAACCTAAATTAGTGCTTGCAAGCAAAATATTATCTATATATAGGACTAAAAGAAATGTAACTTTACTCCCACTGACCTTAAGGTATATTCAATGATTAACAAGGTTCTCAATAAAACCATGTGAGGCAATAACCTTGTAAAATATTATATATCATTAGTGAGAGACATATCTTAGTCCATTAATAGATATCCTTAATTTGCAAGCTTTCTGACTGTTATTAATAAAACCCCTTAAGTTGTCTTATGTACACCTCCTCTTTAAGATCCTCATTCAGAAAAATTGTTTTTCACATCTTTTTGATATAGCTCTAAACCAAAATGAGCTACTCATACCATGATAATCAATGCCTTCCTTTTGAGTAAGATCATTGGCTACAAGTCTAACTTTATATCGTTTAACATTACCCGGAAGTATCCTTTTAGGTTTTATAAACCCATTTGCAGTCTATGGCTACAACTCCCTTTGGTAAGTCAACAAGATTGCATACTTGAATTTTAGCCAATGATTTCATCTCCTCCTTCATGGCAAAAAACAATGTAAAGTTATTTCCACCCAAAATGATGTGAAAACAATTTTTGGATCGTCCTTAGGCCTGACATAAAAATCAGACTCCTGGAAGTGTACAACAAAATCACTAGGGATTGTTGGTCACCTTATTCTAGAGGATCTACTTAATCCTACTTCCTCTGCATTTGGCAAAGTTTGAGTAGGTTTATTTTGAACTTGTTCCTTATGAATTGACTGTTTTGAAACTGATTGTGGTTCAAGATAATCAATTTGATTTTTCTTAAGCACAATCAAACACCCTTCATGTGAAGGAGCTTCAGTCAACTCTTGTGCTTCCTCTAATTCAATCCCTTGAGGATAAGCACTCCCACTAAGTTCAGTGTCCTCTAGAAATTTTGAATCTTTAGACTCAACAATCCTAGGACTAAATGAAGAATAGTAAAGCCTAAACCCCTTGGAGTTTACTGTATAACCTATAAAATTCCGCTAGTTGTCCTTGAAGCTAATTACCTTAGGTGTGGATTATAAATCCTCACTATAGCAAGACAACCCCATATGTCTAAACAATTTGAACTTGGTTCCATTCATTCCTTAATTTAGGTGTCTTATGGACAATCCTGAATGGAATCGAGTTAAATGTATACACAGCGGTTTTCAAGGCTTCACTCCATTTGAAGAATAGAATATTAGTAATAACTTTTAATGTCCCCTTTTCATGTACCTATCATAATACTATCTGCCTCTATCAGATCTTATGAACTTGACTTTGTTTTGTTTTGTTTCTCTACTTCTACCTTATAGGTACTGCAAGCATTTAATGCACAAACCTTATGATTTAGAAGATAGAGATACATAAACCGTATATGGTTATTACCGAAAGAGATAGGACATCTCTAACCATTTAGGCAAGAAGTATGGAAAAGGTTACACTTGTACTTGATCTCAAGAATTTCAAAAATCCTTTTGTTGGCACCTTTAGCGGTATAGTTGGTCTGCTTTTCTTTAATGCAGTCCACATAAATACCAAAGATAGTAAATTTCAAGAGTCGTAAAAACTCTATCATTTGTTGACCTTTTATTCTTTATAGAGATATATTCCAATCTCCAATGCCATAACATAGAGGATTTTCTCATTTATAAGACTCTGCTTTATGTCAACATTTATATGCAGGGATTAATTTTTCAAAAATTGGGATCTAGATCAATTTTAAATAGACCATTAATTTAATATTCCACCCAAAAGTTTTAACAATATTCAAACTTGATTTTAACAAACTAAAATAGAAATTAAATTTCTAAAAGAATTGTGGAATATATAAAAACATTATTAAGGTCAAAATAATGTAACTGATTTTTTTTTTTTTTAAAAAAAAAAAAAATTAATCTATAGATCCCAACAACCTCCAATTGTAAACAAGTATTATTTAGAAAACCCTGCATTATGTTGACAACGTGGACCGCTAAACCAAATTCAATCCACATAGTCCTTAGGAGAGTCAATAAAAGAGATTCATGACACACTAGGTGTATAAGATTACCTTTATTTCAAGTCATTTATGATACTTTATGCAATCATTCTTTATATGCCCATAATTTTCCTTAGTGTAAGAGAAACAAGTATCTTAATTGCCATAACACTTTGTTGGCACCTTGTTCTCATTCGTCAACTGTTGGACATGATTGCCTATAAAGGTCTTTCCCTTAACATGAGTAACTTTCTGGATTCTCATGTCTTAATCTCTCATCTTCTTGAACACACATGATCAGAAGTTCCTTCATTGATCAGTTATCCTTATGTGTGCCACAAGATATTTGGAAAAATATCACATTTAGATGAGAGAATTTAAAATAAAATTGATCATAATGACTCAAAAAAAAAAAAAAAAAAAAAAACTCAACCTTTAGGGACTTTATAATGAGTTGTTATGTCCTTCATTTCTATAATGTGCTCAAGCACATTTTGAAACTGTAAAAGGTTTTACTTTAAAGCTTTTCTATTAGGGTGCATGCCAAAGCCTTATTGGAACTCACTAGATGTTCCTCAATGACCTTTCTTTGGCCCTAAAACATTAAGGAATAAAACCCTAATGCTTTCCTTGATATGAGATTTCAAAAAGTTGAAACTTAAGCGATTTAAATCACTACAATCGTTCATGTTTAATAATCTCATGTGGCGTACTTGATTCCGTTGGAGAAGGTGATTCGTCTACACGAAACGCCAATTCAGTCTCCAAACACCCCAAAGTGAAAAGCACATTTTTCTTTTCAGTCAAGAAAAATTACCACTAGGAATTATTGGAACATAAAATACTAATAATTAAAGTAGTAGGAATATATCCAGTAACCAAGAAAAGTTATATACTTTAATGCTTTGAAATAACCTTATTTAAATTAACCAATGTTAATTTAATAGTAAATTTTAACCTACCTGTAGGCAAAGGTGCATCACGCATGAAATTTACTCTTTATTAATAAGACTAATAAATTTAGCATTAATAAATAAAATTTTCCGTACCTGTGGGCCTAAGAGAAATTTTATTTTTAATGTTAAATTTACTATCTTATTCTAATTAACTCATAAAAAAAAAAACGTCCCTGTGGGGATTGGCAAATTAAATTTATGAATTAATTACAACACGATGTTAATTTTCTTTATGAAGTTCATATATATAATCTTGATGCAATTATCATTATAAAATCGGGATGCTGTGGCTCTCCCAAAAATTATTACTACAATTACAACTTCATTAACATCGAATTTATTTAAATTAACCAATGATAATTTAATAGTAAATTTCAACCTACCTGTGGGCAAAGGTTGCATCATGCATGAAATTTACTCTTTAATAGGACTAATAAATTTAACATTAATAAATAAAATTCTCCGTACCTGTGGGCCTAAGAGAAATTTTATTTTTAAAGTTAAATTTATTATCTTATTCTAATTAAGTCATAAAAATAATAACGTCTCTGTGGGGATTAGTAACTAAATTTATGAATTAATTACAACAAGATGTTAATTTTCTTTATGAAGTTCACATATATGATCTTGATGCAATTATCATTATAAAATCGGGATGCTGTGGCTCTCCCAAAATTATTATGATAATCACGACTTCATTAACATCCAATAACTGTATAAATGTCAAAACTAAAGTTCTTAAGAATAAAAGACAAAACCAACATGTCAGTGGGTAAACAGTATTTTTTCAAAGTACAACCGAATAGTGTCCCAGGTAAGTGAGGGGGCGCACAACGGCACACTTAAGTCCCAAGACTTGCCTTGCCAGAGCTTTCCGATTACAATTTTGGATAGTACCATAAACATTCATCAACACATGAGGCTTAGTTAATTATTCTCAGGTACAGGCATCAAACAATTTATATTTAAACAATTAAAAGAATAAATATATCCTTGAGTTCATGTATTAAAGAAACAATAACTTAATACTGAACAATCTAAATCATAAGATAAATAAAAATGTGACATTAAAGCATCATAAACTGAATAGCCTAATGGTCTTGAAGTGACTTTGGGCCGTTTATTCCTCAAGAACCCAAGTTCTAAACCCACCTGAGACCCCTTTTTTTTTTTTTTTTTTTAAATCCGGATGGGCCAGCTACTTTAAACCAGGTTGGGCTGCTTCTTTACTCTGGATACGGGCCCAGACTTGGGTTACTGGATCGGGTCAGCCCAAATTCTTTTTTTTTTTTTATCATACCAAAACGGGTTGAAACCCTACCCGAATAATAAGACCCGGAAAACTTAACACCCAACCCGGAAAGCTAGCCCCTTGCGCCGCTGCCTCTTCCCCTTCCCCATTCTCCGGTCACCGGTGCCGGTTCTTTAATGCGTCGGCCAAAATGGCAGGCACCCCTTGTGGGGCTGCCGGCCGTTTTTTTTTTTTTTTTGCGGGTAGCCTGGTGAAATGGCCACCGTTCTGGCCAGAAATCGGCAGCCCGTGTGAGCGCTGTTTCTACCCATCACAGGCGGCCCCTTATGGGGCTTCCTCCGTCAGCAGCTCACCTTATGCGGCCAACGCCGCTGCTGTGGGAGGGGGGATACCGGTGCTGCAGGTAGGTGAAAACCGGTGCTGCAAATGGGGAATGATCGACACTGCAGGTGGCGAAAACCGGTGCTGCAAGTGGTCTCCTTCCTTTATGTGGCGAAACGCCGCTTGTGGAGGCCAGGGCAGTGGGTCACAGTGGCCAGGCAGTGGCGGTGGGTGGGGCTAGAACCAGATCTTGGTAAGGGTTCTCGTACAAGGACAAAAAGGCCAATATGGTCAAAGTCTCTCCAAAGATGCCCAAAAATTGTTAGTTTTAATCATAAATAGAGAACAATACGTGCAACACCAAGTCAGAAATAAAACACTCACATCAATAAGGTTGCATGCCTTGTTCCAATCAGATTATCAACAATAGAAATATATAAAACTAAACAATATTCACAAATGGAGCATAATAAACAACACAACTTAATGCTGCGCAAATATGGCATAGAGATGGCTCTGATACCACATGTAAGAATTAAGATATATATTAAATCCTAATTAACAATATAATTAGCAGCAGAAATAATTTAATATATGTACCTCCGGCCATTGCTTTGCCCAAGCAGCTTGAAGAACAGTTCCACAGTAACCAAACTAAAAATTAAACAATTATTGAGAGGTTTTTCTGACCTATGCTTACCAGTGAGTGACCAATTGTTGGAATACACAGGCCTTATTTATAGGTAGGTCAGAGAACCCTCAATTAGAGCTGTTACCTTAATTATTCCTCCCATCAAGGAATAAAAATCAAATCAATACAGCTAATTGATTCCACAAAATAAAATCAGTAATAAAATCAAGTACTTGCTCCACAAGAATTAAATCAGTAATTTAATTCAGAATATTTGATTTTACACAATAAACTTTAATTGGAATAAATTACTGAACACCGTAATTATATATATTTTATAATTACAATAATATATGTGACATAAGGGACATACTTTAAATGGAGTTTCTTACAATTCTATGATATTATTATGGAGGGAAATGCCCTGAACGCATGTTAAGATCTTGCAAGATTGAACATGTTAAAGCGAACACAAATTCAAAAGTTCATGGTTTGGCTCGAGAATCACTAAGCAAGTCATAAATACGGTTTGCATTGAAGAAATTCTAAATTGTATCTATATTATATTGTAATCATGGAGCAAATTAGTCATGTTCGATTGTTTTGATCTATTCACTATCAATGAAATAGAAATTTGTTCAAAAAAAGAAAAGAAAAAAGAGTTTAAAATTTTACGTTAAGGCATGAAATCATAGAGAATAGTAATTTGTAGAAAATTAAAAAAAAATAATAATAATAAATAAGGGGGGCCTTGGAGTTGGACATGCCATTTTTTTTTTTTTTTTGGAGGGGGGCTTGGAGTTGAACATGCCACCAAATTTGTCTGAGACAGCTGCAGCCTACAGAGAGGCTGAAAGAGAGAGCTGAAGGACAGAAGAAGACATGACGAAAAATCAAACAAATTACGTGGAAGAAACAACTTCTTTCTTTGTTTATTTTTGTCTTGAAAAATAGACAACAAAGAAAAGCAGCCAGTAGAGGCCTTTGGGTGCAAATGATGTCAAAGCTATTTACGTCAAGATTTTGGCAGCACAAGAGTTTTGTTTTTTGTTTTTTTGTTTATATATATATATATATATATATATATATATAAACCAGGATTTCAATTTACAAGGGGCAAGATTAAGCGTTCGTCTCGGTTTGAGGTTTCAAAAATTGCATTAAAAAATAATTTTAATACGTACGATTTGAAAACACAATTTTTAAAAGGGTTAAATACTCCAGACCTCTTTTGGGTTTCCCAACTTTATTTTTTCTCTCATGTGGTTTCATTTTTATCACAGGAGATCCCTATGATTTTGATAATAGACCAAGTTAGTCTTCTATTAGTTGACTTAACGGAATTTCATGTGGACCAATCACATGTTGACACGTGGCACCTACTTTTTTTTTTTTTTTTTTGCCGAGCCACCCCTTGGGCTCCAAGGGGATGGCCGAGCCGCCCCCGATCTTTTTTTTTTTTTTTTTTTTTTTTTAGAAAATACTTTTTTAAAAAAATTTAAAAAAAAAAAAAAAAAATTAAGTAGGTGCCACGTGTCAACATGTGATTGGTCCACCTGGAATTCCGTTAAGTCAACTGACGTTGGACTAACTTGGTCTATTATCAAAACCACAGGGACTTCTTGTGATAAAAATGAAACCCCAGGAGAAAAAAATAAAGTTGTGAAACCACATGGACTAATTTAGTATTTAACCCTTTTTAAAAACACAGATATGAATTTAATAAAATGATTGTTTGGCCTTTGAAGTTGTAGTTTAGTTTTTAAAATTGTGCATTTTTAAACACGACCTTATATGTGATTTAAAAACTCAATTTTTTCTACATTTTTTAAATCACAATTTTTTTAAAAAAAATAAAATAAAAGCACTCCTAATCAATATACTTCCTATAATTTGATTTAAAATCACACATTTAGCATGTGAAATCGTATGCTGAAACACACTTTAAAAGATATATTGAATTAGAGGCTAGGATGCCGGTTTTGTAGACAAATTTAATATATTGAATTAGAAGAATTTGCATAAAAAATTTATCTCATAAAAGTTTAATAGATTAAGTTTATTAAAATGATTATTATGCTCATAAAAAAACTTAAATGGGAGAGTACAATTAAGCTGCTAATGGAGAAAAAGTATGGAATAAAATTAACAGTAGAGTGTGATGGCTTAAAACCAATAAGTTGTCAGGCTGTCAGCTATACAAAATCCTACAATGGCCATTTGTCCATGTGAAAAGTGTTATTTGCTTGTTGAGGCGCACGTGGACTTGGATGTAAGACGAGTTACTTCCAAAGCTTTGTCCATGTGGAAAAGTGTTATTTGCTTGTTGAAGCGCACGTGGGCTTGGATGTAAGATAAGTTACTTCCAAGGCCTGTAGCACCACTAATTACTATTGATTAAGATGGCTCTCTCTGGAGATAACCTTCAGATTCACTTGAAGCGAAAGTGAGGAAAAGCATGGATGAGCAAGATATTTTGCAGATCTCTCAATTGTACATGCCAGGGACAGAGATTCTAAAGGAAAAAAAAAGATAAACAGCGGAAGATTAGAAGAGAGAAAAAGGATACGAGCTTTGTGGGTTTTTTTTTTTTTTTTCCTTTCTTTTTGTCTTACTCGCTCAAACATAAGGGTGAGACACTTCTTTTTCAGGGTAGGCAAGGTCTAAATGTATCCTTGGTTAAGGGTTTTTTAGGCAGGTGAGAGGGGGCATATCAACCCCCCTTGGCTATATATATATATATATATATATATATAAAGAGTGTACAAGTCGGGCAGTTATTATCCACTAATAACCACCTAAAACTTCTAATTGGATAACCGAAAATAACCGCAACTGGGTAACTAAATAACAGTCTAGGACGGTGGTAATATCAGTTATTAGGCTTTTAAAAATCCCGTTAATAATCGGGTAACCGAATTTTTTAATTTTATATATATATTAATGTTTTCATAAAATTACTTTATAAACATAGGGTTTTTACAAAATTCAAATTATTTTTGAATTTGTAATATTGTTTTATACTTTTTATGTTTTAGATTTATAATTTTTTTCGATTTGTAATTGTATTGAATTATGAATTAACATATAATTCTCGGATTGCATTTGAGATATGAGATAGATCATAAATAAATAATGGCCTTGATACTTTAGTAGTTTGAATTAACAATATATTATAATATATGAACATTATTGTTTCTCCTTTGAATTAATAAATTTGAAGTTTTATATTAAAGAAAATAATAATAAAATTATTTATAAAAATCGGTTAATAACCGGTCTTCAATAATCGCATAAGCGCCGGTTGCGGTTATGAGGAAATAACTGCTACCGCAACTTGTTGTACTAGAATGACCATGTTTACAACTCACGTTAAATACATTTTAGAATATTGTGAACTTTATTTTGTGAAAATGAGATGATGAACAAAAAAAAAAAAAAAAATCTGAAAATCTTCCACTATGAGAGTGGAGAAAAACAGTAGCACTATGTCTAATTGAGATAATTCCGCCATATGGCTTATATAAAAACTGAGGTGTTATAAGTTGGTAGCAAAGCAATCAATTCCGAATACCATAAATAATTAGCTCCTACTATGAATAGAGTCTAGGAAAGAATACTAGAGCAATATGATATGATTAATAAAACTTAAGACTTCTTCTAGTCTTAGGTATTATCTAATAAAATTGGTTGACTGCAGCAACATGTCTTCCATTGAAGTTGCCCGAAAGACGGTGTACCCCACTCCTAAGCGGAGTGATGTGTCGGTAGTATGAGACTTTCCATTTGTTTGTCGGCCATACACAAAAAACTTCAACCCTGAGAAGATGTGGACAATAATTAACTAGAGACTAGAGTGTAAGAATCCAATATATAATTAAATGCTAATTGACAATAAAATTAGCAGCGGAATGAGTAATTATATAAATACCTCTAGCCATGCTTTGCTCAAGCTAATTGAAGAACAGCTTCACAGAAACAAATTTGGAAAACAAAAAATATTGAGAGGTTCTTCTGACCTATGCCTACCAGTGAGTGCTAATTGATGGAATATACGGGCCTTATTTATAGGTAGGTCAGATAACCCTCAATTAGAGCTGTTACCTTAATTATTCCTCCCATCAAAGAATAAAAATCAAATCAATACAGCTAATTGATTCCACAAAATAAAATCAGTAATAAAATCAAATACTTGTTCCACAAGAATTAAATCAGTAATTTAATTCAGAATATTTGATTTTACACAATAAACTTTAATTGGAATAAATTACTGAACACCGTAATTATATATATTTTATAATTACAATAATATATGTGACATAAGGGACATACTTTAAATGGAATTTCTTACATTCTCCCACTTGGCCCTTATGACACATAAATTCCTTATGGTGTTCAATTCTATGATATGGCCAATACTTTATTTATTTCAACCATTCATGGAATCCTCCCACTCACTCAAGGAATACCACACACGAATCATGGCGGTAAAGCTTTTATATGGTAAGCCATCCCTTCCATGTATCACGATGTGCAATAACTCTCAAAATGAGTACCTTATGGATAATATACTTTATGAATGAACTTCCTATAAGTCCTATAAGTCATTCGGGTCCAACTTTAATTTTATCCCCACGAATAAGAGTGATATATATGCGCACAAAAATCTTTATAACATAACATTTATGTCTATAGACCAATTAAAGAGAAACTAAGTACAAATGAATTAATGAATCTCATATATTCCACATGACTTTATACTTTCTTTACCGGTAAACCTTTAGCCATGGGATCCGCAATCATTAATTCAATACTTATATGCTCAATAGATACTTATTGCCACTTAATGTTCTCTTTCATAGTGATATTTTATGTCGATATACATACTTCTGCTTCTACTCAGTTTATTTTTATAAAATATAATTGTAGTAGAATTAACTCAGAAGATCTTTATGGGTCTAGCTATAAAATCGACAATTTTGAGACCTTTAACAAAAATGTCTCAACCATAATGCCTGTGTAATTAATTCACGGCATGTAATGACTTTTGCTTTCATGGTAGATGTAGCAACTATAGTTTGCTTACTGCATCTTCAGTAAATATATATTGAAGTTGATTATCTACTATCTACACATTTAGCAAAAATCAAAGCTGAAGAAACACCACCAAATGGTAAGTGTACCTTTAGGTTAAACTGTAGTTCTTGGTTCATTGCATATTCCACAATATCATATTAACACAATAGTCCAACAGCTATTTCAATGCCAGGTCTAATGTAGACATGTGCATACATATGGAATATTTTTTATCTGCCTTTGTTCCAATACATTTTGGGATATTATCCCATTTAATAATAGGTGCTACTGAAGATTCATAGTTCTTCATTCTGAATCTCTCACAAAACTTTAGTGAGAGGAACTTTATGTAGCAAACCTAAATTAGTGCTTGCAAACAAAATATTATCTATATATAGGACTAAAAGAAATGTAACTTTACTCCCACTAACCTTAAGGTATATTCAATGATTAACAAGGTTCTCAATAAAACCATGTGAGGCAATAACCTTGTAAAATATTATATACCATTAGTGAGAGACATATCTTATTCCATTAATAGATATCCTTAATTTGCAAGCTTTCTGACTGTTATTAATAAAACCCCTTAAGTTGTCTTATGTACACCTCCTCTTTAAGATCTTCATTCAGAAAAATTGTTTTTCACATCCTTTTGATATAGCTCTAAACCAAAATGAGCTACTCATACCATGATAATCAATGTCTTCCTTTTGAGTAAGATCATTGGCTACAAGTCTAACTTTATATCGTTTAACATTACCCGGAAGTATCCTTTTAGGTTTTATAAACCCATTTGCAACCTATGGCTACAACTCCCTTTGGTAAGTCAACAAGATTGCAAACTTGAATTTTAGCCAATGATTTCATCTCCTCCTTCATGGCAAAAAACAATGTGAAGTTATTTCCACCCAAAATGATGTGAAAACAATTTTTGGATCGTCCTTAGGCTTGACATAAAAATCAGACTCCTGGAAGTGTACAACAAAATCACTAGGGATTGTTGGTCACCTTATTCTAGAGGATCTACTTAATCCTACTTCCTCTGCATTTGGCAAAGTTTGAGTAGGTTTATTTTGAACTTGTTCCTTATGAGTTGACTGTTCTGAAACCGATTGTGGTTCAAGATAATCAATTTGATTTTTCTTAAGCACAATCAAACACCCTTCATGTGAAGGAGCTTCAGTCAACTCTTGTGCTTCCTCTAATTCAATCCCTTGAGGATAAGCACTCTCACTAAGTTCAGCATCCTCTAAAAATTTTGAATCTTTAGACTCAGCAATTCTAGGACTAAATGAAGAACAGTAGAGCCTAAACCCCTTGGAGTTTACTGTATAACCTATAAAATTCCGCTAGTTGTCCTTGAAACTAATTACCTTAGGTGTGGATTATAAATCCTCATTATAGCAAGACAACCCCATATGTATAAACAATTTGAACTTGGTTCCATTCATTCCTTAATTTAGGTGTCTTATGGACAACCCTGAATGGAATCGAGTTAAATGTATACACAACGGTTTTCAAGGCTTCACTCCATTTGGAGAATAGAATATTAGTAATAACTTTTAATGTCCCCTTTTCATGTACCTACCATAATACTATCTGCCTCTATCAGATCTTATGATCTTGACTTTGTTTTGTTTTGTTTTGTTTCTCTACTTCTACTTTATAGGTACTGAAAGCATTTAATGCCCAAACCTTATGATTTAGAAGATAGAGATACATAAACCGTATATGGTTATTACCGAAAGAGATAGGACATCTCTAACCATTTAGGCAAGAAGTATGAAAAAGGTTACACTTGTACATGATCTCAAGAATTTCAAAAATCCTTTTGTTGGCACCTTTAGTGGTATAGTTGGTTTGCTTTTCCTTAATGCAGTCCACATAAATACCAAAGATAGTAAATTTCAAGAATCGTAAAAACTCTATCATTTATTGACCTTTTATTCTTTATAGAGATATATTCCAATCTCCAATGCCATAACATAGACGATTTTCTCATTTATAAGACTCTGCTTTATGTCAACATTTATATGCTGGGATTAATTTTTCAAAAATTGGGATCTAGATCAATTTTAAATAGACCATTAATTTAATATTCCACCCAAAAGTTTTAACAATATTCAAACTTGATTTTAACAAACTAAAATAGAAATTAAATTTCTAAAAGAATTGTGGAATATATAAAAACCATTATTAAGGTCAAAATAATGTAACTGATTTTTTTGTTTTTTTTTTTTAAAAAAAAATTAATCTATAGATCCCAACAACCTCCAATTGTAAACAAGTATTATTTAGAAAACCCTGTATTATGTTGACAACGTGGACCGCTAAACCAAATTCAATCCACATAGTCCTTAGGAGAGTCAATAAAAGAGATTCATGACACACTAGGTGTATGAGATTACCTTTATTTCAAGTCATTTACGATACTTTATGCAATCATTCTTTATATGCCCATAATTTTTCTTAGTGTAAGAGAAATAAGTATCTTAATTGCCATAACACTTTGTTGGCACCTTGTTCTCATTAATTAACTATTGGACATGATTGCCTATAAAGGTCTTTCTCTTAACATGAGTAACTTTTTGGATTCTCATGTCTTAATCTCTCATCTTCTTGAACACACATGATCAGAAGTTCCTTTATTGATCAGTTATCCTTATGTGTGCCACAAGATATTTGAAAAAATATCATATTTAGATGAGAAAATAAAATTGACCATAATGACTCAAAAAACTCAACATTTAGGGACTTTATAATGAGTTGTTATGTCCTTCATTTCCATAATGTGCTCAAACACATTTTGAAACTGTAAAAGGTTTTACTTTAAAGCTTTTCTATTAGGGTGCAGGCCAAAGCCTTATTGGAACTCACTAAATATTCCTCAATGACCTTTATTTGGCTTTAAAACATTAAGGAATAAAACCCTAATGCTTTCCTTGATATGAGATTTTATGAACGTTAAAACTTAAGCGATTTAAATCACTACAATCGTTCATGTTTAATAATCTCATGTGGCATACTTGATTCCGTGGGAGAAGGTGATTCGTCCACATGAAACGCCAATTCCAAACACCCCAAAGTGAAAAACACATTTTTCTTTTCAGTCAAGAAAAATTACCACTAGGAATTATTGGAACATAAAATACTAATAATTAAAGCAGTAGGAATACATCCAGTAACCAAGAAAAAATTATATACTTTAATGCTATGAAATAATCTTATTTAAATTAACCAATGTTAATTTAATAGTAAATTTCAACCTACTTGTGGGCAAAGGTGCGTCACGCATGAAATTTAATCTTTATTAATAAGACTAATAAATTTAGCATTAATAAAAAAAAATTTCCGTACCTGTGATCCTAAGAGAAATTTTATTTTCAATGTTAAATTTACTATCTTATCCTAATTAACTCATAAAAATAAAAACGTCCCTGTGGGGATTGGCAAATTCAATTTATGAATTAATTACAACACAATGTTAATTTTCTCTATGAAGTTCATATATATAATCTTGATGCAATTATCATCATAAAATTAGGATGCTGTGGCTCTCCCAAAAATTATTATGACAATTACGACTTCGTTAACATCGAATTTATTTAAATTAACAAATGCTAATTTAATAGTAAATTTCAATCTACCTGTGGGCAAAGGTTGCAACACGCATGAAATTTACTCTTTAATAGGACTAATAAATTTAACATTAATAAATAAAATTCTCGGTACCTGTGGGCCTAAGAGAAATTTTATTTTTAAAGTTAAATTTATTATCTTATTCTAATTAAGTCATAAAAATAATAACGTCCCTGTGAAGATTAGTAATTAAATTTATGAATTAATTACAACAGGATGTTAATTTTCTTTATGAAGTTCACATATATGATCTTGATCCAATTATCATTATAAAATCGGGATGTTGTGGCTCTCCCAAAATTATTATGATAATCACGACTTCATTAACATCCAATAACTGTATAGATGCCAAAACTAAAGTTCCCAAGAATAAAAGGCAAAACCAACATGCCAGTGGGTAAACAGTATTTTTCCAAAGTACAACCGGATAGTGTCCCAGGTAAGTGAAGGGGGTGCACAATGGCACACTTAAGTCCCAAGACTTGCCTTGCCAGAGCTTTCCGATTGCAATTTTGGATAGTACCATAAACATTCACCAACACATGAGGCTTAGTTAATTATTCTCAGGTCCAGACATTAAACAATTTATATTTAAACAATTAAAAGAATAAATATATCCTTGAGTTCATGTATTAAAGAAACAATAATTTAATACTGAACAATTTAAATCATAACATAAATAAAAATGTAATATTAAAGCATCATAAACTGAATAGCCTAATGGTCTTGAAGTGACCTTAGGCCCTTTATCCCTCAAGAACCCAATTTCTAAACCCACTATGGCCCAAACTGTTTTCCCTTTTTTTTTTTTTTTTTTTTAAAAAAAAAAAAAATCTGAATGGGCTATTATATTGGGTCTTTCTTTATCGGGTTGGGTCACTTTTATTGGGTTACGGGTTAGCTTACTTAATTTCCCAGCCCCATTTTTTTTTTTTTTTGAACTAGGCCAATGGCCCGCATACTGACCTGGTTTCCTTATGGGTTAAAAAACCCTACCCAGATCCTTAACTCTCCAACCCGGAAATACCCCAAACCTAGCTGCCGCCCCTTTCTTCTTCTTCCTCATGCCCCGCCATCGCCGCCTTCTTCATGCGCCGGCCATGCTGAGCCGCCTCCCTGATGCGCAAACGGCCAAAAAAAAATAAAACGACAGGCACCCTGTGTGGGGCTGCCGGCCGTTTTTTTTTTTGGTTAGCCCCGGTGAAATGGCCGCCGTTCTGGCCATAAATCGGCAGCCCGTGTGGGCGCTGTTTCTGTCCATCACAGGCGGCCCCGTATGGCGCTTCCACCATCAGCATCTCACCTTATGCGGCCAACGCCGCTGCTGTCCTCACAGGCGGCCGTGATGTCCGCTGCTCTAGTAAGCTAGAGCCGAGCAAGGGTTGGGCCCATGAAACCCCATCGTTGACCTCCAACTTTTCTAGAGCAGCGGCTGCTTCCTTTATGCGGCGAAACGCCGCTTGTGGAGGCCAGGGCAGTGGGTTACAGTGGCCAGACAGTGGTGGTGGGTGAGGCTAGAACCAGATTTTGGTAAGGGTTCTCGTATAGGGACAAGAAGGGCAATATGGTCAAAGCCTCTCTAGAGACACCCAAAAATTGTTAGTTTTAATCCAAAATAGAACAATACGTGCAATACCAATTCAGAAATAAAACACTCAAGAGTGTTAAAATTGCATGTTTTGTTCCAATCAGATTATCAACAACAGAAATATATAAAACTAAACGATATTCACAAATCGAGCATGATAACACAACTTAATGCTGAGCAAATATGGCACAGAGTTGGCTTTGATACCACATGTAAGAATTCAATATAAAATTAAATGCTAATTGACAATAAAATTAGCAGCGGAATGAATAATTATATAAATACCTCTAGCCATGCTTTGCTCAAGCTAATTGAAGAACAGCTTCACAGAAACAAATCTGGAAAACAAAAAATATTGAGAGGTTCTTCTGACCTATGCCTACCAGTGAGTGCTAATTGATGGAATACACAGGCCTTATTTATAGGTAGGTCAGGGAACCCTCAATTAGAGCTGTTACCTTAATTATTCCTCTCATCAATGAATAAAAATCAAATCAATATAGCTAATTGATTCCACAAAATAAAATTAGTAATAAAATCAAATACTTGTTCCACAAGAATTAAATCAGTAATTTAATTCAGAATATTTGATTTTACACAATAAACTTTAATTGGAATAAATTACTGAACATCGTAATTATATATATTTTATAATTACGATAATATATGTGACATAAAAGATATACTTTAAATGGAATTTCTTACATAGAGTGGCTCCGCTAGTATAAGATTTTTGGATCTACCACTTTTTCAATAGTTCTCAAGTGATAGTTCAATTGGTTGTGACCATACCTCATAAAACAGAGTTACTAGTTTGAGTCATATTTTCCTTCTAAATAAAATATAATTATTACTTTATCATATATATATATTTTAGGCCTTTTAGTAATTTTGATACAATTCCAACAAAAAGCAAATGTGTTGTCACCAAACTAATGAATATGACTAACTATTCAATTCCACCTTCTTTTATTTTCAGTAATAGCTATTCCCAATTCCTAAGAAGTAACTCAATTGACCGTAAATTATGTCTCATTAAGCGGATGTCATTAGATCGAATTTTTCTCTTTTTTTTTTTTTTTTGTGGACTTGTAATAAAAATAGAAAAAAATAAAAAATAAAGTAATAACTATTCATTTTTCTAAAATTTTAAACAAATAATAAAAAGAAATATTAGGGATTAATATTTTTCTCATATTTAATTTATCTCATCTTATAAATCAATCATTAAATTTGTAAACTTATGTAAACCCCCTAAATCAATAGTTTCTTGATAATAAATATCATGCCAATCTATATACGGCATCCGTGATATGATAGAGATCAATTTTTTGCTTCCGTGGGCGGTGGGACATGTGAGTTTACTGAGCTGGGCTCATCCTTAAATTCTCATAAATGCTTTGATATCGACAAGGAAAATCTAACATTTGCAGGCACACCATTGTTTCGCTTGTTAGTTATTACCATAAAACGTAAAACCATAAAAGGGAAACAAAACAAAAGGAAAGGAAGATTAAAAAAAGAACCGGGGAGCTTCACAAAACTCTTCATGCGTTTTAGGGTTTGTTTAGAATTACGTTTGAAAAATAAAATTTTTAAGTCAAAAAAATATTTTTGCCATATGCTTTATTTTTAACATTTTGCTAAAAGTAGATTTTGACAATTTTAAAGCTTTTTGAATTCTTAAAAGCGCTTTTAATTTTTTTACTAAAGGAATACTTTTTTTTTTTTTTTTTCTTTTCAAACGGACTGTTTAGCCCTTCAAACGCAATCACAAACAGGCCCTTAAAGTTTAAAAATTATCAAGGTTATTGAACTTTCAGTTTTTTATAATATTTATATTTTGTTAAGAGTTTTCGTTAAATCCTGTCAAGAAATTTAAAATATTTTTTTTATAAAAAATTAAAAAAAATATTGCAGATATCCATGCTTAGGTATTTTTGCAAATTTTAGTAAATCATGACCAATGTCTGAAATTTTACAATTTTTTATTTTTTTATAATAAAAATATGAGTATTTTGACAAGATTTAAGGGAAAATCCTAATGGATCTCCACATTAGAAAAAATTAAAAGTATGATACTCTAAATTGAGAGCTTTGAAACTTCAAAAAGTAATTTCAAAATGCGTGAAAATTGATGGAGAATTTTGTGAAGCTTTCCAACAAGAGTAATACTAGACATATTCCCAATTTCTTACACTCACTTCTTCATATTCATAGATGACTTTTAAAATTATCTTTAGATTAAAATTTAATAAAATTTAATATCAAATTTAATGATAATTTTAAAAAATAAGTATAAAGATATAAGAGCATTCCTTGTAGCCTCACTAAAACCATTTTTTTTGTTATTTTGGTGAGACAATTTAGCAAAAATGGTTTAAATCTTCACTTTTCAGACTCACTATTTTAATCAAAATAAAAATGGTGAGTGAACAGTACTCACTAAAGTGACGTAAGTACCATTTACTTACCAAATGAATAAAAAATAACCGCATAGGCGCCGGTTGCGGTTATGAGAAAATAAACACTACCGCAACCGGTTGTATTAGAATGACCAACTCACATTAAATATATTTTAGAATAGTATGAACTCTATTTTGTGAAAATGAGATGATGAACCCCAAAAAAAAAAAATAAAAGATCTGAAAATCTTCCACTGCGAGAGTAGAGAAAAAAGTAGCGCTATGTCTAATTGAGATAATTCCGCTATATGGCTTATATAATAAATGAGGTGTTATAAGTTGGTAGCAGAGCAATCAATTATGAATAGTGAATACTATAAATAATTAGCTCCTACTAGGGATAGAGTCTAGGAAAGAATACTAGAGCAATATGATATGATTAATAAAACTTAAGGGTAATTATATTTTTCCTCTATCAATTACAACGCATTGTCACTTTTTCCTCATGAACTGCCAACTGTACCACCCGTCCCTATCGAACACGTTGTAGTCGACAAAATGGTAGTTCGATAGGGTCAGGTAGTACAATTGCCGTTTATGGGAGAAAAGTGACAACGCATTATAATTGACGGGGAAAGAGGTAATTACCCCTAAAACTTAATACTTCTTCTAGACTTAGGTATTATCTAATAAAATTGGTTGACTGCACCAACATGTCTTCAATTGAAGTTATCTGAAAGACGGTGTACCCCGCTCCTAGGCGGAGTGATGTGTTGGTAGTACAAGACTTTCCATTTGTTTGTGGGTCATACACAAAAAACTTCAAGCCTGAGGAGATGTGGACAATAATTAACTAGAGACTAGAGTGGCTCCGCTAATATAAGATTTTTGTATTTACCACTTTTCCTAATATTAAGAAGGTCAATAGTCTTTAAGGGATAATTCAATCAGTTGTGATCGTGCCTTATAAAACGAAGGTTATTAGTTTGAGTTCTATTTTCCTTCTAAATAAAATATAATTATATATTACTTTATTTTATATATATATATATATATATATATATATATTAGGCCTTTTAGTAATTTTGGTACAAAATGTGTTATCACCAAATTAAGGAATATGACTAACTATTCAATTCCAACTTCTTTTGTTCTAAGTAATAGCTATTTCCAATTCCTAAGAAGCAACTCAATCGATTGTAAATTATGTCTTGTTAAGCGGAGGTCATTAGATCGAATTTCTCTTCTTTTTTTTTTTTCTTTTTTTTTTTTTGTGTGTGTGTGTGTGTGGACATGTAATAAAAAAAAGTAATAACTATTCATTTTTCTAAAATTTTAAATAAATAATAAAGAGAAATGCTAGGGGTTAATATTTTTTTTATATTTAACACATCTTATCTTATAAATCAATCATTAAATTTGTAAACTTATCACCTCGACGCATGCTCCACCACCTTGCTACCCGGATGCGCTAGTGCCCATCACACCTTTTGCACTGGATCCGTCTCTCCGAATGTGGTTTGATTTTGGTTCTGACTTGCTGTTTTTTAATTTCATTTTTGGTTGTTTTATTTCTTTTCCTTTATGTCTGCCTTTTGCCATGTATTTTGGTGTATTGTTTTTGTTGCCTTACTTGTTTGTTACACTTTGTGGGTGATGCTCTTAGGGGATTCACTCAAACTTCCCCCCCCCCCCCCCCCCCAGTTTGTTTTGTGTATGACGCCGATCTCCGCCACTCCCGCTCTGTTGCCCACCGTCCGTTGTCCGGTCTTTCCCTGTGTCCCCCCGTGATGAGCTCCAATGCCACCTTCTGCATCGGTTTCCGACCAGCACGTGATCGGCTTCCTTTCGGCTATTGTTTCCCGCTTAGTGTAATTCTCCAGTTTTTTCCCGATTATGTTGGTTTCCATTTGTTGTTTGTCATATTTTTTCTATTATGTTTATATTTATGTTTTAGTCCCGTTATTTCCCTATACACTTTTTTTTTTCTTCCTTGTTTTTTGCTTGTAATAAGGCTCTTTCCCCTCTCGATCTGCATGCGCGATGCCCTTTGGGTTATTTGCTATGGTCCAAATTTTTGAGTTGTGGATGTGAACGTTATCCTGGCTTTCCGGTCGAGGAGAAAGAGTTCCGATTAGGGGTTTGTCTACTCTCAGTTATGAGGAATATGCACTACTTATGTATTAGTTTGATTCTGTTTGGCACATATCTGTTTTTTAATATGTAGATTAGTTATGGGTTAGTTGAATGGTTTTGAGTCTGGAATGTAATACGTCATTTGTGACGCTTGTAACCTCGTAACTTTGGTTATGGTTACTTGTAAGAGCTTTATGTTCATGATAATTTCTATGAATGAGACTGATATGGATTCTATTTTTAACCAAAAAAAAATTATAAAATTATGTAGACCCCACATAAATCAATAATTTCTCGATAATAAATATGATGCCAATCTGACTACATGGCATCCATCATACGATAGAGATCAATCTTTTGCTTCCGTACGCGTGGGCCATGTGAGTTTACTTAGCTGGGCTCATCCTTAAATTCTCATAAATGCTTCGATCACGACAAGGAAAAGCTAACATTTGCATGCACACCATTCTTTCCCTTACTAGTTATTATTACCATAAAAAGGTGAAACACTAAAAAGGGAAACAAAATAAAAGGAACGGAAGAGAAAGAGAGATCGGGGGAGCTTCATGATGGGTTCGTACATTTTAGAGTTTATTTGAGATTGTATTCAATAAATAGAATTTTTAAGTCAAAATATATTTTTCGGCAAATGCTTTATTTTTAACATTTTGCCAAAATTAAATTTTGGCAATTTTAAGGCATTTTGGACCCTTATATAAAAGGGCTTTTAAATTTTTTTACTAAATAAGTATATATTTTTTTTTCAAACGAATTTTTTGAATCTTAAACGTATTTTTAGGCCCTTCAAACGCAATTTCAAATAAGCCCTTAAAGTTTAAAAATTATTGGGGTTATTGAACTTTCAATTTGTTATAATATTTATATTTTGTTGAGAGTTTTCGTTAAATCTTGTCAAAAAATTTAAAATAATTTTTTATAAAAAATTAAAAAATATTACAAATATTCAGGCTTAGATATTTTTGCAAATTTCGGTAAATCATGACCAATGTATGAATTTTTACAATTTTTTTTTTTATAATAAAAATATGAGTATTTTGACAAGATTTAAGGGAAAATCCTAATGAATCTCTACATTAGAAAAAATTGAAAGTATGATACTCTAAATTTAGAGCTTTGGAACTTAAAAGAGTAATTTCAAAACACGTGAAAATTGATGGAGAATTTTGTGAAGTTTTCCAAAAAGAGTAATGCTAAACATATTCCCAATTTCTTACACTCACTTTTCTATATTCATAGATGACTTTTAAAATTATCTTTAGATTAAAATTTAATAAAAATTAATATCAAATTTAATAATAATTTTAAAAAATAAGTATAAAGATATAAGAGCACTCCTTGCAGGCTTACTAAAACCATTTTTTTGGTTATTTTGGTGAAGCAATTTAGTAAAAGTGGTTTAAATCTTCACTTTTCAGACTCACTATTTTAAACAGTACTCATTAAAGTGGTGTGAGTACTGTTTACTTACCCAATGGATAAAAAATAATATAAATTTTCTCTTTCGTTCTCTATTCTTTGAAAAAGTTAAAAAATATATATAAAAAAGTATTTAAAAAAATATATTTAAATAGAATAGTGAAAATTGATATTTAAAATAATGAGGCTATTGAGTTGCTTTAAAAAAGTAGGTGACTAAAATAAAAAAAAATATATATACTTTGAATTATTTTGATTAGTACAATTTGATGAGACCGCTAAAAATATTTTAAGAGTCTGCAGGGTTACTTACCCTATACTCCGGTTAATAAAAAGACCAACAACAAAAGATATTTTTGTTAAATCGACATTGTACGGACAAAAAAAAGTCCAAAGACTCCAAAATGTACACGTATGCCATGGTTCGCCATTTGTTTGATTGTTTATTTGTTCCAAATGCTGCTGGCCTGTATAACACCATAACGCACTAAAACCCACACAGTTCCTCTAATTTGAATACCTGTCGATCATCTCTCATCCTGCTCGGGAGAGAGAGAGAGAGAGAGAGGCTGAGAGGTTTAAGGGTACTTGCAGTTGCATGCTACTTTCTTCATTGAATAAACAAAAATGGAGTCTTTGCGACTTGCCTCCTTCTCCAAACCTTCCTCACTTACCATTGGTATGCACTTTTTTCAGTTCAGCTCATTAATTTCTGCATCTTGATTTTTTATTTTTTATTTTTTTTATTTTTTTTATTTTTTATAATGTTTGGCTTCTGGGTTTTAGATTCTTCAGATTGAGTCAACTGTATCATTTCTTGCATCTCTCTCTCTTCCTTAATGAGTTGTCACACTTCCACGCATCTTGGTTTTGGTTTTGCTTGAAGAAATGTTTTTATATGGTGTCTCTATTCACTGTCTTGCTGTTTTCTTACCTTCTGTAAATAAGTTAATTTTTTTTTTTTTTTTCTGTATTTTTTGTTTGTAAGTATTTTTTGTGTATTTTGAGTAGAGCTATAATTGAGTCAAGTCGAGTCAATAATTGAAAATCCAACCTTGGATTTGTTTAATTTTGTTTGGAGCTCGAGCGGAGCCAAACACATCTGTAAATTAGATTATATATTTAAATTTGGTCATTTAGTTTTCAAATCAGTTCAAAGTTATGTATGGACTGCTAACTTAACTTATTCCTTTCTCATATAAATTAATGGGAAACTTCACAAAACCCCACCTAAACTTTCACGTGTTTTGAAAGTATTTCTAAAGTTCAAAAGCTCTCGATTAAGGGTATCGAACTTTTAATTTTTTTCAATTACCCAATTTCGTTAGATTTTAAATTTTTCTGTTAAATACTGTCAAAATTCTCAAAATACCATTTTTTTATTAGAAAAAAATAAATAAAAATTTGTAAACATTCATGCTTTTATTTTTTTATAAAAAAAAAAACTATATTTGAAATATTTTTGCAGCATCTTTTCAATTTTATTTTATTTTTTGTTAAAAAAGAGGGGTATTTTTGGAATTTTGAAAAAATTTAATGGAAAATCTTAACGGAATGGGGTAATTGAAAGAAATTGAAAGTTTGTTACTCTTAATTGAGAGTTTTTAAACTTTAGGGGTAGTGTCAAAACAAATGACAGTTCAAGGGAATTTTGTGAAGTTTTCCGTAAATTAATTTATGATTGTTGCATTGAACGAGAGTGAGTCGGGCAGAGGAGGACGAGCGATGGTGGGTCCCTTCTAAAAAGGGTTTAATTGGTGTTAAATCTTTCTACAGAGTCATGGGTTGTCATGATTGTGTCCATTTTTCATGAAAAAGTGTTTGGCGATCTAAGGTTCCATAGAGGTGGCCTTTTTTGTTTGGTCTGTGGCTCTAGGAAAGATCCTTACTATGTGTATAATCTCCGAAAGCGGCACGTCATTGTGGTTGATTGGTGCTGCTTATATAATAAGAATGTGGAGTTCATGGACCATCTTCTACTTCATTGTGAGGTTGTCTACACCATTTGGAATGTTTTCTTAAGTCAATTTGGGTTGTCTTGGTTTATGCCTAGACGAGTTGTCGATTTATATACTTGTTGGTGGACTGTTGGCAACACTTGGAGTGTTGCTATATAGAAGATGGTGCTTTCGTGCCTTTTGTGGTGTTTATGGAGGGAAATGAATGATAAAATTTTTGAGGCCTGTGAGAGGACTTTGAAGGAGATAAAGTTTTTATTTTTCAACACATTGTACCTTTGAACTGCTGCTTTTGTTTTTCCTTTGGTGATTTTTCTTTTTACTCCTAGTTAGGTGGTTTCTCTTGTATACTTCACTTAACCCCCTTCAACTTCCAACGTTTTTGCAATCATCTCCCTAAACTTTAAAAACTCTCAATTTAGTGTATTCAACTTTAAAAAGTTTGCAATGTCACTTCTACCATTAGGATTTGGGGTTAAATCATACGGAGTATTGTGTCTTTTTGTATACTTCCTGTATGCTTGAGGGCGCCTACGCTTTTATAAAAATTCTTTGCTATTACCTATCAAAAAAAAAAAAAAAGTCCATTATTCTCCTGTATTTAAAAGTTATTTAATGCACTGCTAAAGTGAGGTTGGGTAGATACTTGTCTGGTGTCTGGTTTCTTTAGTGCACAGCTAAAGTGAGTTGTATTGGTGTTTTTTATGTTACTTATTCATCCAAAAAAAATTCGAGTTCATGAGTCAAGGTTGAAATATTTATGAATAGCCTGGTTCATTTAGAGCCCTAGTTTTGACTGAGAGGAGTTGAATCTACTTCTTTTTCTTTTTTTTTTTTTTTTTTTTTTTTTTTTTTTTTTTTTGGCATAGGGACTCTTTACTTTCTACTTTTTCCAATAAAAAAAAGAGTTGATTCTATTAACCTGTACCATGTCTAGAAATTTAGGCATTTTTTTTTAAAAAAAAATTTTATGCTAAGTATCTGCTTACTGATGCTGCTTGGTCTGTTCTATATGATGCATTGTAATAATTGGTAGGTGGGAGTGACCGGAGCAGTGACAGATTCAAGAAGGTTTGCTTTCCAAGTATGACCACCAATCTCAAGCATTTAATTTTGTACATCTTTCATATATTTTTTCCCTTTGATCCTTTCCCATTCGAAAAGCGCCGTCCTTGATTACTTTTTTTTTTGATACTTTTTCCCCCTGAAACGCGATTGTGCCTTTCTTTGAGCAGTCAAAGATTTTCTTATTAACTATTGATATGTACATGCATGTTTGACTGCAATAGACTCCTGAATAATTTGATGATTAAATACGTCATAATCTTTGTTTGATGATCTTATGTATTAATACTAAAGGAAATGTTATGTATATAAAACTTGTATAAAACCAAAAGACAAAATTAGGGTCTTCCTAAGAAAAATATTATTAGGAAGCTCGTTAGACTTGTTCTTATCAATATTGTGGTAACTGACCATGAGTTAAATTGTTTAGATGGTTCACTTTTTGATACCTGTTTATTGCTGGGTATTTATAGAGTTAAGAATGCATTTGTGCCAGGGCTAAATCTTCTGTGATGTTTTACTCTCCTAATTTTAGGTAGTTGGTTACTCTTTGAAAGTATTGAAATATACCATATTGATATCGCATGCGATATTGTGCAACTTAAAGTTTGGGATGTAGCACAGAAGTGTCCACAGTGCAGGAAAGCACTAGCAATTTGAATGGTATAGCTTACAGTTACTCAATGACTAACGGCATTTTGTAATTTTAGGTCTCTAATTGGCAGAAGGGTGTTTGTAGGTTTTACAAATGAGTTAGGGTGAACAGGTTAGAGAAGTTATTAGAAGTTATAAGTATCTGTTCAAAAGATCTTATAAATGCAATCTTGCAAAAATTGAAACGGTTTTTGAATTATATTAGCTCCTGAAAATGTCTTGGACTACAAGAGGTGACACAGAAATGTCCACTTCAAATAGCTAAACCTATTTATAAGCAATTATCAGAATTACTAATAGTACTCCTATTTCCAGACCAGAGTTCCTGTATATGCAAGAAAACTAATTCATACTACGGCAGTGAAAATTACAATTAAGACTCAAGATCAACTAGACAAGACTATTCCAGGTCCCAAAAAGTTTCCCATGGGCTGTTGGCATCAATTGGCATCATGTTATGCCATGTCTCTGTTCTGGAAGATTCTAGATTGCAAATACTATAGTTTAGTATGAGTTATGAACTTTGGATACAAAAAAATAAGCAGTCACATTCTCAGACTTGAGCACATAATCCCCAAGTTCAAAACCTGATAATTATTGTCCCATGAAACATTGGTTATAGTTAGTCTTTGATACGATAAAATTCTACAAAGCCTAGGGGTTTGTTTTATTATATATCATTAATTTTTTAGCAGTTTGAGCCTTTTTGGCCTTGCTTTTGTTCTTGTAGCACTTTGAACTTAAATCATTGCATTTATCATATATTTTGCACATTACCGAGCCACCTTAGCCAACTTTCTCTTATTCTATCCTCAGTTGGTGCTATCTTTACTCGTCATGAATGCATTTATTTCTTCTCATTTCTGAGGTGGTCACTTATGCATCTCATTATCTGAACCTGCCGGTCTGGTGGTGGTGTTCTAAACCTGTCCTTATATGACAGTAATTTGTGTATCTCATAATGTTCAAATTACGCTTCCCACTTCATTCATTATGCTACTATTATATAAGCGATGTATTATATAAGCTTTCCTTTCTTATTAGTAGCCAATCCAAGTTACGAGATGATAACTTTTAGATACACCTTTGCTGTTGTTGGGCCAAAAGCTTTATTCAATGTTACCTTGTTATAGAGTAACTGATACTAGAGCTTTCTCTTTTATTTGTCCTGCTGTAGTAACCCATGTTCCAAACCATTATTATCAAAAACCCCTTCATATATATTAACAATATTTCATTTTTTTAAAGAGTAATTCTAGAAAAATATTCAGGAAGTTACTTTTAATAAAAGGATTGGTCATTAGATTTTTTTGTTTTTCTGTGGCAATGTGGAATCTGTAGGTGGGGGTAGTTAAATGTTGTTAATTTCAGAATCTTGGAGATCTACTTGAAGTTTCTCTTTTGTTGTCTCTTCATTTAGAATTAATTTAGAATTTTTATTTTTCAGTCGCTGTCCTGAATGTATTACCTATCCAATGTCTGTATTTGTTGGTTCTTATGTAGCTGGCAAACTTTCAGGATGTGGAGCATGGAACATCCTAAATATGTACTTGGATGTCAGGTCTCAGCAGCATCTTCTGAGGCATCACATTGGACGCTTTGAGGAAAGAACCACTTTTTACAAGAGAATTGATAAAAAGTGCCTGGTGAATGCAGCCTCTGGACACCCTCTTGAATCTGAGCCTGGAGCTTATAAACCGAAAAGCATTGGAGACTCTTTCAAAAATGCCTTAGATGCTTTCTACAGGTTTTCACGGCCACACACAGTTATAGGCACAGTTAAGTTTAAAGTTGATAGTATTAATTGGAATAAACCGTGCTTGGAATCCTATGGTGAAACTAATACATACTTGTTTTTATTTTATTTTCTTCTTCTTTTTTTCTTTTCAATTTCTAGAGAGCCTAACCTCACTTTCCTGTAATCAGGCATTAAGCATTATCTCAGTTTCTCTCCTCGCAGTTGAGAAGCTGTCAGATATATCCCCATTGTTTTTCACCGGGGTGTTGGAGGTGATGCCTCAAATATCCTTACCAACTTGTAAAACTCATTGGTACATTTTATAATTTTACACCTTTGCTTTGCTTTTCAGGCTGTGATTGCTGCCCTATTCATGAATATTTATATTGTTGGTCTAAATCAGTTGACTGACATTGACATAGACAAGGTAGTTTTATGTGTGAATCTTACTTGTACATTTGCAGTAATTTCAATAATAAAGAAACACAAATTCTATGCTGCCTAAGGACATATAAAGGTACTCTTCTCTGTACCTACTGGCTGGGTTATAATCATTTGGAGTGGTTAAAATGCAGCAGATTTCCCCCTAGGCTGTAGATCCAACTAATTAACATGGTCTAGCTGTCCCACCTGTTAAATTACCAGTTATCCCAAAAGTTTAAGCTGATAGGAAAAAATAAATTTAATCACGTAATCATTACTTTAACACTCCCCCTTCACGTGTGAGTTCAAACTCTTTTTTAATACATAAGGCCCAACACGCGGAATATTTAATTTAAATGGGAGATGAATCAACGGAGTCAAGGTTCGAACTTAAATTCTTTTGGATTTGATACCATGTTAAATTACCAGTTATCCCATAAGCTTAAGTTCATAAGAAGAGGTAAATTTAATCACTTAATTATTACTTTAACACCACCTATATGTTCTTCTTTCAAATCCAAACCCTTCTTTCCCCTCAAACTCTTCATAGGTAGAGTACTTGGAATTTAGTAACCAAAAGAAGTATTTACTTGGAATGTATGTGGACTGTCTAATTGTATTTCTATACTATTGTGTCTAACTACAGGTTAACAAGCCATATCTTCCATTAGCATCAGGGGAATTTTCAATTGGAACTGGTGTCATGATTGTGACCTCTTTCTCCATTCTGGTATTAAAAATTAGAACCATTCCTCTTAGCATCTTGGGACACCATCATGTACTTGAATTCAATTTATATGTATTGTTACTAATATATAGCTTTGATTCTGTGCATTTTGCATGCGAAATATGAAATTTTCTGCTTTTTTTGACGCCTTCCTATTATCTAGATTCTAGTTATGGTAATTAACATTGTCTTTTTTTTTCTTTTTTTTTTTTTTTTTTTTTTTTTTAAAAGCAGTTCCCCACATTTGTTTTTCATATTCTAATGATTTGATATGTATGTTTCCTATGCTTTTAACACATAAATTTGAGGTGAAGAAAAAAATAGTTCCTCCATTTTTTATCCATCTGGAAACGTAAAGTGGTGTACTATATACTATAGGAGTTAATAATTCAGAGATAGGAGCGCAAATGCTTTCCCTATCTCACTGTAGAGTTTATTCATACCTGATAATAAGAACCTGCTTTTTGACCAATTTTCCTTGTCAGTTTTTCCTTCAAGAAATTGTTGTCATCATTTAAGTTATATTGTTTGTTGCTCTTTCTTTGATACCAGTTACCAAAATTTTATACCATTAAAAACTTCTTTTTTCATTAATTTCTCAATTTTTTTTTTTTTTTTCAATTGGAAGACACTAGTTTTAAATTAGACAAACAGAGAACTTGGATTTGAGTAATCAACATTTATTAAGTTATACTAATTAAGATTAGTGCATCATTTTTAGAATACCTCAAGCTGCTTGTTAAAAAAGAATTCAAGGAAATAGGTTAGATGCTCAATATATTTTTATATGGAATGCACTGCTTGCTAGAATACTCTGATACTTTCTCAATTTTTCTTTTTATTGTTTCATAAGTAAAGCTCTATGCTTCTAATAATCCAATTATTGACGATATGTTTTCCATGACCTTGAAAAATTGAGCATTGATCTGGATTCTTGAATGAATGTATGCTTATTATCTCCTTTTTTTTTTGACAGAGTTTTTGGCTTGGATGGATTGTTGGTTCATGGCCATTGTTTTGGGCTCTCTTCATCAGTTTTTTGCTTGGAACTGCTTATTCAATCAACGTGAGTTGGTTTTGCTCGCATATATACTATTCAGACTCCTCAGATAGCTGTATAGCCTGTATAGTACAACTAAATATGTGTTATCATGATACTATGTGTATTAAATTGCTATGGTACCTTAACCATATTCAATGTCATCTACTTACAAGAAATGCTAAAGCAAATTCGAGTACTTTTCGTATCTTTGAGCCTCTTTTAGTGTTATACCAAACAAACCCTCCATTTTATTGTTACTCTTTAATTACTCACTATGTGACGCTAGCATGTTTAGATCACAGAAGCCCAAAAAGAAAAGGGAAAAGTTTCTGTTCTGGTTAAGTTATAGTTGCTGTATTTGGGAAAGTTAATATGAGGCTCGATATGCTGATCTATTAAATAAAGTTGGTTTTTCTGAGATGACGATCATTGATTTTATTATTATTACTATTGCAATTTCTTCAGTCAGTAGTTGGACATTGGAACTTGATATATTGGACAAATTTGCTTTCTGACTTGATGTTCTTGTAATACCTTCTATCATTTTAGTTGCCTCTACTGAGATGGAAGAGATTTGCTGTGGTTGCTGCAATGTGCATCCTAGTTGTGCGAGCGGTGATTGTTCAACTTGCATTTTTTCTGCACATGCAGGTTTAGTTATTATTCTTTCAATTCAGCGTATATCTTTCCACTATTTCCATTCATGATATATGTGGTTCATACTCAAAAATAATGAAATTTAAGTATGTGACATGGGTTTCTGGGCAAAAATTGGTATCTGACACATACCTGTCAACTTGCAAAGATTGGTAAACTTGGACCATCTTTTCTATGTTTCACTTTCAGTCTGAGTACTAATGTATGTTACAATTTCCAGACCCATGTGTACAAAAGACCCGCCGTCTTTTCATGGCCGCTGATTTTTGCAACTGCATTCATGAGCTTTTTTTCAGTTGTAATAGCATTATTTAAGGTAAAAGCTAGTTTTCTGTTTTGAGTAGATGAATTTTTATTTTTTTTAGTTTGATATATGCAGTTCTTGTAGAGGTGAAGAATTATGTTCAGTTTTAAACTTACTCTGGATTTTGTGTAGGACATACCTGATATTGATGGAGATAAAATATACGGCATCCGCTCTTTTTCAGTACGGTTGGGTCAAAGTCGGGTTAGTTTTCAATATCAACATGTTCCTTTTGTGCAAAATCTCATACAAGTTTATAATCATTTGGTTGTGCCTAATTTACTTTGGCCAGGTATTTTGGATTTGTATTGTCCTACTTGAAATTGCTTATGGTGTTGCCCTTTCAGTGGGAGTAGCAGCTTGCTGCTCCTGGAGCAAACTCATCACGGTAATTTGATCGGTTTCTTAGTCTTTTTTCTTTTTTTTGGGTAAGTTTCTTAACCAATGGGTACATAATGGGCATGCACAATCTTCATTCCTCGAGTTTATTGCATGGGTTGGTTTCTCATCTCTCTTTGATTTTATGGAAATTATGACCACCGCCTCATACTTTTGTGCTTTTTGACATTATGACCCTAGTTGCCTGTTATGATTTTGAGACCCAAGTTTAGGTTCACATTAAATCCGAGACCTTCATTCATAGAAAAAAAAATGATTAAATTTATCATTTCCGATTAGCTTAAGCTTTTGAGATAATTGGTGATTTAATATAGCATTAGAACACAGGGTTCTGAGTTCGAACCTTGTCTTCATCATTTATCATCTTATTTCAATTAAAATAGTCCACTTGTTGTTCGATCCACACGTTAGAGGGAGTATTAAAGAATTAATTAAATGATTAAATCCACCAATTCCTATCACATTAAGTTTTTAGGACAATTGGTGACTTAACAAATACAAAGCTCAGTTTTATATAATGCTAGGTTAAACATTAAAAACAAAAATTATATATATATATATATATATATATATATATATATATATATATATATATATATATATTGATTCCTTTGAAAGTTCTGGCTCAATGTCATAGGAAATATAGACCCTTCATAGCATTCAGAAAAATTATTTACTCCAGATGGATAAGTATTAAGTTCACCATTAGGGGGTGGAATAGCTTTCTCTATTTTGTTGACATTGGTTTTAGGTTGAGAATGGATAATAATACTAAATCATAACCTTTGCAAGTGATAATTCAAAAATACGAGGGTTCAATGGATTTTTTTGAGAAACATCCATTGGTGTTTCCAATAATGGCTTCTATCATTATGCAGATTGGTTTAAAGATGTTGGTATTTTCTCTTTTTGCATTGTTTTAGGTTTCAGGACATGCAATATTGGCTACAATACTCTGGAATCGTGCTAAAACTGTTGATCTGAAGAGCAAAGCTGCAATCACTTCTTTTTACATGTTTATTTGGAAGGTAACTTAGGCTATCTTCTTTATGTCAAAGACTCAGCCACTTCTATTCTGTCAAAGTTTGGTAGCATTTGTTATGTTAATACACTTTGAAGTGTCACTCAAACACCATTTTGGGACACTTTTGTTGTCTATAATACCTCATTTTTCAATCACGAAACTTATTCATGACTCGTAAGGCAGCCGGTGGATTTCTAATGGAAGATAAGAAAATTTTTGGGGTTGAGGGTGGGCGTTTGACCCCTCTCGACCCCATCTCCCTATATCAATGGTTAATTTTACTGCTATATCAGAAAGTAAGCACTTGAGAGTACATGTAGCATTTTTTAACTGATAAATATCAATTGCTGGTGCACTTGGTCTAATATTGAGCGTTCATGTGTCCATCCAAATTCAAACCTACTGGAACATGACCCATTGCCGACTCCACCTAGTCGATTGTCCTCGTTACATATGTTAGCGATCGATTAATAGTGTATCTTTGAAATGATTCAATTTCTATCTCTCAATTTCAAATTCAAATTCTCTGTTTATGTCTGATATCTTGTTTCCTTTTGCAGCTCTTCTATGTGGAGTACTTACTCATACCACTTGTGAGGTGAGGGTGCAGAAATGTTTTAAGAAAGGGTTGATTGTTGAAGTGATGTATGCCTTTCAGTTGATGGGATGTGTGTTTTGCATGGCACTCTTGGCCTAATTTGCTTTCTTGGATATCATGTTCAAGAATTTGTTAATGCATTTGGAAAAAAATAATTTCATTAGGCATTCCTTGATCTCGTTTTCTATTCCTTTTGTTAAGCCAATATATATATATATATATATATATATATATATATATATATATATATATATATATATATTTCTGAGTGAATTCTTATATGATGATATTATTAAAAAAAAAAAAAAACTAGGGTTTTATAGAGAAAGCCGTACAATATGGTAAATGCATTCATGAAAAGTGTCCTTGCAAATCACCTTGCCAAAAAGGAAATAATTTAAACACTATTACCCTAAATCTCTTCTAAGAGAATTATTTTATAGAACATGTTTAGGATTGCGTTTGAGAAATAGAATTTTTTAAGTTAAAAAAAGTTTTTGGGCAAAAGTTTTATTTTAAAGCTTTTGCCAAAAGCGCGTTTTGATCATTATTAAATATTAAGCTTTTCGAACTCTTAAAAGTGCTTTTAATTTTATTACCAAACGATATATATATATATTTTCAAACGAACTCTTTGAGTGTTAAAAGCACTTTTAGATTTCTCAAACGTAATGTCAAACAGTTCTTTAATATAGGTTAATACCCTAAATATTTTGTAAGCGATATTATTTAATTTGCGTCTAGTATAGGTAGGGACGGAACCAGAATTTTTGGTGTAGGGACCGACTTATATATATATATATATATATATATATATATATATATATATATAAAAGTTGGGGAGACAAACTTATATAAGTACAAAAATATGCATATAATCCCTCTATATATGTGTTTGTGTATGTTTATATAAAATAAAAAGTATAGAATTCTTAAATTTAATCTCATGGTATTACAAACACAAAATAATATAAACAACTAGCAAAATAATATAAACACGATCTATAAGGTCCAAGAAAAATGTACCTTTGAGCTTGTACTCTTTCTCCAAACAATCTCTTGAAGCCTCAAACAATAACAATGTTAAGAGTTTAGCTAAACAATGGTACAACCATAAATTATTAAACAATTTTAACTTGTGACGTCGAAACAAATATTGTGACCCAAATGATTGCAAAAATAACCACTCAATAACTTAAAAAAAAAAACAAAAAAAGTCCCAAACTAAATTAAGTTTCTTGCGAACTAAAATATGGGTATTTCTATATTTGAAAAGGGGGTGAAAAAAAAAAAAAAAAAAAAGAATTAAAGGGGAACACAAATATTATTTTTGAGGGACATTCGCCCCTTGCCCTAAGGTGTGGGTTCGCCCCTGCTTATAAGTGTAGAGAAGTGGAAGTAAGTGTAGCATTACTTTTTTTAAAATATAACCGTTAGGATTAGATAAATTTTTTAAAAATGACCATTGTCCGTTAGGATAAGACAAGCATTAACAAATATAAAATGTTGGAGAAAAACTAAAAATAACTTTGAAAAGTAATAATTGTTAGAACTCATCTCCTACAAGGAGATTTAAAGTGGCTTATATGTCACATATATATTATATTAAGAGAGTTTTTATTAAACTAAAACTTTTGGGTAATTAAATATGCATATAACTATATAATGTGAAATACTATTTCATTTCACCAAATGTTGTATCATTTAATGGAAGGAAACAACATTTGATTATGGATAAGGGTTTTGGTCTATCTATAAATAAGCATGTGATTCTTCATAAGCCACAACATGAGGGTGTGGAACATATAGGCCAAAAACTATTATCTATCACTCTCCACCATATTGTGAGGGTTATAAGATTGGTTCTAAGATTGCAAATTCAACAAACATTCAAGTCTGGATTTTGGATTACTCAATTTAAGTACTTATGCAACAATGGCTAGAGGTCAGTGTTTTTTATTTTATGTTTATATGATAATATTCTCCCAAATTCTTATGATAATTAAATGAAATAGTGAAAGTGATAGCTAAAATTGAGGTTGCTTGGAATGTCTTTTTTTTTTTTTTTTTTTTTAAAAGTTGTAACTAAAATAGAGAAGAATGGTTTTTGACTATTTTTGTTAGTAAAATTTGGTAAATTTACTAGGGATGCTCATGTTCTTACATGAGAATATCCAAGATGAATTTACAAGAGAAATGCTATATGCACTTTCTCGTCCAATAAATTTTGGATGAAAAAATTAAAATTTTAAATTTAATAATACTTTCATATTAAAAAATATGTAGTTAAAATTAAATAAGCACTTTTAATGTTCCTAAGAGGTAACTTAATCAGCTATGACCACACTTTATGAAGTGGAAGTCACTAGTTTGAATCCCCCTATCTCTTTTGTGCAGACATGTAAAAAAAAAAAAAAAAAAGAAAAAGAAAAAAAGAAGGCACTTTCAATGTAGCATTTCTGTTTTAAATTTGGTCATCAATCAAATAAATATTGGAGTCCCCGACGAAGAAGGAAGTACTCACAGTGCTTACATGGCAAAATCGAAGCGGTCGAATCAGTTTAACGCAAAGTACCGAAGTGTAGCCAATCCAAACGTAACACCTGGTAACACCAAAAACATAAAACCTAACGAAAAAACACTCGTCTAGCTCTCTCCAACATACGCCGCCCGCTCTCTCTCCCTCTCTCTCTCTCTCTCAGTCTCTTCGTGCTTCTCTGGGAGACCCAAAACCCTATCTCTCTCTCTCCACAGAGCGGGGTTTTTACGAAGGCAAAGATCTCTCTCTCACCATTTATTTAATTATTCCTGTGTTTGGTTTCCAAGAAATTCCGAGAAAAAGGAGATTTTTTTCTTTTGGTTTTTCTTCCTGTTACGATGGATTGTATTTGTAATGTATGCCGATTCTGACGCAGATATTTGGTCGTTATAAGGCTAACGAGAATGGAGGGCTCAATCGATGAGAAGGCGGCTTCGGCAACGGATTCCTCCGCTTCCGAAGAAACCCTTAGCAAAAAGTAAGTTTCGTGAAACACTGTGTCTAATTCCGGATAGCTCTCTCTGTATGGTTCCTGGAAAATAAGAGGAAAAGAGTAAAAACAAAAAGGAATGTGATATGGACAAAGTAATGGCAGAGTCTGGATTTCCTTACTGTATGTGCGTAATAATATGCACACACGGTTCATTTTCGTTTTCTTCTTTAAAATATGCAATTTATCTAATGTTTACATTTTCTTAACCTCCTTTTCCAATAGATTGAAAAATAAATAAAAAAGGAAATCGAACCACATAATCTAGTAGACAGAGTGGAGTTTTGAAATTTAACATTTTCAGTCAAAATTACTTAATAAAATGGTGGAATAGCTGTACCAGCTGAAACCGATCAAAGCAAGCCAGTACAGCCAGTATTGGCCGAGAGCCAGGATTTTTGGTGATACAGTATACAGGCATTTTATACAAAAATGTTGTCTGCTGTTGTGTTGCCAATGGCCAGTACGCGTCGAATTGACAACCATGCATACAAGAATCTGGGCCCTAAGATTGTTTTTAATTTTAACTTATTTTAATTGATCTTCTTATTTTTGTTTTGGGCAAAGTAGATGGCTTACAGGATACTAATGCTGTAATAATTAGGAGAAGTTGAGAAAGACTTGAACTTAGTTTTGTGGAGCTTATAAACCATTTTCTCTTGGCGAATGTTTACAGTGCACGCAAGAAGGAATTGAAGAATAAGCAGAAGGAAGAGGAAAGGCGGCGAAAGGAGGAGGAAAAGGCGAAACAGGTACTTGCTTTTGTAGAATGCTCTTTTGGTTACTGGGAAACTGAGGGATTATAATGAAGAAACAATTTGGGTTATGGTCCTGCCTTGAAGAATTCTTGTAATTGTTATATTGTTGGTATTTTTTAATTTATTGGAATGTATTTCGAACATTTTATTGAATATTTGTAATTCCATTTGAATGGCTTGGCTAAGATTTTTGCGTGTAGGTGTGATTACATATATGATCATTTATAGTGTGTTTGGAAATTTGAAGTAGACCGAAATGATATGAACGATGAGAAGTGAATTTTGTAGTACATTCTTTTGTTTGTTAATGGAAGGAAGAGAATATAAAAGAAATATTGAAAAAAAGTAGTGTAACGTTATAAGTAGTTTGTACAATATACTTTAATGTTATACATGAACACTTCCTTCTACTGCCCGGAAAATAGTTAGTTTTGCACAGAAGATAATGGTGGTTTATTATTGATTTAATTTACACGGACACTTCCTTCTCATTGAATGTCCAAACATGCGGATTGATTGAATTTTTACCCACTTCACTTATTTTCCTTGTGGTTCTCTTAATCTAAACACTATTATATATGGGCATTGGATCTAGTTGGGGCAAAGCCCTGGATACCCCAGTTATAAAAATTTTTTTAGGCACAAGATTATTGAATTGTAGTTGGGCAATTAATTGGGGAGTGGGGTCGATTCAACATGTAATGTGACTTACTCATTTGGTTGATTCCTGAACTAAAATTGGTATTTTAGGAAAAATGGTGAAAAAAATCTCTCCTGTATGGATTATATTTGTACTTTAGATTATGGAGGAGTTATCATTTTTGTACTTTTATTGGATAGTTGTTGGTTGAGATGAGAGTTTCATAATGTATGAGTAAAATACAATGGGTAGAAGTTTATATGAATTTAATAATATTTGAAAGCTTTATAATTGCTGAAAAATGACAAGAATTAGAAGTGTTTGTGAGGAGCAGATTTAAATTAAAAAGCTTTGATCATACAATCCAAAAACAGTAAAGGATGGTAATGAGAGCCTTCCATAAGCTCTTAATGGTAGCATTTCTTACCAAAATTTCAGTGATATTAAAGGATAGTACAGATAAAAGAGATTTATTATGCTAGTTAAGATCCCTTCATCTTTTCATTGTAATGGTTGAGATATTGATCGAGATTGGTGCCCAAAAGTTTAGTGACAAGTTGCTCATGTAGCCATACACCTGATGCAATGCTTTAAAAAAATTTGGAAATCAAAGAAACCGGGTGCCTGAACATGCATGGGAGCCAAGTCCTGGCATCCAGGCTAGACGGTTGTTTCACGTGCATAAATATTACTTAAATATTTGTGGCAAATTATGGTTTACATTCCTTGGTTAGAGCAAATTTCAATTGCCTCAAACATATTTCTCATTGCTTAGCATCCCTGTGGTTGTGGATTTTTTTTTTGTTAACATTTCTGTTAGTTCTACTGCTGAAGGGCTCCTGGGTTGGGGGGGGGGGGGGGGTGTCATCTGGTCAATAAACTTTTTGGCATGTTTTAAATGGCAAAAATAGTCTCTATAGAAACTATATGGAGAATGTTGTTATTCTTTCTTTGACTTCCCTCTCTGCCTCCACCATCAATTACTCTGAAACTTCAATGTAGAGTAAAATCTTCATTGTAGTTCCCATACATTCTGCATCATGGTAAGAGGGGAAAATAGTGTAATTGTCAATCTACCTTGATCATCATGTTGCCATACATTCCTATTCAGTTGTTAATCTACCTTGTCCATCATGCTGCAGAGTTTGGATGGGACTCCGTTTGATATCGCTAAGATACATATTTTATTTTCAAATCTTGTCCATAATACATTTGTATTTAACTTGTAGGCTGCTGTCATGGTGGATTCCCAGGGTAAGAAATCTGCAGCAGTTGATGATGAGGATATGGATCCAACGGTATATATCATTCTTGTCCATTACTAGTTGGCATTTTTCTATGGACTTTTCCACAAAATTCTTGATTATAACATCAACTCCTGCTTTTGCTTCCTTCTTTGTTCTTCCTGTAGCAATACTTCGAAAATAGGCTGAAATATCTTGCAGCCCAGAAGGGAGCGGGTTTAAACCCATATCCTCACAAATTCCATGTTTCTATGTCGATCCTTGAATATATAGAGAAGTATGGAGGTTTAAGCAATGGGGAGCATCTTGTGGATGTTACAGTAAATTTGGCTGGTATTGAAATCCTGGAATTTTTGTTTTTGTTTTGTCTATGATTTGTTATTGTCATGCTTCTTTTGGTGATTGTTTTGGTGTCTTTCTTATGCAAGGGCGCATCATGAGCAAACGTTCATCCTCTTCAAAGCTGTTCTTTTATGATTTACATGGAGGTAGTGTTAAAGTCCAAGTTATGGCTGATGCTAGGTATCTGATCTCTCTCTCTCTCTCTCTTCACATTCATATTTGATTTGTTCCTTGATTATTATTATTTTTTCCCGGGATGAAATGCCTTTGACAAATTATCTTTCTATCAGTAGAATAGGATTCTTGTTTGCTCTACAACTGTTTTTTTGAAAGCACACATTAATCTCGTCTTATCACTCTATGGTTAAACTTATTTTCTTAAAATGCTAATATTTTTGAGTACTGCTTCCCAATATTTGATTCAATATCAATGTTTGCCCGTGTTTTTTGCAAGGAAAACTTTAGGGTTGAATTCAATACTAATCTCAAGTTATCATGCTCAACTAGTTGTATGTTGAAGGCGTATGTGGGTTGTGGAAAGAGTGATGGACAGTGCAGTATTTTAGGTTTATTTTGATAAGAGTTCTAAGAGTTATCTTTGTCTTATTGCAACTATTACCACTCTTTTTATTGCTTATTTTCTGTACCGCTGTCTAGTTTTCTCAACTGCAATATGCTCATTATTTTTTTAAAGATACAAGACTTATCTAAAGAAAGTGATAAAAATGTATGAACGAGGCTTTCCAGTATGGCAATCAGTTTTGTAAGTGTTACTAGGCAAGGTATTCGTTTCATATCATTTTATATGTGCTGTTCAAAATTATAAGGGTTTTTGTTTGTTTGTTTTTGTTTCGGATATGCATTCCTTTCAATGAATCCACCCTGCCCCACCCAAAATGTCTACCATTAACAAATGTAGGTAACATGAACAGATGCCAAAAACTACTGGTCTATTTTGATTTCTAGAGTTTGGCAGTACATGTTGATCTGGCTTTTGTGTGGGAACATCAACACCTTCCTTTATCTTTGGTCTCTCTGTCTCTTTCCCACACACACACACACACACAAAAACGCACATGCACGTGCAAACACTTGAAAGAAGATGTAGCTTTGGTGGACAGTGTTACGTAGGTACTGCAGTGATGCTTTCCACTGAATCTGAGTGTTTTATATGATGGTTTTGTTACCCCTTTGGGAACACCAACACCTTCCTTTATCTTTGGTCTCTCTGTCTCTTTCTCACACACACACACACACACACACACAAACGCACATGCACATGCAAACACTTGAAAGAAGATGTAGCTTTGGTGGACAGTGTTACGTAGGTACTGCAGTGATACTTTCCAACGAATCTGAGTGTTTTATATGATGGTTTTGTTACCCCTTCGTTCCCTTTATATAAGGATTAAGAGATTGTTCATTTCTATGATGCAGCAAGTCAGACATTTATGAAGAAGCTGAATTTTCTAGTTTCCATTCTAATGTGAAGCGTGGTGATATTGTTGGTGTAATTGGGTTTCCAGGTTTGTGTTGCTATGAATTTACAGATAGTTTGTCCGTAGGTGTTGAGTTTAGAGGAAGACATTATTCATCATTTCAATTACTTAATTTGGTTTTGCTAAAATACAAATTTAAAAGAGGATGCTTGAAAGTTTTCTTAAACAGTTGCTTCATTTTGTTTATTTGCCCAATGCTGAAATGATTTAGTTCAACTCAGATTCATTGGCTTAGACTCCTACTTTTAACAGTTTTATCGGTTGTTCTCTGCTCGTCAGAACTTATACTTTGCTTTGTTCAGTCACTTGCTGTTGATCAAATAAAAGTAAAGGGAATTTTCCCCTAGGATCTCCAGGGCAACTTAGCTTAAGAAACAACTTTTTGCTATATCACTGAGAGGTTCCATGTTTTACTTTACCCAATTTTTAGGCTAAAACTTGCCTGTTTTGGTTATTTTTTCAAACCTTCTTGGTCTGGAGATGACAAAGATAACACAAAGATAACTATACCGTCATTTTCTTTTTCTGGATAAGTCAAAAGATCACTGTACCATCATGGCCTTTTCATATGAAGCCTACAGTTCTTTTCCATACATTTACCGAGAGCAGCTATTTTAGTTTATTTTAAGGGGCTGGTGAAGAGAAGTTAACTGATGAATTAAGGGCCATCTATTAATTGTTTTAGTTTTTGGTCTTAACTTTTGTTTTCTGTGCCTCATAATTTTTGATAATCTTGTAGAAAGAAGTCCTGTCTAGAGATATGAACCTGCATAGCATGAGGCAATATTACTTGTGTTTGAATTTTAAAGTGGGCAATTAGGTTTTTTAGTCACTCTGTTTGAAACTATAACCACTATGTCATTTTCTTTCAGGGAAAACTAAAAGGGGGGAGCTAAGTATTTTTCCAAAATCATTCCAAGTCTTATCCCATTGTCTCCATATGATGCCGAGGCAGAAGGCAAAAGTTGCTTCTGACAATGCCAATTTGAAGGTGAAAAAAGTTTGACTGAATGGTTTAAATGTTGTTCAGAGTTTTTATCATGATCTGCTTTTTCTGGTTTGGTGTCCTTTGTATATACTTCCTGCATGCTTAGGGGCGCCTTGCGCTTTTTAATGATATTTCTTTGATTTCCTATCAAAGAAGTTTTTTTTTTTTTTTTTCACCATCTCATTACTTCTTTATATTGCAGAAAGTCGAGTCATGGGTCCCAGGAAGTACCAGAAATCTTGAAACATATATTTTGAAAGATCAGGTAGTGCTTAATATCCTAAAATTTAAAGTCCTTTTCCGTTGTTTTAAATTGCGATCTTTTAAACACTCATGATCTTGTATTGATTAATATCCTAAAGCTCAGTGAAAATGAAGGGCACATTTTCACATTTGGTATTGTGCTTATGTGTTCAAAGTACTTGGCAGATAACTGGAAATGCCTAATGCTGTGTTTTGGTAAGGGATTTTGAAGTAGGATTTTGCTTAAAGTTGTAATTTGGGAATTGTTAATGTTGTTTTTCCTTGTTTGCACTAACAAGAGATTTATTTAGAAAATATAGTTGAAATCAAAGTCCGCTAGTAGTGTACTTTTTTGTATTACTTTTATGACCTTAGAGAGAGCTAGGAAACTCTCTCTCTCTCTCTCTCTCTCTCGTTGGCGCGTGTAGGTGTGTCTTCCTAGTCTCATTTTGGTTGTCTGCAATGGGGTATTCGAGTTGGTTTTACATAGAATCTAAGTCTTTTGAGTTCACGTTTGTGGTTTGAGTATCAGTTCTGCGGGTGTTTGAGAGAAGCAGGGGTTCTGTTCGTGCAGTCTTTCTCGGCTGGTTGGTTTTGGCAACCATGGAGGCTTGGCAGCAAAGGGCTTGAAGGAGTTTGTGAAGTCTTTTAGGGGTGGGGAACAAAGGTTCTGTTTTTTAAAATTTTTGTTTTTATCTTCTCAAAATAAAAACATTAACAAACAATCCAAACAAAAAACACTTCTAAAAATATAAAAACAATTTTCACATTGATGTCACACAAGAACACTTTTGCAGACCAAAAACTAGAAGCACTCAAAACACATGAACAAATAGAGCCAAAGCTCTTATTATTCCAAAAAGCTTAGTTAAGTTGCAGTTGGAGTTCTCTATAATCACATATAAAGCCCAATTTTACCTTGTAAGAAATCGATGTGGGACTTAACTCTCATGAACACCTTTATAATCCATCCACTTAAAACACATGAACAAATAGAGCCAAAGCTCTTATTATTCCAAAAAGCTTAGTTAAGTTGCAGTTGGAGTTCTCTATAATCACATATAAAGCCCAATTTTACCTTGTAAGAAATTGATGTGGGACTTAACTCTCATGAACACCTTTATAATCCATCCACTTAATCTACACAATCCATCTTCCTAATGTAGGACTTTCTTGGGTGTCACAATCTTCTCTAGTCAAATTCTTGATATCCTCGTCAGGATCCACGTCATGCAGTGCTTAGGTGCCACATGGTGTTACTAGGTTGTTTTGGTACTATTTCTAACGACCCCAAGAAAACTGCTAGCCATATTTGCGTTATCACTCACTCCAAAAAGATTAGTTAAGTTATAGTTGGAGCTCTCTAGAATCATTTATAAAGCCTAGTCACCTAGTCTGGAATTGATGTGAGACGTAGGACCCACGACCACCTTTATTATCTACTCACTCAATGTGGACAATCCATTTTCCCAATGTAGGACTAACATATTGTGGTGTTTTAATAGCACTACAAGAAAATTGTTGTTGCGGCTCAAGTGGTCTCTTTTGTGCATTAACCCAATGACCTCAGATGTGCAACTCACACGGCTGCCAGCAGGCGAGATATTTTTGCTGTAGTGAGATTTCCACTCTCACTATCCTTTATAAATGTTGGTTTGTTGATCTTTTGAATTGGGAACCCCTCAATCCCCCCTTTTCACTCAAATGTTTTGTTTTTCAAATTTCCTTGTATCTACATATTATTGGTTGGTCTTGAGGTTCTAGTGGTGACTTGAACATAATGGGTGTGTTATTTCTTTTTTATTTTTCTTTTTAAAATTTTAAAATTCTGCTTTTCAGATACGAAGAAACCTGAGAGTAGTACAACTATTTTCACATTGTGCAGTTATATCATATTTAAATTTTATTTTTATTTTCCTTTTTTGGGTTTTAGTTTTCTTTACTTTATGCTAGGAAACTCGTTATCGACAACGGTATCTGGATTTGATGGTAAATATAGAGGTTCGCCAAATATTCAGGACCAGATCTAAGATCATTTCCTATATTCGAAGCTTTCTCGATGATATGGATTTCTTGGAGGTTAGTTGCCTGGCTGTTCTGATTATGCACTTTGTTCTGGTGGCATCTGCCTGTGTTGCTTGGCATTACTTTCTGTTATGTTTGATTTTTTTACCCGCAGGTCGAAACACCAATGATGAACATGATTGCTGGTGGAGCAGCTGCTCGTCCATTTGTGACACATCACAATGACCTGAACATGAAGTTGTTCATGCGCATTGCACCTGAGCTCTATCTTAAGGAGCTAGTTGTTGGTGGGCTTGACCGTGTTTATGAGATAGGAAAACAATTCAGAAATGAGGGTATTGATTTGACTCATAATCCTGAGTTCACCACCTGTGAATTCTACATGGCTTTTGCTGACTACAATGACTTGATGAGCCTCACTGAGGAAATGTTGAGTGGTAAGGGTCAATTGGAGCTTGTTGCAAACTAGTGCTTCTTCCACTTTGTGACATTTGGAATTATATTTACCCTCCAAAATTGTTGGATTTTTTTGCCTGATGCATTAATTTTGTAACAGGGATGGTCAAGGAACTTACTGGAGGATATAAAATTAAATATCATGCAAATGGGTCTGATAAGGATCCAATTGAGATTGATTTCACTCCCCCTTTTAGGTGTGTTGCTGTACATACCTGTCACATGCTGTATAACTGTAAACATGAAAATAAACATGTAGAATAACTTATTTTTGGTTTTTTAAATTGTTGTAGAAGGATTGACATGATAGAGGGATTAGAGAAAATAGCGAACCTCAATATTCCCAAGGACATCGCCAGTGAGGATGCCAACAAATATCTGAAAGAGGCATGCATGAAGTATGAGATTAAATGCCCCCCTCCTGAAACAACAGCTCGTTTGTTGGACAAAGTAAGACTTTTCTGTTTTATCCTGCTGTGTACATAATTCTATTGAGCATGAATCTGGAAATTGCTGGCCTTGTGATCCTGTGTTACATACTTAAGTAGATGACTTAGCCGTGAGGAAGTTTCTGAGTGTGATGCCAGATTAAGGAGCAGAATGAGAGCCTAGCCTTGAGCAATAGCTTAGGTTGTTGTAGCAAGAGCCTTGCCTTGAGCACGAGCCCTGATTGAGTTTCTGTTTAATCCTCCACTGATAACCTGTAGCAGTTTGATTAAGATTGTAGCGTTAAACTTCGAGAGAGTGGACTTGTGCTCAAGAGTGGTAAGTAGTTGGCTGGAAGTGGCTTTGTTATGTATAGAACAAAGTGATGCTGTCCCCAATCTTTTGCCATTAAGTTGTTTGATTTGATGGTAAATAAATTTTAATTTTTTCAATGATAAAGTTTTCTGATAGGATCTGATTTCATTCCTTATCTTTTTAATTTCATTGTGTGCCACGAGGTTGTGAACCATCAAGGTCTAATAGAATGCCTTCTATTATGTTATTTCATGTAATGTTTCCTTTTAGTGATTGAATGTTTATTCATTAATGTGAACATGGTCACAATTTCAAGAACATTTAATTCAATTTATAATTGATTGGTATGGTGCAACGCATTTGATATCATTTTTCTGTGGTTGCAGCTTGTAGGGCACTTCTTAGAAGAGACGTGTGTAAATCCTACTTTCATAATCAATCATCCTGAAATAATGAGTCCTTTGGCGAAGTGGCATAGAGGGAAACCAGGCCTTACTGAACGTTTTGAATTGTTCATTAACAAGCATGAAGTATGCTAGTGCAATTGCTGAAAATCTTTTCTTTTTTCCTCTTATTTTTTTCCAGCTTTCTAATTCATGCTTCTGCCTTAATTATTCTGTAACTGCTAGCTCTGCAATGCATACACCGAATTGAATGATCCCGTGGTACAACGCCAGCGATTCGCTGATCAACTCAAGGTATTACTTACTCATTTTAAGTGTGCAAATGTTTCATCTTTAAATAAGTTGTTTTGTAATTTTTTGCTGAATGATATGTACCTGGTTTGAGTGCAGGACCGGCAATCGGGTGATGATGAAGCAATGGCTTTGGATGAAACATTCTGTATGGCTCTCGAGTATGGATTACCTCCAACCGGTGGTTGGGGATTGGGTGTTGATCGACTAACTATGTTGTTAACCGATTCTCAAAACATTAAGGTTCTCTCTCTCTCTCTCTCTCTCTCTCTTTCTCTGTCTCTGTGTCTGTGTGTGGGATTGTGAGTATGCATGGGTGTCTGTCCACATGCATATGTTCACGTCAGACTCACCATCTCTTTTATGCTATTTGGTAACAGGAGGTTCTTCTCTTCCCAGCCATGAAACCTCAAGATGAACCTTCTGCTAAAGGTGCTCATTCTCATTCTCATTTTGGCCCATGCATTTTTCCCACTATTTTTGGTTTAGTCCAACTAGTCTTTTGCATCTCGCTTATATTTTCTCTTCCATTCTTATGGTGTTTTTGGCATTTTCCGCACCAGCATGCAGCTATATTGGCAACGCCCCAAATTATTTTTAATTTAACACATTATTTTCCCTGAGTTAAGCAGTAGATCATTTCGTATTCCTTTTGGCAGCTGCAGGAGCTTAGGAGGTTTGAGATGAACTTATAAAAAAAAAAAAAAAGAAAGTACGAGATGCGGAAACTTGGAACTAATTTTTATATATTTATTTATTTCATGTACTATTATTATTAGTCCTCAACCCATGTTTTGGGGTTGGCATTGATCGTTATCTGTCACCACTAAAATCCTTTTTGTTTTGTTTTTTGTTTTTTATTTAACCCTTTATTGAAAAGAGTTGCTTTCTTTCATTCAACCCTTTATTGAGGCAGTATAGTTTAAAGCGGGCATGCCTGTTTATTTTTGAGATAATCTCTTCATTTCTTTCAAATTTTGAAGTACCATATTGAATTACATGAATTTAGATATTGGAACTCTCTCTCTCTCTCTCACACACACACACACACACACACACACACGTGTACATATTGTGGGCATAGTTTGTTTTAATACGTAGCCGTACCCAAAGCATGAGCCCTGAATACATGGTGAATGGTCAACCTTCATTTGATGTTTGGGAGTCCTTTCAAGGTTTCATGCTCTCCAGCCTGCCCATTTGAGACGGAGAGGAAACTAATTCTTTAATCAAATGCCTTGTTTTCTCATCTGCCCTTTTGAAATGGAGAGTAAACTAACCCTTTTTGTTCACATGCTTCTTTGCAACTAAACCAAAATGACCCTTTTTTTTTTTAAAAATTTGTATCTGTTTGCACATCTCTGCTTTTGAAGGCCAAAAAGAAAGAAAGAAAGAAAGAAAGAAAACACGATCCTTGGAGAATGTGAGAAACAGGAGCACATCATTTCTTTGTTTGCACGTCTGCATTCAAAAGTAAAAGGTTATTTATTTATTTATTTATTTTTTAAATCAATATTATAGACTGAGAAAGAGAAGCACATGGTTATGTTAAAAAGCATGAAAATCAAATTCTTTAAGGAAATCAAATTTCGAGCGAAAACTTTGAAAGTGGAAGGAAAACTAAGTCAATCAGCAAAGGTTGCATTTTACACTTGGTTTTTTTTTTTTTTTTTTTTTTTTTTTTTTTTTTTTTTTAATTTTTGTATTTATCCCTAATTCTAAACCCAAGAAAAGATGCAAACATAAAATAATCCCCCTAAAAAAAATTAAAAAAATGGGAACCTAAGAATAAATATGATAAAAATGAGTATAAACAAATTGAGAATAAAATGTATCAACACACGCAAATAATTGAAGCCCAACTTGGTAAACAAGTAGAGCCCAAAATGGGAATCTGATGTCAGTTGTTTGACACACAATGTCACAAACGGAGGCAATCTGATGTCAGTTGTTTGACACACAATGTCACAAACGCAGGCAATCTTATGTCAGTTGTTTGACACACACAATGTCACAAACGCAGGCTCCTTGTCTATATATATATATATATATATATATATATATATATATATATATAGCATCTTTTTGGCATCAAAGATTTTAATTAATTAAAATATTCTGCCATAATTGAACAAAAAGACTAATAAGTAATGTGAAGAAGATGTCGGTGAATGCTACAAAATGGTACATTTGACGAAAATGCCAAACAGATACATACACGTTACGCACCGTTGTTGTTGTCATCATTTGAAAACCAAAAATAATTAAAACACAAGGCGTGCTTGCTGCTGCAAATCAACACGCTTTGTCTTCTTCCTTTTTTCTAACCCTAGAAAATGTTTGTCGTAATTAGCAGAAAATGACTTTTATTTCAAGAATCACTATCTCTAATTTAATAGTTTAACAACACTATGATGAGAGTTTTTGTCAAGCATATCTTACCCGCATTTAAAATCTTTTCCGTCGTCTCCTCTATCTCTACAAACTCTTAAACATGCTATGTGTGAAGTTTCTCTTTTACATTCTCAAGTGCTTACTCTCTAACGTGTTAGCTGTCACGTCAGCTTTTCACTATAATAGTTTTTTAATCCCATCTGCTTCTGTCACGTTAGAGAGTAAGCAGTTAGGAGCGTGAAAGAGGTGGGAGTTCGTGTAGCATTTCTCTTAAAAGCAATGCTAGATATATTGAACAAGAAAAAAACTCATTACATAGTTGTTAAAGGAATGAGCACCTTTCATCTAATTAATCCAAATCCCTTCATTTACACTTGTTTTTCAAAAGCAACCCCATAGTTTACACTTCTTACATGCAAATTAATGTGAGTAATACTATACATAACTCTCTATTTTTTCAATCCTACATAGCGTGGTTCTTATCGTCAGGAGCCACGCCACATAGGATTGGGGGATAAGGGCGGATTTATATAAAATTACTCTGCAAATGCAAGTCAAAGATAAGTAGGTTTAATATGATTATGATATAAGTAGGTTTAATATGATTATGACAATTTTGAGTATAATAAGGGTTGAATAAACTATAATGGATTTCAAAAGTTGGCTAGAAAATTCGAACGACGAAGACAAGTACAATATTATTGTAATGAATTAGTGAGCTTTTAAGTGGACAAAAAAAAGTTTAGGTCAACGCCAAATAGCCATGAAAATTGAGTGCATACAAGAAACTCCTGTTTTTCTATTCTTAAATTTCAGCACTAACTAGGGGACGGAGCTAGAAACTATTATGAGTAGGGGCTAGAAGTACTCAAAAAAATCTACTGGTAAGGGCGGGGCCAGTTCATTATATAAAAAAAAAAATAAAAATTACACCTTATCATTTTTACTTAAATTTTTTTTTTTGTTCTTAGGAATTGAAGAGGGGGCTCCCTCCGTCCCTAGTAACTACACTTTTTTTTTTTTTTTTTTTTTTTTAAATTTAAAAAAAAGTAAAAAAGGTAGAGGGGCGGCCAAAGTGGTTATTTTATCTGGGCGTGATTATAAATAGTAGCACATGCCTACTGAGAATCAATGACAGGAGGAGCCTAGAGGGTGGAAAAGGCAGGTGTTTCCTTAAGCTCGTTGAGCTATAGCATGACCTAATATTAGGAGATCAGTAAAATCTAAGATGATTTACATTAATTAGACATCTTTGATGAAGATTTTTGTTGTAAAAGTCGAACCCATTTCTTAATATTTACCTAACAACCTGAAAATGGTAACTCCACTTAAACATTATTTTTAGTTATCTACTTTTCTATTGCATGCATTTGGTCAAAACATAAAAATGTAGGTGGCAAATAGGTGCTCAATTACCGCACGATGATGCAATACATAATTGTAAATTAATCTAATCCCTTAAAATTATTAAATTCACATCTTCCAACTTCCATATGAGTTAATTATGCTAATCAGGTGTAGGTTATGGAGTGTGAATGTGTGATTCCAGGCCATGACAAATTAAGAAAATGTTAAAGGCACAACTATTTTGCCTAATTTTGGGCCAACTTTTGCCTTATTTTTTAATTTAAAAAATAAAAAAATTAAAAATTAAATTTTTTTGAAGCAATAATTTTTATTTTGGTTATTCGTTTCTTTTTTTTGATATTTTTTTAAAAATAAAACTGTATTTTGCTTCAGAAACTTTTTCCTTATTTTTTAATTAAAAAAATAAAAAAATTAAAAATTAAAAAATTTTCTGTAGCAATAATTTTTATTTTGGTCCTTCTTTTATTTGATATTTTTTTTTAAAAAAAACTAAAAATTGTATTTTTCTTCATAATAATGACTATTTTTTCATATATATATGATTTTTGTCATTTAGGAGACATTGACATTTTTTGGTAGTTTAGAGAGAATATTAACATAATTGATAGTTTTGGAAGGGAGGAGGGAGGGACATGGACAATAAAATGGTAATTTGAGAGAAATATTTATTTTTTTACTTTTTTTTTTTTTTTTTTCATATCTTTTTAGGGCATGATTATGCCCTCTAACCTTTTAGAGGGGAAGCTTGCATGTGCCTATATGGTTGAACTTTTGCGATCTGGCTTAATTACATTGTGTAGAGAAATCATAGAACATCTCCTGTTATTTTAAATCTACGTCTAAGATTAAAACTTTTCTATTTTTTTTTTAACCCAAACGACGTAGCTTTAGAAGAGGAACTAACAGAAGTTTTCTAATCACTACTGTTTTTCTCTCTAGTTATTATTTTTCCTTTCCACATGACACATGCTAAATTGTGAAAGCGCACATTCAGAAAAAAAAGGTGGCTAAAGTTAGATGCGTTTGATAAAAAATGTTGAATATTCATAAGGAAACTTTGATCGTTCGGGAGGAAACTTCAATCTTTCGCAATTAATCTTAATCCTATTTCAAATAATATAATCATAATTTTAAATAATCTAATCCTAATGAGTTGGAATAGAATTACAACTCTATCTCACCCTAATTATATCCCTATCAATTAAATTTTGATTTGGGACCACTACAGTTTGCATATTGGAATGAGAGATATTGATATATAGTCGATAATTAACGCTGCTAGTTTTTTATGGACTTATTATCCTAAGAGGCTAATATATAGCTTGTAGAAAAATATATAATTTTACACACAAAATAACAATGGTAAGCTATAAAATTAAATTATTTAAGCTATAATGATCATGGAGATTACTTGACAATGACAATGAATGAAGAGATTACCGATGTGGTACTAAATCCCTGCTAGAGGGATAATTAATTCACAATAAAAGAGATTACATGCAAGTCAAACAAAGAAAAACAAATTAAATCACACTCTTAAAGAAAAATAGAAATAATCTTTAATTTGATTATGGATACATCCTCAATGTGATTACTATACACATAATTGCAATCGCGATTGAAACCAGTACAACCATTTACATACAATTGTAATGCCCCGGCTTTTATATATACTAGCACATAACTCGCGCTATGCGCGGGATTTTTCTTTATAATTTAATTTTAAAATTTAAATGCATCTCAATCTTACTTTTCATGTGAAAAAATTTATCATGCTTCTTTTAACGAAAAGACATATTAAAGGTTATACACCAGTACAATATTGAACATGCACTTTTTTTTTTGAAGTGTACTGAATTTGTACTTAATGACACAATCACACATAGATGAATTAAAACATAAGACCATTGAATTTAGCTTAATTTATTTAAACTAAAACATGGTAAAATCTTTGTTCCCGTCGGTGTAGTTTAAAATGTAAAAAAGTATAAATGAGAAAAAAAAAAAATAGCAAGAATAAAACTTAAATTCTGATTATCAAAGCATTAATAGAAATTAGTAAGAATCTATTATATTGTTGGTGTGATACCTATTATATTTTAATACAAATAAAACTCGTATAGTACTTTTGAACATTCGAAGAAGAAGAAGAAAAAAAATACAAAGAAAAAGAAACAAAATATTTTTTTTTATGAATACAAATTAATACAAAATTTTTTACTCAACATTTAATGTTCAATGCTTAATTATCTATTTTGTGTTTCCAAAAAATGAATATATATATATATATATAGTGGAATTATTTCAGTTCTATGTGGCGAACTAGTTGCAGCTAGCGGAAGATTACTAAGCATAAATTTTTTTCTTAAATTTTTTTTTTAAACCACAAACTCAAATCAAACCACGCTATACCAAACCTTGTAATTGGAAGCATATTTTAGCCAAAACAAAAACATAATGTCATTACGTACATGTACCAAATTACTAATGTTTCTACATTACTCCAAAAGTTGCGACAAGCGGCATTTACAAACATCTACACCTGTCTTATCAAAAGCCAGATCTTAAAAAATGGAGGCCTTTTGTCGGCCTCATGGATAGAAATTCAGACACGCGTATATATAGGTCTTCTTCAAGAGCTCTAAAGAGTCTTCACATTCCGTCAACTCTCGTGGAATTACATCCCAACCATATATATAAAGTGAGCAGTTAGAAGATATTGGACTTCTTGGTTGTCCATGTGATTTTCGTGTATTCAATTTCTATGGAATAAAAAAGGTTTCTTCTCATTAAAACATCAAATTTGGATTGTCCCATTCGGATTTGGATTCGGATCCTCTCCCATTAGTGGGATAATAGAGTGGCTTCGGTCATTTCTAACCGGTTTTTTCGACTACCCCATGGTTTAGTTGGGGTGACCGGCCACCCCTATGGCAAAAATGAGATGACCGGTCTCTCCATATTTTTTATTAATTTATTTTAATTTTTTTTATAATTATAATTATAATTTTCTTTTTAGAAGTTAAATAATATTTTATTATTTAATTTGTAGTAAAACAAGTAGCATTTGTAGAGCATTAGATGAAATTAAAAGGCTTAAATTCACAATTAAAGAATGTGCAATTATCTTACTAATAAGAGGGGTTCCGGATCCGTCCCATTCAGGCTCCTAACGGTACACAGAATGCCGCGTCCATGCAATTTGCCACGTGAAATTACTCCTAACGGTATTGCATTTGCAGGGGGCCAGCAACGTGGAACTTGGCAGCTGGCTTCCCGTTGAGGCTCCTAACGGTACACAGAATGCCGCGTCTATGCAATTTGCCACGTGAAATTACTCCTAACGGTATTGCATTTGCAGGGGGGCGAGCAACGTGGAACTTGGCAGCTGGCTTCAATCTAGTTTATTTTATCTTCCACCAAACCATTTATTGGCCCCTCCTCTTTTTCTTTTAGACATGCATGCCACATGCACATCTGGCGGCGGAGACATGGATCCACTCGTCCAAAGGTGCAATATGCATTGGGACAATTATTGTATTATTCAAATGTTAAAAATAATTGGATTAAAAATTATTCAAGGTTCTTTTTATCAATTAAGATATGTGTATGATATGATCCGGTAATCTAAGAAGATTTGTTTTAGATGGATGAGTTGAGTTCTGTTACACTTGAACCCATCACTTGAACCCATGGGTTAGAAGCCCAACATTCGAATAAAGTCTGATGTATTCGAATGGGCCTTATGAATATGACCCAGCATGAAGCAACAGATGCGACGTCGTTTGTTACACTATCGATCGACCGAGAATCACTTACTCTGCCACAATGAATCTCCCTCACCTAACATCTAGATGCATCCGTCATAGTCAGGATATGACTCGGTTGTATGAACAGCTCACACATGGCAGGATCATCAGAACGGTTACGATCTGCTCATAAAAGACTCTTGATAGTTACGCACCATCCTTGGAATCCGATCAATATAGATAACGACCTCTTACCGATTCATAATGACATAAGACACGAATATTAACTCTACCGGCCATTACGCCCAAATCCCAGATCCTCCGCCCGGTCATCATAGCAACCTCCGCATAATTAACTATAAAAGACCTCACTTCATAGGTACGCATAGGCACAACATTAAGCTCTCTATTGAGTCCCCACAAATATTGACTTAAGCATCGAAGGAGGAACGGCCTACCACCCCCGGCACGTCCTCTTAACGTGTGCTCTAGTTTTTGTAGGTTTAATAGGTAGCACCAGAGAAGAAAGAATTGGCTTGGATTCCCCTTAGGTCCACCATACTGAAAACTGTCCCAATAGTTTGGTGCCGTCTGTGGGAACGACTAAGCCGTTCTTACAAAAATAATATCCGCATTAATGGTGAACACAAGGTCAAGAAGCTGAGCCCGCACCGAAGAACCACCAGTCCTAGCTAGTCAAATGTCACGATTGGCGCATCAGAATGCCGGCGACAAGAAGCGCATTGCTTCTTTCGAAGCGTAAATGGCACTTCTAATCCAGTAGAACGAAGAACTGCACCTCCGATTTCCCTCTCCATCTCAAATCAATTAGGCTGAACATTCAGATGGGTAAGGAAATCATGGTCATTGCTTCGATAATCGAGATCTCCATTCTAACGATCACAACCGACAAGCCAAGAGTCGCCATCTCCTACACAACCACAATCGTCGAGGCGAAAACTCCCGTAACACGGCGGAACCTCAGCCAATCACGGCTCCGCGAAGTGAATTAGATAAAGCCTTGGCGGAACTTAAGACAAAGCTCGAGGCATTAGCCACCATAACCACTGGGAACGTAAGGAATTTCCTCTGGAAAGTAGTTGTTTGTCGATACGGCATCCCGCGTGCTTTTGTGATCGACAACGGCAAACAATTCGATTGCGAACCTTTCCGAAGTTGGTGTGCCGAGCTTCATATTAGAAATTATTTCTCATCTCCTGGACACCCTCAGGTCAACGGTCAGGTAGAAGCGACAAACAAAACTCTGAAGAAAAAGCTTGAGGACAAGAAAGAAGCATGGGTAGAAATCCTTCAAGAAGTGCTGTGGTCATACAAAACCGCCATCCGAACGCCGATAGGAGAAACTCCTTTCTTTCTAGCATTCGGATCCAAGGCAGTCATCCCAGTAGAAATCGGTTCGATCAGCTTCCGAGTAAGCACTACAACCCCGAGATGAACGGAGAGGGAATGAAGTTACTTTGGATTTGCTCCAAGAAAAGAGGGACAATGCTCAAACGATGATGGCAGCTGGTCAACAAAGAACGGCCAGATATTTCAATAAAAGAGTCAAGCGGAGACAATTCAAGATTGGGGACTGAGTCATTCGGAAGGTTAGTATAGCCACCTGGGACCCAACGGTAGGAAAACTCGAACCAACATGGGAAGGACCATACAAAGTCATTCGAAGTCACCGGCAATGAGCCTATTACCTTACAGGATGTGAAAGGAAAGCCACTGCCAAGACCCTTGAATCCCGATCATCTGAAAAAATACTATCAGTAATTTTTCTATTTTATTTCTTGTAATTCTTGAATATTTCAATATAAAGTCTATTCATGACGACTTACTTGAGTGTTGGAGAACCCTTGGTCAAAACGACCATCGGGCCTGGTGACAAATTCCCTGTATTGTAGTAGTCTCACAAACAAGGGAGTAAACCCTTAGTAAAAAAATCCCTCGTCTCGAAAACAAGGGAGTAAATCCTTAACAAAAAAATCTATCGTCTCGGAAACAAGGGAGTAAACTCTTAACAAAAAAAATCCCTCGTTTCGGAAATAAGGGAGTAAACCCTTAACAAAAAAATCCCTCGTCTCGAAAACAAGGGAGTAAACCCTTAACAAAAAAATCTCTCGTCTCGGAAACAAGGGAGTAAACCCTTAACAAAAAAAATTCCTCGTCTCAGAAACAAGGGAGTAAACCCTTAACAAAATCCCCCGTCCTCAGAAGGAAGGAGTAAGAAAAACTCCACGAAGACCTAGACACAACCAGGGAGCCCGAGGAAATCTAACATCAAGAAAGGATTCAGCAAACAACCCCAGCAAAGATCGAATCAGAAAAGCAGCAAGTAACACATCAACAGAATCTAAGGTAAACATTTCATTGAAAACATTTTTTTTCAAGAAGATTCAATTACAACAGTCATAAACACCAAGTCAAAGCCATTACACAAAGAATCAGGCTACAACAAACGTAGCCGCAAACAGTACAAAGACATCTAGTTGCTATCACCACATGCAAACCCAACTATATCAAAAGCATCACATCTGGATTCGATCTGGTACTCCACGTCCGAAAGGACGCTGTACAAAGATTCACATTTGGGCAAACACCCAAGAATATGATGAACAAGAAATTTAAGGCCTTTGACAGGCCATTGCCGTTTATATCAAAGGCTACTCTCGGTGACTTTCACTTGGTACACCATTTTTCTCAAGAGCCCTGGCCTTCCAGAATCGGTATTTTCTACGAAGTCTCCGGCACTTCTCCTCCTCCTTCAGAAACAACCGAGTGGCAGAATAAAAATCGAAGGCTTTCTTCTGTCTGTTCTCATGAATACTAACGAGATAAGCCTTGAGATCCGCAATCTGCAGGTCTCGTGACTCCAACTGCTGATCTTTTTAGGCTATCTAATAGTCCTTCACTTCAATATCGGCCATCAACTTCGCCAGCTGGTTGGAGCGGTCTGCCAAACACTATTCCCGTGCCTCCAACAACAAGTGTAGTTCGGCAATTTCTACCTCAAAATAGCGAGGAAGACGAGAATGAAGCCGCTCAGCTGGTGGATAGGATGAAAAAGCGACATCCCCAAGAGGAGGATAGGCGGCGGAAGTAGCCGACGACTCCGTCTTTGCCAAACTCCAAAATGAAGAAACAGAAGCCATGAAGAAATAAATCAAAGCAAGAGAAAATTCGAAGTCAGTTAAGTGAAAATACCTTACACCCAAAAGGGATATTTATAGTACAAAGCCTTTGGATAACAAAAAGTGACCTTAAATGCGAGAACATGTCCCGAGCAGAGCTGCCTAGGAAATCCAAATGACGCAGCCTGAAATTCAAACGGCACTGCAACACGTGTCCCACCATGGAAGGCCGTGCAAGATAATGATGACCCCTAAAATTTGAAACGACAGATACCAAAAGGTCCTAGAAGAATTTAGTGACCGAGGTTTAAAATTACATTTTAATCCTCTGCCATGGGGGGTAGAACACCTGACCACAGAGTACAGCAATAAAGATATTCAAAGCCATTCAGAGTATCAAAAGACATTAAGAGAGTATCCAGAAATGCCAAATTTCAAAAGCAGTTCAAATATATACAATGCTAGCAAAAATAAGAAGAAATTTAAGTCTAAGGAGCCGCTCCCACATCATTATCATCATCATCTATAACGATCTTAGGACCGAAAGGCTCGGGGCGTAAGTTCACTTTCAGCCAGAACCCATGCACGTTGATTTTCGGAGCATCAGGAATCAATTCTCTACCTGTATCAACCATCTCGTCAACAGCAGCAGCAGGCACCTCCAAGAAATTCGACTCCATTGTGGCAGGGTCAGTATCAAACTAATCCTTACAGATGGTTAGATAACGATGATTCTTGAAAGCCTAACGAAATCCGCGAGCCCACAACAAATCCCAAAGCCAGGGAACAAACGACAACTCCACAAGATAATGGATTGCTTTAGCTTTCCAATAGCGGTACCCTTAGCGAAATTGATTACACCTGGCCTGGGAGGTTTCCAAATCACCTACAAGCTTCTTGTGGATGTCTTTCGACTGGGATAACTGATCCTCAAGCGTCTCGGAAAGTTTTCCAAAACCTTTTTTCGAAACCCGAATCTGATGAAGGTCCTCCATGATTTTTTCATTCTCCACAGCCGACTAAGCAACTGTGAGCTCCGCCCCCTTGACACGTTATGCTAACTCCTAGTTTTCCGATCGGCAATATCTAGGTGCTTTTGGAGTTGAACGTTGGTCGACTTCGACTCACTGAGTCTTAGCATGTTCTCAAAAAGCTCATTCTCCCTTCCAGCCAATGGATGACGAAGATTCTCCACTTGAAAGTTAGGATCTTGAGAACCAGAGGCCTTTGGTCGGTTGCTCATCTTCTGGACCAAGTCCTGAAGAGTGGCCCTCTCATTAGCATACTCCCGCTGGCCTTCCTGGAATTCTTTGTACCAACCCGCAATGAGGGTGGAGCACTACACAAGAAAATTACATCAGAAACAATGAAGATATTCAGAAAATGAAGTGCAAATAACTCACCGAGTAATGACAATTTATTAGCTTGCCCACAAACATCTCCGGGTATAATTTGTTGGAAGCAACCTAGTGACGGCTGACAAAGGGTTCCCACCCAAACTCGAGGCCAATGACCTGATTATTTGCGAACTTTTTCTTGAATGCCACCTAAACGGCTGCCCTCGATACACGGGAGCCTGGTTGGACGGTTTAGTCGGGGGGTCCATAGGTCTATCCTCAGTTGAAGACGGAGTGCGGGTCTCACGGTGAGTGGCCACTAGCTCTCCCGGTTCTTGAGGCCGCGCATCCAAAGGAGCTACGTGGAAAGGAGCAACCTTCGCTAAAGAAGAAATAGGCTCTGAAGCCTCATCCGAGCTGCTAGGAGGACCGAAAGTTATCAGAACAGAATCAGATTGAACAGAAGAAAACACTTCCAGAAGTTCCCTAGACTTGTCCACACGCCCTTTCTTTGAAAGTGGCTCCAGGGGCGCTTTGCCCTTGTCAGCTTTTCTCTTGGACACCGACATGCCAGTCTTGGCAACCGGAATTGGTGAAACCAAACCTTGAACTTGGGGGCGTGAAGACTTAGGAGCCGAATCTGAATCTCTTGGAGCAAAAACCGTAGCAGCAATCGGCTTGCCCGAGGAGGACACATTCTTATGTGCTCGACTCTTTTTGATTGGAGGTCGAGCAGGCGACTTCGGGACCGCTTTGTCGCCCTACGGATTTGGTCTTTTGGGATTCCCTTGATGATCCCAGACAACCTTGTCATCCAGAATCTAGTACCGCAGACGTTCACGTAAAGTGGAGTCAGTAATAATGTTACCAAAAAGCATCATGTCCACGTTCTTAGGAAGCTGAGAGCACTCCTGGATATAATCGAGCCAGCTTTGCTGCTCCGAATCCAATGTAGGGCATTTCTTCCCTGCCAAGAAAATGGAAATAAGAATGTTTTAAGCATGCCAAAGAGAAAGAAAAAACCAAGAACACTTACAGCTCTCTCAGGAGGTACCCACTCTTGGGGCACGGAATGCTGCAAAGGCAAAACCTCGGACGTCGACGCCTCCCAAGCTCAGATAAGTAGAAGAACTGCTCTGCCTAATGCTTATTGTTGGAGTATGCTCTCCCGAGCTCGATAAACTGGTTCTTCTTGCGAACCATGAAAGTTACCATTTCGGAAGTATGATAGAAATGGGGACCATATATGTTCAGAAACTCTTGGAATATGGAAGGCCACAACAGAAGCATAGCCAGAAAATAACGCCAACCGTTTGACATCAATTGTACATGAGCTACTCTCAAGAAAGATAACATTTCCCTCACTAGGGGAGAAAAGAGTAGGCGAACCACTGTCATAAACATACGTTCATGAATGCATATGTCTCCAGGACCATCGACCATTCCGGTGGAGCCATCTAGAAAATGCAGAGAAATCGACGAAGGAATGTCGTAATTATGGCAGAGCACCCTCTCGTCCTCCACCGAAAAATAGGATCTTTGCCGACGAGGGAAATCCAGTTGCAAGGATGAAGAAGATGCTTTGCCAACCGGACGCACTCTAGCAGAAGAACCGCCTAAGCAGCGGATCAGAGGAATCTTCGGTGACTACTCATCGGCAGTTCCGCTAGCATTTGTCGGAAGCTTTTAAGAAGACATGATCACACGAGAAATCGGAACGCATTGAACTTCGGTAAGATGAATGTAGATTTGGAAGATTTAAGCAATGGGAGTTGATGTAAAATCTTTCTAAAATGGGAAACCTAGGGCAAAGTGTAGGGCATTTAATGCGGAAACATCATGAGCCTACAGTCACGCCTGAACCGAAGAGAGTTAAGCTGTCTTTTCTTTCGGGAAATGCCACACCAGTGTCACTCATGGAGCGACACCTGTTTTAGTGATTCTCGCTTTCACCCTCGAACCACGCCCAGAGAGATGGGTGGACAAAACAACGGTGCATTTACACGGATAAAGACAAAAAATTTGAAGATACGAAAAAGTGAAACAGATTGCTAAATATCCGAGGCTCATAAATGTCAAGCTCCATAAATGGTTAAAACGCCAAGAATAACGGCTAAGAGGAGCCGAGTTGAGTATGGCACTTGAACAAACTATCCCCGAGAAAGGAACGCTATAAGAAGATTGAAAGTTTGAATTCTCTCCTCCAGAAGTCTTGATAGAAGGAATTTGGAGGGTAACTGTTACACATAAACCCATCACCTGAACCCATGGGTTAGAAGCCCAACATTCCAATAAAGCCCGATACATCCGAATGGGCCCTATGAATATGGCCCAGCATGAAATAACAGATGCGATGTCGTTTGTTACACTCTCGGTTGACCGAGGATCAATTACTTTGCCACAACAAATCTCCCTCACCTAACACCCCGGTGCATTCGTCACAGTCAAGATACGACTCGACTGTATGGATAGCTCCACATGGCAAGATCATCGGAACGGTTATGATTTGCTCTTAAAAGACTCTTGACAGTTATGCACCATCCTTGAAATCCGATCAATGTAGATAACGACCTCTTACCGATCATAATGACAGGAGACACGAATATTAACTCTACCGGCCGTTACGCCCAAATCCCGTATCCTCCGCCCGGTCATCATAGCCACCTCTGCATAATTAACTATAAAAGACCCCACTTCATAGGTACGCATGGGCACAACTTTAAGCTCTATATTGAGTCCCCACAAATACTGACTTAAGCATCGGAGGAGGAACCGCCTACCACCCCTGGCCCGTCCTCTTAACATGTGCTCTAGTTTTTGTAGGTTTGACATGTAGAACTAGAGAAGAAAGGATTGGCTTGGATTCCCCTTGGGTCCACCGTACTGGAAATTGTCCCAACAAGTTCCAAGAGGGCCTAGACTCATTTTGAGTTTCTATACTAATCCTTGATTTATTTCATAAAATACACAAAAGGATTTTTAAAGTTTTGAATGTTAAAAGGTATACTATCCATATCAACCATGAATATTAGAGATTTTTGTCCTAGAATTAATGTAACGCCTCCAAAATTTAAACCTTATAAAATAATTGAAGGTACTACGAACTTGATTACACAATGACAAAAATCATAAATGAAATCTCCACAAGTTCTAAGTAGTGGGAAAAATTAAAACTTTATCTAATACAATAACATAAAGTCACTGAAGCTCTAATTTCCAAAAACAAAATACATTACATAACTTGTCTAGTCAATAATCATTACATACCATTTTCTCCTAACTATAATTTATATATAATCACATCATTGCATATACCTCCCACTCTATTTATTTAACTAGATCGCTCAATCGTGGCCGCCTTAATCTTGTTATTCCTGCTGATCTTATTTTCTCTGTAAATTTACATTTATAGGTGGAAGGATAAGTCCACAACTTAGTAAAAAAGTTAATTAGTGCTAGTGTGTAACTAGAATTACCTTTACCATGGGCTCCATTTATATTGTTTGCATTCAATCCCTTTAAGAGCCAGTTTGGGATTGCGTTTGCGAAATAGAGTTTTTAAGTTAAAAAACACTTTTTGGCAAAAACTTTATTTACAAACTTTTGCCAAAACTGCGTTTTGGCCATTTTTAGGATTTTTAGATCCTTAAAAGCAATTTTAAATTTTTTTACCAAATGACTATTTTTTTCTTTAAACGGACTTTTTGAGTGTTAAACGCATTTTTAAGCTCCTCAAACGCAATCTCAAACAGGCTCTAAGTGTCTTTGTTCAAAACCTACAACCATATCATGCAATTACCTTAATTAGGAAGGTGCCCTCTAAGAACCCTAGTTTCCAAAGACACTCTAATCCTTTAATCCCTTAAAACAACTCTCACAATCCTTCTAATAAAACTCATCTCACTTCAAACCTTAAAACCTTCTCTCTTCTCTCTGAAAGACCATATTATATGTTCTAGTCAGTCTCATTTGAACCTCGTTCGAATGAGACTTCTAATGGTGTGTTCTAAGTAAGCCTTAAACACCCCAATTAGGATGGCCTTCGGAAGACCTTAAAACAAACTTCAAATGGCCTTCTAATGTAATGCCCTGAAAATTAATTAACTGGTAATTAACTTCATGGTTCATCTCCCCGCCTTATCCCACGAGGAACACGACTCAGGGATCTCTATTATTCAAAAAGATGATATTAAGCAGTGAAAACATTAAGATTCTATTAGCATTAATCATTACAAGAAGAGCATCTATCAAGAATCATAATAGTAGCTGAAATCACACTATACATGCCATCATTACAAGGGATCCATGTCATACCTTAATAAACATGCATGCATCAAAACTCTTAAGCCTACAGGATTACTCAAAAGTACTAGTTATCATGAGCAACCACTTAATCTTGCAATAAGTCCTCAAGCACTACCTGGATGTTTCGCGGTATTCATCTTCTGTTAAACTATCTAAAATAGCATAGATATACGTATGGGGAAAAAAGAGGAAAAAAATACAAGGGTAAGTTCAACAACTTAGTGAGTATAAATGCACATGATGTACCTGTCATTAAACCATATGGTCTAGCTAAGATATCGCCCATTCTCGACAGGGTTGGCGCTGTCCCGAAGGACCTGTAATACAATATCGGTGCCCCGGATGTTGTATGCTACCGTCCATCACTAGTAGCCTGACCGAGTTCGACCTCAGGTGGCCCACGCTACTAATGATGTCTGTTCTGTAAAGACCAACCAATCAAACATGGCTATGTCGATCATAAATAACCATTGGATCCAAGGGCAATATAAACACACATACATTTGACCAAAGAGTTAACATGTATAGTAAGCCCATAGCCGTTATCCCGCACGTACTGGTGTACTATTTCATATGATGCAATTAATCTTATCTATCTTTTATAGGCATGCTTTTACAAGTCTCATCATTTGATTATCTTGTTAATCAACAAATATTTTCACAAAATAAAGTTTAGAGTAATGCAAAATGTATTTTATGAGAGTTGTAAATATGCATGTTTTATATATATAAAATAGTCATGCAATGCGAGAAAAATAATAAGAAGTATTCATGTGAGTTTGTACTTACTTGTGTCGTAAGGCTCCTCCATAAAATCCTCTTGAGGCTCCATAAAATCGAAATCTGAGAAGAGATCTATCATTAATTTTAAACCCGAGCTAAAATGAGTCCTAGACTTAAAAAATGTCCAAAACAGAGTTCTTGTCTAGCCAGTGAATGTTCTGCCAAACAGAGCAAATGTTCGGGCTCGAAGCCAAACGTTCGGCCATAAATGTGCGAATGTTCTCTACTGGGCAGACAACTCATTTCGAACAAAACTGCCTTCTGATCACTCCTAAGTAAGTTCTAAGGACACAACAAGGTTCCTAATATATTCCTAGCCCAAAATAACATCTCCATGCATAATAAAATACGTCTAATGAGAATGAAACGCTAACACAAGCTTAAACCAAGATTAAGGGCAATAACATAACTAGAAGCTCAAAACTACCAACTAAACTAACTATGAAAATAAATTTAAAGACTATAACAACTAAGTAAGGAACAAGTTAGGATTAGACGATTACGTCTTTGAAGCAAAACTTCCAAGAAATCTCTCATTCTCCTTCAAGAACTCTCACAACTCATAAAATCACTAAAGCAGAGGTTCTAGAGGGCAACATGGGCGACATGAGGCTTAAGGGTTGAGTGGGGAGGGGTATTTATAGGGTTGGAAAAGTTGTGGGCGCTGTTGTAATAGTTCTGCATGTTAGTGAATGTTTGGTACTTATGGGCGAAGGTTCGGGTGGTTCCCCAGCTAACGTTCGGTGTACTTTTGAACTTATGCATGAAAAGCTTGTCTATACCTTCCTGACACACTGTCAGCGAACGTTCGATAATGTGCTTCCTATTGAGCGTTTGATACTTTTTGTCTAACATTCAGTGGTGTGCTTCCTATCGAACGTTCGATACTTTTCAGTGAACGTTCGGTACCAGCAAACGTTCGATTCCAATGAACATTTGGTACTTCTCAGCAAATGCTCGTAATTGACTTTTTTAGTAGTTTGATTGACTGCGCAGTGTTCAGTAAAACGGACATAACTTTGCTACGGGTCTTGAAATTGCGCGTGCAAGCCTATTTAGGAAAGCTCTTTCCGAGGCAAACGTCATGGTATCCATTCCAATATTTTATGAGTGTCTGCTGGGATTCAAAAATCTAATATTTTCCTCTTAAGACACTATTTCCAATCTCGTCCTTTAGGAATTATTCCTTAACCTTGACACCGTAATTGATTCCATAATCATTATCTTAATCATTCCATTTAGTTACCATGTGTAAGCTAATTCTTCAATATTGCAGGCATCAAACATTCGGTACCTCTATTGAACATTCGGTGCAACAGTAAAATCTTTAAAAAGTCCAAGGTCTTACACTTTACCAAATGAGAACCAACCTTAGCATCATAGTTAGAGTGTACTTAACCCTAATTGATTTTTTGGGTATTACATTTAAGCCTTTCTTTGGCTCTCTATTTTATTTTTCCCCATTTGTTGGCACAATTTATAGCCTTTGTACTATAGTTTAAAGATCCATGCCCATTTGAGGCCCATGGTTGACCTCATTTTCAACCCTTTGTTGGTTTTCATTTTGGCCTATAATTGGTCCTCCTATTGTTATTTAAGGTGCATCTTCGATCATCGTTGCCGACCGTTAACATTTCCTGCCAAAGAAAACAAAACTTTTTGAGGGGGGATGTTAAAATATTCAACCTTGAGTTTGAGGGGGGATGTTAGAATATGCTACGAGATTTGATTTTATATTATGATATTTGATTGAAGCATTGATTGTTATTAATTTTAATCAAATCAAATCATATTTAAATATATGAATATATTTAAATCTAGTTTGATTTGATCTCTTATACCATTTTGCATTCTCTTTACCTCTCCCTTTAACTAGGGACCATTTTTGTATTGTAAATTCATAAAGGAATAAAAGCACAGTGTAGCTATTTGGGCTTTAACATGTGGACGTAAGTCATAGATTGAACCACTTAAAATTACTGTATCTATTTTCTTTTATTTTCACTATTGCCTTCATTTTTCCATGTGATTATCTTTTCTTTCATGGTATTAGAGCTATAGGCTAACGCTAGTTTTCGATCATGTGAATTTTTATTTTATTCCTTTTCTTCTCTCGCTGTTTTGTTTTTGATTTTCACATTGTATCAAAGAACCAAAACAACCAATAAAGAAACCATTTCATTCTAGTAACGTTCATTCTCTTTTGCAGTAAATCATGTGCTTTTCCTCCCTTCATTTCACAATATTCTACAATTTTTTTTTTTTTTTCCCTCCACCATCATAGGCTTTTACCACATGTTTTACTGACAAACTATAACTACTCTTTAAAGCACTAGTAGTAGCTTCCCTTTGAGTTTCCCTAAATTTAAGGAATAAAACTACTTTTTGCTTACCTATCCAAATACACTCAACAATAATTTCCCTTATCTTTGCATATACCATTAAAATATTATTTCATTATAAAATATAAGTTCCCTACCTACCATCAAATTGTTTACAAAATTCCAACATAATCCCTAATGAAAGGCAAAAAGAGGAGAGAGGAAAGATGAAAGATAAATATTTGTGTTAAAATATGAATAAAAAAACTATAGGGAAGTTAAAGTGCTTTCCAATGTATGGAGAAGCATTGTAGCATTCTCAATGCTTAGGGAAGCAATAAGGAATGTGTTGCAGGATACTTTGTGTGTGTGTGTGGTTTGTTTTTATTTTTATTTTTTATTTTTTTTTTAATTTTTTAAATTCCTCTATATATAAGGAAGGGAATGAGTTATTAGGTATTTGTTGCCAGTGCTCTTAGCCTTCACTTCTTCCACCTCATTTCCTTTTAAGTTGCAATTTGTGCCATTCTCCTTGAAGCATGAAACTAGCATCATGTTGCACTGAGTAACAAGACAGTCCAAATAATGTCATGGATTTGGGGAAGGACTATGTAACGCCTCCAAAACTGGCCTTGACCAATTTGACAGGGTTATTGGCAATTACCTCAGTTTAACCAACTAGTGGCTAAATAGGGAACTGGCCTTCTAAGCATTATCAGAGTTGATGCATAGGAAGATGAAATAAATCTGAGAAGTCTATTAATTATAGGGACAAGTATAATCTTCAATACAAAGACACGGAGCAACTAACAATAATATAAAGTAAACCTGATAACAACATGAAGATCTTTCTTAAGCAAGGTCTGTAGTGACAACAGTACCACTCTTGGATTCTAGAAATAGGCTTCTTATAAGAGTAATAACCACGTAAGTCTAACGACTAAATAAGTAAACCTCACAATTGGGTATGACATGAACCCGTTATTATTAAGCAGAAATAAACGTACAGTCTTAGTAAACATTTAAAAGAGGTGTTGTCTCCGTTAATACACCTTAAAAATATTGTTTGGTTGATAAAATGTGGTGTACTCTTGACGACAATTGCCTAAGTATTTTAATGCATAAAATTAATGCTTTATAAGTCATAACTATCATCTATGGTTTACCCGAAATATTACCCATTCTCAGCAGGGTTGGTGCTGTCCCGAGGGACCTATAATACAATTTCGGTGCCCCGACCATTGTACACTACTGTCCATAATACTAGCAGCCTGACCGAGTCCGATCTTAGGTGGCCCACACTACTAATGATCACTACAAAAAACCATCACATTATTGACATGGCAAACAGTAACTCATGTTTGCCATGTCAATAATTTTTGACGTGTCGGATTTAGACATGTCAAAAATTTTTGACGTGCTAATGGAACATGTCAAAAATTATATATATATATATATATATATATATATCACATGCATGCCAATTAGCTAGTATCATAATCATACTATTGTACAATTAATATTATCACATGCATATGAATCAAACATTTTATTAATTATGATATGATATTATCATGCATAAATCATTATAGTAATATTAATATGATAGCCATATTAATTTTTTAAAAATATATAGGACATACATAATACATTTATTTTATAAGACCAGCAGACCCCTCATGAACACGGCCAACACAAAATACAATGTTCGGTGAGTGAATTTTTGAGCCCTCACGAAAAAATAAATTTTATTATTTGTACATCTAGAATATTAATTTATTTATTCTCTAATTAGTTTTAAGTATATTGTATGTATAATGTGTTATATAAGAGAAAAAAATGATATAAGCAAAAAAAAAAAAAATGATATAAAAAAAAAAATTTAAAAATTGATCTTGCAATTCTTGGCGTGTCACAAGTGGACACGTCATAAAATGGTGACATATCATTTGAGAACTAACTTTTGGAAAGAAAATTTGGAATATGTAACACTCCTCATATATATATATATATATAACACTCCTCATATATAGCTGTTATGCAATTAAAATATATGTTAGTAATAAAATAGTTTAAATACTTAACCTTATAAAATGAGAGTTAACGTAGTATTTTTTTTAAAAAAATTATATTATTTCAATATAATTTAAAAGGAGAAAGGAAGAACTTGGACGGCTAAAAAACATATTGAAAGGGGAGATGAAAAAACAAATTATATTTTTTTCAATATAATTTAAAAAACATATTGAAATTATATTATTTCAATATAATTCTTGATGTGCCATGTGGCACGTCAAGAGATTCTTGACATGTCCTGTATTGACATGTCAAGAAGCTCCCCAGGAAGGCGTGAATCCAGCTGGTAGCGCCTTCCCTTTTTTTTTTTTTTTTTTTTCCTTCCCTCTCTTTTTCTCTCCCCCGCGCTACAGCCCTCCCCTCCGCCAGTTTTTTTTCACCTTCGGCCGGCCGTTTTTCACACAGCCGTCCCCTCCACATTTCTTTCTCACCCGCGTTCTCTCTCTCACTAGCTAGCTTGCTACCGGCCGCTCTCTCTCACCCGCTCTATCTCTCAGTGGTTGTCTCTCTCACTGGCCGTCACTGTCGCTCCTCCCTCTGCCAAGCACGAGCTCTCCCTCCGGCGGCCTCTCACGCGTTTGCCGGCCTCTCCAAAATCAGGTATATATATATATATATATATATAAATTGATTTATTTATTTATATATTATATAAATAAATAAATTATATAAATATATAATTTACAGTGCATATTATTATATATTATTGATGTAGTTATATTAGCAAATTAATTTTACATCTTAGCTAGTTAATTTATTTGTTTGAAATATATGTTTTGTATTATTTGTTTGAGATATATGTTTTGTATGGTGAGAATATTGTTTAATGTGTTTTCATACATGCATGCATGCAAAATTACGTACGTAAATTTTTTGAAATTAGGTTTTTTTTGTGCAAATTTTTGCATTTAGATTTAGACCTATATTTTGTGTAGGTTTTGCAAATGCACGTTATCAGAACGAAAATACCAAAAAACTTGCTTAAAAAATAAAAAATAACAAATGCATATCCATTTTGGTCGTTAATTTTTGTTTAGATTTTGAAAATTTAGAATAAGTATGTAAATGTTAAGAACGAAAAACAAAGGAAGAAACAAAAGAAAACAAATAACATAGTTAGCTGGATTTATTTTATCTATGGTCCCCATATATAACAAATGCATAAATGTTATAATAAAAAGAAAAAAAAAAAAACCAACATTTAACCTAGCTAGATAGATCTAATTTATCTAGGGTCCCCATATATAAATAATTCATTTAGGTCTTACAAATTTAGATTATGTAAATGTCATAAAAAACGAAAAAAAAAAAGAAAAAAGATTACAACAAATAAGATAGCTAGATCTATTTTATTTAGGGTTCCCATGTATAACAAATGTATTTAAATTTGGACCTTAACTTTGTTTAGGTTTTGCAAATTTAGATTATGTAGATGTTATAATTAAAACTAAATGTATGTGTTTATTTGTTAAAAATAAACAAAAAATTGAAACGATGTAATTAAAGAAATACACTAAAAAAATAACAGCTAACTAACTAACGTAGATTTATTTTATTCAATTAGGGTTCCAGTAACTAAAGCTATAGACAAAAGTTGGATGACAAAGTCTAGAGGTACGAGGGAATACAGAGACGGGAGTAGATTATTCGTGGACTTCGCAGTTAAGAACTGTACAATCCCTGATGGAAAAATTCATTGCCCCTGTAAGGCGTGTCGTAATAAGCAGCGCCACCCACTGGGTTTCGTATTTTACCACTTGATAGGGGCTAAAGGAATAATGACTGCATACATAAATTAGTATTGTCACGGTGAGAAGCCTGTTCGGTCTCCTGTTGCAGTCTCTAATTCGACTACCACAATCACAGATGCGGGTATAAGCACAGCACAAGGTGAAAACATACAGACAATGTTGCTTGATCTATTCGGCATGCACAGTGTCATGGAAGACAATTGTGAGCCTAAAGTGGTGGTGTAGAAGAATGAAGAAACTGTGAATGAAGAAGGCAATGACGGTGACGTACTAAAGTACTACAACTTGCTTAAGAAGGCAGAGAAGCCACTTCATTATGGGACCAAACATAGCAAGCTTAGTGCTACTGTACGTCTGTACAACTTGAAGTGCGTTGGCGGACTTAGTAACGCGATATTCTCATCTTTCCTTGAGTTCATCAATCAGTTGCTGCCTGCGAGTGATGAAGCTTTGCCGGTTAATACATATGAGGCGAAAAAGTTTCTAAGGGACATTGGCCTTGGGTATGAGAAGATCCCGACGTGTCGTAATGATTGTATGTTATTCTGGAAGAACAATAAGGATTTAGAGCCTGTTTGTGATTGTGTTTGAGAAATAGAGCTTTTAAGTCAAAAATAGCTTTTGGACAAAAGCTTCATTTTTTAAATTTTTGCTAAAAGTACTATTTGGTCATTTTAGGCCTTTTGGATCCTTAAAAGCGCTTTTAATTTTTTTTAAATTTTTTTATTTATTTATTTTTTTTTAAAAAAGGGCTTTTAGAGTGTTAAAAGCACTTTTAAGCCCCTCAAATGCAATCCCAAACAGGCTCTTAGATTCATGTACCGTTTATGGAGTATTTAAGTGGAAGGATGAAATTCATTTGGATGAGGATGGTCAATCCATATCATCGACTAAGAAACGCCCGGTCAAAATGTTGCAGTGGTTTTCACTCATACCACGACTACAAAGACTATTTATGTCAGAGCATACTGCCCCTATATGAGGTGGCATGCAGAAAGCCGAACTAAGGATGGTGCATTGAGGCATCTGGCCGATGGTGAAGCATGGAGGACATTCGACAATTTATATCCAGACTTCTCATTGGACAGTAGGAACGTCAGGCTTGAACTGACCTATGATGGATTTAGTCTATTTGGGAACATGAGGACATCCCACAGCACTTGGCCTGTAATGCTTGTATTGTACAACTTGCCTCCTTGGACGTGCATGAAACAAACGTCATTTATAGTATCCCTGATAATCTCGGGTGCAAAGTCACTTGGAATGGATATAGATGTCTACCTTCGACCCTTAATTGAAGAGTTACAGGAACTATGGACTGTAGGGGTACGCACATTTGACATCTCCAAGAAAAAGAACTTTGAACTTTGTGTTGCGAGCGCAGTTGATGTAGACAATTAATGACTTCCCGGCTATGCAGATTTGTACGGGTGGCCTAACAGGGGTGATAAGGCATGTCCCTGCTGTATGCACTCGTCAAAGTCTAGAAGGTTAAAACACGGCAAGAAATCTTGTTACATGGAGCACCGGCGATACTTGCCTATGGATCATCCGTGGAGGAGGAATAGAAGAACATTTGACGGCAAGCAAGAACTAGAATGTGCCCCCGATGTGCCAAGTGGAGATGAAATCCTTAGACAATTAGAAGATATGGCATTTGGGGATGAGAATGCCGGTAAGGCAAAGATGGATAATAAGAAAAAAGATAAGAAACAGAAGAAGAGTGAGCTTACAGAAAGAGGAGGCGAGACTGCTAACGTATTGTGAAAGAAGAAAAGTGTTTTCTTTAGGTTGCCGTATTGGAAAGATAATTTATTGCGGCACAACCTTGATGTCATGCACATTGAGAAAAATATGATGGACAACATACTTGGCACAATACTGGACATTCCAGGAAAAACGAAGGACAACCTCCAAGCCAGCACATATTTACAAGAAATGGGGTTAAGACATACACTTCATCCGTACATGGGCGAGAATGGTCAAACATATATGCCCCTAGCTTGCCACACGATGTCTAAGGACGAGAAAACACATTTTTTTGAAAGTACTTCGAAATGTAAGGGTGTCGGACAGATATGCCTCGAACATTTCCCGATGTGTACGACTTAGTGATCGTACGATATCCGGTTTGAAGAGCCATGATAGTCACGTCATTATGCAACAACTTCTCTCTATTTCATTGCATGGATCACTGCCAGGTAACGTGGTTAGACCACTTGTTGGGATGTCTCCATTCTTCAGTGGCCTATGTTCAACGTCATTGATACAAGAGGATATGGACCGACTAAAGGGTGCCATTTGTATCACTTTGTGCTAGATGGAATAGGTCTTCCCCCCAGTTTTTTTACCATAATGATTCACTTTGTTGTGCATCTTGCCCGTGAATGCCGAGTCGGTAGACCAGTACTGTATAGGTGGATGTATCTAGTAGAGAGGTAAAATAACTTTACGATTATTCATCAATTTATTTTTCTTTCATTATAAAACTGTCAATAACTATAATAAATGAATTATGTTCATATGTAAGAGCCTTGGGGGGTTCAAATCTAATGTGCGCAATAAAGCGGCTTTTGAGGGCTGCATTGCGGAGGGCTACATAGCAACTGAGTTAGTGTTGTTCTGCTCGAGGTATTTAGACAAAGCACCAACATTTCACAATAGGGCTCAAAGAAACCCAGATGGTTCAAAGGGGGCGAGAACACGAGTCATCCTCGATCGTGTCACATTGACACAAATTCACCAATACATTATGTTTAATTCGGACGAGTTCCGTCAACTACGGACAGTCATGTTAGTAGTCTATGCAACTTCAATATCACCTTGCACCCTTAGTTGTGAATTATAATAGAACTAATTTCGTATTGTAGGGTGCACATGGATACACTTAGGCGATCATGCGATAGGGGGTGAACGACAGCGGATCAGTTGGAAACCCAACATCATGAGCTGTTCTGCGATTAGTACCGTGACTACGTAAGACTACTGTGATATTTAACTATTATAGTCCGATTATATTTACTTATGGTTCATAACAACTAACAAAACTAACTTCTTTATGGTCAATTGTATGTAATATACTTGCAGGTTAATCGATTGGACGATCGACGCAGGAAGGAAATAGGTGACAAACGGGTAATGCATTGTAGAGGGCCGAAGGAGACAGCTACTAGATATAACAGATATGTGGTTAATGAGAAGTTGCTTCGCACTCTTGCATCAATGCCGAAAAGAGGACGTAGAACTGCGGCGTGAGAGTGTCGACTGTTGATAGTGAAATTTACTATGGGAAGTTAACGGAAGTAATTGAGGTGGAGTACTTCGATAGGACCAAGTACGTTCTGTTCAAGTGCGATTGGGCGGACAACACGAGGGATAGGGAGTACAAGGTAGACGAGTATGGCATGATGCTTGTCAACTTGAAAAACCTTGTCCACCGGGGCCAGCAAATTACTGATGAGCCGTATGTGCTAACGTGACAAGTTGACCAAGTCTTTTACGTCGAAGATAAAAGGGACCTTGATTGAGCTTGTGTTGTAAGAATTAAACCTAGAAACGTATACGACGTTGGTCAGGGTAAAGGTCCTGATGATGAATGTGCCAACTACCACGAGTGTGAGCTGCTCCTATTGACCAGCAATAATGAAGTGGATCTGTAGGATGACATTGACTATGTTCGATAAGACTTAGATCCAATATAATCGTATGTGGTTAAAAAAAAATAAAATTATATATGTAGTTCACATTAATTGACTTGTTTTTTGTTATTTCTTTGTACATTGATTGGTAATTGTGGTGCATATTTTATCTATTGTATATATAATTAATTAAGTGCGTGATGTGTTTCACAGGTTGATATGAGTGCTAGGGGGAAGAGTAGACAACGGAGATCCCCACGGGTAGACGACTAGGGGTATAGACCAGTACTTCCAGAGCATGTGAAAAGGTCGCAGTACTATTAGTCTTAGTAGGTTCCATAAGACACGGAGGAAGAGTATCAACCGCCTACTCCGTTGCCTACGATAAGCGAGTTAGGGGTGTGTTCACATGGCAATGTAGAGCGGTTATTCCCCCACGTGGAGAACACTGGTTTGAACTACAGTGAGCCATCGCAATCGGATGATAGTGAGACACAGTACTATCCGAAGAACGGGGATGATGGGATAGGTGCCACGCATGACTCGCAGCCCGATGATCCTTCAGAAGTGTTGGGTAGTTGCCAGCTCCGGACAATAAGTAAGTATATATGCTTCAAATACCAATATTGAATACGTATATAATTTATGTAGTTACTATGGAATTCCAAATAATTAACATTTGCAAGTATTAATGTGTTAGGCATCGGGCGCACCCATATTCAGGTGGTGACCATCCCACCATCGAACAAGACGTGGGATGTCCCCACTGGGCAAAAGGTTGTGTGTGAGTATAAAAGAGTGTGGTAGCCCGTAGGATTTAGTGGGATGAAATTCAGAAGGACTATCGGCAACGTCATAAGGAGTGGGAATTATATTAGATTACAGGGCAACTGAAAGAAGGTACCGCCCCGTACGAAGGAGGATATATGGGATGCCTTGATGGTATGGTTAAACTATCTGTTAGATTTTCGCGTGTATTTCATTATGTCAAACGTTGTTAATGCGGGAATTATACAGCTTACTTTTTCAACTTGTGCAGGCGAACTTCTACATCCCGCCTGAGTACAATCTCGAGGTGAGTAAAAGGGACGCGTTCAGAGATATGGGCGTGAAGCTGAAGAGTTGGAGACACTCTACGAAAGACGCGTTAAAAATTCAGCCGGGCGATACTCCAGACACAGTGAAGGCGAGAATAGGTCAAGACGACGTTTCGCAATACAACGCCGATGACTTGGATGTGTTGTTGGATAAATGGTGCGACCCGAAGAATCAGGTAGGTCACAAGTGTAGTTTTATTAATTGTAATTGTGTAGTTTCATTAATTGTACTTGTGTTAGGGCTGACATTTTAAGGGTGGTATTTGTGTAGGAGTATGCTGCCTACATGAAGGCATTGCGAGCAAAAAACAACACACCTCACTACAGCGGGTCAATGACCTTTGCTAGGGGGACACATGAAGAGGTATTTGTCTTATTTACCTCACACACACACACACACACACACACACACACACACACACACATATATATATATATATATATATACCATATGTTTATGTTTATTTATTTTTTTTGATGATTTTTTTTTCTATGCAGACCTTATCTTTGGGCACTACTCCGACTCGAGCGCAAGCTTACATCTCGACACAGACGAAGAAGGATGGTGACTATCCAAATGAAGTGGTCAGGGAGAGATGTGTAAGTACTCACCGATATATATTTTGATAAATTATTTATAATTAACCTTCCTTATATAAGATACTAACTTGTTATTTAACGTACATGAGAGGATGAAAGAAGTGATACCCACTGACCCGGCATTGATGTCGAGTGTGACTGAAGGGACGGTGCGGTGGACACCTAATGACGCATATGCTCAGGCGAATAGAAATAAGCTTGAGTACACTGGCAGGGTCTGACAGGTGGGTCCGAATGTTCTACCTGCGCGGGGCAGTATACATTTGTACTATACACCGTCCCAGGCACGGTCTCAGAATCCTTGGAGCTCTTTGTTCTCATAGATGACGGATAGGATTAGAGAATTTGAAGAGGAGCGGACAGAACAAAGACGTGCGATGAATGAGATGACCAAACAGATTGAATAATAAAAAGTGTAGATAGCAGAGAAATGTGCCATCTTTGAGGCCCATTTCCGCCAGCTTGAGGCTATGCTCACATCGACCTCTGGATCTGCACCCCACAGAGGTAATGATATATTTTGTGTTGTTTTTCATATTCTTGAGTTAACATGACTATATGTATCATCGATCACTTGAACTATTAGAAACCTCTATTCTTCACAAAAGTCCCAGTTTGCAACGCTTTGTTACCGTGGCTCATTTTAGAATTAACATATATTTGCATCATTGTATATTTGTGTTTTGAATTTTTTTTATTGATTATCATTGGTTAACAACTCATTTGCAGGTAATGCAGATTAAGCGTTAGAGGATGACTATGTTGACTTGGGTTGAGCATGTTGTTTCTCATCACTGTTTGTGAAGTTTTATATATATTTTGTTACTATTTGTTGATGTATATAGTTAGATCAAACTATATGTTTGTTGACACTAATTGAAACTTATTTGTAGTAGATAGAACATAGATAGTTTGATTGTATATTTGTTTTGCCTTGTGTTGGAACGTATTTTCGATGTATATATTTGTTTTGTTCTGTGTTATGTTGGAACATAGTATATGTGTTGAAATTTTGTTTAATTAATTTGTGTTGGAATTTCATATGTATTGAATGTATTGGAAATTGGATATGTATTGGAAATTGAATATGTATTGGATATTGGATATATATTGGATATGTATTGGATATTGTATATTGGATATGTATTGGATATTGGAATTGTATTTGAAAATTGGAATTGTATTTGGATTTTGGAATTGTATTTGGATATTGGAATTGGAATTGGAATTGTATTGGATATTGAATTGTATTGGATATTGAATGTATATTTGATATTGAATATTGGATATTGGATATTGGATATTGGAATTGTATTGGATATTGAATGTATATTTGATATTGGATATTGGATATATTGGATATATATTGAATGTATTGGATATCAGGTTAATACGTAAATCTGGGTATAAACCCGAATAATACAGAAAATATTTAATTGAAAAAAAGAAAGATGACGTGTCAAATGGAGTGACACATCAAAAAATTTCTCAAAATTTTTTTTGACGTGGCATTTTCACCACGTCAAAAGTTTTTGACGTGGTAAAAGTAAAACGTCAAAATTTTTTTTTTTAACGTTTTAGTCTCTGACACGTCAAAAATTTTTGATGTGGTGAAAATGCCACGTCAAAAACTTGGATTTTTTGACACCCCCCTTTTAACCGTTGAGACACGTCAAAAGGCACACATCAGAAGGGTTTTCTGACGTGTCAATACCATTGACACGTTAGAAACCCCTAGTCAAAAAGTTACTCAATTTTTGTAGTGGATGTACGTCCTATAGTGTCCCGCCCGTTAAGGCTGCTCCGGTCATGAAATAACAATTGGATCTAAGGCCCATATATCACACACACAAATAGTTTGACCATAGAATCAAGTCTATAGAGTAAGCCCATGGCCATTATACCGCATGTACAGGTGTACCATGTCATACAATGCATCTTATCAACCAGTTATTAAAGCAGCTACCAAATTATACAAAATATAGGCATGCTCATATTATACGCATGCTCAGTCACCTGACATATCGCATGTCTTAAGAAAAGTGTTCGTAAGTATTTACTAGAGAACTCTACGAGGTTCCATATAATGAAAATGGGTGCTAAAAACCTACGTACCACATATTTGGGCTAAGGGACATTTGCCTTGCTCTCTGGGCAAGCGATCACTCCCTAGGGCGAGCGTTCAGCTAGAAAGTTAAGGTTCGGCCAGAAGCTCACAAAATGTGTTTTAGGCTTTTATCTAAAGCTATGGGTTAGTACTTCTCTTTCTAGGCCCTAAATGGACACATCCAAGTGCAAAACGTATTATCATGCAACTTTAAAGGAAACAAGGGTGGGTTGAAAGCTTTTCTAAATCATTTTTGGTTTTGTAATAAAATGGGTACAAGAGTTGGCCAAGGTATACTTTAAAAATGTGTAACACCAACAAAGCAATAACATCAAACATGAAGATTAAGAAATAAGCTAGAAATTACCTTGAGGATGGCAAGACCTCATCAAAGCTTCCTCCTTCTCTCTCAAAGATCACTCCTCGCTCTAGGGTTAAGATTTTTGATGTTTAGGGAGGCTGAGAGTCAAAGGCATAGCTTATATAGGGGCTTCGGGCATGCATTGGTTTGAAAAAGTGGAGAATGGGTTAAAATTGATTTTTAGAAATGGCAACGAGCAGTTGGGATGTAAGACCCGAGAAGTGGGTCGTCACACGGGTACTATTGAGCGATCGTTTGGGTACTATTTACACAATGGGTATAAAGGTTCAAGGGTATGTTTGGGCTTTGCCCAATGGTTTGAAGACTAGTCAGAGAGTGCTCGTGTGGTCCCCAAGCGAGTGCTCACACCTAGGCCAAGAGCGAGTGCTCGCGTGGTCCCTAACGAGTGCTTAGCCAATGAGGGTGGTTTTGGGGTTTTTGCTTCTAAAAGTCTCAAGGGATTTGGATTATCTAGAAAAGGTTTAGGTATCTTGGTTTAAGGCTTTGTTTTAAGGAAACATTAACCGATTAAGTAAGAAACCTATGACCTTTTAAAGTAGGTGTTTTGTCGGGGGCATTACGAACTTGGACCTAGGATTTTCTTTTTGGAGGTGGAACCGACGCCGATAATGAACGATGACTCAATCTCTAAAATCAAAGAGGAAATCGTTGCTAGACGAGGGCTTAGCCGACTCACTATCGAAGAAATCCAAACTTTCAAAACATAATATGGCTTCTGAGGATTCCTTGCTTTGATTTGCTTTAGTGTCCTCTTTTGTAACTACTGTGAAAGAGATGTTTGGAAATGTGGTTGAAGGTCACAGTCGTTATGAAAAAAAAAAAAAAAACAGAAGAAGGAGAAGGAAACCGAAAAAGAAAAAGAAAAAAGAAATAGAAAAGAGGCCATGTTCCACTATTTTGGCCATTTGTTGGTCCATTATTTGGTTTATTGTTAGTCATGTTGTTGACCTAGACCTATATTTTGGCCTTTGTGGTGTTGTTTAAAGACCAAGGCTCAGCCTTTGTGGTTTTGTTTAAACGTATGCCTACTTACGGCCTATATAGTTGGCCTTATTTTCAGCCCATTGTTGGCTTTCATTTTGGCTCATAATTGGCTCTCTTATTGTTGTTTAAGGCGCATATCCGATCACTATCCCCAATTGCGTCTAGTCACTGATGTTGACCATTGTCATTTCTTGTAGTGATCCAAATAATTAACTAAGCTTAGGTAGCTTAGTTAGAAGGTTAATTTGGGCTTTGGGTCACTAGGAACAGCTTGGAGGGCATATTGAAAATTTTAGACTTTTTGACCGATGTACGCATGGGGGATGTACGCCTGCAGATAGTACACGGACGTATGCATGGGGGACCATGCGGACGTACACTTGTAAATAGTATACAGACGTATGCATGGGGGACCACGCAGACGTATGCCTACAAATAGTACGTGGATGTACGCATGGGGGACCACCCGGACGTACACTGACTTTTGGTTTGACCACTAGTTAATGCTCATACGTATGATGCAGCCTTTGGTCCGCTAAGTAAGTAGTACGCGGACATATGCCCCTATAGTACCGTACGTACTCTACTTTACAGGACACCTCCTGCAGCGCCCACAACTTTTCCCACCTATAAATACTCCACCCCTACACGCTCATTTACCCTCCATTTTCGCCCCTGAGCCCTTTGGAACCCCTGTGTGAGTGTTTAGTGAATGTGGTGAGTTCTTGGAGAAGAAGATGTGATTCTTGGAGGTTTTGTTTCAAGGAGGCAACCTTCTACGCTTAAGTTTTCTCTTTAGTTGTTATATTGCTTTTCTAGACTAGCTTATTTGTTGGTTTGAGCCTCTAGCTAGGTTATGCCTTTAATCTTTATTTAAGTTTGGTTTAGCGTTTCACCTTTGTTGAATGGATTTTCTTATGCATGAAGGTATCATTTTGAGATAGGAGGTCCTAGGAATCCTTTTTGTTAGCTTTATAACTAGTTTGGGAGGATAGAAGGACGTATGGAACAAATGAGGCTCTACCTGAACCTTCTGGTTGTCCGTGCCTTGAGCCCGGACGTATGACCCGAAGCATTCTAAGGAACACCACTTGACGAGTTGTCCAATAGCCTCTGTTTTCATGTTGTAGGTCCATTTTAGTTAGACTCAAAACTAATGATAGGTCTTTTCTCAGTATTCGAGGTTATGGAGCCTCAAGGGAATTTTATGGAGAACCCTTATGACTCGGGTGAGTACAAACTCTCATGATTGCTTGTTGTTGCTTTTCTCGCATTGCACGATTATTTTATATATATCAAACAGAGATATTTTGCAATTCTCATGAAATACATTTTGGACTGCTCTGAACTCTCTTTTGCAAAAATGTATTTTGATAAAAATTATAATGATGAAACTTGTAAAACTATGCATGTAAAAGACGGATAAGATCAATTGCATCGTATGACATGGTACACCGGTACGTGTGGGATAACGGCCATGGGCTTACTATACAGGTTAACTTTATGGTCAAGTGTGTGTGTGTGTGGGCCTTGGATCCTGTGATTTTTTTGACTGGCGCAACCATTGCCAAATGGTAGGTCATTACAGGATATACATCAGTAGCGTTGGCCACCCGAGGTCAGACGTGGTCGGGCTGCTAGTGGTGAACGGTAGCGTACAATGGCCAGGACACTGACATTGTATTATAGGTCCCTTGAGAGAGCGCTAACCCTACTGAGAAGAGGTAATATCTCGGGTAGACCATACTGTTGATCTATGACATGATTCTCATATAACAGTATATGTTATATCTATATTGCATTCTTGATAAACTGTCACCTCATAATGCTGCATGTGTTTTATAAACAACTAAGTTCACCATTTAATGATGGGTATGTCATATGCATTTATACTCATTAAGTCATTGGACTTACCCTTGTATTCTTTCCCTTTTTTCTCTATATGTATAACTATACCGTTATAGATAGTTTAGCAGAAGATGGATACCGCAAAGCATCTCGTTATCGTGGAGGATTCGATCTGGGAGATGCTTGAGGACTTATTGTGAGATTAGGCGGGTGCTCATGGTAACTAGTATTTTTGGAGTTATGCAGTAGACTTAAGAGTTTTGATGCATGCTTGGATATTAAGGTATAGAATGGATCCCTTATAAAGATGACTTGTATAGTGTGATTTTAGGCACTTTGATGATCATTGGTAAATGCTCTGGTTGTAATGATTAATGTTTATAGAATCTTAATGTTTCTGCTGCTTAGTATTTTCTTTTGAGGAGTAGAGATCTCTAAGTCTTGTTCCTCACGGAATAAGGCTGGGAAACGAATCATGGAGTTAATTAATTTTCGGGGCGTTACATTTCCCAAAAAAGAAAAAGAAAAATCAAATTGAAGCTGTTAGAATATATTCTAGAAAAATCAAAGAAAAATCCCCAGCTTCCAGAATCTTCCACCTTGAGTTTGAGAAAAGATGTTAGAATATATTACAAGATTTGATTTTTATATTATATGATTTGATTTCAACATTGATTGTAATCAAATCAAATCAGATTGGAATACATTTAAATCTACTTTGATTTGATCATACGATTTTGTATTCTCTAAACCTCCCTATAAATAGAGACCATTTGTATTTAAAATTCATCAAGGAATAAGAGCAAAATGTAATCCTTTGGCTTTTAACCTTTGGACGTAGGTCATAGAACAAACCAGGTAAAATTCTTGTCTCTATTTTCTTTTATTTTTGCTATTACGTACCTTGATTGTTCTATTAGATTATCTTTTATTTCACATATTGTTACGGGCCTTTCCATATTAGGCTACTCGTATTAATTTTATGTATTAGGTTTATATTATGTTAGCATAAGTTGGCTAACCCTTGCCGTATTAGGGTTATGATATTATTTCAATAAGAGTCTTTGTCTGACTCGGCCCTAACTCTCTTATGTAATATGTAATGAATCTTATATTTAAAGGATTTATGCTATGAATAAATGAATGAAAAGAATTAGTCAAAAACCTTGTGTTTGAAAGGTCTAAGTTCTCTTAGAACCTAATTTATCCCGTTACAGGCTTAGGTTCGTAACAACTTAGTATCAAAGCCAAGTTCAATGGTGGATCAAAGAGTAGATTGTTTGGAGCAACAAATTGGTCATCTTGGGGGACGTTGTTGGAATGTTTGATGAAGAATATGGAGGAGCAGAAAATTAATCACAAACTTCGTGTTTGAAAGGTTTAGGTTCTCTCAAAGTTCCCTTAAAACCTAACTTATTTTATTACGGACTTAGGTTCGTAAGACATACTGTCGCATATTTACCATTACTATAAACTCAAAGTAATTGATGTTAACATGCAAAAATTTCCTTCCCATTGATGCAACAACTTTTTTGAAAAACTTTTTTTTTTTTTGGGATGAATAAAATTTTCATTCCATTAACACATGTACAAACAGACCACCCAAGTACACTGGCAAGAAAACAAGCTGGAACTCAGTTATTTACAGCAAACAAAGAAAAACCAGACCCAAATCAAACAATTACAAATAGTCTCCTACACAATAAACCCCAAGCTAAAATTATTCTACCACCCAATAGAAAAAAGAGTTTTGTCACCCATTCTGAATCAAGATACTCAAAGGAATTTTTCAATTCTCACAAATCTTGACATTTTCATAAGTATGCTTGAAATTTTATTTGCCCTTTTCAATAATACTTGTACTAATCTCCCAACAAATAAGTTGTAAGGTTTGCTCCTCAGAATTCACCCTATTGCATAACATTGGTAAGTAATAATGCTATTTTTTATAGATATGAATGTCATATCATATATATATAGTTCTATAATTGTTCTCAGCCAATTTGTATAATATATATAGTTCTATAATTGTTCTCATGACTTCATCTTTTTGGTGTATTATAACCCCGTTGGGGCCATGAATGACACTTCATTTCTGGCTTTAAAATCTTTGGCCCCAATAAGTTGACACAGGGAGCAGCCGGCTGGCGCATACTGCCGTCTTAACTCAAAAGGGTTGGCTGCCTAATGAGAAGACTCGTATTGAAGCTTTGAAAATTTGAATACATTTATTTATATTTCTTCCAATATATAACCTGCAGAAGTAGGTGAGGATGATACGTATTGGGGAAGAAGACTCTCCACATATTATATATTATTTTATTTATTGCAGAAAGGGAGACTAATCGGGGATTGACACAGAGAAGAATAAACATCTGGAAGAAGGGTTATATATAGTCTTAAAGTCAAATATTGGAAGCTCAAAACAGCAGCCCAATTGATCATATGACATATGGTGACTTTCCTTCTTCATTTATATAACTAAAGATATTTTGCATGATTGAGTGGAGTAAACGACACTTAATTACTTCTGAGACTTACTTGTGAGTAGAAGTTTTACTATTAAAATGATCTCTAGTGGAGTCGTTTTAATATCCCATAAACAAATGTCTCTAACCCTAAATTTTTTTTTTTAGTGGATGGAGATTCATATTATCTATAGTAGTAGGTTTGTAAAGGAAAAGGATTAGCTTTACAGTGCTGTTGGAGTTTTAGGTTATATATTTATGGGTAATTTTCACTTATTCTCCTCATCTTTTATCGCGTTTCTAATTTTAAAAAACTCTCAAATATCGACTATTAAATTTTAAAAGCTTTGTAATGTCATCTGCCTCTTATGATTTTATGTTAAAATTCTAATAAAGAACGTGAAAATTTAAAAAACAAAAAAAAAAAAACCTATTTTTTAATTTATCAAAAAACAATTGACATGCTCCATGGCTGACTCACGACCAACTTGGCTATGGGTCAAGTTTTTATTATTATTATTATTTATGTTGTGCATACACTTGTGAGGTTTGTGTCTTACATTGAGAAAATATAAAGAATAAGAGTGGTTAATATACCTAAGTGGACCCAAAACCCACTAGCTTAAGCTTTTGGGCTAGAACTGGTGTCTAATATGTATATTAATTTACTTTTGTTTGATATGAGTGTCTTGGTTCGATGTGGTTTCTCTTCGAGTACACGTGACACTTTTGTGTATGAGAGAGTTTGGTCAATGTGGTAGAGATTCACAAGTGATGGGAGATTTGTTGTGCATGCACTTGTGAGATTTGTGTATAAGAGTAGCTAGTTAATATATCTAAGTGGACCCAAACTCATTAGCTTAAGCTTGTGGGCTAGAAGTGGTGTCATCAATGTATATTAATTTACTTTTGTTTGACTCTCTTGGTACTTCTCTCCCCAACAATTTAATTATAATAATTTTTTAATTTTAAAAACTTTATGATAGTATAAAGGACATTTCACCTGTTTATCGATTTAACTTCAAACCCTAAAGAACAAGAAATTAAAGTGCAGGTTCCATGGCATGCATTAAAATGACTATTTAAGCAGTTGGATTGTCCAAGTCATGAAGTGCCTATTGTCATTTATTTAGCAGGATTTCTTGTTCTTTTTAACATGCTTGACTTATAATGCATGTGCCCCAGTCCTGTTAATTATATAAATGAATAATAATTTATTTTATCAATAAATTAAAAACAGAAGCATATTTTTATCGTTGAAAACAGAAGAAAAAGAATAAAAAGGATTAGAGGAAATTTCCTTGAGACAAGTCACATTAATTGACCACTTGGAACATCCCCCAACCCACCCAACCCAAAAAAAAAAAAACGTATTCCAAAAGGTTCAACAAATAAATAAAATAAAAAATCTAAAATTGGGAAGAACAGCAGTGTTGCCAGAAGGAGAAACAAAGAAAGCAAAATAATGAAAAGGAAGATAAAATAATACGCAAGATGCTTGACTGCAGAGATGCTTTTCTATAAAATTAGCTGCAGCCTGCAGTTGCCTCTCAGCTCTCTAGCTCGTTCAAATTATAATAAAATATAATGACTTGCACGTTGCAGTTGTTGTATTATTGCATTTTTCCCGCTTATCTTGGCGTTCCTTCAGCATGGGGGTGATGTCAATTGTTTATAATTCCTTAACTTTAAGCAAAAAAAAAAAAAAAAAAAAAAAAAAAAAAAATAAATGAATGAATAAATAATTTCATTGGTGGTCCTGGCCAAAATATCCACCCAATTCCATTCAGATATCCCTAGTTCTTTACTCCAACCACTAGGTAATTAATTGGAATTATGCAGGTTTTCCGTGAGGATGAAGCTGAATCACTTTCCAATTAAAAATTTTCTCTTTTGTCTTTTGGGCAAAAGCATAGAAGGGTGTTTGTCTGATGGGTGGCACAAGAAAGACTAAAGGGTAGTGAAAGAAAGAAACCAAGTGATGATACAGAGACGAAAAGGTGGTGAACAGTGAACACTAAAAAAAAAAGATGATTTTTTGACGTCTACAATAACACACTTTTTGCTACGTCACTAATTACTGACGTGGTAATTATTGGCACATCAAGAAAAACTTTATTGACTGTCATTTTTGACACATCAATAATTATTGACGTGTCATTATTTCACACATCAAAAATTAATTAATGAATAATATTGATTATTTGTTTTAAAAAAAATATTAGATAACAAAATTTAATTGGCATATGTATAATTATACTTGATTCAAAATTTAATTAGTACCTATATTAGGTAACAAAATTTAATTGGTATATATATATCACATTTTCAATATTGTAGGAGTATTATAAACTAAAAAATTAAAGTGGTTTTTAGTATTAACAATCTAGAATATTAATACATATATGTATTATCTTAGTCTAATAAGTATATAGTATTTTTTTTTTTTTAAAAAAAGTAATCATATAATTTTTTTTTTCTCTTATTATTTTCAATATTATTGACGTGTTAAATGTAACACGTCAATAATTCTTGACGTGTCAAAAATGACACTTCAATAACAATTATTTTAATTAGAATTAAATAGTAAATAACAAAATTTAATTGATACCTATATTAGGTAACAAAATTTAATTGGTATATGTATAATTATATATATACATGTATAATTATACCTGATTCAAAATTTAATTGGTACCTATATTAGGTAACACAATTTAATTGGTATATGTCGTCATATATTAAGAGATATATTCATTAGCTATTAAATATGTCGTTCAAATATTATCCTACCTCCTCTTTCATGGAGGCAAAATTGGGCTCGAGACCCTCTTTTGCGTGGAGAAGTATTCATGGGGCGAGGGACCTTCTTGAGACCGGATTGATTTGGAGAGTAGGCAATGGCCAATCAATAAAGATTTGGGGTGATGCCTGGATCCCAATTCCATCAACTTTTAGAGTCCATTCTCCTCCGAAGGTGCTGGATCTGAATAGCAAGGTACAAGAACTAATTGATGGGGAAAGGGGTGAGTGAGATCAAAATCTTTTAAGAAGCATATTTACAACTAAGGAGGTAGCAGCTATTAATACTATACAAGTAAGCCAGACACAGCAACCGGATATTCTGATTTGGCGGTGTACAAGTTTGGGAATCTTCTCGGTAAAAGGTGCTTATCATTTAGCAAAGGAGATGGCGATGAGGAAATGGCCGGAAGGATCTACAAAACGGGAGGAAAGCTGTTTGTGGAAATCACTGTGGAAATTAGATATTCCGAATGCGGCAAAGAATTTTTTCTGGAGGGCTTGCCATAATCTACTGACTACTAAGGAAAATCTTCTCAGGCAAAAGGTGGTGAATGACCCTTTTTGTCCCATTTGTGAGCAGGAACCGGAGACTGTTCTTCATGCTCTGTGGGATTGTTTAGCTGCAAGAGACATATGGGGCTGCAGTAAAAAGGTCTTCCAAAAGATGACTATGGAGGGAGGAAGCTTTATGCAGACCACGGAGAGTATATTCTCAAAATGTGACCTGGATGACTTTGTTTTGTTTATACACTTATCGCGCCAGATTTGGTTCCGTAGAAACAAATGGATTCATGAAGGAATTTTCGGCAATCCCAACATCATTCTCCAAAGAACAACAGAGGAAATAAGATCCCACGCTCAGCTACAACAAAAGAAACCAGCTGGAAATAATGTATCTACTCAGTTGAAGGTTTGGTTGGCTCTTGACCAAGGTTGGAATAAGGCGAATTGGGATGTGGCCATAGATAAATTAAATGAAAGGGTGGGGATCGGAGTTGTACTCAGGGATGAGAAAGGATGTGTGATCGCTGCTATGTGTAAAATGAGGATGGGTATAATGGAGCCAGCAATGGGGGAAGCATATGCAGCCTATCACCCAGTTTGTTTATGCAGGGAAATGGGAGTACAAAATTTAATTTTGGAGGGTGATGCGAAACAAATTGTGGAAGCCATCAACTCAGGTACGGGAACATGGAGTCGTTTTGGGCATTTAATTGAAGATACAAGGCGTGTACTACTCACTTTACCAAGGTGGAAGTGCATCTTTGTTTCTCGCGAAGCAAATGAGGCGGCTCATAGGATGGCGAAAGCGGCCACTACTAATGTCAGTGATAGAATTTGGAGGGGTATCTCTTCTAATTGTATTAGTGATATTATTTTGATGGAGCAATTAGCTCTATCTTGATGATTGTTTGTTGGAGCTTTTATATTCCAACTGCAATTTATTATCAATAAAATTCATCAATTTAGTTTCAAAAAAAAAAAAAAAAAAGTCGTTATAAAACTAGTTAATGCATTAGCTATTAAATATATTTAGACAATGATAAATATGTACTCTTTTAATTTATTTCGAAACAATTATTATGGCTATATCACGTTTTCAGAGCCCGTTTGGGAGTGCGATTTCAATAAGTGCGATTTTAAAAATTGCGTTTTTAAAAATTGCGTTTTTAAAATCGTTACTTTTTAAAATCACACAAACGTTTGGTAAAACATACTAAAAAGTACTTTTTTTATCAATTGAGTGTTTGGATAACATTAGCATATAATTGCGGTTTCATGACCAAATTACCAATAAGGATGAATAAGACAGAAAAAAAAGAGAAAGGAAGGGTTTTAAATATATTTTCGGTGGGTATTCTTGGTATTTTTTTCATTTCCGTTCTAAAAAAGGTAACTATTGCGCCAAATATCTTTTTAATAGAAATCGTGATTTTGTTTTAAATTCGCACTTTTTCAAATAAGCACCCTCTAATCAGCTTATGAAAATCACAGATTTTTTTGCGATTTAAAAATTTGCGTTTTTAAAATCGCAATCCCAAACACCCTAAAATTGCGATTTAGTTTAAAATCGCAGATTATTTTTTGAAAAACGCACTCCCAAACGCACCCTCACTATTGTAGGAGTATTATAAACTAAAAAATTAAAGTGTTTTTTAGAATATTAATACATATATGTGTTCTCTTAGTCTTAAGTATATAGTATTTTTTTAAAAAATAAAGAACATATCATTTTTTTTCTCTTACTACTTTCAATTTATTTTCTTGACGTGTCATATGTAACATATCAAGAATTTCTTGACGTGTCACATGTAGCACGTCAAGAGAAATATTTTCATGACATGTCAAATTTGACACATCAACCATTGTTTCAATTGGATGTCAAAAATGCCTTTCTACATGGGGACTTGAGTGAGGAAGTTTATATGGAACTACCACTTGGGTTTGTCCCTCAGGGGGAGTCTCAGGGCTATGCCTGTAAATTAAGAAAGGCATTGTATGGTCTCAAGCAATCACCACGGGCATGGTTTATTGGAAAGTTCTTTGAAGCGGTATTGAAGTTTGGTCTTCAGAAACGTCAGACAAATCATTTAGTTTTCCACTTACATACTAGTGCAGGCTATATTCTCTTTGTGGTGTATGTAGATAACATTGGCATTACTGGAGATGATTCAGGAGGCATTGCTCGATTAAAACAATTCCTACAGGATCAATTTCATACAAAGAATTTGGGCAAACTTCGATATTTTCTAGGTATTGAAGTTGCTAGATCTCGAACAAGTATCAGCTTATCCCAGAGAAAGTATGCACTTGACTTATTAGAAGAGACGGGACTTTTGGGTTCTTGACCAGTTGATGTTCCAATGGATCCAAATAAGAAATTACTAAAGGATGAAGGTGAATTATTTGAAGATCCTAGCAGATACCGTCGTCCATTAGTGTTGTCAGTCAGTTCTTGGAGGCTCCTCGGGTTTCACATTGGGAAGTTGTTACTCGGATTATTCGGTATGTAAAGAGACAACCTGGTCTAGGAATATTTTATAGACCAAATGGACATGTTAGGGTAGAAGGTTTTACTGATGCAGATTGGGCAGGTTCTCCTTCAGATAGACGGTCTACTACAGGATATTGCACATTCTTCAATGGTAATCTTGTAACTTGGAAGAGTAAGAAACAGACAGTGGTGGCATGATCTAGTGCTAAAGGAGAGTACAGGGCAATGGCTTATACGATTACTGACTACTGAGTTGACATGGTTACAACATTTTCTTCAGGAGATTGGTTTCTCGGCTACTACTCCTATCCCATTTTCTTGTGATAACCAGGCTGCTATACATATTGCATCTAACCCAGTTTTTCATGAAAGGACTAAACATATTGAGGTTGATTGTCATTACATTCGAGACAAAATACTTAATGAAGATATATCTACAGTATTCGTGAAGTTTGGAGACCAATTAGCTGATATGTTTACAAAGTCTTTATGTCGTAACTAGTTAGAGTTTATTTATTTCAAGTTGGGTTTATATGATATATATGCTCCAGCTTGAGGAGGAGTGTTAAAAGAATGTATTAGGGTTTGAGGGTAGTTTAGTCATTTATGTATTCTTTAAGCTTATATAATAATATGTTTGAAGTAGGCTACATAACATTGCACGAGCCTTCTCTTTTTCTAAACCTTCTTCATGCAAACCTCTCAACGAAGATGATTATGTTTCTATCTATAATGATTTGATTGCTGATATAGATTAGCATGATAATGTTCTTGATTTAGAACATATGGATTTGGATTTTGATGAAGTGTCGTCAAAAGAAAAATATGTTGCTTCTTTCAATTCAACTTCAGCCAAAAGGTCCCAAAGGAAAAGAAGTAGTGTTGATAGTGAAGATAGTTATAGTCAAAGTTTTGAACAATTAAAAGAAGTTGCAATAGCCGTAAAGCTCTTTTTTTTTTGACATGTCCGCACAAGAGGGGGAAAGGAGATTCGAACTAGTGACCTCCGCTTCATTAGGCGTGGTCTCAGCCGATTGAGCTACCTCTTGTGAACACCATTAAAGCTCTTAATAAGGATCCAGTCGATGGAAATGACCTTTATAAGGAAGTAATGAAGATGAAAGGATATGAGGAGGTTTTGCTCACATTTGCATTTCAGCACTTGATATATAATAAGAAGGCTGTAAGAGTATTCATGGCAAAGAATTAGAAAGATATGGTTGGAAGAATTCTTGAACAACTATGGAGATTATAATTTGTGTATTATCGATATGTATTAATGTATTATTGATAGTACTTTGATCAAAACTTGATTGTAATATTTGTGGTCGAACGTGGCTGATAATATTTATGATTGAACTTTTGTGAGTAATTTAAATATATTGTCGGATGTTATTTATGACTCTCCCAACTTAAAAATATATGACAATGGTTAGTCCATATGAGTATATTTTAATTAAACATAATTTTTAGTTGTTTGATATTAACATTTTTACATTGTGAATAAAAATTGATATTTTATAGGTTAATATAATTTAATAAAAATGTAAAAATATATTTGTTGATTTCTGTATAAGCCAAATGCTTGAAAATATTTTCAACTAAAATCACACTAAAACTTATTTTTAATAAAAAAAAAAATTTTACGCCGAAACAGTAGGGAGTGGAGTGGACTGTGGAGTATACTGAATATTTATTTTGGTTGACAAGCTTTTTTTAAGAGTAGCCAAACACTTGAAAATATTGAAAACTTTTGATGTAGAAACAAATGAGGGTTAAGCTTGACAATTTTTTTTTTTTTTTAATTAAAAAAAAAAAAAAAAAACTTCTCATTTGCTAATCCATCCATTACTTGTAGTGTGGGGCAGCCCACGAATACAGTCTTATGAGAAGTACAAAAAATGGGGCCACGACTTTATTATTAGTGGTCCCACGAATTTAAAGTCAAAATCCCTCACCCTTATAAAAACAATATCCTACATATTCAATATTATAATAATTAAATTAACCCACCCACATAAAACAAAAACAATTTTTTCTTTGTTTTTTTTTTGGGCAACTTAAAAGAAACAACATTCTTAAAAAAAAAAAAAAAAAAAAAAAAAAAACAACATTATCATTCTTTTAATATAAAATCCGTACCATATGGTTGCGGTCTGTATTTTGCGTTTTGCAGATTGTCATGTTATTCAGAAATATTGTCCAATATAAATAAATTAAATAAAGGACAGAATTTTCTTTTAAATTAGGTCTGAATTAATTTGTTTTCAATTTATTCTATAAAAGTGATATGTATGTTTTTTTTTTTTTTTTCCTTTTTGACATGTTCGCACAAGAGGGGAATTCATGCGTTTATTTTTTTAATAACATGTGAGATGCACATAAATTTTTAATAAAACTTATTCCAACTTTGTTATTGCTATTAAAAGAACATGTGAATGTTACATATTCAAGAGACATATGTCACTTTTATAAACTAAATTGAAAAAAATTTCTTTAACCCAGTTTAAAAGAAAACTATATCCATAAATAAATTGTGTTAAGTTTTTATCTTTAATTTTAACTACATAAATAATAAACCTTTTTTTATATATATATATATATATATATATATATAACAGACGTGATTTGATTGTTTCCTTTTTCGTTTCGCATGAAATTAGATTGGCGGCTGAGCGCGGCGTGCGTGAATTGGGTTTCTTTTTTCAACATCAAATTTACTTTCTCTCAATTGAATTTCAATTCAGCACGTCAAAACGTTGTAACACGATTACCTTGCGTTTCAATTAGACTTGCATTGACGAGAACCAGTCATACACAATAAAAAGAGCAATGTTAACATTTAGTACTCTTTGATTGTCGTGTAATTTGTTGATCTGATAATGAAAATCAGTCATTATATCTGTATTTATAAAAATTGAGACATTTCAGTTATATAACAATTGTATATCAGTCTACTAAATAGTATGATTCACAATTTTTTACACAACGTGTAAATACGGCATAAACTCAACACGACATTAGTGACTTATGAATGAGGGGTTTGGCCCGTTTAATTAAACGGGTCGAGCTGTGCTTGACGTATATAATCTTATACTCATACTTCGATACAATTACCTGAACCCAACATGCTATATTTATGATTGATAATTTTTTACTTGGTTTGCAAACCCGACACAAACCTAGAGAGTATGATTTGTTTAATGGGCCAGGCCAACACCACTTTTAGATCGTTTGAGTTTGCAATTTCAAAAAGTGCGATTTAAAAATAGCGATTTAAAAACGTAATTTTTAAAAATATAATTAAATATTTAGTAAATTTACAATTTCGCATTTAAAATTGCACTTTAACATTTTAAAATAATGCGTTTTTAAAAGAACACATTTTTATACTTTTATTACTCCAAATAAAATCATATCATAAACCAAAATTGAGAATACCGAAAGTATATAGCACGGTACCAATTAACCAGAGGGCATAGATAGGAGGAGCAGGTGGCACATGATAGTTGCCACGTTGAAAAGGCCGGACCCTGAATTTGGGTGTGTCAGGGGCAGGTTGGGACCCCCAAAGGCATATCACCATCATCATAACCATCATCATCAGGTCGACTTGGGGTGGGAGCTAAACGGCGGTGTCACGTTCTCTCTCTTTCTCACAGTGCAAATGCTAATAAGAACTACGAAGCCTTAGTTCTTTTATATATATATAGGAGAAGGCAGAGGAGAGAAAGTGCGCCTCATCACTTTTTCTGGTTTCTTGGGATACAGAATTCTTATTCAATGGCCCTTTAAATCTCCAGGGCTAACCCCTCGATCGATTCTACCCATTATTTTTGCTTTTGATCTTCTTCTGCGGCTGTTTTTCTTGCTGGGCTTCACTCAAACATGGCGTCTGACAAGGGTATCGATCTTGAGCAGATCAAGAACGAGACCGTTGATCTGGTTCGTATTCCTTCCCGCTGTTTCTATCTCTTTTTCTCCAGAAAATTTTGATGCTGTGTGTTTTCTTTTCTGTCTGCTGTAAGCTTTCAAATATGGGTTTCATAATATGCCCAGATCGACTTCTTTGTTTTTTCTTTCTCTACTTCTGGTCGAAAGACGCAGTTTTTTATATACTTTTCGTGTTTCTTACTTCCTTTCAACTTTCTCCTCTGAGCCTCTGTTTGGCTGCCTAGAAAATCTAGGGGTATATACGTACGCAGGAAAACAATATTTTGAATTTGATGTTAATTAATTAATGAATTAATTACAACATAATAACATGCATGAATAGCTACAACTATGGTGCCTAGGATTTGTCCAGACCTTTGAGTTTCTACGTTCCTTTATATATATATATATATATATTATAAGATGTTTCTTTTTATTTTCCTTCCTTTTCTCCCTCCAACAAAACAGGTCACATGTATCCAATAGAAACTAGATCTAAACATGTGACGGTGCTACGTCTCATTTTTAGTTCCCCTAAGGTGCCCCCATCTTTTCTGGAATATTATCCTAAATATATAGTAATTATTCCATGCTAAGCTTCATTAATAATATAAAATTATATAAATCATTATATCTTTAAATGGAGAGGATCATGGATAATGTTCTGCTTGTAAGGGTTCTCTCGTTTGTTTCTAAGCTTTTTTCTACCTAAAATTAATCAAATCATTATATTCCAACATTATCCTTTCTTTTGCGAGGGCCCTCTCTTGTTTGTTCATTTTACCAACTTTATCATCTCTCTTGTAAGGGTTCTTTCTCTTGTCCGCTCGTTTTAGAGAATTTTGGTACCTCTTTGTAGTAGTTTAAGCTTTTTTCGACTTAAAAACTTAGAAAATTAGCATTTGGGTGAACTGTTTTTTTCATAATGTTTGACATAATTTTTTTTTTTGAAAAGTCAATTTTGATTTTTTTTTTTAAATAAAAATGTCAAAGAAGTATTTTTGAAACTTTTTATTGGAACACAGCACCAAAAAAAAAAAAAAAAAAAAAAATCCCAAACGAACTCTTAGTCCGGTTGGAAATTGTATTGAAAAATACTTGGCTTCATTGAAAAATTATCTTTTGGGCATTTTAATCCTAGGTAGCATGACCATTTTTCAGAAATCTATTAATTTATTGTTTAAAATCTATTAATTTTAAAATGGGTCATATTACCTAAGATTAAAATAGCCAAACGATGAACTTTTTAATAAAACCAAGCATTTCTCTTTATATATAGAAGATTTTTTTGAACAAAAATAAATTCATTTTAATTTTTTTTTGTCAAAAGTAAATTTTAGTCTATTTTAGAGAAAAAAAAAAAAAAAGTCAAAAATGTATTTTTTGTTTTTGTGTTTTTTACCGTTTTAGTAACAGAATTTGCTTGGTAAACACGTCTCTTTCCATATCGTTGGAGATTGGAATCATCGATCTGCCCGATGCATGCTCCCTCAGATTTTGCCAGAACTAAATACCTACCAACGGTAAACATTACATTAAAATAAATAAATAAAAAATCCCCACGTTCAACGCTTTCTGAAGCTCCTTAATTATTTCTTGGATTCATCCATTTTCATTGTTTCGCTCCGTCCACTTTAGCCTTGATTCTTCAGTAATTTACAGCGAGACCCATCACGTGACCCCACGGTCCCCACCTGCCACATAACGGCGTGAGTCAACGCTTCTGTGACTGGGCAGGAAGCAGCAGCCGAAGCCACAGGCTTTTACGTAAATACTTTAAAGAACAAAAACAATTTTCACTCCAACAAATTTTTTATTATCTTATCTACTTTCTTTAAATATTTTTTAAATGAAATTTAACTCAGTGCATCAAGTATTCAAGATGCTATATATATATATATATATATATATATATATTACTTTCTATTATCATCTAATTTAAAATGTTTAATTACTCAGTTTTGGATAAAACAATGTTCTTACTTTTGAGAGCCAAATCTTATGCATATATTAACTGTAGCTTTTACGTGTGATAAAAGTACTTTTATATGCTAAATAAACAACAGTCGCTAGTTTAATCTATGTTTTGAATCTCTGTGTACTTTTTGATGATATATGCAGCAACTTTTACTTGAAAAAAGGGAAAAAGGAAAAAAAAAAAATTCTATATGTTGGTGTACTGAGTATCAAATTTCCTGGCAATTGTTTTGTTGTGTATAGGAAAAAATTCCCATTGAAGAAGTGTTCGAGCAGCTGAAATGCTCAAGAGAAGGTTTATCTGGAGCAGAAGGAGAAAACCGGCTCCTGATCTTTGGACCCAACAAACTAGAAGAAAAAAAGGTTCGTACTGAAACGGATTATCTATATTCAAATTTTCATTAAAATGTTTATAAATTCTGATGTTGATGGTTTGTGTCTGTTGGAATTTCAAATGATCAGGAAAGCAAATTTCTCAAGTTTCTGGGATTCATGTGGAATCCCCTTTCATGGGTCATGGAAGCTGCTGCTATTATGGCAATTGCATTGGCAAATGGTGATGGAAAGCCCCCAGATTGGCAAGACTTTGTCGGTATCTTTGCCTTGCTGGTCATCAACTCCACCATCAGTTTTATTGAGGAGAACAATGCTGGGAATGCTGCTGCAGCTCTCATGGCTGGTCTTGCTCCTAAAACTAAGGTAACAACCAATGATGAGTGTGAATATGTAGACACTAATTTAGAAAGCTACCATTTTTTTTTAATCCGAAAAATGATTTGGAAAGAAGCATGAGCGTCAAGTTGTCCACAATGGATGAACTTAATATAGCTAGGAAGCTTCGACTTTGAGGAGGCATATGTTTAGCATACTCATGATTATGAGACATAAAAATGAATCAGTAAACAAACAAAACTCTTTTGAGTACTGTGAAAGCTAGATGATTTTGTTGTTAGTATATAGAATGCTTAGCTCAGCTGGATAGAGTAGATGTAAAGGGTTAGAGCGTGCTTGAAATTGTGTTTGAGAAATAAAACTTTTAAGTCAAAAAATGTATTTTAGTAAAAGCTTCATTTTTAAGCTTTGCCAAAAATGAGTTTTTGGTCATTTTTGGACCCTTAAAAGTTCTTTCAATTTTTTTTACTAAACGGATACTTTTTTTTTTTTTCAAATAAATTTTTTAAGTGTTAAATGCACTTTTAAGCCCTTCAAATACATATTCAAACAAGCCCTTAGTTGCTGTTGCAACTGTTGGCCGGTTCAGCAGCTTGCTATAGTGTTATGCACAATTCTTGAGTTCTTTTATACAAATTCTTGTTCATCTAATGAACACAAGTTATTAATCCTATATTTATGATTTAATCATATGAAGTAGGTGAGTGGAGCCTGTTTTAGCTATGAAAAGTGTAAGCTTCATCTCATTGTTTCATTGTGTTTTTCATGTAGGTGCTTAGGGATGGTAAATGGACCGAGCAAGAAGCTGCAATTCTGGTTCCAGGTGACATCATTACCGTCAAATTGGGAGACATCATCCCTGCTGATGCCCGTCTTCTTGAAGGTGATCCTTTGAAGGTTGATCAGTCCGCCCTTACCGGAGAGTCACTTCCGGTGACTAAAAGTCCAGGGGATGAAATTTTCTCTGGCTCAACTTGTAAGCAAGGAGAAATTGAAGCTGTGGTTATAGCTACGGGTGTTCATACTTTCTTTGGGAAGGCGGCACATCTTGTGGATAGCACCAACCAGGTTGGACACTTCCAGAAGGTGCTCACTGCAATTGGGAACTTCTGTATTTGCTCCATTGCGATTGGAATGTTGATTGAGATCATAGTCATGTACCCTATTCAGCACCGAAAGTACAGGGATGGAATTGACAATCTTTTGGTTCTCTTGATTGGAGGCATCCCCATTGCCATGCCCACCGTCTTGTCAGTGACAATGGCTATTGGGTCTCACAAGCTGTCTCAGCAGGGTGCCATCACCAAGCGAATGACTGCAATTGAAGAGATGGCTGGCATGGATGTGCTTTGCAGTGACAAGACAGGGACACTAACCCTCAACAAGCTTAGTGTTGACAGAAACTTGGTTGAGGTGTTTGCTAAGGGTGTTGATAAGGAACATGTGATCTTGCTTGCTGCAAGGGCTTCTAGGACTGAAAACCAGGATGCCATTGATGCTGCCATTGTTGGAATGCTTGCTGACCCTAAAGAGGTCTGAATTGTTGGAAAAGAAAAATCACTTTCCTTTGCCTTGTAGTTTGTTGTTTCTTAAGTTTGTACAGAAACCTGTGAACAATTATGGTTATGTTAAAATATGTGTGTCTGTGCAGGCTCGGGCTGGTGTTAGAGAGATTCACTTCTTACCATTCAATCCTGTGGACAAGAGAACTGCTTTGACTTACATTGATGGTGATGGAAACTGGCACCGAGCAAGCAAAGGTGCCCCTGAGCAGGTAATGATGTTCATGCTGTTCAGTTAGCCCAAAATTGCAATACACTATTTGGAAGGTTTCCTAGTCAAGCCCTTTTCTTAACTAATTAATTCCTGTAAACAGATCTTGACCCTTTGCAACTGCAAGGAGGATATTAAGAGGAAGGCTTTTGCTGTTATTGATAAGTTTGCTGAACGCGGACTTAGATCGTTGGCTGTTGCTAGACAGGTTTTTACTGGCAATCTTGATGATTTAATAGCTAATACTGTCTTCCACCTCTTCATTTTAGTGATAAACACTTTTTTTTTTTTGCAGGTAGTGCCAGAAAAAGCCAAGGAAAGTCCTGGCAGTGCATGGCAATTTGTTGGTTTGTTGCCCCTCTTTGATCCTCCAAGACATGACAGTGCAGAAACCATCCGAAGGGCTCTCAATCTTGGTGTTAATGTCAAGATGATTACTGGTAAAGCAAATAATTGTTTTATCTTCCCTAAAAATGCAAATTTTTTTTATGCTCACTTGTACTAATGTTTTAATGTGCAGGTGATCAACTTGCCATAGCAAAAGAAACCGGCCGAAGACTGGGAATGGGAACAAACATGTACCCATCTGCTTCTTTACTTGGTCAACACAAGGATGAAAGCATTGCTGGCCTTCCCATTGAAGAGTTGATTGAAAAGGCAGATGGGTTTGCTGGAGTATTTCCAGGTTGGTGCTTTTAGTATGCTGGCTAGCCAAAGCCAACAAATTTTGACACTTCAGTATCTAGTTTAGAGGACAAATAATTTCTTCTATCACTAATTTCTGTTTCCCACTGTATAGAGCACAAGTATGAAATTGTGAAAAAGTTGCAAGAGAGTAAGCACATCTGTGGAATGACTGGAGATGGTGTCAATGATGCCCCTGCTTTGAAGAAGGCTGATATTGGAATTGCTGTTGCTGATGCTACTGATGCTGCAAGAGGTGCTTCTGACATTGTTCTCACAGAACCTGGGTTGAGTGTTATTATCAGTGCAGTGCTGACTAGCAGAGCTATATTCCAAAGAATGAAGAACTACACTGTTAGTTGCTCACTTCTTTTCTTCTTGATCATATTCCAAGTTTTCCATTGAGTAAAACATTTATGGCTTTGCCTACTTTTCCTTTTGCAGATTTATGCAGTCTCCATCACCATTCGTATAGTGGTAAGTTAAGACTTATGCTTTTGAACTCTATAAGTAAATATTAGAAAATGTGTGCTGATCAACATGCTTTTTTCTGTTAAATTGCAGTTTGGTTTCATGCTTATTGCTCTGATATGGAAATTTGATTTCTCTCCCTTCATGGTTCTGATCATTGCCATTCTAAATGATGGTGAGTTCTTAGTATGTGCTATTATTAAATATATTTAACACTTCTTCTCTCATTTTTTGTTCTTACACAGCTTTTTTGATATTGACCCCTTGTATTGTTATCTTTTGAAGGAACAATTATGACAATCTCAAAGGACAGAGTGAAGCCCTCTCCTCTACCTGATAGCTGGAAACTGAAAGAGATATTTGCTACAGGGGTTGTTCTTGGAGGATACTTGGCATTGATGACTGTCATATTCTTCTGGTTAATGAAGGAAACTGACTTCTTCCCTGTACGAAATTTCTATTGCTTAAAAATGCTTTGATGGTAGCTTTATTTATCTTTGTAAAACTTTTGTTTAATATGATTTCTGCTCTTGCAATTTCAGGACAAATTTGGTGTCAGACACATCAAGGATAGCCCCAAAGAAATGATGGCTGCTTTATACTTGCAAGTGAGTATTGTGAGCCAGGCTCTGATATTTGTGACTCGATCTCGCAGCTGGTCCTTCGTCGAACGCCCTGGACTGCTACTACTCACCGCTTTCGCAATTGCACAACTGGTAAGAATCATGGTGTCATGCATTTCAAGATGCAATTAAACACAACTCTTTTTCTTTATCATTGGTTACACAAAGGGGAGTCGAGGGAAATGGAATGAAAATGAAAAAAAACCAGATGATCTGTGGAAACAAAGGTTGGTGTGTTATATGTTACAAGAAGCTAACTGATTATGGTCTTCTCAGATTGCAACTGTCATTGCTGTATACGCCAACTGGGGCTTTGCCAAGATACACGGAATGGGTTGGGGATGGGCTGGAGTCATCTGGCTTTACAGCATTGTCTTCTACATTCCACTTGACATAATCAAATTTGCCATCCGCTACATCTTAAGCGGGAAGGCTTGGCTGAACTTGCTAGACAACAAGGTTTGTTTTCTCTTATGTTTGTGAAAGTCGAATTATGCAGAATCAGCTAGTAGTTGGATGGATTACTTAACTGAAACTCTATGTAACAACAGACTGCCTTTACCACCAAGAAAGACTATGGCAGGGGAGAGAGAGAGGCTCAATGGGCTCTTGCTCAGAGAACCCTCCATGGGCTTCAACCACCAGAAACTACTAATCTCTTCCCTGAAAAGAGCAGCTACAGAGAGCTGTCTGAGATTGCAGAACAAGCCAAGAGGCGAGCTGAGGTTGCAAGGTAAGTCACCATTTTTATCTTGTGTGTTTAAACTCATGAGATATATATAAGATCTTCCCCCATGAATAATCATGTTTCTTTCTCGATTTGCGGCTATAGGCTTCGAGAGCTTCACACGCTCAAAGGGCACGTTGAGTCGGTGGTGAAGCTGAAAGGGCTGGACATTGAGACAATCCAGCAGCATTACACAGTGTGAAGAAGCAGAAGCAAGAGTTATCAGAGGGGGAGAAGGGCAGCATGCAGTTTGATGCCCTCCCTGCACAAACCAAGGAGAGAAAAAAGAAGGCCTAACTAGTTAAACCTTTCTAGATAGGATGACATGTTTGTGCTAAAAACTCTCCTCTTTTTACTTTTTCCGTACGTATTTTGAGTGCCGAAGAAAGGGTTGTCTTTGGTTTCTTCCTGCTCTGGTGTAGGAGCGGTGTAGTTACTTTTTTTCACACAGCTTTTCTAGCTTTAACTTGTGCTCCTTTTTCCTTCCTTCTGATAAGCCTTGGTGCTGCTATGTTAATCTTTTAAATGCTTTCCATGTTGTATGCCGTCATCAAATGGCAATGACCAAATGTAAACATATATAATATCTGAGATGGACCTGGGAGAATAAGAGTGCATGGAACTTTTACGGCCATGTTCAAATTCTGGATTTCTTGATGAGTAGCTACACATCTTGGTAATCATAACATTGAATATATAAGGAAACTTAACTTTCCAATTCAAAATGAAAATCCTAATCACATTAAGAATCCTAGCTAGATGAAGTACAAGTCCCCGGAGTCTTTCGGGGGTGGCTTGTTAGGGGTGGCCAAGGCCCACCTCGATGGCACCGTGAGTGGCTGCACCACCCTCAAATTCTTTGGGGGGTGGCTGGTCACCGACAGAAATCAGCTTTCAATTTGTTTTGTTTTGTTTTGTTATTTATTTATTTATTTTTTAATTTGAGTTTTAGAAAAATAAGAAGTTATGTTTTTTTTTTTTGGTAATTTTAATTAGGGCATATATATTGTTACTAAACTAAGGACTATGAATACTTATTTAATTCCACCATCCTTCATTCCTAGTAATAATTATTCATTTCTCTAATGGAATACCAATTCTAAGCATTATGAATCTTATCCCAAAAGGAATCCAAGTTAAATTAGGAATCTTTGGTGGTGTTACCATTCCACTAAACACTATTCATCTCATTTTTCCAAAAAAATCAATATTAAAACATTTTCACTTTTTATATCACACCATTCACTTTTTATATTACATCATTTACTTTTTACTACTATTTAAATTTAAAAAAATTACCACAAAATAAATTTTTTTTAGTTTTCAATTCTACTTTTTCACTTTTCTATATCAATCATTATATATATTTTTTTAATTTAAAATAAATAAACAGTGCCATATTGCCATGTTGTTTAACAAACAAGGCCATTGCTCTAGAAAGAATTCTTATATCACATCATTTACTTTTTACTACTAGTCAAATAAAAAAATCACTACAAAGCAAAATTTTTCTACTTTTTTATACCAATCATTTTTTTTTTTTTTAAATTTTAAAATAAATGAACAGTGACGTGTTGCCATGTTGTTTAACAAACAAGGCCTTTGTTCTAGGAAGAATTCTAGTCAAAGTAGAAAGCTTTGCAATCCCAATCTCATTATGAATCTTTATCTAACTAGGTTTGAGAATTCTATTGAATTATTAATATTAGGAATCCTAATGGTTTCCAGCCCTTAATATCAATGACATTGCTTAAATGAGAATCCTTATCCAATTAGGTATAGAAATCTTAACCATAGGCTTCCTTATTCCAATCAAATTGAAATTCCTACTTGTTTTAGGTTTACAAGTCAACCTTTCATTCTCACAAGAAAACTTGTAAAAGAAATCTAAACAACTTAAGAGATAAACAGGAAGGTCTAGCTTTAATTGGATTACAAATGATATTTCAAGAACGATAGAAAGGTCCTAATGTTTTAAGGAAAATCCTAAGCCTTTTAAGGGTACATTTGGCATTGTGATTTTATAAACAAAAAGTGCTATGTTAATTCAAATCGCAAAAAATGGATTGTTTGAGATTACGTTTTTAAAAAATTGTGATTTGAAAATATAAAAAATTCGCATTTTCAAATTGTAGGCAATGTGGTGTTTTTTGAAAACGGGTAATTTTAAAGGGTAAATAACAATTTTAAAGATCAAACTATAATTTTTCCGAACGCTTAACACCATTTTTAAAAATCATATTTTCAAATTGCTATTTTTAAATTTAGCCTTTTGAAATTACAACTCTAAACGAACCCTAAACTAAGGTGATGGGCACAAGTTCAAAATGTAGCTCCTCCTTGTATGGTGGTTCGATCACCATGCCAAAACAACTCAAAATTGTTTCTCTTCTCTTTCAAACACATGTCAAGACAATCAAAATTATATTTTGAAAGAAGTCAACATCAAAAGAATGAAGAAAATCCATATGAGCAATCTATCAATGCTTAAACAACAAAGCTATATATGTAAAGAATTCAAACATAAATAAGATCATATTAAATCACTGAAGAACATGCAATAAAATTGTCAATAATTGATTTAATCGAACTGCAAACATGTTACTTAGAACCCCAAACATGTTTTGACATCAATCACTTAGACATACTTTCATTATGTACAAGCAAGAATAAATGAATTGACACGCACTACAAAAAAAATGGGATTTTCTGACGTGGCTACAGTAAATATTTTGTTGCCACGTCAGCAATGTTCTGACGTGTGAATTTTACCACGTCAGAAAATAATTTTCTGACGTGGTACTATTCCCACGTCAGAAAATTATTACAGATTTAGCAATTTCAAAAAATTATATATTTTCTGACGTGGCCACATTTACCACGTCAGAATTTTTCTGATGTTGGAATGTGCAACGTCAGAATTTTTCTGACGTGGGAATGTGCCCCGTCAAAAAATTTTGACGTGGCACTGTAGCACGTCATAAATTTTCTGACGTGGCGGAATTTTCTGATGTGGCACACCGCCACGTCAGAAAATTATATATATATATATATAATTTTATATTTATTTCTGACGTGCCAGGTGTCGCACGTTAGAAATTTCTGACGTGTGACACTTGGCACGTCAGAAAATTATATATATATATATATATTTATATAGCTATATATATTATATTATATATATATATATATATATATATATATATATATCTATATGCATACTGCGCTTCCTCACCATCCCTCCTTGGTATCAGAGCCATAAGAGTTGTCGGTCTCTTTGCTGCCTTGATTATACATCTTCTCTCTTTCTCCCCCCCTGAGTGAATAGTCTTTGTTTCCTCCTTTTTGTTCATTACCTGTTAAGCTTTCTCAGTGTAGAAACCCTAGTTGCTTTAGGCTCCTCCACCCCGTCGGTACAGTTTCAAGTGACCACCCCGTCACCTCAGTTTGCGAACCTGTAAGTCCCATTGAAAGTCCAGGAGAGGCGTGTTAGTGCATTAAGTAGGTGCTGAGGGCTAGGCCAAGGGTATGCGTCACCTGTACGGCAGGCCAAGGGTATGCGTTGAGAGTAGAGCGTCTAGGAAAGACTGGCTTAGAAAGTTTATGCAGTGAGTGAGTACCTAGGATGAGATCCTTTAAGACTTCACCCAGTGAGTGATTTTGAGTTTAGTTTGTGTGTCATAATGTGGAGATCTAATTCTTCTGTTAGCTCTAATTCCAGTTTGCCACCGGACGTGGTTAACTACGAAAATATTTTGGTTGATGGTGATAATGATTTCAGTAAGTGGAACATTCCCAAGCTGGACGCTAGGGATGTCTACAATACTACTTGGTTTCAATCTTCTTTTAAAATTCAATATTCTGTCAAAACTGTTGAACAAACCTTTCCGGTTTCGGGTAATAATCAGACTATTACCTTGTTCAGCAAGCGTTTTGTTAATAATGCTCTTGCTAAAAAATACAGATTTTTGCATATTGGTTCTGTCCAAGTTGCAGTCAAGCCATTGACTCGACTCGGTATTAATGCTTCTGTTTTGCTTTGTTTGCGTGATGCTCGTTTTCTTGATTTTAAAACCAGCATTATTGGCATGATTCAGTCATCATTATTTGGTGGTCCTGTCCACTTTGATGTTTTTCCAAATATGTCTCTGAGTTTAACCGATGTTCATATTCTGAAAGCTCTGACGCTGAATATACTCACATCAGGTTATAACATGGAAGGAGGTAGCCAATCAGTTGCTATCATCTATCGTGTTTATTATAAGTTGATGAAAACAAATCTTGATCCACGTGCTGTGATTAAGAATACAGGCGAATCGACTCTGTTGATTCAAAGTTCTACTCAGAATGCTCATATTAAAACTCCAAAAATGATTCGATGGGCTGAGATTGAATTACCCAACGAATGGCTTTTGGAAGGTGTTGCAAAACCTTCTCGAGTAGTTAACGATGCCTCTAATCTTGATTATATCCAACAGTATATGGATGGATCTGTTAAGATCAATTTTTCTGATTTGGGATATTCAAACAGAATTGAACATCCCCTGTTGATTAACGAACGAAGGAATTCTTTTGCTGGTTCAACAACCTCAGAAGGACTCCGTCGTAGAGATAAAGATGTCGACGAATCCCTTAACGATTCTCCTCATCTTCATCCCACAGTTAATCCTGGTTTGAAACTCAAAGGAATTTCTACCGATTCCCAAGTTTCATCTGCTTTTTATCCTACGAAAAATCATCCCCTAACGGATGATGATCGTGGATCTCTTTCTCCTTCTGCTTCTGATTTTGTTGCTCCTATTCCCCCGAGTTTTTCTCATCAGTGTAATGTTATCACTACTCATATCAGAGATTTCTTCTCTGTCATTGATTGGTCTGCTTTAAACAAATATTTTTCTTCAAAAGAAAATCGTGAGTTGCGGCATGCTTACCGTGCCAAATATTCTCAAAAGGAACGAGATCGTATCAAGGTCAAATGGGCCGAGACTATGATCGAGTCCCAATCTCACATCTTGTTTTTCGATTTTCTTCAAAAACATTTTCCGGACGAAAATGATTTGAACGTTGTCAAAAAGAAGTTTGTGAAAGAGGATAAATCTGTCATCAGATCTTCCCATCCTCCTACTGAAAACATTCTTCTTGATGTCAACAATATGGTTGTTAAGTGTTCCCCTTTCAAAACTCATGATAAGGACCCTATCACTAACGGTAGGAGAATCATTGAGCAAAACAATTTTGTTTCCCAATCTCTCCATATCATAGGACAACAGTTAGATCGGATTGAAGAAAAACTTCCCTCTTCTTCCTCTGATTTGAAGTTTTCCTCTGTCCCCCCAAAAATTGAAAAACCACTGATTTCCCTCCCTGATTTAAAGAAATCTCCTGGTTTGAAAACAACTTCTCAAAAGAACGTTGAGAAAGTGAATAAATTGCTTTCTGAACTGACTGAGTTAAAGACGACTCAGGCCAGTACTTCTGGTCAGAATTTTGCCATGGAAAAAGCTTTTTCATCTGATTCTGATTCAACTGCTGATTCCACCGATTCTGACATCAAAGTTCTTGAACAAAACTTTGGAAAGATTGAAATGGAGCCAAAACTCCAAAGGATCTTTGACGGATCTAAAACTTTCAATCTGACAAAGAATTTTTATCCAAAACCAACCCCTCCTGATTTACAATTTGAGGAAAGGTTTTTGCAAACTCAATTTTCTGTTTCTGCTGATAAGTTGTATGAATGGAACATTGATGGTTTGTCTAAGCAAGAACTGCTCAACAAGATGAATCACATGGCCATGGTTGCTAATGCCTACATCTCAAACCACAGTAAAAGCCAGACTGATATTGTGGATTTACTTGCTACTGGTTTTTCTGGAACCCTTCGAAATTGGTGGGATAATTATCTCACTGAAGAAAGAAGAAACCAGATCAGGAAAGCAGTAAAGTGTGATGAGGAAGGAATACCCATTTTCAATGAGGACGTTGGCATGGGTGAACCTGATGGTGTTAACACCTTGATTTATACAATTATCAAGAATTTTGTTGGAACTCCTTCCAACATTACTTATCGTATTTCTGATTATTTGAACAATCTTCGATGCCCTACTATGTCTGATTATAGATGGTATCAAGATGTTTTTCTTTCCCGAGTCATGATGAGGTCTGATAGCCAGAAGCCTTATTGGAAAGAAAAGTTTATTGATGGATTGCCTTCATTATTTGCTCACAAGGTTAAAGATGAATTGATCAGTACTGACACTGGTCTTATTGATTTTGAAAGATTAACCTACGGAGATTTATTCTCCACAGTGAAAAAACTTGGCATTAAGATGTGCATCGATCAAAAAATGATCCGACAGCAGCTTAAGAACGCCAAGAAAGCTAAATATGAAATGGGAAATTTCTGTGAACAATTCGGGTTACCTCCTATTGCTCCTTCAAAGAAGCATAAGAAGAAAACCAGAAAAGATTTTGCGAAATCTTCCCCTCCAGATTACAACAGATATAAGACAAGAAAATTTAACAAACCTAAATTTTCTAAGTCAACTCCCAAACGGAGTAAAAATTCCAAATTTGAAAAATATTTTTCAAAAGATAAATGTTTCAATTGTGGAGAAACAGGACACTATGCTGATAAGTGCCCTAAACCTTCCAAAAAGATTAAACAAGAGATCAATGCTTTGAACATCAAGGACGATGAAAAGCAGAAAATCTTTCGAATTTTCCAAAACAATGGTTTTTCTGATTATTCTTCTAATGATGATCTTCCATCCTCAACGGATTCTGATTATCATTCTGATTCTTCTATTTATGAAAATTGTGTTAAATTTGAGAACTGTGCCGGTTCTTGCTGCAACACAAAAACTTGTTCAATGATGTCCAAATCAGAAGAACAAGAAGATTTGCTTTTAACTTTGATTTCAAAAATTGATAATCCTGAGTTAAAAGAAGAGTATCTTAAAAAACTTAAGAAACTCATGTTAAAAGATTTTGAAAAACCAGCTACTTCCAAAATCTCTCTTGAAGACACTTTGAAACGTTTTTCAAACCCGAAAAATAAAGTACTTACTATCTCAGATTTGCAGCATGAGATTAGTAAAATCAAGAAAGATATTGTGAACTTACAAACTGACTTGCAAGCTGTGAAAACTGAAAACAAAGATTTACAACAACAGCTTCTGCTGTTAAATCTTAACAAATGTTTTCCTGAAAGTGCTTCCAGTAACGAAGACACTAAAATTTCTGAGCATGATGATGAGGCTGAATCCACCCATAAACCTCTCTCTGATAGGGTTAAGGTCGTCAGTATGATTAGTAAAGTTGTCCCTCCCAAATGGTATTCAAAAGTTCATATCCGTATTTCTGATGAATATTCTTTTGATGCTATTGCTTTGATTGATTCCGGTTCGGATTTAAATTGCATTCAAGAAGGTTTTGTTCCTGAAAAATATTTTGAAACATCCACTCAAAGATTGAATTCTGCTAGTGGAGACAAGTTGCATATCAAATATGAACTCAGTAACGTTCATGTTTGCCAAAATGATGTTCATTTTCATACCACGGCTGTTCTTGTCAAAAACATGAAAGAAAAAGTAATTCTTGGCATGCCTTTTCTTTCTTTGCTTTATCCATTTTCTGTTGATGAAATTGGTGTTTCAACTGTTAAGTTTGATTCTAATGTTCAGTTCCAATTTGTTTCCAAATTTGAGATTGATATTAATAGGTTGATTAATAGGTTTTCAGGATTAGAGTCTGATGAGTACCCGACTCCCATTAGGACTTTATCTTGCTTAAACATTCCCCCTAACGGTCGTGTTTTGCCTACTGTTCATACCTACCCCCAGCATATGGCGCATATTATTATAACTGTTTTACTTTGCATCAAAATAATTTTGAAATTATTTTGTGATATTTTAAAGATTTTTGCATCTTTATTCCTGATTTCTTTCCTTTTGAAAATTTGCCGTGCCACCATGGCAAGCAAAAAAGATAAAGAGAAAGTTACTTCCAAGGCTCTGACCATCAAGTCAGAGTCTTCCATTGTTCCTACTGCTTCCCCATTGCCATTTTCATCTGTTGCCCTAACCAACAGATTTACTCCTTTTAATCCTGGTTCCCAGGTTTCCTACTCCAGCACTCTTGCTGCTCCCTATGATCCCTTTGCGGATCCTTCCCAGAAACCTTCCATCAAGTACGACCGGACGTCGTCAGAATACATGACCCTCCCCTACTCCCAAAATTTGTTTTTTGTTGAGTTAAATCGGGTTTCCTCTTCCCTCACCCCCGGAGATATTGCCGTCTCCTATTTTCCCCCAAACTTTCATTGGATCCCTGAGCATCCTTCGAAAAATTTGGCTTATTCTTCTGCTATCCTGAAACAAACGGGTTCTGTTTTCTTCAAGGCCATCCCTGATAAGATTAACCCCCAGAAAACAGTTTACCACAGTGTTTATTTCAAGAAAGTTATTTTGGAAAAGGAATGGGGTAATCACCCCTCTGCTTCCAGGTCCCTTAACGGGTTCAACATCTCTTGTAATTATTATGATTACATCGATGCCTATTTTAAATTTCTGCTTCATCAAACCTCGAAATTTGAACATTCTTGGTTTGTCAGTTTTGATAAAGATTTCTATGGGATCCTTCCCCTCTGGTTCTCCAGGTGGTGGAACCAATTTGGTCTTCTCCCTGATATTCTCCCCCTCTAACTTGTTGATGCCTTTCAATTGTTCAAAGGACATTACAAGGTTGATTCCTATGGAGCTAAGTTTTCAACTATGCTTCATTTTGTTAAAAAATTCAAAATTCCTTGGATTCTGAGATGGCAATACCACCTCTCGGAGGACAAAATTCAAAGACATTGGTATACTAAATGGTGGGATAAATGCTCACTAAATGATTCCATTGTCCTTGCTGTTAAAAACATGGTTCATGCCCCCAAGGCCCTTCCTGCCCCAAAGGCGTCTGCCCTGTCCAAATTGTTGATTCCCCCCAGTGCTTTCTCCTCTCCAAAACGAGAAAAAGAAAGTTCCCCTGATTCCCCCCATTCAACTTCTTCAAGCTCTTCAAAGAAGAATTCTTCCAAGAAGAAAGAAATAGTTGAAGCTCTGCTTGCTGCCCTGGAAAAATTAGACGATGATGAAGACGAGACGTCTAACCCATCGGCTGAGAAGCCCATCCAGGTTCCACCTTATTTTGAAGACTTACAAGACTACTATCCCTATCTAGGGGTTGAAGACATGTGAATGATTGGGTCCCTAACGACCCTCAATAGTGATGTTTGTTCTAGTCCTTCAAACGGCTAGTTTTCTCAGGTTTCCTCAAGACTGGCTTCATAACGGCCAGATTTGTTCAAATTCAACAAAGCTAGCTCTTAACGGCTGGTTTTCGAGTTTTGGTTCTCCTTGATCTTAGACGGATCACTGTTCATTTCTACTTGGAGTTACTGTGCAAAATCACTGTTCACTTTTACTGTTCATGTCCGGACGACATGCGCAGGATCACTGTTCAGATGCACTGTTCACTCACTGTTCAAGTTTTGTCTGCCGACACTACAGTGCAGACAGCTACTGTTCCAGATTGATACTTTCACTGTTCAGACTGGCGCCTGACGTGCCATTACTGTTTACTTTTACTATTTACTTTTGACCGCATGAACGCGGCTCATGATTGTAATTCACTGTTCACTACTTTTATTCAGCCTATATAACGGGCTCCCCTTCCCCATTGTAAGGCGGAGGTTTTTTGAGAGGTTCCTTGAGACACTCTATCTTCCAGCCATTTCCCCTTCAAATTCTTCTTCTTCTTCTTTCTTGTCCATTACTTCAGTAAGTCCTAACGCTTACTCCAGTAAAGGTTTTATCATATAATCTACAACGATTATCTGTTTTCTGAGTTTAAGTTTTATCAACTGCTTTTAATTTCAGTTGTTTATTTCGATTATATATTTGTCATACCGCCACTTTGGACGGTTCTACTGCTTTGATTTTCAACTGCTTAATTTCTGCATTCTATTATCACCTCCCCTCATCCCCTGCATCTATATGCATACTGCGCTTCCTCACCATCCCTATATATATATATATATATATATATATATATATATATATATATATATATATATATATATATATATATATAATTTTCTGACGTGCCAAGTGTTGCACGTCAGACACGTCAGAAATTTCTGACGTGCAACACCTGGCACGTCAGGAAATTACCTCGATTGGCCCCCTTTAGGCGGGATTTTGAACTTCTTTCCCTCTTTTTATTTCCCCCCTCAACTTTTTCCCACTTATTATTTTTTACCTCTTCATTTTTTTTTCCCAGTTGCTTCTCTACAGTCTGCACGGCACCTCTAGAGGATGAAGAGAAACAAAAGGTGAAGGGGAAAAATTGAGAAGCATGCAGCAGATCGAAGAAAGCAGAAGAAGAAGAAAAAGAAAAGGAGAAGAGAAGAAGAAAAAGAAAAGGAGAAGAGAAGAAGAAGAAAAAAAAAGAAAAAAAAGGAGAAGAGAAGAAGGAGAAGAGGAGAAGATCGATAAGAAGATTTTCTGGGTTTTTCAGATTGATTTTTTGATTTCTTGATGGTTGGTTTTAATTTTTTGAAGATGTTTTCGGTTTGAGTTTTTGAAAATATTTTCAAAAACTCAAACCATGGTGCAGATCTGCACCATGGAGATAGAAAAGAAGAGGGAGAGAGTGAGAAAATTAAATGGAGAAATGGGAGCTAGAGCTGGAGAAAAGAAGAGAGAGAGAGAGAGAATTGAGAAAAGAAGAAAGGGAGTGGCCGGCCATGGTGCAGATCTGCACCATGGTGCAAAGAAATGTGTTTCTCTGCACGGCAGCTCCCTCACGCGTGAGGGAGTTGCTGTGCAGAGGAATGCCCAAAAAAATGGAAAATTAAAATTTAATTAATAAATTTTTTAATGAAAAAAAAAACAAATTTCAGAAAAAGTTTAAGAAAAGAAAAATTAATATTTTATTTAATTTTTCAATTTTCTGACGTGGTAGAAATACCACGTCAGAAAATTTTCTGATGTGGCATCTTTACCACGGACGTGGCAAAACTGCCATGTCAGAAAATTTTTCTGACGTGTGACAAAGTAAAACGTCAGAATTTTCTGACGTTTTACCCACTCACACGTCAGGAAATTTTTTTTCCTGACATCTATGTTTCTGACACTCGACACGCGTCAGAAACGACCCGTCAGAAAAATTTCCTGACGCGTCAGACACTAAAAAACGTCAGAAATCTCCTGTCATAAAAAAATTGTTTTTTTGTAGTGACGTAATCAAGTTCCTAGACAATTCCAGCAACCCATGCATCATTATTTTCTTTTCCAATCATTATTTTTTCTCTTCCTGAGTTCTCAATATATATAGTCTTTAATTTTTAGTTTCCTACTTATTATAATACGCTAACAATCCTAGTTTTGCTCGACCTCAGTTAGGGTGCCTTTGAGATTGTGATTTCGCAAGAATAATTTTCGTTTTTAAAGATATCACAAAACATAAGGCGTTTGCCATTGCAATTTAAAAATTACTTAATTTAAAATAAGAAAAAAAATATGCAATTTTTATAAGCAGATTAGGGGTGCTTATTTGAAAAAGCACGAATTTAAACCAAAATCACGATTTCACATAACAAATATTTGATAAAAAAAAAAAAAATTAACATGTTTTACCTAACGTTTTTGCGATTTTAAAAAGTAATGATTTCAAAAACTTAAATTTTAAAAACTCAATTTTTAAAATCGCGCTTATTGAAACTGTAATCCCAAATAGTCCCTTAGTATCTAAGCCTAAATACACTCTTGGTCTTGGCCTTCATTCATGTGATGTCCATTGCAATTGGGTAACCTGATTTTTTTTTTTTTTTTTCCAAATAATTTCTATTAATGGGTCGGCCATTGTCCCTTGGGCTCTGAGATCCATATCCTAAGTTTGGGCTTACCCGAAATCCACAAGTCCGTCCAAAAAATTGCATTAAGTGTATTCCCTTCACTCTTCAGCAATCTCTCTTTTCATTATTTTTTTAATATTTATTTATATAATATAACTCATGGTATCCTAAATTCAATCCATATATATATAAAATTCACCTTAGTTATAATAAATAAAAAAACTGGTTTTAAATCAATGCTTACAAAAATAATAAGCCCAATTTTACTTTTGTTTAGAGCAGATAACAATCTGGTCCACTGGTTTCGTTGTTTGGCATTGCTCTTGGCATAATAATAAGCTTCTTTATTTTTTTTAAAAAAAATTTAAATTTTTAAATTTTTTATAAGAACATTACAAACCAGAAAAACTACAAAAAAAGGATGGTCCTTTCCGCTAACAAACCTAGAAGAATTGGAAGGGGAAGAGGGAAAGGAAATGCTGTCAGAGTGAAATCTGGCTGTGGCCCAACGTACCAAATAGTGGGCACAGAAGTTTGTATTTCGGTTAACCTTCTAGCTTCCCAAGAGTAAGCAAAGGGAATAGAGTTTATAATATCAGAAATGATGGAGGAGATCTTCCAATCTTGAGATGAATTTGGCTGACGGAAAGCTAGGATAACCATTTCAGAATCTCCTTCGAGAATAAAGCAATGAAGACTAAGCGAAGATGCTAAGAAAACCGCAAGACAGGATGCCAAAGCTTCTACCAAATTTGGAGAGCAAGATGGATTGTTCTGGGAGATCATTGCAATAATTTTGCCTTTAGAATCTCGACAAACTACTGCCTGAGAAGAGAAAGAGTCTCGGATGGCTATATCAAAATTAATCTTGAACCAAAGATTTGGAGGGGCAATTCAATTTTCCCCTAGTGCCTGCGTTGCTTAATACCAAGCTTGAAAATGCTCAAGAGTGATTTTATTAATATGAGCGGAGACACTACGAACATCAGAGACAATTTTGTCATGAAAAGCTTTGTTTATGTAGAACCATAAGATGTCACATGCCACAGAGGCAAATATTTGGAACTTATAATGATCCTCGCGTGGAATACCAAGATATCTGCCTGGAGAAATAATCAAATTTATCCATTCCACCATTGAAGAGAAATTGAAAGCTGCTGAGTCCAATGGCCAGAAGAATTACGCCAAACAACACGAGCAAAAACACAGTTGAAAAACAAATGATGCATGGAATCAGTAGCCACTTTATAAAGAGGACAAGAAGTATCAAATATGGAAGGAAACAATTGGCTTAATTGCTCCTTAGTCGGAAGAATGTTCCAAGCTATTTTCCAGAAAAATAATTTGAGCCTGTCGTTGAGATTTAGCTTCCATAATGATTTCCAACAAAGAGAGGAAGGATCAATGTCGGGGAGGATGGAAGAACATGCAGAAATAAAGTGATAGGCTGATGAAGTGGAGAAACGTCCTGAAGTGGACGGAGTCCAGATGTACTTTGTCTTGGATTTGTGGAGATACGAATTTTTAGAATTTCATGAGCTGATACAGGATCAAACAAAGCGTCAATGGAAGAAAACTTCCAATTGGTGGAAAAAGGATTGATTAGATCCTTAATTTGAAGAGAGGGAAGATTTTGATTGCTTGGGAATTTGGGCATAGGATTGAAAGATGGAATAGTAGGGATCCAATTTAAGGACCTGATAGATGTGAAAGAGGACCTTGAGACCTTTAGACAAGCTCTCGCTGAAATATATGATTTGATTTTTTGAATACCTTTCCAGAGCCAGGAGGCAGAAGAGGGATTAGGGGATGAAACAAAATTCCCATATTTGATATATTTATTCTGGAGCTGTTTGACCCAGAGACAATCAGCGTTTGAAAGCAATTTCCATCCCAACTAGGCTATGAGAGACAAATTAAATTCATGCTCACGACGAAATCCAAGCCCTCCAGCATTGCTCGGGAGACAAATAGAGCTCCATGATTTCAAGGAGAGATTTTTGGATTTATCTTTTGGAAAACCCCACCAAAAGTTTTTGAAAGACTTATCAAGGGAAGAAGACAAAAAGGAAGGGAGAAGGAAAGTGCTCATAGCATAAGAAGGGATTGTAGTTGCGACCAATTTAATAAGCATTGTACGTCCAGCTTGAGACAAAGTCTTAGCTTGCCAACCCTCCATTTTGCCAGAAACCTTCTCCAAGATATCCTGAAAAGCTGCCGTTTTGGATCTACCAAAGAAGAGAGGAAGACCAAGGTATTTGGAAGTTGCCAAAGCCTGCTTGTAGGGAAAGACGCCCCAAATACTGGTGATAGTAGAGGCAACAATATTTTTGCTAAAGTGGACCAAAGATTTAGAAATATTGATAGCCTGTCCAGACCAAAGGCAGTATTTATCCAAGCATGATTTGATAATAACTGCTTCTGCAGAAGTGGCTTTAGCAAAAATAATGAGATCATCTGCAAACAAAAGATGTGTAATCGGGGAGCAATTGCGAGCAATTTTGATTCCTTTAAGAAGGTCATGATATTCTTGTTGAAGAAGAAGCCGAGAGATGACTTCTGTGCCAAAAATAAAAAGAAAGGGCGATAAGGGATCCCCTTGACGAAGCCCTTTGGCTGGGCTAAAAAGACCAAAGGGGCTTCCATTGATGAGAATGGAGAAGGAGGGAGAAGTAATGCAAATTCGAATCCAGTTGATCCCAGTTGAATGAAACCCAAGTTTTGATAAAATAGCTAGAAGAAAATTCCATTCTATTCGATCAAAAGCTTTTTCCATGTCAATTTTAATAGCCATAAGTCCTCCTCGCCCTTTCTTAGAGTTGAGAGAGTAAAGAAGTTCATGAGCCAAAATAGTATTATCTTGAATATTCCTGGAAGGAACAAAGACAGATTGATAAGGAGAAATGAAGTGATGAAGCAAACCTTTGAACCGATTGTCCAGGATCTTTGAAATGATCTTGTAGATAATATTACACAAGCTAATAGGTCTAAACTAATCCACAGAAGATGCACCCAATCGTTTGGGAACGAGAGCAATAAAAGAGTGATTTTGCGCTTTTAGAAGATGATTTTTCCCGAAAATATCTCAAATGCTTGAAAGCACCACATCTTTAATTGTGCTCCAATATTTCTTATAAAAGAGAGCAGTAAACCCATCACGGCCAGAAGTTTTTGTAGAACTAATACTGGATAAGACGGAGAAAATCTCTTCTCCCGAAGGAATGGCACAGATAGCATCGTTATTCGCATAAGAGATACAATTATCAAAGAGTGTAATAGGTCTTCATCTAAGTTAAAATAAGGCCTCGAAATGAGAAGTAAAACAATTACCGATTTCAAGTCTATCAAAAGGCCAGTCCCCAGAAGGCATTTTTAAGAAATCAATTGCATTCCTCCGTCTTTTGATAATAGTAGAAGCATGGAAGAACTTCATGTTCAAATCTTTACATGTAAGCCAAAGCTCTCTAGATTTATTCCTCCATAGAGATTCTTCCTGAATAAGCAGATCATCCATAATTTTTTGAAAATTTTCTTCTAAATCACGAGTTTGAATAAAAGGAACAGATTGCTAAATGAAATCAAGTTGCTGCAAGGTCGAAGCAATCTGTTTTTGAATATTTCCAAAATGGGAAGAATTCCAAGCTTTGAGAGCAGCTTTGGTAGCTTTGAGTTTCTTGGCTAGGATAAGGGGGGAGAGCCATTGAAACAAGGACTCCAAGCCTTAGAAATAACCGAACCACAAGAAGGGTCATAAGTCCAAAATTCTTCAAACCTAAAAGGTCTAGGTAGATAAAGATTTGAAGGAGATGTATCCAAAATGATTGGGTTGTGATAAAAAGAATGCGCAAGGAGGTTCTGAATAGAGAAGTGGGAAATAAATGAATCCAGCGAGAATTTGCAATTCCTCGATCACGACGCTCCTTAATAAGATGGTGACCTTGTCGTTTATTAGACAAAGTGAAACGGTTACCAGAAAACCCTAGATCAATCATACCAAAAGAATCCAGAAAGCTATGGAATGAGTCATTAGAGGAGCATGCATAAGGCCTACCGCCATATTTTTCAGATTGAGATAAAATCATATTAAAGTCCCCAATGCACAGCCACGGCCCAATATAATCCTTGCCCGCATCCATCAGAGAATTCCAGAAGCTAAATTTATTTTTTTGTATAGGAGGACCATAAATACAAGAAAGTAACCAGGGAGAATTAAAAGGGTTAGAGTAGCACCAAACATTTATTGTGTTAACAGTAGTCGAAATACATTCTACATTCACACCATGACACCAAGCTAACAAAACCCATCCCTTAGAGCCAGAGGGGGGAGTATGCACCATCAAATAAAAACCTAGTATATTTAAGACAACAGCGGCATTAGAAGGTTGAGTTTTAGTTTCAGACAAAAAAAAGATATCAGGAGAATGTATTCGAATCTTAACCTTTAAGCTACGAATTGCATAGGCACGGGTTAACCCTATGCAATTCCATGCTAAGAACCTCATGTAGGGGGAGGAGGCCTCACTCGGCACTCCTCCAAAATCTCCAAATCCTCTAGTGAATCATCAACATGATCAGGAAATGATAGATTGTCCAGCTCACTTCCATACACAAAGTCATTAAAAAGCCTGCACCTTCCCCTATATGCCCTGAAATAACAAAGTGAAGGAGGAACCGTAGTCGCAGCCAAAGAAGCTGTAGTGGAGCTACTCCTTTCAAAAATATTAATAAAGGCTGAATCAATCACTAAGGAGGCCACAAAAACATCCGGAGCAAAGGCCATGGCAGGCTGTGGCATAACATTCAGTATTTGACCATGAGGCCCTTGAAGAGGGCTAGTCAAGAAATTATGGATAGTTCCCTTTGGAGGAGCAGCATCTTGTAATTCAGTGAGAGATAACACAACAATTTCCAAATTAGAAAGAGACTCCAAGTAGGCTTGTTGTTCAATTCGAGATTTTTTCAATTGGGCTAGAGGTATATCATCTTCATTGTAAACAAGCTTGGACTTCCCCTTCACTCTAGGCAAACTTGCCGTAGGTGTAGAAGGAGGTGCAACAAAGGTTGGTGGGTTGGAGGGATATGGGAGCTTCGGTGGAGCTGATGGAGAGGAGGAGAGGGCAGCACTGTGAGGACGAGTAAGGGTATATGGGCAAAATCTAGATGGGCTGTGGGAGTTTGAGGGGATTTTACGAGTGGTGTGGGGGCTGTTTGTTTGGGTTAGTTGGTAGTACATGGGCTGAGTGGAGGAGGGATGGGCTTGAATTATATAAAGGGGTTAAATGAAATGGTGGGGGTGGGCTTTTAAGGCTTGGATTGTCTTAATTTTGGGCCCATGTAGTAAGAAATTTTTTAAAGAAATCTGGTTTTGAAACCTGAGTGGGAGCCGTGGATGTAAATAGACTTCCAAAAGAGGGAAAAGTGGACTTCAGCTGTTGGGTATTTGGTGCATATGCGTATAGAAATGGAAGAAGACTTTTGTGAGCATTTATGAGAAGGTAAGTACATGGTGAGTCATGAGATTGCATGGGGAGTTGAGGAGATTTACCTCTATCCATTAGCTGGCAGACCGATTGAGTATGTGGAGATATTTTCCACGTTTGCTGCAACTTGGCTGGTTAAGAACTAACCAAATTAGTTGAGGACTCCACATGTTGCTCAGGAAACATATTTGAGGAGGCAACTGAAAAATCCCTCTGGTTGCTTGCTACATGAGGCACCATTTGGCCTTGGTTTATGCATGGAGAATCCTGGATAGGAATTGGAGCTATGCTTCCAGGACTATTTCCCACCGAAGCTGCTGAAGAAATTCCAGAGTCTGAATCTTCTGATGGCACCGAAGCAACCAACCTTGGGCTCACATAAGAAGCGGTGCGAAGAGGTCTATTGATAAGCGCCGAATGTTGCACATTCAAGCCCTTTAATTTACATATGTTAATTCCTTAGCATTGTTATTTGTTTGATTTTTGTTTTGTTTTTGTATTTCAGGTTTTATTTGACAAACCACTGAAAATTGGGCTTAAAAGGGCTAAAGCTGGGCATTCTGGATCTAGGATCGAGCGTACCATTCTTGAGCTCGAGCGCACCTGCGATCGAGTGTCTGCGGCCAAGGATCGAGCGCAGTGCGCACAACAGCTAAGCTCGAGCGCACAAAACTTCGGATCAAGTGCACACGAGCGCATATTGCACGGCAGCAATCTTTTTTTCCAGTGTGGATTTAGTTTTTAGTCTCCCAATTGGACTGGGAGACTGACCTCCAGTTTTCTCAGGGATTCTAGGGTTTTTAGGGTTCTCCTAATCCCTATAAATAGGGCTCTAAATATTGTAAACAGACATATCGCTTTCTAGAGTTAAAATTTCTGTAAATTGCCTGTGGAGCTTAGAAGATCATGAGCGGCTAAACCAATTGTGGGGTATTGATGTAACCCTTTCCAAGCACAACGGTTTGATTGTATTTAATTTTTTGCTTTCAATTTATGCATGTTGATTGTATAACCCTGAGGATTGCTACAGTTGATTTTTGTTCTTCATATTAAATGCAATTGTTCTTTAATTCCAATTCAATATTAGTAAAATTCTTATCTTGTCTTAGAAATTATTTTACTATCATTGATCTCAAATCATTCTTATTTTCTGTGATTATAAGAATGATGGTTATACAATGGTTCTTAATTGGCATGCAATCAATAAGGTTAGATAGACCATACCTAGGAAAGACGGATCGTACTACGTCTTAGTTTAGTGTAATTTAGGTAGACGATTCGTGCCATCCGAAGATGGGTTATGCTATTCCATTGATTGTATGAAATTATTTTCATGTGTTTTCTTGTTTAAATTATAACATACATATAATGAATTGCTAGAATTAAATATGGTTAACCATTGATGTGCGGATCGCGGTGAAGTCAATACCCTACTCTCTTTCTCTCATATATTTATTCTCTTTATTTTCATGCACTTTAAATTTACACGAACAAATCCTTCTCTTTTGAATTAAGTTAATTTTAATCTTTCAAATTTTGATAATTAAACCCCTGCAGTACTTGAGGTTCGACACCCTCAATATAGCCCTATCTTACGGGATTCATCCTATTGCGAGTAGTAATTTTAAATTGATATTTTTGGTCACAAAAATACCGCAATTATCTATCATATTTATCTGGAGGGATCAATTTTTGTTGTGCAGGATAGACTCCCTTCTTGTGCCCAATAAGCCCACATGAAACACAATAATCATCCAGGCGCTCATATTTAAATGCAATCCAGTGAGGTTTTTTACCTGGTCAGGGAATATAGAAACCCGAACCAAGAGGCTTGGAAGTGTTGGTTTCAACCTTGAAATGGATAATTTGACGACATATGAGTCCAGAGGAATTGTTGTTATCGAGCTCCAGAAGATTTCCAATTTTAATGGCATTTTTTGTTGTCATATATTGATGAGGGAGATTGTGGACTTGCACCTAGAAAGAGCAGAACAAAAGCTTCACTTCATCAATAGCCAAGACAGGAGACCACAGTTGAAGAAGCAGCAGGGATCCTCGAACATTCCAAGGTCCTTGGTTGGAGATTCGTTTAAAATGATCTTCATTTGGTACTATAAACAAGAATTTATTTGGAGCCAATACCTCCATAGATAAAGGTGCTGTAAAACTCCACACCGCAGATATGGTTTGACGAACATGGTAAGTGTTAAGGGTTTTCAAAGCTAGGAGCTTACCTATAAACGCATAACCCTCTTGAGAAGTAGGATTTCCATTATGAACCTCTAGTTGATCTGGAGTATCCCAGCCCAGTGATTCAGTTTCAGCTATGAGGGCTTGCAGTGCATCCTGGGACATTAGAGAGTCTTCCATAGTAACACAAAAAAAACAAGCGAAGAGTGATTTTAGAAATAATATGGGGATATTATGAAGGAGGATGATATATAGGAATGGTGAAAGATTTAGAAGAAGGGGTAAAGGAAATAGACTAGAAGCAAAAGTAGACGAAGCCTTGAGAAAATCTAATCATGTGAAAAAGAAGATGAAGCTTTGGTGATAGAGTGAGTTTTTCTCCCTAGTCGGCGGTCGTTGATGTGTTTTACAAACCATATATATAATAAGCATTTAATTTGGTTTGGTTCACACTTTGGTTGATGGATTTGGCTTAAAAGAGTTTTGATTGTTCGATTTATTTATTGTTCCAATAAATTTTAGGAATCTTTTAGTTTCATGTTGTTTACGAAGGATTTGGCTAAGGTGCCGTAAAAAACTACAATACGAGAAAGTAAAATTAAATCAGAGCCTTGGGGGTGAATTACTAAATTTTTTATTTTTTTGCATGTCCACATAAGGGAAGGAGGAGATGAGATTTGAGCTAGTGACCTCCGTTTTATGAGGCGTGATCCATTGCTGATTGAACTACCTCTTGGGGACACAAGGGCTAATTATTACCACATCATCATGGACGGAACCATAAAATTTTATTGAAAAAATCAAAGCATAAATGAAAAATATATTAAGATTTAATATCAAATTAATATTTAAAAAATAAAATTAGTATATATTCGGTATTAAAAAAATAAACAAAAGAAAAGAAACAAAATAAATGTTTCAAAAATATATTCTAATTTCAGAAATGATTGGTGTCAATAATTTGTCCATATTTCTCTTATATTTTACTACAAATTCAATAGATCAACTATTAGATTTGTGAGGTCCACTATTGACTTATGTGGAGTTCATATATGTCTACAAATCTAATACTTGATTTGTAAGAAGAAATGAGAAAAAAATAAAAAAAAATATTAACACCAATAATTTTTCTTTTAATTTTAGTCGTATTGTTTTAGCTCTACATTGTTGTCGTTGCATTAAAAACTATTTTACCTTGCTCCTAAAGGCCATTGCCTATGCCTAAATTTTTTAGTGACAGAATTTGAGTTATTGATCATGATAGATTTCGGCAGTCAAAACTTTCATATATATATATATATATTAGTCCATATAACATATGTAATAAACAAAATTTTCATAGGTAAGAAGGGTCATGGCCAATAGCCTAATACTGACCACCCTTTCCCTTGATGCTTTTCACGATGTTTAATTATATTGCAGTCTTATAACAATTTTTAAAAAAATACAGGTGCAAACATATATATATATATATATATATATACATATTAAGTGTTAATTCTTGAAACTTCTATTTAGCCATTAAAATCTTTCCACGTGGCAGATTCAGCATCATGTTAGAAGATGAGACTTTTCCGATCAACCCAAAAAATCCAACAGAAAACTGGTAGTACAATATTGCAGCAGGAGTAACATTCCAAGATTCTGCCGTTAGATATTGGCAACAGCAAAAATGTCCGTAGCCTTATCTCAGCAAAGCTTCCTCGCCAACGCCCTCAGTGCTCCACCGACCCACAAACCCAAGACAAGGGTTCTCCATTCTGCTAAAGCCATCTCATGCAGGTACCCACCTGATGACAACCAAGATTCTCCAAGGTAATGTCACCGGACACTTTCAATTGGGTATTTTTTTGACTGTTTTTAGTGTTTGGCAAACTATTTCTGAGACAATTTTGGGTGTTGGGAATCGGTTTCCTAGGAAGATTGACAACCAGTTGGCTAAGCTGGCAATAGTGACACTGGCAGCTGGGGTGTTGACGCTGGGCTCAGTTCATGATGCATCTGCGGCCAAGACTGGTGGAAGAGTTGGCGGCCAGGCTTTCCGGCCATCGGCTCCTCGGTCAGCACCTAGAATCAACAATAATTCGAGTTCGAGGTAACTTGAATTACACTGTTTTTGTGATTTAAATTAGGCCATTGGTTTTGGAACCTTCTATGATTGATTCTTATTGGTTGGACTTTTTTATTCGAGAAATGTTATTTAGGAGATTGCTATAGGACTGCCATACAACTAGAATGACGTGCCAGTGAGAATTAGTTCTTAATTTTTCTTTTTTACATGTCCTTGTCAATTAAAGGCTGATTTTCACTACCATATCATCTCTTAGATGTTTGGCAGTCTACTGAGTACCATTACTCCTTTTATTTGGGAAAGCTTTTGCGATGAAAAATAACTCTTAACACACTAGATAGATATTGGCGGAACTTGTTTGAGAATACAGAATGCATTTTCAGTTGAAAAGGTTGCAGCTTTTCTGAGATTGTTGGTGCCGTTGAGAGTGAGAGCTGTTTATATCCACTTGTGTGTGGTGTGTAATCTGATTGTGTTTCTAAGAGGCGCAACTAGGCTTGAAAATTGAAGGCTTTACGCTATAGTAAAAATTAAGATTCCTATTTGTTGGCAAGTGGTTCATTTCTTAGAGAAAATTTATGAACCATCATTACTTGGGATCTAAAATTTTTGTATGCTTAAATAGAAGCTTGACTAAAGTTGGTCTTGATCAAGTTGGATATGATTAAACATTTTCTTGCTTGGGATGGTCCACATGTATCAATTTGAAACCGAGATGGAATTAATTTCAAGATGGCATAGCAGAATACATAGAAGTGAATGAAAAGTTGTGTTTTCAATTCAGAAATCAGCACATACTTTGATGATGATTGTCAAGTCTTTTCCAGCTCAGCCACGAACTACCAAGCATGGACATGGACTCACAAGAAAAGCTTCTTTGTTTTGGCATAGACATGAACATTGTTTGATTCATCTCTTAAATCACTCCATTTAATTTAGCAACTATAAGTAGATTTATTCCTAATAAACCTTTGATCAAGGTCAAATAATACCTTTTAATTTGTAGCTCTCGGGCATTGATGGGGAATCCCCTATTTATGTAATAGTATACCATGAAACATGAGAATCCAATTCAATGAATTACCAATTCAAAATAATCTCATCATTTTGTATTAGATTATACTGATCCTCCTGTGAATGGTCCTCACCCATAAACGAAGATAGAGCAAAAACCAACGCATTGCCGCTGCCACCGCATTCATTGGAGTTTGTTTGTCTATCCAAAAACGTTCACCGCATTCAACCCAAAGTCAGCAGAAGCTGCTCCAATGCACCACCACCACCGTCGCATTCACTGGAGTTTCCATTGATTCCTCTAGCCATCAAACCTCCTAGGCTCACTGAGAGCTCCATTCTCGAACCTTGCCGCTCGAATTTCCTCGCTGCAATGGAGGTGAACCATTGGGGTGGCTCTATTGAGCTGAGCAATTCTTCGTATAGCCTCTTTTCATTTGGAAGGAGAGGCTTTCCAATGGTACCTGTGGATCATGTTTACCACGGCCGTCATTGAGTAGACTGAATTTTTGCTAGAAGACATTCAAATTAATGTTAAAATGTTTTGACTGACCATTCTCAGATCAGCCAAGAACATCCAATCCTTAGCTATGAAGTTGGTGGAACGGATGGAAACCACTTTGGAATCTTGCAAACTGCAGTTGATATACCCATGTGGGTGTTATACTAGCACACCATTCACAAGAAGGGCAAAGACCATGAGCAATGGGAAGCTGCCCATTACTCAAAAGCTGGCTTCTTGATTTTCACCCTTTTAAGGACAAGGTTGATCTCAAGGGGGTGGGAATGTTAAGTCTGATCCAGCTCAGCCACCAACTACCAAGCATGGACTTAGACTCACAAGGAATGCTTCTCTGTTTTGGCATAGACATGACCACTGCTTGATTCCTCCCCTAAATCAGTCCATTTAATTTAGCAACTATAAGTAGATTTATTCCTAAATAGGTCAAGATCGAATAATACTTTTCCATTTGTAGTTCCTGGGCATTGATGGAGAATCCCCTGTTTATGTAATACCCTACCATGAGAAAGGCATGAGAATCCTTTTCATTCAAGTACCAATTGAAAATAATCTTATCAATGAAAGAATGAAATTTTATTGATGTCCATAACTGCTCCTAATACAGCCATTCTAAACTTATAACAATGTTGGAAGGTTACAAAAAAGGTTATAATCTCGTAAGATGGAATGGTTATCAGCAGAAGGAAAACTAGAATAATTGTGGAAGGACTTGGTGCTGGAAATTCATTCAAAATCAATGAGCAAATAAAATCACAATGTTGCCAAACTCAGAAAATGCCAAAATCGGACTGCTGCAAGAGAGGCACTCAAGCGCACCATTGAGTGCTCCTTGAGTACTCAAATCGAAACTATCGAGCATCAACTAAAGGACCACCGCCCAATGCTGCTTGAGTGGTGGTCTAGCTCGAGCTGTCCTTCTAGTAGAGGCCGCTCGTGCACTCAAATTTGTGCTCTCCGCCTGTGCTTAATCACATGAGCTGTGGAGTAAAGGCTCTGTCATGAAAAGAAGGAATCACTAATTTTTCTCACATTCAACAACTTCTGAATGCTGCTAGAGAATGCCAATTCTGGGGGTAAATCTGAGAAATTATCATGATCTGTGTCCTGGAGAAAAACGATCACTAGAAATGTTGTTTTTCAGTTATGAATTGCCCAATTCTTAACTCACAGCTCGAAAATTCTGTCCCACTGGATGATATTTCTGTTCTGAAACTCTGGTTTCTGATCCCTGTATAGAGCTTGTATGGCTCTTAATCATTATAAGACTGTGACTTATAATAATGTTAGAACTATAGCCTTTGTAGAGACAAGCGTGAATATGCCGTAGGAGAGTTTTGGAAGGTGTAACATGATTTTAGTATATTTTTCTTTTAAAACTTGGAAGAGGAAGTCTTTTGAGTACTTGAAGAATATTTAAAAGTCATCAAAAGCAAAGGCTTTTGGTTTAAGCTTCTAAGTTCTTTTGCGAAGCTTTGCAGTGATTTATTTTTCCTATAATAAGATGCAGAAACCATATAGTTTGTAGCAGGACTATTTATAATGAAGAAGTTATCAATTAATATGGTCATGAAATGGATTAAGCCAAGGTCTTTGTTGCGTTGTGATAGAACACATTGACTTAGTTTAGAGTATGCAGGAAACCTAGGTGGCTAGTGGTTGAATCATTAGGCTTTGTGAGTATTCAATGGTGGTTTTAGATATGCTACTTCTAAGTTCCAAATTGTGTTGCAAACATAAATTGCAGTTCAGATGGTGTTGGTGATTGCTGCTGGTGTCTTTTGATCGTACTTCAGAAAATCCTATGGATTTAATGTGAAGTTATAAGCTCAGATCACAATGGGAGATCCATTACTTATTCAGTATCCATCATGTTAGAAGAGTTGTTAGGGTTTGATGTACATTGGTATTTTGGTCATTGGAATATTTCTCAAACCTATATAATAAAACGTGTGAGGTAGGCTACGTAATAGAACTATCGAGCCTCCTCTTTCTCTCTAAAGTTTGGTCTATTTACATGAAACTTCTATCTTATTTAATTGAAGTAGCCGATGATATTGAGGAAAAAGAGACAAAAAAGGGTGATAAATAAGACAACCAAGAAGGGGTCTTCAAGATATATCCAGATCATTTTGTGGTTTGAGAATTATATTGAGGAATGACCCTTCATAGAAATTAAATATCATTTTATGCTACCATTTTCGTTAGTCAATTTATGTTCACCGGCTTACCAGAATAAATTTAGTCAATTTAGTTAGCACATGGATTGTTATTATGATTCTTCAATTTATATGTTTTCTTCAGCTTTTTTAGGTCTTCATAAGCATATCTACACTCAAGACACCATTATTCCATCTCCATATAACAACACCAGTATATTCCCTTTTCCTTCTCATTTTGTAACACAATCTGATTAAATTTACCATTTTTATTGGCTTAAGCTTTTGGATACATTTATTAGGAGCCATTAGATGTTGCTTGCTCTGTGGCACCTTGGATATGAAACAAATTTTGTTTGTCTGGACACCAGAAGCATTTCCCTGAAAAAAAAAAAAAAAAAAAAAAAAATCAAATAGCAGGTGGCATTTATTAAAAGAGGACGGTTCCTTAAGACAAGAAGAAAAGAAAAAGGAAAAAAATTGATATCTATCAGAATTTAGATTGCGCAATATTGTACTTTATATCTTAGAAGAATAAATTTGAGTCAATTTCAATTTATTGATCTCATATGGATCCAATGTATGAAATTTTCAGAGCATGTGCACAGGAGAACATCCTTTTTCTGATATTATCATCTGTATTCAATTCTGAATCACTTTTCACATAAGTCCATTAGGCTTATAATGGATGTTTTATTGGCTTCATTTCAAAAATTTCTGTCCTATTCTTCTTTCCATTTTGATTTCTCATCCAAGAATGTGTCTTCATATGATTATAAAAAAAATTACCACCCACCAGTCTATTGAGATAATAATTAAGCTTATTTTGCAGGACCAACATCTACATTAATCCTCCAGTTGCCCCACCTTTAGTTGGTGGGTATGGTTATGGCTATGGTATACCATTCTATGGTGGCTGGGGTTGGTCACCATTTTCATTCTTTGCTCCTGGTCCAAGTGTTGCCGTTGGCGTTGGAGGTGGATTTGATGTCCTAGCTCTGTTTCTGTTTCTTGGTGCTGTAGCTGCTGTTGTGAGGAGATTCATCGGATCAAGAGATGATGACAGTGATTACTAGTGCAGAGAAAAACTTTTTTTTAATGTTGGAGTAGAAAAATATATATATGTTTCACTTGTAGCATCTTCAGCAGATGCTCTTAAACCTCCATATTGTGTATATTTAACTAATACGAAGCAAAAACCCGGTCTTGTCTTCTCGTTATCTAAAATACATATTTTTCTTTTTAATTAGCTACTTTTAAGTAAGCACTATAGTTTTTTTTATTATTTTATTATTTTTATTTTTAATCATTTCTCTCTCTTCTCTCTCGGTGGTTTAAGAAAATAAAATAAATAAAAAAATACTGGAAAATAATATTTTTAAGAAATAGAGAATGAAATAAAAAATCTATTGAAGTTTGTATTATGAAAGTAGTAGATAAAGTAGAAAATTATGCTTTTTGAGATGCTCTAAAGCGACTACAAGACATTTTAACTGGCAGCCATAATGTATTTTCAACCATAATTATGTATTGACTACAAGACAATTTATGTAATTTATGTAATATAGATATAATATATATTGTAATACGAGGATAACATGGTTCAAACTGCATGGAAAGAGTTTCTTTAATGCTCTGTTTTACAAGAAACACTTTTAACTGTATTTGTAAATGTATGGAAAGAATTCTTTAATCCATGAATATGACTTTTTCCCCTCCTATTCTTGGATTATAATTTCTTTGAGGAAGTTTTTCTACATAGTGTTTTTTAATTAAATTGTGATGCTCTTTATGTGACTTAGAAATTTTAGTGCCTGTGGTTTTTTTCTTTTTTAAATAAAATTCTCTCCTATTGCTCCTTTAGTGTCGGATTCAATACCCTTTTCATAGGCTTGTGTTAGTATTTTTGTTGGCTTAATTCAGTTCTAAAATGCAGATGCTACTGTTCATGGGCTCAAACATTGATAAAGAATGTTCGGAATTAAATCTCCACCGTCATAATGTAGATTCATGTGTCATGAACGTCCTGCAAAGTTTCAGCTCAATCGGACCATAAATACTCATCGATCGAATCTATTGATCAAGGACCGACGGAATTTCCAAATTGCTGATGAATGCTAATATTCACCCTCAGCAAGGCCTTGTCTAGACTGCCCACTAACCTGTCCAGACACCAAGTACCTGAAACAGTTTTAAATGATTTCAAACTGTGTCCTAGGTCTAGGGATTGTGGGGCTATTATAAATATATCTCTATAGAAAGAGAGAGGTACGAATTTTCACCCCCAGAGAGTTCGTCAAAGGCTGTGTTAAGAGAAATCATATGTGGTGAGTATTAAATTGAATCTCTTAGAATTTGAGTTATTCTTTTGATAAATCTATGGTTGAAAAGTTTATCGGAAGGGTCTTGTAAAGGAGAATCACATTGAAAAAGATTGTGAGTAAGGAGACGAGTTGTAGGCTTGTCGATCTTACAGAGTCAAGGTCTTGCAAAGGGTTGTAAGTGTTCCTAGTGTCTGTAATCTCTAGATAATATTTTGATAGTGGTTTCCTAGGTTTGCCTGTCCCGGAGAGGTTTTACTTTTAGATTGTTTTCTAAAAGGTTTCCTCTTCGTCACCAAAATTCTTGTGTGTGATTGTTCTTAATTTGGTGATTGTTTGCTTTGATAAATATCCATTAATTCCGCATAAACTGTGATATTTATTTGTTTAGTGTATTTCAATTGGTATCAGAGCTGGTTCACTCCGTGAAAGATTAAACTCCTAAGTGTAGATCCTTGACTTCTTTTTGCCATGAATACCTCTCAGTTTAGTTTCATTAATTCTGATGATGAGATTGATGTTCAACAATTGTATAATGATTTAAAAGTAGTGTTCAAAGCCTATAACAAGGTTTCCTGTAAACTTAAAGATGCTATGCATGATAAAGAGTCTTTGTCTAATGAATTGTCTGAATCACATGTCTTACTCTTTGAAATTTGAGAAAGAATCTTTTGTGAATGATTTGTCTACATCACATATCTTGATTGATTCTTTGAAATCTAAAATTTCTGTGCTTGTTGAAAGTCTTTATCACTTGAGAATGAATTGAATGTTTCTAAGGACTCTCGTGAAATTCCTCTAGTGATAATCTGAAAAGCTTTCTTTGTATTGAAGAATCTAATTCTAACTAACAAGCCAAGTATGATTGTTGATAATGCTGGTGCATCACATGCCTCTAATGAGGCTTTGAATGTTGAGCTTGTGAATGTTAAAGAAGCCAAGGCTAATTTTTTCAAGACTCCTTCAATTAAACAAACTCAAGGTAAGTTTGTTCCTATATGCCACCATTGTGGGATTGTTGGTCACATTAGACCAAACTGTTGGAAATTTAGAGCTGCTCCGACTTTCCATGGTAAGAAAGGTAAGAAAATTTATGTTGAACATCATGCATCTTACCCTAAGCCTAGAGTCATGCATCCTCCTAGAAAATTACCTTCTAAAAGGTTTGTGCCCACTTGTCATCATTGTGGAAAGGTTGGTCATATTCAACCAAAGTGTTTTGATTTGAAATCCCATAAGCACAAAAGTGAAAATTCCTATTCTAGGAAAGAAAGTGAAGGTTTGGTCATAATGATGAGAGACGTGCTATCTAGGCTAGATAAGTTTGAGCAAAGTCAAAAGTCTAGACCTAAGATTTTTCAAGTGTGGGTTAGGAAGGATGATACCATTCACCCCTTGAGGAGGAGTGGTGGTGATCTCACCTTATGTTAGGTGAATCACCCACATGCCTAGGATTGATTTTCTTGCATATCTTTGCATATTTTCTTTTTGCATTGCATTTTTGTTTTATTTGTTTTGCAAATGTCTTTTGTTTGTGTGCATTTCTTTTGTGAAAAATTTCAAAAAGACAAAAATATTTTTCTTTGGTTCTTTTTCTTTTCTCTTTTTTGTCTTATGCACCTAGATAATCCATTGAATTCTCATGTTGCTTTTATGGATTTAATTCCTTGCGTCTTGGAATGTTCTTAATATGCATGAGATAAAATTTGTTTGTTGGACTTGTTCTTGTGGTTACCTAAAGCCTGAGCTTATGTAGTACATTTTGCGTATGCTTTATTTCTTGTGCACATTTAAGCTTAAATTAAGGTTTTGCTTAACTTTATTTGTGAGGTATATTAGGTAACCATATGAGGTTTTTGACTAGTCATGATTTTTTCAAATTGACCATATGCTAGTTGAACCTAGGCTTAAAAATTCTTGCTTTCTCTTTTGTGATAAGCACCAACAGTTTAAGGACACTTTCTCATAGAGAAAAAGAAACAAAATAGTGAAACAAATAAAATCAAAAGTTCATATTCCGAAAGGAATTTATTTCATTGTGTCAAACTTGTGCAATTTGTTTTACAAAGAGAAATGTATAGGATGAGAGTGGCTAGGCCCTAGTATGATAAGGTTTGACTTTTGATTTGATATACATATCAAAACCTCATGGTGGTGAATCTTTCTCCTCATTTTGTAAGTTGATAATTTTTCTCTGTGAATGACTTACACACACATCACACAAGCTTGGGTTGAATGGAACATTTTTCTTGGCTTGGGTTAAGCAATATCAGTTTCTTGACATTTCTAGTCTCATGTATATTTTGCATATTTCGAGCATGTTTGGGAAATTCATTGCTAAAATGCATGAGCTTTTGATGCGTGTATCATGTGTGGTCATTTGACTTTTGAGGGGGAGAAACATGTTTTTCTTTTCCAGTTTCTTGTTGATAAATGAGTCATACATTGATGGGGAGTTTGTGTTGATGTGCCTCCATGATCTGCATTAAAGTTCATGCAATTTTAGTCTATTTTGTGATCATGAGTTGAGTTTCTTTGGGTTATTCCTGTTTCACATATGCCTTGATGTGTTTTGTGAAGTGTTTCAGGAAACATGAAGACCTTTTTTCATTTGTGACAAAAAGGGGGAAAAATGATGGGAGATGATGGGATGTATGAGCATATTTGTTTTTGTCACCGAATTGCCAAAGGGGGAGTTTGTTAGTATTTTTGTTGGCTTAATTCGTTTCCAAAATGCAGATGCTACTATCCACGGGCTCAAACACTGATATAGAATGCTCAGAATCAAATCTCCACCGTTCATAATGTAGATTCATGTGTCATGAACGTCCCTGCAAAGTTTCAGCTTAATTGGACCACAAACACTCATTGATCAAAGCTATTGATCAAGAACCAACGAAATTTCCAGATTGCTGATGAATGCTGATTTTCACCCTCTGCTTGCCTTGTCCGAACAGCAGTTCCAAAAACTCAATTTTTGCCCTCCGCAAGGCCCTGTTCGGACAGCCCACTAACCTGTCCGGACACCCCGTACCTGAAACAGTTTTAAATGATTTCAAACTATGTCCTAGGTCTAGGGATTGTGGGGCGATTATAAATACATCTTTATAGAAAGAGAGAGGTACGAATTTTTACCCCTAGAGAGTTCGTTAGAGGCTGTGCTAAGAGAAATCATATGTGGCGAGTGTTAAATTGAATCTCTTAGAGTTTGAGTTTTTTCTTTTATAAATCTACGGTTGAGAAGTCTATCGGAAGGGTCCGATAAAGAAAAATCACGTTGAAGAAGATTGTGAGCAAGGAGACGAGTTGTAGGCTTGTTGATCTTATAGAGCCAAGGTCTTGCAAAGAGTTCTAAGTGTTCCAGTGTTTGTAATCTCTAGATAATCTTTTGATAGTGATTTCCTAAGTTCGACTGCCCTGGAGAGGTTTTACTTTTAAATTTTTTTCTAAAAGGTTTCCTCTTCGTCACAAAAATCCTTGTGTGTGATTGTTCTTATTTTGGTGATGGTTTGCTTCGATAAATATCCGTTAATTCCGCATAAACTGTGATATTTATCTGTTAAGCGTTTTTCAGCTTGAATAAATTTTCATGGGTGGCTTATAATTTGCTTGGAGAAGCACATTATTTTGTTTCTAAAATGGTTGAGATAATTCTTTGTTATTTTCTTAAAATCTTAGCGACTTTTATAAATTGATTGATGAAGGTTGCTACTTTTCTTATATGTTTATACAAATACTTTTTTGTTTTGGAATATTCTGTGTGTAGGTTATAATTTACTTGAGGAAGTGAAGAGGGTTGCAGAATCTGCTCAAAGAATGAGAACTAAATCGTGTGGGAATTTAGTACCATCTAGTACCTATTACATCTCAGACCAATGTTGCTCACAAACCGCCAACGTTGATCCCAATAAGCTAGGATAAGACAAGCCTCAAATATACAAACTTGAAGGCTATTGAATCCAAGGAATTTGACAGCCAACAAGATCCTAAAATCAAGGATACTTACAGCTGTACAATGCAGCCAAATGCTAAGAGGAAATGCCGGTTGACATGCATCCATCATGCATCAGACTTCTCTTCTACCAAGACAACTTGAACCTACGTGTTTACAGTAGATTAGTTTTGTATTTTGTTATCTTGTAAGCTAGTTGTAGGTCATGTGATTCTCAAGTCACAAGCTAGATGAGAGTTACGTTTATGTACAAACATTTTATAAATAGTGATCCAAGCATATCTGCCAAGTAAGACAATTACAACAAATCCCTTTGTCTTTATTATATGGTATCAGAGCACTAAAAAGGATTAACATCCATCTCTGTTCCTTTTTCTTTTTTTCCTGTCCCACCAGTATGTCTACCATCTCTCAAACATCAGCCACAACTCACTCCTCACATGCTCCCTCACTTCCCCCATCACTCACCAACACCCACCACTCCAATCTCAAACTTGTAAAATTATACGTTGTGGAGCACCTTGATTTTTCCTTACCTGGAAGAACAATCCCTCTTTGGCTATGTCACTAGTGACACAATCTGCCCACCTCAATTTCTTCCGTCCAGCAACACCACTGAAGCCTCTACTTCGACACTTAATCCAGATTTTTCCACATGGTACCAACAGGACAAGCTTATTCTTAGCTTGTTGCTCTCCACCCTCACAGAAAGTGTTCTCACTCATGTTGTTGGACTCAAAACCTCCCGAGAGGTATGGCTTACCTTGGAGCGTGTGTTTGCCGCCCAGTCTCAGGCCTGCATCAAGCAATCGCGCTTTCAGCTTGCCACTTTAAAGAAGGGACCTTTTTCCATCTCTGACTACTTTCAAAAGGCTCAGACCCTTGCAGCCATTGATACCCCTTTCAAAGACTCTGAGCTAGTCTCATATGTACTCGCTGGCCTTGGATCCGACTATGATCCCCTTATCACCTCTATTACCACCTGCATTGATCCAGTTTCCCTTGAAGATCTCTATGGTCACTTATTGACCTATGAACAACGTCTTGTGCATGCCAACTCTGGAGGTGATTTGGCAGTCTCTAGTGTCAACATTGCTCCCCGTAGCAACTTGCCCATTGGCCGTACTCCACGTCAGTTCACTCCTTTCTCACATTCTGGCTGTGAACGTGGAAGAAGGGGCCTTGGCCGTGGCTCTTTCCATCAGCATTCCTCCACTAGGTCCACATGTGAAGTTTGCCTTAAACTAGGTTATACACCTGCCAAATGCTACCACCGTTTTGATCACTCCTACAAAGTTGACCTAGCCACCCCTTCAACTTACTTCACTGCTCTCACTGGGTTTCTTCTGACTTGATGTTAAGTGCAAAAATATTCATATTTTAGCCCTTAACTTATATTTGTTAATTCCTTAGTTTTGTTAGTTTATGTCATTTTAGTTATTTTATGTGTTTTCTATGTTTTTGTAGGCATTTGGAAGAAAATGAAGCATTCATGAAGTATCGGGCTTAAAGAGCAAATTTGGGAAAAGTTGGAGGCTCTGGTAGTGTGATCGATCGCAGGTCCCCTACAAGTGGAATGGCCAGACGAGCGCAAGGCGTGCGCTCGTGCGCATAAGCAGCAGCCTCAATCGCACCTGAGATCGAGCGCCCAACACCAGTGATCGATCACAGTCTTGCGATCTAGCGCACACGGGATGCGATCGAGCGCACTCGTGCGTAAGGAGCAAGTGAGCCGCAGCCCTATTCCGGAAAGCGTTTTCTTTTAGGGTTTTTAGGCCTTGTGTGAACTATGGCTCAATCCCTACGATTTTTAGGGTTTCTAGAGTGTTTCTAAGGCCTATAAATAGACCCTTAAACCTTTAGAATAAACACACAATTTTCAAGGAGAAGAATTGGAGCTCTTCAAGTTCAAGTTTCAGGTTTATTCTTTTCATTTCTATTTTATTTTATGAAGATGTTTAACATCAAACTCATGTGTAACTAAATTACTTAGTACGGCTAGATTAAAGCCCTAATTATGTTTATTTAATATTTCAATATTGACGCCTTTGTGATAATCATATTGTGTTGCTTAACTTGATTAATTCATGTTTTCTTGAATTTCTCATATGTGTTTGTCTGATCAACATATGCATGTGGTATGGATTAGTTAATTAAATCAATATCAATGATCGAGTCCAGGGTTTAATAAGAGTAACAAAAGAAATCCACATCGGGTTCTTGGGTTAATCAACATGGGAAACCGGGAGTAGACACCCATGCCCTAGGCCTTATGTATTCGTCGATTTCCATAGATTTATGCTTTCTTAACGGACAACTTAGTAGACACCCATGCTAAATCCTTTAAGAAAGAACAGAATTAGAGTAGACACCCATGCCTATTTCGTTGCTTAGGGAAATCAATAGCTTAAGGAGTAGACACCAATGCCCTTAGGTTGACAAACATTAGATATTCATAACATGATCAAAACATTGGCATATTGATATATTAGCTAAATATAATTAGTGGTGGATATCAAAGCTCTACCTTTTTATCATTATCAATTTAAATCCAATATCTTGTTTTAATTCACTTTGGGAATTAATTTTAGACAAGATTCAGCAGTCCTCATAGGAATGACCCCGTATTTGCAAATTATACTACTATGTTGACTTCGTGCACTTGCGGGTAAAACATCCAGTTATTTGCCTATTAATTTAGGTGGGTAATTGTGGAACAACAAGTTTTTGGCGCCGTTGCCGGGGACTGCGGCGAATTTTGTTTAAAAATTATTTTCCTTTAGTTGTGTTATTTTAATTTTCAATTTTGCTTTTGTCAAAAATATTTTCTATTGATTCTTAAGTTTTTCAGTTTTCTGTTTCAGGTTGCGGACTAGCATTCTGTGATTGCGATCGAATGTCAGCCAAGTGCGATCGAGCGCAGTGTGATCGAACGCACCAACCTGCGATCGAGAGCAGTTCCAGGGAGCATCCGGACCAGCAGCACTGAAGCTGCCTGATTGAAAAAGCAATTCAATTGATGGAAGGTTGTTGATCTCAAGACTCAACCGTCATTCCACTCGATCCTGAAATTGAGCGGACAATTCGAAAACGACCTAGAGACAAAGAAGAAGAGGAAGAAATTAAGATGGAAAATTTGCAAGAGAATCCAATTGGGCCAAGACCATTAGAGGCAAATCTATGACCGGTACGGAGACCGATGAAGCAGGCATTTGTTCCAGTAAACCTCCAGCAACCCCCATGTATAGCATATCAACCGGAGGTGGAAGGCAGCTATTATATTTCTCCTCAAATCCTTAATGCATTAACTCACTTCAGAGGCACAGCTACTGAGGATCCCAACTTGCATCTTAAATAATTATTTGATTTATGCAAGTTGTAGCATGTCCAAGGCCTAACTCCAGAGAGACTCAGATTCTATCCATACTTGGGAAGAATTAGCCACCAAGTTTCTAAAGAAGTTTTTCCCAGCTCAAAAGACAAGACAACTTAAAAGGGAACTTCAAATGTTCCAACAACGAGATGGAGATCTGTTCTTCGAGGCATGGGATCACTTCAATTCATTGCTTCTAAAGTGCCCACATCACAACATCCCTCAAGATGATTAGGTAAAAATTTTCTATGAAGGTTTAGATGATACTAACAAAGGGATGGTTGATTCAACTTGTGGAGGAACACTTATGGAGAAAAGTTGTGAGGAAGCAATGGAGCTGTTTGGAACATTAAGTGAGCATTCCCAACAATTCTGCTCTAGAGGAAGGAGAGAAGTCAAAAGCAAGGGCATGTATGAAGTAAACCTAAATGGGGGATCTCCCAATCAGATGGCCGCTATGGAAAAGAAGTTGGACGTGATTGTCAAGGCCATGACTGCTCAGAAAATCTCACCTCTGCAACAGGACACACCAATCCAGGTATGTGCTATTTGTTCCCATCTAGATCACACTACGGAGACATGTCCCTTATGTTCATTTGCAGAGCAAGAAGAGGTGAATTATATGGGACAAAACAATTACCCCCACAAGAACAATCCATACTCCAACACTTACAATCCAGGATGGCGCAACCATCCAAATTTCTCTTGGAGTAATAATCAAGGACAGCAGAAGGGGCCCCAACAAGGAGGCCAACCAACTCAAGAGTCAAAGTTGAACCAACTGGAGAATATGATACACAACCTGGTGACCTCACAACAGCAATTCATGGCTGATCAAAAACAATTCAATACAAAGACTGATCAAGCCATTCAAAGACTGGAAGTGCAAATGGGTCAGATGGCAAAGGAGCTAAGTGAGAGGAAGCAAGGAGAATTTCCAGCTCAAACAATACCTGACCCAGGGAGTCACCAGCATCTGAAAGCAGCAACAGGTCTCAGAGGTCCTGTTCCTGCACCACCAAGGGCACTTGAGCCACAATCTGTAGAGCTCAAGTGCAGCTCTTCACACTAGAGACATTATAGTCACAAGTAGAAGCATTTGAGAAATCCAGAAGCTCACACGCATCTACTCAAAACAATGGTACTAAGGCCACTGAAGGCGGTACATTTTTTTTTCTCTTGTTTTTCATCATATCCATTTCTTTACTTTACACGTGTCTTACTTTTTCATTGTTGAACATTATGCATTCAAAAAAAAAAAAATTACTTTCTGTTACTACGATCGATCCCAACAAGTATGCGATCAAGTGCAATAACCGAATGATGGCCTTAACACTCTGTTAGTGCGATCAAACGCACCTTGGGTGCGATCAAGCGCACATCACCCACACACGCACACCCTTGCCCGAATGCGATCGAGTGCACCATGTGTGCGATTGAGCACACTCGGACAGCAGGGCACATGACCTATTTTAGGTCACTTTCCCCCTATTCCTCCTCACACCCACACGGCACCATACAAGTTCCCCAAAACACCCAACTCCGGCCACCTCCTCTATTAACACACCTACACCATTTTCCCCCACTTCATCCACCTCCACACCACCGCACCAGCACTTGAACAGCCCTATTCTACCCCACAGCCATCACCCTCATCACATCTCACGCATTACTTCCCATCAACAACCCAACTCCGATCCCCCCACCTTCACTTTTCTTTTCAATTTTTAGTAGAGTGTGGGTGTCTATCCACCCACATTGTCGCTCTATGTTGGATTTTTGTGTTTTGCAGGGGGTTTTGAGCGGTGTTTACCTTGTGTTGCAAAGTTGGCCATCTGCAGTGCCCACCAACTGTTCGATAAAAGTTCCCAATCATGCTCAACATGCCAAGAACCCGTGCTTTATCATCTCGGGGGTCTGAGGGCCAAGCTATTTTTCCCCCGCCCACTTTTGAAGAGCTGGAGCTGCTGTTTGAGACCACCTTCGCCATTCGTGAAGACTTCCAAAATCTTGCGGCGAGTCAATGGGAGGTCACCGAGTTCAAGTGAAGGGGGCTCAAGAAGCTGTTCAAACCGGTCACCTCCACCGCCTACCGGAGGTTGGTAGTCGAATTCTATGCCAACCTTTCCCATGACTACAACAATTTGGCTGCTCTCTCTTCAAAGGTGTAAGGCTAAGCTATTGACGTGACTAGGGCCGACATTGCAGCAGCCTTTCAATGCAATGATGAGCACCCTCCAGAAGCTGCACATCTTGACGAGCAACCGCCCCGATTCTATGCTTCGAAAATCATTGAGGACATGTGCCAAGGGCAATATGCAGATGCCCACCATAATGCCGGCAACCGATCCAAGCTACCCCAAAGGCTTTGGTTTGTGGACTCCATACTGCATCGCAATGCCTGCCCCTAGGGACACAAAACTCGGAGGCGTGATCAATTTCTCCAGACCCTTTACACCCTCCATTAGGATGCCTGGTACTCCATTCTCGACATTATTTGGAACCAAATTCATAAATTATGGAATGGAGTGCACATTGGAGGAGCAGGGTCCACTCATTCATGGGGGTTGCCTTTCCCATACCTCATCACGTATATTCTTCAAAAAAAGGGCATCAATGGCACCGTAGCAGACGAGCCAGTTACTACGACTCCTATATTTGGCATTCTCCAATGGAATAAGAGCTGCTCCCATATGCCCCGTGTACTCCCAGTACCAGCAGCTGGTGAAGAAGAGAGTGAGGTCGAGCCAGTGGCCGAAGATGAACCGACAACTGAGCCGGCAATAGCAGAGGAGGAGGAGGCCCCAATGATTTTTCAAACCACATAGTACCGTTCTCTTAGTGAAGTGATGGCAGGCCTTCGAAGAGAATTGGCTGATCAAAGAAGGGAAGCTCGGGAAGATAAAGCATTAATGGATCAATGACTAGCTGCCTTGGAAGAATTGATGCAGACCATAGTTAGCCGTTTACCACCACCTTCTGGAGCATCTACTTCTGGACAATACTGAGTGGGGACCACTGTTTGGCTGAAAACGTAAAACTTAGCGCTCATGGGAGGCACCCCATAGTTTATCCTTTTATTTTGTTTAGTGTGTTTTAAGTTCAATTTTTATTTATTTATCTTTAGCTTTGTTTCTTTTTACTTGTTTGTGTGTTTTCTTATTTTGCAGGGACAAGTGTACTTCGCTTTAAGTTTGGGGGTGTGCTATGAGCCATGCTTTCCAAGACGATGTCGACCATCTCCCGAGTACACTCCTTCCTTTACTCAGACACATTGGGGACAATGTGTCATTTAAGTTTCTGGGTATGGACACACATGATTGTTCACACACTTTGTCCCAATTTCCTATTATTTATTTTGTGTGTTTGTTTGTTAAAAAAAAATTATGCATGTTCATGTTTGCCCTAAAATTTTAAGTTGATCTAAAAGAATTGTGGCTTGAATTCATCAGTGAGCTTAAAATTTTGAACACATGATCTGATGAGTGAATCTGTCAGTTGAGTTATTTGTTGAGGACAGTTGAAAAATCACATGTTTGATCTGATCACACAAGCACATTAGCACAAAATCTGTGAGGTATGACATGAGGTATGATATGTGTGTTTCCGCATCTTGGATGAAATTGGATGACTTATTAGATGACACTGTGGCATATCTATTGTAAAAAGAAAGAAAGAAAATATATATATATATATATATATATATATATATATATATATATATATATATATATATATATGTGTGTGTGTGTGTGTGTGTGTGTGTGTGTGTGTGTGTGTGTGTGTGTATGTGTGTGTGTGTGTGAAATAAATGATTATTGATGGCTTTTCACTGAGTAACTGGACCTCTTGTCTCAAAGCATTGAGTATTCACGTCAAAAGGTGAAAAATGTTGATTTGATCAATGTCATGGTTAGTTTGATTTTATAGCCTTTTTAACTCGAGTTAGTAGGTCCTTAGGGGTGTCTCTACACCTAATGCCCTAAAACCATCTGGTTTGAGAATCATTGACTTAACACTCGCTACAAGGGTCAATTAGAAAGCTTAAGGAAACCAAACATTGCACAACCTGACCAAAAAAAAAAAAAGATGAAAAAGAAATATGCCATTGTTGTTCATTCTAATAGGGATTTCAAAGAATTTTAAGATATGGAGACATTATACATTGGAAAGATTTGGAAGCCTCATAATTTTGTGCTAGTTCACTTTACACTGTTTTCAAATTTGTGATGTGTTAGCATGTCCTTTGTAAGTAATTGCACTTTGAGATTCCAATTCCCTGTGAAGATGGAGTTCATTTTTTTTAAGCTTGCTAATGAATGAAAATCATGATCTTGAAGCGATGCTTTAATTTTTGAAATAACATGAACTGTGCATGATGTTTGTGGGTAACATTTCTGAAAAACCCTCACGAGACTTCACTCGTCCTCTAGGGAATTCCTAGAGGTTTAAAAGGCTTGTTGCATATGCTAAATGCAACCGTACATCCCACGAAAGATGGATTTATCTTTTTGTTCTCTGTCTTTCACTTTTGTTGTTAGCTTTGTGTTGCTAAGGGACTAGCAATATGTAAGTTTGGGGGTGTGTTAAGTGTTAAAATATTCATATTTTCAGCCCTTAACTTGCATGTTTTAATCCTTTGGTGTTAGTTAATTAGGTCATTTTAATTCCTTTTTGTGTTTTCCATACTTTTGTAGGCTTTTGGAAGAAAATAAAGTAAATCTGAAAGATTTGGGCTCAAAGAGAGATGATAGGAAAAATGGGAGCCCCTGACACTGTGATCGATCACAGGTTCCCTGCGATCGAGCGCAGTACCAGAGAAGACACAGCACGAAGCAGGCAACCAACGATCGAACGCACAACAAAAGAGGCTCGATCGCAGACCTGTGATCGAGCGCACACGGGTTGCGATCGATTGCACCTGTGAACAGGAGACATATCAAGTGGCGGCCAGAGTGTCATTCTTTCCATATTAGGGTTTTCCAACTCCCAATTGTAATAGGTTTTGAAACCTTACGAAATTCCTAGATTTACTAGTTTGTCAAGAACTTCTAAAGCCTATAAATAGATCCTTAAGCCTCTAGAATAGGTATGCTTTGTACGGAGAAGAATTGGAGCTCTTCAAGTTCAAGTTTCGGGTTTATTCTTTTCATTTCTTTTCTTTTATTTTATGAAGATGTTTAACATCAACTCTATGTGTAACTAATTTAATTAGTAGGGCTAGATTGAAGCCCTAGTTATGTTTTGTTAATAATCAATATTGGCGCCTTTGTGATGATCTTATTATGATGGCCAACTTGATTACTACCTAGTTTCATGAATTCCTCATATGTGTGTGCCTGATCAACATGTGCATGTGGTATGGACTAGTTAGTTAAATCAATTTGGATGACCGAGTCCTGGGTTTAACATAAGTAACAAAAGATATCCACACAGGATTCTTGGGTTAATCAACATGGGGAACCGGGAGTAGACACCCTTGCCCTAGGCCTCATGTGTTTGTCGATTTCCACAGTTTTATGCTTTCTTAAAGAACAATTTAGTAGACACTCATGCTAAATCCTTTAAGAAAGAAAAGAATTAGAGTAGACACCCATGCCTAATTCGTTGGTTAGGGAAATCAATAGCTTAAGGAGTAGACACCAATGCCCTAAGGTTGACAAACATTAGAAATTCATAACATGATCAAAACATTAGCATATTGATATATTAGCTAAATATAATTAGTGGTGGATATCAAAGCCCTACCTTTTCATCATTATCAATTTAAATCCAATTTCTTGTTTTATTTCACTTTGGGAATTAATTTTAGACAAGATTCAGCAGTCCTCATGGGAATAACCCCGTATTTGCACACTATACTACTATGTTGCTAGGGATTGCGGCATATTTTGTTTAGAATTATTTTCCTTTAGTTTGGTTATTTCAATTTTTAATTTTCATTCTGTTTTTATCAAAAATCAAAAATATTTTTCTGTTTCTTTTTACTTCTTTGTTTCTGTTTTGTTTCAGCTCTGCGGTGCCTGTATTCAGTTACAGCGATCCAACGGAGACCGAGTACGATCGAGCGCACTAACCTATAGTCGAGCGTAGTTCCAGGGAGTATCCGAACAGTGGCACTGAAGCTGTTGTGACTACAGAGGCAAATCTTCTAATGTAAGGTCGTCGATCTCAAGCCTTAACCATCTTTCCACTTGATCCAGAAATTGAGCAGACCATTAGGCGAAGGCCTAGAGACAACTCCTACACGGAAGAAGAAGAAGAAGTTGAGGAAACAGTGGAAGATCTGCTAGAAAACCTGCCACTAGTGCGAAGGCCCATGAAACAGTCTTTCATCCTGAAAAACCTCAACCAGCATCATGCATTGCCTATCAGCCGGAGGTGGAAGGCAATTACTATATATCCTCGCAAATACTCAATGTTTTGACTCACTTCAGAGGCACAACTACTGAGGATCCAAACTTGCATCTCAGTGAGTTCTTTGATCTTTGCAAGCTTCAGCACATTCAAGGCCTAACTCTGGAGCGACTCAGGTTAGTCCTATTCCCTTTTTCCTTGAAAGACAATGTTAAGTTGTGGTATAATTCCTTGCCTGTAGAATCCACTCATACTTGGGAAGAGTTGTCCCGTAATTTCCTGAAGAAGTTTTTCCCAGCTCAAAGGACAAGGTAGCTTAGAAGGGAGTTGCAATCGTTCCAACAAAGAGATGGAGATCTTTTCTTTGAAGCATGGGACCACTTCAATGCGCTACTTCTTAAGTGTCCACATCACAACATACCTCAAGATGATCAGGTACAAATTTTTTATGAAGGATTAAATGATATTAACAAGGGTATTGTAGATACAACTTGTGGAGGTATGCTGATGGAAAAGAGCAGTGAGGAAGCCATAGAAATCTTTGAGACATTGAGTGAACACTCCCAACAACTCTCATCCAGAGGGAGGCGAGGTGTAAAGAGCAAGGGCTTGCATGAAGTAAATAGCAGAGTGTAAAATCAGATGGCTACCATGTAGAATACATTAAATATGATTGTAATCTCCATGACTACTCAGAACATCTCTCCCATTTAGCCAGCTGTCCAACTCCAGGTATATGCCATATGTTCTCATTTTGATCACACTACTAAGACTTGCCCTTTGTATTCATCTGTAGATCAGGAGCAAGCAAACTATATGAGACAGAATAATTATCCTCCCAAGAGCAATCCTTACTCCAACACCAGCAATCCTTACTCCAACACCTACAATCCAAGGTGGCGAAATCACCCCTATTTCTTATGGAGCAAGAATCAGAATGCTCTGAACCCTCAAGGGCAACAAAGGAATCCCCAACAAGCAAGCCAACCAATTCAAGAGTCAAAGCTGAATGACCTAGAGAGTATGGTACGCACCCTGGCGACTTCGCAATAGCAATTTATGACTGATCAAAACAAATCAATACAAGGGCCGATCAAGCGTTTCAAAAAACCGATCAAGCCATTCAAAGACAGGAAGTACAGATGGGGCAAATGACTAAGAAGCTTCATGAAAGAAAGCAGGGAGAATTTCCAGCCCAAACAATACCTAATCCAAGAGGTGACCAGCAAGTGAAAGCTGTAACAACTCTAAAAAATGGTAAGATAGTAGGAGCAGAAGAGCCAACACAAGCATCTCCAAATGAAGCCTTAACATCCAAGGTAAGTAAAATGGAGAAGGTGAATGCATCACCCTCCCTCAAAGGTTAGTAAAACCAAAGAAAGAAAAACAGCTTCTATACATTTTTGAGACTTTGAGAAAAGTAGAGATTAACATTTCTTTATTAGATGCAATTAAACAAATTCTCTCATATGCTAAATTTTTAAAGGATTGTTGCACTCATAAAAGGAAGTTTCAGGAGCATGAGACAGTGGCTTTAACGGAGGAGGTAAGTGCGGTATTATTAAGAAAACTACCACCAAAGCTAAAAGTTCTAGGTAGTTTTACCATTCCTTGCAGGATAAGAGACCATCTTTTTGAAAAGGCACTACTGGATCTAGGAGCAAGGATTAACTTGCTGCCCTACACTGTGTATGAGAAGCTAGGTTTGGGGGAGCTTTAACCAACATCTATCATTTTGCAACTGGCAGATAGAAGCCTCAAAAGACCAAGAGGTATACTTGAGGATGTCTTGGTAAAGGTAGGTGAATTCATTTTACCTGTTGATTTTATTGTTTTGGATATGGAAGAATCCCCTATGCCATTGCCTTTGCCTATCATCTTAGGAAGACCCTTTATGAGAACTGCTGATACAAAAATATGTGTGAAGAAGGGTATTGTGAGTATGAAGGTGAATGGTGAGAAGATAGAGTTCAAAATATTCGATGCATTAAATTTACCTCAGAATGATTTAGAATGCTTTAATGCTTGTATGGTCCAAAGCATTGTTGAGAAAGTTTTTCAGGCCCATCACATTAACCTGTTGGAGGCCACCCTCACCCATAGTTTCACAAGGCTGGACATTGAGCAAAAATCTGAAGATGTTACTGATGACATCATTGAAGTTGTGCACCTTCTTGAGACCTCTCCAAAATATCCAAGTAAGTACACCATTCCTTTTGAGACTCTTGTGCCGACTAATACTACTCTTGTCTCTTCTATTGTCCAGGCACCAAGATTGGAATTGAAACAATTGCCAGAGCATCTGACATATGCCTACTTGGGAGAAAACAAGACACTACCGGTCATAATTGTTGCAAATCTCAGTTTTGGGGAAGAAGATAAGCTGTTGAGAGTTCTTAGTGACCATAGAACTGCTTTAGGCTGGACCATTGCTGACATCAAGGGAATAAGTCCAGCCAAGTGCATGCAGCAAATCTTCCTTGAAGATGAAGCAAAGGTATTGAAATTGTTAAAATGCTAGTCAACCCACACATGAAGGAGGTAGTCAAGGTAGAGGTATTGAAATTGTTGGATGTTGGCATTATCTACCCCATCTCCGATAGTCAATGGGTAAGTCCAGTTCAAGTAGTTCCAAAGAAGAGTGGGATCATAGTGGTGAAGAATGAAGATGATGAGCTGATACCTACAAGAATAACCACTGGTTGGAGGGTATGCATTGACTACAGAAAGCTGAACAAGGTGACAAGAAAAGACCATTTCCCCATACCCTTCATTGATAAAATGCTAGAGAGATTAGCTGGCCATAGATACTACTGCTTCTTGGATGGGTACAGTGGCTACAACCAAATTGCAACAGTACCAGAGGACCAAGAGAAGACCACCCTCACATGTCCCTTTGGCACATTCGCGTACAGAAGGCAGCCATTTGGATTATGCAATTTTCCAAGATGCATGATGAGCATTTTCTCATATATGGTGGAGAAATTCATTGAGGTAGTTATGAATGATTTTAGTGTTTTTGGTTCTAATTTTGATGAATGCCTCAATCATCTGAAGAGTGTCCTCAAGAGATGTGAAGAATGCAACTTAGTGCTCAATTGGAAAAAATTTCACTTCATGGTTCAACAAGGCATTGTGTTGGGTCATTCTATTTCCAGAAAGGGCATTGAGGTGGATAAGGCCAAGATTGACATCATCTCCAAACTTCCTCCTCCTATGACAGTAAAAGATGTGAGAAGTTTTCTTGGACATGCCGGGTTCTATAGAAGGTTCATCAAGGATTTCTCCAAGATCTCTAGACCCCTCTGTGCATTGCTAGCCAAGGATGCCAAGTTTGAATGGACTAAAGAATGCATGACTGCTTTCAACACACTAGAAAAGCTACTCACATCTGCACCAATAATGATGGCACCTAATTGGAATCTACCATTTGAGCTCATGTGTGATGTCAGTGACTTTGCCCTGGGAGCTGTCTTAGGTCAAAGAATCAATAAGGTACCTCATGCTATTTATTATGCTTAGCTAAATTATTCTACTACTCAGAAAGAATTATTAGTTGTCATATTTGCTTTGGAGAAGTTTAGATCATTCCTAATTGATTCTAAGGTTATTGTATTCACTGATCATGCTGCCTTGAGATATTGGTTTGCTAAGAAAGATGCAAAGCCGAGACTGATCAGATGGGTATTATTATTGCAAGAGTTTGACCTTGAGATTAGAGACAAGAAGGGCAGTGAAAATGTGGTGGCAGATCACCTATCTAGGCTACTTCATGAAGAAGAAGGAGATGAGCTTCCATTGAATGAAAATTTTTCAGATGAGCAGTTGTTTGCTGTTGAGGTCCAACTTCCAAGGTATACAGATATTGTTAATTATATAACTGCCATGGTTTTTCCTCGAGGTATGTCTAGTCAAGAAAGGAAGATGTTGATGTCCACATCTAGACATTACCATTGGGATGACCCTTATCTGTTCAAATTCTGCCCTGATCAAATCATTAGAAGGTGTGTCTCAAAGGAGGAGCACTTGAGCATATTACAGCATTGCCATCAATTTGCTTGTGGAGGACATTTTGGGGCCAAGAGAACAGCTCTTAAGGTATTACAATCTAGTTTCTATTGGCCTAATGTGTTTAAGGATGCCTTTTGTTTTGCAGCTCTTGTGATAGATGCTAGAGGACAGGTAACATCTCATCCAGAAATCAGATGTCATTGAAAAATATTCAAATGGTAGAGCTCTTTGATGTATGGGGTATTGACTTCATGGGTCCATCTCCTAACTCATATGGTTATTTATATATTCTTGTGGGTGTGGATTATGTGTCTAAATGGGTCGAGGCTGTCCCCTCAAAGACTAATGATCACAAAGTGGTTGTAAGGTTTTTGCAGGATAACATCTTTGCTAGGTTTAGGACGCCAAGGGCAATAATTAGTAATAGAGGTAGCCACTTCAACAATTATGCCATTTCTTATTTGATAAAGAAGTATGGGATCACACATAAGGTTGGCACTCCATACCACCATCAAACCAGTGGTCAAGTGGAGATAAGCAACAGAGAGATGAAAAGCTTCCTAGAAGGATAGTGAATCCTAGCAGGAAGGATTGGGCTCTGCGCTTGAATGATGCACTATGGGCTTATAGGATTGCATACAAGACGCCTATCGGTATGTCCCCATATCGGTTGGTCATTGGGAAAGCATGTCATCTACCTGTGGAGTTGGAGCACAAAGCATATTAGGCCATTAAGAAGTTTAACTTTGACATGGAACAAGTTGGTGACAAGAGGAAACTGCAACTGAATGAATTAGAGGAATTGAGGCGTGATGCTTATGAAAACGCCAAGCTCTACATGGAAAGAACCAAGGCATACCATGACAAGCAACTGGTCAGTAAGGAGTTTTATGTGGGACAGAAGGTGTTGCTCTATAATGCAAGATTGAGACTTTTCCATGGTAAGCTTAAGTCAAGATGGTTTGGTCCCTGTATTGTCACCCAAGTGTTCCCTCATGGAGCTTTGGAGGTGCATAGCCCACAAAAAAACCAGTTATTCAAGGTGAATGGACACAGAGTGAAGCCATACATTGAAATAAACTTTGAACCAAGAATTGAAGATTTGACACCACAAGATTTGGCACTCCAATCTATTCAGTATGTAGAAGAATAATACTGAAGCAGAACCATAGTCTGGCTCTGGGAGGCACCCCATAGTTTATCCTGGACAAGTTTGCTTCAGTTCAAGTTTGGGGGTGTGCTATGAGCCATGCTATTCTAGACAATTTCGTCCATATCCTTGATAAATTCTTTCCATGTTATAGACACATTGGGGACAATGTGTAATTTAAGTTTGGGGGTATGGGAGACACTTTACACACACTTTGTCCCAATTTTATTTTATTTTTATTTTTGTTATTTGTGAAAAGAAATATATATATATATAGTCTCAAAAACAAAGTCATGACTTTTTTACTTATTCATTTGGAGTCTCTCTAAGTTTGACAAGGTTTGCACTTTTGTCAACTCTTTTCCCGTTAAATCCATGGAATTCGGATTGAATCCTCGTCTTGTGTGAATTTATAAATTACAAATTAATAAGGGGCCAATGTACGTTTTTTATGTTTGAATATTAATCATTCCTTTCAATATTAACACTCATTAAATTTTAATATTAATTAAACAAAGTCTTAAATTAAATCTCTATAATTATCACCACGTACTACACGTACTGAGAAGGTCAAATGATTGAAAGGGATGATTAAAATTGACATAATGTTCTATAAATTCCTTACTAATAAGCCAACTTTTTCAGCTAAACAAAAAAAAAAAAACAAGAAGCCACATTTGAAAAACTATTATATTTTGAAACAAAAACTTAGCCAGCATGAGAAACATCATTTTGCATGCATGTGCACATACAACGTACAATAAGTAATAGATATACAAAAAAATAAAACAAACACCTAAATTAAATGCTCACAAATAGAACATCCAGTGCATTAATGAAATAGCATGCGGATTCATGACAAAATAAAACATAAATATAAAACATATATCTAAAACAAAACAATATATATATATATATATACCTGCTGGAGAGATGATATTGTCGGAGAAGTTGAGGTGGGAGAACTGCTGGAGACGGCAACGGCAACGTACTGGAGCTGGCCCACCGAAGATGAGAGTGAGCTTGAGAGAGAGTGTGGTACGTAGCTTCCGTTCCAAGTTGAGAGATAGAGCTGAGAGAGAGAGATCGGGAGATGAGGGAGCTAAGGAAGAGAGAGGGAGAGACGGATCGGAGCTAAGGGAGGGGAAGAAAAGAAAGAAAAATGGGGGAGGGAGGGGTTCTGGCCGGCCTGGGCATGAGAGAAGAAAAAGTGGGGAGGGAGAGAGGGAAAAAAGAAAGAAAAGAATTAAGAAGCATGGCGCGATGGGACGGCCAGCAGGCACTGGCCTTCCTAAGGCACGGATCCTGACGTGCCTCATAAGGCACGTCAAGATCCATGCAAATATTTATAATTAATTGGCTTCCATTAAATATCTTTTTGGTTAATTTATTAATGTTAAGTCTCAAACTCATTAATTTGCTAGCAGAATATAATCAATTTATTTATTTCTGACTTTGCAGAAGTACTTTAAATCTGTGGAGAAGATTAAAATGAACTCAATCTATATATAGGAGTCTCCAAATGAGGCCTTGATATATATTAATCTTAACCCAAATGTTATGGTTTGATTAATTACTTGATGATGGATTCCATCACATGTGAAACTCCAACACTTGTTGAATGTATATAAGAACATAAAATTAAAACACAAGGTAAACAAAATGCATCGTTCAATACTTCAATGGAAGTTGAAGACATCATTCGGCTAGAAGAGTGTTTGAACGACATTAAAACACAAGTCAAACAGAATACATTAATATTCGAATTGACGATAGAAGCATAGTTCAAATGAGAGACAAACGGAGAGGTTTAAAAAATTTTAGTCATTGAACGCAAGCCAATTAAATAGAAAGCCATGCATTTCAAATGTGTTGTGGAACCTGATGGCGATTAGCTGGTGATATATTGAAGTGTTTTAATTAAAAAAAAAAAAAGAGTTTTATTTTTTCTTCCTTGTCTTTTTTCTATTGCTTCCACTTCATCATAACAAAAGCAATCGATGTTAAAACCAATTAATCAGCACATTCAGGTTTGTTTGAGTTTATTTGGTCAAGAACCCAATATAAGCTGCCATTAATGGTAAAGATAGGTGCTAGTGATTACTGATAAACCTAGCTATATGGGTGGGTTTCAAAGTCCAGTAATTATACAAGTATCAAAGAGAAGCACCCAAGGGCTGAATGGTGAAAGCTGGTTTGGTTTTGCTATATATATATGCTATCCCAATTAAAACATGCATGCTTTCTTGTTATGCATGGCTAACAGTCAGAAATTGTCATGTATTTTTGAATGTTGAAATGGGATTATAAAGGGGAAGTAAAGTGTTTGTTTTGTAGAAATATAATTGAATATTGGGATCATATTACATATTATTTATAAATATAATATAAATAAACCATATATATATATATATATAAACATTATATTAATTGACGTGTCAAATTGACACGTCAATATTTACTGACGTGTCTAACTTTACCACGTCAATAAATATTAAAATATTAAGTTATTTAAATAAAATGTTTTAAAATTAAATTGAATTCAAATTTACTGACGTGTCAAATATTGACACGTCAGTAAATCCTAACGTGTTAGATTCAACACGTCAATAAATATTGACGTGCCACTTTTGGCACGTCAAAAAAAAATTTGTTGATGTGCCACTTTTGGCACTTCAACATTTACTGACGGGACAAAAATTGGATACTGTTTGCCACGTCAAAAGATGTTCGGTTTTTTGTAGTGGATATAGATTTTATTGGCATTTCGATTGACTCAGGAAGTAAATTTTTTTTTAAAAAAAAAAAATTAGGAATTTTTTAGTTTTGGTGGGTTGACTTAGGGACTTATAATATATTTACCCTAATATTTATTTATTTTTTTAAAAAGGAGGAGAAGCCACCTAGAGGGTGGCTCGCCGCCGCCGCCACCCATCCCATGGGTGGCTGGGGTTGGCTGGGGGTGGCCATGCGCCACCCCCAGATCTGTTGGGGGTGGCCACACGGCCATCCCTTGGCCATTGGGGTGGCCTCGTGGCCACCCCCAGCCACCCATGGGATGGGCAGTGGCGGCAGTGAGCCGCCCCAGGGTGGCTTCTCCTCCTTTTTTTAAGAAAAAAATAAAAAAAATAACTATTTTATTATTTGATATAATCATGTGTGTTAAGTTTGTTTTTGAGTTTTTGATCGTAGATATTTTTAAACCTTTAGTTGGTTTGGATGGTTAGGATCTCAAAAAATGAGATTCTCCAATTACTCACAATTGGAGGGGACCCGGATCTGGAATCCAACTATCCAAGCATTCAAGGCTGTACTTTGCATTGATAAGACTAAAAAATTGACAAATTAGAAGTTAAGAGTTTAACTTTGGTCAGGAGCAGGTGTAAACCCCCCATTTTATTGCCTCCAATCCCTAGCTGACACATCAGCAAAAACTCAAAAAATGCACACAAGTAAAATGCACCACAACACATAAGATTTGAGCTCATTTTTGAGCTCAAATCAAGAGAGGTTCAGAGAAGCTCAGCTGGGTGGCCAGACCCAGCCACCCAACCAAAAGGGATGTTTTGCAGAAATGCCTGACTGTAGGGGGCTCTCATAACTTAAAGTCCAAACATATAACATAAATATATTTTTTAAGGCTTCGACTAATTAACCCACATTAATTGTCCAGAACTATTTTGTTAACCGATCAGTACTGAACTTATATCAAGAAATATGTTTGTTGGAACTTAATTATTTGGCCTTAAACTTGGAAATTGATCAATATTTAGAGGAAACTTATTCCAAATATTGGAAAAATTCGGCAATTTTTTTTTTCATCAATACCAAGCTAAAACATTCACATCTGATTTTGTCCACTCTAAAGCATGTAACATAAACAAATTTTGAAACTTTGTTAGGCCTCATTCTTTTGACAGATTGTACCAATGCTCATGGTGTTGATAATGGCTCAAATTGTCAACAAGTGTGAAGATAATTGCTGGAAAATATCAATATTCAAGTTGGTGGGCTCAAGTCATATTTATCTATAAGAGGATAAGGTTAGTTTTAAAAGGAGTCCAAGAACAACTGGAATTGGATTTTTTGAGAAAACGTGTATGGATAAACATGTGGGCTGCAATGCTTATCTTCATCATGAAAAAGACTTTATATTCATGATGGTTTCGTTTTCCCAGCAGCAATTAAATTAAAATTGTTCTCCTATTTTTCGTGATTAAGCCTCTATAAAAGGATATGTAGTCCTTGGTTGAGATTATCCGGAAAATTCAAATTGGTGAGAGCACTTTGTGGCATTTACAAAGTGTAGAGAGTTTTTCTTTACTGGGTATTTGATAAGTGCTAAAATATTCATATTTTCAGCCCTTAACTTGCATGTTTTAATACCTTGGTTTTGGTTAATTAGACCATTTTACTTCCTTTTTGTGTTTTTCATGCTTTTACAGGCTTTTGGAAGAAAATGAAGTAAAACTGGGAGAATTGGGTTCAAAAAGGAGAAGATGGAAATTTGGAACTCCCTAGTATTGCGATGAATCGTAGGGTACCTGCGATCGAGCGCAATACCAGAGAAGATACTGAACGAGCCAGGCCAGGAGCGATCGAGCGCAGGCCAAAAGAAGGATCGATGGCAGACCTGCGATAGAGCATACACGGGCTGCGATCGAGTGCACCCGTGCGCAGGAGGCATCCCAAGTGGCGGCTATAATGTCCCTATTTCCATATTAGGGTTTTTCAAACTCCAAATTGTAATAGGACTGAAACCCTACGAAATTCCTAGGGTTTACTACTTTTTCAAGGACTTCTAAAGCCTATAAATAGACTCTTAAGCCTTTAGAATAGGTAGGCTTGGAGAAGGGAGAAGAATAGGAGCTCTCAAGTCAAGTCTCGGGTTTATTCTTTCCTTTATTTTCTTTTCTTTTATGAAGATGTTTAACATCAACTCTATGTGTAGCTAATTTACTTAGTAGGGCTAGATTGAAGCCCTAGTTATGTTAAATTAATATTTCAATATTGGTACCTTGTGATGATCATGTTGTGCTATTTAACTTGATTAATACCTGCTTGCATGAATTCCTCATATGTGTATGCCTGATCAACATGTGCATGTGGTATGGACTTGTTAGTTAGATCAATTTGGATGACCGAGTCCTGGGTTTAACTTAAGTAACAAAAGAATCCACACCGCGATTCTTGGGTTAATCAACATGGGGAACCGGGAGTATACACCCATGCCCTAGGCCCTGTGTGTTTGTCGATTTCCATAGAACATATGCTTTTCTAAAGAACAACTTAGTATATACCATGCTAAATCCTTTAGGAAAGAAAAGAGTTAGAGTATACACCCATGCCTAACTCATTGCTTAGGAAAATCAATAGCTTAAGGAGTATACACCCATGCCCTTAGGTTAGCAAACATTAAATATGCATAACTTGATCAAAGCATTGGCATATTGATATACTAGTTTAATATAATTAGTGGTGGATATCAAAGCCCTACCCTTTGTTATCATCACATCAACAATCAATTTTTATTTTGCTTTTGCTTAAGGAATCTATTTTTAAACATAAATTCAGCAATCCTCGTGGGAATGGTCCTGTACTTGCACCTTCTACTACCATGTTGACCTTGTGCACTTGCAGGTAAAACATACAATTATTTACCTATTAATTTAGGTAGATTTTTGTACAACAGTATTTGAGAGGGACAATTGAGTGGGATGTACAAGGGGTTAAGGGCTTGGGTTTTGGGATATTAAACTTGAACGGTTCAGGCTTGTACTATTGTACTCAATATTTCTCAATAGTAAAGAAGGAGATCGGATCATGCCCCGTGGACGTAGGCATATTGCCGAACCACGTAAACTCTTTGTGTATATGTGTGATTGGTGTGTGTTCTCATGTGTTTTCTTTCCAAACTTGTCTTTCGCATAAAGGGCTGGTGGGAAATTGGTTGCCAATTAATTATCAATTTTCCCAACAATTGGTATTAGAGCTTGGTTGTGGATTTCTACTCGTTAAGAAGAAATGCAGTCCTTGAAGTTTGGGATTGAAAGGTTCGACGGGATAATGAACTTTGGCTTGTAGCAAATACAAGTCAAGGACATCCTAATCCAATCTGGGCTACACAAAACGTTGAAAGGTATACCCGCCTCTAGTTCCATTGATGGTGCCAGAAAATCAGGTACTAGCAACGTGGATTGGGAAGATTTGGATCTGAGGGCTGCGAGTTCCATTCGGTTGTGTCTGGCTAAGAACGTTTTTGCTAATGTGCAAGGGACGTCAACGTCAAATGAGCTTTGGGAGAAGCTCGAGGAGATGTATTAGACGAAGGGAATCTCTAATCGGGTGTACCTGAAGGAGCAGTTTCATACACTGCGAATGGCTGAGGGTGCGACTATTTCAGATCATTTGAGTGTTCTCAATGGAATCGTCTCTGAACTCGAAGCTCTGGGAGTTAAAATGGACGATGAAGAGAAGGCCTTGAGGCTTATCTTGTCGCTTCCGTCTTCCTATGAACATATGAAGCCAATTGTGATTCATGGGAAGGAGAAGATTTTCTTCTCATAAGTTACCAGCAAACTTTTGTTAGAGGAAAGAAGGCTTAGTGGTGGACAGAATTCTACACTTGAGAACTCGGCGTTGGTAGTTGCAAACTGGAAGAAAAAGAACCCTATGAAGGGAAATCTTGTATGCTGAGGTTGCGGGAAATCTGGACACCTTAAAAGAAATTGCCCAAAAAGAGGAGCAGGTTCGGCAGAGTGCTCCAAAAACGCTAATATTGTTTCTCTCGTTACAGAGAGAGATGATGATGTTCTTTGATAAAGGCATGTACATCCTCTGGCATGACCGCTAAAAATGTCAGGATAATGGATGTGTTCTATTAGTGGGCCCACATTTGCATACAAGACATTGGTATGGTTTTTTTTTATGTCGGGTATGTGGTGGAAAAGGGTGTCAATGGCTGATGAACTTCCAAGGGAACCAAACATGGAAGTTGCACCATATTTTTCAGCAGGATTTTTTCGACATGTGCCAAAAAATGAAAATTCTTGGAATGGTTTAATTCTAAGTGCATGTGCTCTTTGTGGTGGAGTATGATAATTCTTGTAGACTTATTACTGTTGGTGTAGACAGTGTTTTGTACGACATCCCAGGGCGTGGGGATGGGCATCGGTCAAGATACGTACCTGAGGTCTTAGGTGGAGATTACCAAATTTTTGCCAAGGTGGAGATTGTTGATAATGGCTCAAATTGTCAACAAGTGTGAAGATAATTGCTGGAAAATATCAATTTTCAAGTTTGTGGGCTCAAGTCATATTTATCTATAAGATGATAAGGTTAGTTTTAAAAGGAGTCCAAGAACAACTGGAATTGGATTTTTTGAGAAAACGTGTATGGATAAACATGTGGGCTGCAATGCTTATCTTCATCATGGAAAAGACTTTGTATTCATGATGGTTTCGTTTTCCCAGCAGCAATTAAATTAAAATTGTTCTCCTATTTTTCGTGATTAAGCCTCTATAAAAGGATATGTAGTCCTTGGTTGAGATTATTTGGAAAATTCAAATTGGTGAGAGCACTTTGTGGCATTTACAAAGTGTAGAGAGTTTTTCTTTATTGGGTATTTGAGAGGGATAGTTGAGTGAGGTGTACAACGGGTTAAGGGCTTGGGTTTTGGGATATTAAACTTGAGCGGTTCAGGCTTGTACTATTGTACTCAATATTTCTCAATAGTAAAGAAGGAGATCGGATCACGCCCCGTGGACATAGGCATATTGCCGAACCACGTAAACTCTTTGTGTACGTGTGTGATTGTTGTGTGTTCTCGTGTGTTTTCTTTCCAAACTTGTATTTCGCATAAAGGGCTGGTGGGAAATTGGTTGTCAATTAATTATCAATTTTCCCAACACATGGTCCCACTTAGATTGCTTTCTTTTAATGTCTTGTTTGGTGATTCAAATAATTAGCTTTTGTTCAATTGATTTCCATGATTCTAACTGGAATTTTCTTGGCTTATGCCGTTATTGAATGTTGAATTCCTTAGGCCAATAATATGCCTTTCCTCGCTTTTTGCAACTATCCTTGTGTTTTGCTTTTTAATTGTAACGTGACATAAAATTAAAATTAGTTTTGACTTTTGAGTGTTTGTTTCGTATGTTGACGTGTTTATTGATGCCTTTTCAATTTTACTAAGAAAACAAAAAAAAAAAAATTCTCTTAAAAAGCATTGCCCAACGATCCCTAAGAATAAAGAACTTTCTCCACTTGGTACAGCTAGCTAATTAGTGAAATAGTTTAACCAAAACGAAATAGTTTTGATCGCAATTCAAGCTTTAAACCAAAACCGAAACATTGAAAAAGTGAAAGAGAGCATATATATTCAGTTTAGGTTGCACAAATTCTAGCTAGTCGAAGGCTCTCATATATATTCAAACGCCACATCACTTTTGGTGATAAACGGAGGATAAAAGTCTCACTTACAACTAAGCTTTTACGGGTAAGTGATGATTTAACATAATATCATAGTCAAAGGTCGAGAATTCGAATCTTGTTTATGTCATTCACTTTTCATTTCAATTAAATATTTAACATATTATTAAGGATTAGTTAAAATTAATAACTCATAAAGTTGACACACAATTGATTCTTACACGCGTATAAATCAAGCAAATTACTCGTGTTAGTTCTTGTGTTGGCTTAATTCAGTTCCAAAATGCAGATGCTACTGTTTACTGGCTCAAACACTAATATAGAATGCTCAGAATCCAATCTCCACCGTTCATAATGTAAATTCATGTGTTATGAACGTCCCTGCAAAATTTCAGCTCAATCGGACCACAAACGCCCATCAATCAGAGCTGTTGATCAAGACTGGACAGGCCGGGTCCGGACCGCAATTCCCCGGGTCCGGACCTCATTTCCAGAAACTAAAATCTTGCTCCGCAAAGCCGTGTCCGGACCGCCCATTAACATGTCCGGACACCCCGTAAGTTTTAGGCCCAAAAACGTGATTTTAAGTGGGTTAGGTCTAGGGTTTTGTCGGGAGTATATATACATCATTATAGAAGAGAGAAGTATGAATTTTCGCCCCCAGAGAGTTCGTCGGAGGCTATACTAAGAGAGATCATATGTGGTGAGCGTTAATTGAATCTCTTAGAGTTTTTGTTTATTCCTTTGATAAATCTACAGTTGAGAAGTCTATCGGAAGGGTCCGGTAAAGGAGAATCACGTTGAAGAAGATTGTGAGCAAGGAGACGAGTTGTAGGCTTGTCGATCTTACAGAGCCAAGGTCTTGCAAAGGGCTGTAAGTGTTCATAGTGTCTGTAATCTCTGGATAATCTTTTGATAGTGATTTCCTGGGTTTGGCTGCCCCGGAGAGGTTTTACTTTTAGATCGGTTTCTAAAAGGTTTCCTCTTCGTAACCAAAATATCTGTGTCTGCTTCTTTATTGCTTTATATATTTTGAGTGATTAAATTGTTTATTGCTTCATAGTATTAATTCCGCATAAATTGTGATAAACAAGTTTTTGGAGTCGGCATAGCGTTTTTCAACTCGCATATCCATTACTACTCCATCGACTAATTCCACCCTCATTGCCATGCACCACTCCAAGAAAAACTCATACATATGCTATGCGTGCACTACAAGCCTGGATCACGTACTGTCACCCTCTTTTCATTGGAACATGATCAATTTTAGTTTACTTGAACTAATTAGTTATATTGAATGAGTATTTTTGTCTTTTCAAAAATACTAATTAGTTATTTTTGTATTTTTATCCAGCTTCGAAAACTCTGAGAGAGAGAGAGAGAGAGAGAGAGAGACGCATTCTTTTCGGCCTGAATTTGATTTACTCTATTTATAAGGAGGACATGTCGTCCTTTTTAGAGACGAAAAGTTGATGGTATTAATTGGACATGTCATCATAATCTCGATCGTATCCTTTACTCTTTATTGTCTTGTTTGGTGATTCAAATAATTAGCTTTTGTACGTACAATTGATTTGCATGATTCTAAACGGAGCTTTTCTTGGCTTGTGCCTTTATTGAAGGTTGAATTCCTTGATCCAAAATATGCCTTTCCTCTAGCTCCTTTTGTATTGACGCTTAAGACAATTAATGGAAAACTTTCTCCACTTTGTTCTGGTAGGTGAAGTTGTTTTGGTCGCAATTGAAGCTTTAAACCAAAACCAAAACCAAAAGAAAATAACTTATGTAAGAAGGTTGCACAAAACCTTCCTTTTGTTCTGCCTACTAATGAGGAGTTGCTACTTCAATGTGGAGCATAATGACAAAATAAAACCAAACCACTTGATTATATCACGTTTAATAAATTTTCTTAAAAAAATAAAAAATGCTTTGTAATAAGAGATATACCACCCTTGTGTCTGGCCGCCACCCCCAGCCCATGGGGGTGGCCGCCCAGCCATCCCTATGGCCAAGGGATGGCTGGGCAGCCACCCCCATGGCTAGGGGGTGGCCAGCCGGCCACCCCCATGGCCTATGGGGTGGCTGGTGAGCCACGCCTAGGCCATGGCCGGGAGTGGCTAGGTGGCCACCCCATGGCCTAGGGGTGGCCCGTGCGGCGACCACGAGGCCTGGGGTTGGCTGCGCAGCCACCTTTACTAGATCTATGGTGGTTCGCTGACCACCCCATAGGCCATGGGGGTGGCTGCGCGGCCACCCCCAGGCTTAGGAGTGGCTAGCCAGTCACTCCTTCAATTTTTTTTTTTTAAATTAATTTTTTATTTCACATAGAATGTAATCTGGTGTTGTTGTGTTTTTGTTTTAAGTATATGTTTAATGAAAATGGCTGATATGTAACCTTCTTATTGGTGGCACAAATGCGACTTTTGTGCAACAGGTGCACCAAATCCCTCTCAAACCAAAAGATTGGAAAAGTGAAAGTCATTCTAAATTTTTTATTTTTTATTTTTTTGGGTAACTTGTCCACACAAGGGAAAGGGGGAGGGGGATTCAGACTAATGACCTCCACTTCATGAGATGTAATCCATAGCCGATTGAGCTAACCTTTGGGGACTAAATATCTAGTAAATACATATTCACTTAATAGTTTTGTAAGGTTGCACAAATTGTAAGTAGCCGATCGAAGGTTCTCAATTTTTTTTAAAAACATAGTATATATATATATAACACTCATTAATAGGAGAAAGGAGACCAAGATATATCTGGGCGCTTTGAAGTAAGAAAAAAGACAGGGTTAAGTATTATAATTATTAATTTGTTACATACCTCCGGCCTTTTCTTTATTGGGGAAAAAAACTGAAGCTAGGAGAAGTAATATGCAGATCACGATCAGGAATCTGATGGGGAAAATAATCAAGAAAATAATCAAAGCATGTTTGCGTAACATGATATATAATAGAATAAAACTGAATCTCATTCAATAATATGTCTATATAGAATAAAATCGATCAAGAAAATTGTTGAATGAATAATAAAACTAAATTAATACATGATTTATTCGAGCACATAAACATGAAACATCCCGCTGCACTCTCTCCACATCAAAAACAAAAAACACATCGTTTTCAGGAGTCCGGCACGACCAGAGTCGCACTATGTTGCTGGGCTGCAGCCCATTCTGAAGAACCACTTGGTACCAGCCGTTCCTGATCAACAAGTACGGTGAGGTCACGCCGCCACCCAACATGTCGCGCACCGCCCACTTCCTCAAAGTCAAGTTATTCTCCGAGAACTCGGAATTCATTAGCGTTATCGGAATCATACCTCCATTGTTCAGTGTTGTCTTCTCTTCCTCGGTCAAGAACTGTTGTTGGATTTCTCTTTGTGGGATCAGAAAGCGGCCGTTTCCCGGTGTTACATCAAGCAAGCACAACTGCTTTTGAACCAAGAACACCGGCTCCGAGTACCCCCTTTGTAGAAGGACGTGGTTGATCGCTGCAGGGAGGGAAGGCGGCATTCTTCTTCTTTTCAACCTGATGGTTTTCGTACTAGTGTAATATTTTTTATGGACATAGCTAGAAGCAAATTTAGACACTCTATTTAAAGGCAACGAATTGGAGTACGTGCTGCTTTGGGTTTCCTAATCCCATTGTGATTGGGAGAAGGCTAAAAGAAAAAAATAAATAAATTAAATAAATAAAAATACACGAATAATTATAAGTATTTTAAATCAATAAATTAATTATAGGGTTAAATTCACTTTACCTCTTGAAGTTTCAGTGGTTTTTCAATTCGAATTCCAATGTTTAAAAATTGGCAATATACCCCCCTAATGTTTCAAAAATTTTGAATTCAGACCCTCCATCACTAATTTCCGTCTTATCCCACATGCGTCTCACTTGGAATTTTGATGCCCTCTATTCCAATTTTGCCCTCATTAAAACCTATGAAATTGAGGGTAATTACGTAATTTTCTAGGTTTTAATGAGGGAAAATTTTAAATAGAGAACATCAAAATCCCACGTGAGATGCACGTGGGATGATTTCCGTTCAATTAGACAGAAATTAGCAACAGATGGTCTAAATTGAAAATTTTTAAAATATTAGAGAGATACATTGCCAATTTTTAAACATTGAGATTCGAATTGAAAAATCATTAAAACTTAGGGGGTAAAGTGAATTTTTTCCTTAATTATAATTAAACAGATAAATAAAATGTACGTGGTCCAATTAAAAAAGACGGTTTTAGTATTTTAGAATTGTAGTGGTACTACTTGTAAATCCTAATCCAAGATTCCAAGGAGTAGAAGGTATATATACCGACCGACTTAATATTTTTATTTTCTTTTTCTTTATGTTCCCAGATAATGGTAAGATATATTTCAGTTAAATCAATGAAAATACATGTACGCAAGTCGGGATCGATCTCCATATCCTGAAATTATAATTGGGGCAGAAGAAGGTGAGAGGATAGGGCCTCATCTATTATATTTTTTTTTTTGTAACGCACAATATGACATCTTTCTAAATAAGGATTTTTTTTTACAATTTTATAAAATTTTCAAATTATATAATTTTATGCCTTTTTTTTTTTTTTAAAAAAAAAATGTTAATATATTAAAAATGTGATTTGTTATTGAGATAGTCAAAAATAATTTTCTTCCCAAAGACTTCTTCTTCACTTTGAAGAGGTACTTTTTCATAAAATCAAAATATAGTTTTTGGCTCAATTTTTCTATACTATATAGATCAAGAACCTGATAGAAATATACTCAATTCTTATTGATAATATGTTACATTTTTAATGTGTGATATTTTTTAAGCCGTTCAATGTAAGAAATAGCTTGAGTTTCATAATTTAAGAATAATCTTTCACTTTTTCAATGTTTCGGTTTTGTTTTAAAGCTTGATTTACGACTAAAGCTATTGCTTTTTAGTTAAAACTATTTCACCCAGCAGGACCTAGCTAGTGGAGAAACTTGTCCAAGTGATCACTGCCAATGCAAATATATAAGGAGAACATGCATATATTGGACTAAGGAGTTTAACATTAAATAATGACACTAGCCAAGAAAATTCCAGGCTAGAATCATACAGATTAATTGAAAAAGAAAAAAAAAAAAAAAAAAAAAGGCTAACTATTGGAATTACCGGACTCATCAAAAAAAAAAAAAAAAAAAAAAAACTATTGCAATTTAAATGGGAATATGAGCATTGATAGGGGTGACCAGCGGGTAGGGGTGGAACTAGAACTTTTAGTTTGGAGGGACAAAACTTTTTTTAAAAAAAATCTTGGGCAGTAAAATTTAATTTTTAAAGGTTTATTTGAAAAAAAAAAAAAAAAAAAAAAAAAAAAATTGAGGACCACCCTTTGGCTTGGGGGGCTGGGAATGGTTCCGCCCCTGCCAGCAGATTATTCATTCACTCGCAGAAGTAATGGGCAAATTTTTCTCTATTACCTTGGACATATAGTTGAAATTTGAAAAAAAAAAAACATTGTCATTTTACTTGCGTACAAATAGGAGGAGGTAGATATGCTGAAGCCATAATTTACTTGCCCGCTTGCAAATACCAGCACAAGAGAAATGTTAGTTTTTTTATACATGCATTACTTTATGTTTTTATTTACTAAAATAATAAATTATATAAGATGGTGACACGTCATTTAGAAATCAACATTTTGAATTTTTTTTAAAAAACCCTAACATTTCTCCCGACACAATCTGCCAAAGAAGGAAGGCATGTGTGTTTACTTGCTAAGTGTAAGTGCAAAATACACAACCTAGTTATAGAAAGATTTCAGGATATTCAATTCATTGAATTCTAGACAACTCCGATTAAGTCAAAGTTGTGATATTCACTTACTAAAAATTGGTGGATCGTGCACCCCGATTGTCCAAAATAAGTAGATTATACGGGCTTAGACTGTCTTAATTTAAGTAAAATTTGAATACGTGAATCATACACTTATTCAATGATTGATTCATCAATTAACTAAAAATAATTGAAAAATAATGAATTATATTTCTCTTTTAATAATCCGAATCAAAACTATTATTTTCTTGCTACAATAAAGTTCACGATTAATTAAGATTTTTAAATTTGAGTGCTTAAAAAAATTTGACGGCCAAAGTCGTTACATGAAGGTCACGACCTGTTCCATCCACAGCACATATCTAAAATAGACATGACCCACATGGTAAGACGTAACAGGCACATGTTGTCCTAAACAAATGTGTCTTTCAATATTGGAATGGTAGTTAAGAGTTTAGGTTATGTTTGGCAAGAGGCCGGACTGGAAAGACGACGGATGACCCAAAATTCTAAAAAAATTTTTACAGTTTTTATCTCAAAATCAACTCCAACATTCTTACTTTTTAAATAAAATCAATTATTTTTTATTACTATTCAAATAAAAAAATCACTACAAAACAAAAATTTTCACTTTTTTATACAAAACATTTTTACTTTTTTTCTCACATCAATCAAATTCGTGACAGTTCCTAAGTCCATATTCCATTGCCAAACATATAATGATAGGAGATTTTTACTTTCGTTTCTTTTCTTCTGTTTTTCGTTTGTTTATAATATGGGCATATGTTAACAAGGCCTGTTGGAAAATTATCAATGATTTTTAAATCTAAAGGCATTCTCGTTTTTCATGAATATTGAGATGGTGATTGAGAGATTATATTATATGTTTAAATCTTACTAATTGTGTGAGTTAATTATATATATATAAAATAATAAAAAAAAAGGCCAAATTATTTTTTAAAAATAATAAATATTAATATAACAAAATATAAAATTAAATATATAACTCTACATAAATAATTATTACAACACAAGAACCCAGCACAATCAGGATCCATAAGTACCCAGAAAAAAGAAGACATCGACTGTGATGTAAGAGCCAAGAAACAGAGGAGTCTTCAGACCAAACTCCCGCCTCAAAATGCATATGATATTATTTTTTTAGAGGAAAATCCAAGAGAACCCATTTCCTGATAAGGTATCTTTCTCTTTCCTGACCTATAAATTTACTTGTTTTTTATTCTCATCGAGTTTTGTTCCTGTTGATGTTGTCTTTATGCTTCAATGTTTGTATGTGTATCTTGGATGCAGAATTGCTTCTGTTCTGTTGATTTGTTAATATTCTGGTTTGTTATGAGGCGGTTGTCTATCTACTGTGGAACTTGTGAATTGTTGAGTAAGCTTTCTATTGGGGTTGATTTGTTTAGCTTATGGCTAACATTGCTAAGTTTTATCGTGTTGCATATGTTAAATGCAATCGTACATCCCACGAAAGATGGATTTATCTTTTTGTTTTCTGTTTTCCATTTAGTTTTTAGTTTCGTATTGGTAAGGGACTAGCAATATGTAAGTTTAGGGGCGTGTTAAGTACCAAAATATTCATATTTTAGACCTTAACTTATATTTGTTAATTCCTTAGTTTTGTTAGTTTATGTCATTTTAGTTCTTTTATATGTTTTCTATGTTTTTGTAGGCATTTGGAACAAAAGTGTAAGTTTTAAGTGTTGGCTAAATGTTCGGTGAGCAAAATGGATTCAAAGTGCCAAATCACTATGGGCGTCCGAACGAGATTCATAGCCGTCCGAACGAGATTTAAAAGTTGCACAATTAATTTTATCCCGAGAGCCTCGTCTGCAATGGCGTCCGGACGACCACTTACGAGAACAATATTTCCCGTGTTTTAAGAGTCCCGTCCGGACGAGCCAATTTACCGTCCGGACGGCCCGTAATCTGCTAGGTTTAATTTAAATGTAATTGAGTCCTAATTAGACTATGAGAGTCTGCTAGGTTTAATTTAAATGAAATTGAGTCCTAATTAGACTAGGGGTCTTTGTATTATATATATAGATCTCTACAGATCTATATTACTATGAATTTTTGCATCTAGAATTCGCCGTCGTGTGCTAAGAGAATCTGTGATATATAGAGTCTGTTCTCTCTCTTAGAGTGATCATTTGTTTTTACTTGTTGATTGTTGAAGTGAAGTCAACCGGAGTTCCGGTAAAGGGAGATCACGTAGAAGGATTATTCCAGCTGTCTCTGGAAAGGGCTACTGCGGTAGAAGGCAAGTGGGTCGCTTGTCTTATACAAGATCGTGTCAATTGCAAAGGTTTTGTAAGTGTGAATGTCTTGTAATCCTTTATTCTTTTACTGAGTTAGTTGATTTCTTGGGTTTGGCTGCCCTGGAGAGGTTTTACTTTTAGAGAGTTCTCTAATTGGTTTCCTCTTCATAACCAAAATATCTGTGTTCTTTATTGTTCATTGCATATATGTTTTTAGTTAATTATTATTTGTTAGGTCAGATCTATTTCTGCATAATATTGTGTGAAACACCTATACATTTAGAATAGGTGTCGTTTGGAGTCGTATATAGAATTTTCAAAAAGGAAGCAATTCTGGAAGTATCGGACTTAAAGAGCAAATTTGGAAAAAGCTGAAGGCTCTTGTAGTGCGATCAATCGCAGGGAACCTGTGACCGAGCGCACTACAAGCAGAATGGCTAGACGAGCGCAAGGCGTGCGCTCGTGCGCACAAGCAGTAGCCTTGATCACACCTGCGATCGAGCGCCCTACACCAGAGATCGATCTTAGTCTTGTGATCGAGCGCACACGGGATGCGATCGAGCGCACTCGTGCTTGAGGAGCAAGCCAGCAGCAGCCCTATTCTGGAAAGCATTTTCTTTTAGGGTTTTTAAGCCTTGTGCAAACTATGGCTCAAACCATACAATTTTTAGGGTTTCTAGAGTGTTCCTAAGACTTATAAGTAGACCCTTAAACCTTTAGAATAAACACACAATTTCCAAGGAGAAGAATTGGAGCTCTTCAAGTTTAAGTTTGAGGTTTATTCTTTTCCTTTCTATTTTATTTTGTGAAGATGTTTAACATCAAACTCATGTGTAACCAAATTACTTAGTATGGTTAGATTAAATCCCTAATTATGTTTTTTTTTAATATTTCAAAATTGGCGTCTTTGTGATAATTATATTGTGTTGCTTAACTTGATTAATTCATGTTTTCTTGAATTCCTCATATGTGTTTATCTGATCAACATATGCATGTGGTATGGATTAGTTAATTAAATCAATTTGGATGATCGAGTCCTAGGTTTAATAAGAGTAACAAAAGAAATCCACACTGGGTTCTTGCACTACAAAAAAAAGGATTTTTTGTTGACATAAGTTTTCTGATGTGTCAGGTGGTCTGACACGTCAACAAATCCTCCTGACGGGGTAATTTTGACGTGTTTCAGGCGTTAAGATTGTGGGTGTCAGAAACGGAAAATTTCTGACGTGTTAGATTTAACACGTCAGAATTTCCTGACGTGTTAGAGTTAACACGTCAGAATTTCCTGATGTGTCAAAATTGGCACGTCAGAAAAATTTTCTGACGTGTCAAATTTTGACACGTCAGTAAATTTTTTAATTTAAAAAAATCCAATTTTTTTTTTTTAAAAAAAAAGAAAAATTATTCGTTTAATAATTTTAAATTACTGACGTGTTAATTTTGACACGTCAGTAATTTAAAAATTATTAAAAAAAAAAAATTAATTTTTTTCGGATTTTTTTTTTCAATTAAAAATTTATTAATTTAAATTATTTTTCAATTAAAATAATATATATATTTTTTTTAATTCTGGTCAAAAAATAAAATAAAATCAGCATCGTCGATCTTCATTTTCACCCATGCTCTCTCCCTCCCTAATCTGATCTTCTTTCCTCCATTTTCACTTTCTCTCTCTCTCTCTCTCTTCTTTCCTCCATTTTCAAAAACCCAAACACAAAAAATCTTCAAAAAATCAAAAACTCAAATAAAAAAATAAACCTTATGCTTCTTCGATCTTCTTCTCTTCAAATCAAAAATCTCTCAAATCAAATCAAAATAAACAAAATCAGAGCTTCTTCAAATCAAAAATCTCTCTTCTTCGATCTTCTTCTTTATTTTTTTTCTTTATTTTTTTTTTATTTTTTTTTTAATTTTCTTCTGCTTCTCTTCTTCGATCTTCTCTTCTCCTTTTGTTTTTCTTCTTCTTGATCTGCTTTTCTTCTAGCTCTGCTGCCATGCAGAGAGATTGAGAGAGAAGAGGGACATTCAGAGAGAAGAGAGAGGTTCAGAGAGAAGAGGGAGATTGAGAGATAAGGGAAAGAAAATCAGAAATTAAATAAGAAAAGTAGATGCGGGGAAAGAATAAATAATAAAAGAGGGAAAGTAGAGGGAAAATGAAGTTGAATGTCCCGCTATTTTTTTGACGTGCTAGTTTCAGCACGTTAGAAATTTCTAACATGCTAGTTTTAACACGTTAGAAATTTTTGACGTGCCAAATTAACACGTCATAATATATATATATATAAACCTTATATAAAAATAAAAAATAAAAGAAGGCAGGGGTGATGGGCCCCTTCCCAAGGCACATTCCTAACGTGCCACATGTGGCACGTCAGGAATTTATATATATATATATATATATATATATATATAAATGATATATTAAAATAAACATGATATAAAAAAAATTAAAACAGATTCTAAAGTGCCACAATTGGCAAGTCAAGATTTCTTTTATCTTTTTTTTTTTTTTTTTTTTTTTTTTTTTTTTTTTTTTCTCTGTGCACGCTTCTATTCTTCATTCTTCTAATTTTATTTTCCTCCCCCAAGTTCCAACACACCGTAGTGTGCACACCCTACAAGTTTTTTTTTCTTCGCTCTCTCACGCTTCTATCTTCTTCATTTTTATTTTGTTTTTTTAATTCCTGACGTGCTGAAACAGCACGTCAGAACCTGTAAAAAAAAAAATTGAAATATATATATTAATATAAATAAACCTGATATATATATTACAGATTCCTGACATGCTAAAAATAGCACGTCAGAAACCTGATATATTAAAAAAATAAATAAATTGAATTTAAATTTCCTGACGTGTCAAATATTGACACGTCAGGAAGGCCTGACATGTTGAATGTAACACGTCCATAAATATTGACGTGGCACATTCAACACGTCAAAAAAAAATTTCTTGACGTGCCAGTTTTGGCACGTCAACATTTTCTGACGTGTCAAAAAAAAGATATTGTTTGCTACGTCAAAAAATTGCCTTTTTTTTGTAGTGTTAGGTTAATCAACATGGGGAACCGGGAGTAGACACCCATGCCCTAGGCATCATGTGTTTATCGATTTTCATAGATTTATGTTGTCTTAAAAAATAACTTAGTAGACACCCATACTAAATCCTTTAAGAAAGAAAAGAATTAGAGTAGACACGCATGCCTAATTCGGTGCTTAGGAAAATCAATAGCTTAAAGAGTAGACACCCATACCCTTATGTTAGCAAACGTTAAATATTCATAATATGATTGGATCATTGGCATATTGTTATATTATCTAAGTATGGTTAGTGGTGGATATCAATGCCCTACCTTTTATTATTATCAACTCAAAATCAATCTTTGTTTTGTTTTACTTACGCGATTTATTTTAAGCAAAATTTAGCAATCCTCGTGGGAATGATCTCATACTTGCACCCTATACTACTATATTGATCTTGTGCACTCGCGAGTTAAACGTACAATTATTTGCCTATTAATTTAGGTAGATATTTCCACAACACTTGACATGGTATCCAAATACTGGGTGTACAAATCATCTCACCCATGATTTGTCCAACCTCACTATACGAGCTAATGAATATCATGGTCCTAATCAAATTCGAGTCGGTAATGGCCAAGGTTTGAATATTCTTCACATTGGCTGTGCTTCTTTACCCACTCCAAATCGTGTCTTTAATTTGCCTCATCTTCTTCATGTTCCACACATTCAAAAAAAATCTTATATCTGTTCATCAATTTACTCGTGACAATCACGTTTTTATTGAATTGCATCCCTCTTTTTTTTCTTTTTTTTTTTTTTTTTTTTGTGTAAAGGATCTACACACGGGGACCTTGCTTCTCAAAGGGCTGAGTAAGGGAGGCCTTAACCCCTGGCCCTCCTCTTCCTCGTTGAGTAGTTCTCCTTATGCCTATGTTGGAAAACGAGTCTCTCTAACTCAATGGAATCATCGCCTTGGTCATCCAGCTTCTCCTGTTGTTCAGCGCATTTTGTCTATGACTGGCCTCCCTATTGCTTCCGCTAAGAAGCCTTTCGTATGCTCTACGTGTCAGCAAGGAAAGTTGCACAAGTTGCATTTCGGTTTAACTTCCTCTATCTCCAAGAATCCTCTGGATCTCTTGTTTCTTGATGTATAGGGCCCTGCCCCTGCTTTATCATTCAATAATAAAAGATACTTCTTTTGCGTGGTTGATGATTTTAGCAAATATATTTGGATCTTTCCTATGACATACAAATCTGATGTCACCGCCATTTTTGTTAATTTTAAACATCTTGTTAAAAAAAATTTCTCGTGTTCCATTAAGGCTCTCCAAACTAGTGGTGGAGGGGAATTTATTCATCTCCAACGTTTTCTTGTTTCTCATGGAATTTCCTATTGACAAACCTGTCCTCACACTCACCATCAAAATGGTAGTGTTGAGAGACATCATCGTCACCTTGTCGATACTGGGCTTGCTTTACTCACCCACTCCAATGTCCCTTTACACTTTGGGATGGTGCTTTTAAAAAGATTGCTATTTAATTAATCACCTACCCATTATCTCTCGTCCCAAATCTCCATTTGAGCTTCTTTTTCACAAAATTCTTGATTACAAATTTTTAAAAACTTTTGGTTGTGAATGTTGTCCTTATCTCCACCCCTATAATTCTCATAAATTTTCCTACCGTTTTAAGTCATGTCTCTTCTTGGGTTATAGCAAACCCGATCTTGGCTACAAATGTTTGGACTTGTCTTATCACAAGATGTATATAGCTAGGCACATCATTTTTAATGAGCAGGTTTTTCCCTACATGTCTCTTTTGGGTCCACCTCCTCTTTCTTGTCCATTGCTACCACCTCATTTTCCTAGACCCTTACATGTCTCTTTTCCTCTTGGCTCCTCAACGTGTCCCACTCCTATCACACAAGGTCCTTCCACTCCCCTTCCCTCCACCTACTGCTCCTCTACACAACGTGTCCCACTCCTCCCCCATACCACATGTCTCTTCTCCTCCTACAAGTATCTCATCCCCTATTTTGGCTCCCACGCCTTACCATGCCCCATCACCTACTATCCGTACCCATCCAATGATCACCCGAGCTCAGTGCAACATTCATAAACCCAAAATTTTCACTGATGGAACCGTCAAGTTTCCTCTCCGATGGGCCCTCACTGCCTCTTTAGAATCTGTTGATATTGAGCCTACTTGTTTTTCTACAGCTCTTAAACAGGGGGTGTGGCGTGATGCTATGGGAGATGAATTCAATGCTCTCTTAAAAAATAGTACCTGGACTTTAATTCCCCCTTAGCCATCCATGAATATTGTGGGCTACAAATGGGTCTTTCGAATTAAAAGAAGGGCTGGTGGCAGTATTGATCGATATAAAGCACATCATATTGCAATGGGCACCTGACGACGCTTATGCCAAGGTCATAGGGAACGAAGAATACACTAGCCGTGTGTACGAGGAATAAGACGAGGGCCTCTACCAGTCAAAGGCAGTACACATGCAAATAGATCATCGGCCTCAGCAGCGCAAGTCCCCGCACTACTTGAGTGTATAAATCAACAAAACCTACAGATTTCTGTATTAAAAGCTACATATAACGTCTGTAAATTGATGAAAACTTTTTTGGCGAGCCAAGGAACAAGCAATGTAAACATGTGTACTCCACAGGATACCGAGCTGCCTAGTGCCGTGAGAGTAAGATCGTCAGTTGCTAGTCGACCGGGTAATTAACTTAATTACCTTATATTAGTTACGTTTACATTGCATGATTAAAAATTTTACTTCCACATTGTAGTTGACTTAAGAACTATGTTTATGCAATACATTTGCAACGAATTATATGTAGGTGACCATGAATTAACAAATGAAGATGAGCATACAGCTGATGTAGAAGGCGATCATTTCATGTGTTAGTATTCACGTATGCCCCATGGATCATAACAAAGTATGTGTAGATTCTCATATATGTGTCACTTGTAATTTAATATAGGGGAAAAATACATTTTACCCTCTTGAAGTATCTACCTATTTGCACTTTGACCTTCAATGCTTAAAAAATGACACTTGACCCCCCCTCCCAAACTTCCAAATCGTTGCAATTCAACCATTTTGACTTTTTTTTTTTTTTTCCAAAATGCCCCCAATACTTAATGGTTGGGTCATTTAAGATATAACCACATGATTAACTTTTATCATTCAATTATATATTATATAGATACTTATAATCATAGATATAATTATATATTGTATACCAATTAATTATTGTTACGTAACTATTTTTTTGAGAAATACTTAATAATTAATATACATTGACTATTGTTAATTTGTTACTTAATAAGTAATATACTATATAAGTTATTTTTATTAAATTAATATATATGCATATATTTATTAATTAATATGTATATAAATATATATGAATCGTGCTAATAAGCAAGCCGAGCCCATATACGAGTATGTTCACGAACTTTGAACGAGTTAGCCGAGTTTTATACGGGTATGTATTGTTTAATAATCGAGTCTAGTTTCGTGTCCACAAACGACTCATTTAATAACCAAGTTGCGCATGAGCTGAGCTCGGGTTTTGAAGAAGTTTTTTCACCCGTGGTAAAAATGTCTTCTATTAGAGTTGTTTTGAGTTTAGTTGCCAAAATGAATCTAGAGATCGAGCAACTTGATGTGAAGATCTATATGGAGACTTGGAGGAGGAAATTTATATGGAGCAACCAGAGGGATTCGTGTAACACCCTACCTCAATGACACACAATATTGTCCGTTTTTGGCTCCCCCAAACCAGACTTCCCAGGAGGTCACCCATCCTAGTACTACTCTAGCAGAAGCACGTTTAACGCGTTGTTGTCATTAAGGGTGTAGTATACATTTAAGAACATCGTCATCTCCATACCCAGGCAATGTGAGACGTCAAAATCACCCCCTCTTAGGACCCAGCATCCCCGTTGGCGATCCTCATGGGATTAGCCCATTCTTGGCGTCCGTCCCAGCGAGTTCCCGCTAGCGATCTTCATGGGCTTGTGCACGCTCTCCCCATCTCAGGCTAGGCAATGGCTCTGATACCATTTATAACACCCCACCTCAATGACATACAATATTAGCCACTTTTGGCTCCCCCAAACCAGACTTCCAAGGAGGTCACTTATCCCAGGAGGTCACTCATTCTGGTACTACTCCAGAAGAAGCACGCTTAACTGCAGAGCTTTAATGGGATCATAACCATCACGGCTTTAAAACTCGTTGTTGTCATTAAGGGTGTAGTATACATTTAAGCACATCATCATCTCCATACCCAGGCGATGTGGGACGTCACAGTTTGCAATTAAAGGCAAAGAACATCTAGTATGTCGGTTGAAAAAGAACTTGTACAAACTCAAGCAAGCACCGAGACGGTGGTATAAGAAATTCGATTCCTTTATGGTTGAGCACAGGGATGATATAACTACATCAGATCATTGTGTATTTGTGAAGAAATTCTCTAATGGAGAATGAAAAACGCTGTGCCGACTCCAAAAACTTGTTTATCACAATTTATGCGGAATTAATACTATGAAGCAATAAACAATTCAATCACCCAAAATATATAAAGCAATAAAGAGGTAGACACAGATATTTTGGTTACGAAGAGGAAACCTTTTAGAAATCGATCTAAAAGTAAAACCTCTCCAGGGCAGCCAAGCCGAGAAAATCACTATCAAAAGATTACCCAGAAATTACAGACACTAGGAACACTTACAACCCTTTGCAAGACCTTGGCACTGTAAAATCTACAAGCCTAGAACTCGTCTCCTTTCTCACAATCTTCTTCAACGTGATTCTCCTTTACCGAATCCTTCCGATAGACTTCTCAACCGTAGATTTATCAAATGAATAACTAAAACTCTAGGAGATTCAATTTAACGCTCACCACATTGATCTCTCTTAGTACAACCTCCGACGAACTCTTTAGGGGCGAAAATTCGTGCCTCTCTCTTCTATAATGATGTATATATATCAATACATCAAACCCTAGACCTGGGCCCACTAAAAACACGTTTTTGGTCATAATAGGTACGGGGTGTCCAGACAAGTTAGTTGGCTGTCCAGATAGGGCCTTGCGGAGCAAAAATATGCTTGCTGGAAAGCCTGTTCGGACAGCCTAGCACCGTGTCCGAACATGGCCTGTTGTGGGGAGAAAACAGCATTTTGGAAATGTTGTCTAGCCTTGATCAACAGCTCCGATCAATGAGCGTTTGTGGTCCGATTGAGTTAAAATTTTGCAGGGACGTTTATGACACATGAATTTACATTATGAGCGGTGGAGATTTTATTCTGAGCATTATATATTAGTGTTTGAGCCCGTGGACAGTAACTCTGCATTTTGGAACTGAATTAAGCCAACACAAGAACCAACAAACTCCCCCTTTGGCAATTCGGTGACAAAACCATAATGCCGAGCCAATCCAATCATCTCCCATATTTACTCCCCCTTTTTGTCACAGAATGACAAAAGGTCTTCATGTTTCTTAAAACACTTCACAAAATACATTAAGGCATATGTAGAACAGGAATACAGAAATAAAACTCATGATCACAAATAACAGAACATGCATGAAGTAATGCAAGATCATGAAGAAACATCAGCAAAAACTCCCCCTCAATGTGTGACGCAATATCAACAAGGGAAAAATGTTTCAAACAAGAGTATTCATAAAAAAAGTATATCCAATAAATGATCAAAAATTGCAGATTAGGAGAAACTCTTGTAGAATGTGCCAAAAAAAATACTCAAAGCATGCAAGAGTATCAAAAGATGAATAAACAAAATCATTGTAGCAACTCATGTCATGCAATTATGTACCATCACTATTTATGCTGTATGTGTTGTGTGTGATAAGCTACAGTCAAGAGTCAAGCAATGGACAAAACATATATTGACAAAGAAGGCACATTAAAACTTCCAAACCATATAAAAGAAATTCATATCTTGTTAGGTTAGAAGTCAAACCTTACTAGGGCCTAGTCACCCTCATCCAATATTCTCCCCCTTAGTCTTATCACAAGGCTCAAAACTACATCCAGAATTTTAATTATGGATGAGTCAAGCACAAAAAATTGACACAGTGAAAATTTCATTTTTGCAATATTTTGGCGTTTTGCACATTTCACTTTAGATTTTCTCTTTGAGAACATGTCTTTTATAAAAATTAAAGTACAAGACATAAGGGTTTGAACTGAAATTTATAGGTTTTAGGTTCAACTGGCATTTGGTCAATTTTAACCCAAAAAAAAAATCCATCTTATGCATATGGTTTGTCCAACATAACAAATTTGTCATGGATTGACATTCCTTCTTGAAGCTTAAGTGCATAGAGCTATCATAAATGAAATGTACCACAATAACACATACTTGAATGGATCAATGATAGTTCACTAAAAAGATAATCAACTCAAGCATGATAAGTGTATTTCAAAGGTACATAAATTAAGAGGATTTCCAATTAAGCAATTAAAAAGCATTTAAAGTATATACCCATCTTAATATTTCAAACATCTTTGCAACACCAATTCCTTTCTCAAAAATTTATTAACACAAATAAACCACAAAGAAGAGCAGCAAAGAAAAACAACATGTTTGAATTGAGATTACAACAGGCAATACATGAATGTTCTTTAGCTTTAAACTTTCATCACATCTTATAGGTCCTACTGTAAAATAATGATCTGGTTTAATAACTAGTTCTAGGTCTTCACAAGACATTACACATTCATGAACACTTGATTAGCAAGTATACAAAAATCTTGGTGGTCCGCACACAACATCTCATTTATAAGCCTTTCAAAGAGCATAACATATGAATTTCTTGAAAAGGTCCTTTATGAAGATGCCTCACAACAAGAATTTTAAAACAAACATGTATACTTCACACAAAAAGTGTAACAAAAAAAAAAAAATTGTAATGCATAAACTAGAAAGCAAAAACAAAAAAAATGCAAAGCAAAGAAAAACAACATGCTCTAGGACTTTCAAAAATAAGCAAAACAACTAATCCTAGGCATGTTATTGACTCACCTAAATTAAGGTGAGATCACTACCACTCCCCCTCAATGGGTGAATGTTATCATCCTTCCTAACCCATTCGTGTACAATCTTAGGACCAGATTTATGACACATATGGGGTTTCAATTTAAAACAATTTGGTCAAATATGACCAACTTTGCCACAATGATGACAGGTGGGAACAAACCTTTGAGAATGTTGTCTTTTATGAGAAGGGATATATTTAGACTTTGATCTAGGTAAACAAGACTCTATATCACATTTTTCTTTCTTAGGGGCAATCGGGTTTTTCCAAAGTCTTTGGGATTTAAAATGAAAACAGTTTGGTCTGATGTGACCAATAATCCCACAATGGTGGCATGTAGGAACAAACTTAACTAGATTTTGTTTCTTAGAAGAAGTCTTGGATTTAGGTTCCACACAATTACTCAAACATGAAGTTTTGTCCTTTTCCAAATAGACTATATTAGCCTTGACTTCTTTAACATTCAAAGGCTTAACAAACAAGGTCTTTCTTTTAGATTTAGAAGTGTGTGAAGTAGAGCAACCAACATTATTAACAATTATACTATGCTTGTTATCAACACAGAAAAAGCTTTTCTGATTATCACTAGAGGATTTTTGTGAGAGTTCTTTAAAAACTTTCAAATCATTCTCAAGTGATATATTCTTTTCAACAAGCATAGACATCTCAGAATTTAAACAATCAATTAAGGCATGTGATTCAGACAATTTGTTCATCAAGGATTCTTTTTCCTATTCTACAGTTTTAAAATTTTTACAAATCTTTTTGTATTTTTAGGACAGTTGACTATACTCATCAGATATAATCTTGTACACATCGTTAAGATCATCAAAACTAAAAGACTCAGACTAAGATGTATTCATAGTAAAAAGGAGTCAATGATTTCACACAGGAATTTAAGCCAAACAAAGTGAACCTGCTCTGATACCAATTAAAAAACGCTATGCCGACTCCAAATACTTGTTTATCACAATTTATGCGGGATTAATACTATGAAGCAATAAAAAATTCAATCACCCAAAATATATAAAGCAATAAAGAGGCAGACACAGATATTTTGGTTACGAAAAAGAAACCTTTTAGAAACCGATCTAAAAGTAAAACCTCTCCAGGGCAGCCAAACCGAGTAAATCATTATTAAAAGATTATCTAGAGATTACAAACACTAAGAACACTTACAACCCTTTGCAAGACCTTGGCTGTGTGAGATTGACAAGCCTACAACTCGTCTCCTTACTCACACTCTTCTTCAACGTGATTCTCCTTTACTGGACTCTTCTGATATTCTTCTCAACCGTAGATTTATCAAAGGAATAACTAAAACTCTAAGAGATTCAATTTAACGCTCACCACATTGATCTCTCTTAGCACAACCTCCGACGAACTCTCTAGGTGCGAAAATTTGTGCCTCTCTCTTCTATAATGATGTATATATATATCAGTACATCAAACCCTAGACCTAGGCCCACTAAAAACACGTTTTTGGGCATAATAAGTACGAGGTGTCCAGACAGGTTAGTTGGCTGTCCGGACAGGGCCGTGTGGAGCAAAAATATGCTTGCTGAAAAGCCTGTCCGGATAGCCTAGCACCGTTTCCGGACATGGCCTGCAGTGGGGAGAAAGTAGCATTTTGGAAATGCTGTCCAGCCTTGATCAATAGTTCCGATCGATAGGTGTTTATGGTCCGATTGAGCTAAACTTTTGTAGGGACGTTCATGATACATAAATCTACATTATGAATAGTGGAGATTTTATTCTGAACATTATATATTAGTGTTTGAACCCGTGGACAGTAACCTCTGCATTTTGGAACTGAATTAAGCCAACACAAGAACTAACAGAGAATTTATTATTCTCATGATATACATGGATGACATGTTGATTGTTGGTCGTGACACTAATAAAATTGACAAACTGAAGAAATAGGTGAGTAAGTCCTTTGCTATGAAGTACTTGGGACGCACAAAGCAGATTCTTGGTATGAAGATTACTCATGATAGTAAAGATGCAAAATTGTAGCTATTACAAGAGAGTTGTATCGAGAAGGTATTGGATAGATTCAACAAGAGCAAAGCAAAGTAGATTCATGGCATGAAGATCTCTTGTGATAGGAAAAATGCAAAATTGTAGCTATTACAAGAGAGTTATATCGAGAAGGTATTGGATAGATTCAACATGAGCAAGGAAAAACATGTGAGCTCTACACTTGTATGTCATTTGAAGTTGAGTTCAAAGCAAAGTCATATGAGTGAGAAAGAAAATGATGAAATGAATAAAGTGCCTTATGCATCAGCCGTGGATAACTTAATGTACGCTATGACGTGTACAAGGCCTGATATTGCTCATGTTGTTGGAGTTGTCAATTGGTTCATTTCTAATATTGGCAAAGAACATTGGGCAGCTGTGAAATGGATTCTCAGGTATCTTAGAGGTACTTCGAGTATATGTTTGCGCTTCGGCAGTGGTAAGTAGGTGCTTGATGGGTTAACATATGCATATATTGCGAGGGATATTGATTATATAAAATCTAGTTCAGGGTACCTGATTACTTATTCAGGGGGAGCAGTGTCATGGCAATTTAAATTGTAGAAATGTGTTGCTTTGTTTACAACAGAGGCATAGTACATTGCCATCATAGAAGCAGCCAAAGAATTATTATGGATGAAAAATTTCTTACAAGAATTAGGTCTATAACAAAAGAGGTATGTGCTTTAGTGTAACAGTCAGAGTGCTATCCATCTTAGTCGAAATTCAACTTTCCATTCAAGATTGAAACATATTGATGTTAAATATCATTGGATTCGTGATGCATTGGATGAGAAGTGCTTACAGATTGAGAAAATCCATACTATTGAGAATGGGTCAGATATGATGAAAAAATAGTTACCTATGCAAAAGCTTGAAACTTATGGCAACTTGGTGAGCTTGGTGGAGCCCCCCACATAGTCGGGAGGGGGAGATTTGTTGGGTAGTCCCTCCCATGTGGGGACCAACCCATAGAGCCTTTTAGAAGGCACACGCAGCGACACGATGTGTCTTTTAAAAGGGCAACAAAAGAAAGAAAAAATATATAAGAAGAAAAAGAGAGCTGTGGCGCCGCAAGAGAGAGAGAGAGAGAGAGAGAGAGAGAGAGAAAAGAAAAAAGAAAAAGGGTTTTCGACTAACCACATTCGTTAGAGATTGGAGAATCGTTTGTGGTCCAATCTTGATGAAATTTTAGTATATTGTTCCTAACAACGAAAGCTACGTATTTACAGATGTCGATAATTGGAATTCCTCTCTAGTTGCTTGGTTGCTCATATCCACTTGGTGAGATCTTTCTTTGCTCTTGTTGGAATCCACTTTTACAGTGATGAATTTATGTTTAATCCAAGAATGCATGTATTCTAGATGTGGTGATAACCTCTAGATATTTCTCTAGGAAAGACAATGTAAACATATTATCATTGATAGTGGAAGATTTGACTGAACTAGGTCTCGTGGTTTTTCCCTTCGCATTGGAGGGTTTTCCATGTAAAAATCTTGGTGTCTTACTTGTGGGTTGCTTTATTATTTTTTTGCATTGTGAGTTTATTTTTAGGTGCTAGTGTGACTATTTAATTTACACAAAGATGAGTAGATTAATTTTACAATGTATCTAAAATTGGTGTTCACCCCTAACATTAGGTGACCCTTAGGGTTTAGAAAAACTTAAAGATGCCTAATATATATATATAATGAAATGAAAAGACATATAAGAAGGTGAAAACCGTTCCTAAAATTTACCCGCTAATGTGTGTCCTCCAAGCTACTACCACTAGCCGGTCGCTCTCTCCCCCGTTCTTTGTTCAAGTTGTTGCTCAATGTGCTTTTTTACTACCTTTTTTTTTTTTTTTTTCCATGTATTTTTATTTTCCTTTGCACCTTTGTTTGCCTTTTGCAGCTTGTACATTTTGTGGGTTGCTGTCTCCTAGCTCTTTGACGTTTATATCTTATTGTGGAGACTTTTCTAACCAAAATTGTGTTAGTTTCTCTCTTTCTTGCATTCCCTATATCAAACTACGACAGTGCATTGGTTGCTTGAATCTCTTTTTAATGGTTGTTGTTGGTTCCAAGTGGGGGTTCAAATAGGTCCTGATGTGGTATTTTTGTGACAAAAAATATCAATTATAAAATTACCACTCGCAATAGAACGAATCCCGTAGGATAGGGCTATATTGAGGGTGTCGAACCTCAAGGACTGCAGGGGTTTAATTATCAAAATTCGAAAGATTGAAATTAACTTAATTCGAAAGAGACTGATTTGTTTGTGTAATTTCAAAGTGCATGAAAATAAAGAGAGTAAATATATGAGAGAGAGAGAGAGAGAGAGAGTAGGGTATTGATTTCACCACTATCCGCACATCAATGGTTAACCATATTTAATTACAACAATTCATTCTTTGCATGTTATAATTTAAACAAGAAAACACATGAAAATAATTTCATACAATCAATGGAATAGCATAACCGTCTTCGGTTAACACGGATCGTCTACTTAAATTAACTAAACTAGGGCGTAGCACGATCCGTCTTTCCTAGGTATGGTTTATCTAACCCTATTGATGCATGCCAATTAAGAACCATTGTATAACCATCATTCTTATAATCACAGAAAATAAGAACGATTTGAGTTCAATAATAGTAAAATAATTTCTAAGACAAGATAAGAATTTTACTAATATTGAATTGGAATAAAAGAACAATTGCATTTATATGAAGAACAAAAATCAAATGTAACAATCCTCAGGGTTATACAATCAACATGCATAAATTGAAAAGCTAAATATTAAATACAATCAAACCAATGTGCTTGGAAAGGGTTACATCAATACCCCATAATTGGTATAGCCGCTCATGATGTTCTAAGCTCCACAGACAATTTACTGAAATTTTAACTCTAGAAAGCGGTGTGTCTGTTTACAATGTTTAGAGCCCTATTTATAGGGATTAGGAGAACCCTAAAAACCCTAGAAACCCTAAGAAAGCCGAAGGTGAACGCCAAATCCACGCTGGAAAAGGATTGCTGCCACGCACCACAAGCCTGTGTGCGCTCGATCCGAAGTTTTGTGCTCTCGTGCTTAGCTGTTGTGCGCACGAGCGCAGGCATGCGCTCGATCCTTGGCCGCAGACGCTCGATCGCAGGTGCACTCAAGCTCAGGAATAGCTGCGCTCGATCCTAGATCTAGAATGCCCAGCTTTATCCCTTTTTAAGCCCAATTTCCAATGGTTCGTCAAATAAAACCTGAAACACAGAAACAAAACAAAATCAAACAAATAACAATGCTAAGGAATTAAGATATGTAAATTAACGTGCTTGAATGTGCAACATTCGGTGCTTATCACACCCCCAACTTGCATATTGCTAGTCCCTTAGCAATTCAAAACAGAAAATAAAGTGAAAAATAAAAAGATAAATCTATCTTTCGTGGGATGTACGGTTGCATTTTATGCAACAAGCCTTTTAAACCCCTTGGAGCTCCCTAGAGGACGAGTGAAGTCTCGTGAGGGTTTTGCCGGAGTGATACCCACAAACATTTTTCAACCATGTAGTTCTCAAGAATGCAATATCATGACCATCATGGTTCTCATTCATTAGTAGGCTTAATAGAACAAACATTATCTTCACAATTTCAGGAAATTACAAATTAGCTTCAATCATGGCAATTATGAGATATTACAGGATTCAACTAGTCTATGTGAACTCAACACATAGTCATGGGATTTCAAAACTCATCTCAATCATGCATGGATCAATACTCAAAATTCATTAGACTCCCCATTGGATAAAACAACCAAGGCAAAAATTCTCCCTTTTTTTTTTTTTTGTTTGTTTGTTTTTTTTAAAAAAACACTTAGCCCCCTTAAGCTTTCTGATTGACCCATGTATCGAGCGTTAAGCCAATGACTCCCAAACCAGACGGTTTTAGGGCATTAGGTGTAAAGACACCCCTAAGGACTTACTAACTCGGGTAAAAAAGGATACGAAGCTAAGCTAATTTTTTTTTTTTTTATATTATCAATCAAATCAAACTTCTCACTTTTTGACGCGAACACTCACTGCTTAATGAGGCAAGAGGTCCGGTTACTTGGTGAAAAGCTCAAAATGAGCTCAAAATGATATATATATATATATATATATATATATTAAAGAATTGATGCCAAGGTCATTTTCCCGATAAGTTACCCAGCTACATTCCAAATATTAAAACCAGACATCACTGATTCTAGATGCCCCACAGACTACATGCTAGTGTGCTTGTGGAAATCAAATTAAAACAAGTAATATCTCATGCTGCCAATGAAAGTAACACAATTTGAATTCCTTAATCAAGTGATCATGTGTTTGTCATATTAAGCCCATCAATGAATTTCAAATCACAACAGGAAAATTAATTGCATGCTTAGAACTAACATGTATGCCCACACCCCCCAACTTAAAATACACAATGTCCTCAGTGTGTGGAGAAAAACAATAAAGCAATGCAAGGGATAGGAGTACCTGACCTGTCATTGTGGCGCAGAAGAAGATGCTCCTGAAATCAGGTGGCAACCGTGCTAAAATAGTGCGCAACAGTGCTTGCTGGGCTTCAAATCTTTCATCTGCCAGGCGCCTGTCCTCTGCCTTCTGGGTAGCAAGCTCAGATCGGAGCTCCTGCAGTTCTTTGTGGAGGGACTCATATTGTGACATTCTCATAGTAACGGTCTCCGCCGCTCCCTCTCTCTCTCTGCTGGCCTAGCTGCGGGTGGATCATTGTGCATAGGGCCATCAGCCTCCCTAACGACCTCAGTTGCTGTAGGCTCCCGACGTCGTCTCGGCATGTGGGAACAACTCTGGTTTCACTAGATCAGTCCAAACTGAGGGTGAGCAAAAATAGGCCCATCCGCGGGTGTACCCTCAATGCCTCGAGACTGAAGAATATGGGTGAGGAGAAAAGGGAAGGGAAGTGCCCATGAAGACGAACCCTGAGTGCAGCGCACAATCTCCTCGTCCCAAAACTTGTGTATCTGATCTCAAATGAGCTGAGGGATGGAAATCCAAAAGCCTCTCTGAAAAGCATACAGTGCCGCTAAGAAGGGACCGCGCCATTGAGTTTTGTGTCCAAATCGACACACATTCCGCTCCAAAATGAAGTCCACGAACCAAAGTCGGGAAGGCAACAGGACCTTGCTTGTACAGTTGCGGAAATAATCGGTATAACGGTCGTGGCAGATGTCATCCACAATATGCTGTAGTGTAAGATCAGACGGTAGGTCTGAGTATCGAGGGGAGCCATCCCGAGCCAAAATATTCGAAGGGCACTCATGAGAACATTGCAAAGTAGCAGCAATGTCGTCAGTGGTCAGCTCAATGTCAATACCAGCCACAGATGAAGAGAGGATGCCTGGCCGAGTACAGTCGAATGTGTGATGATGATAAAATTCTCGGACCAGGCCTTCGTAAGCAACGGGGCTGACTGACTGGAAAAGTGCTGTGAGGCCGCAGCGTTTGCAATCTTTGACCGCCCACTTGGTTGCTTAGAGGCTTTTGAAAAATGTGTCAATGGCAAAAGACGTCTCCAAGATGAGCTTCCATTGCTTCCCATGGCATTGTGAAGGCTGGGCGGGGGCTTCGGGGGTGGTATCCCGAGCAGGGGAAGATCGGGAGGTGGAGGCATGGGCCTGAAGCATGTTGTTGCTTCGTTGGGGCTTTTTGTCGAACACCTGGTGGGCACCCTAAAAATGCAGTGATGTAGAACCTCCTTTATTTGCTACCAAACCCCCTGCAAAATGAAAGAAACCAACACAGGAGCAGTTCGTGTGTGGAGAAGCACCCACGGACTGCTTTTTTTTCACAAAAAAAATGGGGAAAATGGCATGGTGGGGATGGGGAAAAAAAAAAAAGGAAAAGAGAAGAAGAAAAGGGGGAGAGAGGAGGGTTGGAGTGGTGGCGCGGTGACCGTGAGGTGGCGAGGCAACCGTGAGGGAGAGGAGTGGTGGCGGTGGGAGAAGTGGGGTTACAGTGCAGGGGAAGAAATGGGGGAAAAAAAAGGGGCCTGTGACCTAAAAAGGTCACATGAGACCTCTGAACGAGTGCGCTCGAGCGGGCACTAGCATGCGCTTGATCGCACTTGCACAGAGGAGTGAATGGATGGGCAGGGGTACGCTCGAGCGATCCTGAAGGTGCGCTTGAGCACATTCGTGCAAGTGTGTGTCGGTGTTGAGCTGCTGCGCTTGATCCCACTCAGGGTGGGATCGAGCGTAGGCCCGTGTTCTGGGATTGAGTGCACAGTGGGTGCGCTCGAGCCCAGGGTGACAGTATTTCAATTAAAAAGGATAGACGGGATCCGTCAAATTGACAGATTCCATGTCTGTTCCTGGCTCGAAGTGCTGGATGTAAGGCTTCAACCTTTGACTGTTGACCTTGAGCAGAGTGCCATCCGTTGGGTCCCGCAATTCGACGGCGCCATGGGACGACACCGAGGTGACTATGAAAGGACCGTCCCATCTAGAGCGGAGCTTTCTAGGGAAAAGCCAGAGTTTGGAATTGAAGAGCCATACTTGCTGGTCTGGCACAAATGTCTTGGGTAGGATATGTTGGTCATGAAAAGCCTTAGTCCGCTCCTTACAAAGGCGAGCACTATCATATGCGTCTTTTCGCAGCTCTTTCAACTCTGTCAACTGAAGTTTCTGGTGGGGGCCGGCTGCTTGCATGTCAAAATTGAACTGCTTAATTGCCCACAAAGCCTTATGTTCTAATTCCACAGGGGGTGACATGCCTTGCCATTTACCAGTCTAGAGGGAGACATCCCAATTGGTGTTTTGTAAGCTATGCGGTAGGCCCATAATGCATCATTGAAGCGCAACGACCAATCCTTGCTACTTGGCCTGACCGTCTTCTCCAGAATATGCTTAATCTCTCGGTTAAAAACTTTCATTGGGCCACTTGTTTGAGGATGGTAAGGAGTTGCTACCTTATGTGTGACAGAGTACTTGAGATGCAAGGTTTTGAAAAACCGGTTGCAAAAGTGTCTACCTCCATCACTGATGATGGCCCGAGGAGTACCAAATCTGCTGAAAATGTTGGCTTGGAGGAACTTCACCACAACCTTATGATCATTGGTCTTGGTGGCAATGGCTTCTACCTATTTAGAGACATAATCCACTCCTACCAAAATGTACTCATATCCACAAGACGGTGGGAAGGGTCCCATGAAGTCGATACCCCAGACATCGAAAATCTTGACAATGAGGATGCGGCTCAATGGCATCATGTCCCTCCGAGACATAGCTCCAAAGCGTTGACATCTCTCACAAGCTCGGCAAAATTCATAGCCATCTTTGAACAAGGTGGGCCATGTGAATCCGCATTGTAGAACCTTGGCAGCTGTCTTCTTGGCACTGAAATGTCCTCCACAAGCTAGAGAATGACAGAATGTGAGAATACTAGAAAATTCACTCTCAGGGACATAGCGTCGGATGATCTGATCAGTACAATACTTGAACAACTCTGGATCTTCCCAAAAATAGAATTGAACTTGCTTGCAGAAGCGGTCCTTATCTTGCTTTGACCAATGAGAAAGAATCTGTCCTGTAGTTAGATAATTGACAATATCGGCATACCCCGACAGATTTCTCGGAGTGATTTCAAATAGTTGCTCATCTGGGAAAGAGTCATGAACAGGAACCGGCAGGGGTGTCTCAAACAAAAGTCGTGACAGATGGTCGGCAACAACATTCTCAGTGCCCTTCTTGTCCCGAATCTCAATATCAAATTCTTGCAGAAGTAGTATCCAGCGGATCAATCGTGGCTATGTTTCCTTCTTGGCCAGCAAATGTCGCAGAGCAGCATGATCAGAAAAAATGATAACCTATGATCCCAGAAGATATGAGCGGAATTTATCCAGAGCAAAGACCACAGCTAGCAATTCTTTCTCGGTGGTTATGTACTTGACTTGAGCATCTACTAGAGTCTTGCTAGCATAATAGATGACATGAGGGAGCTTGCCTACCCACTGTCCCAATACTGCACCCACAGCATAGTCGGATGCATCACATATGATTTCAAAGGGCAAAGACCAGTCAAGAGGTTGCATGATGGGGGCAGAAGATAACAGATGGAATGCCTCTTGACAGGCTTCATCAAAATGAAAAGGGGTGTCCTTAGTAAGCAAGTTACACAAGGGCCTTGAAATTTTACTGAAGTCCTTGATGAAGCGGCGATAGAAGCCGGCATGCCCTAGGAAAGAACGGATCTGCTTCACTGAAGTGGGTGGCGGTAAATTTTCAATTAGCTCAACTTTGGCCCGGTCCACCTCAATACCTCTTTTGGACACTATATGGCCCAAAACTATACCTTCATGCACCATGAGTGGCTCTTCTCCCAGCTTAAGATCAGGTTAGTTTCTTTGCAACGTTGAAGCACAAGTGAAAGATTATGGAGACATTTATCAAAAGAAGATCCAAAAACAGAAAAGTCATCCATAGATACCTCCAAAAATTTCTCCACCATGTCGGAGAAGATAGACATCATGCATCTCTGGAATGTGGCAGGTGCATTGCATAAGCCGAAGGGCATGCGTCGGTAAACAAAGGTGCCGAATGGACATGTGAATGTCGTCTTCTCTTGGTCTTGGGGATCAACTGCTACCTGATTATACCCGGAATAGCCGTCTAGGAAGCAATAGAAGCTTTGGCCAGCAAGACGCTCCAAAATTTGCTCAATGAATGGGAGCAGGAAGTGATCCTTCCGGGTATGGGAATTGAGCTTTCGGTAGTCGATGCAAACACGTCATCCCGTGGTTGTGTGCTATGGGACCAACTCTCCAGCTGAGTTCTCAACGACAATGATGCCGGATTTCTTTGGAACCACTTGAGTGGGGCTCATCCATTTGCTATCTGAGATAGGGTAGATGATGCCTGCATCAAGTAACTTGATTACCTCTTTCATCACTACCTCTTTCATGTTGGTATTCAGCCTGCACTGTGCCTCACGGGAAGGTCGAGCATCTTCTTCCAAGTGGATCCAATGCATACAGATAGAGGGGTCGATGCCTTTCAAATCTGCCATGGCCCATCCAATGGCCTCTTTATGCTCCTTTAACACTGCTAGCAGACTGTCCTCTTTGTCCTTTTGAAGGTCGGAAGCAATGATGACCAGCAAAGTGTTGTTAGATCCAAGAAATGCATACTTGAGCTTTGCTGGCAGGGGCTTCAACTCAAGCTTCGGTGGAGACAGTAGAGAAGGAACAGGAGGAGTGCTCGATGTCATAGGTAGGGGCTCCTTTACTACTCTCCATGGATGGAAATCTACACTTGCAGCTATTTTTAGCAAATCATGGACCTCTTTGATGTAGTGGTCGGTGTTGAACTCTTCAAAGTTGAAGTGAATCAAGCAGGCTTCCATTGGATCCTTGGTCAGGAGATTAGGTAATGAATCTTCTACATATTCTTCAATGTTGTCCAGAAAGAAACACTCATTTTGATCAGGAGCATGCTGAAATGCAGTAAAGATATTCAACCTAACCTTCATATTGCCAAATGAGATCTCCATGACTCCAGTTCGGCAATTGATGCATGCATTAGCTGTGGCTAAGAAAGGACGCCCAAGGATGACAGGGACCAGCCTATCAGGATTGGGCACAGGCTCGGTGTCAAGCACTATAAAGTCGACTGGGAAGAAAATTTATCCACCTGGATGATCACATCTTCTACAATCCCTCTAGGCTTCTTAATAGACCGATCAGCTAGTTGCAAAATCACTGTGGTGGGCTTCAGCTCCCCGAGGCTGAGCTGCTGATATCTAGGCTTCTTAATAGACCGATCAGCTAGTTGCAAAATCACTGTGGTGGGCTTCAGCTCCCCTAGGCTGAGCTGCTGATATACTGAATATGAAAGTAAATTCACACCAGCTCCTAGATCTAGGAGTGCCTTATCAATTTCCTTTTGTCCGATGATGCATGAAATTGTAGGAGCCCCGGGGTCCTTGAACTTCTGAGGAGTGTTGTGCTTAATCAGGGAACTCACTTGCTCAGTCATAAGGACTTTCTTGGAGATGTTATTTCTGGTCTTCCTCTTTTGAGTACACAAGTCTTTAAGGAACTTGGCATGGGCAAGCACTTGTGCGACGGCATCAAAAAGGGGAAGATTGATTTTTACCTGTTTGAACATCTCCATCATTCCTTGTATTTTCTCTCCTTGTTTCCCAAAGTGGGAAGGTGCCTTGAGACGTTCTGGGAAGGGGGCCCGTGGCTCATATGGAATCTCTGGAGTGGGAGCTGCTGATGACGAAGCCTCATTGCTTACTTGCTTGCATTTATCATTCTGCAGATTATGTGCAACCTTCGTGTGCTCATCCTTCTTCTCCTCCACATGATTGTCAATTACTTTTCCACTTCGCAGGGTGGTGATGGCTTGAACTTGCTGATGATATGAAGTGCCCTCATCTGCCATGTAGTGCCCCTTAGGATTTACCACTGGCTGACTTGGAAGCTTTCCTTCGTCCCTTTTGTTGAGGGTGTTGGTAAGTTGTCCGACTTGAGCTTCCAGCTTGGCAATGGACTAGGAATGTGAGTTAACTATCTCCTATTGAGATTTCACCATCTGCTTTATCTCGCCCGCCAGCTCACTCATCATTTCTAGCTTCCGATCCTCAAAATTAGAATCTGAGGGAGGTGGTGCGGCCTGGTATTGCTGTTGTGGAGGCCAGTAAGTGGAATGAGGTTGGTAGGGCTGCCTATTGGATTGAGCTTGATTGTGTGGCCCTGGGGCTGGGTTGCCCGAATGTGAGTTCTTCCATGAGAAATTTGGATGATTTCTCCATCCGGGGTTGTAAGCATTGGAATATGGATCATTACCCAATCTGGAGAAAGCTGCATTAACCTGCTCATTAGCAATATCAATAAAATTTCCAGCAAGAGGGCAGTCATTTACATGAGGCATAGGACTTGAACAAAATGAGCAAGATTCATGTGGTGTGTGCATGTGGGCAGTATTAGAAGCAAAACCAGCAGTCATCAAAACTTGATCTAGCTTCTTGGTGATAGCCTCAACCACTTGGTTGGCCATGTTTGGGTTATAGCCTGCTTCATACAAATTCTTTGTCTTGAGTGCTTTAGGTGCTGGTGCCCTTCGTCTGGTGGAAACCTGCTAAAGAGAATTGTTACTCAAATTTTCAAACATAGACCATGCTTCATCTTCACTTGTTAACATGAAAGTTGCCCCAAAAGATGCATCTACCATTTTTCTATTGGACTCGGTCAGGCCATCATAGAAACACTGCACGAGCTACCATTTCGGGACACCGTGGTGTGGACATGATCTAAGTAAGCCCTGCAGCCTATCCCAAGTCTCATGGAAATCTTCTCCCTTATATTGGGAGAAGCCAGTGATAGCTCTCCCATTGGTCATTCCTATAGGAAAATACTTTTTAAGAAATTCTTGCTGTAATTGAGCCCAAGAAGTGATGGAGTTGGGTGTTAAGGACTGGAACCAATGTTTGGCTTTTTCCTTAAGGGAGAAAGGAAAAAGACGCATCCTTAGGGCATCCTCAGTGAATACATTCATTTTAATGGTAGAACAAATTGCTTCAAAATCACTGAGGAAGTCATAAGGGTTTTCAGTGCTAAGCCCTAAGAAAGAAGGTAAACTTTGTATAGTGCTAGGCTTAATTTCATAATGGGCTGCCGTAACCTCTAGCAGCCGGAGACATGTGGGAGTAGTGTAAGTGGTAGGAAGATAATGATCTTGCAAAGCTACGTGGTTACCGTCTCCCATGGTCTCAGTGGGACACTCTTCTAGCAAATTAGGAGTCCTTTGGGATCTAGTTTGTCTAATAGTGTGTTCAATTTCAAGGTCGCAAGAAATTAATGGAAAAGGCAAAGAATGGCGACCGAGCATAAACTAAACAGAAAATAAAAAGAACAGACAAAATAAGCTAAAACAAAAAAGCAAAGCTCACAAACAGCCTTAGATGCACTTAGGGTTTTGGATGCAGGTTGCCGCAAGTGCGCTCGATCGCATGGCAGGGTACGCTCAAGCGTATTGCTGCAAATGGGTGCGAGCGCAGGAGGGGAGGGCTCGAGCGCTGCTGGCTTGATTCCTGCTAGAATGCGTTCGTGCGCTCGAACGCACGCGACCTGCGCTCGATTGCAGTCACAGAGAAGGCAGCTACAGACCAGTTTACAAATTCTAAAATAAAAATAAAAACAAAACACAACAAAATTAAAGTTAGCAACTTAAAGCAGAAAAATAAATTATTAAGCTAAAATTGATCCTTAAATTTAGATAATGAAACCGTTAAGTAGTCCCCGGCAACGGCGCCAAAAATTGATGTGGTATTTTTGTGACAAAAAATATCAATTATAAAATTACCACTCGCAATAGAACGAATCCTGTAGGATAGGGCAATATTGAGGATGTCGAACCTCAAGGACTGCAGGGGTTTAATTATCAAAATTCGAAAGATTAAAATTAACTTAATTCGAAAGAGACTGATTTGTTTGTGTAATTTCAAAGTCAATGAAAATAAAGAGAGTAAATATATGAGAGAGAGAGAGAGAGAGAGAGAGAGAGAGAGAGAGAGTAAGGTATTGATTTCACCACTATCCCGCACATTAATGGTTAACCATATTTAATTATAGAAATTCATTCTATGCATGTTATAATTTAAACAAGAAAACACATTAAAATAATTTCATACAATCAACGGAATAGTATAACCCATCTTCGGTTGGCACAGATCGTCTACCTAAATTTACTAAACTAGGGTGTAGTACGATCCGTCTTTCCTAAGTATGATTTATCTAACCCTATTGATTGCATGCCAATTAAGAACCATTGTATAACCATCATTCTTATAATCACAGAAAATAAGAACGATTTGAGTTTACTAATAGTAAAATAATTTCTAAGACAAGATAAGAATTTTACTAATATTGAATTAGAATTAAAGAGCAATTGCATTTAATATGAAGAACAAAAATCAAATGTAACAATCCTCAAGGTTATACAATCAACATGCATAAATTGAAAAGCTAAAAATTAAATACAATCAAACCATTGTGCTTTGAAAGGGTTACATCAATACTCCACAATTGGTTTAGCCACTCATGATCTTCTAAGCTCCACAGACAATTTACTGAAATTTTAACTCTAGAAAGCAGTGTGTTTGTTTGCAATGTTTAGAGCCCTATTTATAGGGATTAGGAAAACCCTAAAAACCCTAGAAACCCTAAGAAAACCGGAGGTGAAAACCAAATCCATGCTGGAAAAGGATTGTTGCCGCGCACCACAAGCCCGTGTGAGCTCAATCGGAAGTTTTGTGCGCTCAAGCGCAGTGCGCTCGAGCTTAGCTGTTGTGCGCACGAGCGCAGGCATGCGCTCGATCCTTGGCCGCAGACGCTTGATCGCAGGTGCGCTTGAGCTCAGGAATAGCTGCGCTCGATCCTAGATCCAGAATGCCTAGCTTTTGCCCTTTTTAAGCCCAATTTCCAATGGTTTTTCAAATAAAACCTGAAACACAAAAACAAAACAAAATCAAACAAATAACAATGCTAAAGAATTAACATATGTAAATTGAGGGGCTTGAATGTGCAACATTCGGCGCTTATCAGGTCTGCCTTAACCTTTTCCTCTTTTGCTTTTGTAACCACCTTGTGCGGCCACTTGAGAGAACCGGGTCACTTGTTTGATGCATTTCCTACGCTTTGTAATTATTTTCGTACTGTTTTAATTTGTTTTGGGTCTGTTGTTGGGGAGCCCACCCCACTTTCGTTTTTAGGATCATCCACTTCTTCTTCCGTTCGGATCAAGAGTGAGAATGATCCTCTCATATATCCCTTTCCTTATTCAATTAAAAACAAAATAATAATAATAATAATAATAATAATAATAAATGCAAAGAACTTATAGAGTTTGTAGACTAAGGAATAGTTCAGGAGATTAAGCTCAAGTTGTAAGTATAAACGTACTGATCTTACATAAATTTACAAAAGCATGTTATCTATGTTCTCATTTAGTCATTTTATTGAATGCATGTATGGATATAGTTTACAGTGATTTACATGTGCTTAATGAAAAATGATTTTGAAAGGAAAATGATTTACAAAAGAGAATTAGTTTTGGAAGGGCAACGCGGCCCTTTTTAACCTTATTCTTTTTGTTTCCATTGTTCTTGTGTAATCGTAGGTAGACTTTGCAGGATCGATCTTGCGACAAAATTTAGTACAAACTAGTTTGTAACAAATTCATACAAACTCGTCTAATAAAATGACATGTGTCCCTTAGCATGTGAGAAACACATGTTTTTTTAATAACATGTGCTTCTCACATGTGTTTTTTAATAGCTATGTGACACAAGTTATTTTTTTAGATGGGTTTGATGAATTAGCTACAAACTAGTTTGTAGCATCATAGAGGCTCGTAACAGCACTCTTCCTTAGAGAACCTGTGTCTTCATTCTAAAGCATTTAAAACAGCACGAAGCAACATGACTGACATAACAAGTGCTTAAAGTATATCAACAATAAATGTAGTGCCCGTGTCATAGGATTCAATGGTATTCTTAGATTGCATGAAAAATATTGAAGTTCAAAGTAATAATCCATACCACCTATCTCATTTTCTTATCTCCTGAAGTACATGGAAGGCATATATTGATCAGATATTACAAGGAAACTCCATATTTCCCAGTTGACCAATTTTGATCTTAAAAACTAGGAAATGGAAAACTCCAGATTTAATGGACAATGTTTTTTCAGTGTACATTTCATTCTATCAGCTGCACAGCCGCAATGGCAGGTATCTTTTCCCTCAATTTTTGTGTTAGAGCGACACGAACTGTCATAACTCCAGCTGCAGGTCCACTTAGCCGAACTTTGACAACATAGTCATTGATCTGAACAAGCTCAAGAATTCCACCTCCTGTACCCGCTAGGTATGGCCTAATCTCAGCAAGAACCTGAAAAAGAAGTAGAAAACAAATAACAAATAACAAATAACCAACTTGATCCCCCCACAACAAACTTGATAGGCTGTTTTAATCAATATTTTAGTTGAAATAATTACTCATAAAGATGTGATCAGAAAACCAACTGAAATTATTGGAAATTATCAATAAATGACTAATTACAAGTAAGCAGCAGTCAGTTAAGGTGTTAATTATAAACGTATTACCGAGTTTTGGCCAAGACATAAAGGTTTCAACCTTGTTCTACATGTGAGATTTTTTGCTCCAATTGACTAGTTCATGCATTTTAGTGAACCTCTTGAATTCAATTGGACTGAGGGTCCTATATAGCTTATCTAAAAGTTTTACTTCTGCGACAAGTTAACCCCCTCAAAGTTATATGACGATTATGATTTCTTTTCTTTTCTTTTCTGTTTTTCCTAATATTTTTCATAAAAGCTGCATGATTTCTTTTATTTCCATTTTAGGTATTTTTGGTTTTAGTATAACTTTTATGATTTGTTTATTTTCTTTTTAAAATCTTCTAGTAATTTCAGGATTTCTGTCTAGATTATGATTTGTGGTAGCGTATATAAAGGTTTTATGTTAAGCTTGTTTAAATTATTGAGATCTTTGAGTTGTCTGGTAGAGTTTTCTTTTCTTCTTTCCCTTCTTATGGATGCAAGAACATCAAGAGAGACCATATTTTTCTTCTCCTCCCACCTACCACTATATTAGTTGGTATTAGAGTGAGTTGTCTACCATCTCTATGACTTCTAACAAGGAGCAAGGTCATAAAAGCATAAGAGTTAATGCTCCAAGAGACCACCCTACTGCTAAAAGTCAAACTTTGCAGCAGCAGGTTTACACCAAATCCGAAGTGAAGATAAGATAATTTTCAATAGATGTAGGCATAGTCATAGTTGTGACTATCAAGGGTTTGAATCTCGTAGAGAACTTAATCATAATGATCCAAGTGATGAAGAGATGGAAAATAGTCTTTCAACCAAAGAGAAGACATGGGGATGTAGTAGAAGAACGTGATTTTTGAGTGAAGGTTATCTGTCATCCTCTAATGGCCAATTACATATTGAAGATTTTCTTAATTGGCTTATGGAGGTGGAACAGTACCTATATCGAGATTCTGGAAGATAAAATGGTTAAACTGGTCACTTATAAACTCAAAGGAAGGATATTTAATTGGTTGAAATTAATGAAGCAAAACAGGAAACAGTAAGAAAAACAGCCTATCTAGGCTTGGCATAAGACGAAACAATTGATGAAGGTAAAGTTGATGAGCCTCAAATTACAGACTAGTACTATATCACCAATATCAAATATGTGTTACAGTTCAACCAAATACCAAAATGTCCACCATCAAGGGTGGTGGTTCAATGGCCTAAGAAAATTCCCAAATGGTTAGATAAGTATTAGGGTGTGATTTCGAATCTTCGCAATAGAAAATCCCCATGCCTGATTAGTATAAACCACCTTGGTTCCCATTAATGCCCTGGTGGGGCGGACGGTTAAGATATGGCTCGACTGGTCTTGAAGGTGCGCCTACAGTTTCCGCCGTCTAAGTCCTTCCTGAGTAGTCCCCCGCGGGTGGGTGTTACTATGGTCACGCCTAGGTAGAATAGCCACAATTGGTCACCCCCTCCAACCTTTCCGATTAGACAAAAAAATGAAAATACCAAAATGTCCTACAATTTAGCATCTCCCAGTGGTTTGATAGACTAGGTTGAATTATGCGCAATATCACTTTTTAGATGAACCAAAATTCTGTACAAAGGGAGATTTTAAAGCTGGTCCTTAAAGAGTTAAAAGTACTTAAAGATGAAGAGATTTGAACATTATTTTAAGTTATAAATCCATAGGAGAGGATATACCACCTATTTATGAGGATTGTTCTGATAATAAAGGCAATGCAGCAGAGTTCAACAACATATGGATCCCCGTCTATATAAAGATTTGCACTCTGTATGGATGCTTGTATTGAACTCATTTAAGTTTATTATTGAATTGTTTAACAAAAGAATACTCTTTTATTCTTCCTCCCCAGGCAGATTCAAGGATGTCAAGGAAGAAGCTGTACTTCTCTCCACCTTCGGCTAAATCAACTTCTGCATCCCCAAGTCAGTTGTTGCGAAGATAGTAATAATATGAGATGTTTAGAAAACTATTTGCAACCAAAATCAATTAACACAGATGTGCAAGTTATTCTGCTGCAGTTAACTTTATTTTTCAACTCCCATGAAATATTCATACTGAATGCAGCTCCCTCATGTAAATGGGAACTGGCCATCAGTTAAAGTTTCCCAATATTTATACTTGAACAAGCTGCTTGGACCAACTTAATTTCAAAAACCTCTTGTGAAAAATTTAGTGAGATTGAGTCTTCTTATGAAACTGATACAAAAAGCTAACCTTTTCAACGTTCTCCTCATTAAGCTCAAGTCCAGTCTCCGTGTCCAGGATCTGCTCCACAGCCATAATTTCTGGTATTTTATCTCGAAGCCGGGTTTCAATTCCCATCTTTAGTGTCATAGTTGAGCTTGGACATGACCCACAAGCACCTTGAAGCTTTAGTACCACAACAAGGCCATCTATCTCATGTAAAACAACATTCCCTCCATCAGCCATCAAGCCAGGCCGTACTTGGTCCAAAACCTTCTCTACATTTTCTTCAGTTAATGGAAGGACACAGCTTGGTGAAACCACACACCCTTCAAAATTAGAAAATCATGCTAAAATCAAAACCTCTATCAGATCTCATTATTATTGCTGCAGAAAAAAAAAAAAAAAAAAAAAAATTATTGATATCTTTATGTTATTTATTTGTCTTCATAATTTCAATAAATGAAAACTTGCCTTACGTATGTGTATATACGTTTTTGGACACCCTCCTCTTACAAGCCGATTTTTAATGGTAAGTTCTACCCAAGACTTGCACCTTGATTAAGCTATATAATTGTGGCTTAGCTTAGCCATGGTTGATGTAGGATTCGAAATTGAACTTGTTTTCTTTTCTCACATTTCCTAAGCATAAAAATCTTCTTATTCAAGAGGAAACAGAGGAAGATCCATGGAATAAGAGAAATTGCTACGTGAAGCTAGAAGACTATCACTCTTTCCTTAATTTGGTTCCAATAAGAATAGCTTATCTTTCTTCAACAGCTTCAAACGGGTCCTTACCATATCAATCCTTATAGAGGAATACGCCTTAGAGTTCCATAAGAAGACCATTTGCCATTAAACAAACATTTCAAACCCGCACAGTCGTAATTCTTAAAATTTTACTTCATTATAGCAGCCATAGAAATCTTCTTACAACAGGGCAAAAAATATAATAAAATTTCCAACATATTGGCAGTTTACATTGAGCACTTTCAGTTGACATACCCGAAGCGAATGATGAAAAGAAGGTTCGCAGTTCAATCACCAATTATCCCAAAAGTTTAAATGGACAGAAAATGATTAAACCTTATAGAAATTCAAAATTTTAATTATTTAATTTATATCCTGAGATAAGATTTACTTCATTATAGCAACCAAAGAAAGCTTTTTACAAGAGGGCAAAAACTATATAAAATTCCAACAACATTTGCTGTTTAAATTGAGCATTTTCATCAACATACCCGCTTGATTTCGTGGAGCACGATTGGAGAAGAACCGAAGAAAGTATTTGGTATGGAATTGACCTCTGACAAAAGAATTCTGTTTGGAAGAAAATCCTCTGGAATCTGAAATGGGGTTCTAGAGAGAGTGTACAGAAGTGAGTGAGTGAGAGTGAATTGCACAAAATAAGCGAATAACAACAGAATAATAGAGAGGTGAAAGGACCTTGGAGGCTGAAAAACTGGGAGCAGAAATCTTTTCAAATGGGAAAAATGGCGTTGCTTTGAGACCCTGTGCAGCCACGCCCACCATTGAGTCAAAGGGTGGAAAACCCACCACCAGGAATTTGGAATTCTCTTGTACGTTTCTCTATGTTTGCAGTTGAGTTATGGTGTTTGCAGCAGGAATGGATCATGGAGGGAATGTAGACTGTAACGAGTGTTTTGTGATTGGCGGAAGATATATATACATATAATTTATAAAGATTAACGATAAAAAAGAAAATTGGAAGAGACAAGTTTGTGGACAGAATCCGTGAGTTGCTATTGCTGATTTACTGAGAATAAAAGAAGCCACGTTGGAATATTGGATGGACAATCTCTCCCTCTCTCTCTCTCTCTCTCTCGCTCTCTTCACTGTTGGAATACATTTATCTCACGAAAAGATAAAAATATTCTTAATAAATTTGAAAATTACAAATACCCTCATAAATACATTTAAAAATGGCCGTCCGTAGGTTATCATTTTTTTTTTAAAAAAAAAAAAAAGAAAATCTTTATGGTTTTATGATTTTGTTATGTATTTTTTTTTTTTGTTAAAAAAAAAAAATTATAAGAATATTTTTGTCATTTTGATACAATGAAGATTCATTGCAATTTTCTTGTAGTTTGGAGAGGATGTTGCTTCAATTGAAAATTTGGGGAGACATTCCAAATTATCTAATAACTAGAGGGGCTAATGTATACTTTTCCAAATTTAGTTTTTGAAATTATGGGGAAAAGAAACCAAACATTAGATGAAAACATTCTAATATTTATGTAAACTGGCTCTTGGGGTAACTGTATATCACATATGGAAACATTAGAATAGTATTAAATTTTGTAATAGGGTGAATTCTGAGGAGCAAATATTACAGTTTATTTGTTGAGAGATTAGTACAAGAATTACGGGGAAGAGCAAAGGAAAGTTCAAGCATACTGTTAAAAATGTCAAGATTTGTGAAAATTGGAGCATTACTTTGAGTATCTTGGTTCAAAATAAGTAAAGAAGCTCTTTTTTTTCTTTGATGGGTGATGGCAGTTTTTTTTAGCTTGTGATTTTTTTTAGAAGACCATTTGTAATTGTTTTCATTGTTTGATGTAAAGAACTGAGTTCCAACTTTCTTGTTGGTGCGTTTAGGTGTTTTGAATGAAAATTTTATTCATCCAAAAAAAAAAAAAAAAAAAAATTATGTTATTCTATAACATTTTGAAGTGTTAAGAATTAGTTAGTATCATCCAATTCTTACTAACGTATCGATATAATAAGATAAATGTTATTTAATAGATTCTTATAAGATTATCATACAATTAAGGTGTTTAAGTGAGCTATTAAAAACCGTTTCGCATCTGCTATCCGCCCATCCACATTGGTTGCGGGTGGATTTTCAACCCTAATTCCAAATGAGCATATACTATATTTGCATATGCATATAGTATATGCACATACATGGGCGGATAGCAAAATATTAAGAAAATCTTTTGGTTTTATTAAATTAAAACGTCGTTTTAGGGAAAGGAGAAAGGCAAACCAATGGGTTTTCTTATGAAATTGAAATTGGGTGTACAACATATAATCTTATACTTGTTATAGTTTGGTCCCGTCGCCAGCGAGAGAACCTCACTAGCAAAAACATCAAGTTCATCAACAACACGCCACATAAATTAAAATCATAGTTAAAAAAATAAAAAATAAAAATAAAAATAAAAAATAAAAAAATTGAAATTCCAAAAAAGTGCTCAAAATGCAAAGCGAATGTCACGAGCGATTAGTATAGAAAGACTGGTTGATTCTATAAAGTGCAGATGAGGATACGATTACTAAAATTCATTATCTGCAAAGTGTGGATAAATGTATTATCCGTCCATATAGTGCAGTTTACACCCTGACGTACAACTGGAATGACTTACAGTGAAACTAGTATTTGAATGAGCAAGGGTTTGCGCCCAAAAAAAAAAAAAAAAAAAACACAAACACACACACAATAGCTCTTGCGTCATTTTAATTGTATGACAATTGTATAAAAGTCTACTAAATAACATTTCTCTATGAACAATTTAAAAATGTAATTTTTTGGGGTAATTACATTTTCTCCCATCAACTACAACGCATTATCACTTTACCTTCATGAACTAACAACCATACTGCCCGACCCCATTAAACTACAATTTTGTACTCAAAACTTTCCTTCCGTCAGTTAAAAACGTTAACTCAAACGGTCAACCTATCACTTTGCCCCCATGAACTATAACGCATTATCACTTTAACTGTTAGAGTTAACGTCATTGATTGATGAAATGAGGTTTTGAGCACAAAATGATAATTTAATGGGGTTGGGCAGTAGAGTTTTAAGTTCATAAGGTAAAAGTGATAATGCGTTCTACTTGATGGGAAAAAAAAGTAACTACCCCTAATTTTTTCCTTCTATTTTTTTCATTTTTAAACACAACTTCCTGTCTTTCTTGATCGTTTGCCTTTGTGATTCAACTTATTGTGAAGAATAGGAATGGGTTTATCACTAAAGAGCAAACGGCTTGTAGTAGAGGAAGGTTTAGTCCACTTGGGCTAAGTTTTGTAGAACATCAAGAAGATCTCAATTCTCAACCGTAGGCCCATTATAAGTTGTAGTGCTCAACACGTAAAAATGTTATATGGACTAAGCAATCCATAGGCTATGGAACTGAGTTTACTTAATTTGGTTTATGAATTTGATTAAACTCATTTATGTAAGTCAAAAAAATATTAAAAAATAATGAATTCGCTCACACGATGCAATAATTTAATTATTCCTCGAGGCTCAAACTTTAGCAGCAGTTATATATTGGTTCTGACCAACATTGCCTTTAGCCTCAAATGGAGGGAAGCAAAAGTTTTTTCCAATGCCTTTTGCAGCTATGGGGGTAAACCAACAAAAGCTATATGTGAGCTTGTTCAGGCTCGATTAGGTTAAATTTGACTTGCGAGTGACTCAATTGTTAAACGGGCCGTTCATAAACACGAAAATAGGCTCAATTATTAAATGATATATACTCATATAAAACTCGGCTCTGCTAACATTCATGAACAATATTGTATAAAGCTCGACTCGCTTGTTAGCTTGACTTGTGTACATATATATGGAGCCGATATGGGCATCTAATGAATTGGTAAGCTGACTTTTATTAGTTTGTCTCATATATTTTGAAGTCCATGTAGCATCTTTTAATATTACACAATAATTAATGCTATACAATAAAGTTTGTAAGACAGTCGATATTCATATAAGTTGAGGTTTGTTTAGAAGCTTTGATATATTTATTTGAGATGAGTTTAGGGTGTCAAAAGAAAATTTTATTCATGATTCCTTTCAATTAGAATGTTTTTGATGTTATATCATGTAGTATTGTCATGTCGAGTCTAGGCTATGTAATTGGAATTGAAATTTTTATTACAATTGTCAAAAACTAATTACAAAAGGATGGTAACCTATTATTTATACTCTCTAACAACTAATATAGGCTATGCTAGCTCTAGTAAATCTTGGTTAGTTAAGTAGATTGACAACACACTTCAAAAAATTACAGAAAAAAAAAAATGCCTAATTTCTAAAATAAGGTTCAAAATTTTAATCAATCATAAACCAAAATGCCACACTAGTGATTGTTTCTTCAAATGAAATAACTTCAATGTAGACATAGTATAAACCAACAATAGAGAGGCGCCACTTAAACTTGGAACATAATACTGAAAATGCACCTCTACACTAGATTGAGTCTGCCCTAAAAAAAAAAAAAAACTTCATTGTTATGGCACGGGCGGCCACACACAAATTTGGAACGGAGTTGCCACATAGCCACCTCATGGTTCGGGCAGGGGTAGGGGTAGCCGCATTACCACTCGTGCCAAAATAATGGGTTTTTCTTTATAGGACAGGCTCGATCCGGTGCAAACATGCGATAATATGTTCAAAGCTGACATGGCAATTCTCTATAGGAGGGCATAAAGGACGTTATTGAAATGATTCTATCATCCGAATTAAGTAACCTTCCTGTCTTTATTTTCGCTTCAATGCAATAAACAGACTACCTAGTATCCAATTAAGACTACTGCAATCAAGCTCTGGGATTCTTGTCTGCTCCTTTCCTAAATTTTTATTAAGGACTTGTCCTATAACTAAAGTTCCCTCCCGGCCATGTGATGATCCACACACCTACTTTTCTAAAGCATTACTCTTTGTAAATCAAAGAAAAGGTTATCAGAACTCCCTGCAAACATGCAAGCAAATTGTCAACCCAAATCGGAAATAATGAAAAAAATAGAACAACAAAACATGGATAAAAGGTGAAGGCCAACTATGTTGTCTTTCTTATTTATTTATTCATGTGTTTATCTTTGTGTTCTGCTAAGCTGTCAAGGGTGATCCATATGTTAAAAATTATGCTCTTTGCTTTCCAACATGTACATCCACTTTGTGTCAAAATGACAAGATGAAGGCTAAGAAATGATGAGAACAATAATGTCGGCGGAGGGACCAAAACAAATGATAATCAACGATGCACTAGAACAACGTGGGGATGAGGATATTGTTGTAAATTACTGTTGGGAAGGTATTGGATCCAGAGAAGATAAGCTTTAGCCCGACAACAGAGAGATTCCTTTGGTCATTTTTTACGAAGCCAATTTTCTAATAATTTTAGAACTTTATTTTTAACATCTATTTATTTATTTTTATTGGTTGGAAAGTCGTACTCAGATTCTGATGCATTGAATAATTTGAATGTAGAAACTGAACTGGTGCTGATGAGGGATCTTCCATTCTTTAATTTTTTTTTTTTTAAATAATGATGCCTTTATATCTTCCCTTCATTGATCATTTATTTATATTTTTTACTTTTTTGTTATCAGTTTCCAATTGGTCGGACTATTTTATCTAAAGAATAAATAAATTTATTTGGGGTACTGCTCTATCTTGAGGGAAGGGGGCTCATTGATTGCTCAATCTCTGCATATTATAAAAAAATGTAAAGCTAGATCCTCCAATCACTTCCTTGCTTTCTTGGTGATTACTTGCTTCATGGGGTCAACAAAAATACAATCACGTCATACTGGTTTTTCTTTTTTTCTTTTTTTATTTTTTTATTTTTTTGAATTTTCTATTTTCCAAGCAGAGAAAAGGAGACGTCATATTGAGATCTACCTAACTCAGGGTGCTTGATTGTTTTATATATATATATATATATATATATATATATATATATATGTGTGTGTGTGTGTGTGTGTGTGTGTGAGAGAGAGACATTATAAGGTTAAGGAATTAAATTTAGGAGTAACTTCACTTTAGACCTTTAAACAATTACGTGATTTGACAAGCCCCTAAACTTCAAAACCTCTTAATTTGAACTCTAAAACTTTCAATTGCAGTCGATAAATTTGAATAGCTTCATTAGATTTAGCCCTTAACTTCTAACGACAATACCTAAAAAGACCAAAATATATCTCATTTTCATTTTCTTTTTCTTTTTTTAATTTTTTAATTTGGAATTAAGGGTAAATTTGGAATTTTATAAAAAAGTCAGGATTATAAATGTTATTATCTCACTTTCAACGTTTAAAATTTGACGGAAGGGTTCAAATTGACTGTAATTGAAAGTTCATGGGTTCAAATTGAGAGGTTTTGAAGTTTGAGTGGGGCTTGTTAAATCCCGTGGTAATTCAAGAGGCGAATTTATCTTCTACTACTCTATGTGCATCAAATAAGGTTCATAATCTGGTAACATTGCTATAGTAGGAATATGTTAGGTTTAAATCACCACTTATTTTGAAAGAGTAAGTCGATAAGAGGCGAATTTATTTGTTTAATTAATATTTTAACATATTGTAGTTTGTTCACACAGTTTGCCGACCGCTAGTTTGGATCATGCCAGAAAATCACACGAGGCTTACCAAGGAATTCATGAAAATTTCTCCCTTATTTCTTTTCTATTCTCTTTTTTGGTTACAATCATTCCTCCTTTCTCATTTAACAAATTTCTCTACTTATACCTCTCTTTCTCGAGATACGCGCCATGGTTCAATCGGAGCATGACACGTATCGTCTGGGGATCGGAGGCTGGGTGAGGAGGTCAAGTTCGCCTGACTCCCATACACTCACGACGACCCTTTTGAGTACAATGGGGCTTCGACAAGACAGGGATTTGACGAAATTCGTCTGATATGATAGTCCCTTTACTTTGATAGGATGTTTACTTTCTCATTTCTCGAGGCTGAATGAACCTTGCTTGACAAACCCGTCCTACGATGATGATGCTGGACTTGGACCTTTGGCGAGGACTTCGGGGCTCGCCCAAGTGACGAGCATGATATGTGAAGCCGAACCTCTACGAGCGAGCCCGAACGTCAGTATTCCGTTGTTCAAGACAGGTGTAAGCATGGGTTGTAGTGGGCCATCTGGCCTCGAGTCTATGGGTTGCTGGGCCGACTTACTCTATGAACAGGACTTCCGGGCCAAGGGCGTTTTGGGCCTTGCAAATAATTTGGGCTTCCCATGATCCGACCTGCTTTAGGTTCGGGGACTCTTCTGCTAGGCCGAACCTTGGTCCAACAATTACCCCCTAATTCCCTTGCCCATTCATCTTCGAAGTAGAGGGGAGGGCTTGGGAATTATTTACCTCAAAGAACACTTCGACCCGTCGACTTTGGGGATTGCACGCTTCCCTTCGGTTCTAACACTTCGCCGCCATTTGGAAGCTTGGGTTTTCGAGGCTCTTGTCACTTCGTCTTTCTCTTTTCCGTTTCTAACCTTTTTCACTCTACAACCTGCTCGGACTTACCCCCCCCCCCCCCCCCCTCCCGTTTCGCTTTACCCTTTCTACTTAATCTTGATTGAAGAGGTGGTCCAAAGGAAAAGGGACGCCGAGGAGGGGGCTAAGGAATGCTTGAAGCTTAAGGAGGCCTTGAAGGGCGCCGAGGCTCAAATCGAGTCTCTCCGGAGTGAGGTTGAGAACCACCAGGCAACCCAAGGGGAGCTACACAAGGCCTTGAAGGATATGAGGGACAAGGTGGGGGAGGACTCCTTAGAGATGACCAAGCTTCGTGAGGAGCTTAAGAAGGCCGAGACGGAATTGGCCAAGCTCGCGAAGGCTCGCCTCGTTGAGTCTGACAAGGCCTCAGAAGAACTGGCTAAGGCTCAGGCAGAACTTGCTAAATTATAGGAGAATTGCGCTGCCGGATGCACTAAGGCTTCGGAAGAGTTGGCCAAGGCTCTATCGCGTGCCGAGGAGGAGAGAGTGGCTACGGTGGAGAACCTCGAAAAGGAGAGGATTACCAACTTGGCTGAGCTCTCTCATTCTTAGAAGGATTGCAGGGCCCTAAAGAAGAAGGTGAAGGAACTCACCGAGAACCTGACTGGTCTGAGCTAGTCTCTCAAACTGTACCAAGAGTCTGCGTCCTCCTACCTTGCCCAATTGGGGCGGGTGTTCTCCATACGTAATCAGGCCTAGTTTCACGGATACTAGTGGGGTTTCAAAATGTTTAGTGCACTGATGAGTATGGACGAATACCGAACCAGGCCTGCTGAGCTGAGATTAAATGACTTCCAAGTCGATGCTACTGCGATGAGGGAGCTTATCAAGATCTATCGAGAAGAACTTCCGAACGCGAGGTTCCTGGACTCTACAGATTTTGAAGAGGGAGTCTTCAAAGATGAGAACACTTCGGAAGATGACGACGAATTGTAGGACCGCCGTAGAGATCCCTGAATTTTGTGCTTATGTGTTCTGTCTTTTCTTGTAACGTTGTATGTGCACAGTTGTAAACATTATTTGATCATTGGAAAGACTTCCTAATTTAGTTGCATTTACTTACGTAGCGAATGTTGTGAATTCACTTGCCATTGTTACCCGCGGTAACTTATCGCTGGGAGAGATTCATTGAATGATTATTTTTTCTTAGCAAGGCAGCGCTTAATGGCTCTCCTTTGCTGAGAAGATCTGCCATTGGGTCACAGTGAGCTGCTTTCCCTAGCCATGGCACATCTCACGGTAATTTTTGGCTAAGGAAGCTCGGTCACCATGGATAACGGACCTTTTCCTAGCAAGGGTTTGCCTCGTGGCAGTCTTTTGGCAGGAAGGCCTGACCTTCGTGGCTAACTGACCTCTTCCTAGCAAGGGTTTGCCTCGTGGCAGTCTTTTGCTAGGAAGGTTCGACCATCGTGGCTAACGGACCTTTTCTTAGAAAGGTTTTGGCTCGTGGCAGTCTTTTGCTTGGAAGGTTCAGCCTTTGTGGGTAATGGACCTTTTCCTAGCAAAGGTTTGTCTCGTGGCAGTCTTTTGCTAAGAAGGTTCGGCCTTCGTGGGTAACAGACCATTTCCCAACAAGGGTTTGCCTCGTGGCAGTCTTTTGCTACGAAGGTTTGACCCTGCTAAAAATTGGGAATCCAATTCCTTCAATTGTAGAAACAACCATTAGTTACATGCTTGATTATGATACATAGGGCTCAACAGTAATAACGCATAAATATCAGTTCACATTATACAAATATGAATTGCCCAGCAATGCACAATACTAATTAATTGAATGGCCATCGGTGTCACTAGTAGAATTTCTTTAGGTGCTCGGCGTTCCAGGGTCGGGGTTGCTTTTTCCCTTCGGCAGTCTCTAGGTGGTACGCACCGAGGCGGTAGCTCTCAACTACCCCATACGGTCCTTCCCATTTCGGTGCTAGCTTCCCCTTCACTAGGTCCTTGGTCGCGATGGTGACCTTCCTCAGTACCCAATCTCCTACTGCAAATTTCCTAGGTCGGACACGATTGTTGATGTATCGGGAGATTCTCTGCTAGTACGCAACCACCGTCATCTCCGCGGCATCCCTAAGCTCTTGTAACAGATCCAATGATAACATTAGTCCTTCATCGTTGTGCTTCGGATCATAGTTCTGTACTCTGAAACTAGCCAAACCAATTTCAACAGGGATCACAACTTCGCATCCAAAGGCTAGCCCAAAGGGTGTGTCCCCTGTTAAGGTCCCCTCCATGGTTCGATACACCCATAGTGCTTCCAATAGTTTTTCCCAGGCTCCCTTATGCTCGTCAAGTTTTTTCCTAATTATCAAAAAGATAGTCTTGCTTGTGGCCTCCACGAAACCATTTGTCTAAGGATGTCCGAGGGATGAGTAGTAATTCCGGATCTTCAGCTTTGTGAACCATTCTCGGAAAGGTTGGCAATCGAACTGTTTCCCATTGTCTGTGACGAAGCCATGGGAGATACCGTATCTTGTGATTACTGACTTCCATAGGAATTGCGTGATTTTGGGAGTAGTGATTCGCGCCAGAGCTTTTGACTCGGCCTACTTGGTGAAGTAATCAACCGCTACCACAGCGAACTTCATTCCTCCTTTTCCGGGTGGAAGGGGACCTACGATGTCGACCCTCCATTGCGCAAAAGGCCAAGGGGACGATATGGGGGATAGCTCTTCTGGTGGTTTTTCTCGATTCTGCGGCGAACCTCTAACACTTCTCACATTTCTACACCATTTCTATGGAGTCCGCATACATCCCAGACTAGTAGTAACCCATTCACACCGCCTTGTGGGAGAGCATGGGCCCTCCGCCGTGACCGTCGCAGATCCCTTCATGGATTTCTTTCAGAATGTACAAACCCTCATCCTTAGGTACGCACTTGAGTAGGGGTAGAGTGTGTCCCCTTCTGTAGAGCTTATCTTCAAGAATGGTGTACTTCCTTGCTTTTATATGGAGTCTGTTGGCCTTTTTGCGATCTTCGGGGAGTTTTCCCTCTTTCAAGTACCGGAATATGTCTTTAGCCCAATTAGGACGTTTACTTTCCCTTTTCTTGAGGCTAACCAAACCTCACTTGACAAACCTGTCCTATGACAATGATGCTGGGCCTAGACCTTTGGCGAGGACTTCGGGGCTCGCCCAGGCGACGAGCATGATATACGAACCCGAACCTCTACGAGCGAGCCCGAATGTCAGTATTCCGGTGTTCAAGGCAGGTGTAAGCGTGGGTTGTAATGGGCCATCTGGCCTCGCGTCTGTGGGCCGCTGGGCCGGCTTACATTGCGAACAGGACTTTCGGGCCGAGGGCATTTTGGGGCTTGCAAATAATTTGGGCTTCCTGTGATTCGAGCTGCTTCAAGTTCGGTGACTCTTCTGCTAGGCCGAACCTTCGTCCAACATATTTAAAATTCTATTAGAAAAAGTTTCTATAAGTGGATTAAATCAAATGAAGTTGTGGAATTGGGTAAGGTGGTCCTTGTTGATATAGATAACTGGACACTAATAGTTCAGTTGACAAAACTGCAAGAGGATAGAGAGTGAGCAAAAGAGAATTGTCGGTTGTACTTGTTAAAATATTGATTAAATTTATCCCTTCTAATCAACCTAAGCTTTTAGGTTAAGTGATAATTTTCATTGTATCAGAGTCGTAGGCTAATGCCAATTTGCGATCTTGTGGCTTGCGATTTTTAGAGTAATACCTCTAGTCAGTTACCAATAATTAATTGGTTTAGGAAAATTGCTAGTAACACTCGAAGTTAATCAAAATTAATTGGTTTAAATTTTGAGAACACTATACATACGTTATCAAAGTATTATTCTCTGAAAACTATTGCTAGTAGTACTAAGTCTTTAGTTGTAGACTCTTTTAAGAGGAAATGAGAAACCCGAGTCTTATTCCTTGAGAAATAGGGCTGGGAGGCGAACTAGAGAGTTAATTACTAATTAATTAATTTTCTAGGGTGTTACACCCACTACACAATCAATTTGTTACAAAGTGAAAAACCTTAAGAACAAATCATAGGAAAAAATCACTATGAGGCAACCAAATTCGAGAAATTACTATCATGAAGAAGATCCAAAGTACACACAAAGAAACTTACAAAACCCCTTTGTAAATCTAAGTTTCTGTATGACCACAAGCTTTCTGCTTGCTTCTGAGCTAGCCAATCTTCTTCAAGTGCATTACCTAACTGACTCATTTAGTAGGCTCTTTGATGGTCACATGATATGTATGGTATGGTTTGAAACAACTCATGAGCAAATCCCCAAATGGTGAAAATCTTTAAGCTTTTAGAAATCTTCAGTTGAGGAAACAACGGTGAGGGAAGGCACATATGTAGAATGAATCCAGGAAAATGATCTCTCAATCTTCTTCACGAAAGAAAATTGTCCAAATCTTTTCTAGATAGCTATGAGAAAAGAGATAAGCCAAATGAAAATGAGATCTCGAAAAATATATTGTTAGAAAAGTTTGCCTTTCTGTCACAACAAGGACTACTCACATAATGATGCGTGGCTAAAGTTCTATCACTAAGCCTTTAACATTTGATAGGTTTTGTCCAGGTGGTGTCATGACGGAATTTGAACAGGTTGTGCACGAGACCAGGTCGAGAGCTCTTTGTGTCTTCTCGTAATTGGTTATCCGTCGTGACGGGCTATGCACGGGAGTAGGTAAAGAGTCTCTGTGGCTCATCATCACTTATCCATCTTGACGCCCCTATGAATGAGAGAAGGCCAAGAGCTCTCTGTGGCTCTCCGTCACTTGTCCATTGTGACGGGTTTTGAACGGGAAAGCATAGTAACTCACAAAACACCCCAAAACCTTTACAATTTCATACCAAAACACAAGGTAATGAAATGGAAACAAACATAATATTTTGCACACTTAATGTTGCCAATTTTTTAGAACCTAACAATCTTCGTTTTGGTCATTGCCTTGGAACCCGGCCCTACTCAAAACTATTTCAACTGCCTCTCCGACTTTCAGAGGTGTATGGAAAATCACCTTTGTTGGAGGTTTTTTTTTTTTTTTTTCTTTTTCACTCTTCCAACTCCAGAAGAGGCATTTAAAAAATGTCACTATTCAAATGTCATTAAACCTGGTTTTCTTTTTTTGTAGTGCCACCCTTAAATTACATTCAAGAAATATAGAAATAATGTATCTCGATTCTCCCCTCTTCAATTAGATTCTGCATGTGTGCGTACCTTATTTGAATGTGGAGAACATATATAGTCTATTAACCATAGTCAATTAACCCTAATTTGATTGATCAAGCAACATGGCAATGGCCTGATCACTTCCGCGTGTGCTTGAATACGTGTGCATATATATGACCAAAACGCATGTTACCTTAGTATTTAAGAGGAGATAATAAACAAGTAGAAGACAAGGGGAGAGCATGCCAGCATAGAATAAATTCTTAAAAAGCAAATCATGTAGTTTTATAATGTTTGCATGTGGGTGTGTGTGGTTGCGATTTCCCTGGATCACACCTCGGAGTGTACGTTGTAATGTTTAGGATTTTTAATGGCTTTGGACAGGTATGCTTTGGCCTCTTAATTGGCTTTTCAAGGAAAGCGATGTGGGGAAGTTTCCTTCCTTCATCTCAAATCTCAATGGTTATCTTGTTTCCTCATTAAACAGCTTTAATATTTATTAATTTTTTAATTACTAGTCCTATCAAGATAATGTAATCTGGGTGGTTCCTTTGTGTTTTTTGTTTTCAAATTAACTTTTGTCTTGTGGTCTTCTTACGATGTATATAAAAACAACTAGAGTGATGATTAGCTCATCCCAGTTGTATATACATGTGGAAAATTCTAAGTGATGCTTTATAAACACAGAGTGACAAGTGTGAAAAGTTTTTCTTTTTCCCTATCATTCACATTAAAGGAAAAACTAATGCTAACCTTCACGTCTATTTATAATTATACAAGGAGTGAGCCAAGGAGGGACTGAGACCAGCCATGGCCCTATTCAAGCTCTCATCCCACCAATAAAAAAATAGACAAATCTTTTTTTTTTTTTTAACAAAAAAAAAAAAAAAAAACTTATTACGATGGCCCCCTTAAAATGAAAATTTAATAGCTCTAATATTTATACCCATTTCACATTTGCTAACATATTATATTTTAATTGACTTTTTGTGTTACTCACTAAAAAAAAAAAAAAAGGATGCATAGTAGAGTTAATAATTATTGGTAAACCCTAAAAGTTAAAGGGAAAAATATAAATGCAGTTCTTTTAGTTTACCTAATTTGTAATTAACTCATTGTGGTATGCCAAAAAAAAATGAACTCAAAGGCCCCTGAGGTATGCCAAAAAAATAATTTAGTCCCTTCAGTCAAATTTTGTTGACTAACTTAACAGATTCTAATAGCGTAAAATGTTAGAGCCAATAAAATTGTAATACTTATCATATTTAAGTCAGCGTCATACTAACGAAATTTATTAAATTAGTGGATGAAATTTGATTGTAGCCACTAAATTATATTTTTAGCATACATCAGGGAGGGACCTTTGAGTTCATTTTGATCGATACCACAGAGAGTTAATTGTAAATCAGGTAAACCACAATGACTAATTTTACATTTCTTCCAAAATTTAAAAAAAGAAAAAACAAATAAAATCGTCATATTGAATATTATCGGCTAGGATTTGATTACATGCAAAAGAAAAAAATTGACAATATTACATTTCTAGCTCTCATTGCAAGGAATATATAGGCCTAAAATTTTTTTACGGTAGCCATGGGGGGAACAACAGCTGGCTAGGCAATCACAACACCTGAAACATGGTACTTAGATGAATTCTCAATCACAACAATAGGATTAGATATGGTTGTTTAGTACGGATAGAATAATTGGATTGAAATCGTTGAATTTCCTCAAATTAAAATAAAATAAATAAATAAATAAAGGGTACATAATGTTGTAAGAAAGAAGGAAGCACCAACTTTCCATCATTCATGCATATCTTGATGTCTCCAAGACTTAGTTTGGAATATCTTCTTCACTGGCCTACATTGTCACATTTCCTCTTATTATATATCAAAATTGTGGCCCCCCCTTCTCTGATCTTCCTCCCACAGTCCAGTGCTTCACAAATATAATAAAATACACCTCAATATATATATATATATATATATAACTTCTCTCTCTCTCTCTCTCAGACACCACAACATTTGCAAGAGTCCAGCTTTTTTCTCCTGCTTCTCCTCCTTCACAGCCTGTCAAGCCTGAATTATTAACAGCATATATGGTTATGATTGTTTAAGTGGGAGGGTTGCTGCTTTGTGCTTTCTCCAAGCAAAGTGGGAGATTTGCTGGTGTTAGTATAGAGGAGGTTGGAGTTGATCAGCATAGCTGCTGCTGCTGCACTGCTTGGATTGTTTATCAATGAAGCTTAATATTCATCAACCAAAAAGAGGCAGTGGCATGAGGCAGGAAGAAGCCCAATGAGCCTCATAGGAGAGAATCGCAAGCAGGCTGGCCAGTTTGTATCACAGGTTCATGCAACTTCATGCTGCTTTGTTTTTCTGTCTTTTTATAATTTTATAATTTAACAGGGAAAATTTGATTCTTCTTCAATAGTGAATTTGCTATTAGAACTGAATTTCTGTGTGTTTTGTGTGTGTCTCATATATGTGTTCTTTTACTGTTTTGTAATTAAATATTTTTGGTTGCTTTTAAGTCCCTGTCTGATCGAGCATCATAGGATACAATTTTGGCTGTCGTGTGATTTCAACATGTGGAAGAAACAGGAGGAAGTGGAGACTTTTTTGAGAAGAATTTTGCTGAGATGAAGAACACTGTTTTTATGGGCAGTGATGGTGGCACCCAAGAGAGTGAGTGAGAGGGGAAGATAGACCCACATCGAAAATTTGGTCTCACTATTGCCCACATCCCATCTTCTTTTTCTTCCTTCCTCATTGTCTGCCTACTGTTATCACTCATGCTTTCGGGTCTCCCTTTGCAGTTTTAAACAACTCCTTTATCTTCCACCTATGCTTAATTAGTTCCACCAAAGGCCCTCATTTCAGGATAAGGATTTACCGCATCAATTACATGTCTGATTTGCTAATAATTAATTTGGGCCATTAATGTGAGAGAGTCCAAATTTATTAAGCAGGTGGATCCCGTATTTACCTGCCCGAAGAAACCTGAGCAGATGGACTTATTTGGAATTCCACGACATATGGAATTTACCGGCTCAGATAATTAAGAATTTATTTGGGCAGGTAGATCTCATATAAACCATTTCACAATAGTTGTCTAAATTGTTAGCAATTCGGACAAGCGATTGTCGTGGATCCCAATCTCGGTTTCTAAGACTTCTTTTATGTAGCAAACAAGTCTTAAATATCCTAAAATGGGCCAGCATTTGTAAACCAAAAAGGAAACTGGTAAAATGGTAGAAGACAATTTTAGTATGTACAATAAATTAAGTGTTAGTGAATTTGGGTACGAATTCCACTAGCAAGATGGCTTTGAAGTTTTTTCTTGCAATTGCATTTGATTTTGAAGAGGTTGGAGATGACTCAACAAGATCATATTTTCGGGTAATTTTTGGTGCATGAATTTCGCATCAGACACAGACTTGGGGTCAACCAAACTGTGTCTCCACCTTCATGTAGTGACTTCCTATAAATCACACCCACCCCCACTGAAATCAAAAGGATAAGAAAGCCAAAAAAAAAAAGGATTTATTTACTTGTTCCCTGCTTTTGGTAATTATTATAAAGCCAAATATTCTGAAAGTGTGTTATTATCAGAAACTAGTTGACAGTAATATTTATTTCAGGCATGGGGACTAAATTTGAATATGCTGTCAATCTCTTAGAAGCCTCGCTAAACAGCAACAGCTTTACTGTGCATTGTGTGGATGATTGGGAGCACCTGCAGAGTAGCGGGCTGAAGGGAAACTTGTGTAGGGCTGGAGTTGACAACTTTGAGGACTCCATGGACAAGAAGCTTGGGAAGCACAACATAGAATACATCAAAAGGACAATGCAAATGCATGAAGATGTCTTCAAATACCAGGTACCATGAATCCACAATTACCATGTTTTCCTATTCTTTAATTCAAAAATTTCAATCATTTATGGGGCCATGAACATGAAGCTAGCTCTGTCGGTGCCAAATTCTGTACTTTCTTAATTATTATTAATAAAGAAGAGATGCTTCCCCTTTCAGTCTTTCACATATATTCCATCTATATATTATTGTGAAATCACTGTGCCAGGATTGTTGTTAGCTGTGCACATCGTATTCATTAACATTTTGAGAAATACTTCAATCAATCAACACTCCAGTTTTTCATGGTAAAGAATTTTCAAAATTAGTATTTATATATATATATACTTTGTGATTTGACAATGTTTTAAATGGAAAGTTTCTTACATTAAAAAGAAGAAAAAGTCAAAGTTTACCTTTATAAGGCTCAACTCGCACCAAACTATTACTTTAAAGCAAGGAATGCTCAGGTGTTTGCACTTGTATGTATCCGATACTTTGCACCGGATACGCACGTGGCAGTGGCCTATATATATAAGGCACTAATAGCACATTTTGCATTTAGCACGACAGCATTGAAGCAATCAGATCATAATCGTCCAATGGTTGGATTCACTATTACTAAATATATGCCTCGACGAATAATTTCTTAAGGAAAGCAACACACACCTTAGAAGCGATTTCATTTCCTGTATTATATATTTCTGTTCCTACATTTCCTCCGACGGCTTAATTAACTATTTCTACATACTATTGACTTGTCTCCTTAAAAATTCTGACCCTTTCAAGCCTTCTATTGGCTTTTGATTTATCAATTGAACATGGTAATTGCAGGAATTTGTTGTTGATGCTAGTTATAGCAATGTCATAACAAATTGAAAGTTGCAGGTACGGGAACTCCACAGGCTCTACAGTCTGCAGAAGATGGTAATGGATGAGCTGAAAAAAGAACTGAAGCAAAACAGATGTTGGAGTTCCATGACTCCAACAACACAAAAGTGTCATGGATTTAATTTCAATCTCCAAAGCTTGAGAGAAGATCCAAGCACAAGGGAGAGAAGTGGGAGTTGCTCTGCAGGCACCATGAGAATGGCAAGGGGTTTTGATCTTGAAAGGCCTGCTGCTGAGGAAGACATCTCAACAGGAGTCAGTGCCGCCATTGATGAAGACCAAGCTGTAGGGCCAAGCTTCCACAATATGCCACCCAGTACTCATAAGTTGACCATTGATGGTTCTGATCATGAAGATAGTGATGTGGAGCTGACTTTGAGCATTGGTGGTAGATTGAGCAACAAGGCACTGCAATCCTACCAACCTATATTAGGAATCTGTGAGTCATCATCCCATAAAGGAATTATTAGGGAGCTTCATTCATCTGCCTCTTTTAAATCAGATCGAGGAGAGGATTTCAGTGACCCCACCACCCCCATGAGCAGCTCCAGTGCAACATTTGATCAGGAAAGAAACCGGCCGCATTGGCTTTTTCAAGATTTAAAGCTTGAATAGCACCTCAAGCCTATTTGGGATTGCCTTAAAGAGTTTAAAAGGTGCTTTTAGTATATAAAAAAAATTATTCCAAGCAAAAATTAGCCTGTTTGGTAAGAAACTTAAAAGCATTTTTTTTCTACTTTTTTTACTCTAAAAAAGCCGAGAATGTTTTTTCTAAAAACTCTTTTAAGCCTTTTTTTTTTATAAACAAAAGTTCTATTTTTCAATGCAATCCAAACAGGCTCTTAGCTTCAAACTTTCCGTTTATCCTTTTGACTTTGCAAGAACCACTGGATTTACAGGGTCCATGTGCATTCACCTTACTTTACCTATTTCTGGTTAGTTAAATTGTTGTAAATTGGTCATTTACAAGCTTTCCCCCTTGCTTCTGCAAAACATTGGAAAGTGTTCTGGTTTTGATGACCAAAACAGCAATTGTCTGAATTATATTTATAGAAAAAAATTATTATATGCTAAAACTATGGAAACAAACTCTTTATCATCAGTTAACTTCACGCCTTGTTGATGTCTGTCGAGGAAACTAAGTAAACGAACATCATGTGCTGCATGATCTTGTCACTCAGAGCATCATCCGTAGGAATCAGTGTTTGAGTCATACTGTTCCTCTGCTTTCTTATCCATTGGTTGTTGATGTGTATACAACTCGACTTTTACTAAAAGCCTCTTTGAAATTGCATTCGAAAAATAGAGCTTTTAAGTCAAAATATATTTTTTGGCAAACGCTTCATTTTCAGGGTCCTTTTGTGATTGTAATTTCAATAAGTGCGATTTTAAAAATTGCGTTTTTGAAATCGCTACTTTTTAAAATTGCAACGGCATTTGATAGAACATGTTAAAAAGTATTTTTTACTAAATATTTGTTATAAGAAATCGTGATTTTGGTTTAAATTTGAGCATTTTTAAATAAGCACCCTTTAGCCTATTTATAGAAATCACAGATTTTTTTTTTTTTTTCATATTTTAAATTAAGTGATTTTTAAATCGCCAAACGCCTTACATTTTGTGATGTATTTTAAAAACATATATTTTTCTTGCAAAATAGCAATCACAAATGCACCCTTAAGCTTTTATCGTGTGTTTTAGCAATTTTTAGGCTTTTTGGACTCTTAAAACCGCTTTTAATTTATTTACCAAAACAAATATATTTTTCTTAAAACTGACTTTTTGAGTGTTAAATGCATTTTTAGGCCCTTCAAATCCCAAACAGGCCCTAAACATCAACCGAGACGGTTGGAAAGAATTTTCTTTTGAAAAAGCTTCTTCATTTCTTATTCAGAAAACCAAAGAGACATTTACAACACACAGAAAAACCTCATAAAAATGTATTGAATTCTCAACTATAATATGTCACCTTTTTAATATTTAATCATTTCGAAACCTTTCAATGTAAACAAACGGCTTAAATTCCGTATATTATATGTTGCTGATCATGACTGAGACACTGACATGACCAAAAGAGTTTGATAAGTTCTGATGGTCTAGTACTGCAAGTGGGCTGAAAATGACTTTTGCACCTTTGTGGAACTATACCTAACACCAAGAAGAAGAGCTTACAAAAATGTGTTGCCAATGTATGTAGATTAGAAGCTCAATCCTTGTAATCATCAATACTGGTCTAGTTAGTCCATCTCAGAGAGTCTCCCATTTGTAAAAAGCACCAAAGTTGTTATGTGCGTACATTACGTGGGATAGAAATTAAAAAGAATGATAGCTTTACCAGTATTTTTGAGGACTCTTAGACCTCTTATGAGCAATTAGAGGTGCTTTCAATTCTTAGAAACACAAGGTTTGATAAATTTCTTAACTAATTAGTTTTATTTCATGGTAATGCGGTATTTAAAGAACTGAATACACTGAAAATAGAATCCAACATAAATAGGACTTACATTTAACTCACGACTCAACAGCCTAACATGTTGTCAGTAAACCAATAAAAGAACAAAACAACTAGTAAAAGAAACACTAATGAACTGGACAACCCAACACTAATGAACTGAACAACCCAACAGATAACACTAAAACAAATAATAAATGGATATACATTTGTAAGAAAAACAAACACCAATGAGGGCCATCACACAAAAGAAAAACATGGCACTCTTTGCCAAAGTTGCCAAGGCAAATTCTACACACAAAAAGGAAGAGAACTAAAAAGGTTTAAAAAGAGGTTGGTGGCTAAAATAGTCGTATATGTAAGGATTGGTGTTCAAAACTCCAATTGGTTGGATAATACTTTGGTTATAATTGAATGATATTGTTTATTGCCAGATTTTATTATTGAACATTGGGCATATACATTAATGTTCTACATGTATTATATGATTGAATATTTTCATATTATATACATCTAAGGTCCCTAAGTTACATTATATTTGACTATAGTGTGAGTAAATGAATTATTACACAGAAGATTATAGTCATAAGCCCTTGTAACTTTTGTAAAAGATAGTTCGTAGTCGTAAATGGAACTGGAAAAATCCATTTAGACTATAATATGTCAACTTCAATGACTTGTCTTGATCAGGAAAAGCAAGTGAGCTTTGGGTTGATACGTTGGTGTAGAAGCAAAGTAGTGTCATGCACCAAACGGACCACGTGAGTAATCATTCTTTTAACACTGTCATAAAGAATGATGTACGTGCACGACGGCTTATAACAGTTACTCTAAATCCTGAGAGGATTATGAACTCAAATGTAAAGTGTAAGTCACTTTGATGTACCTATGAGTGAGATCTTTCTATAGTCAATATCTCCGTGTATTAGGTGATTGCATGTAGCATTGTGAGAACACCTTTTTTAAATAGGAATCTGATGCAGATCAGAGCCTCGTCTGCAAGGTTGTCTGCAACTGTCCGGACGATACTCAACCCGAGAGCCTCATCTGGAAGCTCGTCCCGACGCCTATGTTATTTTCGTGTTTTACTAAAATTCGCACCTAACGACTTTTACTAAAAAGGCAATCTCTAAAGTTTTTGATCTCTGATTGGATCAAGCTTTGCGGCGTTGGAAAGCTAATTCAAAGTAATGTATCACGAGTTTTGGCTAATTCCGATGTTTAGCAGGTCAAAATTGGCTGCAAAGAAAAGATTTGGAAAGCTAGATGGGGCTATATTTATTTTATTCACTTTTATTTAGTGCATGTTTGGACGGGGGTATATCCCATCCGGACGGGTCTTGTAAAATTACAATTTCGACTCTATTTCGTATTATTAATAGGTTTAGAGTTTGAGGGCATATAAATACATGTTTTATAGACCCTAGAACAGAGCTGTTAATTATATTTGAGTTTGTTTAATAAGAATTACTCACAGTTGAATTTCTTCTTGATTTTCCTTCAAAACCTAGAGAGTATCTAACGTTTTAGAAAAGATTTCTTAGATCATTTGATAAAATCAAGATCTAGAAATACCTATATGTTCTTTATTGTTGTTATTTGTTGCAACTCACTAAATCACGCTGCATTAGAGTCCAAATCCTTTGTCATGAACAAAGTGATAAAGAATATTCTTCACTTTTTAGATTTAATGGGAATGGTTATTCCAAAGCTCAGACCTGAGTATTTTAGTTGGATTTACTGAAACTTATATGTACAAAGTGAGATGAAGTCTCACAGGGTACAAACACACATGTAATTAAATTGGGTAGTCAAGGAAAAGAGGTAGTGAGCAAAACGACAGTATATGGACTTTAATTCGACTATGGAGTGATTCTATGGAGGTTAATATGTAATAAATAAGTATGTCATGAGGATTAATTAATTTAAAAATACATATTAGAGTGCAATCACATTTGTTTAGTGGAATCAATTTTGATTAATAGTGTCATGTGACAAGTCATAGATACAAGTGTTACAAACATATTTGAGCTAATTGTATTTGTTTTGGGCATTAGTTATGTATTTATTTAGGAGAAAGTCTACGTACCCTCAAACTACCACCTAATTGACAATGTCCCCCCTCCCCCAAACTTTCAATTGTGACAGTGCCCACCCAAACTACCAAAAATTGTCAATGTTCCCCCAATGACAAAACTACCCTTAGTAAAATAAAAACAAAAAATACGAAAACTTCTAGAAAAACCTAATACTAAGAAATATATATATATATATATATATATATATATATATATATATAATCCAAGGGGTTGCCAAATTGTTTTTTAAGAAAATTTATTTTTATAAGAAAAAAAATGAAAAAATTTATAAAAATTGAAAATTTTTGTTTCTTTTTTTAAAAAAAAAAATTAATTAAAAATCTTTGTTTTGAAAAAAAAAAAAATATATATTCGTTTTATAGGGGTATTTCAAAAAAAAATAAAAATCGTTTCAAAAAAAAATTATAAAAAAAAAAACAAAAAAAAATTCCTGAATTTAAAGGTTATTTTTGTCTTAATGAGAAATCAATAGGGGTATTTTTATTTTTTTCCTAACCTTGGCGGGGAACATTCACAATGTTTTCGTAGTTTCACTAGTTTGGGAGGGGCATTGTCACAACTGAAAGTTTGTGGGGACATTGTCAACTGGGTAGACTTTACCCATTTATTTATTTGGATTGTTTTATTTTATACAAAATACAAATTATTACTTTGAATTTAAAATTATCCTTTTTTTATAAATAGTGTTCGAGTATATATGATTGCCCTAAATTTAATAATTTAATAAAGATTTGATTAGAAATGAGAGTCCAAAAGAGTTTCACAGGGGTTAGGGCTAGAGAGAAGAGAGAGTTCCACATGCATAAGAGAAATGTTAGAGGTACTAAGTTTTTTACTAACAAATACTTACTAAATTGATGTATATCTCATTCGTTGGTACTCGTTACATTTCTTTTAATTAATTGTTTTTTTTTTCTTTTTTTTTGACCAATGAATGAACTACACATTAGTTTTGTGAGTTTCTATTAGTAAAAAAAAAGTGTTAGGGACTCAAACAAATAAACCCAGAAAAATTTCCAAATTGACGTGGCAAGGGTTTTTAAATTTAAAAAAATGCAATTCTCTCTCCATTGTCTGCCACTCACGATCTACCACGTCAGTTTGAAAATTTTTCTGCATTTATTTGTTTGAGTCCCTAACACTTCTCTTAGTAAAAGATTTAGAGCATGTTTGCAAAATAGATTTTTTAAGTCAAAAAATGCTTTTTGGCAAAAGCTTAAAAATTAAGCTTTTGTCAAAAGTACGTTTTGGTTATTTTTAGACTTTTTGAACCATTAAAAACGCTTTTATTTTTTTTCGCCGAACGAGTACTTTTTTCTTCAAACAAACTTTTTAAGTGTTAAACGCACTTTTAGGCCTCTTAAACACAATCTGAAATAAGCCATACTAGCCCTTAGTATGAGAAGAAGAGCCCAAAAGAGTTATAACTGAGGGAGACGAGGAAATTTGACGTATATTCAAATGTGTTGTAAAATCAAAGGAAATAACAAGACAAAATAAAGAGATTGCAATATGTGAAACTAGTTCTTCAAGAATTATGTATGATTCTTCTATATTATTGTGTGATCTACATACAACTCAATACTCTCTTTTATAGGCATGGAATCATAATGAGAGGTTAAGGAATATGAAAGGGGGAATATGAAACAAAAGGGTTAATCAATTTATTACATGGATGTTATAGGAATTCTAAACGATGATATGAATGTGTAGAATTCCAAGAGATGGAACTAAATGGTCATCCATCAAATGCATGAATGCATTCATAACATTCTCCCTTGGATGACCATACACTAAGAATATGCCTCGTTAAAACCTTGCTAAGGAAAACCCAGTGGGAAAAAACCTGTGGCGAAGGAAAAAGAGTACAATATTCTTGTGTGCCTTCGTAAGCTTTAGGATTGCCTCATTAAAACCTTGCAAAGGAAAACCCAGTGGGAAAAACCTTAGCGAAGGAAAAAGAGTAAAATCAGCATAATCATTTTACTCCCCCTCATTAGCATGTAGAGCTTCAATTGTTTATGATGAAAGATCCTTCAGTCGGCACATTCAAATGTTATTCACCAACTTCTTAAATGTTGTAGTTGGTAATGCTTTGGTAAATCAATCTGTCAAATTGTCACTTGATCGTATCTGTTTAACATCAATATTACCACTTTTCTGGAACTCATATGTATAAAAGAACTTTGGTAAAATGTGTTTGGTTCTATCACCCTTAATATATCCTCCTCTGATCTGTTTGATACAAGCAGCATTATCTTCATATAATATCGTCGGGCTATCTTTGATTGTGGATAAACCACACTTTTCTCGAATATGTTGAATTACTGATCTTAGCCATATGCATTCCGGACTTGCTTCATGAATTGCAATAATCTCTGAGTGATTTCATGAAGAAATAGTAACAAGTGTTTGCTTGACAGATTTCCATGAAATAGCGGTACTTCCACATGTAAATAAATATCCTGTTTGAGATCTACCTTTATGCGGATCAGAAAGAAAATCTGCATCTGCATATCCAACTAATTGTGAATTTGAACTTCTTGAATAAAATAATCCCATGTCAATTGTTCCACGAAGATAACGTAGAACATGTTTGACCCCATTCCAATGCCTTTGAGTTGGTGCAGAGCTGTATCTTGCTAGTAAATTAACTGAAAATGCTATATCAGGTCATGTGCAATTTACAAGATACATCAGCACACCAATTGCACTAAGATATGGTACTTTAGGACCAAGAATTTCTTCGTCATCTTCTCGAGGGCGAAAAAGATCTTTTTCACATCAAGTGATCGAACAACCATTGGAGTGCTCAAAGGATGAGCTTTCTCCATGTAAAAGTGCTTCAGGACTTTTTCTGTGAGTTGACTGATGAACAAGAATTCCATTTGGAAAATGTTCAATCTGTAAGCCAAGAGAAAATTTTGTCTTTCCAATATCTTTCATCTCAAACTCATTTTTTAAATAAGTGGCAGTTTTTATGAGCTCTTCTGGAATCCCAACAAGATTTAAATCATCTACATAAACTGCAATAATGGCAAATCCAGATTCTGATTTCTTAATGAAAACACATGGAAAAATTGGATTATTCTCAAATCCTTCTTTCAATAGATATTCACTAAGACGATTGTACCATATGCGTCCGGATTGCTTTAACCCATATAAAGATCTTTGTAGCTTGATAGAATAAATAGTTCGGGATTTCGAATTATATGCTTCAGGCATTTTGTATCCTTCAAGAATTTTTATGTATATATCATTATCAAGTGATCCATATAAATATGCTGTAACCACATCCATTAGACGTATATCCAAACTTTCTGTAACTACCAAGCTAATCAAAAATCTAAATGTAATTGCATCCACTACAGGAGAATACGTTTCTTCATAATCAATACCAGGTTTTTGCAGGAAACCTTGTGCAACAAGTCTTGCTTTATATCTCACAATTTCATTTTTCTCATTTCGTTTTTATACAAATACCCACTTGTATCCAGCAGGCGATACACCTTCAGGTGTTTGGACTACAGGTCCAAATACTTCATGTTTAGCTAGTGAGTTCAATTCTGCCTGAATTGCTTCCTTCCACATTGGCCAATCATTTCTACGTCGATATTCTTCGACGGTTTGTGGTTCTATATCATCATTACTTCTGTTAATGTCAAATGCAATTTTAAATGAAAATATGTTGGCGACAACAATTTTGTTTCTATCCAATATTTCTCCTGTACTTACATAATTTATTGAGATCTCATTATTTTCGGTACCTGTTCCTCTTCAGGGGGTAACTCTTCAAGAGATTCCTCTTTGGGGGATTCCTTTCCAGGAGAATTTTGTACAGAAAGTTTGGATGGATCAAATTTTGTTACTTGTTTTGTGGGTAAGGCCTCTTCAGGAGCCCCGATTTCATTTCCTTGTGCTTTTCTCTTCCGGGGAATCTTATCCTTTGCACCAATAGGTCTTCCACGCTTCAGGCGTGCCTTAGACTCATTTGCTACTGTATTAATTAATTGTCCTACAGGGACTTCTATCTTCGCTGGAGTATTAGCAGCTGGAATGTGAGACTTAATTATTTTCTTATTGTCAGTAAATGCATCCGGCAATTGATTTGCAATACTCTGCAAATGAATGATCTTCTGAACTTCTAGTTCACATTGATTTGTACGAGGATCAAAATGAGATAACGTCGAATTATTCCAAGTGATTTCTTGTCGTGCTTCTTGCAACGACTTTTCTCTCCCTAATGATGGAAATATGTTTTCATCAAAATAATAATCTTCAAAACGTGCTTTAAAAACACCACCAGTTAAAGGCTCAAGATATCTAATGATAGAAGGAGAATTAAAACCAACATAAATTCCAAGTCTACGTTGAGGTCCCATCTTAGTGCGTTGAGGTGGCGCAATTGGAACATATACAGCACAACCAAAAATACGAAAATGAAAAATATTTGGTGGTTGACCAAATGCAAGTTGCAAAGGGGAATATTTTTGGTAAGCTGCTGGTCTGATCTGAACTAATGATGCAGCGTGTAATATTGCATGTTCCCAAACAGAAACAGGTAATTTTGTTTTCATAAGCAAAGGTCGAGCAATTAACTGAAGTCGTTTAATAAACGATTCAGCTAAACCATTTTGAGTATGAGTATGAGCAACAGGATGTTCAACATTAATTTCAATTGACATGCAATAATCATAAAATGCTTGAGATGTAAATTCACCCGCATTATCCATCCAAATAGATTGAATTGGATAATCAGGAAATTGTGCTCGTAATCTAATTATTTGAGAAAGAAGTCTAGCAAATATAACAATACGAGTAGAAAGCAAGCAAACGTGTGACCACCTAGATGATGCATCTATTAAAACCATAAAATATATAATTGGCCCACATGGAGGGTGAATCGGCCCATATATATCCCCTTGAATCCTTTGTAAAAATGATGGAGATTCAACAATTACCTTAGAAGGGGATGGTTTGATAACAAGTTTACCTTGAAAACATGCAGCACAAGGATAATTACTTGGTAAAAGAATCTTCTGGTTCTTTAAGGGATGCCCATGAGAGTTCTCAATTATTCGACGCATCATAATTGTTCCCGGATGTCCAAGATGATCATGCCAAAGCATAAACATCTTTGGATTAGAACACTTCTAGTACATCACAACATGTGATTCAATTGTTCTTATTGTTGTATAATACAACCCAGAAGAGAAAGCAGGCAGTTTTTCCAATATGAGCTTCTGACCCGAAATTGTTGAAGTAATATAAAGATATTCATCACTACCTTCATTAGTGGTTTCAACATGATAACCATTTAGACGAATATCCTTAAAACTGATTAAATTTCTTCTAGATTTAGAAGAATACAAAGCATCATCCATACAAAATTTTGTTCCTTTTGGCAATATGATATTCGCTCCTCCAGAGCCTTCGATTAGGTTTGATGAACCTGATATTGTATTGACACTAGCTTTGTTTAATATCAAGTATTGAAAATATTTCTTATCTCTAAGAATTGTGTGCGTTGTACAACTGTCTGCTAGACACAAATCTTCACCAATCATCTTGGAATTAATCATTCCATCAATATGACCCATACCTCTATATATAAACAAAATATATATTAAAATTTCATTAATCAAAAAGAAAATAACCAAATACAATTAAATTTGACAATGTAAACATACTGTGATTAAAACATAAAGAAAACATATTAATTGTTGTAGACATATTCATCACCAATCAGAAGATCAGTATTTGTGTTAGAGTCTACAAAGAAATCAGAAACATCAAGATGAGTGATACCCTCTCCATTTAGAGTATCAAGAAAAATTGGAGAATCTTCAGGATTACTGTGATTAGCAAAATTCATTTCAATCCCATTTTCTTTTATGGAGGCTTGATATAGGTTTACCAAATGTTTAGGCGTACGACAGGTACGCGACCAATGCCCTTTCATACCACACTTGTAACATTTATCTTCATAGTTCTTTGTAGGTTTATTCTGTAAACCTTTATTTCATTTTGTTTTGCCTCAGTGTGGTTCCACTTCTAGTGGTATGGAGTATTTCTTTTGTAAGAATTATGAGTACGTTCCCCTTGACTTCCATAATTTTTTCTACCACATCCACGTCCACGACCACGGTTTCCTTTATTACCATGAAATGAGGTTCCATTTGCTTCAGGAAATGGTGTAGAACCCGTTGGACGAGATTGATGATTTTTTATTAATAGCTCGTTGTTTTGCTCAGCCACTAGAAGACAAGATATCAGTTCAGAATATTTTGTGAAATTACGCTCTCGATATTGCTGCTGCAGGAGCACATTCAAGGCGTGAAATGTGGTATATGTTTTTTCTAACATATCCACATCAGTGACTTTTTTTCCACACAATTTTAATTGTGAGCTGATTTTAAAGAGTGTAGAGTTATAGTCACTGACACTCTTAAAATCTTGCAACCTCAGGTGCATCCAATCATAGCGAGCTTTTGGGAAGATAACTGTCTTCTGGTGCTCGTATCTCTCCCTTAAATTATTCCACAAGGTCAAGGGATCCTTTACCGTAAGGTACTCAATTTTTAATTTTTCATGCAAATGATGGCGAAGAAAAATCATTGCTTTAGCGCGATCCTGTTGGGATGCTTGATTATCTTCCTCAATAGTATTTCCAAGATTCATAGCTTCAAGATGGATCTCAGCATCAAGGATCCAAGATAAGTAATTTTTGCCAGAAACGTCAAAAGCGACAAACTCAAGTTTTGTAAGATTTGACAATATCTATACAAGAATATATCAAGAATTAAATAAATAAACATTATTTAAAATTAAGTGATATTATACGCAAACCAAAAATTTTCAAATATAAACTATAAGACATTATATTCATAGCATTAGAATGATAAAATTCTAGTTCATATAAATCTCACGTGGATATGCAAATGTTATAGTGTTAATTAAAATAGATAATAAGATTACTAAACGTTAAAGAAACTTACAATGAATTGAGAATAGCTCACGGATAGTTTTTGATGTTGAAGATCAAAAGAACACAATAATTGGCTAGAGATTTGTGCTGATAATGTGTTGTAAAATCAAAGGAAATAACAAAACAAAATAAAGAGATTGCAATATGTGAAACTAGTTCTTCAAGAACTATGTATGATTCTTCTATATTATTGTGTGATCTACATACAACTCAATACTCCCTTTTATAGACTTGGAATCATAATGGGAGGTTAAGGAATATGAAAGAGGGAATATGAAACAGAAGGGTTAATCAATTTATTACATGGATGTTATAGGAATTCTAAAAGATGATATGAATGTGTAGAATTCCAAAAGATGGAACTAAATGGTCATCCATCAAATGCATGAATGCATTCATAACAAAATGCGATTTTTTTTTATTTTTTTTTTAAGTTGCCTTATTAAAAGGATAAGCCTTCTATAAGGAAAATGCTACATTTTTTTTTTTTTTCCGGTTCTTCTTCCATTTTCTTAATTTTGCAAAATTACCATTGAATATGGAAGATTATATAAGTCCCACGAACTTCACGAATCCAATAAAAATAAGAAAATGAGAGAAAAATGAGGGTTCAACAAACTAGGTATTGAGAAATCGTTGACATTCGGTGGTTTACCTAGTCCAAAAGATGAAGATTCCTACAATCTTTCATGATTACCTTTTAATCCTTTTCGAGATTTTACACTAAACCACCCAAATCCTTGTCACCTTGCCAAACCAATAACAGCTGAGAAGAGATCTGCTTTTTTCCCAGTCTTACTTTTGACAAAACCTGCTTTTGAGAACGTCAAACATGGCGGAGAGAATGTGTGGGCTTATTTTATTATGTTCTTTCCTACTTCTTTGCTATCCGAAATATTGTCACGACCAAATTGATATTACATCTTGAGTTTTTCTTTTCTTTTCTTTTCTTTTTTTTTTTTTTTTTTGGCAAGATGATTACTGCAAAATTTAAAGTTGAAAAGTTTAAAGTTCATTCTTAGGTGCATTAAAATGTGTGTTTTGTTCCGAAAACAAGGTTTGGGGAAGATTTCAGATGGTGAGGCGACATCAACATTATCAAAGAAAGAAATTGCGAAACTTGAAAAAAAAAAAAAAAAAAAAAAAAAAAAGCTTGCAATGCAATTTTGTTGTGTCGATGTGATGAAGTCTTGAGAGAAGTCACCGATGAAGAAACTGTCATTGGTCTTTGGAGGAAGTTAGAAAATTTGTACACGAAGAAGTCTCTCACTAACCAATTTTATTTGAAGCAATCATTATATGCCCTCAAGGTGAAGGAATGTACGCCTTTTTATGGTCATCTTGATTAATTTAATAAAATTATTACATGAGTTAATAACAGTAATAATTTAATGTACGCCTTTTTATGTTCAAGTCTGCTTTAAACTCTATTGAGTTAATAATAAAAATGAGAAAGGTAGTGATGATCAGGCTAAGAGTTTATTTATTAAGTGTTCTTAGGAAAATGCATGACATAGTTGTTAGGACTTTGATGGATGTTCGGTGTAACACAGAGTGTGTGGACTAGCTGACATTTCTTGCATTTGTCCAAAAATAGGGAGGAAGTGGAAGACCACCCTCAACCATTCGTTACTCACATTCGCTCAAAAGATATAGAGAAATGCTAGGCTTACAAAATATTTTACAAAAAAAACTCTTGCAAACTAATGTAGCACAATATAATTGCAACACTTGTAGTCTATCAATAATCAAGGCACTTGAACCCGTGGCGTAGATATTTTCTTTGCTGAATTTGTTTTTGTAGAAACAGCCGCCTACCATTTTACTCATATTGGCTCAAATGAAATATCAATCGTGAATTGCCGTGGACTCATACATCGACCTGTAAGATTCTCATGATAGGATATAATTTGTACTTGTTAAGCCGTCGATTCATATATCCACATGCAACATTCCCATGGTAGATAGCTCAGGCCAAGAACCGGCTGAGAGCAATCGCCGGTTGCAATGCATGGTGCGGTTTGGTCGTGAGTGGGGTGAGAATGTCTCAAGAAGGTGTTTGCTATGCATTCAAGTTCAACGAGAATAGCCTCATTCAAAGGGGCCAAAGCAATGGGAGTGAAATTGTGCATTGTGTTTTTGAAAAGTCCTTCACAATGTTGATTAAAATTGTGCATTTGGTATACATTCTGAATAAATAATAATGACTAATCTCCAGTAGATGTTGCGCAATCTTTGAGCAGCTTACCTGAACGTTTTGCAAGAAAATTCCAACGGCCCTCACCTTGATGAGTAATATAGTGAATGAGCAATTTCACTAAGCAGCTCCCCCGCTTTTGGGATTAATCCCATGCACGCCTTGGCATTGACATACATTTCATTGGTTGCAGTGGGTTAAAGAACTTCTGGTTGCATCCGCCACAAGTATTCTCTAAACTCATATATGTATTTCCTTCTAGCATTTGTTGAAGCTTTTGATCTTCTGATATAAATTTTACTGCATACTAAGAAAGTTTGAGATGAAATTGCCTAATGGCCTCTTTTGTTGCTATATTTACAATTGCATAATGGTTTTTTTTTTTTTTTTCCTGTTACAAAACAATACCATAATCTAAAACAATCATTCGCCATCGATACATGCACTCTAGAGAAGCAATGTAACATCTTTCTAAGAACACATTGTATTACTATGTGTTGAGTCCCATGATAAATGTGTATTAGGTTGAATTGGACTATATAAGTTATTACAATGAACCCCAATTGTGATTAGTCCTTTTGGATATGAAGTGGTCAGTGCATCCTATATCATGACACTTTTTCTACAAAACTATTCACATAAAAGTGTTATAGAATGATCACAATACATTTATTAGATAGAGTTGTTACTCTTAACACAACCTTGACTTGTCACTAGTGACAGAACCAGGATTTTTCATCGGGAGGCTGGATAAAACCTAATTTTGATAAGGACCCTCTCATTCCATCCTTGTCTATTAGTGTAACACCCCGTAAGTAATCTATAACTTTAAAATTGGTGTTTTGTCGGGGTATTACAATTAGTTTGTCAAGGCATAAAAAAAGTACAAACAACTTTTCATGCTACATATTAGAAACTATAATACCAATTATATGGCTAAAGACCCAAAGATCCAATACACAACGGAATAATGTTATAGACCATAGGCAAAGAGATTGAATGTTTTCTGACAATTTACTCGGAGAATATGAATGCTTATGGCTGAACTTTCAAATGTTATCGGCCTTCCATAGTTGAAATCGTTGCACCATTCAGAGAACAGATTTGTGGCCTGCTGTTAACTGGGTTTTCCTTCGACATAATTCTCACATTCAAGAAAGCAGGTTCTTTGGGATAAGGTAGAACTACACCTTCATTGCTAAGCATGGCGACAACGTCAGACATGGCTGGTCTATCCTTTGCACCTTCTTGAACACAGAGGAGAGCTATGTTAACATATCTCAATACCATGTGCATAGAGGATATATCATCAAGTAGTGGATCCACAAAGTCCGATCCTCTATCACTTGTCCATAATTCCCATGCCTTCAAATCCCAAAACAAAGAAGAAATGGAAAATAAAATGATGTTAGAAGGATGGTAAGTGATTAAATGCACATTTGTTCAGCAACTCCGAGCTATGAATCAAAGTAAATAAGTGTTTTCAATTTCTATAACAAAAGTTGCAAATAAGATACTTACATATCCAATCAAATGGAGAGAGTCAGTTTGATAAAAACCAGTATTCTTCCTGCCACTCACAATTTCCAACAATAGTACGCCAAAACTAAATACATCGGATTTGATTGAAAAGAGGCCTTCCAAAGCATATTCAGGGGACATATAACCACTGTGCAGCATCACCAAATTAAAGATATTAGTAATTGCAAGTTTTATGTTGATTTTTATAATTTAGAAGTTTCCTTATATTACTTACTAAGTGCCAACAATCCTATTTGTATTTGCTTGTGACTCAGTTCCACCAAATATTCTCGCCATTCCAAAATCTGATATCTTGGGATTCATGTCTATGTCCAACAAAATATTGCTCGGCTTCAAGTCCCTATGAATAATCCTTAACCTAGAATATTGATGAAGATAAAGAAGTCCTTGAGCAATTCCTTCAATGACTCCAACACGAGTCCTCCAATCTAATATCCTGCGCTTCTCTTGATCTGCTTTACATATGTATGGAAATTGATAATTAATGAGTCACATGCAAAGGTCCATAAAAATCAAAGATAAACATATATATCAAAATGGGAGATATTACAAACCAAAGAGGAAGAAATCCAAGCTTTTATTGGGCATATACTCGTAAACTAATATCTTTTCATCTTGTTCAATGCAACAACCCAAAAGTCTAACAAGATTCTTGTGTTGAAGCTTAGCTATGATCATTGCTTCATTTTTAAGCTCCTCCCAACCTTGTCCAGATGCTTTTGAAAGTCTTTTTACAGCTACCTCATCACCTTTTAGTAATATTCCCTGCAATTATTTTTTGTTGTGAAAAATACCAAAAAAAAAATAGTAAGCTACATTCATAAGAAATCCATTACCAATGATAAAGACTAAAACCTTTTTAACTCTAAAACAAACAACCCATTTTGAGAAACAAGAATCGGATGCAAAATATTTTGTGGTTGTGGAATCTCTAGTCCATGAGCCAAGCTAGAGGCCAACATTCCCGATTCGGGTGTAGAAAAATCAATGCATTGACACCTTAAGAGTCTTTAAGTGAGATCATAATATAGCATGTTAGAATATCGTTTTAACACAAAAGCTTAAACTTTTGAGTTTAGACACAATTATGTTATATTAACCACCCAAACTTATGATATATTTCTAATGTGAAACTTAATCCTTTTACATTCACATGTTTATACTCAGCATTATTTACAAACATATATTAAACGTTTTTGGCTCCTTGGCAGAAAAGCTTTGATAGCCAAAATTACCAACTAATTTGTGGCTGCCATGCACTATAGTTTATTTGTCATGCACCAAAAAGTAAAACAGCACTTTATTTGTCAAAAGGGGTAAAAAAAAAGCACCAAACAATGCTTGTATATATATTTCTTCAATTCCTCTCCATTTTTGTTCATATATGTATCCAATTTCATGTAAACTAACACACACAATAAAAGTTTATCTGAATTGGTATACTGAGTGGTTTCACAGCGTACACAGCAACAAAAGTGGCATGTGCTTGTTTGTGCTTGTTAACATGGCAAGGTTTAGCTGTCGAAACATTCAATATCCAAAAGATTTCGTTTAGGGATGTTGAAACATACCTTGTAAACAGGTCCAAAGCCACCCTCTCCGAGCTTATTTGCAGCTGAGAAATTATGAGTTGCAGCAGAAACACTTGCATAACTGAATAATGGCATTTGGATTTCTCTACTATTTCCATCCTCTGAATTATTAGCCTTTTGGGTCATGCCCAAATCTACAAATAACAAATCCTCCCCTACATTTTAGAACAACACATATTTAAGGATATATATGTAGGATTGCTAAAACAACGTTGTGGACGATTCTTTACTAACCCTTCCTTCTGAACTTTCTCCTCCTCACATAATAAACAGTAAGGCCCAATGCAAAAATCACTGCAATCGGAATGACAATTTTCTTTAATCGGTTATCCTTCAATTTCGTTGAGTTTGTGTCTGCAAAAGGAAACCAGAGAAATAAATAATATAGACATTGTTCTTTGCATCACGAATTGATATACAAATTGGCAATGCCTGGAGATATCTCTACAACAAAATTTCGGTCAGAAAAAAAAAAAGAAATACCTTCGACAGCCAAATCCAAACGAGCAAGTTTCAAATAGAAGTCTTGTTTATATGTATTATCTTCTGAGAATTGTTTCAGATTTAACAGAGGACCTTCCCATACTAGGCAGCCACGCTCTTGATCATAAGCATAACCAGTACACTCGCAGTTTTTCAAGCAAGCTGATTCGCACTCTGAAGCATTGCCAACGTACTGCAACTGCTGGGGATTACTGGGCAAATAAACCATAGACATTTGACGAAACCCATGTTTCTGAACATCATCTCTGCACGGCAAATCTGTTTTTCTCTTACATCCTTGAGTAGAATTGGCTGCATAGGCTTTGAATCCTGGCAAACAGTCACATGGCTCATCGGTTGTCTCATTGCATATGGTGAATTCACCGCAGAAAGCATAAGCCCCACACTTTAATGATCCGGACAAATTTGCAAAAGATTGTAAATTGTCTGACGACCATGTCTGCAGTCGAAGCTCCCCCTTTACACTCAACGACACTCTTCTAAATTGAGAAGGATAATTATTACTAATAGTGTAAGAAATGTTCTCCCCATCAATCACGAATTTATCAGCTAGTTCACCAATGATTGGACTACTCCAGCATGGTTTAGACCCCTCCATTATGATGAGTTCTTTCCGAGAACCGAGATGCAGAGTGAAAACACCAGGAGCAGGGTCTTCATTATTTTTCCATGATGTTAATGACCATCCTGTCTTATCATCTTCAACCTTCATTCCGGGCAAAAGAGTATCGGTAGGATGGTCAAAGCTTTGCCACAAAACTTCTGATGCCCTGTTTTTCAGTACAAGATTACCTGTATCTAATAGCGTGGCAGAGGTGTCGTTGCCACCTGAATTGTTGGTCACAACGTACGACAAACTGCCATCGGATATTACAAGTTTCCCATCCGGGTTGAAGGTAAGAACGGCAGAGGAATTTGGGAATGGCTGCTTCCTGTTTGCAACCCAAAGCACGTTGCGGTCAGAAACATGACTGAACCATATTCCCACGTGATACTTTGCCAAGGTTTCTTGACCAAAGAAACCAAGTTTGTACATTCCGTTGGCAGATTCAATGGTCTCCAAGGTGTTTAATGATTGGCCTGGTCGGATAGTATCACTGATAGTAGTAGCATTGGTGAAGTGCAAAGCAAGGCAGAATAAAAGCAGCAGGGAAGCAATAAGAGGGGAAATTATTATATGGGTCATATTTGTATGAGGCGGCTATGCAATGCTCTTTGTAGTTTGCACACAAAATTGTATAAATGCTCTTTGTAGTTTGTGTTTAGGGTTAACAGTTCGACCAGCCTGCATTTTCTTATGAACTATAAAATATATTCTGAAGTTAAAGGAATATAAGAGCGGATGGTATCACCGACACTATCAGTGAAGAAGGTTGCATTGGTGAAGTGCAAACCAAGACAGAATAAAATTTGCAGGGAAGCAATAACAGGGGAAATTCTACGGCTCATGTTACAATTACAGGTTGAATTATAATAGTGTCGATAAGTGTTTAGTCTTTTGCATTAAAAGGTGGACCAAAAAACAATTACAGGTGACAACAGGATTCAAGAATCAATTAGTGAGAGGAGGGGGACCATGTGGGGAAGAATCATCTTTCACACTGGTTGCTTATGATAACGTTGGGGAAGAATCAATAGAATATGATAACGCTACTCCTCCAGCACCACCTTGTTGACTTGCTGACTGACGTTATTAGATTTGAAGGAAAACCCACTTCTACCCTTTTATTTTTTTATTTTTTTAAAGATGATACTCAAATATATTATATCAAGATGTTATACTAAGGTGTGGACTTGACTCTTTGCAATAAAGAATTATTTATATAAGCCTAATTAGAATTATTTTTCTTGAGAATTATTGATGTTTTGGTGGGGTTCGGTTTAGCTATGGCTCAATTAATTTTAAGTGCTCGTTTGCAGATTTCGCTGTCTAGGCCCCTCTTAAGCAATTTTCGACGAACAAATGCTACCATAATCATGTCCAAATAAAATAATCACAATTTATTGTCTCATTCTACAATTTTGTTTAGAATATATATGTCAAGAGCCCTTTAGAAACAACTTTAGTCGGGCGTTTGGAAGAAAATAATTTTTTAAGATGTTGAAAATTTTAAAAGATTATTTTATTTATTTGCATTTAAGTAGAAAGAACGTGAATTTCCTCTCAAGTGCAGCTAATTGTATATATGGCGTTCGGCCAGAACCGGCCCTTGGTTTTTTTTTTTTTTTTTTTTTTTTTTTTTTGTTTTTGTTATTTGGCCCATGGGGGTGAAGGGTCATGCCCGCAACCGGCCCTAAGGCCATGGGTGGGTTAAGTCACCCCAAAGGCGGTCTGGGGTGGCTTCGGCCACTCCCATAACCCTTAGGGGTGGATCAGCCACTTCAGGCCCAATTGGGATGATCAGCCACCCTTTAATTTTTATTATTTTATTTTAATTTTTTATTATTTTATTTTTTAAATTATTTTTAAAATATAACTGTTATTTTATTATTATTTATATTAATTGAACATATGTCCTATTTATCATCTCAAGAAAAATTTTAGCCATTAACTAAATACTTTCTTATCCATTTAAAACTGGAAAGATCCGGTTGGTACCAACTACCAAGCTAGGCTGCAATTTCACATTAGCTTTTTCTACTTTAACGTTAGATTTTCCAGTTTAAAAGCCATGTTGTTTTGTTTGGACTCTCAGTCAAGCTGACATTTCAACGACTCTCCACCCTCGAACCATTCATTACTCACCATCGCTTAAATTATATGTCAATTATTTGAGATGCCACTCGTTATCCTTTTCTCATGAGCTTTCTAGTCAAAAGTATGGGGGAAAAAAAAAATACAAATTATTACTTTGAAATAGTTTGAATTTAAAATTATCCCCTTTTTTTCCAATAGTGTTAGAATATTTGATTGTCCTAAATTTAATAATTTAATAAATATTTGCTTAGAAATGAGAGTCCAAAAGAGTTTCAAGTAAGAGAAATGTTAAGAGTACTAAATCTTTTATCAATAAAGACTTATTAAACTAATGTGTAGCTCATTCATTGGTACTCGTTAGACTTCTCTTAATTAATTTTTTTTTTTTTTTTTTACCAATAATTGAGCTATACATTAATTTAGTAAGCCTCTGTTAGTAAAAAAATTAGTACGAGGAAAAGAGTTTCAACAGAGGGAGATAAGGAATTTTTTTTTTTTTCATTAACGTCATTGGTCTTTGGAGGAAGTTTAGAAAATTTTACAAGAAAAAGTCTCTCACTAACCAGTTTTATTTGAAGCAATTGTTATATACCCTTAAGATGAAGGAATGTATGTATTTTTGTGATCATCTTGATTAATTTAATAGAATTATTACAGATCTAAAAAATATTGATATTAAAATTGAATATGAGAATCAAGTCTTGATTTTATTGTGTTCAATGTCGGATTTTTTTGATAATTTCATTAATTCAATCTTGTACAGTAGAGATACATTCTCTTTAGCAAATGTTTAAGTCTTCTTTAAACTCTATGGAGTTGAGAATAAAAATGAGGAAGGTAGTGATGATCATGCTAAAGGTTTTGGGTAAAGTCGACTTAATCCCCTCAAACTACCACCTCAATGACAATCTACCCCCCCAAACTATCAATTGCGACAATTTACCCCTCAAACTACCAAAACAATTACAATGTACCCCCAATTGTTAAAAAATGACGAAATTACCCTTACTAAAATAAAAAATATATATTAAAAAAAAATTTCAAAATCTTAAGGGTATTTTTGTCTTATTGAAAATTCTATATGGATAATTTCGTCATTTTGCTAGCATTGTCAGGTAGATTGTCATTATTTTGGTAGTTTATGGGTAAATTGTCGTAATTGATAGTTTGGGAGGTAGATTATCATTGGAGTAATAGTTTGAGGAGGTTAAGTGGACTTTACCCAAAGGTTTATTTATTAAGGGTCGTTGGAAAAATTCCTCTAATCCTAGCGGTTGATCCGGCGAGAGGGACTCAAGAAAGGTAAAGGAAAATCAAAAGGCTAATCATAGTCCAAGTCGAAGAAGAAAGTTAAATGTTACAGTAGAGATACAATCTCTTTAGCAAATGTTTTAAGTCTTCTTTAAACTCTATGGAGTTGAGAATAAAAATGAGGAAGGTAGTGATGATCATGCTAAAGGTTTAGGGTAAAGTCGACTTAATCCCCTCAAACTACCACCCCAATGACAATCTACCCCCCAAACTATCAATTGGGACAATTTACCCCCCAAACTACCAAAACAATTACAATGTACCCCCAATTGTTAAAAAATGACGAAATTACCCTTACTAAAATAAAAACAAAAATACTAAAATTTAATTTTTTTTTCAAATTTTTAAGGGTATTTTCGTCTTATTGAAAATTTTATAGGGATAATTTCATCATTTTGCTAGCATTGGGTGGTAGATTGTTATTGTTTTGGTAGCTTGAGAGGTAGATTGTCATAATTGATAGTTTGGAGGTAAGATTGTCATTGGAGTGGTAGTTTGAAGGGGTTAAGTGGACTTTACCCAAAGGTTTATTTATTTAAGGGTCATTGGAAAAATTCCTCTATTCCTAGTGGTTGATCCGGTGAGAGGGACTCAAGAAAGGTAAAGTAAAATCAAAAGGCTAATCATAGTCCAAGTCGAAGAAGAAAGTTAAATGTTACTATTGTAAAAAGTATGTGCTTTACAAAGCGGGTGTCCGAAGCTGAAGAATAAAGGGAAAGAAGATAAGCCAAGTTTATCTTTTGTGACTAATTAATGTTGGCAAAGAAAAGTCAGATGATTTAGAACTTATCCTTGTAATCAGCATTTCTGATGGTTGATTTAATGGCAGGTGAGTCCTTAATTCTACATGTATATTCCATATGTGCCATAAAAGAGATTAATTTACTACTTATGAGTCAATCAATAGTGATTCAATGAAAACGATGTAGTCTGGACGATTGTTGGTATGGTTCAATTAATCATAATAAGAATGAATGACAAAGTTGTTAAGACTTTGACGGATGTTCAGTATAACACCATAGTTCCATATTCGGAAGATGAAGAGTAACCCACATAAAGTAGATAGCTTATAAAGATAGACATAATTGCTAAACTTCACATTACCTAGTTAGTTTGTGAAATTAGACTTTATAAATGATGAATTGAACATGCCACGTTCGCCGAGTATATGAGAAGAATGCAAAATAATATTTGTCTTATGAATAATTATTTTGGATATGAAGTGGCTAATGCATCCTTGATCATGAGACTTTTTCTGCAAAGCTCTTATTCTTTAAATTTGTTGATCAGTGTTGTAACAAGGACCAAAGGTGTGTTATGTCGCAACTATTGAAATCTTGCAGAAATAATTGAGGTTCCTATATTAGTTTTACAACTTTCAAGTAATAGAAAAACTTATAATTTCATTACAGGCACGCTAACATGGCTCTTGTGCAGAGTAGAAAACTAATATCTACGAACATATCAGAACCGTAATATCAGATTATGTCGCTAATTAGAGACCCAAAAGATACAATACCCAGCTGATTCAATTCTGTTAAGTGGGTACTGAGATAAAATAGAAGAAAAAAAATGTATGAAAAATGTTATGGACCAAAGGCAAAGAGCTTGAATGTTTTCTGCCGGATTTTCAAATATTATCAGCCTTTCATAATTGAAAAAGTTGCATCATTCAGCGAACATATTTGTGGCCTACTGTTAACTGGGTTTGTCATCACCATACCACTCACATTCAAGAAAGCAGGTTCTTTAGGATAAGGTAGAACTGCAATTTCATTGCTAAGCATTGCAACAACATCAGACATAGTAAATCTATCTGCTGCAATTGCTTGAAGACAAAGCAGAGCTATGTTAATAAATCTCAATACCATCTTCATAGAGGACATATCATCAAGTAGTGGATCCACCAAGTCCGATCCCCTACCATTTGAGGATGTTAGAGGATGTCCATAATTCTCATGCCTTCAAATCCAAAGAAAAAGGAAAATTAGAGGATGTTAGAATGATGGTAAATGATTAAATACATAATTTTCTATTAGCTTAAGTTTTTGAAACTAATAGGACACTCTATACTTAGCGTTAGGGGTGGGCACGGGTCGGGGCGGGGCGGGTATCCCCATTTTTCTCACCCGCCCGCACAGTGCGGGTTCTACAAATTCCAACCCGCCACCCGAGCACAAGCAAGAAAATCCGCACGGGTTCGGGTGTTGCGGGGCGGGGTAGATCGGGGCGGGTTTTGCGGGTTGTGCAGGTTGGGTTTTCTCTTCCTCAGATCCTCTCCTTTCTTTTCTCCGCCGGCTTGTTGTCTTTCTTTCTCTCTTTTTCGTTTCATCTCTTCTGCAAATTTCTTCTCCTCCTAAACAAACCCAAGTTACACAACCTACATCAGAACCCTTGAATCAAACCTAAACCAAAGAACTTGGAATTAAATCTGGACGAGGGAGAAAAATAATTTGAAATCTAGACTAAAAACTTGAGATCTCTTGAGAGAGAGAAAAAAACCTGGATCGTGGTCTCGAGGTGGGAGCGGCGCAGTAGCCCATGGCCGGAGGATGTCGAGCGGCGGCGTAGACGAAGAGAGAAGGAGATGAAAGATGGAGAGAGAGCAAGAGAGAAGATAGAAGATAGAAGCGTGAGAGACGAGAGAGAGGAGAAAGTGAGAAACGGCGCTAGCTAGAAAAATATGTTAGGGTTAGGGTTTTTTATGTTTTATACCTGTGTGGGGTTGGGCGGGGCGGGGCGGGTACCCGCAAGAAAAAGATTTCCAAACCCGCGACCCGCCCCGCCCCGTGCGGGTTGGGAAAAATCCACCTGTACCCGCAAAAATACACTCAAAATCCGCGCGGGGCGGGGCGGGGCGGGTTTGCGGGTTGGGCGGGTTTTTGCCCAGCCCTACTTAGCGTTCTAAAATTTCAACAACATATGACTAATTTTGTTTTAATAATTAATGATGAATGCACATTTGTTCAACAACTCCCCACTATGAATCAAAGTAAATAAATGATTTCAATTTCTACAACAAAAGATGCAAATAAGATAGTCACATATCCAATAAGATGGAGACAATCACTTTGATAAAAAACTAGTATTCTTCTTGCCACTCACAATCTCTAATAATAAGACGCCAAAACTAAAGACATCGGATTTGATTGAAAATAGGCCTTCCAAAGCATATTCAGGAGACATGTAACCATTGTACAACTTCATCAAATTAAAAATATTAGTAATTGCATGTTTTATGTCTATATCAACACATTTAAACTAGTATGTTGACTTTTATAATTTAGAAGTTCCCTTTATATTACTTACTAGGGGCCAACAATCTTATTTGTATTTGCCTGTGACTCATTTCCTCCAAATATTCTTGCCATTTCGAAATCTGATATCTTGGGATTCATGTCAATGTCCAATAAGATATTACAAAGCTTCAAGTCCCTATGAATAATCCTTAACTTGGAATATTGATGAAGATAAAAAAGTCCTTGAGCAATTTCTTCAATGACTCCAACACGAGTCATCCAATCTAATATCCTACACTTCTCTCGATCTGCTTTACATATGAGTAAATTGACAATTAATAAGTCACATGGAAAGGGCCATAAAAAATTTATATATATATATATATATGTGTGTGTGTGTGTGTGTGAGAGAGAGAGAGAGAGATATTACAAACCAAAAAGGAAGAAATCCAAGCTTTTAGTGTGTGTGTGTGTGTGAGAGAGAGATATTACAAACCAAAAAGGAAGAAATCCAAGCTTTTATTGGGCATGTGTGTGTGTGAGAGAGAGAGAGAGAGAGAGAGAGAGAGATTACAAACCAAAAAGGAAGAAATCCAAGCTTTTAGTGTGCGTGTGTGTGTGAGAGAGATATTACAAACCAAAAAGGAAGAAATCCAAGCTTTTATTGGGCATATATTCATAAACTAGTATCTTTTCAGCTCGTTCAATGCAGCAACCTAAAAGACTAATAAGATTCTTGTGTTAGAGCTTGGCTATGAGCATTGCTTCATTTTTTAACTCCTCCCAACCTTGACCAGATCTTTTTGAAAGCCTTTTTACAGCTATCTCATCCACTTTTAGTTATATTCCCTTAAATTAGCTTTTGTTGTTAGAAATATTTAAAACAATAAAATGGTAAGTTACATTTCATAAGAAATCAATTACCAATAATAAAGCGACAAACTCAAGTTTTGTAAGATTTGACAATATCTATACAAGAATATATCAAGAATTAAATAAATAAACATTATTTAAAATTAAGTGATATTATACGCAAACCAAAAATTTTCAAATATAAACTATAAGACATTATATTCATAGCATTATTATGATAAAATTCTAGTTCATATAAATCTCACGTGGATATGCAAATGTTAGAGTGTTAATTAAAATAGATAATAAGATTACTAAACGTTAAAGAAACTTACAATGAATTGAGAATAGCTCATGGATAGCTTTTGATGTTGAAGATCAAAAGAACACAATAATTGGCTAGAGATTCGTGCTGATAACGTGTTGTAAAATCAAAGGAAATAACAAAACAAAATAAAGAGATTGCAATATGTGAAACTAGTTCTTCAAGAACTATGTATGATTCTTCTATATTATTGTGTGATCTACATACAACTCAATACTCCCTTTTATAGGCTTGGAATCATAATGGGAGGTTAAGAAATATGAAAGGGGGAATATGAAACAAAAGGGTTAATCAATTTATTACATGAATGTTATAGGAATTCTAAAAGATGATATGAATGTGTAGAATTCCAAGAAATGGAATTAAATGGCCATCCATCAAATGCATGAATGCATTCATAACAAAATGCGATTTTTTTTTTTTTTTTTAAGTTGCCTTATTAAAAGGATAAGCCTTCTATAAGGAAAATGCTACTTTTTTTTTTTTCCAGTTTTTCTTCCATTTTCTTATTTTTGCAAAATTACCATTGAATATGGAAGATTATATAAGTCCCACGAACTTCACGAATCCAATAAAAATAAGAAAATGAGAGAAAAATGAGGGTTCAACAAACTGGGTATTGAGAAATCGTTGACATTCGGTGGTTTACCTAGTCCAAAAGATGAAGATTCCTACAATCTTTCATGATTACCTTTTAATCATTTTCGAGATTTTACACTAAACCACCCAAATCCTTGTCACCTTGCCAGACCAATAACAGCTGAGAAGAGATCTGCTTTTTTCCCAGTCTTACTTTCGACAAAACCTGCTTTTGAGAACGTCAAACATGGCGGAGAGAATGTGTGGGCTTATTTTATTATGTTCTTTCCTACTTCTTTGCTATCCGAAATATTGTCACAACCAAATTGATATTACATCTTTAGTTTTTCTTTTCTTTTCTTTTCTTTTTTTTTTTTTTTTTGCAAGATGATTACTGCAAAATTTAAAGTTGAAAAGTTTGAAGTTCATTCTTAGGTGCATTAAAATGTGTGTTTTGTTCCGAAAACAAGGTTTGGGGAAGATTTCAGATGGCGAGGCGACGTCAACATTATTATAGAAAGAAATTGCGTAACCTGAAAAAAAAAAAAAAAAAAAAAAAAAAAAAAAAAAAAAAAAAAAAAAGCTTGCAATGCAATTTTGTTGTGTCGATGTGATGAAGTCTTGAGAGAAGTCACCGATGAAGAAACTATCATTGGTCTTTGGAGGAAGTTAGAAAATTTGTACATTAAGAAGTCTCTCACTAACCAATTTTATTTGAAGCAACCATTATATGCCCTCAAGGTAAAGGAATGTACGCCTTTTTATGGTCATCTTGATTAATTTAATAAAATTATTACATATCTGAAAAATATTAATATTAAAATTGAAGATGAGAATCAAGCCCTAATTTTATATCGTTCACTGTTAGATTTCTCTGATAATTTCATTAATTCAATTTTGTATGGTAAAGATACCATCCCTTTACCAAATGTTCAAGTCTGCTTTAAACTCTATTGAGTTAATAATAAGAATGAGAAAGGTAGTGATGATCAGGCTAAGAGTTTATTTATTAAGTGTTCTTAGGAAAATGCATGACATAGTTGTTAGGACTTTGATGGATGTTCGGTGTAACACAGAGTGTGGACTAGCTGACATTTCTTCCATTTGTCCAAAAATAGGGAGGAAGTGGAAGACCACCCTCAACCATTCGTTACTCACATTCGCTCAAAAGAGATAGAGAAATGCTAGGCTTACAAAATATTTTACAAAAAAAACTCTTGCAAACTAATGTAGCACAATATAATTGCAACACTTGTAGTCTATCAATAATCAAGGCACTTGAACCCGTGGTGTAGATCTTTTCTTTGCTGAATTTGTTTTTGTAGAAACAGCCGCCTACCATTTTACTCATATTGGCTCAAATGAAATATCAATCGTGAATTGCCGTGGACTCATACATCGACCTGTAAGATTCTCATGACAGGATATAATTTGTACTTGTTAAGCCGTCGATTCATATATCCACATGCAACATTCCCATGGTAGCTAGCTCAGGCCAAGAACCGGCTTAGAGCAATCGCCGGTTGCAATGCAAGGTGCGGTTTGGTCATGAGTGGGGTGAGAATGTCTCAAGAAGGTGTTTGCTATGCATTCAAGTTCAACGAGAATAGCCTCGTTCAAAGGGGCCAAAGCAATGGGAGTGAAATTGTGAATTTTGTTTTTGAAAAGTCCTTCACAATGTTGATTAAAATTGTGCATTTGGTATACATTCTGAATAAATAATAATGACTAATCTCCAGTAGATGTTGCGCAATCTTTCAGCAGCTTACCTGAACGTTTTGCAAGAAAATTCCAACGGCCCTCACCTTGATGAGTAATATAGTGAATGAGCAATTTCACTAAGCAGCTCCCCTGCTTTTGGGATTAATCCCATGCACGCCTTGGCATTGATATACATTTCATTGGTTGCAGTGGGTTGAAGAACTTCTGGTTGCATCCGCCACAAGTATTCTCTAAACTCATATATGTATTTCCTTCCAGCATCTGTTGAAGCTTTTGCTTCTGATATAAATTTTACTGCATGCTAAGAAAGTTTGAGATGAAATTGCCTAATGGCCTCTTTTGTTGCTAAATTTACAATTGCATAATGGTTTTTTTTTTTTTTTTTCCCTGTTACAAAACAATACCAGAATCTAAAACAATCATTTGCCATCGATACATGCACTCTAGAGAAGCAATGTAACATCTTTCTAAGAAAACATTGTATTAGTATGTGTTGAGTCCCATGGTAAATGTGTATTTGGTCGAATTGGACTATATAAGTTATTACAATGAACCCCAATTGTGATTAGTCCTTTTGGATATGAAGTGGTCAGTGCATCCTATATCATGACACTTTTTCTACAAATCTATTCATAGAAAAGTGCAATAGAAGAATCATAATACATTTATTAGATAGAGTTGTTACTCTTAACACAAACTTGACTTGTCACTAGTGACAACCAAGATTTTTCATTGGGAGGCTGGATAAAACCTAATTTTGATAAGGACCCCCTCGTTCCATCCTTGTCTATTAGTGTAACACCCCGTAAGAAATCTATAACTTTAAAATGGGTGTTTTGTCGAGGTATTACAATTAGTCTGTCAAGGCATAAAAAAAGTACAAACAACTTTTCATGATACATATTAGAAACTGTAATACCAATTATATGGCTAAAGACCCAAAGATCCAATACACAACGGAATAATGTGATAGACCATAGGCAAAGAGATTGAATGTTTTCTGACAATTTACTCGGAGAATATGAACGCTTATGGCTGAACTTTCAAATGTTACCGGCCTTCCATAGTTGAAATCGTTGCACCATTCAGAGAACAGATTTGTGGACTGCTGTTAACTGGGTTTTCCTTCGACATAATCCTCATGTTCAAGAAAGCAGGTTCTTTGGGATAAGGTAGAACTACACCTTCATTGCTAAGCATGGCGACAACGTCAGACATGGCCGGTCTATCCTCTGCACCTTCTTGAACACAGAGCAGAGCTATGTTAACATATCTCAATACCATGTGCATAGAGGATATATCATCAAGTAGTGGATCTACCAAGTCCAATCCCCTATCACTTGTCCATAATTCCCATGCCTTCAAAACAAAGAAGATGTGGAAAATTACATGATGTTAGAAGGATGGTAAGTGATTAAATGCATAATGTTTTATTATCTTAAGCTTTTAAGACCAGTAGTACGTTGTATACTCTACTTTGCGTTCTAAAATTTCAAGAACAGAGGACTAATTTTGTTTTAATAACGATAAATGCACATTTGTTCAGCAACTCCGAGCTATGAATCAAAGTAAATAAGTGTTTTCAATTTCTAGAACAAAAGTTGCGAATAAGATACTTACATATCCAATCAAATGGAGAGAGTTAGTTTGATAAAATCCAGTATTCTTCTTGCCACTCACAATTTCCAACAATAGTACGCCAAAACTAAATACATCAGATTTGATTGAAAAGAAACCTTGCAAAGCATATTCAGGGGACATATAACCACTGTACAACATCACCAAGTTAAAGATATTAGTAATTGCAAGTTTTATGTTGATTTTTCTAATTTAGAAGTTTCCTTTATATTACTTACTAAGTGCCAACAATCCTATTTGTATTTGCTTGTGACTCAGTTCCACCAAATATTCTCGCCATTCCAAAATCTGATATCTTGGGATTCATGTCTATGTCCAACAAAATATTGCTCGGCTTCAAGTCCCTATGAATAATCCTCAACCTGGAATATTGATGAAGATAAAGAAGTCCTTGAGCAATCCCTTCAATGACTCCAACACGAGTCCTCCAATCTAATATCCTGCGCTTCTCTTGATCTGCTTTACATATGTATGTAAATTGATAATTAATGAGTCACATGCAAAGGTCCATAAAAATCAAAGATAAACATATGCATCAAAATGGGAGATATTACAAACCAAAGAGGAAGAAATCCAAGCTTTTATTGGGCATATACTCATAAACTAATATCTTTTCATCTCGTTCAATGCAACAACCCAAAAGTCTAACAAGATTCTTGTGTTGAAGCTTAGCTATGAGCATTGCTTCATTTTTAAGCTCCTCCCAACCTTGTCCAGATCTTTTTGAAAGTCTTTTTACAGCTACCTCATCACCTTTTAGTAATATTCCCTGCAATTATTTTTTATTATGAAAAATACTAAAAAAAAAAAAATAGGAAGCTACATTCATAAGAAATCCATTACCAATGATAAAGACTTAAAACCTTTTTAACTCCAAAACAAACAACCCATTTTGAGAAACAAGAATCGGATGCAAAACATTTTGTGGTTGTGGAATCTCTAGTCCATGAGCCAAGCTAGAGGCCAACATTCCCGATTCGGGCATAGAAAAATCAATGCATTGACACCTTAAGAGTCTTTACGTGAGATCATAATATAGCATGTTAGAATATCGCTTAACACAAAAGCTTAAACTTTTGAGTTTAGACAAAATTATATTGTATTAACCACCCAAACTTATTTTTTTAGAAATTTTCTCTCTCTTGTTTAGAGAGAGAAGCTCTGGGAAACCCTTAGGGTTTTTTCCCCAGCCACCTCCCAATGAGGTCCTCCTCTCCGCCTTGTGCGGCCCTCCCAGGATGGAGGAAAAGACTTTTGCCTTTTCCTCTCCCCCTCCTCTCCTTTTTTTCTCTTTTTGCTGTGTTTTTCATTTGGGTTTCTTTGTGTTTTGTTCTTCTTTTCTTGTGTAGATTCGATGCCCCTCGCCGCTCTTCTCTCCCGTCGTCGTTCAGCCATCGTCCAGCCCCTTGTGCCGTCCAACCCCTCGTTCCCGATCCTTGCTACTCAGTCCATCGTCCTTAGCACCTCGGTTTCCGTCATCATCCAGCCCATCGCCCAGCCTATCGCCATTCAGTCCATCCCCGTCGCCGTCGACTACCTTGCCAAGATCCTGGTTGTGGATCTGGTTTTTGGGGGTTTAGATCAGGTTTTTTCAAAACCCAATCTACTCTCCCACGCTGACCCAGCCACCAATCGCCCTTCCACCATCCTCCCTGTCCTCCTAGCTTCCCAGTTCCGCCAGCCGATCCTCAATCCGTCCACTGCTCGCTGGTGCCCGATCTGTTCTTCGGCCGCCTACCACCACCCCTACCCTTGTTTTTTTGGTGTTCTTGGTGCTTGTTTTTGTTGTAATTTTGTTTTTGTTTTTCTGTAATTTCAGTTTTATTTTGCTGTTTGTCTTGTTTTTTGTGGGTTTTTATCTCCCTGCCATGATATGGTTTGATCTTGAAAAGGAGATTGATGTTGGTGGTCGTCCTTCAACGGCTCCTTTTTGGTTCTCTACAATGCCTACTATGCAAGAACCATTTATCAGTGGTTGTTGTTTTACCCGCAACGAACTCTTCACGGAATTTCTTTGCAATTTGCACCTCCTTGTGCAGTCTTGGAATAGGCCTGGCTTGCTTATGGTTCTTTTGGGATCATTGGTAATTACCATTGCCTACTGTTTGGTCCTTTTGGACTGGATCCAGAATTGGTTCTTGCATTTGCACTTTTTTTACCATTTGGGTTTTGTTGTTTGGGTGCCCTTCCCTTTTGTGTTTATTTCTTTGTTATTTTAGTTTGTTTTGGGTTTATTGTTGGGGAGCCCACCCCTTTTTCATTTTCAGGATCTCTCACTTCTTCCGTTCGGATCAGAAGTGGCAAAAATCCTTCCCTATAGCCCTTTTCTTAGCCCTTTCCTTATTCAATTAAAAAAAAAAAAAAAAAAAAAAAGAAGCCACCCAAACTTATGATATCTTTCTAATGTGAAACGTAATCCTTTTACATTCACATGTGTATACTCAACATTAACTACAAACATATATTAAAAGTTTTTGGCTCCTTGGCAGAAAAGCTTTGATTGCCAAAATTACCAACTAATTTGTGGCTGCCATGCACTATAGTTTATTTGTCATGTACCAAAAAGTAAAACAGCACTTTATTTGTCAAAAGGCGTAAAAAAAAATATGCACCAAACAATGCTTATATATATATTTCTTCAATTCCTCTTCATTTTTGTTCATATATGTATCCGATTTCATGTAAACTAATACACACAATAAAAGTTTATCTGAATTGGTATATTGAGTGGTTTCACAGCATACGCAGCAACAAAAGTGGCATGTGCCTGTTTGTGCGCGTTAACATGGCAAGGTTTAGCTGTCGAAACATTCAATATCCAAAAGATTTCGTTTAGGGACGTTGAAACATACCTTGTAAACAGGTCCAAAGCCACCCTCTCCGAGCTTATTTGCAGCTGAGAAATTATGAGTTGCAGCAGAAACACTTGCAAAACTGAATAATGGCATTTGGACTTCTCTACTATTTCCATCCTCTGAATTATTAGCCTTTTGGGTCATGCCCAAATCTAAAAGTAACAAATCCTCCCCTGCATTTTAGAACAACACATATTTAAGGATATATATGTAGGATTGCTAAAACAACGTTGTGGACGATTCTTTACTAACCCTTGCTTCTGAGCTTTCTCCTCCTCACATAATAAACAATAAGGCCCAATGCAAAAATCACTGCAATCGGAATGACAATTTTCTTTAATCGGTTATCCTTCAATTTCGTTGAGTTTGTGTCTGCAAAAGGAAACCAGAGAAATAAATAATATAGACATTGTTCTTTGCATCACGAATTGATATACAAATTGGCAATGCCTGGAGATATCTCTACAACAAAATTTCCGTCAGAAAAAAAAAAGAAATACCTTCGACAGCCAAGTCCAAACGAGCAAGTTTCAAATAGAAGTCTTGTTTATATGTATTATCTTCTGAGAATTGTTTCAGATTTAACAGAGGACCTTCCCATACTAGGCAGCCACGCTCTTGATCATAAGCATAACCAGTACAGTCGCAGTTTTTCAAGCAAGCTGATTTGCACTCTGAAGCATTGCCAACGTACTGCAACTGCTGGGGATTACTGGGCAAATAAACCATAGACATTTGACGAAACCCATGTTTCTGAACATCATCTCTGCACGGCAAATCTGTTTTTCTCTTACATCCTTGAGTAGAATTGGCTGCATAGGCTTTGAATCCTGGCAAACAGTCACATGGCTCATCAGCTGTCTCATTGCATATGGTGAATTCACCGCAGAAAGCATAAGCCCCACACTTTAATGATCCGGACAAATTTGCAAAAGATTGTAAATTGTCTGACGACCATGTCTGCAGTCGAAGCTCCCCCTTTACACTCAACGACACTCTTCTAAATTGAGAAGGATAATTATTACTAATAGTGTAAGAAATGTTCTCCCCATCAATCACGAATTTATCAGCTAGTTCACCAATGATTGGACTACTCCAGCATGGTTTAGACCCCTCCATTATGATGAGTTCTTTCCGAGAACCCAGATGCAGAGTGAAAACACCGGGAGAAGGGTCTTCATTACTTTTCCATGATGTTAATGACCATCCTGTCTTATCATCTTCAACCTTCATTCCCGGCAAAAGAGTATCGGTAGGATGGTCAAAGCTTTGCCACAAAACTTCTGATGCCCTGTTTTTCAGTACAAGATTACCTGTATCTAATAGCGTGGCAGAGGTATCGTTACCACCTAAATTGTTGGTCACAACGTACGATAAACTGCCATCGGATATTACAAGTTTCCCATCCGGGTTGAAGGTAAGAACGACTGAGGAATCTGGGAATGGCTGCTCCCTGTTTGCAACCCAAAGCACGTTGCGGTCAGAAACATGACTGAACCATATTCCCACGTGATACTTTGCCAAGGTTTCTTGACCAAAGAAACCAAGTTTGTACATTCCGTTGGCAGATTCAATGGTCTCCGAGGTGTTTAGTGATTGGCCTGGTCGGATAGTATCACTGATAGTAGTAGCATTGGTGAAGTGCAAAGCAAGGCATAATAAAAGCAGCAGGGAAGCAATAAGAGGGGAAATTATTATATGGGTCATATCTGTATGAGGCGGCTATGCAGTGCTCTTTGTAGTTTGCACACACAATTGTATAAATGCTCTTTGTAGTTTGTGTTTGGGGTTAAGAGTTCGACCAGCCTGCACTTTCTCATGAGCTATAAAATATATTCTGAAGTTAAAGGAATATAAGAGCGGATAGTATCACCGATACTGTCAGTGAAGAAGGTTGCGTTGGTGAAGTGCAAAAAAGACAGAATAAAAGCTGCAGGGAAGCGATAACAGGGGAAATTCTATGGCTCATATTTGTATCATAATTAGTGAGGCAGCTAATTGTATATATGGTGTTGGACCAGATAAGGATTCTCTCATGTCCAAATCAAGTTTTTTATTTTTTTTATTTGGCCCTTTGAGGTGAAGGTCATGCCCCCAACCGGCCTAAGGCCATGGGTGGGTTAAGTAACCCTCAAAGGCTGGTCTGGGGTCGCCGATGCCACTCCCATAGCTCTTAGGGGTGGATCGACCACCCAGGCCCAATTGGGATGGTCAATCACAATCACCCCTTAATTTTTATCATTTTATTTTAATTTTTTAATTATTTTTAAAATATAACTAATATTTTATTATTATTTATATTAATGGGACATATGTCTCATTTATGACTCTAAAAAAAAAGTTTGGCCATTAACTAAATATTCTCTAATCTATTTTAAACCGAAGATGACCCGATTGGTACCAAGCTAGGCTGCAATTTCACATTAGCTTTTTCCACTTTAATGTTAGATTTTCCAGTGTAAAAGCCGTGTTGTTTTGTTTGGACTCTCAGTCAAGCGGACATTTCAACGACTCTACACCCTCGAACCATTCATTACTCACCATCGCTTAGCTTATATGTCAATTATTTGAGATGCCACTCGTTATCCTCTTCTCTTGAGCTTTCTAGTCAAAAGTTTGGGGAAAAAAAAAATATACAAACTTTTACTTTGAAATAGTTTGAATTTAAAATTATCCCTTCTTTTTTTTTTCAATAGTGTTAGAATATTTAATTGTCCTAAATTTAATAATTTAATAAATATTTGATTAGAAATGAGAGTCCAAAAGAGTTTAAGAGAGGAGAGGACATGAGAGGAGCGAGTTTCAGGTAAGAGAAATGCTAAGTGTATTAAATTTTTTTATCAATAAAGCCTTAGTAAACTAATGTGTAGCTCATTTATTGGTACTCGTTAGACTTTTCTTAATTAATTGTTTTTAAAAAATTTAATACGAGAAAAAGAGTTACATGTTCACACAAGGGAAGAGAGAGAGAGGATTCGAACTAGTGACCTCTACTTTATGAGATGTGGTTCATAGCCGATTGAGCTACTCCTTGGAGACAGGAGATAAGAAAATTTGATGTATATTCAAATGCAATATATATATATATATATATATATATATATATATATATATATATATATATATTGTTTTTTTAAGCTGGCTTATTAAAAGGATACGCCCATTATATGGAAAATGTTACATTTTTTTTTCTTTGGTTCTTCTCCAATTTTATTTTATTTTTATTTTATTTTTTAAAATTACCATTGATTCTTAGAATCATATAGACCACACACATAAACCCACAATTACAAATCCAATAATAATTAAAAAAAAAAAATCAGGTTCGACAAACTGGCTATTGAAAAATGGATAACAATCCACGGTCCTGTGCCTAGGTGTTGTAATAAGTCAAGAAGATGAAGATTCCTACAATCTTTCATGACTATCGAGCTCTTACACTAAGCCACCCAAATTCTTGTCGCCTAGCCTGACCAATAACAGCTGAGAAGTGATCTGCTTTTTCCCCAGTCTTGCTTTAGACAAAATCTGTTTTTGGGAACGTGAAACACGACCGAGAGAAATTCTTTTTTTAAAAAATATATATATATATATATATATATTGGTGTCATGACTCATGTGTGGGCTTATTTTATTATTTTCTTTCCTACTTTGAGGTCCGAAAAATTATCACAACAAAAATTGGTATTACATCTTGATTCTTTTCTTTTTGCAACATGATTACTGCAAAATTCAAAGTATAAAAGTTCATAATAGTTTCAGTTTTAGGCGCATCGACATGTGTATTTTGTTGCAACAAAGTTTTGTTAGGAAATTAAGCACGGTTAATTCCATGGTTGAAGCTTGATGCTCCTTCTTTTTCTCTCTCTATACTCTTCTTGTCTTTGCTTTTTGAAACATTGAAACTTGATGCTCCTTATATAGGTGTAGAAGGGTTGGTGAGAAACATGAAAGTTCATAGTTGGTGCAACAACCTTTCACTATTCATTTGACGTCTTCTAGAAGATACTACCATTGTTTACTCATTTGGCTTCATTTTTCAACAAGTTTGGTAGAGATTTCAGAGGGCGATATGAAATCAACATCATCAAAGGAAAAAATTGTAAAACTTGAAGACAGCTCACAATACAATTTTGTTGTGTCCTTTGGATGAATTCTTAAGAGAAGTTGCCGATAAAGAAATTACCGTCATTGGTCTTTGGAGGAAGTTAGAAAATTTTACAAGAAAAAGTCTCTCACTAACCGGTTTTATTTGAAGCAATTGTTATATACCCTTAAGATGAAGGAATGTATGTTTTTTTGTGATCATCTTGATTAATTTAATAAAATTATTACAGATATAAAAAATATTGATATTAAAATTGAATATGAGATTCAAGTCTTGATTTTATTGTGTTCATTGTCGAATTTTTTTGATCATTTCATTAATTTAATCTTGTACAGTAGAGATACAATCTCTTTAACAAATGTTTAAGTCTACTTTAAACTCTATGGAGTTAAGAATAAAAATGAGAAAGGTAGTGATGATCATGCTAAAGGTTTAGGGTAAAGGCCACTTAACCCCTTCAAACTATCACCCCAATGACAATCTACACCCCAAACTATCAATAGCGACAATTTACTCCCCAAACTACCGAAATAATGACAATGTACCCCCAATTGTTAAAAAAATGACAAAATTACCCTTACTAAACTAAAAACAAAAATACTAAAATTTAATTTTTTTTTCAAATTTTTAAGGGTATTTTCGTCTTATTGAAAATTTTATAGGAATAATTTCATCATTTTGCTAGCATTGGGTGGTAGATTGTTATTGTTTTGGTAGCTTGAGAGGTAGATTGTCATAATTGATAGTTTGGAGGTAAGATTGTCATTGGAGTGGTAGTTTGAAGGGGTTAAGTGGACTTTACCCAAAGGTTTATTTATTTACGGGTCATTGGAAAAATTCCTCTATTCCTAGTGGTTGATCCGGTGAGAGGGACTCAAGAAAGGTAAAGTAAAATCAAAAGGCTAATCATAGTCCAAGTCGAAGAAGAAAGTTAAATGTTACTATTGTAAAAAGTATGTGCTTTACAAAGCGGGTGTCCGAAGCTGAAGAATAAAGGGAAAGATGATAAGCCAAGTTTATCTTTTGTGACTAATTAATGTTGGCAAAGAAAAGTCAGATGATTTAGAACTTATCCTTGTAATCAGCATTTCTGATGGTTGATTTAATGGCAGGTGAGTCCTTAATTCTACATGTATATTCCATATGTGCCATAAAAGAGATTAATTTACTACTTAAGAGTCAATCAATAGTGATTCAATGAAAACGATGTAGTCTGGAAGATTGTTGGTATGGTTCAATTAATCAGAATAAGAATGAATGACAAAGTTGTTAAGACTTTGACGGATGTTCAGTATAACACCATAGTTCCATATTCGGAAGATGAAGAGTAACCCACAAAAAGTAGATAGCTTATAAAGATAGACATAATTGCTAAACTTCACATTACCTAGTTAGTTGGTGAAATTAGACTTTATAAATGATGAATTGAACATGCCACGTTCGCCGAGTATATGAGAAGAATGCAAAATAATATTTGTCTTATGAATAATTATTTTGGATATGAAGTGGCTAATGCATCCTTGATCATGAGACTTTTTCTGCAAAGCTCTTATTCTTTAAATTTGTTGATCAGTGTTGTAACAAGGACCAAAGGTGTGTTATGTCGCAACTATTGAAATCTTGCAGAAATAATTGAGGTTCCTATATTAGTTTTACAACTTTCAAGTAATAGAAAAACTTATAATTTCATTACAGGCACGCTAACATGGCTCTTGTGCAGAGTAGAAAACTAATATCTACGAACATATCAGAACCGTAATATCAGATTATGTCGCTAATTAGAGACCCAAAAGATACAATACCCAGCTGATTCAATTCTGTTAAGTGGGTACTGAGATAAAATAGAAGAAAAAAAAATGTATGAAAAATGTTATGGACCAAAGGCAAAGAGCTTGAATGTTTTCTGCCGGATTTTCAAATATTATCAGCCTTTCATAATTGAAAAAGTTGCATCATTCAGCGAACATATTTGTGGCCTACTGTTAACTGGGTTTGTCATCACCATACCACTCACATTCAAGAAAGCAGGTTCTTTAGGATAAGGTAGAACTGCAATTTCATTGCTAAGCATTGCAACAACATCAGACATAGTAAATCTATCTGCTGCAGTTGCTTGAAGACAAAGCAGAGTTATGTTAATAAATCTCAATACCATCTTCATAGAGGACATATCATCAAGTAGTGGATCCACCAAGTCCGATCCCCTATCATTTGTCCATAATTCTCATGCCTTCAAATCCAAAGAAAAAGGAAAATTAGAGGATGTTAGAATGATGGTAAATGATTAAATACATAATTTTCTATTAGCTTAAGTTTTTGAAACTAATAGGACATTCTATACTTAGCGTTCTAAAATTTCAACAACATATGACTAATTTTGTTTTAATAATTAATGATGAATGCACATTTGTTCAACAACTCCCCACTATGAATCAAAGTAAATAAATGATTTCAATTTCTACAACAAAAGATGCAAATAAGATAGTCACATATCCAATAAGATGGAGACAATCACTTTGATAAAAAACTAGTCTTCTTCTTGCCACTCACAATCTCTAATAATAAGACGCCAAAACTAAAGACATCGGATTTGATTGAAAATAGGCCTTCCAAAGCATATTCAGGAGACATGTAACCATTGTACAACTTCATCAAATTAAAAATATTAATAATTGCATGTTTTATGTCTATATCAACACATGTAAACTATTATGTTGACTTTTATAATTTAGAAGTTCCCTTTATATTACTTATTAGGGGCCACAATCTTATTTGTATTTGCCTGTGACTCATTTCCTCCAAATATTCTTGCCATTTCGAAATCTGATATCTTGGGATTCATGTCAATGTCCAATAAGATATTACAAAGCTTCAAGACCCTATGAATAATCCTTAACCTGGAATATTGATGAAGATAAAAAAGTCCTTGAGCAATTTCTTCAATGACTCCAACACGAGTCCTCCAATCTAATATCCTACACTTCTGTCGATCTGCTTTACATATGAGTAAATTGACAATTAATGAGTCACATGGAAAGGGCCATAAAAATTTTATATATATATATATATATATATATGTGTGTGTGTGTGTGTGTGTGTGTGTGAGAGAGAGAGATATTACAAACCAAAAAGGAAGAAATCCAAGCTTTTATTGGGCATGTGTGTGTGTGTGTGTGTGTGAGAGAGAGAGAGAGAGAGAGAGAGAGAGAGATATTACAAACCAAAAAGGAAGAAATCCAAGCTTTTAGTGTGCGTGTGTGTGTGAGAGAGATATTACAAACCAAAAAGGAAGAAATCCAAGCTTTTATTGTGCATGTGTGTGTGTGTGTGAGAGAGAGAGAGAGAGAGATATTACAAACCAAAAAGGAAGAAATCCAAGCTTTTATTGGGCATATATTCATAAACTAGTATATTTTCAGCTCGTTCAATGCAGCAACCTAAAAGACTAATAAGATTCTTGTGTTGGAGCTTGGCTATGAGCATTGCTTCATTTTTTAACTCCTCCCAACCTTGACCAGATCTTTTTGAAAGCCTTTTTACAGCTATCTCATCCCCTTTTAGTTATATTCCCTTAAATTAGCTTTTGTTGTTAGAAATATTTAAAACAATAAAATGGTAAGTTACATTTCATAAGAAATCAATTACCAATAATAAAGACTAAAACATTTTTAACTCTAAAACAAACAGCCCATTTTGAGAAACAAGAACATTTTGTTGTAGAATCGTTGGTCCTTGAGCCAAGATTAGAGACTGATATTCCCGATTTGGGTGTAGAAAAATCAATGTATTGACACTTTAGGAGTCTTTAAGTGAGACTACAATAGAAAATGTTGGGATACCCCTCAATGCATAAAATTAAGCGTATGAGTTTGAACACAACTATGCTAGATTAACTACTCAAATCTGAGATTTATTTTCAAAGCAGGCCTTAATCTTTTTACACTCACATGCCTATATTCAACATCAAGTATTACAAACATATATTAAGTATCCAATTACATATAAAACTAACACACACCAAGCAAAATTTTATTTTCCAAATCTCTCACACAATAAAAAGTTTATTAGAATTGGTATACTGAGTAGCTTCACAACATACACATCAACAAAAATGGCATGTACCTGTTTGTGCTTGTTAACAGGGCAGGGTTTAGTTGTCGAAGTGTTAACCTTTTATTTACATTCCATATCCAAAGCATTGTGTTTAGTGACATTGAACCATACCTTGTAAACATGTCCAAAACCACCCTCTCCAAGCTTATATATGACAAATTATCAGTTGCGGCAAATACACTTGCAAAACTGAATAATGGCATTTGGACTTCTCTTTTCCTGCTATCTCCATGCTCTGAATTATTAGCCTTCTGTGTCGTGCCCAAATCTAACAATAAAAAATCCTCCCCTGAATGGCAAACAACACATGTTTAAGGATATAAATTTAGATTGCTAAAATAAAGTTGTGATAAATCACAACTTAACCAAAAAGCTTAAGTAGATAAGAGATGGTAAATTTAATAATTTAATTAGTACTTTAACATATTATTTTTTTTATTTTTTTTATGAATAAGCAACTTCATTAACAAACAAACCAAATCAAGAACACATCAACAACTAATACAAGCCTAATTAACAGACTGAAAATAGCCTACACAGAGGCCAAAAAACAACAAACAGCAAAAAAACTCTAGCCAACAGCCTAAAACAATTAAACCAAACCCTTACAGAGGGCTGAACAATAGCCTCAAAATCAGAAACAAAAACCAACAAAACAGAGGAAAAAGACCCTATCCTCAAACAAGCCACATTTAAAATCTGCAGCAACACCCTTACAGAGGAACATATTATCCTCAAAACCATAAACAAACCACAAAAAACCTGCAACATATCATCAACAAAACAGACTTACAGACAAGTTCCATAAGGAGCAGAGTAAAATATTCTCCCTAGTCCTTGGGAACTTTCCTTTCCCAACAATTCTAGCACGAACTTCCCACAGTACTTTCTTCAAAATCTGCTCCTCAGTGTGTGTGGATGGCCTGCATGCTTAATTTCATTTCTAGTGCACCAAATGTTATAAACTGCAAAACCCAAAGCCAGCCTACAAAGCAAGCCTTTAAGAGTGTTACAACTCCAAGAACTACATCCCAACTGAAGAATATCCTCCCATATAATAGGGGGATTAGCCATTCTGCATCTAGTCAAACAAAACTTCCAAATTCTATAACAAAAGCTGCATTCAAAAAATAAATGGTTTCGGCTCTCCATTTGATTCCTGCAAAAACAGCATTGAATATCTCCTTTATAACCCCAACTCAGCAACCTTACTCCTGTAACCAACCTATCCTTCATGGCAAGCCATAAAATGAAAGCTTGCTTAGGAATGGCTAAAGAAAACTAGACTAGTCTCCACCACTCAATCTGATCCATTTTTTCCCTCAAAGCCTGCCAAGTATCTGAACTTACATAGATACCTTTCATAGAAGCAATCCAAATAGGTTTATAACAAGAACCCAAACTGATTTCAGCAAGCCGAGTTTGAATATCCACCAAAGCTTCAGACCTAGCAGGCCTCCAAAACCATTCTCCATTATGGATAACAGAAGATAATTTTGCCTCCACACTACTTTGAGCATCATAAACAACTCTAAAACCATACTTCTCAAGAAAAATGCCATCAGGACGCCAAAAATCCATCCAGAGATGTATATTTCTTCCATCCCCAACCTCAAATCTCAAGAACTTCTTAGCAGTATCCCTCAGCCTGAGAAGTTTCCTCCAACACCAAGAGCAATTCTGTGGTATTTGACACTCCAAAAACTCCTATGTTTCAGAAAATTTGCCTTAATCCAAGCCACCCATAAATAACCTGATCTAGCAAACAAACTCCATATGTGCCTAAGCATAGAGGTTTTATTCTAGACGTCAATTCTCTTCAGCCCCGAACCACCCTCTTTCTTAGGAAAGCAAATCTCATTCCAAGCTACTTTTGCTTTTGCAGCCTCCACATCCTTCCCATTCCTTAAAAACCTATTAAATTTCTGCTCAATAGCCTTTATAACCTTTTTAGGTAGAATGAAAATGCTTGTCCAGTAAACTTGCAAACTATATAACACAAAAGAAAGAAGCTGAAACCTGCCTGCAAAAAAGAGATTTTTTGAATAACCAAGAATCAATACGCCCAGTAATTCTCTCCAAAAGCACCCCACAATCAGCAGAAGAAAGCCTAGAAGAGATTAATGTGACCCCAAGATATCTCATAGGCAGCTTCCCCTCCTTCATTTGCAAAGCATTCAATAAAACTTGCTTGACCCTATCTGAAATTCCAAAACAATAAAAAGAACTCTTCTAAGGATTAGCCTTTAGGCCAGACAAATCCTCAAACTCCACCAGAGCAGCCTTAATGACATTAATGGAACTCAAACTAGCTTCAGAAAAAATAAGAAGATCATCTGCAAAACATAGATGAGTAAGCTTCACCTTCAAGCATTTGGGATGGAATTTGAAACCTGAATCAGTACCAGTAGATTTAGTCATGATTCTAGAAAAAACTTCCATAGCAAGGACAAACAAATAAGGAGACAAAGGGTCTCCCTGCCCTAAACCTTTTTTTCCTTCAAAATATCCAACCAAAGTGTCATTCAAACAAACAGAGAATCTAGGAGAAGTGATATACTCTTTCATCCAACTTAGAAACTTCTCGGGAAAACAAAAACAATGAAGACAATATATCATAAACTCCCAATTAACCGAATCATAGGCTTTTCATAAGATTAATCTTCAAAGTACATCTAGGATTCCCATTACCCTTGTGGTAGTTTCTAACAATTTCTTAAGCTAGAAGAACATTTTCAGAAATGCTTCTAGAAAGAATAAAAGCTGATTGATTCATGCTAACCAAATCACCCAAGAAAGGCAGCATCCTATTTGATAGAATCTTAGTAATACACTTATAAATGACATTACAGCAAGCAATAGGTCTAAAATCCCCCATAGAGGAAGGATTTAACTTCTTAGGAACCAAAGTGAGGATTGTGGCATTCACTTCTTTCAATAACATACCAAAAAGAAAAAACTCCTTGATAGCTTTCACTACCTCCTTACCAACAATAGTCCAAGCAGCCTTAAGGAAATCAGCAGAAAACCCACAAGGGCCTTATTAGCTTTCATGTGAAAAATAGTATCTCTAATTTCTTCTTCTGTAACCTACTTTACCAATAAAATTGCCTTATCAGCAGGAATAACCCTAGGAATCAGCTATCTTATACGAGTAGCCTTTGCCTCATTTAAAACCATCTGGTTAGTACCAAGAAGCTTCTTATAAAAAATCTCAGCCTTCTTCTTTCTGAGCTTTCTCCTCACATAATGAACAAAAAGGCCCAAGGTAACAACTGCCGAAATAGATGTGGTAGGCACGAGAATTTTCCATAATTGTTTATTTCCTGTGAGTCTGTGACCTTTAAATTTTTCTGAAGTCCTAGATCTGTTACAATTGCATTTGTTGAGTTCGTATTTGCAAAAGGAAACCAAAGAAATAAATAATATAGGCGTTGTTCTTTGCATTGCAAATTGAAGACACAATGTTAGGAAATTAATCTTATTTCCTAAGACCCGTGAGATGCGAAAAATAAGAAGAATGTGGAATAACAAAGATAAACAATCACACACGACGCAAAAATTTAAGTGGTTCGGCTTAACAAGCCTACATCCACTGAAGGAGACGACCCGAAGAAAATTCACTATCAAAATATGAGTACAAGAGAGTAACAGGGCGAGAAAACCACTCGAACCCAAAGCCCCAAATACACCCAATTCTCACTTTGCCCAAAGAAGAATAATAACAGAAGGGAAAAACTCTCTCTTTGATGTTCTCACTTTTCTCTCTATTGTTGACTCACCAAAACACAAAGCAAATATTGCTTTGGTTTTTCTCTCTGCGTTTATGTGCTATGGACACCCCCTTTTATAGGACATAAAAGTCGGCTAAGCAAGGCTCCTCCAATTCCAAATCGTAGAAGGAATTCAAGTCCAATTCATGCTCTGTAAAGGAAAACCAATTGCAAGAGCAACTAGGAATACAAAACGTAAGCCAAAAGGATCTGCTTTTAATGATGCTGGGTCCCACCAACTTTATGGTGCTCTCCCACTTGACTTGAATCCCATCAAGTTGCAACAAAGTGAATCTCCTCCGGATTTCTCCTCCCTCTATCCTCAAGCTCGAAGACCAACTGAAGCTGCGCACAGCTTCAGTTTCTCAATAGTCACTCCTTTTGTTAGCATGTCTACCGGATTCTCAGTTCCACGAATCTTCTCAAGTAGCAATTGTTTACTTTCAAGAAGAAATCGAATGAAGTGATACCTCAACTGTATATGCTTTGTTCTTGAATGATACACCGGGTTCTTCGCAAGAGAAATGGCACTATAACTATCACTGTGTAGAACGCCCTTCTCATTCTTCTTTCCCAACTCATCCAAAAAACCTTGTAGCCAAACCATCTCCTTTCCAGCTTCTGTCACTGCCACATACTCCGCCTCTGTAGTGGAAAGGGCTACAATTTTCTGTAACGTTGAGGTCCAACACACAGCAGTACCTTCTAGAGTATATACAAACCTTGTAATACTTTTCCTGCTATCAACATCACCCTCTAGATCAGCATCCACGTAGCCCTGCAGCTTTAATTCTGCACCTATAAAGCAAAGGGACATATCTGAAGTTCCTTTCAGATATCGCAAAATCCACTTAACTGCCTCTCAATGCTGCTTCCCTGAATTACTCATGTACCTGCTTACAACTCCCACTGCATGTGCAATATCCAGTCTAGTACAGACCATTACTGTAGCACCTCAGATTTTAAAAGTCTTATTTTAGAGATATTAATTTGATGCTATGATTATATTAATATTCATATTAGGCAATGATGTTAATTCTTGAGGAATTTATGATATTGTATGAATGGTAATTGGAGATTGATAAGTAGAATAGTAAATGGTAGGTATAATAGTATTTGGTAGGTGAAATAGTAAATGATGGGTAGAATTGTAAATGAAAGGCGAAATACTATTTGGTTTTTTCCTATAAATAGAGCTCTTTCCCTTCACAATTTTCACCACTCATATCCTCTCTTCTACATATTCTTCCTTCTTCCGTTTTCTACTCGGTCTTTCTTCTTTCTGAAAGTGTTTACACGAAACAGAGAGAGAAAGGGCGAGACAAAGCGTTGCAAGAAAGAAAGAACACGAGAGAGAACGGACTTGAGAAATTAGTTTAAAAGATATACTAGTGGTGTTAGTCAGATTGGAGCAACTAGATCATTCAGACCACTTTTTAGCTTCAGTCTAGAAGTAAGTAAATTCACTACCCCTTCTAAAATTACTTCATGTCATGCTATTTATTTATTCTTGTATCAAACTGTAAATGATTATTTTATTTACCTGTCATGGAGATATGTTGCATGCATGAAGGATTTCTAAAAGAATTATTTAGAAAGTTTATATTTCTTTAAATGCTTTCCAAGTACAACAAGTTTATATTTGGAAAAGTTTCCATTTTGATAAAAGAAAGTTGAGAAATGATGATGATTATAAGAAAGAAGAATGATGATAAACCCTCATACATGTTGCCTTAAGATGCATCAAAAGAAGTACAAAGAAAAGTACAAGAAATGAGTTAAATATTTATGAAATGAGGGCACATGTATGGAGGAGAGTATTTTTGGCCCTAAGATAAGTAAAGATGAGAGGAGTTCGGTACCGATACTCGGATGGAGGCGAAACCACTGAAGGAGGCTATGTCAGAAGGTGGTATTCCATCAACATGACCGTTGAGTGCACCAAGAAAAGAGTTAATTGACGGTCGGGCATGGCTGAGGCCACAGTTCAGTGCCATGGTCACAAGGACCCGCAACCCTCGTACACAGGGGTAATAGTGTACATGGGCCCTAATATGAGAAAATGATAATATAACTTCAACGATGATATACTATGATGATTTTCAATGATGATATACTATGATGATTTACAACGATGATATACTATGATGATTTACCATGATGATTTATAGCGATGCATTATGTTGATGATTTATAAAGATGATTTATGACAATGATCTAATAATAGATGTAATAGTACGTATATGCTACGGAAGATACAACCGTACATACATGTATTATTATGGCTAGATGTATATTTATTTGTGAAAACAATTTTCAGAACTGAGAACAAGGAGCAAAACTATTTATGGTTGTGGATTTTACTTGCTGGGCCCCCTTTGGGCTCATTCAGTTTTATTTCTTGTTTTCAGGTAGAAATGACGCTGGAATAGAAGGCCGGAATGGGGGCGGGAATAATTATTAACTTTCAAAGTCTTTTTATATCAATTATTGTAATAATATGATATTCCGCAACTAAAGTTTAATGTTTACTAATTTTGCTTGTAATAAAATCTCTTGAAGAATGTTTTATACATTGATCGTATCCTCAAAAAAAATCAAGTACTCTGATAGACCTTATAGATCTTTGTAAAAACTTTTGTTGTAAAAGAAGAAAAGTGGCAAACTCAGCCTTAACGGGCTGGGGATGTTACAATTTTGGTATCAGAGCGAAGGTTATAAGGTTCTAGCAGACTTTTCAAAAAAAAAGGGTTAATGGGAAGCCACATTCTGGCCAAGTATAGTTAGTCGTTGTAGTCACTACTAGATAATCCAAAGATTCTTGTCTAAATTGTTTAATGGTTGTTATATTATCGATTGTGAAGAAATGGAGTCCCCGCCTCACAATAACCAAGATGGCAACACCGAGTTCAACAACTCCGGAAATGGAGAAAACGTTATCATCAACCATGAGTTAAGCCCTATGACAACGTTGGCAACTACTCTCATGAACCTGCTAGACGAGGCTTGACGCGGGAAAGGATCCACTAGAGAAGAACAACAAGGTTGCACGTTCGAAAGGTTTCGTCGGCAACAACCTCCTACCTTTGAAGGAAAGGCGGGTGTAGAAGTTGCAGAAAACTGGTTTATGCAAACTGAAAGGCTGCTAAAGGTGATGGACTGCGCCGATAATAAGATGGTTAGGTATGCTACTTACCTCCTAACTGATCAAGCAAATCGGTGGTGGGAAACCAAGGAGGTACAAGTACGAAGCCGATTAGGAATAAAGGAAGAGGATCCCATTCCCTGGGAAGAATTCAAGAAAGAATTTTATGAACGATTCTTTCCTCAGACAGTTCGACAAGCCAGGGCCCAGGAATTTACGGACCTACTTCAAGGGTCAATGACGGTAGAGAAATATGCTGCCAAATTCATCGAACTATCACGATTTGCCCCTTTATCTCGTGTCAACTGGAGAGCTAGAAGCAAGGAAGTTTGAAAGAGGACTGCAACCACGCATTATGAACCTTGTGGTAGGATTCCAGATTGGAAACTTATCAGACCTCATCAACAAAGCTGCGATAATCGAGCAGACCCAAAATGCAAATTCGGGGTATTCCAACCAGAATGCAGATTCGGGGTATTCCCACCAAAGGAAGAGAAATGTCCCACAATGGAACCACTCAGGAGAGCAACCCAGTAAGAAGAGATTTCACCAAACCCCACAACGAAATATTGCACCACAACAACCCCGTCAACAAGGAAATGGTGGTCACCGTGTACCATGTCAGAAATGTGGAAAGCTTCATGCCAGGAATTGTCTGTTTAGGCAGCCGGTATGTTACAGATGCGGGAAACCTGGACATATCCTACGAGATTGCTAGGCCTCTCCCAACAACCTAAGCAGTCAGAAACGCCTTGAGGAACAGAAGAACCATGCAACCGCTCGGGTTTATGCTCTCACGCCTGGTGATGCATCAGCGTCCAATGAAGTGGTGGTAGGTACCCTCCCTATTTCTAATGGTATAGCTTCCGTTCTTTTTGATCCTGGAGCAACGCACTCATTTGTGTCATACTCCTTTGCTAAAGCAAGTAACCTAAAGCTAGAATCATTAGATGTAAGCTTATCAGTGACTACCCCCGTAGAAAAGACAGTCGTATGTACCTCGGTAGTTAGACGTTGTCTTGTATCAATTAAATGTCATGTCATGCCAACAAATCTTGTAATATTCAAGATGAGCGGGTTTGATGTGATTTTAGGAATGGATTGGCTATCCATGTACCATGCGTGCGTGGATTGTTTCCACAAGGAGGTAATGTTTAGACCACTGGGAAATGAAGAATTCAAATTTTATGGAGATCGAACTATCAACACGCCTAAGTTGATATCCGCACTGCATGCAACTCGATTAATCAGGAAGGGCTGTTTAGGATTTTTGGCATGCGTGTCAGAGGAGAAAGCAGAAGCAAAAATCGAAGAGATACCCGTTGTACGGGAATTTACAGACGTTTTTCCAGATGAATTGCCAGGAATACCTCCCAATAGGGAAATCGAATTCACTATAGACCTACTACCAGGCACCGCACCCATATCCAAGGCTCCTTATCGGATGGCACCACGAGAACTCGCGGAGCTTAAGGATCAACTACAGGAACTACTCGACAAAGGTTTTATTCGTCCGAGTGTATCACCGTGGGGAGCACCTGTTCTATTTGTGAAAAAGAATGATAGATCTATGCGATTATGTATTGACTATAGGGAATTGAATAAGGTTACAATCAAGAATAAATACCCGCTCCCAAGGATTGATGATCTTTTCGATCAACTCCAAGGGTCGCAAGTATTCTCTAAGATTGACCTTTGTTCCGGTTATCATCAACTCAAAATTCGGGAGGAGGACGTACAAAAGTCAGCATTTCGGACAAGGTACGGACATTACAAATTCTTAGTAATGTCTTTCGGCTTAACTAACGCTCCAGCTGCATTTATGGACATGATGAATCGAGTATTTCGAGAACATGTTGACGAATGCGTGGTAGTATTTATCGACGACATCTTAATTTATTCAAAGACTCAGGAGGAACACGAAGAGCACTTACGAATGGTGTTGGTGACATTTTGAGGAAGCAACAACTTTATGCGAAGTTCAAAAAGTGTAAATTTTTGTTAGACAATGTGACTTTCTTGGGACACATTGTCACCAAGGATGGGATAACAGTGGATCCAAGTAAAGTAAAGGCGATAGTCAATTGGATATAGCCGTCAAATGCCCATGAAGTACGAAGTTTCTTAGGACTTGCTAGCTACTACAGGAAGTTTGTAGAAGGATTTTCTAAGCTGGCAACACCATTAACCAGATTAACAAGGAAGAATGAAAAATTTCAGTGGATGGAGGAGTGCGAGCGAAGTTTCCAAGGGCTGAAGCAACGGCTAGTCACCGCACCAGTTCTCACTCTTCCATCAGGGACTGATGGATTTGTAATTTATAGCGACGCCTCTCTTAAAGGCTTGGGTTGCGTGCTGATGCAACAAGTGAAGGTTATCGCTTACGCCTCAAGAGCGATGAAATCTTAACCGAGCTAGCAAATCATTGGCCCTATACCTTTTTGGCATAAATGACCTCTTGGCTATTTTACCCTCCAAGATTGATTCATAGATTGGAAAATCGTCAAAGTCCAATGGGCCCAAAAGTCATCGTTAACCAGTCTCTGGATCTTGCTAGAATTAATATTTTGGGAAAGCTTCACTTTAGCCCCATAAACTTCCACCCGATTTTACAAACCCCCCTAAACTTCCAACTCGCTCGCTTTGGACCCCTGAACTTTGAATTTCTCTCAATGTGGACCCCTCCGTCAAATTTTAAACATTACATGACATTTATACTCCTGACTTTTATATAAAATTACAACCTCCAAAACGTTTTTTTTTTATTATTATTTTAAAAAAAAAACGAAAATCAGGGATATTTTGGTATTTTTTTGTAATTTTCAAGGCTAAAATTGACAGAAGGGTCCTAATTGAAAGCAATTCAAAGTTTACAGGACCAACGTGAGATATTTGAAAGTTCAAGGGAGGGTTTGTAAAATCAGATGAAAGTTTAGGAGGCCAAAGTGAAGTTTTTCCTAATATTTTTGTAACCCCGCCTTTAGAAACAAGGTGGAAGTTGTATTAATATCTAATCTACCACTTGACATTACAATGCAACGGAAAATATAGTAATCAATTTTCTCCTTTTAGACATCATAAATCCCTAATAGAATATACTAGAGCTTCTATTTCATACTATATAGTCATTATCTACTATAATACATCAATATGAAGTCTTTATTTCACATAATCAAGATAGATCATCATGATTGATACATTATAGTCTTATCAAATAGAATGCACAATTCCATTACCAACTACGAACAATAATTTATAAGTTCGTGGTTTATAGTAATTACTTACACCTTAAACCATATTCAACTCAACTTATGGACCTTACATGTATATAATAAATAATAATTATTAAAAACATACATGGAAATAATTATATGCTCAATGCTCATTAAATAAATTAGTGAATAATTAAACAACTTTATTCAATTAAGACTAAAATGTCATACAAAGTTATTGGAGTTTAGGGCACCATCCCTAACATCTAGTTCGCCCTCGTGCAGTCGAACCGAATCTCGCCTTGATTTCTAGTCTTGACCCCGACTCGGCCTAGTTTGGTAATAGCACTCACAAAGGCTTGTCCAAAAGCTCCATTGTTTGATGCAAATAAGTTGACCGTTGGCCTAGATCTTGTATCTGTAAACAGCACCTGATCAGAGGTGAAGAGGCCCTTTCCTTGCTGAAGGTTTCTATAGTAGGCATTATCAAAGGTCCGAGGTGTGGTCGGGTCCATATTGATGGCTATTCTCGGATCAACGTTTATTGGACACATCTGTCTAAGCTGGAGAGCATAACCCAAATTTAGTGTCGGGTCGATCCGGTTTTGGGGGCTGAATCCGTAAATCCGTTTGGAGAACTTGCCACAATGAGAGAACCCAAGTGTGTGTGCACCTAAGAGAAACATATATAAAACTTCAGGAGCTGGATATATAATATCTCGAGTATCCTAATCTTCAATGACATATTATTTTCAATGAGGCTGAGCATATTATTATTTGTTAAAATATAAATTAAAGAGGAAATTTTAGAAAAACACCCTCTGAACTTCCACGTGTTTTAAAAGTACTTCCCAAAATTCAAAAACTCTAAATTAAGAATATCAAATTTTCAATTTATTTCAATTACCCTATTCTGTTAGGATTTTCCATTAATTTTTTCAAAATGTCCAAAATACCCCTTTCTAAAAAAATAAAAATAAAAATTGCAAAGATTTTTTTTTATATAAAAATAAATATATAAGCATTTGAATCTTTTTTATAATAAAAAATGGGGTATTTTCGAAAACAAGATTTAACAGAAAATTCTAACGAAAGAGCGTAATTGAAAGAAATTGAAAGTTCAATACCCTTAACTGAGAGTTTTTGAACTTTCAGCGAATACTTTCAAAACGCGTAGAAATTCATGAGGGTTTTTTGAAGTTTCTCCTAAATTAAATGATTGAATTAATCATCACTTGTCCCCTTAAGCTTTTAGGGTGATGGGTGATTTAATATGGTTTTAGAGCAAAGGTTTTGAATTTGAACCTTATCGATTTCCACCTCCTATTTCAATTAAATATTTTACGTCAATTCAATTATTAAGGTGGAGTTTGAGCTACACGTGAGTTAAAGTGTTAGAATATCAATTAAATAATTGAATTAATTATTTCTTATCAACTTAAGCTTTAGAATGAGTGATGATTTAACATTGTGGACCAGTCGAAATGTCTCCTAAAATAAAATAATTAAAAACTGTAAAAGTGTTTAACTAAATTATTAAATGTATCATCTTATATGAACTTAAATTTTTGGAATAAATTAATGATGATTTAGCATAAACTTTTATTTAAATTCACAATTTTATATTAGCTAATTAAGTTTTTTTAAATAAGTCAGAATTTGACATGGTATTAGAACGAAGCTCCTCCTGAGATCGAACTTCGTCTCAGTCAATCATTTATTCCCTATTTCAATTAAACTGTTGGTTCGCAAAGAGATCGAAGACAACAGGTATACCTGATAATGCAATCATATCTGTCTGGGAAAGACCATGTAAGCTAAACATGGAATTGAGCTGGTCTAAATTGAAAGTAGGATGAGGAAGTTGGTTTTGAACACTAGCAATGGTAGATATCCTCCCATCACGCCTCCCCAATTCAACTGTGTATGATGGACCCCCTGCCTGCATTATACATTACATATATATATATATATATATATATATATATATATATATCATTTTCCAAAAACATTTCTCCAGAAAATACCAAAATTGGAAAGAAAAACTAACCAATACAACAACATCTCTAGTGGCAAGAGCAAGAATATCAGCACAGGAAACTTTGTTTCTGCACTGAGGATTACTATCAACAGCTGCTTTAGCTTTGATTACAGTGTCAAATCCATCACCAGCAAGAGAAATGTCATCAGGATGATCCTTCTCTGCTTTATTACTTGGTGAAGAAATCAGCACTGAAGCATCACAACCCTATACCAACCAAAAAAATTGATCATTGAAAAAAACAAAAACAAAAAACAGAATATTTACTAGGTTAATTAATTAGGCTACAAACCCGGACAAAGCAATCATGGAAAAAGAGCCGAAGAGTGGCTGGAACAGTCACAAATGTCTGCTGGAACTTCGTTGCGACAGCTGATCGGACCAAAGATTCAACATTAGGGCATGTGTTTTTGTAGAAGTCGCTGCGGAGTTGAGCTGAAGTTGTAGGTAGAAGGAGAGGGAGAAGCAAAAAAGATACAAGAAAAAGGCTGCGAGTTTCCATTATCATTTTGCATGCTACGTATAGTACGTGGGGTTGAGGAGATATTTATATACGAAAGATGAAGACATAAAGGATTGAAAAAAAGAAATGGGAAGGATAATGGTGGTGGTGGTTGAAGAGATCGAGGTGACAAATAATATATTTATTTATTTATTTATTATGATTATATATTTTATCATGCACGCACAAAATAAGTTACGTATAACGTAACATGGGGGGAAGACTTTTAATTGGGAATGATTGGAGCGCTGGAAAAATGGCAGGATCCATGGAAACAATGGGTAGGACAGGGGGAGAGAAAGGACAATTTTGATATCCTTTTTTTTTTTTTTAAGTGTTGGATAATAAGATTCTCAATAATTTGGCAATCTCATTAGTCATTACAACTGTACATGTGCACCTTTGCCAACTCATTTTTATCTCACCGAATGCCTTCCACCGCCAACTCTTTTTAAAAGCACTAGCAACAGACATTCTATAACTTATTTTCTTCCTTATAATATAGAGAAAATATATCTAAAAAGAAAAACCACAAAAAAGTCAGGTGCGGCAGCTTTTCTATTGCTTTCCTAAACATTGAAAATGTTACAGTATTACCCAATGTGTAGGGAACCAAAAGAGCGTTCATATACATTATGTTAATATAAATATTTATCTTTCCTCTCTCATTTTTCATCATTTTGCCTTTCATTGGGGATTGTATTGGGATGTTGTAAAAAATGAGAGGGTAGGTGTGGAACTTGTATTTTGTAAAGAAATAATATTTTAATGATATACAAAAATGTAAGGGAAGCTATTGTAAAGTGTATTTGAATAAGGAAGAAAAAAGTAATTTTGTTTCTTAAATTTAGGAAAAATTAAAGAGAAGCTGTTGCTACTGCTACACTTTTCCAGCTCCCTTTTCAACCCATCTAGGAAGGCTTCATTTTACAAATAAAGGTTGCCCATGGTTTCTTCATAACACCTTTGCTACTTGAGGAATGGGTCACGGGACTATTAAGTTAGTTTTATATTTTTCTTTGGGTCGCTCACCAAGTTAATGTAAATTAATCAGGTACATGATTTTATTCGGAATAGCGAGAATTAATGCATAGAGATGCATAAGAAAGAGTTTAGGGTATAACTAGTTAATCCCCTAGCAACACACCCCCAAGTCCTACTGGTGTTAGGACTTTGCTTCTAGTTTCACATGGACTGGAACATCTACTCCAAATCCCGGTTGGAATGGCTTTTCTCTTAATGTACTAAGCTTATAAATAGACAACTTTGTTGCTTTCACAAATCACCAATTCACCCTAGTTCTTCATACTTTACTAAGAACTAAACATTCTTTAATACGTTCAAGAATAAGTACAAGTTTTATGAGGAGCAAGTTGAGAGCTTACTCTCCGAGTTATATTTACTTATTGGCCGGTGACAGGATTTGAAGGCCTCAACATCCTCAAGGCTGATCACATTTTTCTAAGAATTGAATGAGCAAAATGAAATACTTTTATTATGATTTTTAGCTACTAGCTAGCTCAGCGAATCAAGAGATTTTCAGTTTACACCTTTGTTTCCTTGACTTTTTTTCTTATTTCTTATTATTATTTTTCCCAAGACTTTTTCTCGAGAAGATTTTTTAAATTAATACAATTAAAATAAATAAATACCACGCATGACAGGAATTATAGACTAGTTATTATAATTGCAAGGCCAACTTTTTTTTCTTTCTTTTTCTTTTTTAGAGAAAATTACACTTGACCCCCCCCCCCCCCCCCCCCCCCCCCTCCACAAAAGTTATGGGCAATTTTCAATTCAACCTCCAATGTTTCAATTTTTGCAATCCCAAACTTTCAAATTTTTGCAATTCGACCAATTTTATCCCAAAATTCTTATATTGCTCCTAATTTTTTATTTGGAAAAATTACAGTTTACCCCCTAAAGTTGACAGTGTTTTTCAATTCGAACACTAAAGTTTCAATTTTTGCAATCCACCACCACAAAGTTTCAATTTTTTTTAATTCGACCAATACTATCCCAAAATTCCCATATTGACCCTAATTTTTATTTTTTATGAAAAAAAAAAAAACAAAAACAAAAAAAAAAACAAATTTGCAGGTGTAAAAATAGCCAGATGGCCAAAGGGGTGGCTACGGCCACCATGAATTTTTTTTTTTAATCTTTTATAAAAAAAAATTAGGGCCAATATGGGAATTCTGGAATAAAATTGGTCAAATTGCAAAAATTTAGAAGTTTAGGGGAGTGCATTGTAAAAATTGAAACAATAGAAGTCGAATTGAAAATTGTCCCAAACTTTGGGGGAGTAAAGTGTACTTTTTCCTTTTTTTTTTAATTTCTATTCAATATAAAAGAGGGAAAAAAGGAGAGGCAAGCAGGCCAACTTCTGTTTTCAGGTGAAGGGTGATAATTGAGAAAATGACGAAGCAATTATAGATTTCAAAGATATTTGCAGTTATCGATAGCATCTCAGATAGAGGGCCAACTTTGCCCTAATTTCCATCCAAGTAGTGATTTTCTTAAGATCAATTTGGTTATATATATATATATATATATATATATATATATATATATGAGCAGAGAGACACAAAAACATGTAGGCATGTGCAACTAATAATAATAAAACAGCATGCCTATCACCATAACGTGCAAGTAAACATTTTATTTTCATGCTACAATTAGTGTTGATGTGATGTCAATGAGTTTATCATGGTTTATGTCATGCATGTTTCAGACAGCTCATAGATTCCCATAAGTTCAAATTGGACCAGATTATATGCTTTGACATTCTTCCTTTTCTAATTTTAAAGCTTCTTTTAAGTGCATTCTGGTACTTTCTATAGTAAGAAAATCAAATAAATATTTTTAGAGTTTTTTTACCAAATAGACCGGCTTTCTGTTTGGTATAACTTTTTAGGTAATAAAAGTACTTCTTAAGCTCCCTAATGTAATCTCCTTGACACAATCTCAAACGGACTCTTAATGAACTTTTATACGATTGTTACACAAATAGAATGGCGTGATAATAAAAATCAGATCTTAAAATTTTTTTTTTACAAGTGCTAATGTAAGAGCATTCCTAGCAGCCTCACCACCAGCCTCACTATTTGAACAATTCACTTTCACTATTCCATTTAAATATTCTTTTTCAAATATTTGTTTATTATTTTTTTAACTATTAAAGGAAGAGAGAGAAACGAAAAGCAAAAAGAAAGAGAGAGAAATAAGTTGTTTAATCACTAGGTGAGTGAATAGTAATTTTTAAATTTGGTGAGTACCGTTCATCTCACTACTTTTATTTTTTTGTTAAAGTAGTGAGGCTGAAAAGTTGACATTTAGTTCATTTTGGTTAGATTGCCTCACCAAAATAACCAAAAAATGATTTTGGCGAGGCTGCAAGGAGTGCTCTAATAACTGATTCATTATCATATCATCAAGTTGTAAGGGAGTTGTCTAACATACCACGCTATTATATAGCATTATTCTTTTAAATTATTAAAAAAATGAGTTGGAGCGATCACTACCCAATTGCATATGATATATACCATAGTGAGGTCATGCATTTTTTACATGACCTTAAGCTCAACTAAAGAACATACCTAGCTAGGGTATGACTTTACGCTCAACTAAAGAACATACCTTAAGCTCAACCAATGTCTTGATAAAGAGTGATCTCACATGCTCTCCCATGGCAGTGGTTCTCATGATGAATTAAAATAATGTATGGCCTTAACTACAAAACAATACCCCAAAAACAGAAAAAAAGATCCACCATGAGTCTGTCTCAAGCTTACTATCAGATGTTGCCACAACACCAAAACGCACCCAATTCATTAAAGTTGAAGAGATTTTCTCTATTACAGTTGAAATGAAAATGTATTATTTTACGATTAAAATCTTATTTTGTTGTATTTAATAATATATATGACGCACGTAGTGAAATCGAACATCATTTAAAATTTTATAATTCGTTAAATAAAATAAAGAGAAATGCTAATACTTGACATAACTTTTAAAATTGATACCAGTTCAAAATTAAGAGGGTGCATGTTAACATCTCTTTTTTCAAAAAAAATCAACATCAAAACATTCTTATTTTTTATATCACATCATTCACTTTTAATATCACATCATTTACTTAATTTTTACTACTTTTCAAATAAAAAAATCACTATAAAACAAAATATTTGAATTTTTCAATACCACTTTTTCACTTTTCTATACTAATTATTACATTTTTTTTTTTCTCACCAAACATAAACATTATTTGGGGATGATATGTTGTTTAACAAACAACTCTTAAATAGCGATTCATCTTAAATCTAATAATAATTTTAAAAGTTAAGCCAAAAAGTATGGACATGTGTAACACACGCAACCCGCACTTCTTTCACTAAATCACGCCACCTTATCTAAGATTTGGATCCAAATCCTAAGGGGATTAGCCTTTTCTTACGCACGGTAACTCACTCTAGTCATTAATGATCTCCACTTACTCCTCACCAACTCCTCTTACTTCGGTAACTCCCCAACTTTCGAATTTTATTGGTCTCGAGCATTATTAGAATCTATGTTTTGTGATGATAACCGGGGCTCAAAAAAATTGTCATGTCCTTTTTAGTATATGAAAAACACATTTCTCTTAATAGAATTTTATCAACTTTGTTAATGTTAACGTTACTAAAAGAACATGTAATTCTCACGTGCTCAATGAACACATTACAACCCATCCTTAACAAAACCTGCTTCTTCTTTTTTCTTTCGTAGTATTAACTGTTGATAAAGTATTTAGATTCGAGAGATTTAACACGACTAATTAAAGAAATCGTGTTCATGCCAACCCAAATTGTCATCCATATTCATATAGAAGGAAACCGGATTTGATTCTTTTCTTGTCATTTGTTATAAAACCGTATTACGTATGCACTAACCAAATCCCCAACCATGGTAGAACACACGTTTTATACCAAATAATACACATGTATGCATTTTCGTGAAAACAAAACCCCGTTTACTGCACAAAATTCCAATGTTTTCAAAAGAATCTTGTTTTTTACATTTAAAACTATAATGCACATATTTTTATTTTTTTTAATAAAAGTGCACCAGTTCGACATTTTGATGAAATTATAGCTCTTTGATCTTTGTCATGCACAATTGTATTATTATTAAAAAAAATTAAATTATTCAATTCAACAAGGCATAATCTAACAAATCTAACCCTAGTGTTAATCTAGACTTTTGATGTAAATCAGAAATATATCTATACATAAATTTTTTTTTTTTTTTTTAAATTTCTAATTTTTATCCCAAATCTGAAACCAAAAGAAGCATTGAAAAGGCTCTAACAGCATAATTATCAAATTGCCAAAACTAGGCAGGCCTCATGTTGGCATATCTTATATTACGCACAAAATATAAATTCAAAGGCTCTGAGCAATATTTCTGTCACCAGAACATCACAGGCTGTAACAGAACCCAAAGGCTCCAATTAAAAGGGAACCTATTTCCAACCCAAGAAGAAACGTAGTTTTTGTTTCCCATCCATCCATATGTACTTCCCCCATCCACCCGAAAAAAGTCTCCCACTAAAGGAACAACTTATTTGGCAAGCAATATCTACTGATAAAATCCATCTTTTTTCACCAAAATACTAGGTAAAATTTAGAAGAAGAAAAACAGAATGCTCTACAGAAGTTGCTGTCACAATCCATCTACATGTTGAAACAAAATACCTGCAGAACAAGGTCTGTGTCATTAAAACCTTCATGAATCAAAACTAAGGACACAGAAAAGAAGAACCAATTTGTACGTGTAAGAGTATGATTCTCCAGATAACTTGAACAAATCTAACTTCGTACAAGATACTGAAGTTCCTAGAAGCAAATCAAACATAAAACTAACCAGATATAGGGTCCATTTGGATTTGCGATTTAAAAATAGTAACGCAGTTTGGCCTTTAAAATCCTAGTTTACCATTTAAAATCATACATTTTTAAAAACATACCTCCTTACTTGCGATTTGAAACACAAATTTTTCTACATTTTCATATTGCAATTTTTTAAAAACACTTTCAAACGAAGCAATTTCTGCAATTTGGTTTAAAATCACACTTTTGGCCTGTAAAATTGCAGTGACAAACGCACTCATAGTTGGAATCTAAAATGATCATAAAAGTATACAAGCTTCAAATTGAGGTTACATCAACATAAAAGATATTGATGGGACTGTGCCCCTTAGCACAATTATCAAACATAAGATAATATGATCATGCCTAACATAATTGTCTTAATCTTGTGAAGGCCGGCTATAGATTCCAACAACCTATAAGCGTCCAACATAACAGTGTGTTTGGTTGTATAATATCATTATTTTTTTGAGTTTAATGTTTACAGTAGTAGATCATGACCACCATTCGTAAGAGGCAAAGGAACAGTGATGAATAAATTATATGGAACTGACAAAGTGAAGATATTAGCAAAGTTCGTGTAACAATATAAATAAGCTTAAAATCTTTGAGCAGCAATATTTGGAGCAGAAGACAAGGAGGGGCATTTGCCGGACAAGACTAGATTTCTGTTTATTAGAAAGAGCAAGCAAGGCTGGGAGAGAGATCTAAACATTTTAGAGTCTATAAGGATAAATGGCCCTGATTCATTCTCTGACAGTGGCAAATCATATTGTGGATTCAGGAGCTGGGGCTTAGATTCTTTTAATATGCCTATCTGAACGGGATTCATAACAGGGCTAGATTTACAGGCATCTTCACATAAAATCATTTCTAACTTTGACTATAAAGCATAGAAAATCTACCTAAACGTACCATTAGCATGCAAGATGAAGCCAATAAGAAAGTTTTAGGAAGGACCACAATTTTATTTCAGGAGTAATTTATTTGCAAGCAGAATGAATGAAGGGACCTCCCCACCACAGGCAGTGTTTATAGAAAATTTTGGAGGAGCTCATCATTAATGTGGGTTACGGTTTACGAAAAGTGCCAGGCAAATAACTGTACAAGCAAGCATGATAGCAAGATTGCCAGCAATTATTTGGAAAAGTGCTTCCTATTTATTTATTTGATAAGTAATTCAATCTTATTGGAAGTGCAAAGGAGCGCAACTCAAATACATAAGGAGTTTACAAGAGAGACACCCAACTAGGTAACAAAAGAACACAACTCAAGAAATTCTAGGAAATTAGAAAAGAGAACTATTGTAGGAAGCCATCAGAACATTAAGAGACTTGAATATCATATCTCTCAACTCTATCATTGTTCTCTCACAATTATCAAATTTTTTATTGTGTTCTCTCCAAATACACCACATTAAGCATAGGGGAACTGTCCACCAGACTTCTACATCAAGGTGGCTACCAAACTGGCCTCTCCAACTAGCCAACAGTTCCACCACCCGTTGAAGCATAACCCCTAATATACAGCCCACCGCCCATCCCTTTCCCCACGCCCTTTCCGGTGTAAGCAAAAAATTAATTAGGTCTTTAAAAAAAAATAAATAAATAAATAAATTAGAGCACCATCCAGAAAATCCATTTGAAATACTCGTCGGATTTTGTCAGCAGCCTGAATATGGAAACCCACTTTTGAATCCCACGCGGGGTAATTTTTTCTGCTATCCATATAGGAACCCGCTTAGTGTTGACTCTAGTTTGATGTTAGTGTTGTTATTTTCCTATTTAATATTTTAGCTTGCCTTTTCTTGTTATCATTTCCTTCTTTGCTGATTTATTGCCTTTTAGGGTGTCTCCTTTTGTAATACAATTGAAATTGAGTTTTTATCGTTTTCTCTCAAGCTTTGGCTCATTCTTTCTAGTAGAAGACTTCGCTCCTTCTATTCTATATCTCACACACTATTCGCTACGTCACACTCTATTTGTATCTCTCACGCTATTCGCTACCACACACTATCCCAACAAGACGGAAAACCAAAACCCACAAACCTCTAACAACTTCACAGGAGAGCAAAAGATGATCAATGGATCCCCAATTAATCTTGCACATGCAACACCAATCCATCACTATAATGCTGCTTTATTTCATGTAATCCAAGGTCAAAATCTTCCCTACAATAATTATTAGGCACACCTAAGTACACTGGAAGTATACACAAGGAAGTACCTAACTAGAAGGAGCAATCTTCCCTAACGCAAGTATGAGATCTACACCGACCACAAGAGTCTTAGATACTTCTTCACCCAGAAAAAGCTAAACATGAGATAGTGTAGGTGGCTAGAGCTCATCAAAGACTATGACTGCACCATTCAATACCATCCTGGTAAAACTAATGCAGTAGCAGATACACTGAGTTAGAAATCGAGAAGGAAAGGATCAGCAGTAGTACCTACCCAATCGCAACCAGTCCTAGAATGGAAAAGCTCAACCTAGATGTAATGCCAAGAAAGGAGCCAGGGTTTGTCGCGACCCTAGTGATTCAGTCTATGACAGTATAGAGGATCAAGGAAGCGCAGGAGCGATCCGAAATGCGCCGAGCTCAAGGTCATGGCCTTTAGAGGCAAGACACCCCTCTACTAGGAAACGAGGGACAAGATCTTGAGATATGAAAACCGGGTATGCGTACCAGATGACGAATTGTTAATAAGGGACATCTAGAGCACAACTTCTCCACCCCTTCCCCTCTCATCCTTACAAAACGACAATAAAGCCTCTCTGGCCACCCCCTCCATATTTCGCCACAGCCAAAGCAGCCATAATTGTTGGAGCATGTGCAACAAAAGCATTGCTAACTACCCTTGAGGTTCTCACAAACTCCTTCAACCCCCCCTCTGAATCACCACCTCCATGGTGGCCAACAACTATACCATGCCAACCTTACCCATGTAAACTGCTTGCGAAACACCCCTACTTTTATTCACAATCTGAAGCATTGATCGCCCCTCCTCTCCGAAAACTCAAAAACTTCGCTTCAACAAAAAAACAACTCAAAAACCTCATCGCAGAATAGTGCAGACGAAAGACTAGAATGACGCCGATGCCAGTGATAACAGCAGGCAACAGAGAAACATTGAGACGCACCAACACGAGAGAGAGAGAGAGAGAGAGAGAGAGGCCTACTTGATTATAGTGATATTGAAGGTCAGTATTATATTGTATAAATTAGTTTTCAGTCTAGACACAAGTACCTGTACAGGATATGGTCCAGTATGACGGATCTTTCAGCTGCCCTGTAGAACTTTCTGAGGATCAAGTTGCCCACTACAGTAACTGGAAGGAACGGCAGAAAGCTCCTGCCTTCCTCTCCACTCCTCGCCAGGTTTCAGTGTGATAGGTTTTTCAACAGCAGCAGCCTCCACACATAGCATATGCTTGTACTCATCGTCTCCAAAATCAGTCATAGCCTTTGCCTTCTTATCCCAGGGATTCCATACCACTGCACAAGAAAAACAAAATGACAAAATATAAAATATACGAGGTATTTGACCACATTGAGAAGGTTGCATCAAATAACAAATCAGGATGCTCAAAAATGGGGAAGTCCCCAAAACTAGGATATCTAGACAAAAATTGATACCTTTGTTACTTTGTATTAGTATTGATCAAATGATTAAATTTATCTCTTTCTATCAGCTTAAGTTTTTGGGACAAGTAATGATTTAGCAATGGTATCATAGTCAAAGGTCTTGAGTTTGAACCTTAACTCTTTCATCTACCCCTATTTAAATTAAATATTCCACATGTTGAGCCTCACCTACTAAAAAAGAGTTTGAGCCTACACGTAAGAAAGAATATTAAAGTATTGATTAAATGATTAAATTTACATCTTCTCATCAGCTTAAACTTTTGGAACAAGTGGTAATTTAATACTTATTTTATAAACAAAACTCATTTAGTAAATTATTTTCTCCAAAGGTTTCTAGTTGATCTTTACCAAGAGATTGCTTTTTTGTATATAGTTCATCTTAAAATAAACTATATTCATAATATCTTCTTTAGATGGAAAATTAGTCATGCCCAAGGTGGCTCAAGATTTAAGTAAAAGCATACATACCAAAGGGAGAAAGATAAAGATGTTTTTTCCAGTAGTTGATCCTAGACAACTCTTTACTTATTTACTGTATAAACGAAAAGACCTTTGAATAAGGTTGGAAAGACACCCAGGGCTAAGCAGAATAGAAGTATGGAGCGCAAGAGCACTTTATGAGAGAAAAAAAAATTGGGAATTCGATACAGAATAAAACTTCAAGAAAACATTATTGGGATAGCAACAGAACATGGTAAAATTTACCAGCATCTGGAAGTCCATCCTTGCGTATTACAAAGGTCCTCTTTTTTTCATGATCAAGAATTGCAATCTTTGTAGGAGTGCTCAGATATATCTTGTCCACCTATTTAACCAAGAAGACTTTAGGAAGCATTAAAATCAAACTGTCTTAAGCAAAACAAAAGTGCATATTTAACTCACTTCTGACTCAAAAGTTATTGCATCCCCTTGTTCAGTAAAACGCTCCCTATTCTGCAAGTTGTCAAGATAATCCAGTGTCTCCAGTCCTTCTACCCGAACTTCACTGGACACATACAACTAAGCTATTATATACAACCTAAAACAGCATATTATAGATTCAACTGTATGTTATCCAGAAATAGTTGTAAGTTGGCCAGGAAAAAAGAACCACGAAACTGATATACATGTTGATATAAAGATAATAAAAATAAAATAAAATAAAATGACAATGGGTGAGATTGTTAGTTGGGCAGAAGAGAAATTGATTACTTTGAAATTGACCCACCCAAAATGTCCTCATGACGGTTCTTTTTTCTCTCTTCTTCCCTCACCTATTAATTTGTCTTCGTTTTTTCTTTTTTTTTTTCTTTTGGATTGGGAGAGGGGGAACGTTCATCATAATGATATTTGATTAGTACACACCGAGTCCTGAAACCCTCTCTTCATTGTAATTACAGATCCTCAATTTAAAACTTATTCCTCTCTTTGTTGACCTCCATATAGCATGACATATTGTCCATAGTTTACACTCCAATCAAATAAAAACTACCAGAAACATACCATAGTACTAGACACAAAAGTTTCTAACCCAAATTTAATTCTAAAACATAAAAATACAAATTAAAAATCTCACATTCTTTGCCCAAGTTCAGACAGAAACTAGTATCAAATTTCACCTATTTGAGCAAAACTTGGTATATTCAGATATTCTGGTCAACTCTAGTTTATAAGAAGTTCCATCCCAAGTTTTGCAACATTTTCACACGTCTGGGTTTTAGTTAAGCAAAAAAAGCTAACAAAAACAGGATTAAGAAAAAACGTGAACTGAAAAACCAAGCTATGGTATAAATGAGGACAAAGCTAGCTGTCTACACCCAGTGAATTAGCTTTAAGCCTCGTTTGGTTCGCGAAATAGACCTCCGGAAAGGAATAGCTAATTCTACGGTATAGGTATTCCTTTGTTTCGTTACACACTATTCCTAGGAATAGTTTATTCCCATGGGATTACTAATCTCATACACACAGGATTAGCTAAGCCACTCATTTAGCTAATCCTTAAGAAATGGAATACATTTTTCAAAAATACACATAATTTTTTCTTTTTTTAACTTGAAACAAAATAAAAAATATGAAAAATAAAGTGGGTGGCTTGACCACCAATTGGGGTAGGCGGCCACCCACAGATGAGGTTGGGGGTGGTCGCACCACCGTCGCATTTTAGGGTGTTCGTAGCCACCCTAAATTTGCTTCAGGGGTGGCGGAGCTCCTCTGGGTGATCACAACCACCCCGTAGGTCGTCGGGGCCACCCCCGTTGCTTATCAGGGTGGCCACGGCCACTCCAATGGGTGGCCCCATTTTATTTCAGGTTTTTTTTTTTTTTTTTTTAATATGAGTTTGAAAAAAAATATATTGGGTTTTTAGAAAGTTTGATTCAATTCCAATTTTTGCATGTGTTGTTACCAAACTAAGAAATAGGAATAGCTATTCTATTCCACACTCTTCTATTCCTAGTAGTAACTATTCCTTTTCCAATGGACTAAACATTCCGCGAGCCAAACGAGGCCCTAGTGATCTACACCCAGTTAATAAGTTATACTCGAGTATCTTGCAAGTGAAGTTTCCTTTAGTTAGACTCTCTTCATAAATAGTACCATAGGCAGTGGACCTTCAATGGCCCGTAAAGCACCTCAAGACCAAGCTTACAATCATAGTGATTTTTAGATACTGGGATTAACCAGAAAGCACAGGAACCTAACTTCAATACACACTGACCTTTTGCAACGCTTGTCAATTCGTGAGGGAATCATACTTATAACCTCGACTGACCATATCTCTATATTCTAATTTATAATAGATAACACAAATTGTGGCAATGGGACTAAGAAAATACAGCTTCCATAAGTGAGAAAAGTGGCTAAATTTATGCATGATAAACAATCTGATAGAACAATTATCACCTAGCAGCCGCATCTAAAGTAGACAAGCATAAACCAAAATTGTCAATCACCTGATATCTGAAACAGAGAAATAGGTGTGATATGCAAATGTGAATTGGAATGGCTTTCCATCAGTGTTGGTATTCCTGATGCGAGATGTCAACATCAGGTCTCCTCCAGGTCCCAATGCTACCCTCAAACGGAACTCAAAACTAAAATTGACATAAAGAAAAATAAATAAAATATTTCAAAAAAACCTATCCTACAAAACAAAAAAGGTTATGAAGATTCTAATCAGAATCTCACTTTAATATTCAGAAACACGGGTCAAAAAACAATATAAAAAAAGGGGGAATAAGAAAGTGAAAAATGTTTTCAGGTACTTACCCATGAGGCCAGATCTTCATATCTTCTTCAGAAGGCTTAAGGATTAAATCAACAAAAGTCTTACTGGAAGTAGTTGTTGGAAAAGGAGGTGGGTCGGTTTCAATTGTCCAAAACCTGTTTCTTGCAAACCCATGCTGCTCAAGAGAACCAAGATTGCTAAACTGCATATACAGAGCATATTTCACTGACCATGAAGAATGGTTGCAAATCAGGCAAGAAAGGAAACCGTAGAAGAACATACTTGAGGAAAGCATATTGGAATTCCTCCACGAATTGCTTTTGGAGGCTTAAATACAGCCTGCACAAGACATAACATACATTCATTTTGGGTAATAGGGTGAAAAAAATTAAGCACATAGATCTGAGTTGGAAGGAAACTATATCAAGAGGTTCCTTCAGCTCTCTTCCCATTATTCCATGAACAAATAGCAAAAGAGTATTTTAATAACTAAGGGTTATGTGCAATCATCTTACTAAAGATGCGAGACATGTACTATAAAAATATTAAGTTAGCACAGCCGGCTAGTTGTACAAAGATTAAACTGAAATGATTAGTTATTCTTTTTTCCTTCTTCGTTATTAACTCCAATTTTTGTTTTTCTCTTTAGCTTCAACTTCTCACAACAAAAATAGCATAACAAAAGGCAGATGAGGAAATCTTTATAAACGAAAACCAAGCATGGAAGTCTCAAAGATGGTACAAAGCATATAACGATGAAAAAACAAGTATGCCAGCTAATTCGAAATTGGCTGTAAGCTTCATTGGTCTTGCACGGTCTATATAGAAGTCAACTAGGAGTAGCTAGATGGATAATCTTAATCAGCTCTATAGTCAACCAAAACAGAAGGGATATTAGAGAGGAAATCTTGTTAGTAACCAAAGTTTACTTCTACATTCAAATTCCTTTATCATACAAGTCTTTGCATACCTAGGTGACAGGACACTCCTTCATTTGAGGACAATAAATGTATAACTACCAGCGAGACCAGAGAGAGTTCTTAAGAATCAAGACAGATATAAACTTTTTTTGATAAGTAAATACAAGTCAAGACTTATCCATAACAATAGGAGAGAAATTTCCAGTTCATAGGAAATTCTAAAACTGACATGAGTCCTAAAAACTAGCCTGTAGAAGCACGTATTTTTTTAATAGCATGTGCTTCTCATATGCTTTTCTAATAGCTTAAAGGACACATGTCGCTTTTAGAGACTGGTTTATAGAAATTTCTTACAAATCAGTTTGTACAAAATTTGTGTCCATAACAATAAGTCCACCACTAGTACAAAAATTTGGGAGTGTGACTGGCTTTAAGAACTTTGCACTTTCATATTTATATACATAAATCAGCATACACAAATCAAGATAACTTTTTTTTTTTTGATAAGTAATAAGAAGTTTTATTAAAAGCGTAAGGCACCCCTACGTACACTGGAAGTATACAAGCGGAAACGCCTAACTAGAAAAAGAAAAGAGAAAGCCGAAGCTCACCCACAAAAGAACCCCAACAAACCCACCCAAAAACCCTCAAAAACAAATACGCAAAGAAGCCCAAAGCCCTCAAAACCCACACGAATCGTTACATCACAATAGTCTTGCCCTTCCTTCTCCGAGGAGACACGCTAGCAATGCCGTAATTAATAGAGCTTTCCAAATTTACCAGTTCTCTCTTGACCTTAGCCTTAGGCTGCGCGACCTTTATTTCCTGAAGGAAATTCTCTTTCACCTCATTCAGCAACACTAACTTCCGATCATCCTCTTCATCACCATCCAGCCCCTGATTAGGAGGATCGGGGGATAGCTTCCCATTGCATGCTACCTTATTTGCCCAACGAAAATCCTCCTCCATGACCTTCAAGCTCGCCATATGCGGATCATCGTCCTTAACACCTGCCCTCATCCACTCAATCAGCCACTTTTGGGGTTTGGTCAAACCATTTTCAACAGTTATGGTGTCAGAAGTGCCTTTGGTCCCTTTCTCCATCGGACTTATGCCCCCTCATCGGATTAGTGTTCTTAGGAACAGGCTTCACTTGAGCATTGTAAGTAGCAAACCCAGTGAACCCAGCGATTGGGTCGGAATGATATTGTACCAGCGAAGTACTAAGGGATTCCACCGTCTCAAGAAGAAGAGAATCATTCACCCAGCTTCCTCGTTCTTTCTTAGCTCTCCGATAGTAGCTTAACATGTGCTTGTTAAGAACTATGGGAGTCCCATTTTCCGATAACCCAGAAATTGAGCGTATTCTATCTCCCAAAGCTAGCGCCTCTAACGAATGGCCAAATCAAGATAACTACAAATAAATGTTTGCTTTTTGTGTAGAAAGGTGATTAATTCACGCATATGGTGCGTATGCATGCTGCAGGATTCTAGAATGTAGACACTGAGAAACAAGGTATAGACTGTGATTTGAATCTTTAGTCTGAAATGCGGCCAAATTGGAGAAGAAAACACTTGATTCAAGTAAATGATATGTTTGCTAGGACCTGTTCAATGCTTAAAAAAATAGATAAAATAAAAAATTATTTTCCCATTTTAGTTAAAGTGCAGATTGGCTTATAGCATGGTGATCAAAGGCGTCATCTTTGATGAGGTCAGGTCTTGGGATCATTTCCAACTATTTGGACAAAATATTAAAAAAGAAAGAAAAGGAAGAAATGAGCAACATAAAGTATTTAGGATAAAAAGGTATTTGTCTAAATTATCTTGTATATTTGCAATTTATGTAAGAACAATGAAGATCTAGTTGATTCCAAGCTCTAGCACACAGGTTTCTAATAGACTTAAGTAATATGAGGAGCCACTTTTGTTTTTGTTTTTAATAAGTAGAGGAAGTTCATTAATGGCACAAGAGACGCAACCCAAGTACACAGGGAGTATACTAGAGAAACCACCAATAAACCAAGAACGAGAAAAAAGATTACAAAAATCTACAAAACTAGAGGTATGGGGAAAATAAAGATCCATTGAAAGAAGGATTTAAGAAAACAAGTTAGTTGATTCACTCGTTCTCTGGCGATATCAAAGCTTCAAGCGTTCTTTTCTCTCCGAATGTACCACATTAAAAAGTAAGGAATTACATTCCAAACAATATTGATATCATTCAAATAGACCCTTCTTTTCCAACACGCCAAAAGACCCACCACCCATTTAGGCATAACCTACTCTACCCCAAACATTTGAAATACCATAAGCCACAAATCTCTTGCAACATCACAATGAAGAAGATGATCAGGGGTTTTCCCACACTTTTTATACATACAACACCACTCTATCACTATGATGTGATGCTTGCAAAGATTATCCAAAGCAGAAATTTTCCCTAGGGAAGCTGTCCAAGTGAAAAAAGCCAACCTTAGAGGAGCCTTACCCCTCTAAATACTCTTTAATGCAGGAGAAAATCGACAGAATTTTAATTTTAATTATGCATGTGTATTTTAAATTTCCTTTTTAAGAAGGATTGGGTTTTCCCTTTTCCATTAGGATTTTGTTTTTCTACTAGGATTAGGTCTTCCTTTTCGAATTAGGTTTGGTTTTCTTTTTTCTTGTTAAATTAGGATGTGTCTAGCCTATATAAAGGCATCTAGTCTTTGTTATTTTTAAATTTAATTGAACTATCAATTAAATTTAAGTCTTTTAGAGTTATTTCTCTGTTTGCTTATTTAGGGCAATTAGGGTCTTTCTCTTCCCTATTTGTTACTTTCTCTCTTCCTGAATTCTCTTTTCAATCTTCAATTCTTAGTTTCTACTACTATCATACGTTGTCAGAACAATCTTAGTTCTGTCCGGCGTCACTCTTCCAAGGGAAAGAATAGTCAACGTTAGAAAAAAGAACCTTGTAGAAGAAGAGACCCTAACCGTAACACCTAGTTGATAATTGTCTAAGGGTGACCAAGTAACATTGATCGAGTAACAGAAATAATGCCATTGGTAACCAACTTCCTTATTGTGTTGCATCTTCTATTAGAATTAGTAATCCGGTGGAAGAACTTGGTATTTTAATCCCCCTCTCTTAACGGTAACGCCTACAACTTTTGTCTCCAACACACCACCTCCAAAACAGTAGTCTTTTTCAACTTCGCTAGAGCGACATCCTTCATCAATTTTTCTTCCCCAGACAGAGGCCTCTACTCATCAACCACATCTAGACTTTTTAGTTCTTCAAGAAGAGTCCTTTCCTTCCATTCTTTTTAACGTTAGCAAACTCCAATTCATTTAACTTTTTTAAGTCAGCTTCCAAAGATTTTAACTTCTAAGCTAAAACTAAACTAGGGCACCCTTGAAAGTAGTAAAAGTATCACTAGGGCCTCACCTTCTTAACAAAACCTTCTATTTTTCACATCTTTTCAAATTTAAAGTAGTTTCTACCCCTCTGAGATTCACTACAATCAAGAAAGATAGGAAACAATCTGAAAGAAATCTAGGTAACCTACTCGAAGCAACATCTGGAAAGTGAGCCTCCCACTCGGGAGAAATGAAAAACCTGTGAATTCTAGACCATGAAGGGGAATCCAGGATGTTAGACCAAGTGAAGCTTCCACTTTGGAGAGGTATACCCATAAGAGTATTTTGTGTCTGAGTTGTTAATGATTTTAGGTAAGGAACCCTCCAAAGCAAGGCTACTTTATGTACCCACTCCTGTTAAGTAAACTTCGGACCCGTGTAAAGCGCTCCCTCTACAAGGATCAGGTAAAACTCCAGCTTCAAATAGCTTGGTATTTTGATCTTGCAATAATCTATGTTCATGCTTAGAAGCTTTTACTAAGATTGGTTTATTACTTATCAAAAAAAAAAAAAAAAAAAAGGCATAAAATATCATGATGAAATATTTACAAGGATTGGCAATAGAAAGGCAACCAGTAGAAAGGTTGGCACACCTAGGATATTTAAAATAGTTACTATTAAATACAAATAACAACTTCCTACTGATAAAAGCAGCTCCTGTCCATGGTATCCACTAGTAAACGAAAGAAAATAAACAGAAACAAAAATAAAAAGTAGCACCTTACTACTGACAAAAAGCAACTCCTCCCCATGGTCATTCTTCCAAGATGTCACATGACCTCCATATAAATACACCTAGAAAACCATAAATAAATCAATATATAACAAATGAAAATGAAAATCGTAATTTGTAATCAGCATCATGACAAAACCAAATATACTTTATGTGCAAAGTTGGTTGCAATTAAAACATATAATTCAATAACAGCCAAAATCTCATGTTACTTGTAACTACTACAAGATATATTGCGTTTTCAGCAAATTATTATTATTATTATTATTATTTGATAATTAACTGAGATATCATTAAAAGCGTTAAGGCACCCCCATGTCATAAGAAGTATACAAGAGAGCCTACCTAGGTAGTAGGGGCAAAAAAAAAAAATTCAGCAAATTAATAATACAATGCTAAATTGAATAACAATAGCCACGTGCATAGCAACTCAATATGATAAAATTAAGATCAAATGGCATGAGACTAGACAAAATTGGTTAACAGGAACTCATACCTAACAGAGTTTAGAGCCGTTTCTTTCATCTAAACAACTGAACGGCATGCACATAAACATAATTGACAACATCATGACAGAGTGCATTGTGTACTCCATAAGAAAAACACAGCAGAATAATACTATAATCTTGATACTTAAATAGAGGACAAGGGAATAGTTTTTGTAATTAATAGAGTATGAAAGTACTCAATAACTTTGACAAGCAAGTCAGAGATGGCACCATCACCACTACCACAGGCAGGCATCATAAGTTGAATAACACCTAATTTGTTCTGTCAACTCTTTTTTTATTATGAATAATAAATTTTATTGAAAGAAAAGGGCAAAGCCCCCTCAAACACAAAAAGTATACAAGAGAGAGAATCACCCTATAGGCTTCTACAATCTAAAAAAAAAATTAAATAGATTAACAAGATCCGATAAAGAGAAGTTAGGAACATATACTACAACCCAATCCAAAAGAGATCTCAAAAAAGGTTTCGGGTTCTCATGGCGTGAGTGTATGGAAGCATATTCGTCAAGGTTGGAGTTCCTTTGCCAAAGGGTGTAGGTTTGAGGTGGGGGCGGGTTCGAAAGTTCGTTTCTGGCATGATACTTGGTGTGGGGAAACTCCTTTGAAGCAAGCTTTCCCTTCTCTGTTCAGCATTGCAAGACACAAAGAAGCTTGGGTGAAGGACAATTTAACTTGGAGGAGTGGGGTTATAGAGTGGAATGTCACTTTTGTGCGACATGTTCAGGATTGGGAGATGGAGTTGGTTGCTCCTTTTTTTGAGCGATTGTACTCGTGCAAGATCTCTGTAGGTACGGTGGATCGTATTTGCTAGGCCTCGTCTAGGAAAGGTAAATTCGAGGTTAAGTCGCTTTTCAAGGCCTTGTCTAATTTTGGCCATGAGATGTTTCCTTGGAAGAGTATTTGGCGCTCTAAGGTGCCTTTGAGAGTGGCTTTTTTTGGGTGGTCCGCGGCCCTTGGCAAAATTTTGATTCATGAAAATCTGCGGAAGAAGAACCTTGTGGTGGTGGAGTGGTGTTGTATGTGCAAAAAGTCAGGAGAGTCAGTAGATCATCTTCTTCTCCATTGTGAAACCGCAAGAGCTCTTTGGCACACTATTTTCAGTCGATTTGGGTTGCATTGGGTTATGCCTGGCAGAGTAAGGGACTTGTTCTCTTGTTGGTGGTCGGGAGGCCGTGCTAGAAGTGCGGTAGTTTGGAAGATGATTCCTCTTTGTCTTATGTGGTGTATATAGATTGAAAGAAATGCTAGATGTTTTGAGAATTCTACTAGGACTATAGAGGAACTGATTCATCTTTTCTTCTTTACTCTTTACTCTTGGACAGCCGCTTGGCTAGCTCCTTTAGTAATTAGCTTCTCTGATTTCCTCTTTCATTTCTCCTCTTCTTAGGCGCTCTCTTGTATACTTCCCGTGTATATGGGTTGCGCCCCTCTGCGCTTTTGATATATATTTTTACTTATCAAAAAAAAAAAAAAGAGGATTTTAACAAATGCACATTGGCCTCAAAAAGTCTTCAAAAAAGACACCAATTCCTTTATCCTCATATGCTCCATGTTAAGAAAGCAAGAATAACTTTCCAGACAGTCTATGTCCCCAACAATGAAGCACTCTAGGATATTGCTAGGCATAGCTCACGAATCCCTGAATAAGTTGAAAACCAAGTGCCATAGATCACTAGTGCACTCGCAACGAATGAGAAGGTGATTTGTAATCTCCTCGTTCTTTTTGCATAGGCAACACTAGTTTACAAGAGTGAAACACCACCTTCCAAGATTATCAACTGTGAGGATTCTACCTTGGATGTCGACCATAAAAAGAAAGCAATGTGAGGTGCAGCCTTAACCTTCCAAATACTTTTCCAGGAGAGCAAACAATGATCTCTAGTCTGTAACATTTTATAATATCTCCTCATTTTGAAACCGTGAATGTGATTGCTGGTTGGGGTCCACAACATTCTATCCACCTCCCTCAAATAGGTTTTTGAGGAGTATAACAGATTAAGAAAGGATTCTACAGATTCCAGCTCTCAATCCCAGACTGCCCCAAGGAAATTCGGATTCCAATGGATAGAAGAACGAAAGGAATCCAAGTAGTCTAACACCCAGGCCTCTTTGTTACAAGCTATTGAGTAAATTTCATGGCAAGGATAGGAATGTGATCAACTCAAGTATTATTTCCAAAATAAATCATTTTTGGTGTACCCATGCATGCCTGCTCTTTTAAGCCCTCAAGTTCTGAGATGAACTCAACCTAGCATGTATTTCTACTAGCCTTACTCTTGCAAACAGAATGACATGCCCTCCACATCCAACCAGAACAAAACAACTGCAGCAACATTAACATGTTTACAAGAGAGCAATTTTGAAAACCCCGATAGTCAAATTTGTTGCTACGGAACAGGGTGTATGCCTCATCAAATAAAAATTTGACCAAAAGGGCAAAGTAGGACCTGACACTGGGCACAAATTTCATACATGTTAACATAATTATCTCACATCATTAACAGGAATGAGGGTTTCTTGAACGTTTAGGTATTATAGTAATATGCTGCCGAGTATTAAAGTACATAAAATGTGTAAATCTTATTCTTTTAGATCAGCCAGATAGACTCCATATCAATTTGTACATTTCACTATCAATCTAAAAGGAGGATCAAACCCAAATCCAGTGCACAAGATTCACATGATACCATAACAAGCTAATCATAAAATGAAAAGAGATTCAGGCAAAAAGAGACAATATTTTTTGAATAAATATTTGAGCAATGTGCATAAACTTGAAGCAAGAACAGGAGAAATGGGTAACAGAACCACATGTTGGGATGCTTGCATGTGCACAAACTTTATTTCTTCACTCCATGCTGACATACCAAAGAGTATAAAACGCAGAATATCCACGGAAAGGGCATTCTGAGACTAAATGAACAAACTCTGAGTGTCATGGGATTGTTTTCTGAAAAAATCACTTTCTACAAGACAGTGAAGAGCAATTAGTGGAGACTGGTTTCATATTTTGACACGGATAGAGAGCAAGGGGTAGAGGAGATTAAGGAGGAACCCACCAATGGGAGAAGCCAGGGGACAGATATGGAAAAAGGAAATCATGGAAAAGAAACGGAGAAGAATGAAGTGATTGTATAGTTGGTGAAGAACTAAGCATTGAGAATTAGATAAAAACCAGCAAGAACCTCAAGCTAAAAAAAGAAACTAACATATAGAGATGTGAAATCGGAAAGGAAACTGCTATGTCATACAAATCTCTTCACATTTACTTGATGATGCCACCTCCCAGTTTCTCAATTCCTCTCTCACACTATTTCTTTTTTCTCTTCCTCAAATTTTAAAGTCAACATTGACTTTCATCCCCTGTATTCAATTGCTCCTCATTTCCTTCGATCATATTTTCCCCTCCTCTCTTTGTTCTCGCCTAGCTGCCATTTTGCAATTTCTACCTCATCCTCATACTTCCCCCTCCGCCTCTCTATCCGTCTACTTCACTCTACACTCTACGAGGCCAGAATGTAAGCTTTCAGAAAGTGCCATTTGATCCTATGAACAGCCCTTATCAACAAAGTCCCCCCCCCCCCCCCCCCCCCCCGTAAAACAAAAATCACATTTTGTTTCTCCTCCTTCGTTTGGAAAGATATACACGCATCCAGTGAATCTTAAACCCACAACTGCCCTCCATTTGAGTTGCACCTCAGCGGAGGAATCATATTTTCTTAAATTTTAAACAGAATCTTCCAAAACATCCTGACCATTTTTTTTGTCTCAAATTTTGAAAGATGACAAGGAAAAGGTAATACTCCCCCAACAAAACAGTTCCACAGCTTCTTATAATCAAATGCACGGATACATTGGTTGATTGAGAAGAAATATGAACAAATCAAGCACTTGGTCTGACTTTAAGAGAATAGATGCATGTATAAACACGGATATAGGTATATAGAACCGCAGATCAAAGTGTATGAGGCTCAGAAGCCCTAGATTCAGGCCAAAAATGAAATCAAGCATCAGATCAGATCGCGGATGGACAAGTAAACTGAATGAATAAATAAATAAATAAAGAAAGAGAAAAAGGAGAATGGATGAGGGACCTCGGCGGAGCTGCCACGCGGCTCGCGGAGGACGAGCTTGTCGAGGCCATTGACGCCCTTGCAGAGCTCGACCGCCGAGGGAGCGGAAGGAGCGGCGGGAGCCTTTTCAGTACTCATAGATTACTACCTCGTCTTCCTCTACTCGTCCCCAAATCCCACACTACTATAACTATAACTATAACTGTAACTATAACATTATCCCTTTTCCCTTAATTTTCTTTTTGTTCTTTTCCTTTCCTCTCCTTCTCTCTCTGTCCGCCTGTGGAGTGCTTTTTCTCGGGAAATTTCGCATCCATGTGGTCGTGGGATTATTTGTTGCCACTTTCCAGTGCCTACCGCTACCGGATCCCACGACTCGGACTGACCCGGCCGTTCAACTCGGACACTCGAAACCTGACCCACCACCAGGATTTTTTTTTTTTTTTTTTTTTTTCTAATGCGAATGTGTGTCCATAAGAGGCGTCCGTGAGGACCGTGACGGTGGTTTTACTCGCTACCTGCGGAAAAATATTGGAGTGTTTTATTTTTTTATATTTTTTTGGCATGTAGGAGGGTGAGAGAAATTTAAACAAATGACTTTCACTTCATGAGATGTTTTTTAGCTGATTGAACTATACCTTGAAGACGAATTATTTATTAAATATCAAGGAATACAAATAATAAGCACGGCAAAAATCAATTACAATTCAGATAGTGTGTGTCATGCACAAAGGAACACTCTAAGCAAGGCTGCCTGCCTTCGAGTATTTTTAGGATCAGTTTGGTATTGCAATTTCATAAATAAAAAAAGCGTGAATGTAAACTAAATCGAAGAAAATTGATTGTTTGGGATTGCATTTTAAAAAAATTGTGATTCAAAAATGCAAAAAATTTGTATTTTCAAATCCCAGAGAATGATGTGTTTTTTATTGAAAACATACAATTTTAAATGTCAAATTACGATTTTACCAATTTTTTTTTTTTTTTGACATGTCCACATAAGAGGGAGGAGGGAGATTCGAACTAGTGACCTCCGCTTCCTTAGGCCTGGTCCCAACCGATTGAGGTACCTCTTGGGAACTCCAAACGTTTAACTGCCTTTTTAAAAATTATGTTTTTAAATTGCACATTTTAAAATCGCTATTTTTAACCGCACTTTTTGAAATCACAAACCAAAATAAACCCTTAGTAGTAGTGGGCTATTATTATTATTATTATTATTATTATTCTTTTGAAGATTAGTGGGCTATTTTAGCTATTTAAAGGGAAAAATACATTTTACCTCCCAATTTAGGCCGATTTTCAATTCGACCTCCAATGTTTCAATTTTGGCAATGCCCCCCAAACTTCCAATTTTTTGCAATTTGACCAATTGTATCTCAAACTTCCCATATTGCCCATAATTTTAAAAAAAATAAATAAATTCGGGCCATTTTTGCACCACAAATTTTTTTTTTTTTTAGTAAAAAATAAAAATTATGGACAATATGAAAATTTTGGTATAACATAGGTCGAATTGCAAAAATTTGGAAGTTTGGGGGGTGCATTGCCAAAATTGAAACTTTGGAGGTCGAATTGAAAAACGCCACAAACTTTGGGGAGTAAAGTGTAATTTTCCCTTATTTAAAATACACATTTTTTTATTATTTTAATTACTAGTTTTTTAAAAACAAATTACAACAGACTATTTATTGCATTCTCTATTTTCTCTAAATATTATAAATACATTGTAAAGGTTGAGGGAGAGGGAGAGGGAGAGAGGGGACAAAAAAATAAAAATAAAAAAATGGATGAAAATACTGTATTTTAAAGTATCTGCAAAATGAGTAAAATAGCTTATAATAACGAAATATAATTATTAGGGGAAACTTCAGTTTGGCCCCCTCAACTTTCAACTATTTTAACAAAGGACCCCTAAACTTTCAAATCTCTCACTTCACTTTGGACCCATCTGTTAGTTTTCAACGTTAAACTCAAACGGTTTGTATTTTTATGTCCATTATACCCTCACTCAGTCCACTTGAAATTTCGAAAACGCCCAAAACTACATCACCCACCCCCAGCCCAAAACGACATCGTTTTGGGCATTAAAATTATATTTTTTTCTTAAAAAAAAATGAAAGGAAAAGAAATCCGGCAAAAAGCTAGCGATCTTGTAACACGAGACTAGGACTTTGAGTCTCTCCACCGGAGAAGACAAGTCCAGTGAGTACAAATCCGTCCAGATAGGGAGATATCAAACATCCAACAGTGTAGTTATCAAACACCCAACAGTGGAGTGGTGATACAGGGGACACTGGCGTGCTTAACCAATAAGCACGCCAATGACGTGGCACATGCCACGTCTTCCCAAATTAGAAAAACAAAAACTTGAAAAAACCTGCATTCAAAACTCAAAACCCATCCCCATTTTCATTTCCCTCCAGTTTCTTCCTCCCAAACCCATTTTCTCTCCCACCGGCGTCATGATCTCCTCTCTCCACCGTGCATCTCCCAAAAATTCTCCCTACCCTGCGACTGAGAACCTGCTCCACAACCGCTGGAAGTTCGCTGCTCGTTGCTGCCCAAGACCCATCTCGACGCAGCCGCTCGTTGCCACCCACGCCGCCATTCATTGAAGCCAACTCTTGGAGGCTAAAAGAACCCTCATCCGAAAGTGGAGAGGAAGCGTTTCTCTTTGTACTCTGCCCTCTTCTCTCTGGAATCCCTTTCTCTTTGCTTCCTCCTCTGAAAGGTTTCTGCTCTCTCTTTCTCTCTTGCTTAGGGTTTATGCACAGAAAAGCAAAGCTTTAACTCTTTCTCTCTCTCTCTCACTCAGACACACAAATCCACAAGTGGAAAGACAAAGAAATATGTTTTATTTCTTTATTTTCATGTATTTTTCTGGGTGAACAGCCGAAGGGGAATGAGATTTGAAGTTGATTTTTGTTGTTCTTTGTGGATTTTGGGTGTGAGTGGCCGACTGTGTGTTTGGTTTGAGAAGTTTTGTTGTGATCTTTTGGAGGAGCCCAATGAGTTTTTGTTTGATGAAGTTTGAGTAGCTTTTGTTGTTTAATTTTGGTTATAGAGGGCCAAATGGAGTGAATATGTTTTTGAAAATTCTTTTGATTGATTTTGTTTGGGATGCTCTAGGTAAGTACGGAATGGGAGGGAGGAAGAATTTGGATTCTTTCTCTAACATTGGCCGAATGGGTGTTGGTTGTTGCAATTCTTGAGTACTACTAGTGAAATGTGGTATATAAAGGTGAGCCCTTGGACTGACAATTAATTGCATTTCTCCAGATTTTTAGTGTGGTATTAATGCCTTCGATTTTGCAGTGTAGTCCCTTTTTTTTGGCATCGTCAATGCTGTTTTTTCCATTTCAGGGTTTATGTTCATATTTAGATAATCATGTGTTGGAACCAGCTTTTCCATTACATCACTATCACTTCTTTTTTTTCCCCTTCTTTAAGGGATTTCTTTGTATATTTCCTATATACTTGGGGTTTTCCTTGTATTAATACGACTTTCGTGTTACCTATCAGAAATCATATTGCCTAGAATTGCTAAAAGCTCGGTTTGTTGTATTCGGATTACATGATTTGTCGTTTTGAAGAGAGCATGCCATCCTACATTGACTGTAGGATTGAAGTTGCTAAGGAAAAAGTAAATAAAAAAGACTATAGGATTGAAGTTATCTGGGACTTTTGTTTAGGTGAAATAAGTTTTTCCACGTGCAGTATATTGTAAAAAGTGCATAGTTCAAAAGAGAATGAACTAACATAAAAAATGTTGGGTCTTCTCTAGTCTTATTAAACTTTTATCTACCTGCATCGTTATCATTCTTGCTAGACTACAAGATGAAAAATACAATGTTAGCTCGTTGCACTATAGCATTTGTTAGGTTGCAAAATATTAGCTTATGAGAAATAAAGGTGAGGGTCTACATGAAAAATTATCTGGTAAAGATACAACAACCACATGCTTTTGTATTTCATCCATCTATTTATGTTCCTTTTGATTATTTTTAATGTAAAGGTAGATACTTGATTGGTATGAGAAATATAGTTCATAGTTTGTGCTAATTTATGAAGTATTTGTGTTTTAAAATCTTAAATGTACCCTGAGGTGACTATCAGTATGTTGGCAATTAGGTTTTAAGTGTTTCCAAAGTGGCTTTCATGTTTCAGTTTAATTTGTTCTTTATAGTCACATTTAACTAAAGTTTCACCACCTTTGCAATTTTAGAACATATTATCCTGAAACATTTTGAATGCAAAGAACATTTTAATTTTGAATGAAGTATTTGTGTCTTGCCACAAGTTAGAGACAGTCGGATGTGTGCATTATCAAACATTCCACTCCTAATGAGAGTTGAGAAGATGGCTTTTTTTATCTGCATTGATGCATCAGTTAGCAGGATGAACCAAGCAACTTTGTAGCAACTACATGCAAAAGCCAGGAGAATAAAATTTCTTTTGCCCAAGACCTAATACGATTAACCATACAAACAGAAGAATGCAGTTAAGGGATTAAACAAATTAGTAAACATGACAGAATAATAATCATCTTGACTCTCACCTCTTCGTGAGTTGGAACATTGTTGAAAGCCAAAGCTTTTGCTGAGTCAAACATCCTAATTTTTTTTTTTTTTTGGTTTGATAAATAAGCAAAAATATCATTGAAAAGCGTAGAGGGGCGCAACTCAAGTACACAGAAAGTATACAAAGACACCCCTACAAAGATAAAAAGAGCATAAATCTACAAATTGATGCATCGAAGAAAATTAGGTACATTGAGTCAAACTTCCTAATTAAAAGAAAAGCACATCAAATATTTCACTAGACATTGCTAGTGAAAAGAACCCAAGATGTTTTCATGATGAAAAATTTTGCCTCTATCCCCCCTAATTATAAGACAACCACAGAAATAAGAAATTAAATGTTCCATGTGTATGCATAATTTCTTAAGAGCTCTAAGAAAATGATGGTGATGATAAAAATAAGGAATACCGATTCCATCTTTTGGAAAGGAGTTTATAGAACTCATAACTCCATTACATCATTACATGAGTAAAAGGAAGGTGTTCCCCAATTAATGCAACCAGTAGAGTAAAAAATGTGTCGAGTATGTCCAAGAAGAATACAGGGGAAGAGAGAGAGAGGCAAAAGGGAAGAAAAAAAAATAGAATGTTTGCCAAGATGCATGACTCTTATCAATTCCACGAGCTGTTCATGCTCCCAAATCTTTTTGCAACAGAATCACAAATGTCAGATAATTAAGACAAGCAATAATCGAGACACTAATAAAGTAGTATGGATTCAAACTGATATCCTACTTACAGGATTTATGAACTTCAACTTATTTGTTTAATTGGCTAAAACAAAGGCAGCATTAATATATTTTACTAGACATTGAGACACTAATTACTTTGTCCATAATTGATTCAGACTTCTCAAATTAATATCCTGCAACAGGATTTTTGAGCTTCAATTTATTTGCCAAATTGGCCAAAAGAAAAGCATTATTAACATATAAACTACAATAATCTGAACCATATTATACTATGCGTCATTGTTAAAACTTCTCTTCACTGACCAGTCTAAATGCTCCTCAAGCTTAAATATCTTCCCATAGTAAACTCGAAGTCCCTCCCAAACAGAATCTCCGCCTTGGACAACCGAGTCAAACATAGAAACCTTATACAGGTCACAAGGTAAGAATAAGAAAACCTAGAAAACTGTGCACTTAAACACATAACTAAAAGTCAAATATACGGAGTAACAAATTTTAACATATCCCCTTGTAAACAAGTACCTTTGCACTATCACGGGGTAAAATCTCATCACCAACCCATGGAAGCAGCTTCTCATTTGTAGGAACTAGAAGATCAGGAGGAGGTAAAGGGGACTTTAGAAGGTATGATGTATGCTTCACATGGCGTCTAAGCATGTTGTACAAAGGTAGACTTTGCTCCAGCAAGTCATACAGAGGAAAAGGAAATGGCTGAAAAATATTTATAGTTAGAGAATAAGCTCATATATATTAAAGAAAATGTCTATTAGCCTGAATACTAATATCCAAGGCTTTAGCATTTATCTATCACAATCTATGATACAAATCCACATAAACTCAAATTAATTGGTATTATATATTAGCAAAAATATAGGCCATACTACATACCAAAGGATACTTTCTTGCTTGCAAAAACCTGTTGATTCATGTACACTCTTATACCACCATGGAGCCCAAAGGCCATCTATTGGTTTTGGACCAGCTTCCCATCTGAAAATGGTTGGATTGTAAACTTGTCATGCATGAGTGAGAAAAGAATGGATAAATAAACTTTTTAGTACAGAATTAAACTTTTTTCTACTTTCAAATGAATTTTGTTCTTTCTGGTTGAAAATAAGGAAGGAGGTCACATGCACTATAAGAATTACATCACATCTGATGGCCCCCATTTATCCACAGCAAACTACCATATGATGCATAGGAAAATGATGTGGCACAAAGAGGGGTTTTCTTTCAATTCTTTTGAGGACCAAAGAGAGTTTTATTCAAGAATCATGAACCCTGTGTTGAAGTATCAATTTTTATTTTTTATAATTAATTCAAATTCATTAAATGTACAGTAGAACACAACCCAAGTATACAAAAAGTATGCAAGAGAACCCCAAGTGCATAGAAAAAAAAAAAAAAAAAAAAAAGAACAAAACTCAAAAAACGCAGAGAAAATAGAAATTGACAAATTATTGTATGCTACTTAAAATTAAAAAAAAAATAATAATAATAATTCTTTTTACCTACAATGACCTAAGACACGGCACCCCCAATATTACTAGTATTACCATTAGCTTGTGTGTTTCAGTTAGGTATGTGATGGTAAAGTTAGCTTGGCCTACAAGAGAGAGAAATTGATTAAATGTATTAGTATTACGAATAACAAAAGCAATATAAGCCATAGGGCCCTCCCTTGAACCAGAGTTTGAAGTGGGATTTTTGTCAAATCCATCACAATCAGCATTAGAATTCCCTTAATTAGCTCCATTGACTTTACTATCAAATCCATCACAATTGTCATCAGCATTCCATTGATTAATACCATTGACTTTACCATCCATTGATTTATTCTGGTTCAAAAGAATGACAAATACTTTAACAAGATGAGGGAGACATACTGGATAATATATTATGTTTGCACCCAAACTGGAGAACAAGCAGGGAATTGTATTAATTTCAATATCTACACAGTTGATAGAAAGAACTGGAAAGTTCCATAATATCTAGACAGTTGACTTAAACCATCAAGTTAAATTCTCTTCTATTAGACATGGCAAACCTTGAAAATTGGTACCACAAGCACAAAACAGATTGTTTGCATAGTCACAGGACACTCAGATAATTGAGTTGAATACTCACACAACATCAGGCCTCAAGTCTTAGAGCTCATTTTCTTATGCGGATTCCCATGGCAGATGAATGCATTTTACCTGATATTTACAATTTGTTTTAGCTTCAACTGCTAAATAATGCTTTATCATGTGATGAATATGATCAATATAATAAGCCGTTCCTTTCGCCATGACCAGGACTCACCATATTTGGATCTCCAGTTGTTCTTTCTGTATATCATGACTCACCATATTAGGTTCCTGATATACAGAAACCAAAATGACCTTAAGGATACCTTAATATTTGAAATAAGGCTTAGAATAAGATAGAAAGAAAAGAAAAGAAAAGAAAAGAAAAAACCATTTTCTTCAAACTTCAAAAACTATCTCCCCTGTTAGCTAGTCCTAGTCAGACCTAAGTATCAATTACGAAAAATCAGCAAGAAACCAATATGATGACTTCAGGAAACTCCATTGCCCTGAAACTTATGTACAAATTCAAAAGAGAAAGGAAAAAAAAAACATATAATTCTTTTGCCTAATTATTTTCTTTTCTTTTCCCCCACTTTCTCACCAACCAAACGAAGCTTAACACTTAAAGTATCATTCCCGTACTAACAAGTACGCCAGCAAATCCCTCAACCCATATACAAACTACACTTTCTTATTCAAATGCATGAAATAGAGAGTAGAGAATTCTTACACCTCTACTTAGGCAATGGTCCCAAATGAACCTCTGCACTCCCTCAGTAACCGACCCTCCACCGCATACCCTACAATTCATCAAACCAACACATTCATACAACTCCAAGCCATTAAAACTAAGAAAATGAACACGAATCCAATGCACTTTAGCTGCGTGCGCCAAAATTTGCTAAAATGCACCATGTCACGCTAAAATGTGCCGGTGCGTGCAATTTGGGCCTAAGCGGTTATCTCAATTTACTTGAGGACAAGGAAGGGGAATATTATCGTGGTTGTGTGCTAACATGCACCCTATATGAGTGTGCTAAAGTGAGTCGAGGAGTACTGGCTAAGGTGACCAAGGAGTCGGTGGGTTCCATGGCAAGAAAAGCTGAGAGCAGGCAGAAACATGGAGGAGCGGAGGGATCGAGCTCTTGGTCCGCCATGGGAGATTCAGTGTCAGGGTTTTTCGGGTTTTAGGGCTACATAGCGAGATTGAAGAAGGGGAGGCCTATTACGGTGAAGTTGGATGGTGGGGACAGAAGACAGAAAGAGTTTCTACAGCGCCTTTTAAAAAAATGGACGGTTCAGATTCAATCTAAGAAATTTTAAAAGGTACTAACGGATTCTATTTAAACGGTGCTGAGTCTATTCTAAAGAGCTAATGTGTGAACTGTTAAGCTTGGTAAATCCAAAATATTACACTGATAGACCATGTCGTTTTAGGAAGCCAAATACTAAATATGTTGGAGATTGATGTGGGAATAGGAGCATTTTCATCGTCCTCTAAGGTAGCTTAATCGGCGGTGGAATATGCCTCATGAAGAGGAGGTCACTAGTTCGAATCTCCCATTCCTATTCTCTTGCGTGGACATGTAAAAAATAAAATAAAATAAAATAAAAACATTCTCATTAAGTTCTTAAAATTTCTTAAATTTAACTTTGAAAATGTATTTTTTTTTTATTTAACTTTGAAACTTTTATTCGATTTGTGTTTGTGGGCTGCTTTGTTTTGTGTAAATTCACAATACGAGGGCAGTTAACTTGGGGTTGATGGATCAACAAAGTTTTGTAGAGGTAAATTTTTATTATAACATATTCTCTATCAAAGTAATTTTGGTTAATTATCTAATTTTCATTATTTGTGAATTATTTACAGCCATTTTTGCCAATTATGGAGTATCCCTCTGCAACTACATTTGCCATGTCTCAAGATCCTGTATGTTCATCTACTACAATTGATATTGGTGCAGACAACATCAACGCCTATGAAACTCCTTGAAGTTGCGGAGTGTGTGTAGTGTTGTATTTTTTTTGTGAGGTTGTGGTAACCATAATATGGTTGTACAGTCAGTTTTGTAGCTATTTGAATTGCTAGAATGTTTGTACTATCAATTTTGCAGCTATTTAATTGCTGGAATGTTTGCACCAATTTTGCAGCTATGTGATAAAACTTGAGGTATTAGCACCAAAATTGAGGTATTAGCACTAAATTTAGGATGATTGAATCTCTTTTGGGTGATTCCATCCCTAAATGATTCACCTTCCACTCCTAGATTTTAGTTTTGAATAAAAAAAATAAGTTTTGAGGCATTAGAAACTAAATATTAACTCATAAAAATTTAACAAAAAAAAATTATTATTATTTTTTTAATATATGTCCTACGCTAGGCTGCCAGAATTTGGCAGCCGCATAGCAGGACTCAACGTCGGTAGATTGGGTGTGGTGCCGGTGGTTGGTTTTAGCACAATTTCAGACCAAAATTCCATCCAGTGTAATTTCAGACCAATCACAATTTCAAACCACAATTTCAGACAATTTCAAACCAAACGAAAAACAATAAAACGCCGGTGGATTGGGCGTGGTGCCGGTGGCTAGGCGGGTTGGGCGTGGGCTGGGTGTTTGAAGCTGGCGTGGGATTTTTGAAGCCGGTTGCGGCGTTCCGGCGTGGGTTGTGGCATGCCGGCGTGGGTTGGGCATTAAAATCAACTTACCAGTGGATTGGGCGTGGTGCCGATTGCTAGGCGTGGTGGTGGCGGTGGGTTGGGCGTGGTGGCAGTTGGGCGTGAAGGACGGTGAACTAGGTTGGGCGTGAAGGATTGCTCTTTGTTGGTTTTGATTTATGATGAATTAATGAGAGTATAATTAGATGTAGGTATACCTATTTTCTAATTTGCTACATGCTGAGTTGTCATTCGTTGTGTGGGTTGCGCAAAAGGTGACTTTTGTGCAACATCCACACAGAAGACGCACTCATATTTGTTAACATGGGTCGTGGGTAGTTTACTTAGATTGTGGGTAGTTATCTTTAGTTAATTAAGTGGGTAGTTTACTTAGGTTGTGGGTAGTTATCTTTAATTATGTAGATAGTTTTCTTTAGTAAAAGTAGTAACCGTTGTTGTATTAAGTTTATATATATTTGTGTCATTAGAATAGAAAAGGGGGGAAGAAAGTGTTTGTATTATGGTATTCTTCTAGCCCTAAGTAGAGATTTGTATTGTGGTTACTCAATCCTAAGTGGAGATTATCAATTTATTTATATTGACTCTAATTGGGACCTATCAGGTGGCGTCTTTGAGAGGCTCAAGACCTGGGTTTGATGGGTTATGGTGGGCTTTTATTTTACACGGGATGTTTCTTATGCTTCTTAGATATAAGATTAATTATCTACTATCTTGAGTAAGAAAAAAGGTTTTTTAAATGTCAATTCTCGTCCCAAAGATCAAAGATGCAACTGCTGTTAAGTGAACGAAGCGTCTCGCGAGCAAGTTTGAGCTCGGCTCGTGTTTGACTCGAATATTAAATGAAGCGCTTCATAAACACAAATCCTGGCTCGAATATTAAACGAAGTAAATTCGGCTCAACTCGGCTAAGCTCGTATAAAGCTCGCCTCGCTTATTAGGCTTGGCTCATATATTTTTTATTAAGTAACAAATAACAATATATAATCAACATTACTCATTTACTCAATAATAACAAATATATTATATACCTTTGTTTTTTTTGTGATATATATATATAAACATATAAGAAATATATGATATTATCATTAATCATTTTATCATATGATATAATCATTTAGTACAACCGTACAAGTTATTGTGTCATTTAATACAAATATTATAATTAGATAGTTTATACTTTGGAAATTAGAATCGTATACGGTATATTTGCATAAGTTATTGTGTTATTTAACCAATACATTATAATTATATACTTTATTCTTATAAAATATATATGATGTATCACATGATGTTAGATCTAAGATAATATTAATATTAATATTAATTGTGAGATAATATGATCATAAAATTTATGTATGAGTGTACGACCATTAGATCATATGAATTTATTACTTAGAGTTTGAGTATTAGTATTAGATTAAATGATTAATAATTAAGTAACTAATGTGTTTCTTATAATTTATACATTATAATCACAATTTACGGTAAGTAAAAACTTAACAATTTGAATTTAAATCATATATCATGAATTGTGATAATGAGAACATATAATATAAGTATATAAGTTATAACAATTAACATTGACCCATTACCCATATAAATTAGATAATGATACAATTATATAATCATATAAGTATATAAATGTTTACATATAAAATACAATATTTATTAATATTGACATTATATACTTAACCCGTGTTAAGCATTAACATTTTAACATATTAACTAAATAATACTATATGTAATATGATAATAGTGATTAGTGTGTGTGAGTATGTGACATAAAGCGTTTTACGCTGTGATTTAAAAAATACTTAATCTAAAATAAGAAGAAAAAAAAATACGCGATTGAAAAAACACAATTTTTAAAATCGTAATTATTGAAATTGAAATAACAAACTGACCCCAAATAATACCACATAACACAATTTTTATTCCTAATTCCTAAATTTTGAATTTTGAATTTTTTATTGAATTTAATAATTTAATTGAATTTAAATTTGATTTATGGTATATAAGTGTAATCGTAGCCGCTCAAAATGTTTTGATGATCTAATAGCCGTCGGATGATATTAATGGATGACAGCTATCAAGCATTTACGGTGTAACAGGGACACCGTAAACTTGCCTTATTTGATCAAATCTAACAAATAATATTAAATGTTGAAAACGTATATATAATCAATGGATCATATTAAACAAGCACACCATATCTAGGTTGAGACAGCCACATGGATTGGTAAAACTAATCAAACCGTTAATGTTTAAAATTTAATTATTTTTCCAAATCCAACCCAAATTAGAGAACCCAAATTTAACCTAAATCTATCAATCTCTTATCTCTCCATTCTCACGACTCGCCTCTCACAGTCTCCTCCACCATCCTCCTCGCCTCCATTCTCACGACTCTCCTCGGCTCCTACCACTCCCCCAGTGCCCCCAACAGCAACCACCACCACCACCGCAGCAACCACACGCCTCGACGCCTGGCTGAAGCTGAACGGCTCGTGCCCGGTTTCCAGGAACTTACCGCTGCCAACCCCGCTGTCCACGCCGCTCTCGGAGGTCGTTTCACTCCCGCAGTACGCCGCGGATCGAAGGCGGAGGAGGTGATAAGCTTTGTGAGTTTTTCTTTTCTTTTTGGGTTATTTTTTTCTCCGTTTCTTCTTGGGTGGTGGGTGGTTTGGGGTTTTGCCGTTTGATGTGTTTGTTTGGTTGCCCAGAAAAATGTGTAAATATTTTTGAAAAGAAGAAATATTTAATTTTAAATAACTTTGTCCATAGCCGTAACCGTTGAAGTGAAAACGATGGATTAAGAAAGGTGTAATATTTAATGTTCAAATCTTATCAAACAAGCAAACAACATTAATGGATGCTGATGATGTTATAAGAGATGGATTAAACAAAAAAAAGATGTTATAAGAGATGGGTTAAGGTGAGCTTTTCATTTTCCTTTTCAATCTTTCTCTTGTTTCGTTGATTTCTATGCTTTGAAATAGACGAGAGCTTGAGCTCGAGCAGGAGCAGGGTTCAGACCCTATTGAGCCGAGCTCGAGCACCGAAGTCAGGCTCGACTCGAGCTCGAGCACCGAAGTCAGGCTCGACTCGAGCTCGAGCTCGAGCCTGACTCAAAAATAAACGAGCCTAGCCTGGACAGCCCAAGCTCGGCTCGATTACACCCCGTTTATTGCAACAACTCTTTGTAAATAATATAGTTTGAATTATATCGGAATCCATATGGATGCCTTTAAATGTCAATAGCTCACTAATACTAAGACATAAATATTAGACATGCGGCCACACATCAAAATTGAATATATTTCAATATGTTTTCAGGTACTTTGAGCTCCTTGTAGCCAGCGTCAATAATATAAGATATTGTTATTACAACTAAAACGAACTGAAATGAAATGAAATGAAAAGAATACAGTAAAACCTACAATTAATGTTGAAGAATTAGAACTAGATATTAAGAAAAAAATGTTTTGATGGGTATTATTGTATTTTTTATTTTTTAAACATTTTTAAGTTTAAAAAAATATTTTGATATAACATCAAAGTGAAAACTGGTTGAGATTGCTTTGTGTTTAAATTATTTGCCCGTTAAAAAAAAAATTTTTATTTGCTAATATTTTTGTTTTGAAAAGAAAAAAAAAAGAATTTAACATATGATTATATAATAACAAATTATACGTGTATAGTATGATATAAGTCATAAGTATACAAGTTCATACTAATACAATAATTAAGTACATAGAGAGTTAGTTCCAATGTATGTTAAACACTTATAACTTATAAGTCTATATATGTTATAAATATGTTATAAATGTTATAAATGATAATTATACATATATGCAGATTAAATAATATAAATGTATGAGAGCAATACTTAATCATGTGATTCAATGGCAATTCAAATACTTAATAATATTATTCATGTATAATGATAATGGGATTTGTGTAATATCAAATTAAATAATTGACATTGGATTAATAATACAAATTTATGTTATAAAATTATAACTTCATATAAATTATAATTATACATATATAATACAATTTTTTATTTCTTTTTTTTTTTTAAAAACTTTTTCTCTAATTTCTTAGTCATTTTTAAAACTATTTGTTTTTACCAATTTTTATTTACACAACCAAAAACAACATAGTTTTGTTAAGGCCTTAAGGGTATAAATTCATCACTTTCATTTCATTTTCATTTTCATTTTCATATAACCCTAAACCTAACACAAACGCTCGTGTCTCACTGTCTTTGCTGCTTTCCATTCCTCACAAGTCGCCCTTATGTCTCTGCTGCCTTCCTGACCGGTTGCCGGTCTCCTTCACCGTCTCTCCTCGCGCTCAATGTCTTTGTCTTTGTTTAATGTCTATGTCACTGTGCTCGCGCTCGTCGTCTCTGGATTGTCACCGTCTCTGTCGTCGTTTGGATTGTCACTGTCTGGATCATCGCCGGTATTTGTCTCTCTGTCTTTGTGGCCGGTCTCCGTCTCTCCTTTTTGATAAGTAATAAGAAGTTTTATTAAAAGCGTAAGGCGCCCCTACGCACACTGGAAGTATACAAGCGGAAACGCCTAACTAGAAAAAGAAAAGAGAAAGCCGAAGCTCACTCACAAAAGAACCCCAACAAACCCATCCAAAAACCCTCAAGAAAAAATACCCAAAGAATCCCTAAGCCCTCAAAACCCACACGAATCGTTACTTCACAATAGTCTTGCCCTTCCTTCTCCGAGGAGACGCGCTAGCAATGCCGTAATTAATAGAGCTTTCTAGATTTAACAGCTCTCTCTTGCCCTTAGCCCTAGGCCGCGCGACCTTAATTTCCCGAAGGAAATTCTCTTTCACCTCATTCAGCAACACCAACTTCCGATCATCCTCTTCACCGCCATCCAGCCCCTGATTAGGAGGATCGGGGGATAGCTTCCCATTGCGTGCTACCTTATTTGCCCGAAGAAAATCCTCCTCCATGACCTTCAAGCTCGCCATGTGCGGATCATCGGTCTCCGTCTCTCCTTGCCGGTTGGATTTTTTTAGTTTAATTTTACAGCAATCCAGAAATTAATGTTTGGATTTTACATGCCATGATAGGATTTTGGATTTGTGACTCTTGAGACATTCTGGATTTTGGATTTGTTTGTTTGTTTGTTTTTTTTTTTTAATTAATTAATTAATTTTTTTTTAAATTACAAAAAAAAAAAAAAGTTGAGCTCGAGCTTGAACAGGGTTCCAACCCTATCGAGCTGAGCTCAAGCAACATGTTTAGGCTTGAGTCGAGCTCGAGCCTGAGCCAAAAATAAACGAGCCGAGCCTGGATAGCCAAAGCTTGCCCAAGCTCGGCTCGTTTACACTCCTACCCACAAATTCTTTTATTAGCAAATAATTTTTTTTTTTTTTTTGAATGGACAAATAATTTAAACACAAAGCAATCTCAAACAGTTTTCAATTTTATGTCATATCAAAATATTTTTTAAAATTTAAAAATGTTTAAAAAACAAAAAATAAAATAATACCCATCAAAACATTTTTTTCTTAATATCTAGTTCTAATTCTTCAACATTAATTGTAGGTTTTACTATATTCTTTTCATTTCATTTCAGTTCGTTTCCTTGGCAATAGCGATATCTTATATTATTGACCCTGGCTACAAGGGAAGAAAAATAGTGAATTACTATGTCGATAATTTTGTTAAAAAAGTTGGAGAAGGGAAGATAAATGATGGTAAATAATGATTATCACTAATTAAAGACGGCATGGTAGTTGAGAATTGATAATTAAGATTTTGGAGATTTGTGGTCGAATTATTAGATTTTAGGGCTTAGGGCTTCTAGTCTTGCATTTTTTTTTTTTGGTCGAGATACCAGTTGTGATACAAAACTGTGGGTGCAAAATATAAAAGGCATTTAACCCAATATATAAATAGGCAAAATTATAAGTGGTTAGTGTTTAATAGCTGCTGAAAAAATCCTAGAAATCTTCTTCTTTCGAATCACAGGCAGGAAAACCCAGAATCAGCCGCCATGATAAAACAGGCAGAGCAAAACCACACTTCGCTAGAGGACGAAAAGAAGAGGAAGCGCAAGAGAAATGAGCATAACAAGAAAACAATTGCCGCAGAGCAAGCGGATCCTCATAAGCAAGAAGAAGAAGAAGAAGCAGCAGTTGAAGAAGGTAAGGAGGAGAAGAAGAAGGAGGAAGAAGAGGAGGAAGCGCGAGAGGATGGTGGTGGTGGTCGTGGTGACGAATTGAAGAAAGTGAAGAGTGGTGTTGGAGGGTCTGGAATTATGACCACGGAGTCCTTTGAATCTTTGGGATTATCTGAACCCACTTTCAATGCTATTAAGGATATGCGATTTCAGCATATGACTCAGGTATAGCTCTTGTTTTCTCTAAGGATATGTTTTTAAACTTTTCTTCCTTTTTAGGTTTATTTTGACTTCTTTTTTTTTTTTTTTTTTTACTTGTTTGGTAATTTCAATTTGATTTCATGAGTATAGAGGTTTGGGTAATTGGGTTCCAAAATTAGTTGAAGAGCTTGATGAATTTCATCTCTATTTAAAAATGCAGATTCAAGCCAGGGCAATTCCACCACTTTTGCTTGGCAAAGATGTTCTTGGAGCTGCAAGGACAGGTTCTGGGAAAACTCTTGCTTTTCTAATACCAGCTGTGGAGTTGTTATATCACATCCATTTTACTCCTCGTAATGGAGTGGGAGTGGTCGTAATTTGCCCAACTAGGGAGCTTGCAATACAGGTAAAAGTACCAGGTCACTACTGATAGTTTGAGGAATTTTCTCTTGATTAATAGGCAATCTTAGCCCTACTGCATTTTCTAAGTGAAGGTGGTTTCGTTCCTTTCAAATTCTAAAAAGTGTTTCCTTTTTAGCCAACACTGTTTTGAACAATAAGCCACAATTTCAATCCACATTCTGAAAAAAGGGTAAGGGAGGGCTTATTTACTGTAGTTGCTTGACAATTCTCATTTTGGTTGCACCAGTCATATCTTTTTTATTATCAAAGTGAATATACTAAAATTTTGATGGTTTTGTCACAGAAACATAGGATTCACTCATGTAATTTGCTATTGATATAGTCAACTAACTCTCTTGTAATACCTATGAGCCACAGAAGGCACCAATTTATGTACTGAAATTTAATTACTTTGCAGAAAGAGATGGCTTAATTGGTTTATTTGACTGGAATAATTATTGCATGTTGATATTTTGCTTTCGTAGTACTGGTCATGGAAGTTGTGGGCGTAATTCGATTTGGACATGCTAATATATATGATTTGAATAATCAATGTATTAAAAGATTGTAAAGATGTGAAAAAGTCATTGATGTTGTTAAATCAACAGTTGTCCTAAAAGGTTACGTTGATAGAAAATAGTGAATTTAATTATTTTGTATTACTCTCTCATAGTTGTGGGTTCAAACACTCCCTCAGTAAGTAAGGTCGAACATGTGGAATACTTAACTGAAATGGAAGTTAAAGTATTGAAGCAAGGTTTGATCAACTTTGATCACTACCCAAACCATGTTAAATTATCAATTGTCTTAAAAGCTTATATTTATCGAAAAATATGAATTTAATCATTTAATTATATTCTACATATATGCGTGTGGAAGAAAATGGAAATTTGAATCTAAAAAAAAACTCGGTTCTTAAACAGTTTGCATATGATACTAATGAAAATTTGGAGTCACATTTTGTTTGCATCTCTTACTGACCATTATGTTTGACATTATATTTGATGTGCAAAATGCAAATAAAGATTAGGAAACTGCCATGGAATTCACACTTATCTATGTTGTTGCCTTCTAGGCTTCTACATTTCATTTTCATTAATCTTTGCTGGGTGATGCTAACAAATTCACCATTCCAATAATTTAGACCCATGCTGTGGCAAAAGACCTTCTCAAGTACCACTCTCAGACTCTTGGTTTGGTTATTGGTGGTTCAGCTAGAAGAGGAGAAGCAGAGCGTATTGTGAAAGGAGTGAATTTATTAGTAGCAACCCCTGGTCGACTTCTTGACCATCTGCAAAATACCAAGGGGTTCATTTATAAAAACTTGAAGGTAATTTACACAAACAATTCTTACTTATCAAAAAAATTTACACAAACAATTCTTAACACTATATCTATTTTTTAGGTATTCATGTCATTTACGCAATGCTGATTGTAGTCTTCATTAAGGGGCCTCATTAAAGCTAGTTATTCAATGCAGACTAAGCTATATATGTTTTTCTTATGCATGTTCTTTTCTTGTTAAACTCAAACTTGCAGTGCCTAATAATCGATGAAGCTGACAGGATACTGGAAGCAAACTTTGAGGAAGAAATGAAGCAGATTCTTAAGCTTCTACCAGAGGTAAACTATATGGTAATCATATTTGTTTTTGGTCATAGAGAGACTTAAGGCAGTTATTATATGGAAGTAAAGAGGGAATGAAAGTTTAGTGTTGCATCAAGTTTACCTAGATCTAACTCTAGGGCCTGGCTGTACTTGGTTCTCAGATAGAAAATAGAAAGGAAATGTTAATGAAGAAAAAATTACCTTTTCTGCGAGTACATTGAATCCAATTTAGATTATTTTTCTTTTCCTCTGTTGGCTTTTTTCCAAGATCCTAGTGGAGGAAAAGTAACATTATATATAAATGTGTTCTGAAAGAAGGTTGCATTAATTGGATGAGCAGACATGGTCTTTAGAGCAATGTTAGCTGTTGTGCCAAAGTATGTTGATCAAATGTCCTAATTATTACCAGCGTTGTTGCATTAACAAGGTTGTTGAACCTGTGTCTTGGTTATATAAGATGAGAACTTTTTTTTTTTTTTGGTATGAATGTATAAGACAATATAAGATGAAGAAGCTTTCTTCATCATAGCTGCATATGATTGAAAGAACTGTCTCAACTAGTGGTTTCAAACGTATCCTGCCCATTATAGATTCCATCACTTCAACTGAATCGTTGGTTGTGTATGGTTGGTCAGATGCAATCTGGTTATGGACCTGGATACGGTTCTGGATCTGGATCCGGATCCGGATCCGGTTTTGGACCTGGATACGGTTCTGGTTCTAGATCCGGTTCTGGATCTGGTTCTGATCCGGTTCTGGAGCTGAATATCGATGCTGTTCTGGTCTCAACCCTGAGTATGGTGACTGCGGACCCTGGTCAGAGATTTTCTCCGGCGAGTCCTGCAGTGGCTTTTGGGGTCTGCAACTCTGACGCCATTGCTGTGGATATTGGTCTGACCAAAGCCCATAAGTGGCTGATTGAGTGGTTGAGGGAAGGTGCAAAGCACAATGAGAAACATATGATGTTCTTGAAGGACATGGAAGAGAATACTCGTAGGGCAAATAAGGTTGCACGCCCCCCGAATTGCGTTGAGGAGTTGGCATTGATGCAGAATGCGTTACTGGATTTAAAGGTTGGGCAGCCTAGGACCAAGGGCAAGAGAGAGCTCTTAAATTTAGAAAGCTCCATTAACTATGGTATAACTAATGGGCATTCTCGGGGAAGGAAGGGGAAGCCTATTGTGTAGGAGCACCCCGGGTGGGGTATTGTTTGCTCTTCTTTTTTTTGGGGCACTTTTGTTTGCTCGTGTGGGAGGGTGTTCTTCTAATGGGTTTGCTCCTGTTTCTTTGGGGTCTTTTTGTGGGAGCTCCTTGTGAGCATAGGGTTTTATTTTGGGTCTTTTTGTGGGTTTTCCACGGGTTGCCCCATGTATACTTTTTGTGTACTTGTGGCGCTTTACGCTTTTTGATATATACAACATTACTTATAAAAAGTAAAAAGTAAAAAAAAAAAAAAAAAAAAAAAACGATATTGCTACTAAGTACATAGCATTGTCTAATAGTCAATCTCTACATGTATTGTGGAATTTATTTTCCTGGTACTTTCACCAGCAAAATCTTTGGCTTTGGTTTGCAATGTATTAATTAGATATGGAAATATCCTCCTTAAAATTAATTCTTTCTGATAGTTATTTAAATTTCATATTGTATTGTGGGCGGGAGTATCTAAGGTTTGTTAACTGATTATGAGTGGCTGCTCAATGTGCAGAATAGGCAAACGGCTTTGTTTTCAGCCACCCAAACTCAGAAGGTTAGTGCGTCGTATAGAAACTTAATACTAGTTAATCTTTTTTTCGTTTCCACTTTTCCATATTAGAAAAATTTTATGTTGTTTATCATTGTTACATTTCAAATTTCCTTGTGTCTAGAAAATTCAGTATTAACATAATTCACTCTTCTTTTGTTTGTGTTCATGTACCAATAGTTTGATTTTGACTGGGATTCTAATGTTTTTTCCCTTAAATTTGTAGGTTGAGGATCTTGCACGCTTATCATTGAAAAATGCTATCTATCTTGATGTGGATGATGGAAGAAATAAGGTAGAAATGTGGTATAAGTTTAATATATATAGCTGTATTGAGCTACATTACGTACAGAAATAGCTATTGTGACAGAGAGATCTCTTCTATCAAATAGGAAAGAGGTGTATAACGAAAGAATAATTGTTATTGACGACATTACTGTTGCCACATCTTTTAAAAACTTTTTAACGGCAATATCTTTTTTTAAAGAGTGAGACCCTCTTAATATGGAGATGGAGATGCACTTAGTGCACCCAAAGTCCACCATGTTCTGCTGTACAATAGAGTCCTTATATATATGCTCTAAATTACTTTAGTTTGCTTGCTTTTCAACCTCTCTGTTAAAATCTGACAAGGTTCTGGGTGTTATAGGTCACCAATGAAGGGCTGCTGCAAGGCTATTGTGTTGTCCCCAGTGCCAAGAGATTTATTCTTCTGTATTCCTTCTTGAAGAGGAACCTGTCAAAGAAAGTGATGGTCTTCTTCTCTTCATGTAAATCAGTCAAATTCCATTCTGAACTGCTGAGATATATTCGGGTGGATTGCCTTGATATCTATGGAGATAAAAAGCAGCTGCAAAGGACAACTACGTTTTTTAACTTCTGCAAAGCAGAGAAGGGAATCTTGCTATGTACTGATGTTGCTGCTCGTGGGCTTGATATTCCTGACGTGGTATATTTCTTTTGTCTACCAAGTGATGTTGAAATTATTGATGGCAGTGCTTCTGTTGTTTTGTTTTTTTTTTTCAATTATTTGGCGTTATTTGTTGTTTTTTCCTACTGTTATTGTTCTTCTGCAGGACTGGATTGTGCAGTATGATCCTCCGGATAATCCCAAGGTGACTAACTCCCCCCTCAATCTGACATATTTAAGATAATTGTTGTTTTGCATTCTATGTCGAGTGTAATGTTTATTGGTTGGGGTTACTGCTTTCAGGAATACATTCATAGGGTTGGTCGAACAGCTCGTGGGGAAGGTGCAAAAGGAAATGCTCTGCTTTTCGTGATTCCTGAAGAGTTGCAATTTATTCGCTATCTGAAGGTCTAGTTTATTCACTGTATAAGAAAATGACAAATATCCAGCAAAACAAACTAGAGGCCATTGATCCCAATGATAAATTGGACAACAAATTCTTTAATAGGACATTAATAAGCCAATTTCCTGTCCCTGTATAGTCTAGAGCATTATATCAAATTGGTGGCTTATAGGTTTTCTTTTTCTCCATGGTAAATTGTTGCTATAGTGGTTGCTTGTTCAACATTGAAATTAAGATGTCGTATCCACTTTCAGGCAGCAAAAGTCCCTGTTAAAGAGTATGAATTTGATCAAAAGAAGCTGGCTAATGTGCAGTCTCACCTGGTACTTTTCTGGTTCTACATTTATATGATCAATATCTTTTCTATATTAAACTGCAGGATTTAAATTGGACATTTTGATAATTGCAGGAAAAGTTGGTAGCCAATAACTATTTCTTGAATGGGTCAGCTAAAGATGCATACAGATCCTACATATTAGCATATAACTCTCACTCTATGAAAGGAATCTTTGACGTTCACCGCCTTGATTTGCAGGTACAAACCTTTTTTCCTTGGTGAAAGTCATTTACCATCTTTTTAAATACCCTTGCAGTCATGCTGCTGTTGTTGTTTTTTTTTTTTTTTTTTTTCCTTAATGGTTTGATTCCAAAAGTAGTGACGACAACAATTTTAGCGGTGATGGGAAGTCCTAGTTTTAAGGGCCTTTCTTTAAAAATGCATCAAAACAGATAATGAGAAAATATCTAATTGTTCAAATAAATAAATAATGACCCTATATCAACAACACTGGTCAATACCTCATCCAAGGGTTACAATAACATCTCATCAAATCTTTTTTTTTTTTTTTTTTTTTTTTGTGTGATGTGTACCTATATATATATAGTTCAGGCTGGAGGTGTACCCTATGAAGCTGAATTTCAACAAACTTGACATAAGTTAAATGACCCTGAATTTATTTGCCAAATTGATGGATTTCATTAGGCTGTGGTATAATATGTAATTTCCAATATAATGCTTGTATTTTGGATTTGTATAGGCTGTTGCTGGTTCTTTCTGTTTTTCGAACCCACCAAAGGTGAATGTGAACATACATAGTTCTGCCTCAAAGAGCAGAAATAATAAGCAGAAAGTTAAAGGAAGGCAAAACGGTTTCAGTGAGAGCAGCCCTTATGGAAGGCGGGGACAATTTGTGAGGCATTAGTAGAGTAGGGTTTACACTGGCTCTTCAAGTGTGGAGCAAGTGAAGCGACCCATAGGCTGTAAATTCCGGGAGTAGCAGCAATTGAACTGAACATTCCATATGCATCCAGCAGAAATTCGACGCCATTTATACAAGGATGCAAAAAAGATTCAGTGAGTAAACAAGGTTTTGGCTTGTAGGTTTTAGTCTATTCTTTTCATTTCATTCCGTTTTTGTGGTGGTAATATATTTTGATGTGTGGCCTGACTGATTCAGCTGGTCTATAATATTTATGTTTTTTAGTATTAGTGAGCTATTGACATTTAAAGGTATCCATATGGAATTGTTACGTCTTTTAGATCTTTGGGACTAGAATTGACATTTAAAGAACATTTTTTCTTACTCAAGACAGTAGACAATTAGTCCTATATCAGAGAAGCATAAAACACAATCTTGCGTATGTACAATAAAAGCCCCCACCAGAACCCATCAAACCCACAGCTTGAGCCTCCCAAAGACGCCACCAAAGGGGAGTTCTGATTCCAATTTCCCTCACTCATCTTGGCATTTGGAACCCCATCAGAAATACTAGTTTCTTGCTTACATGGTTTTACCCAATACAGAATTCCCTTTTCCCGACATTAATGCAGCCTGGTGTCACATATTCGGATTGTCCCAAGCTCCAAAACGATTTCCCATTTTCCTATAAAACCATTCTGAGAATTCAAGTTCCCTGTCAAATTGTTTCCATAAGCGTAAAGAGAAGTAATACAAGGCAAAGATGCCAGCCTTGGAGACAGTTTTCTCAAGAGATTGTTGTTAAGTCCCAAAAATCTCAGCCTTTTCAACTCTGTCATGGACTCCGGAATCCTCCCTGTCAAGCCCATATTAGAAAGATCCAAAAATTTCAACTACTCCAGTTTTTTCCACTGGATTCCATTGAGATTGCCTCCTATTGGGTTGTTGGAAATCACCATCTCTTTCAAGGAAATCATTTCTTCAATCGACTGAGCCAAACCACCAGAAAATTTGTTGCTCCCAAGATCCAAAAGTGTGAGATTCCTTGGGCTCCCTATCTCAATTGGGAGCTCTCCTTTCAACATATTTTTACCCAAATCAAGCTTTAGAAGTGAAGACGAGTTTCCCAAAAAACAGACGCAATGATCCAGATAGCTTATTCCCGCTTAAATCAAGTATTAAGAGCTCGATCAAGTCTCCCAAAGTTTCTGGAATCCGACTTGCAAACCCGTTTCCGGCAAGACCTAGCCGGCTCAGTTTTATTAAATTGCCTATTTCTGGTGGCAGATTACCTGTCAATCCATTTTTCAACATCACTAAAGATTGTAGGTTTTGAAGGTAGCTAATAGTGTTTGGAATTGTTCCAATGAGACTTGGGTTTGATCGAAACTCCAAGGATTCTAAACTATTTGTGAAGTTTTCCCAGTTTGAGGTAAGGATTCTTGCTGGGTTTTGGTGGGGTGAAGAAGCAATTGAAGAATGAGAGTGTTCTCAGGTGCCTAAGCATGACTGCATGAATATGTGAGGTGTGAATTCTACTCTTCCGGTACACCGGAGAGTTGTCGTAAACCGGTCCGATGCTTACTGCAGTGACATACTAAAATCCATCGTAAAGATCACAAGACACCCTATACAAGGTGGTCAGGTCAAAAACAAAGTTTCATAAAAAGAATTGTTCGAACCACAAAAATAGAACATGTTGCACACATGCGCATGCAATCCATAAAGAATATATTAAGATTGAAAATTAAATTAATATATAAAAATAAAATTAGTATCCATTCAATATTAACAAAGATAAATAAAATAATTATTTCTTAATATATTTCGATTTTCTACTCATAAACACTTATCAAAATAGAATCTAATGTTCTATTGTAGCCATACCATTTCAACTTCTACGTTGTTGCCCTTACTGTGTTAAAAACTCTTTTACATTGCTTTTGGAGGCTATTGCTCATACCTAATTTTTTTAATGACAGATTTGGGTTGTTGCTTATGATATAAAATATGTTTAAAGTTTGGATATAAAATTAGTTTTGTTATAATAGAGCTAAGGATCAAGCCTTGTATATTTTTTTCAAGGCAATGGCAAGCTTTCTTATTTTGGCTTAAATATATAAATTTAACTATTTATATACTATAATAAATAAAATTTTCAAAAGAGAAAAAAGGTTCATGGCCAATACCGGCATCCTCTCCCTCCATCTCTGTTTATATATATATATATATATATATAAACGGTGGTAATCATTTCAAGTATACCGAGTACTAAAATGAAATTGAAATTTTGCTAAATGGAGTAAAAATACAGGTGGTTGGACCAATTATCCCATAAAAGTAAAATTTTTCAGTAGTAGCAGCATATATGTACTAATTACTAGCTCAGTATAGAAGGATATATTTTAGGCAGTTGAATTTATTCCTCATGAATAAGTGAAAACAAAATCAACAACTAAAAAGGAAGGAAAAAAAAAAAAAACAATTGTTTTTAATTAATTTGTTAATTAGGAGTTTAATTAGCACCTGTATTGGGGTCCACCCACAAGGGTCTGGATAGAGATCAGAGCCACTCCAGGAGCTCCCCACAAAGCCTTGCTTAGCATAATACAAAGCTTCTTGCTGTTCTTTCTTCATTGCAGCTACTGAAGTGTCTTCCTCCTGCTGCCCTTTGCACAAAACAAACAAGCCCACAAACACAAATCGAAGAAACGTTTCAAATGTCCAAATGGAATAATACTTCTTCATGGCCAACAGCTTGAAAAGAAAATGACAAAATTAATATGAAAGAAAGCAACAATAAAGTCGAGACTGAAAAAGGGAGAGCTTTTTATTGACTTTCCTTGAGTAAGGTGCTGACGTCCGTGCGTTCGGCGCTCCGCAAATGGGTTTCTAGATCTGTTCCCATGTTGACCACACGAGTTGGATAATTGGGTAGTGAGGTCTTCAATTTGATCCCTCATAGCCCTGAATTGATCATCTGTGTGTTTCCAATGTTCAGCGATAGATTTGCTTTCCGCCTCTGTGAATCGCGGTCTTGGTTGGCGACAACAATTGTTCGGCCCACCACTCATGTGCCTCAAACGAATTGCCGGTTGCTCCTTACGTGCTGTCTCCGTGCGCACGTACACCTCGTTCATGTCTGCAAAGCAGTTGCTCCTCCTCATTCATGAAAAGTAACTGAGCTCTGATACCAACTGATGCAGCATGACTTAGTGGGCTACAACGAAGAACAACAATAAAGTAAAGGATAACTAATTCTAGATCTTGAGTCTATCAATGATCTAAGAATTCTTCTTAAAATATAGAGTCTATCTATGATTTCAAGGAAAAATATGAAGAGAACTCAATTATGAGTAATTCTTATTCAACAAAATCAATAATAATCAACAATTGTCTTTCTCTTGAGGCTATAAGCATATATTTATAGCCAAAAACCCTAAACCTAATAAAATATGGCATAAATACCCCCAAAACCCTAAACTTAATAAAATAACGAAGTAAAGACTCTTAAAACCCTAACCCTAATAAAATAATAACATAAAGTCGGTTTAGAAAATAAAACAAACTGATGGCTACGTAATCTGCATCAACGGCTCTCTTCCTAGCCTTTAGACACTCTGAAACTTGAGGGTTTGAGCATTGTTGGCTTGATCAAGAATATGATCATCCGACCTTCATCCTTTCTTAAAAATCAATGCCAACTCCTTCCACAATTTTCAGCCTTAATTGCCTCAAATACCCTTGATATCACCAGACATGCTAGGAATAAGGTTGTTCTTGTTCATGATGACTTCTAACCTGATGCCCTCCAAGTTAATAGGCCCAACAATCATTTTGGACCCTAGTTATGAGCACCTCAAGGCTTGAACCTTCTCCCTTCTTCTATCACACTCCCAATTTGGGGTGTTGGGAATAAATCCCCTCACGGGTCCCACTCAGCTGCAAAGACCATAGGGATCATAACTACATAATCTCCTTAAATGAGGGATACAAATTTCAAGAGATTGGGGACTCCAATATTCAATCAATATTCGATCTCCCTTACGACACAGAGTTCTACAAGGTACCAACTACTGAAAACCCTATAAAAGGACACAACGCATCAGGTAAAAGGGGACGGAAATCCTTCTCAATAACCCTTAGCTAATTAGGTCATGCTATATTTTGACTTCACATAAGAGTGCTAACTGAAGCATTAGAGTCTCCCGGTCTCTGGAGGTAACTCATTGCCGATTAGATCATACAAAAAACTGCTTCAACATAGGAAAATTAAGAGGGCGCAAAACTCGGGCATCAGGATTATAATATAAATATAAAACCTCAACAAATATTCCATAGAAGATAAGAGTGTAGCATGCCATAGACAGGTAGGGAGAAAGAAAACGATGGAGAGGGGTGACAACATTAGGGTTTCTTTTGGTTTTTTTAAACATTGTTCTTAGATTTTCATAAAATTTAATGATAGTGTAGATTCTTCGCCGTTTATTTTAATTGAATAGTCAAGATTTTAGGTATTGCATATTGCAAAGGAGATCTTAATTTTCTATTGGGATGCATAGTAAGAAGTCACGGAAAATATTGTTTCTCTCACTTGGAAAAAACCAAAAGGTCACATAATTTTTATGTTGAAAATAGTTATAGTGCAATATCTAAACAGTTGAAAGAAGTTGCATTAGCACTTAAAGCTCTTAATAAGGGAGTCGATGCAAATCAACTTTATGAGGAAGTGATGAAGGTGGAAAGATATGATGAGTTTATGCTATTTGCATTTGATCATTTGATGGGAGATGAGAAAGTTGTTGGAGGATTTTTGGCAAAAAACGATAAGCTTAGAAAGTTTTGGTTGTACAACTTTTTCAAAAGCCATTGAAGTTCGAATTTGTGTATTATCTATGTAGTAAAATACTAATTAAGTTAACTTGGATGGTAATGCACTAGCCAAAATATTGTAATATTTTGTGGTTAAGTTTGACTTTATATGCAGTGCTTATTAGTTATTACTTACTGCTTTCATTTTTGCTTATTGCGTCTCTCACTTGGAAAAAACCAAAAGGTCACATAATTTTTATGTTGAAGATAGTTATAGTGCGATATCTAAACAGTTGAAAGACGTTGCATCAGCACTTAAAGCTCTTATAAGGAAGTCGATGCAAATAAACTTTATGAGGAAGTGACGAAGGAGGAAGGACATGACGAGTTTATGCTATCTGCATTTTATCATTTGATGGGAGATGAGAAAGTTGCTAAATGATTTTTGGCAATGAATGCTAAGCTTAGAAAGTTTTGGTTGTACAATTTTTTCAAAAGCCATGAAAGTTAAAATTTGTGTATTATCTATGTAATAAGATACTAATTAACTTAACTAGGATGGTAATGCACTAGCAAATATATTGTAATATTTTGTGGTTGAATTTGGCTTTATACGCAGTGCTTATTGGTTATTGCTTTCATTCTATTAATTGCATTTTTGCTTATTGCTTCTATCACATGGAAAAAACCAAAAGTCATATAATTTTTATGTTAAAGATAGTTATAGTGCGATATCTGAACAGTTGAAAGAGGTTGCATCAGCACTTAAAGTTCTTATTAAGGGAGTCGATACAAATCAACTTTATGAGGAAGTGATGAAGGTGGAAGAATATGACGAGTTTATGCTATTTGCATGGATCATTTGATGGGAGATGGCAAAGTTGCTAGAGGATTTTTGGTAAAGAATGCTAAGCTTAGAAAGTTTTGGTTGTACAACTTTTTCAAAAGCCATTGAAGTTGGAATTTGTGTATTATCTATGTAGTAAGATATTAATTAACTTAACTTTGATGGTAATGCACTGGCGAAAATATTGTAATATTTTGTGGTTGAATTTGGCTTTATATGCAATGCTAATTGCTTATTGCTTTCATTTTTGCCTATTGATTGCATTTTTGCTTATTGCTTCTCTCACTTCAAAAAAACCAAAAGGTCACATAATTTTTATGATGAAGATAGTTATAGTGCGATATCTAAACAGTTGAAAGACGTTGCATCAGCACTTAAAGCTCTTAATAAGGGAGTCGATGCAAATAAGCTTTATGAGGAAGTGATGAAGGTTTAAGGATATGACAAGTTTATACTATCTGCATTTGATTAGTTGATGGGAGATGAGAAAGTTGGTAGAGGATTTTTGGCAAAAAATGTTAATCTTATAAAGTTTTGGTTGTACAACTTTTTCAAAAGCTATGGAACTTAGAATTTGTGTATTATCTATGTAGTAAGATATTAATTAACTTAACTTGGATGGTAATGAACTAGCAAAAATATTGTAATATTTTGTGGTTGAATTTGGCTTTATATGCAGTGCTTATTACTTATTGCTTTCATTTTTGCTTATTGATTGCATTTTTGCTTATTGCTTCTTTCACTTGGAAAAAACCAAAAGGTCACATTATTTTTTATGTTGAAAATAATTATAGTACGATATCTAAACAGTTGCAAGAGGTTGCATCAACAGTTAAAGCTCTTAATAAGGGAGTCGATGCAAATCAACTTTATGAGGAAATGATGAAAGTGGAAGGATATGAGGAGTTTATGCTATATACATTTGATCATTTGATGGCAGATGAGAAAGTTGCCAGAGGATTTTTGGTAAAGAAAGCTAAGCTTAGAAAGTTTTAGTTGTACAACTTTTTTCAGAAGCCATCGAAGTTAGAATTTGTTTATTATCTTTTTCGTAAGATACTAATTCACTTAACTTAGATGGTAATGCACTAGCAAAAATGTTGTAATATTTTGTGGTAGAATTTGGCTTTATATGTAGTGTTTATTGCTTATTGCTTTCAATTTTGCTTTTTGATTGCATTTTTGCTTATTGCTTTTCTCACTTGGAAAAAACCAAAAGTCACATAATTTTTATGTTGAAGATAGTTATATTGTGATATTTGAACAATTGAAAGAGGTTGCGTCAGCACTTAAGTCTCTTAATAAGTGAGTCGATGCAAATTAACTTTATGAGGAAGTGATGAAGGTGGAAGGATATGACGAGTTTATGCTATCTAAATTTGATCATTTGATGGGAGATGAGAAAGTTGCTAGAGGATTTTGGCAAAGAATGCTAAGCTTAGAAAGTTTTGGTTGTACAACTTTTTTAAAAGCCGTGGAAGTTAGAATTTGTGTATTATCTATATAGTAAGATACTAATTAACTTAACTTAGACGGTAATGCACTAGCAAAAATATTGTAATATTTGTAGTTGAATTTGGCTTTATATGCAGTGCTTATTGCTTACTGCGTTTATTTTTGCTTATTGATTGCATTTTTACTTATTGCTTCTCTCATTTGGAAAAAACCAAAAGGTCACATAATTTTTATGTTGAAGATAGTTATAGTGCGATATCTAAATAGTTGAAAGCGGTTGCTTCAGCATTTAAAGCTCTTAATAAGGGAGTCGATGCAAATCAACTTTATGAGGAAGTGATGAAGGTGGAAGATATGACGAGTATGATATTTGCATTTGATTATTTGATGGGAGATAAGAAAGTTGTTAGATGATTTTTGGCAAAAAATGCTAAGCTTCGAAAGTTTTGGTTATACAACTTTTTCGAAAGCAATGGAAGTTTGAATTTGTATATTATCTATGTAGTAAGATACTATTTAACTTAACTTGGATGGTAATGCTCTAGCGAAAATATTGAAATATTTTGTGGTTGAATTTGGCTTTATATGCAATGCTTATTGCTTATTGCTTTCATTTTTGCTTATTGATTGCATTTTTGCTTGTTGCTTCTCTCACTTGGAAAAAGCCAAAATGTCACATAATTTTTATGTTGAAAATAGTTATAGTGCGATATCTGAACAGTTGAAAGATGTTGCATCAATACTTAAAGCTCTTAATAAGGGAGCCGATGCAAATCAACTTTTTGAGCAAGTGATGAAGGTGGAAGGATATGACGAGTTTATGCTATCTGCATTTGATCATTTGATGGGAGATGAGAAAGTTGCTAGAAGATTTTTGGCAAAGAATGCTAAGCTTAGAAAGTTTGGGTTGTACAACTTTTTCGAAAGCAATAGAAGTTAGAATTTGTGTATTATTTGTGTAGTAAGATACTAGTTAACTTAACTTGGATGGTAATGCACTAGTGAAAATATTGTAATATTTTGTTATTGAATTTGGCTTTATATGCAGTGCTTATTGCTTGTTGCTTTCATTTGTGTTTATTGATTGCATTTTTGTTTGTTGCTTCTCTCACTTGGAAAAAACCAAAAGGTCACATAATTTTTATGTTGAAGATAGTTATAGTGCGATATCTAAACAGTTGAAAGATGCTGCATCAGCACTTAAAGCTCTTAATAAGGGAGTCGATGCAAATCAACTTTGTGAGGAAGTGATGAAGGTGGAAGGATATGATGAGTTTATGCTATCTACATTTGATCATTTGATGGGAGATGAGAAAGTTGCTAGAGGATTTTTGGCAAGGAATGCTAAGCTTAGAAAGTTTTGGTTGTACAATTTTTTCAAAAGCCATGGAAGTTAGAAATTTGTGTGTTATCTATGTAGTAAGATACTAATTAGGGGAAAATGTAGTTTACCCATCTGAAGTTTCAGGGGTTTTTCAATTTTAACCTCAAAGTTCAAAAAATGGCAATCTACCCCATTGAAGTTTCAAAAATTGGCAATTTAAACCCTCCGTTTAATTTTTTCGTCAAAATGGACAGAAATCTATGAAATTACATCATTACTCTCAGGCTTTTTTTTAAAATTTATGTCCAATTTAACGGAAAAATTAAACGGAAGGTTTAAATTGCCAATTTTTGAAACTCCAGGGGGGTAGATTGCCAATTTTTGAACTTTGGGGTTAAAATTGAAAAACCCTGAATCTTAAAGGGGGTAAACTGCATTTTCTCCCACTAATTAAGTTAACCTGGATGGTAATGCACTATAAAAAAAATATTGTAATATTTTGAGGTTGAATTTGAATTAATGGTATTATTTATGATTGAACTTTCATTGGTAGTTTAAATGTATTGTTGAATGTTATTTATGACTCTCTTAAATTGAAATTATATGATTATTGTTAGTTAATTTGTATATTTTAATTAAACATAATTTTTAGTTTTATTTGTTAAATTATTGTATATTAGTATTTTTATAATATGATTAAAAATTACATTTTATTGGTTAATATGATTAAATGAAAATATAACTTTTTTTTTTTTTTTTTTGTGATTTTCATTGCACATGCCAAACACCGGAAAATGTTTTCATCGTAAAACATTTTCTTGTAAAATAACTTACCTGAAAATATTTTACGACAGAAAATATAAGGTAAATAAGATTAATGAGAATTTTCTTACCTTTCTTACCTTGAGAAGTCGAAGCAGCTGCTTTATTCCTTTCATCCATGATTTCTTTCCCTATTTCTCTTGAAGTTGGAGCAGCAGTTATCTTCCTTTCTGCCAAGGTTTCTTCCTTTTTTCTAATTTAACAAAAACTAACTTGGAAGTAAAGGCAAGGTTAGAAGACACATCAACAAATTGATCAAATCATAACCCAGATCCATCACAAGAATGTTTCTGATCATGCTATAGTTTATCAAGCTTATCACTAGAGAACTTTCTCAAGTGATTTATAAATTCATTCAGATCATTCTATAAGGATTTAACTTTAGCAATTAACACATGATTTTTAGATTTCAGAGTATTGCAAACAGCATGTGAATCACTCAAAGTTTCACGCCATTTGTTCTTTCCAAGCTCAAGCTTCTTAACATCCTTTAGAATCTTCAAGTTTCGATTTCTCAACTCAAAAAATTTATTCATTAGATTATTAAAAGAGTTTTGAAGATCAATCTCCATTTTATATTCATTATGAAAAGGATACTACTTATCAGAAAATTTAGAATCATTAGAATCATTAGCACTATCATAAGAAATACGAAGAGCCAGATAATTGGCATTTTCTTCAGGGTCATCCTAGTTAGAATCACTCAGAGTAACATTGAAGGCTTTTCCGTTGTTGCCTTTAAGATTACCATAGTTCTTGTGAACATGACCATAGCGAGAGCACTCATAACACTTTTGACCCTAAGGATCTCTTTTTTTTCCCACTCAGGATCATCCTTACCACCTCTGAAGTCCCCTTTCTTTTTCCCAGTCAGCTTGGCATATCTATTTTTATATTTGAGGTACTTTTTGGCAACCAAGGCAAGTTCCTCATCATCTGCTAATTCCTCATCATAATTTTTTCTCAGTTCTAAGGGCAAGGGTCTTGGTTTTCCTAGGTTGGGGCACAGAAAACTCATAAGTCTGAACAGAGCCAACTAGTTCTTCTATTCTCATAGTTTCAAGGTCTTTACTCTCTTTCAATATCAGTAGCTTTGATTATGAATCTTTCAAGGAGAGATCTCATGATTTGCTTAATCAATGTAGTGTCAGAAACTTTCTTTCAGGTTGATCAGGGAATTACAAATGACACTAAGTTTTTTATAAAAATCATTAAATGTCTCATCCTCTAGCGTCTTGATTCCTTCAAATTGTGAAACTAACATTTGAAATTTTAAAGATTTAACAAGTTGTGTTCCGTCATATGTAATTGCTAGGACATCCCATGCTGCTTTGGCACAATCACATTGTGATATTCTGGAGAATTGCTCTTGTGAAATTGCCAGGCATATGGCACTCATAGCTTTGTCATTTCTAGAATGAGTTTGTTTTTCAAGAGTAGACCATTCAGCTATCGGCTTATCTGGTGCTTTCCATCCAGATTCTACAACAGACCAAACGTCAATGGATTTTAGGAAAAATCTCATATTGGATTTCCAATAGCCATAATTAGATCCATCAAAAGTAGGAACATAATTAAGAGTTCGACAAATCTTATGAGGAGTCTAAGATCACACTCAAGAAATTAATCATTCACACAGTGAACTTCCTCTGATACGAATTGAAAATATAAACTAGACTCCAAAATATACCTAGAGAGGGTGAATAGTTGTTTAACAAAAAAAATGTGGAATTAAAATTAATAAGCATGAAACAATCTATCACCAAAATATGTAAAACAGTAAATCACAGAGACACATATTTTGGTGACGAAGAGGAAATTTTTTAGAAAACTCTTTAAAAGTAAAACCTTTCTGGGGTAGCCAAACCCAAGAAATCCCTATAAGAAAATCCAAATTACCGGCACAATTACACTTACAACCCTTTGCAACTCCTAGGCTCTGTAAAATCAACAAGCTTCCCACTTGTCTCCTTGCTCGACAATCTTCTTGAAGTGATTCTCATTTATCGGATCCTTTGATAGACTTCTTATAGTTGATGAACAACATGGCTTCTTAAACATAGCAACACTCTAAGATAAAATAGTTTTGAAGCTTTGAATATTGATAATCATCTCTTAGCACAATATAGAATTTAACATCTCAGTTGCTTAGAAAAATTGTGCTTTATAGAGTCTTATATATAGACAACTGAGAATTAGGTTTCCTTGCAAAAATAGAAAACATTATTATGGAAAATCCGTTGCAGCATTCAGACGGCCGACAACCAGTGTTCGAACGAAGCTAGGATTTTATAGAAGTCCAAGCTGAAGTTGGAAAACCCTAATGCGGCAACAACATACTTCCATTTGAATGGAATTGACATCCGTTCGAATGTGGCTTCACCTGTTCGAACAGACTTGCAAACATACAACAAACAAAGCTCTCGGGTTTCACTATATAATGCTGTTGTTCGGACACCAGCGAACGCTCTTGCAAAGGAAGCTTCAACCAAGAATAAATTACACTTTTAGATATCGAATTAGCCAACCTAAAAACTATGAATTTTCTTATGTTATAGACTACCCATTAGTTATTGTTGGTTTTTCCGTTATAGACTACTTTTACAACCCTCGTTATTTCAGGTATTTCATAAAGGACCTGCTTTGGAGTTGCAAAGGATGGAGTTCTTTTTTAGTATGTGGTTTTTGTTTCTGTAATTTTTTTTTTTTATTATCTAGTTTCTGCTTGATGTTGTAGTTCTTGCTTCAACTCATCTTTTAAATAATAATAATAATCCCATTTATGACAACTTCACCGCCACAATTATCCCATTAAAACGCTAGACACATGAGATGCTCTACTAGAGTGTTTCAAATTAAGATTCCCTCCAATTACTCAAAATTGTAGAATTTCAAGTTAAGAAAATTGTAGCCATTCATTTTAAATCCAATAGTGTATAAAATGTTAGCTGCTTTTGTATAACCGATGTATTAAATTTTGATTTTAAGCTAGTTTTTGTTTTACCGAGGTTTAAATGATTTTATAGATCATTAAATTTAAAATAAAGAGCCACGATTTCGTAACATGAAAATCTCCAATTTTGAGTAATTGGAGGAGATCTCAAAACGAGTGTTTTATGGGATTATTAGAGAGAACATGAATATCTCTTATCTTGATTGGGCCAAACTATAACAACCCATCCCGGAAAAATCTGTCGGCCAAAAATGGCTAATCATATAATTAAAAACAAAATCCAGATTCATTAACTTGAACAAATATCATCAAAGCTTTAACTTGGATTCTTTATGTGTCAGATCATATAGAGTTATGATGGCTACTTAAAGAACCACACTAATAAATGTAATAATAATAACAAATCAAATTAAATTAAACGCACAAGAATTTGTACAAAAATCAAATGCCGAGATGTATCATTTCACGAGTAAATCCCTATCTTCTGATGGAGGGAACTGGTACGTTTTGTTATACAGTGACACAAAAGCTCCGAGCTGCCAAAATAAGATTGAAGTGAAAGAAACATATATATTTTTGTGGTTTTTTTTTTTTTTTTTTTTTTTTTTTTTTTTTTTTTAGGGTTAGGGTGGAGAAAAAAAAAAAAAATCACACCTTTTATTGTCAAAACAAATGAACAAGTGGACTGGTTCTTATACTCTGCTGTACACACTTCCATCCTCATTTACCAATACAACCTAAGTAGACTCAATTTGCAAGCCCCTAATTGCTCTACCAGAATAAATTTTGAAATTGAAAAAATGAAAACGAAGATGAAAAACAAAAATGCAAGCTCACAACAAACCTGTGACCAAAAAGGATACCAAGCATCTAACTCAAGAAAGAAACAAAGCTAGATGTTCAAACCACCAGAAAAGGGGGGGGGGGAGGGGGGGGAGGGGGGGGGGGGGGGGGGTGAATCTCTGATAGTGTCCATCAATCATTGAAACAAGCCTCTTGGGAGCAGAAGCAGCTAAAAATGCACTGATGCTGTCCCTTTCACTCCTGAGAATTGAGTTCCCCCACTGCAGAAAAAAGCACTGCAGTTAGAATGCTTACTGAGTTGTAATAAGGATAGTAAAAGAGAAATTGTAACAACGAAAGAGTATATACAGATTCGCACGCAAGCTTTCATCCACCTGCAACCAAAACTGCAGGGAGCTGAAGAAAAGGCAGTGAACAAAGGAGACTCAGAATAATTGAAGGGCCATTTTGAGCTTGTTCTGTTTCCATTTGGGCAACTTGTAAAAGGCTTCCTTCTTCATACCAAATTTCTCCCTGAATTCCTCTGATGACAGATAAGTCTGCATGCATTGAATTAAAAGAATTCAGAACTGAGATGAGAATGACAGAGAATGCAAATATGATGACATAATGCCATATCAATCTTTTACCTCTCGCTTGGTCACGTCAATTTCTGAAACAGGATCTGTTGATATTATTTTCAGGCGTTCATATGGGAATATAGGGAGACCTTCCTCATCTTCAGCTTCACCCTCTTTCACATCTTCCTGAATAGTAAGGGATCCTATTCTGCTGCTCATTGAATTCTCCTTATCATTTGTGTCTGGTTTTTGTTTCTGGGCCGGCGGGCTCACTTCACCGATGACAAAAGAAAGTACATCAAATTTAAGAAATTTATAGACTAAAGTGCAATATTAATAAATTTTGCATTAAAGAAACTCGACAATACATACCCTTGACAGATCGAGGTATAATAGCTTCTCGTGCTGGTGGCGGCTGTTCAAAAGTGGCAGTTAGTGCTGCTATAGCTGCAGATTTGGAAGCTGAATCCGGGGTCACAGATCTTGGGTAGAGCTTTCTCACAACTGGGGGTGGAGTTGAAAGGTTTCTGGCATTAGGGTTCTCAAAAGTAGCTGCTAGTGCATTGAAAGCTGGAGACCTGCCCCTCACACGAACTCGGTCAGGACTGAAAGACATGCTTCTGGAACGTTGTGATTTTTCGGGGACACTAGACCTTCCTCCATAAGATACAGGTGTTCTCCGTTTGGGTTTCTAATCATGCATCAGATATCTCATCAGAAAATGCTAAACAGAATAGTGGAAACAAGAACCCAGAAAATGCATGAGACGTGTGAAATGTAGCAGTTGCTATGTTGCCCTACGAGTAATATCAAGGTGTTCCAACATAATATGAAGATTGAGCTGAATGTCTTAGTTACCTGATAAGTAGTATGTTAAGCTGACATATTTATCTGCTATGAGGCAACTGTTTAGTGTGTTAACTTTTAACAAGAAACAAGATACGTTTAAGGTTTGATGACCTTGTATGCTGACGTTTAGACCTTCCTACTCAATCACTAATTCTGGAATGATCACAGATTTATTACAGAAAGGGAACCAATAGTTTTTCTGATTTTTTAAGAATTGCAACCCATTTTCAATCTAGTATATATATATGAATAATGATATTACTGAAAGAAAAGTATGGTAAATACATTTTTATGCGGTAATATTGTGAATTCATCATTCTACTGTAAATGAGAATTCCTTATATCACACATTATTAGGCAACACTTATCGAAGATAGACAGACAGAAAGATGTGAATCAATTCACAGCTGAAATCAACACAGGCAGATAGAGAATCCCAGTTGCACAACAATATAAATGAAGTCCTCAGATAGCAGTAACTCAAGGTCAAGATCAAAGAAACGTTTAAGCAATTGGAAAGGATTAAGCAGGTCTTACATCAACAGTTGGAGTACCCCCAGTTTTCACCAAGGTAAGTTTCCTTTGGAATGAGTTCCCAAGCATCTGCACCCAAATGAAAATATTTTTATCCAAATATTTTAAGTCATGTTGATGATTTCACTATAGTTACAAAACCACTTACAGAAGATTTTGCAGAGTCCCAATTGAAGAAGCGCGTGAAGAAAGGTGGCTCACTCCCTTCCATGACAATATATATAGGAGCTTCACGAGATAACTTTTCTAGAAGAAAATCATGCTCAAGAAAATTCTGTTCAAAGTGAGAAGCAAAAGTTAGGAACATGCAATCAAAGTTTCTGGGAATTAGAAACCTTAAGAGAATACTGATATATGCTGTACAATATTCTGAACATGCAAGTCAAATCTACCTATGGTGCAGGAAAAAAGTCGTGCTGCATTTAACTGACAGCTTAAATGAGCAGGTGGGTTGCAGCTAGCTCAGGTGGTTAAGTCTCTTATTGTTGTAAGAGGAACCTAGGATTGAATCCCATATAAACCAGCAGAGCCTGGGTTTAAGAAAAGGGAGTGGACTATCTCCGTGACTAAAAAAGAGAGATTTAAATGAGCAGACTTAAGTTTACTGGCATCCAGCTTACAAAAGGTGCCTATCAGGCCAAAGGCAGGTAATATAAGTATTTTTAATACCCAACTGGTTAAGAAAGAAGAATTTCTCCGAACAACAGCCAAATTAGTCTTACCTCCCCTATAGTTAAAGCATGCACTCTGCTCTTGGAATCAACATTTTGGCCAACCCAGACAAAGATCTCTGAGTGACAATCAAGGATGAATATATCTTCAGTCATCAAATCATCCTGGGTGAAGTTATATATCTCTGTCACCTGCAAGAACAAATCCAATTAAACTCATGGTGCAAAATAAATTAAAACCAAATAGCATGACTTTCATACAAAAATTCTTAAGGGTAGAACCACAACATAGCCGCCTCTCTCATGACCCATGACCCCACTTAAGTGGGACTAGCACTGGGTAATGGCCTTTATGATATTATTTTCATAGAAGTAGGATTTAATACATCAAGCAAGGTGAATAATAATATCATTCCTCATCATTAAGTTACACTAAGACAAACTATAGAAACACATGGAACATAAGCAAAAGAAAAGGAATTCATAAAAATGCCTGCATTTCTTTTGTTTTTTTTTTGATAAGTAAAAAATGCCTGCATTTTTGTTAGCAAGGATAACTGAAAATAAATTTCAGGATAACATACGCAGTCAATCATAAGATAAGAAATGATAGACCAAAAGATATACACACCTTCAAATTTCCTGCAGATCGGTTTGCAATTTGGATGTAATTAAAACCATGGAAAAAAAAAAGTCCATTAAAATTTAAACTATGTGAAAGAAACAAAAGTAGAGAAAAGGAATAAGTTGTACCATCCAAAGTGTTTAATTATCCATACCTTTTGAGAAATTGCAAGAAAATAGATGAGAATCACTTTCAGCATCCCTGACAATCTTTTGGCTGGGGTATTCAGATTTTTCTCCTAACAAAGCCCAAAACTGGTCAGATTCAGCACCTTCCTTTTGTGTTTTGGACTGTAAGTTTGGCTGCAGACAATTAATACACATATGAGAGGTAGATAGACAAATAGAAATTACCATCGTATTCAGCAAGGAAATCCCAATGCACATAACAAAAAGTAGTAAAAGCAAATGTAAAGATACTCCTTCAAATAAAACTGATATTCAGATGAATTGATCAGCCACATCGGCTCTAAAGTACTACACCAGCGACTTGGTTGACTAGATTAAAATATATGCATTAATATACCAATATATATATATAACACCATATGTAATACCTGCTATGGATATGTTGCTGAATATGTAACATGCAAAGAATCTATATATGATGAATCATTCTTCTTTTATTTAGGAGAAACATAAAACATACACACGTCAGACCTTTATCAGATCAAGCTGCCTCTCAAGCAGCTCCTGGTTATCCGAGCTTGTGAGGCTTCCACACCATGTAAAGATGGTGGAGTCACTATGTAAAATATAACAGTAGGAAGAATTCAAAGATGATGCAACCTGATTCAAAAATAGAGAGAAAAATAAATGAAAAAGATGTGAAATTATTTTAATATACAGAGCTGGTGTATGACCACCAAAAAGTAGGGGGATACCCACAAATATCTAGCAGTTACAACTGGATTAAGCAAAAGAGAGAAAAAAACAAATCAGAAAAAAGACATACTGCTTCAACTTGTATTGCTTGCATATTATCAGGCCCAGTGCCCTGGACTCGAAATAATGCAATGCCGTCCTCTTTATATGTCTCATCTGGAATTCCCCTCTCCGCAATGTAATTTTTGTATCCATCACTAAGACCGCCCTGATAATTTTATAATTTGTTATTGCAGTCATTTGAAATAAAAATTTAACAATAAAAATAAGAAACTACTTAGTAATATTAATAAAGAAACATCAGTTAATTCAAGTTCCTTCCATGGTATCTCAGGATTCTACAAACCTTAAAAACTATAAAGCTCTGGAAGATTGAATAAAACTGAATTGGTTCATTTCCCTCATAGATGCGGGCCTAGCAATAAGTAACAAACATCATCAGGTGAGGCAAATGAAAGGAATAGAGAAAAATAATCTCATCAACAATACAACAGTAGTCACAACTCACAAACGAAGAAAACTACCTGAGCAGGCAGAAACTTCAATGACTCTACCATCTTGCTTGCCAGTGAAATAGCTGAAGCCCTTTCACCCTATTTTCAGTAGTAAATGCATTATAAGTAACCAACTAATGGACAGATAATAGCAACATTATGTTATATTTATAGCAGGCTCTACATAATCATAACTTCAAGTATAGTGATCAGCTTCCAAGATTTTCTTATTAGATTTTCTTCCTCTATTTCTTCTTCTTAGTCGCTCTCTTGTATACTCCCGGTGTACTAGGGTTGCGCCCCTCTGCGCCTTTGTTAATATATCTTTACTTATCAAAAAAAAAAAATCATAACTTCAAGTATGTGTGATTATCCAAAAAGATAGCTGCTAAAACACAAACTAGGTATAGAGCAAAATAGAAAGCAATAACTTCTGGTCTCTAAAGTCCAGAGAACAAGCAAAAAAGCTTATGCTGTCCGTAGGAATAAGTCGGACTATGTTAAATCATCATTTGTTTCAAAAGCTTAAATTGATAATAAATAGTGAATTTAATTATTTAATGAATATTTTTACACTCTCCCTCAAGTGTGGGACTAAAAAACACATGAAATATTTTAATTCGAATGGGAGTATACTGGGAGAGTCAAGGTTCAAACTCACGACCTGTGCTTTGATATCACATTAATCACCAATTATCTCAAAATTTAAGTTGATATAACACAGTGGTGAATTTCATTATTTAATTAATACTTTAAAACTACTCTTCACGTGTGGGTTCACATTTTCCCTCAACAAGTGAGACCAAACATTTGAAATATTTAACGGAAAGTAGTAGGTAAATTATGGAGTCAGATTTCAAACTCAAGGCCATTGCTTCGATGTCACGTTAAATTACAAATTGTCCCAAAAGCTTAAATTGATAGGACATAGTGAATTTAATCATTTCCTATCAACTCACGTAATTAATTAACTCGAGAAAAAAATTTATCAATTTTAAGGTAAAATTTAATCATCCCAATGCATCTAAGCCAAAATCAAATCAAACCTTTTATCATCTCAAACACAATAGATGAATAAAAATAATCAGACACATGATAGAGGATTAAAGAAACTTAGATAGATCAATTACAAGATTGACATCATAAAAATAAGGGTTAATAATTTTTTTTGGTACCTGGGTTTTAATGTTTTATTTTTTCCCTCCTAGGTTTTAAAACATGACAAATCTAGTACCGTACATATGGGAAAAGACGGAATCACTACCTCTGTTAGTTTTCGTCCATCCCAATTAAAGGCAGTCCACGTCATCTGCTCATATCGCGACACGTCCTAAAAATAAATAATAAAAAATAAACCTAAAAAAGAAAATAAATAAATAAATTAAAAGCCACCCCCAGTTTGGCCCTCAGCCATCCCCAAGGACGGTCTGAAGGTGGTTGAACCACCCGCTCGGCCACCCCTTGCCATGGGGGTGGTTTTGGCTACCCCCTACGGCACCTCTACCACCCCCTTTGGCCTTGGGGGTGGCTCGGCCATCCCCAAGGGCCAAAAAGGGGGTGGCTCCTATGGCCTCTGGGGGTGGAAGAGCCACCCCAAGGCCCTTGGGAATGGTCGAACCACCCAAGGGGGTGGCCACCCCAAGAGGGCCGCAGGGGGTGGCCAAAGTCACCCCCATGGCCTTTGAGGGTGGTTTCGGCCACCCCCTTTTTGGCCCTTGGGGGTGGTTCAACCACCCCCATAGAATTTTCAATTTTTTTTTTTTTTTTTTAGGTTTATTATTTTATTATTATTATTTATTTTTAGGACACGTGTCGCAATATAAGAGTAGATGACGTGGACTGCTGTTAATTGGGATGGACAGAAACTAACGGAGGTAGTGATTCCGTCTTTTCCCATATGTGAGGTATTAGATTTGTCATGTTTTAAAACCTAGGGGGGAAAAAAATAAAAACATTAAAACCCAAGTACCAAAAAAGTTATTAACCCTAAAAATAAATTCAGTAAGCCTTCTTCCATCCAGAGAGGATAGTTGTAATGAGGCATATATGCATTACTAAACAATTGTCTCTCTACAATGAGTAATAATTCCATATTGGAACTACAAGTAGATCCATTATTGCTCTTTGAAGCATATTTGCACAGTAATTTAAGTTAATAATGTTAACAAGGTGGTAAAAGGATCAACACTAGCTATTGCGCTGACCAATGGTTATAGGTACAAAACAGAAGACGATTTTAGCCTGAAAAAGGTGGCACTCAATGTTTCCATAAGCTCCCATTTCCCTCTGTTAACAAGAAGGCGGCCCGAAAGGGAATGTATAGCGATGGTAGAGAGAAAATTGCCAAAAATTTGATAGATAACTTGGATCAACATAGAGCATAATGGTATAAAAGGAGGGCCAAAAGGACATTTATGGTAAAGGTGAAGAAAAATATAATTGGCACAAATTTTGATGGATATATTGGCTCTACATACAGCAGAAAGCAAAACAGGAAATATAGCCAAACCCAGATAGTTGGATCATAGTATTATTGTAGGATTGAGTTGAGTTGTATATACCATTCTGTACAAAATTTTAAAAGCTCTCCTATATTTATTTTACAATGAACCATATAGAGCCTAAAAGATAAATAAATAATATATGCAAGCCATAGAAGCCTTAGAAGGCCTCTAAATGCATTTATATAACAAGGCAAAGATGAACAACATCAAAAGATACATGAAGCCAATTATTCCGTTCAATATCCCAAGTGTGAACATGAACCTATTATATGGAATCATTATAAAATAAATATTTTATATATAAAAAGAACAAAACAACTATGGTATATGAAGCTAACAACATTTTGGTATTGAGATTGCTGCTACATTTCAGTAATATTATAATTAAAAATTAGTAAAGAAACTAAAGTTAAACTCATCAATCAGATCAGAATTGCACAACCTGCACAATGATAAAACATATGCAAGAAAAAAAAGAGAGTAGAACCAAAACAGTTGGCAGTTAAATAACATATGTTAGCTGCTATGTACTCTTGCAATTGAAAACATTGAAGGTTCCCACTGTTAATCTTATACTCTTCAAGGTCCCCTTGCCATTCTTACAGAAATGTTTGTAAGCTTTTAATGCTCAATAATCTTCTCAACATGGTGATAAAATAAAATTAGAAAAAGGAATCAATGCTTAATAAAATTTCACCTCAACACTCTGCTTTCCAAACCATGTTCCTATAAGGTATTCCTCTCTGTCTTCTCCTGGATATGAATACTGAAAGATATAGCAGTCTCCACTGTAAAATTTTGACTGATCAGAAGCTGGAAGGAGAATCTTTTCCTCGCCACTCACACGCCAAACCTGCAACCAGGATTGAGCTACCATTAGCAACAAAAGCATAAAGCAGGTACATATTGACTAATGGCTTGCAAACATATGTCACAGTATTGTTTTTTTACAAGTATTTCCCCATGGAGTAGGTAGTTAACCTATCATATGATGCATTCCACAAATTCCTAGGGAACATTGCAGAAAGATTGGCTAAAATAACAACTGCAGTCATTCAAGAAACTAAAAGAATCAATAGTTATCTTGGGTTCTTAGATGTTCCAGAGCCCTTTCTATGGTAAGTAAGAGAATATTTCTTGCAGAACCTTTCAACCCTTAAGTTTTTTTTTTTGGTAAGTAAATTCCTGCTTAGTAGCCAATACATTTTACAAATTCTTCCAGTCATTTTGCTTGTATTTCCTAAAATTTCAAGTTCCTGTTTCAGCTATCCATATATGTTTTGAACCATATTTGCAGCATCCATTTCCATTGCCTTTTTTTGGGCATCTGCTTCCCTCCAGGTCAATACGAAGATTCCGCAGGCAGCTTTTTGGAGTTTCAAGATAAGTCGTATGGCTAGCAAAACTCTTGTCCGGAAACAGTTTTGCAAAAGAAACAGTATGTTTACTTGGCAATGAAAAGGAGAAAAAAAAAAAAAAAAACCACTTCCAATTTCAAGATGCTGACTCAAACAACCATTCTGATTGACTATTATAGATATAGGTGTAGATATTGATACAGAACCTGTAGATTCCCAGTGCAGTCGATGTATGGTTGGGGTTCTTCTTTGACTGGATCAGCTTTCAACAAACCCTTCACGTTAACCCCTTGGCGTTTTAGGAGTGCTACAAAATCATCAAGAAAGAGCAAAAATAAGAGTTTTACAAGGTGATGATTATAATGCTGAAGCTGCTGCTGTAATCATGATAATATGATGATCTTAGGGAAGGAAAAAGTATGGAAAGAGCAAATTTATCGAGAAAACATTTTAATAACTGACCTGCAACTTTGCCTCTACCATCCTCTGACACAGCTACATCAGTTGTCTGAGGCCATGAATCAAACTTGGACCGGAACATCACCGTCTCAAATCCCTCAATTACACGAATAATGTGAGACTTTGGTCGATCAGAGCCATGGACTAGCTCCTGTTTGGTGAGGTCAATAAACGTATGAGTGTCATTGAAATCCTACATTAAAGTGCAGACCTTATATTGGATAAAAAAAAGCATTAAGCATTACTTCTGCAGCTCCGCTTGCACTCTTTCTTTCATCAAGAGAGGTGTTTCTCCCCATCCATACAAACACTTCTATCCCACAATCTAGTAGATAGCATTTATTTGTGTCTAGCAAGTCCCTCGTCAAAGCATCAGCCTCAACAGGTTCTGCCTTGCCCTTCTCAATGCTTAAAAGATAAATATGCATCTGTCAGAACTACAATACAATTGGATCCGATACTTTTTTTCAAAAAAATGGAACTTCATCTTATTGTATGAAATTATTATGATCAGAGATTAATTTTCACTTAAAAAAAAATTGAACTAGTTCTGTTATCATCATTTTAATTTGGAAAATTTCAAAAAAGTATGAAACGTTGTTTTAAAAAAAATGTAAAGGAAGAAAAAAAAAGAATTCACACACATATGCCAGGTTCTTAGACCAAATGGCATCTACTCCACCATAAGTAAGAGGCTCTAGTGAATTAAAGGGCTCAATTTTCTGTGGGGGCATGAGTTGTATACTTACCTATCGAAAAAAGTAAAAAATTAAAGGAATACATGCACACTGTACTTGTAGGAGTTTCTAAAATAAAACATGTTGGTCAATATAGAAATAATGGGATGCATTTGTGGTAGAGATCCTAGAAATACTATCACAGAAAAAAGAGTAACATGTTGGTCGATATAGAAATAATTGGTAGAGATCCTAGTAATACTGTCACAAAAAACAAAGAGGTCAAACCAGAAAATCATATTACCAGAGTAGCTTAGTAGGATGAGAACCAACAGTCTTATCCTCGTCGCTAGCTGGTTTCCTAGGAAGTGGAGCAAAGCCACCAAAGAAACCCCAAAATTCTCCAGTTTCAGCATCAGCCATCAATTTTCCATCCTCTGCATGGAAAGATAAGTACATTGACTCAAACAAGTGATAATAGTCAACCATCATCTTTGAACTTCTGAATGTAATACTCCACTTACCAATGGCAGCTACCTCACATTTCCCATCATGATAAGAATCTTTAATGTACTGAACAACTTCTAATGCCTTAGCCCTCTCTTGAATGGATGAGTTGGAACCATTAAATTGGAAGATCTTAGACTTTGTATCCAGAATAAAAATGTCATCATGGTTGAGTGAAGCTCGAGCAAAGGGAATCTATTACCGACAAAAACAAATCAACATGGAGAAAAGATGCATCATATTACATTAAATTGTATAACTACACACAAACATGCATGTGTATAGATACACCAATCAGATGCTAAGATTAATCCCTCATCAACAGAGAATTTTTCCTTAGACTTACCTCTTTTACATGGACAACATGTTTTCCTTTGCAGACATACAACCGTGTCTTGTGCTCTTCAGGCTCAGCATGTTTGAATCCTGATGAAACTCCACCTTCTTGAGGTATAATACATGGCTTAAAATAGGATAGGAACCTTTCAGTTTCATGGCCCTGTACTTCACGATACTGAACAGCACGTCCTCCAAGAGCTGCATCAAGTTCAACTGTCTTGATGGCTGCTGTACCAGCTTCGTCCTTTTTTAACAATGTTGTGGACACCAAATAAAAAATTTTATCCTGGGAATAGAGGATGGACATGAAGCAGAACTATGTGACAATCAATACCTTACCTGAGAGGTATCTTTACCAAGCCAATAATGGATATCATGACGCAAGGCTCCACTTTTTAAGGCAGTTGTCTGCAGAGAAAAGTGTATTGGTTTCAAAAGTTAATAAATTAGCATATGGATTTATTGACATCATGATGCGAGACACCACTTTTTAAGGTGTTTGTCTGCAGGCAAGTATGAAAGAAAAAGATAACACTAAATAGCTTGATTTTTAGACAGCTAGTTAACTTAGCTTGATTCTTAGACAGCTAGTAAGTTACAGCATAGAAAAATGAACTTTCAAGCACCCATTAACAAAAATGTTTCAATTACATACGATATACACCATGAAAACGAAAAATGAAAACTGCAGTCAACGATTGAATTATTATGCAGCCATTCAAAGTACAAACAATCAGGAATAATTCTCTGTATATTTGGGAACAAGTGACTAGACTGATTTGGGTCTTTAATTAGATCATTTAATTAAGCGTATAACTTGACCAAACCCACTGGGATTTTCGTGACCCTTGCAACCTGGCCAGTATTGTAGAACTGTCTTGAGCTATTTAATTCTTTAAATATGTTTTTATAATAAGTTTGCCATTTTGGTCATTTGATAATAAAAGTAAAAGGCTATAATAAAGAAAAAAATCAAGAAACACATCATCTTTCATGATTTATTAGTAATTCTTCCAATTATCGTAGTTCTAGGTTTATTTAAAATAATTACAAAGAAAAATCATAAAAATTGGAAAATAGTTTGAAATTTTGAATGACTACCATTTCAAAATTTTCACTTTTTAAAATGAATCTCTCTACTTTTTTTATTGCTTTGACTTTCTTGATATATGCTTCATATTTCATTTCATGATTGTACCTTTTGATATATTTCTATAATAAGCTAAACCCAATTTCCTTTTTGACTCCCCACTTATATGTATATTTGGACACAGACTTCAAACTTTTTTTATGTTATAATTGTTAGGGAGATTGATACATTGGGAAGTCTTCTAGTAAGACTATAATATCGTGTGTTAGCACACCATTGAACCGAAAAGCCTCAAACTATACTATATTCACACTTGTGACATCTTTCCTATGCATGACTTAACCATTTTACACTCATACGTGTATACTCAACAATCTTCACCTCACGTCTAAATCTATTGCCACATCACTACACTCTAGCTTAAACAGAACCTTTATCAATCTTATAGGTTGTCTGGACGATCACTTGTATGCTATGCGGGCTTCCCTGCGTCATGCACCTTTTCCCCTACTCCAGAGATGAGGGTCCGTGTCATATTGACATATCATATACTACCATCGACTTTGATACCACTTATTGGGAAGTCATCTAGTGAGACCATAATAGAGCATGCTATGATACCACTAAAACCAAAAGCTTAAGCCTACAAGTTTAGACCCAACTAGGCTATATTAATCATTCATACTTGTGGCATCGTTTCAAAGTGTGACTTAATAATTTTACACTCACACATACTTAACAATGATTTAAAGATTTGATGATTGAGTATTTAATTGAGCTCCTTTTTATGTGTATCTTGCATATAGCTGGCTTAATAATTAATACTGTACGAAGTATTATGTGTATATATATTTTTATTTCATATATGTTATATAAAATTGTTTTATAATTGTTAAGTTTATTTTTCATTTTCTTTTTCAATTTTTATAAATATGATTATTTTCTAATTAATATTTAAATGACATTCTAGTTCAATCTGTCATCCACTAGTTGAACTACCAACCTGACAACCCAAAACCTTCACCACGTCAAGGTCAAATTTGGATTTAATAACTTAGGCTCACAAGTTGAAGTCATCTAGATATGCATTCCACAAATGATAACCAACAACATGATGCAACTGTTATCTAAAGCAATAACAGCATTAAGTAATTTAACTAGCACTATAAAGATATGCAAGGAAATATCAATTCTAACCATTTGAGAAAACCCCATTGATATTGGGCATGAGGATCTGACTACATACAAAATCTACCGTCACCCAAAATAGTAAAGATCATTGAGATTGAGCACATATCCCATAATGTGCCCACATTGCATAATTTGTTTCAGCTGGTCACAAGTAAGGTTGTTCAGTAAAAGGATTAGGTGTACCACAATGATAACAGAAGAAAGATTCCACCCATCAGAAAAACAAACATAACTGACTAATACGTATTATAGGTCATATTGTGCTAGGTAAATAATATAATGCATGAGTTCTGAATTTGGATCAGAATCCAATCACTTACCTTAAAGATCACATAGGAATCCCCAGTAAAAAATTTACCATGAGCAGACTTTGCCACGGGAACAGGACGAAAGTTTTCAATGCGCCATATTTCAAGTCCACTTATACTGTCAAGGAGAATAGCATGCAAACCTTCGAGGAAGAGATCAAATTCAACACCCATATCCAAGATAAAAAGAACAGCGGAAGCAGAAGCAACAGCACCAGCCATAATAGTTGTTGTCTTTTTTAAATTTTCATATGTTTATCCTAACTTGCAACCTAAGTTTAATATAGAATTGGAAATTGCAAGTTATAAATCTTAAAACTGTAAAGATGTAATATTCATACGATAAAGGATACGCCTTTTGTCCAGCTCCCTGAAAAGCTGGATCCAGATCTCTCATGGAAACAGACATACTGTTTTTGCAGCTTTAAATATTTGGTTTCACTCTTTTGACTTGAAGATAGAAACAGAAATAACCTGAAACCAGTTTCACAACTTGCAATGAGTAGGGAAGGGCAAACAAAATTGACAACTTTCTAAAATAAACAGAAACAACCAAATATTTCGTGTAACTACTCTTGCACAGGAGATATAGCATGGCAGCAGAAATTTCTTGCTAATACTATCAACATGAAGAGGTGAACAAACTTGTTGAAATTTATCAATACTTTAAACAAGGAAAAAATGAACTTCCAAAATAAACTAAACGGGGAACCCAAAAATCCCACCATGGGTTTGGTCATGGTGCATGTGTCATGAACTTATTTATGGCAGGCAAAATTGAATAGCACTTGACTTTTTTTCAAGTAGACAGTTTCTAACAGTGCACACGAATACACAAGCTTACCGCCATATAATTTTCCAACATATAAGCATAATTACAAAGAACCAATGCAGATGCTCACAGTAAATCTTCAACCCACACCGAATGAAACACTGCAACTTAAGTATTAAGATAGACTGTGGTCTTACATCGGATAGCTCCAATAATGTCATATGCTACATGGGAAGTGTTTCCATCAGATTTACTCTAATGTTTTCATCAGATTTAAGTAGAAAGCCATTGCATCTAGGCTTTTATATACTTTCTCATTAATTCACAATTTTTTTGACAGTGTCCATCATAATCACCAATAAAAGTTTCACATCATGATTCAATTCACCAGAAGCTACAAAGTTGTCTCAAGACCAATTTCTCATCTCATGTAACTGTTTGTTTGCTGCAGTTTGAACTTATATTTCCCCAGATCTCTCCAATACCTGCTTCAAAAACTAAGAACTATGTTTTGGTTGGAATTTTAATTCAGTTCATACCCTTTGATACTTAACCAACTTATTATCGTGTGTTTGCAAAGATGGCATAAAAGGCTAGCTAAAAGAAATTTGGTAAGGTGCCTCTAGAAAACTATTCGACAAATTACCATTCAAACCTTGCAGCTACCAAGAGATTGAAAAATCGTAACCCAACATGTTTTCAAGTGACATCAAATGCCTTATTTTTCATTTCAGCCCTTGGTTTCTTCTAAAGTGCTTAGTTTCAAAAGCTATGAGAAAGCGTTCCGGTCAGCCGAACACATTAAGCAACCAACTTAAAAGGCTACAGTTCAACTATTAGAACTGCACCTTTGGTAATTAGGCATAACATGGAAAAGCACTATCCCAACATAGATTCAAAAGCAATACCAACCACCACCCATCAACCGCTGACACAAATATTTACTCAGCTGGCCATCCAAATCAAAAGGTGAAATATGTAAGCCAGGGTACTTATACACATTGGGAATAAATGCATATAGTGCCGTAGTTCTTTAAAGATATATGACCATCCAAAAAAATCAAGGATAACTGGGACAACGAAAAGATATAAAAATGAAGTAAAATAGAAAGTTCATCTATTTATAACAACAGAAACAAGGAATTGCAGCAGAGGAGGTGGACGCAGAGTTATTTAAGAGAAAAGTTCACATAATAAGAGACACGAACAGAAACCAAATCCACATAAGGAAATTCACAGCGCGCGCGCACCCACTACACAACATCCACATTACTAACAGATATCCCATTGGAAACAAAATCAAATATAAGGCAGCGAAGACCACATTCTTACCAAGCAAACACGTATCACGGCATCCAATAACATTCTAACAACATGTCACAGATATTAAGGTTTCCAGAAAACACCAAATTATAATAACATGTCACGGTTTCCAAAACTAAACTGATCTTGAAATCCCAAAATTCTCATAACATGTTTCGAATACCAAAAATCTGAACTTGGACACCGTGTGGTTTACAAAGCACTAAGTTTCACAGAAATTCAAACACCTACAGCTTAATCATGTACCCAACTGCGGTGTGCTTTGCGCAAATCAGGCAACAGAACCCGCTAATCCGATCCAGATCAGTGAAGTTCAACCATAGCAGACAAATCCAAGAATCAGATCAAACCCACCACTAATAACAAATGAAACAATGCAAAAGACATCAATTTTCGCTAGTTTCGATAATAATTCGCAAGAAAAAGTAAATAAATTCACACGTTGTAGCATACGAACGGGTTTTATTCATTGGATTTAGGAAAACAAAAAGATAACATTCACAAACCCAATAATCTTTTTTCAAAAAAAAATGAAAACTCTGAATGTTGAGATGAGAGTACCTGGAAATGAAGAGGAAAATGGGAAAGAAGCAGCACCCAGATCCAGTCTAACGAAGGAGAACAAAAGAAAGAATGAAAAAGAAAATTTTGGAGGGTTGGAGCAGAGAAAAAAGGCTGTGGGAGGAGAAGGGAAAAAGAAAGTGAGACAGAGAAAAAGAAAAGAAAGGAAAGTGGGGCTGGGAGAAGATGAAGAATTGTAGAGAGAGAGAAAGAAAAAAGGGGAGAGAGAAATGAAAGGGGTTGGAGGGAATGATGATGATGATGGGAGTGCCAGGCGTGCTTATCACTAACGGCAATAACAACAGCTAAAGTTCCCAGCTCACCACCTCAAACTCATTAACTGTTCTTTTCTTTTTTTGGCCCTCTTTAATCCATATTATTTATGGGTTTTTCTTGTTCATTTTTGCACCATTTTTGGCCTCTGCTTTTTGTTTGCAGTTTACAAATTATTTCCATGGAAAAATCCCAAGCAAGCAGCTGCCTCTCTCTCAGGTGAAATGTGTTGGTCCTTCTTCTTCTTGTTCCAAATTTGAAAAATGAGAAAAACGGTAAAAGGGTGGAAAAAAAAAATGCAATTAAAAGCTTGGGCGTGCCTTTACAGGTAGAAATTCTTTGTTGTATTTTGTGTGAGATTTTTATTTATTTATTTAAAAAAAAAAAAAAAAAACAACACAACTGTAAAAATTAGTGAAAGAGAGAGAAGAAAGGGATGGCCCGAGAAAGAGTATATGGTTGGTAAGGGTGAGGGCTGACTTCCGGTTTGTGAGGTTTGGATTTGGGAGAAGGAGAGAGAGAGAGGTATGCTGTGAGGAAAGGTCGGTCACCGCCCCCATCATTCATGCATTGCCATAAAGCCGAAAAAGTATAGAGTTGAGAGTTTGAGGACCCCCACCATCTTCGCTTTTTCTTCTTCTCTATCTTACATACACCAAAAGAATTTGAGAAACTTGACCATTTTCCAGCACACCCTCTCCTGATGCCCTTCTTTTAGATGGAATATTCTGTGTTTGGTCCATCGCCACATCTCATTTTCATTACATCAAAAATCTTTCGGCAGAATAATTTTTATTTTTCTTTGACAATATCATCGTCTCATCAAAACAACAAATCAGAGATGTTGCACAAACCTCTAATTTAAATAAATGATACATCTAAGATGGAGTATAGTTAGGCTAGTCTATGACAAAAATTAAGCCGACTACTAGCCTCATCTATAGCAATCAAGGAAGACATATGGATCATCGTCTCCTACCTCATCATCTGCATCATTAACTGTGAAAAAGTAGAATTATCATAATTTTATGATAAATAATATTTAATAGACTCTTACATGACTGTCATATAATTATATAATGATGTGACAGTGAATATCAACTATTGATTTTTATTTTTACAAACCCTTGTTGATCTACGGGTTAATTTTCATTATCATATCATGATAGTTGTATGACAGTCGTATAAGAGTCTACTAAATAACATTAATCTAAGTTTATATGGGATATATGAGTCTACAGTCCTAATAAGTACAACAAAAACTAGCCTTGGTAATATGAGCCTCATTTTCTAGAAAATATCCCTAACAGGTGATTATAATAACAGCTGATATAAAGTTTCCCAAAAGAGAGTTTTACCACTCAAAATCATAACTGATAGAATAAGCACAGTAGGTTTATAAGATATAGAAAATACTCTTATATCTGTTTTGGCATTTTCTTTATAATGTATAATTCCACACCCCACAATATGGAGCAATAAAACAATTGATAAGATACATAAAACAACATAACAAATCTCATGCTATCGTTAAATATGCAATGCATTAACTCTATTGTTTTATTTGTCTGTCTATTTTTATTATTCTTTGAACTTCAACCCATGATATTTAAGGTTCTTTCCCCCATGATGCAGGTTGTACGGTTCTTTACCCACGTAACATGGAATAGGATCTTCTTCATTTCGTTTTAAATAGAGAGTTTTCATTTAGTGTAAAATGAAGGATGATAGTCTTAATATCAAAGTTCAAGGATAAAATTTAGGGGTAACTTCGCTGAAGACTTTTGAATTTCCACTTGATTTGACAAACCCCCATAAACTTCAAAATCTTTCAATTTAGCCCTCTCAACTTTTAATTGCTTTTAATTTGAACCCTTTTGTCAAATTTAGCCATTAGAAATACTTAAAAAGACAAAAATATCCCTGATTTTCATTTTTTTATTAAATAAAAAAACATTTTGGAATTAAGGTTAAAGTTGGAATTTTATAAAAAAGTTAGGGGTATAAGTGTCATTTAATGTTTAAAATCTGATGGAAGGGTTCAAATTGATTGCAATTAAAAGTTTAAGGGACTAAATTGAGAGATTTTGAAGTTTGTAGAAATTTGTCAAATCGAGTAGAAGTTCAGGGGTCTTCACTAAAGTTACCCCTAAAATTTACAATATTACCCATAATTTTACACTATATGAATATTCTCCATATCATTTGAAATGTAAAGGATCCTATTCGACGTAACATATGTTACCCATTAACTCTTCTTTCTTTTTTAACTCTGATAATAATATCATTTTCCTTGAATAATAATATGCAATAAAATGCTATTTCTCAAACTTGGTTTAATTTTCTTCCAAAACTCAACCTTTTACAAATATCATTTTCTTTTGACACATGTTAAAATTATTGAAAAGTATGGTCATGTTCATATGGAAATAACAAGGCTCAATTTAAAAATTTAGAATTAGCTCCGTTTTTTTTGACGTAAAATGGTTTCCAGAAAATGATTTCCACATTTTATGGCATTTATTGCCATGTAAAATAGTGGTCAACGGAAAATATTTTCTTTTTGACCGAAAATTCTTCTTTAATTTTAAAAAAATGGTATTTTCTGACTTTGAGCATCTCATTCTCAAATAGACGGACCTTGCCAAGACCCGCCCAGGACCCGGAAAGGACTTGATTAGGATCTGCCCGAGACCTACCCGGGACCTACCTAGGATCTGACCTAATCTGAACAAGACCCGCCCAGACCTACTCAGGACTCAGCGAGACTTGAACGGGACCCGCCTAGGACATGCCCAGGACTCTCTCGGGACTCGCCCAAGATCTGCTCAGGACCCTGCCAGGACCTACTTGGGACTCGACCGGACCTGAACAAGACACGTCCGAACCTACTTAGGACTTGCCCGGGACTTGACCAAGATCCGCTTGGGACCACGATGGGACTTGCCCGGGACTCGCCCAAGACCCACTCGGGACCTCGCCAAAACCTGCCCAGGACCCAACCCGACGTAAATGGGACCTACCTGGACCTGGCCGGGACTTACCATGGACATTGCTGGCACCCTCCCGAGACTTCGCCGGGACCCCACCGAACCTACCCAAGACCCGCCCGAGACTCGCCCAAGACTTGCTCGGGACCCCGCCGAAAATTGTCAAGGACCCGACCGGACCTGAACAAGACCTGCCCAGGACTTGACCAAGACCCGCCCAAGACTTGTTTGAAACCCTCCCGGGACCCACCTGGGTCTTGATCGGGAATTGCCTGGGACCCGCCTGAGATTTGATTGAGACCCAATTGGGCCTGATCAGGACCTGACTGAGACTCACCTTGGACTTGTACCCACCCGAGACCCCATCGGGACTTGACCAGGACCTGCCCGGGACCCCGCCGGAACTTGACTGGGACGCACCTGGACTAGCCTAGAACCCACCCAAGACTTAACCAGGACCCACCCGGGACTTGCCCAAGACTTGACGGCGACCCGCCCGGGACCTCGTGCGGGACCTACCCGAGACCCCCCCAAGACTTGACCGGGACTCACTTATGAACCAGCCGGGACTTCACTATGACCCAACTGGACTTGCCCGGGACCTGACTGGACCTGCTCAGGACCTACCCGGACTTGCCTCAAGACTTGATTAGGACCCGCCCAGGATCCCGCTGAGACTTGACTGGGACTCGCCCAGGACCCGCCCAGGACTTGTCGAAAAATATTTTTGGTGTCTTGCAAATGATTGCTTAGAAAATATTTTCTAGTATTTGGCATGTACTGAAAATTAGGCGGGTCCCAGTCGGATTCCTGAAGTGGAAAAATGTTTTGAGCATACAACTTTTTCCTGGAAAACATTTTCCTGGAACTAGTATTTGGTGTGTACGCAAAATCATATTAATCACTAAATTTCGAAAATGTCGCTGTTGGGTCTTGCCAGGGTCTCGGGCTGATCTCGACGGGGTCCTGATATGGTCTAGGTTGGGTTTGTGTGGGTCCTGAGTGAGTCCCAGTGGGGTCCTTGCAGGACTCGATTCGAACACCTGTAAGACTTGGTTGGGACATTTTCATAATTTAGAGTTTAATATGATTTAATGAAAAAATATTTAAAAAAATTTGATTTTCCGGGTGCGCGGTAAACGCCGTAAAATGTTTTTGCGGAAAAAATTTTACATCGAAAGAAACGGAGCCTTAGTCTATCACTTCGTTTATAGTGTGACTTCACATTAGTCTTTATTTTTACCTTAATCTCTTAACGGTATGTTTAGCACAAGGACTAAAGTAATGGAATGGAATAGCTATTCCATAATGTGGTAAGATTTTTAACCTTGGAATAACTATTTCTATGGGAATGGTTATTCCTTAAATTAAGGTATAATCATTTTTCTAAAAAAATGAGAGGAATAGCTACTCCTTTAGAAATAGACTATATCTTCAAAAAAAAAAAAAAAAAAAAAAAACACAAACTTTTTTTTTTTTTTTTTTTGAATCCGCCGAAGTTAATTGAAATCGATTGTTCGGTCGCCCTCAGAATTTGCTTGTATCAGCCATGATCTCTGCAGAATTATCTAAAATCAACATCCAGTCACGCGGAGTTCCCTAGAATCCACCACCGATTGCTGGAGTTTTGCCTTCTTAAAAAAATGGAGCTTTAATTTTTTTTCATCAAACTAAAGAATAAAAATAGCTATTTCATTCTACCTTCTTCTATTCCTAGGAAAATTAGGAAAATTTGCTTGAGTAGGAAAATTACATATCTTAAAATAATAGACCTCATGAGATTATAATTAAAATTTCATCGAACAATCTCTCATTACATTATTATTAACAAATATTGATGTGCTAAAATATCATTCAACAATATATGAATAAATATATTGTAGTTTTAGTCAAAATATTGGTAAAAATATCATCAATGTTAGAAACTCTTGTGCCTTCACCGCCTGCACGACTCGGGGAAAGAAGTGCCGATTGAACTCGTGCTTATTTACTATGGTGCATGTTGTGTGGATGGCAGTATCTGATCCCAAATCGGCGGCAAGCATTGCCTTCTTGTCCTGCCACCAGCACTTGGCCTCCCGCGTTAGCTTATAAGTAGTATAAGCCACCTTCTGCTTTTTAGTACACCCAGTCGTAGCTAACAACTCCTCCACACCATTCAGCCAATTCTTAGTGCTGATGTGATCGCCTCTTCCATCGAAACTCTCCAAGTGATGACTACACAAGTCCTTCAAAGAGCATCTAGTCCCTTCAACTGGCTGCCTTGCAACCTTGTCGCGATCTAAGGTTGACATTAGCTGGCCAATCGCGTCCATCACTTGATTACCTGGGGGTGCTACTTCGTAGACTAGGATCTCCACAGGCTTGGGGTGAACATTCCTTTAAGGGCTTCCAAGTTCTAGTGCATTAGGTCCAGTTGCAGGGTTCCTTTAGGATGGCATTCTCTGCAACGAAAGGCAAAGTTAGAACCAACTAGTCTAGAACTGAGTGACCAAATCTAGAGGCTAAGTCCTAACAACCTATCTCACATAAACTCTGGTGTGATTATGGCCTAAGTTCTCTTTTCCCTTATCCTATAGTTTTTTCAGAGCACAAGGCTCTAATACCAATTGTAACGACCCCGATGTGCAAATCAATTTACTAGTAATTGACCTCATGGTTCGTCTCCCAACCCTATCCCTCGCGGGACAAGACTCAGAGATTTCAACATTTCTCGTCGAAACGAGAAAATCTCAGCAGAAGACTTTTAAAAACTTTAGGAAATAGAGAGCAGTAAATTTAACATCCACACAACATGCACCAGAGTAAATTTAAACCTCATAATATATAGATAATCATCAAATGTACCGGTTATCAAATTGTCATAAAAATAGGAATTGCAACCCAACATAACATCATTGTCCCAACAAAAGATAAACAGATCAAATCCTAGATCTAAGCTTAAGTAGGGCTAATGAGATTAAAATCTCGATCATATTATCACGGGTAGTTCCTCCATCCTTCCATATAGCCTTCAACCAAATCAGTCCATGTCCTAAAAAATGACCCGAATAAAATCCTGCGTAATCACCCAAGTCTGCTCCGATGTCATCCTCTTCTTGGATAGCTAAACTGTGCAGATATTCGTAATGATAGGGGAAAATATAAATAAAAAAGGGGGTAAGTCTAAGACTTAGTGAATATTAACGCAAATAATGCCCATACCAGTTTAGTGGTGAACTCTAATTTTTAGTAAAGCAATAGTTCCATCATGACAGTTTTACATGCGTGTGATATAGATATATAATACATGCATATGATATAGAGTGACAGTCATAGTCCAACAGTATAGTCTACCTGAGATATTACCCCTTCCTAGCAGGGTTGGTACTGTCCCGAAGGACCTGTAATACAATGCCAGTGCCCCAGCTATTGAACGCTACTGTACATAACACTAGCGGCACGACCTAGTCCGACCTCGGGTGGCCCACACCGCTAATGATGTCCGTCCTGTAGTAACCTAGCCATTTGGGAATGGCTGCACTAGGTCACAAAACCATTGGACCCAAAGCCCGCATAACACTCACACATTTGACTATAAAGCTCACATGTATAGTAAGCCCATGGTCATTATACCGCATGTACCGGTGTAACATGTCATACGATGCAAATTATCTTGTCTGTATTTTACATGCATGCTTTTACAAGTCTCACTTTCTGAACATATTCAGCACAATGTTTTTCTAAAAAATGCTAGAGTTCATGTGCAGCAAGTATAAATCATGAGAGTTGCAAATATACATATTTTTGGTACACAAAATAGTCATGCAGTGCATGGAAAATAACAGCGAGCATTATGTGAGTTAAAACTCACCTAGGTCGTATAACGTCTCCAAGTATTCCAAATGATCCGAGTTCCCCAAATTTGTGGAAAACCTTCTAGTAGTCCTATTTCTCAAAACAACTCTAAAACAAGAAAATAAGAGCTATCGGATGGCTAGTTAAAATAAAGTCCCCTATCACACTCCCGATCGTACGTCTGGGCTGGGGACTGTACATCCTGTTGCAAGACCGTACGTCTACTTCGAGGGTTTCAAGTAGAACCTCATTTTGTCCACTCGTCCTCCTATTCTCCCAAACCAAATTCTAAGGCTATCAAAGGGCTTTTTAAGGTCTCCTAACTCAAAATGAAACCTCCATGCAAACGCGATCATGCTAAGTCAAAACAACGCTATTCTAAACAAGATTTAAAGCTTAACTAAAGCTAAAGCTAAACTAACAACTCAAACAACAACTAAGACAACATTTAAGCAGCATAACGACTTAAAAACGAGCTAGGCTTAAGATCATTACCTCCTTGAAGCGAGACTTCAAGAACTTCCCTTCTGTTAGCATCAAATGCTCACAATCTCACAAAACACACTCACAAAGGTTTCTGGCAGCTTGGGGGCGAGAGAGAGGTGTGAAAAACTGAAGGGGGTAGGGGGTATTTATAGCTGAGGGGCTCTACCAACTCTCCAAAAAAGCAGTGGACGTCCGTCAACCCAAGTGTATGTTCGTTTCTATTTACACAGCGGTCCAAAGGCTACCTCGTACTTCCAAGTATTATTCAAAGGGTATTCCAAAAAGTAGCGTACGTCCGTGTGGTCCTGCGTACATCTGTGTACTATTTGCAGAGCATACATATGGTGGTCCCCCCGCGTACGTCCGCACTACAAACAGAAGCATACGTCCACTAACCCTAGCATACGTCCGGTCCAAAAGTCTAAATTACCCTTCTAGTGTCCTTAGTGACCCAAAGTCCAAATTAACCCCCTAACTAAGCTACCTAAGCTTAGTTAATTATTTTGGTCACTACATCATCACAGTAGCTGAAATACTATACTATATATATCATTGTTATAGGGGATCAATGATATTCCTTAATATAGAAGCATGCATGAAAACTCTTAAGTCTACAGCATAACCCAAAAGTACTAGTGACTATGAACACCCTTCTAAGCTCGCAATAAGTCCTTAAGCATCTCCTGATTGAATCCTCCACAATAACAGGATGCTTCACAGTACCTATCTTCAGCTAAACTATCTATAACGGCACAAATATACATAGGAAAAAATATAAAAAAGCCCCCCAAATTACCAGCCGTTTTCGATTTAGCCCCCTGATGTTTCAAAAGTGATAAAATAGCCCCCCAAACTACCAAACTTTTGCATTATGGCCACTCCGTTAGTCAAAACTGTTAGTCTAGACGGAAACCACAAAACGACGCCGTTTTATTAGGGTTAAGTTACGAAAATGCCCCTGTATGATTTTTTTTTTTAAAAGCAGGAGCAAAACGGCGCCGTTTTTGCTTAGGGTAATAGTTGTATATATTCTACCCAGCGGGAGCAAAACGGCAGTGCTCCGATTCCCCCCGGCGGTCCCAAGGTGACTTTTACCGGCAACAAGCCGCTGGGCGAGCGAATCTTTCACTTCTCTAAGGAAGCGATTCTGAAGCTGAAACTCAGAGCCAATAACTGTAATCAGTTGCGGAAAGTAACGAACAACGTTCTAGCTGACCAGTCAGCAGTGGAGATACTTGGAAAACAGTGTAATGACAGTTGGAAAACCGTTAACGGCGGTAATAGAGTTTCCAACAGTAAGATAACGTCCGTCTTGGAGGATATTCATATACTGAAGAAAAACGTGACCAAAGGGATGGCGGAAATTTCGTCGTTCCAGTCGCTCAACGCTCAGCTGTGGTGCTCAGTGACACGTGCGAGGAGGTTGGAGGCGAGCAAAGCGACGACATTTCGGATGGCGGTGAACTGCCGCCATCGGCTGGAGCCGCGGATGGACCCTTACTACTTTGGCAACGCGATCTAGAGCATCCCGACCATTGCGACGGTCGACGAGGTCTTGTCTCGGGATCTACGCTGGTGTGCTGATCTGCTCCACCGCAACGTGGTGGCACATGAAGACACCACTATGCGGCGTGGAGTGGCGGATTGGGAGTGGGAGCCGAGGCTATTCCCGCTGGGCAACTTTGACGGCGCCATTTTGCTCCTGCTGGGCAGAATATTTACAACTATTACCCTAAGCAAAAATGGCGCCGTTTTGCTCCTGTTTTTTTTTTTTTTTTAAAAAAAAAAAATTCATACAAGGGCATTTTCGTAACTTAATCCTAATAAAACGGCGTCGTTTTGTGGTTTCCGTCCAAACTAAAGGTTTTGACTAACGGAGTGGTAAAAATGCAAAAGTTTGGTAGTTTGGAGGGCTACTTTATCACTTTTTGAACATCAGGGGGATAAATCGAAAATGGCTGATAGTTTGAGAGGCTTTTTTATATTTTTCCCATATACATATGAGGGGAAAAAGAAGAAAATAATACAAGGGTAAGTCTGACGACTTAGTGAGAATAAGTGCACATGATGTACCCGTCATTAAATGGTAAACTCAGTTGTTTATAAAGCACATGCAACCTTATGAGGTGACAGTTATATATATATATATATATGCTGTAATATGAGAATCATGTCATAGTTTAAACTATATGGTCTACCCGATATATTATCCATTCTTAGCAGGGTTGGCGCTGTCTCGAGGGACGTGTAATACAATATCGATGCCCCAAATATTATACACTACCATCCATCACTAGCAGCCCGACCAAGTTCGACCTTGGTTGGCCTACGCTATTAATCATGTCCGTCCTGTCGTGATCAACCAATCAAACATGGTTGCACTGATCACAAATAACTATTGGATCCAAGGCCCATATAAACACACACACATTTGACCATAGAGTTAACCTGTATAGTAAGCCAATGGCCGCTATCCCACACGTACTGGTGTACCATGTCATACGATGCAATTAATCTTATCTGTCTTTTACATGCATGCTTTTACTTTGTAAAACTATTGTTTGGTTAGTAAAAGGTGGTGTACTTCTGGCAGAAATTGCCTAGGGATTTTAATGCAGAAAATAATTCTTTATAGGTCATAACTATCATATATGGTCTACTCGATATATTACCCCTTCTCAACAGAGTTGTAGCTGTCCCGAGGGACTTGTAATACAATGCCGGTGCCCCGACCATTGAACGCTACCATCCATAACAATAGCAGTCCGACGAAGTCTGACCTCGGGTGGCCCACGCTACTAATGATGTACGTCCTGTAGTGACCCGCCCATTAAGGCTGCTATAGTCACGAAATAACCATAGGATCCAAGGCCCATATAACACATCCATACTCAGTTGACCATAAAATCAAATCTATATAGTAAGCCTATGACCATTATACCGCACGTACCGATGTACTATGTCATACAATGCATCTTATCAATCAGTTATTAAAGCAGTTATCAAGTTGTACAAAAATGTAGACATGCTCATATCATACGCCTGCTCAGTCAATTGGCATATCGCATGTTTTTAAAGAAAATGTTCGTAAGGGTTTATTTTCCTCGTGTGCTCGCTTGAGTCCTCTGACATCATGAATCCCTACTGTAATGAAATACGATTCATTGTTATAAGCAGTCCTAAAGAACTCTACGAGGTTTCATCTAACGAAAAAACAGCTGTTAAAACCCTAGTATCACATATTTGAGCTAAGGGGCATTTGCCTTGCTCTCTGGGCGAGCGCGCGCTCTTGAGGGTGAGCACTTGGCCAGAGAGTTATGACTCGGCCAGAAACTCCCAAAATGTGTTTTAGGCTTCTATCTAGAAGCATGGGTTGGTACATCTCTTCCTAGGCTCTAAATAGACACATCCAAGAACAAAACATACTATAATGCAACTTTAAAGGAAACAAAGTCGAGTTGAAAGCTTTTCAAAATCATTCTTATTTTCGTAAGAAAATGGATCCAAGAGTTGGCCAAGAAAGCAATAATAGCAAACATGAAGAATAAAAAATAAATTAGAAATCACCTTGAGCAGGGCAAGACTCCATCTTCTCTCTCAAAGGTCACTCCTCACTCTAAGGTTAAGGTTTCTTGGTGTATGAAGGGGCTGAAGTCGAAGGGAATTGCTCATATAGGGGTTTGGGGCGTGCTTTGGTCTGAAAAAGTGGAGAATGGGTTAAAATTGCTTTTCAGAAATGTCAATGAGCGCTCGTGTAATGTTAGGCGAGCGTTCGCGTACTATTATACAGTAGGTAAAAAGGTTCAGGCGTACATTTGGGTTTTGCCCAATAGTTTTGAAGACTGGCCAACATGTGCTCGTGTGGTCCCATGGAGTTTGTCATCGCCCTAGTGAAGGAGGTGAAGAAGGACCTGCAAGATATCCCTTCGGTGCGGGATTATCTAGATGTCTTTTCAACAGACTACGCTAGATTACCACCAAAAGGCGAGGTGGAGTTTGGAATGAAGTGGGTGCCATGTACTAATCCTATATCGAAGGCACCATATAGGATGGCACCGTCGAAGTTGAAGGAGCTAAAGGAACAGCTCCCAGAGCTATTGGATAAGGGGTTTATCCACCCTAGATCATCACCGTGGGGAGCACCAGTGCTGTTTGTGAAGAAGAATGATGGGTTAATGAGGATGTGCATCGATTACTGCGAGCTGATAAAGGTTACGATCAAGAACAAGTATCCTTTACCAAGGATTGACGACTTACTGGATCAGCTGCAAGGAGTGCACGTGTTCTTTAAGATTGACTTGCGCTCAGGCTATCACCAGGTGCGGGTGGAGGAATAGGACATTCCTAAGACAGCCTTCAGAACTTTTTATGGACATTACGAGTTTTTAGTTTTGTCGACTAGACTAACTAACGCGCCAGCTGTCTTGATGGACACGATGAACAAAGTCTTTCATGACTATCTGGATTAGTTCACCATAGTTTTGATTGACGACATCCTAATCTACTCAAAGACGACAAAGGAGCACAAGGAACATTTACGGAAAGCACAGGGAGGCTTTGAAGATAGCAGCTCTATGACAAACTCGAGAAGTGTGAGTTTTTGGCTGGACAACATGTCTTTCCTCAAACGAGTGATTTTTGGAGAAGGTGTAGTGGTTGACCTAGAAAAGGTCAAGGCAGTGGTGGAATGGACTAAGCCAACCGGCATGTTTGAGATTTGGAGTTTCTCAGGACTCGCTGGTTATTACCGACGCTTCATCGAGGGTTTCTTTAAGCTGTCGGGACCACTGACTGTATTGACTAGGAAGGACGCCCACTATCTTTGGACGGATGAGTGCGAGAAGAGTTTTCAAGAGCTAAAGAAGTCTTGATAACAGCTCCTGTGTTGCCATCACCTACAGGATCTAGCAATTTTATAGTGTATAACGATGCCTCTAAGAATGGATTAGGATGAGTGTTTATGCATAATGGAAATGTTGTTGCCTACGCTTCATGCCAACTGAAGGTGTGTGAGCAAAACTATCCTATGCATGATTTAGAGTTGGTAGCAATCGTATTTGCCTTGAAGATCTGGAGACACTACATGTATGGCGAGATGTGCAAGATCTACACAGACCACAAGAGTTTGAAGTACTTCTTTACTCAAAAGGAGCTTAACATAAGGCAGAGGAGGTGGTTGGAGCTAATTAGGGATTATGATTGCGAGATCAATTATCATCCAGACAAGGCTAACATTGTAGCAGACGTGTTGAGTAGAAAATCAACAGTGGAACTTGCCGCTCTTTGAATTTCCCAACCTCAGTTGATTAGGGAATTTCCCAGAATAGGACTGGAACTAGTAGATGAGGGTGCCCCTGCACACTTGTCTAACCTGGTGATTTAGTCTGATTTGCTTGCAAGGATTCAGACCGCTCAGTTAGAGGACCCTGAGTGTGCTAAGATCAAGCAATTGCTGGAAGAAGGGCACAAGAATTTTGCCTTAAGGAGGATAGGTTGCTCACCCATTTTAAACAAGTGTGTGTACCAGAAGGAGGAGGGTTAAGGAAGGAGATAATGAGCGAGGCTCATCGTTCTCCGTATACAGTACATCCTGGTAGTACAAAGATGTACAAGGATGTGAAAGAGTCATATTGGTGGAACAATATAAAGCAGGACATCGCAAGGTTTATGGAGCAGTGCCAACCTGCCAACACGTGAAGGCGGAGCATCAGAGACCAGCAGGAACACTCAAGCCTTTGCTTATACCAAAGTGGAAGTGGAACGAGATCGCCATGGATTTTATTTTGGGGTTACCCAAGGCGCCCACTAGAGAAGACTCCATTTGGGTAGTAGTTGATCGTCTCACGAAGAGTGCTCACTTCATTCCCGTAAAGGTCAAGGATCCGATGGACAAGTTGGCCAGACTATATGTTCAGAATATAGTCAGATTACATGGAATACCATCGGCAATCGTTTCACACAAAGACTCTCGATTTACTTTAAGATTTTGGTGGAGCTTGTAGAAGGAGATGGGGACGGAGTTGAAGTTTAGCACCGCTTTTCACCCGTAGACGGATGGTCAGTCAGAGAGGACTAACCAAATCCTGAAGGATATGTTACGGGCATGCATATTGGACTTTGAGCATAGTTCGATTTAGTATTTGCCTTTGATAGAGTTTGCCTACAACAATAGTTATTAAGTGACTATTGGAATGCCGCCTTATGAAGTGCTTTATGGACGTAAGTGTCAGTCGCCCTTGTATTGGGATGTCGTTGGTGGAAGGCAGACGTTGGGGCCGGCACTAATATAGGATAAGCGAGACAAGGTGCTTATCATTATACATAGGATGAGTGCAACCTAGAGTCGGTAGAAGAGTTATGCTGATAATCGGAGGCAGCCGTTAGAGTTTGAAGTAGGGATCATGTATTCCTCAAGATATCACCCATGAGGGGAGTGATGCGGTTTGGGAAGAAGGGGAGGCTTAGCCCCCAATTTATTGGACCGTTCGAAATCACCCAGAGAGTGGGGAGATTGGCATACAGAATCGTCTTACCCCCAAACTTGGTCAGGATGCATGATGTTTTCCATGTCTCGATGTTGAGGAAGTACATCACTTACCCCGATGTAGTTGTGGAGTATGAGCCGTTCGGAATCCAGGAGGGACTGACATACGTTGAGGAGCCAATAAGAATCATGGATTGGAAGGAGCAAGTGCTACGTACCAAAACGATTCCTATCGTTAAGGTATTGGGGCGTAACCATGATGTTGAAGAAGCATCATGGGAGGTGGAGCAGGACATGCAGAGTCATTATCCGCATTTGTTTGAGAATTGATTGCGTACGACTCTTTTCTTTAAAAAGTTTGGACAATATACCTATTTCCGTTTTGTGTAATGGAATAGTTGACTAAGAAAGAGTTTGTTTTTCTCCACAGGATCGTGGCGCCTATACCAATCAACCCGAATTGCATGTGGAACTGCTCTTTTTACGAGCTGATGGATTTAGGGGTTGAGATCGATGATGATTGGTACAGTATAGGTAACATTGAGTTTGATGCCTTAGGCGACTTACGAGGTGACTTTCCACAATTATTAGAGGATGAAGTAGTGTTAGTTAACGGATGGGAAGAGATAGCCCAAGAGCTTACTAAGCATGGTAGAGATAACACTATGGACGAAGGTAGCATTCTACCGATTTGATTGTTGTTCTTTTGGTATTTTATCTAGAAATTTCGAGGATGAGATTTTTATAAGGAGAGGAGAATGTAGTGACCAAAATAATCAATTAAGCTTAGGATGGCTTAATTAGAAGGTTAATTAAACTTTGGGTCATTACGATCACCTGGAAGGGGCATTTTTGGAATTTTGGATCTCAGAGCTACAATAGACAAACGCTCGTGTGGGGGACCACACACGAGCGCTCACCTGGCAACCGTACACGAACGCTTGTGTGGGGACCAGGTAGAGTGATCGTTGACCTTTTGTTGACCACTGATTTTTGTCCATGTGTGTCACCTGCCACCTGACCCCTTTGAGTAACAGTACACGAGCGCTCGCTCCCTGTAGTACCACGAGCGCTCACCCCTATCCTTTTATTTACCATTTTGCCCTCATACTCATCCCCTTTAAATACCACTCAACCCCATTCAATTTTCGAACCCCAGAAGCCTAGAGATACCCTGTCATTTTGGTTTTGTTAGAGGAGTGAGATTTTATGAGTGTTTGGGGGAGTTACTTGGACGACATGCTCGATTGAGGTGATCCTTACCATTTTCTTTAAGTTTCATTCTAATAGCTTAGTTGTTGTAAGCTTTATTGTTGGTTAGTGTTTCCTCTTGCTAAGATTTAACCTTACTGTTTAAGAAACATTGTTATGCTTAGAATAGTGTTAGAAGGCCTTTTGATAGCATAAGAGAGTGTTAGAAAGCTCGGGAAATAAATAAGTCAAATGAGGTTTCCACTTGAACATCACTGGATGAATGCTTGTCCCTAGGTTGAGCTCTTGCTTAAGGACGTTCAGAGATGGCCTTTTTGGCCAAAGCACTCAGCACCCCCTGTTTTCAAGCTAGGGTTTGTTTTTAGCAAACTTAGGACTAATGGAAGGATTTTTCAAAGATTTGGAGAACTCGAACTTGTTGGAGTATCACCCAGAGACTTTAATCGACCTAGGTGAGTTTTAACTCACACAATGCCCGCCATTCATTTTCCCACATATGCACGTCTATTTTGTGTACTAAAACATGCATATTTGCAACTCTCACGAATTATATATGTTCTGCTGCACTTGAGCTCTAGTATTTTTGAAAAATGTTGTAATTAACATGATAATGAAAATGAGACTTGTAAAAACATGCATATAAAATACAGACATGATAGACTGCATCGGATGGCATGGTACACTGATATGTAAGGGATAACGGCCATGGGCTTGTTATAATGTTAACTTTATGGTCAAATGTGTGTGTTGTTATATGGGCCTTGGATCAAATGGTTGTTTCGTACGCAGCCTTAGTGGGCAGTCACTACAGGACGTACATCATTAGTGTTGTGGGCCACCTAAGATCGGACTCGGTCGTGCCACTAGTGTTATGGATTGTAGTGTACAATATCAAAGGCACCGGTGTTGTATTACAGGTCTCTTGGGACAACGTCAACCCTACTAAGAGGGGTAATATCTTGAGTAGACCATACTATTGAAATATCACTATTACTCATGATTATAAGCATGTATCATATATCTATATCGTACCTAAGGAAAACCGTCATGATTAAACTACTGCATACTTTGTCAAAAAGAGTTTATCACTAAACTAGCATGGGTATTATGTGCATTAACATTCACTAAGTCTTTAGACTTACCCCCTTCGTTTTTATGTTTTCCCCCTTCATTATGAATAATTGTGCGGTTTAGCTAACCTAGACGAGGATGCCTTTGGATCTGACATGGGCGATTGCACAGGACCTAATCCTAGTCATTTTTGAGGACATGGATGCAGCCTGGTTGAAGTCCATGTGGAATGATGGAGGAACTACCCAGCTAGATAGCATGGACATTATTATTTCTCTAGCCTTACTTAAGCTTAGAATTTGACCTGTTAATCTTTTGTAAGACAATTATCATTTGGGAATGTAATATTTTGTTCTGATGATGGTCTGATGGCCGATACATTTGATGACTTATCTTTATGATATGAGGGATTATGTTTACTCTGGTGTATGAATGTGTATTATTTTATCATTATTCTCCTTTCCTATTATTTAGAAGTCTTCCACTGAATTCTCTCATTTAGGAGAGGTTATGATCCTTGAGTCGTGTCCCGTGAGGGATAGGGCTGAAAGATGAACCATGGGGTCAATTATCAGTTAATTGATTTTTCCATCAGGGTCGTTACACATCAGAAGGGTACCTCCTCCTCCGAATCCTCCATATCGAAGTCGGAGTCGGGATCCTGGGCCTCATGGATCAGGGCACGGGCCCTTTGGAACCTAGCCGGGTAGGCGGATGATGAAGTTGTTGGCTTGACTTCGTCCATGCCATCATCCTGCATTGGATCAAAACACCATAACTACTAATTCCATGTGCAATCTTAGCAATAACTCATCGAACTACCAAAGTGGTGGCCTAGTCCTAGAGACTAAAATTCCCCGCCTCAAGTGTCAGGAAAAATGCAAGGAGTTATTGGGAAACATGGGGATGCCTGAAAGCTTGATTTGAGTGGAGTTGTAAGGAGGTTGGTCCGTAGTTTAGAAATTCGATCAAATGCTTAATAGCATAGCAGGTGGGTTTCGGGTTACAAGGATAATTAAGTCATTTTGGACTTTAGGCAAAATACCTAAGTCCGACCGGGTAAGAATTGGGAGAGATGTCGGGTTGGCTTCAATCAAAAGGTTATTCAAAGGGGTCAACGAGAACACCCTTTAAGAGGAAAGGTAGACAATATCGGGCTATGGGTGGAGATGCCAAATCCAGTTGGGTAAGGTTGAAGGTTTTAGGCATTTGGTGCTGTCGTAAAGCGGTTCAATTTAGTGGCGACCCCAATATATGAGGGCACCAAGGAAATCAAAAGTCATAAGAATTCAGGTCTTTGAGTTTCAAGGGTATTTTGGTAATTTTACATTTAAAGAGATAGAGCGAAATGAATGGTGCCACCTCATTGGTAGTCTAACACAGTGGTGACCTCATGATCTGAGGATACTTGGGTGAGTGGGTAGTTAGAGAAATTAGGTTTAGGTCTTAGAGGTATTTTGGTGATTTTCGAATTTGGACAAAATACCGGAATCCGTTTGTATTGAGGTTGATAGCTCAAGATGATTGGTGTTGCCCCAAGGCAATTCTTAAGTGGTGACCCCAACGTGCGAGGTTACCAAAGTATCCAAACTAGGGTTTGTAGGGCTAGGGGCATTTTGGTTGTTTCCAGGCTTGGAAAAAAAACACCAAAACCCGAATGCCTTGATACATAGGTGAGACTTCCAGTTATGGGTTTTAAGGTCCAGTTTGGTAATCAACCGACCCATCAACAGAAATTTAGGTAATCCTCAAATTAGGGCAAAAATCCCAATTTAAGGCTTAGGGGTATTTTGATCATTTTTGGATTTGGACAAAAATTTCAAAATTCGATCAGTCAAAAGGGTAGATCGGGCCTTAAATTAAGGTGTTTGGGCCTCAATTGGTTATGGGGCCCAAGTGAGACAACCAAAACCAAGAATTTCAAATTTTAGGGTAAAACGCCTAAATTCAAAAGTTAAGGTTTTGGGTATCTCGAAATTGACCAAAGGGGTTAGCGGGTTTAGTTCCTAGCCATCATAGAGGCATTTTTTTTTTTTTTGAAAAACATCATAGAGGCATTTGGGTCACAACCCATGCATCAATTGCATGTTGGGGTCAAGGAAACACAAGGATTTGGGATTTAAGGGAAAAATCCCCAAATTCGAATATGTAGTGATTAGGGTAGGGAAATGATTTCTAACACAACAACATCTATCCTAATGCAATAAGAAAGCATCTAGATGCTCAATCCTAACCCAAAATCAAAGGAAAGATGAAATCCCAAATCAAACTCTCAAACCCTACAAATAGAAATTTCAAACAAAAAACAGTTGAAATCACATACTAATAAGCGCCGAATGTTGCACATTCAAGCCCCTTAACTCACATATTTTAATTCATTAGAATTGTTATTTGTTTGACTTTGTGTTGTTTTATTGTTTTCTGGTTTTTAATAAAGATGCAAGAAATTCTATTGATTTTGGGTTTAAATCACACTTTGAGAAGACCTCGAAGATGTGGTTAAGCTTAACCAATCATAATAGAGGACCTATATGATGTGGTTATTGGTTAAGTTTAGTCATTAAATCAGAATTTCTCTAATTGGAGTTAAAATCTAATAAGCGCTGAATGTTGCACATTGAAGCCCCTTAATTTACATATGTTAATTCCTTAGCATTGTTATTTGTTTGATTTTGTTTTGTTTTTGTGTTTCAGGTCTTATTTGACAAACCATTGAAAAACTGGGTTGAAAAGGGCAAAAAGAAGGGCATTCTGGATCTAGGATCGAGCCCAGTTACTCATAAGCTCGAGCGCACCTGCGCTCGAGTGTATGCAGCCAGGGATCGAGCGCATGCTTGCGCTCGTGCGCATAACAACTAGGCTCTAGCGCACGTCGCTCGAGCGCACAAAACTTCGGATCGAGTGCACTCGGGCGTGTATTGCACGGCAGCAATGCTTTTCAAGTGTGGATTTGGTTTTCAGTCTCCCAATTGGACTGGGAGACTGACCTCCGGTTTTTTAAGGGTTTTTAGAGTTTTCCTAATCCCTATAAATAGGGCTCTAAACATTGTAAACAGAGACACCGGCTTCTAGAATTTAAATTTCAGTAAATTGTCTGTGAAGATCATGAGCGGCTAAACCCAATTATGGGGTATTGATGTAACCCTTTCCAAGCACAATGGTTTGATTGTATTTAATTTCTAGTTTTCAATTTATGCATGTTGATTGTATAACTCTGAGGATTGCTATAATTGATTTTTGTTCTTCATATTAAATGCAATTGTTCTTTAATTCCAATTCAATATTAGTAAAATCTTTATCTTGTCTTAGAAATTATTTTACTATTATTGAACTCAAATCATTCTTATTTTTGGTGATTATAAGAATGATAGTTATACAATGGTTCTTAATTGGCATGCAATCAATAGGGATAGATAGACCATATCGAGGAAAGACGGATCGTACTACACCCTAGTTTAGTGTAATTTAGGTAGACGATCTGTGCCAACCGAAGATGGGTTATGCTATTCCGTTGATTGTATGAAATTATTTTCATATGTTTTCTTGTTTAAATTATAACATGCATAGAATGAATTGCTAGAATTAAATATGGTTAACCATTGATGTACGGATCATGGTGAAATCAATACCCTACTCTCTCTCTCTCTCTCTCTCTCTCTCATATATTTACTCTTTTTATTTTCATGCGCTTTGAAATTACACAACAAATCATTCTCTTTTAAATTAAGTAAATTTTAATCTTTTAAATTTTGATAATTAAACCCATGCAGTCCTTGAGGTTCGACACCCTCAATGTAGCTGTATCCTATAAACATTCGTCCTATTGTGAGTGGTTATTTTTAATTGATATTTTTGATCACAAAAATACCACATCAAAATCGAATTGGATTAAATTTCAGATTCTTTACATGTGTCAGTATTTTGGCCATAACTTTCAGCTCAAGTATCGGATTAAGGTGAAACTAGCGGAATTGTAAAGCTAATTGAAAATAATACAAATCATTATGAAATAATATTTTCTTTATTCGGATGTTTGCTATGCCAAAATCGTCTAGCAATATAAGAACACAAATCTGGACCAGAATTGTAAAGCTAACTCAAAATAATACAAATCATTGTGAAATAATATTTTCTTTATTCGGACGTTTGCTATGCCAAAATCGTCTCGCAATATAAGAACACAAATCTGGATGAATCCTATTCTGATTTGTACAAGGATTGCTTCCTAATTTGACTAGGAGATTGAAGTATGATTTTTCTGGGATTCCTAAGACTTATAGGGTTTGTTTTAAACCCTATAAATATGCCTCTAAGCCTTGAAGAGAGTTGTGCTTAGTTTTAGACAGAAAATATCTTTTTGGAGGCTTGAAGAGTTGAAGAGAAGATGAACATGGCAAGAGTCCATTCTAGCACCACCACGAGTAGCGAAACTTGTAATAGGGTGTTGATGTAACCCTTTGATGCAAAATGAAAAAAGAATATTAGTTTAGAGTTAGTATTATTTTGTAATAGTTTTTAATATTTAATTTATGTTTTTAGAGTCTGTATTTAATAATGGGTTTGGCCTAAAAGTCAATCACATTAGAATTAGGGTTTAGTGTTTTAGTTTTTTAGCACTAGGAGTTCTATTTCCTTTTAGCTTGTTTTCCTTTACAATTAGCACTAGGAGTTTTATTTCCTTTACAATTAGCACTAGTAGTTCTATTTCCATCGAATAAGTAGGTATTATATAAAGGGCCTTGTACTCTAGAATTCAGGCAGACTTGAATAAAGATATATTTTTTGTGATTGTTTCTTTGAGTGAGATTCTCTAAATTTCTGGTGTGATGCCAAATCCCTAGTGAGATGCTAGGTTCTTTTCGTTATTTCTTTGTAATCAGTCACAATTTGTGGTTACCTCCTGCTGCCTACATCAATTTTGGTATCAGAGACAGGTTTCGATTGTTTTCTCAAACAATCGATGATCCACCGGCTCCAGTAGACAGTACACATCATACCCCAACAACAGCAAAATTAATGACAACCCAACAGCCAGTCAAGCAGCCTCCATCGACACCCAAACTCACAATCCAATCAACGGATCTGCTCCACCCACTCACCGCAACACCGCAGCCAATAGAAAAACAATGGCTTCAACCGACCAGCACCAAGACCAACCCACGCATTCAAGACAAAAGAAGAAGAAGAAAAAAAAAAAAGAAGAAAAACCCACGTCTTCCCAACCGCACCATATGAAGAGGTTTTTTTGTTTTTTTTGTTTTTCTAGGCATGTGATTAAGTTTTCAAGGGTAGTTTTAGATAAGAGCCCTTTCGTCGTATGGTTAAAGGAAAAGAGAATGAGAGAAAAAAAAAAAAAGTCTGTGTTTTGCTAATTTTTAATTTTGTGTCTTCAAATTGGCCCGATGAATAAGCATAGTGGCCAAGTATAAGGAGCAGGCCACCGAACAACCCACCTGCAATGGTGAGAATCTGTTGTGGTCACAGTGAAAAATTGGGAGATTCAATTTGTCTATTGTGTTAGTGAGTTTTCTTTGGTTTGAAAGTCTGTCACCATCTCAGGCCAGCAGCTACTCATCATCAACCCAGAGCATAAAGAGAAGTAGATCCAAAGCATGATAGCCTGCAATGGAGAGACTTTGTTGTAGTCACAGTAGGAAAATTGAGAGATTCAATTTGTCTATTGTGCTTTTCTTTGGTTTGAAAGTTTGTCGCCATCTTAGTTCAACAGCTACTCATCATCAACCCAGAGCATAAAGAGAAGTAGATCCAAAGCATGATAGCCTGCAATGGAGAGATTTTGTTGTGGTCATAGTAGAAAGATTTTGGGATTCTATTTATTTACTGTGTTTGTGAGTCTTCTTCGGTTTGAAAGTCTTCTGCTCGTGTTTTACTTTCTAAACTCGAGGACGAGATTTTTTGAAGAAGGGGAGAATGATGCAGAATGAAGAAAGAATATTAGTTTAGAGTTAGTATTATTTTGTAATAGTTTTTAATATTTAATTTATGTTTTTAGAGTCCGTATTTAATAATGGGTTTGGCCCAAAAGTCAGTCACATTAGAATTAGGGTTTAGTGTTTTAGTCTTTTAGCACTAGGAGTTCTATTTCCTTTTAGTTTGTTTTCCTTTACAATTAGCACTAGGAGTTTTATTTCCTTTACAATCAGCTCTAGTAGTTCTATTTCCATCGAATAAGTAGGTATTATATAAAAGGGTCTTGTACTCTACAATTCAGGTAGACTTGAATAAAGATATATTTTCTGAGATTGTTTCTTTGAGTGAGATTCTCTAAATTTCTGGTGTGACACCAATTCCCTAGTGAGACGCTAGGTTCTTTTTGTTCTTTCTTTGCAATCAGTCACAATTTGTGGTTACCTCCCGCTACCTACATCACCTTTTCTAAGTAACAGTGGTTTCATTGTATTTTAATTTGAGTTTTTCGATATGCATGATAGTTGTATAACTGTGAGAATTGATCTTAATGTTTATATTCAATCATTATGAATTTCTTCTCTTGTCTTAGAACATCTTCTATCTTGATTGAACTCAATCCTTCATATTTTTTGTGATTATATTGATGATTGTTATACAACGGTTTTCACTAACACATGATCAATAGGATTTGATAGGCCATGCCTAGGGAAGACGGATTGTACTACACCCTAGTTTTTTGTAATTTAAGTAGACAGTTCGTGCCAACCGAAGATGGGTTATGCTTATTCAATGATTGTCTGTAGTCTATTAAGGAATTAGATAATCCATACTTAGGGAAGACGGATCTTACCACATCTTAGTGGTTAGGTGGACGGTCTGTGCCAACCGAAGATGGATTATACTTATTTCTTAATGATGGTAATTTCTTGACTACTCGAGTGAGATGAGTCCTATATCATGCATAATATGAATTTTCCTTATTAATTTATGATTGACCATTGTTATGCAGTTAGTGGTGAAATCAACCCGCTATTCTATCTCTCATACTATTTATCTTTACTTTTACTTTGATGCATTTATTTTAAAAACAAAACAAATCGATCTTCTTTTGAATTGAGTTATATTTGATCTTTACAAAAGCTTGATAACAACACCTATGCAAGCATTGAGGTTCGACACCCTCAATGGAGCCATATCCATAAGGATTCATTCTATTGTGAGTGGTTATCTTTATTATTGATATTTTTGCACACAAAAGACCACATCACATACATTTGTTAAAATGATGAAATGAACTTTGATTCTTGGGGAGACACGGCCGAAAATCACCGTGGAAGTGTTTGGTTCGAGAGAAAATAAAAGTGAATAGGGTTGGAAATGATGCTTGGGACTCTGGGCGCTCGCTCTACCATTGGCGCGAGCGCTCGCTCACAGAACTGCGAGCGTTCTTCCTCAGCATACAAGCGCTCGACTAGAGGCTGAAGCTTCTCTTATTTTTCATTGAAATGGCCATTCAAAAGCTAGGTAATTTTCTTAAAGCAAGTGGGAGTATCAAAACAAGGTTAGTTGGAATTGACACAAAAATCGACTTTGTGAAATTCGAGTGAAACTCATTTTCTTTTCCAAATTCATTTTGAAACACATGAGCATCTAATACAAAATGTACTGCTAAGTACAGTGAGTAGTCTAGTTACCTCGTAACCGCCTATCCAAAAGCTACCCAACCTCTAAGTCTAACACTCCTCAGTCGACTCCTCTGACAGGTCTTCTTCCTCTTTGACCAACGCCTCATAGTCCTTGTCAATACTGAAGAGGAAAGCGGCCCTCTATCGCTCGGACCCAACTGGTAGGGCTCTTGCCTTCAATAGTTGGATATCTTCCTGCTCCATCTTGGCGTATTCGTCCGCGATCTAAGTGAGGTTTATGTGCATCTCCCGCTTCCTTTCCGAGCTAAGGTAGGATTGCATCTTCTGTGGATGGGTGGAAAATTCAGTACCACTAATACGCTGCAACGCTTCCATTTTGCCACTGTCTGGCCACTCTTGGAGTCTGATTGTGCTTTCCCTCCTTTGATTTGATCATGTGGTAGGGACTTCGGACTCCAAAAGGGCGAGGTTGAAATCTAGCGTCTGATGGAGTGAGGCTTGTATCCAAGTGCGTAAGTTTCATACTCTACTAGCCATTCTCAAATAGTTGCCCGATGTCGGCATTTGTCACTCATCTGTCGCACATCTGAGTGTGAAGCAAGATGAAGTGCCTACAACGCAGAGCAAGTGACCTTGTTCAACCTAATACTAAGCAATCAAAAAGGTTGTCACTCTAGCCTGCACCTTCGTCAAACAACAAATCAAAGAACCTAGGTCTATCCTATACTTTGGTCTTTTAAGATTTATACCTAGGGTATTGCGGCCTAGTCTCAGATTGTTCACTACGGTCGTTAAGACTGTATGCTCTGATACTATATGTAACTCCCCCAAAATTGGCCTTGACCAATCTGGTAGGGTTACTGGCAATTACCCCAGTTTACCAACTTATGGCTAAATGGGAAACCACCTCTCTAAGTATTATCAAAGTTAACGCATAGGAAGGTAAAATAAATATGAGAAGCCTATTAATAGTTACAAGGAAAAGTATAATTGTTAATACAAAGACACGAAGCAACTAACAATAACTTAAGCAAACCTAATAAGCTGAAATAAATTTGAAAATGGTGTTGTCTCCTTTAATACACCGTAAAAGTATTGTTTGGTTAGTAAAAGGTGGTGTACTTTCGGCAACAATCGCCTAGGCGTTTAATGCAGAAAACTAATGCTTTATAGGTCATAACTATCATATATGGTCTACCTGATATATTACCCCTTCTCAGTAGGGGTGGAGCTGTCCCAAAGGACTTGTAATACAATGCTAGTGCCCCGACCATTGTACGTTACTGTCCGTAACACTCTCAGCCCGACCGAGTCCGACCTTAGGTGGCCTACACTACTAATGATGTATGCCCTATAGTAACCCGCCTGTTAAGGCTGCGCCGGCCACAAAATAACCATTGCATCCAAGGCCTATATAACAAACCCATACACAATTGACGATAGAATTAAGTCTATAAAGTAAGCCCATAGCCATTATACCGCACATACCGGTGTACCATTTCATAGAATGCGTCTTATCAATGAGTTATTCAAGCAGTTACCAAATTGTACAAAAATGTAGACATGCTCATAACATACGTGCGCTCAGTCAGCTGATATCTTACACGTTTTTTAGGAAAGTGTTTATAAGTGTTTACTTACCCCATGCGCTCTGTTGCGTCCTCCAACATCACGAATCCCTATTATAACAAAATACGACTCATCCTTATAAGAAATTCTAGAGAACTCTAGGGGTCTTCATCTAATGAAAAAAAAGGGATGCTAAAGCCCTAGTATCACATATTTGGGCTAAGGGGTGTTTGCCTTGCTCTCTGGGCGAGTGTGCCCTCCCGAGGGTGAGCGTTCGGCCAAAGAGTTAAGACTCGGCCAAAAACTCCAAAAATATATTTTGGCCTTCTATCTAGAACCATGGGTTGGTACATCTCTTCCCATGCTCTAAATAGACACATCCAAGTACAAAACATACTATCATACAACTTTAAAGAAAACAAAGGCGGGTTGAAAGCTTTTCAAAATCATTCTTAGTTTCGTAAGAAAATGGGTGCAAGAGTTGGCCAAGGTATACTTGAAAAATGTATAAGCAATAATAGCAAACATGAAGAATAAGAAATAAATTAGAAATTACCTTGAGGATGGCAAGACTCCACCAAGGCTTCCCCCTTCTCTCTCAAAGGTCACTCCTCACTCTAGGGTTAAGGTTTATTGGTGTAAGAAGGGGTTGAAGTCGAAGGGCATAGCTTATGTAGGGGTTTGGGGTGTACTTTGGTATGAAAAAGTGAAGATTGGGTTAAAAATACTTTTCAAAAATGTCAGCAAGCGCTCATGTACTATTGGGCGAGCATTCAGGTACTATTACATAATGGGTAAAAAAGTTCAGGCGTACGTTTGGGTTTTGCCCAATGGTTTTGAAGACTGGCCAGCAAGCGCTCGTGTGGTCCCATGGCACGGGCTCGCACCTAGGCGAAGAGCGGGAGCTCAGTGGTCCCCTAGCACACGCTTGGCTAGTGAGGTGGTTTTGGGTTTTGGGGTTCCAAAAGTCTCAAGGGGTTGGGTTACTTGGAAAAGGTTTAGGTCTTTTGGTTTAAGGCTTTGCTTTAAGGAAACATTAATGTTGTGCCAAATGCCCACCTAAATTAATAGGCACATACTTGGTACGTTTTACTCGCAAGTGCACAAGATCAAACGATAGTATAGTTTGGCAAATACGAGATTATCCCACGAGGATTGTTGATTTTAATAAGAATTGATTTTTCCAAATTAAAAGATCAAAACTGTCACAGATTTGCCATGTTGAAAAATATAAAGATAATGAAAATGTTAGGGTTTTGATATCCACCACTAATCCGACTAATTAAGAAAATACTAGGCCAATGTTCCAATCATGTGGTATATGTAATGCTTGTCAACCTAAGTGCATGGTATTTACTCCTTAAGTTATTGGTCTCCCTAAGCAATGAATTAGGCATGGTATCTACTCTAATTCTTTTCTTCCCTAAATGATTTAGCATGGTATCTACTATGTTGTTCTTTAGGGAAACATAATTCTGTAGAGATCGACAAACACTCGAGTTCTAGGGTATGGTATCTACTCCTAGTTCCCATGTTGATTAAACCAAGAACTCGTGATGAGGTTCTTTAGTTACTTTAGTAAGCCCAAGATAGGTCATCTAAATAGATTCAACTAACAAATCCATACCATAAAATATGAGGAATTCAATCACATAGACATAATCAATGAAAATAAACCACAATATGATTGAAATAAAGGCACTAATATTTAATCTTAAACACAAATGATTAGGGCTTCAATCTCGCCCTAACAAATAGTTTAGTTACACATAATGAAACTAAAAGTAAAAAGAAAAGGGAAAGAAGAAACCGGAAAACGCTTCTTGAAGTAGCCTCCTATTCCTCTCTTCATAATTGTCAATTTTTTTAAGAGGCTTAGAGGTCTATTTATAGGCTTAGAGGTCTATTTATAGGCTTTAGGAAAGCGTAGAAGCCCTAGAAAACCTACTAAAATCGGATGATAGCCTCCTAGTTCAATTAGGGTTTGGAAAACCTAATTTTAAGTGAGAAACACGTCTTTCCGCATCTGGACCGCCCGACTGCGCTCGATCTCAGGAGTGGTGTGCTCGAGCGCAAGCCTACGCTCAATCCTTCTACATGTGCGCTTGAGCGCTGATGTGCTTGAGCCTAGGTGTAGTGAGTTAGATCGCATTGCGCCTAGATACTTTCGTCATCCAAAACATCTAGCTTTTTTCCAAATTTAGTCTTTTATGCCCGAAACTTCCAAAAACACTTCATTTTCCATCAAACACCTAAAAATTGACAAAAACACAAAAATGAAGTAAAACAACACAAAATAGCACAACTAAGAAATTAATACAAATAAATTAAAGGGCTAAAATATATATATTTTAGCACTCATCACACTCCCAAACTTACATATTGCTAGTCCCTTAGCAATACGAAACTAAAACTAAAAAGAAACAAAAACAAAACTACTCTATCTCCACTGTCATAGGAAACACGATTGCATTTAGCATATGCAACAAGCTTTTTAAACCCCTAGGCATCCCTAGTAGGACGAGTGAAGTCTCATGAAGGTTTAATAGAAATGTTACCCACAAACATTATGCAAAATTCATATTGTCCCCAAGACTCAAGTACCACTTAAAAACTATGATTTTCGTTCATTAGTAAGCTTAAAAAGATAAACTCTATCTTCACAATAAATTGAATTTTAAAGTCTAATCACTTACAAAAGGCAAGCAGAGGCATCACAAGTTCAAAACAGTGTAAGGTGAACTAATACATAAATATGAAGCTTCCAAGTAGTTCTAATGTGCAATATCTCAATATCTCAACTTCCACTAGGACCCTTATCAAAAAGAAAACTATGGCATGGAGTCAAATTATTATTATTATTATTATTATTATTATTATTATTATTATTATTATTTTTCTTTTTGGTCAAGCTGTGCAATGTTTGGTTCTCTTAAGCTTTCTAATTGACCCATTTAAAGAGTGTTAGGCCAATGCATCTCAAACCAGATGGTTTTAGGGCATTAGGTGTAAACACCGCTAAAGACTTACTAACTCGAGTCAAAAAGGCTACAGAACTAAACTAGCCATGATATTAACCAACTCAAAACTTTCACCTTTTGACGTGAACACTCATTGCTTAATGAGGCAAAAGGTCAAGTTACTTAGTGAAGAACTTAAATGCAAGCACACTTGTCATTGAAAAATTGAACTACTAAAACAAATAAAAAAGGAAAAAAAGAAGAAAGAAACTAAAGATAAACCCAAAAATAAATTGAAAAACAATGAGCACTATGGGGTGCCTCCAATGAGCGCTAAGTTTAACGTCTTCAGCCAGACTGTGATGTTTCTTTTAACCTTGAAGCACCAGTCTTTTCTTCTCTTGCACCAAAAAGAATGAATTTTTCCTACTACAGGATGATTCCAAATGTCTCTAGATAGGGGTAGATCATTCTGAGCATTCTTGAACAGTTTCTCATCCGGATGGGAATCATGAACTGTAGTAAAGTGAGAAGAATACTAAGGGAGTTTTTCTACCTCGTTGGTCTCTTTATGTTCATCACATAGCCTCAAGAGACTTCTCTCTTGGCCTCTTGGTACTTCAGGAATATAAGCTGATGTTGAAGAAGTCTCTATGCTCTCTTCTTTTTCCTGATGTGGTTCTTGTGAAACCTTAGTTTGCTCCTCCTTCCTCTCTTCTACTTTCCATTGGAATTGGCCACCGACTGATTTTGGAGCTCTTCTTCTTTGAGGATATTTGATATTTGCTTGAGGTGAGCCTCTATCCTGGTAATTGATTCAGAGTGAGAGTTCTCCATCTCCTGTAAATAGTTTACCATCTGAGTAGACTCGCACATAAAATTCAACATCTTACCTTTAAGATCAGAAACCGTCAAAAGAGATGGTTTCTCTTGGTATTGTTGTTATGGCGGCCAATAGATGGGAGATAGCTCCTTTTCTTAAGCTTCTATTTTGGCGTTGATGGATTGTAGCAGTTGATTGTTGGTCTCACATTCACTCAGAAGAGATGAAAAGTCATAACTCTTCGGAGGAAATGGCTCCTCTTCTTCGTATTGTTGAGGCCAATAGATGGTAGATGGCTTCTCTTGAGCTTTGGCTTCGATGGATTGCAGCAGTTGATTACTGGCCTCCATTTGGCTGAGAATAGCTGCCACATTTTCTTTAAGGTTAGAATTCTTCAGAAGAGGTGGCTTGGCTTGATACTGTTGTTTTGGAGCTTGAGATTGATCATGGAATTGTGGATATGATTGATGGTGCAGTTCATGGAATTGGGGAGCATGATTTTCAGAAGCTTGAGCTTGCCATGAAAGATGAGGCTGGTGGCTCCATGTGGAGTAAAAGTCATTCCCTGGTGTAGAGAACAGTGTGCTCATATAAGGTGTTGGAATGACTACCCACATGAGGAAAACAAAAGAAAATTAAATAAAAGTAAAATAAAACCAAAAATAAAACTTATGAAGATGCAGACTGGAATGACCCTGCATGAAAAGGAAAAAATCAGATATGTACTTAAAACAGTTTCCGTGCCGCTGTTCGAATGTGCGATCGATCGCATTGGCTTGTGTGCTCGATTGCACTGGTGCGCTCAATCCCCCTGGAATGGGCACTCGAGCGCACTTGCATAGACAGCACAGAAGCTACAGAAACTAGAAAACAAAAACTTATATTAACAATTAAAAATAAATAAATAAATAATAAATGAAAAATTAATTCCACACAAAATCAAATAATCCCCGACAACGGCGCCAAAAACTTGTTGTACTAAATACCCACCTAAATTAATAGGCAAATACTTGGTACGTTTTACTCGCAAGTGTACAAGATCAAACGATAATATAGTTTGACAAATACGAGATCATCCTACGAGGATTGTTGATTTTATCAAGAATTGATTTTTCTAAATTAAAAGATTGGAATTGTCACAGATTTGCAATGTTGAAAAATATAAAGATAATTAAAAGGTTAGGGTTTTGATATCCACCTCTAATCCATCTAATTAAGAAAATACTAGGCCAATGTTCCAATTATTTGGTATATTTAATGCTTGAAAACCTAATGGCATAATATCTACTCTTTAAGCTATTGATCTCCCTAAGCAATGAATTAGACTTATTTTCTTCCCTAAAGGATTTAACATAGTACCTACTAAGTTATTCTTTATGGAAACATAATTCTATGGAGATGGACAAACACACAAGTTCTAGGGCATGGTATTTGTTGATTAAGCCAAGAACCCTTGGTGAGGTTCTTTTGTCACTTTATTAAGCCCAAGAATCGGTCATCTAAATTGACTTAGCTAACATATCCATACCAAAAAATATGAGGAATTAAATCACATAGACATAATCAATTAAAATAAACCACAATTTGTTTGAAACAGAGGCACTAATATTTAATCTTAAATAGACATGGTTAGGGCTTCAATCTAGCCCTAATAAAGAGTTTAGTTACACATAATGAAACTAAAACTAAAAAGAAAAATGGAAAGAATAAACCGGAAAACGCTTCTTGAAGTAGCCTCCTATTCCTCTCTCCATAATTGTCTATTTTTCTAAGAGGCTTAGAGGTCTATTTATAGGCTTTAGGAAAACCTAGAAGCCCTAGAAAAATTAATAAAATCCGATGATAGCCTTCTAGTTCAATTAGGGTTTGGAAAACCTAATTTTAAGTGAGAAACACGTCTTTCCGCATCTGGACCGCCCGAGTGCGCTCGATCTCAGGAATGGTGCGCTCGAACGCAAGCCTGCGCTTGATCCTTCTGCATGTGCGCTCGAGCCTAGGTGTAGTGAGCTCAATCGCACTGCACCTGGATGCTTGCTTCATCCAAAACTTTCAGTTTTTTTTCAAAATTTGGTATTTTATGCCCGAAACTTCGAAAAACGCTTCATTTTCCTTCAAACACCGAAAAAAAAAACACAAAAAAAAAAAAAAAAAAAAAACCACAAAAAAACACACAAAAAACACACACACACACAAAGGAAGTAAAACAACACAAAATAGCACAACTAAGAGATTAACACATTTAAATTAAGGGGATAAAATATGTATTTTTTAGCACTCATGAATTAACTATTTTAGTAAGAAATCGTTAAACTTTTAAAATGGGTGTTTTGTCGGGGTATTACACAAACGTTTGGGCTCGAGGCCGAAGGTTCGGCCAAAAGGTGCGAACGTTCTCTATTGGGCATAAAATTCATCTTGAACCAAACAACCTTCTAATCACTCCTAAGCAAGTTCTAAGACACAACAAGGTTCTTAATATATTCCTAGCCCAAAATAAAATCTTCATGTAGAATAAAATACGTCCAAGAAGAATGTAATGCTAACCCAAGCTTAACCTAAGATAAAGGAAATAACATAACTAGAAGCTTAAAACTACCAACTAAGCTAACTATGAAAAAGCACCTAAACAGCATAATAACCAAGTGAGGAACAAGTTAGGCTTAGAAGACTACCTCCTTGAAGCAAAACTTCTAAAAAATCTCTCATTCTCCTTCAAAAACTCTCACAACTCACAAAATCACTCAAGTAGAGATTCTAGAGCTTAAAAGGGCGGAATGAGGCTTAAGGGTCGAGTGGAGAGGAGTATTTATAGGGCTGGAAAGGCTATGGGCGTTCCTATGATACATCAATACGTCACTGAACATTCGGTACTTATGGGCAAACGTTTGAGTACTTTGCACAGCTTTTGTTGGGCATTTGGTCAATATCCAACGATCTAAAACAAATCAACGAACATTTGATACTTATGGGCGAATGTTTGGGTGTACTTTGAACTTACGCTTGCAGATCTTGTCTGTACATTCCTGACACAGTGTCACCAAACGTTTGGTACTTCTAGCCGAATGTTCGGTACTTTAGTGAACGTACGGTCCCATCATAGTGTTGAGTAAAACAACCATAACTTTTGCTACGGGTCTTGAAATTGCACTTGTGACCCCATTCCAAAAAGCTCTTTTCGAGACAAACGTCATAGTATCCATCCCAATATTTTTGAGTACCTTATTGGGATTCAACAATCTAAGATTTCCATCTTAAGACAGTGTTTCCAATGCTTTCTCGTCCTTTAGGAATTATTCCTTAACCTTCACACTATAATTGATCCCACCCTCATTGATTACCATGTATAAGTTGATTCTTCAGTACTACAGGCATCGGTACCTCTGTTGAACGTTCGGTGCAACAGTAAATTCTTAAAAGTCCAAAGTCTTACACTTTACCAAATGAGAACCAACCCTAGCATCATAATTAGAGTACATTTAATCCTAATTTATTTTCGGGGTATTACAGTCTGGGTGACACATGGCTACAAGGAAGAGAGCAGAGAGTGTGGTGTATGTGATACACGCACTCCACTAGTAGTTGCGTCTTGGTGCGTTAAACCCATGCGTAGGATATTCACCAACGCGTCCAAGCTTTGTTGGTGGCGTTCTAGGTGGATATATGACCATTGGCGTCGGATCTATGGAACGGTGTGGAAACCAATCTGATCGACTGGACGTGGTAGCGCGTGGTAGAACAGCAGCACCTTTGAGCGGCGTGTGCAGGTGCGTGGATGATTCGATAAGGCTATACTTGGCGGATCTAAACTCATCGGGCCCTTATCTGTTGATTGGCGCTATTACTAAGGTGATCGACCCTTTGTGGCGACGCGTAACAGAATAGGCATATTCTTCAAGGGTCGTGGCAACTCGTTTGAACACCGTTGGCAGCGAATGGAATGACTTTTGAGGCTTTGGGCAGCAAAAATTTTGGTGGCGCTTGATGTAGGGCGATGAGACTAAACTTTATTAAAGGAAACGGCAGAAAAGATGTTGTTTATTGAAGGCTACAGAAAAGTGGCTTCGATACCATGTTAAATACATTGTAAAGAATATTTCCAAAAAAAAAAAAAAATATTGTAAAGAAGAGAAATGAGAGAAGAGAGAGCAAAAACATATAATGAACTACATTGTAGTAAGACTAATTATATTGAAGTATTACAGAGACCTCTATTTATAGAGATGCTATGAGTGATAGGCAAGTAAACCTAATAGATTAAAGAAAGGTAAACCTAGTAGACTAAGGAAACCTATAATACATAAGGAAAGAAATAGCCAGAGAATAATATTCTTAACAGTTTTGGATGGTTTGATGAAAGAAAATAGATGGAAATGTATTTTGGTATTGTTGTTTGGAGTGCACGGTTTATTTTTGGGTTAAAACCCCTTAGTAAATCTGGGTTGTCTGCGGTGGTATGCACTACCGCATAGAAGCCAAGTCCATCTTTTTATACATAAAAGATTGAGTTCGTTGTAATTATAAGGGGAAATTTTACTTTAAACCCTTGATCTACCACGCGTTTTGAGAAGATTCTAAATTTAAAAAAATTCTTAATTTCACCTTCTGAACTTTTAATTTGATGCAATGTACTTCCCTCCGTGAGTTTTTAAACGTTAAAAGTGATAAAATGACCATTATACCCCTGACTTTTTTTTATAAAATTACAAATTTTCTTGTAATTTCAAATTAAAAATAATAATAATAAAGTTATTATATATATATATAAAAAAAAAAAATCACAAGGTGACCCACAGTTGGTCACCTTGTGACCTTTTTTTTTCTTCATTTAAAAAAAAAAAAAAAAGGAAAAATCGAAGGGTAATTTGATCTTTTTAGGAGTTCTCGCCAGGGTTTAATGACAAAAATTGACAGAGGAGTAAATTGCATCAAATTGAAAGTTCGAAGGGTAAAATTGAGAGTTTTTGAAATTTATGGGGTCTTCTCAAAATGTATAGTAATTTAGAAATCCTTTGTGAAATTTTTCCTAATTATAATAACTTATCAGCACGTTCATGTTTTTGTATACGTACCTCCACGGTGCTGGTTTGTATTGGAATTGTGGAAAAAAAAAAAAAAACTAAACTAAACTAAACGCGTTAACCTACATGCATATACATATGAAATCATTTTTCCAAAAGGGATACAGAGTCGATCATCTAATCACGTACTCTACTGTTCCTTTTATAATACTATCTAGACCATGAGTTTAGACTTGATTCGTAATTGGTCATCAAACACTAAGTCACCTTGATGAAAATATTTTATTTAAGAAAAAGATCTGGATTTCAGTTTTTAATTTAAATAAGTTGAATAAAGTACAATATGTATTTTTTTTTTCCTATTGATGTTAATGTATTGATAGATCTAAGTCTTAAGATTATGTGGATTTTAAATATTTAATTGTTAAAAATTATTTTAAACTCGTAACACATGTATTTTTATTACCGCAAAATCCTCAACACGCAAATCCAACATGTGTTATTAAATTCAAACACGTCGTGAAAAGAAAAAATTATATACAATTTAAATGAAATGTAAAAACACTTTGAACAAGCAAGGAAGCATTACTTTCATTAAAAATTTTGTTGATCTTCAATGATATTAAAAATGCTCTCAGCAGTTTTGTTCGTCATAGCAGCATCTTTTAACAAAACCCCTCTAAAATCTTTTTAAAAAAAAAGAGTCCTTCCTTTCCAGCTAGCAAACATAGGCAATCGTGCTGGAGACCTTTTTGGCACTACTCCCTTTTGTTTATTTGATGCGGTGATCACTCCATTGAATCTATCAGCTCACATGCATTCCACACTTTTACCCTCTCTTTCTCATACGGCATATCCTTATCCTAGGCCTTTTTCATTTCTTCCCAACTGCTTAAAATTAGCCTACACTTTCTCTTTTCCTACTTTTATTTTTTATTTTTTAATTAGTATTTTAACCTTTCATAATAAAACAAGACTACCAGCTACTTTTAGTAGCTACAATGTCAAGAATACAATAAGAGGCTTTCTCTATATGGACTAAATCGTCCATAAGAGAAAGTCCTTGCTTAGCTAACCTATGAGCTACCCTATTTCTCTCTCTCTCTCTTAACATGGGATACTTTCCAGCATTGTAAACAAGCATGATCTTTGCAACATCAATAATTTGGCCATATCTACACCAATTCTTATCATCCTTTTACAATGCATCACTTGAAGGGTATCCCCTTCTAATTTCACTTGTTGGACTCCACATTCTTTAGCAAACAAAATCACTTTTAGTGTGGCAGTAGCCTTAGCAATAATCAAATCTATGGTGAGTTGTCTGGGAGCGCTTAGCGTTGATAGCACCTCCTCCTTATAGTTTCGTACAACCACCCTAATGCCCTTTCCTACTATTTAATTTTATCGACGGTTGCATCCTAGTTGACCTTGACATAGTTCATTGTAGGTGCCAACCACTTCTAGGCAAAGTAATAGCACTATCTTTGATTCCAAATGGCTTTTCATTAGCCTTTCTGAACTCGTTAAGTGATTCAACAGCTTTGTGCACAAGAATTGTTAGTTCTTGTGTTAGCTTAATTCAGTTTCAAAATGCAGATGTTACTGTTCATGGGCTCAAACACTGATATAGAATGCTCAGAATCCAATCTCCACCGTTCATAATGTAGATTCATGTGTTATGAACGTCCCTACAAAATTTCAGCTCAATCGGACCAAAAACGCCCATCGATCGGAGCTGTTGATCAAGACTGCACAGGCCAGGTCCGGACCGCAATTCCAGAAACTAAAATTTTGCTCCACAAAGCCGTGTCCGGACAGCCCATTAACATGTCCGCACACCCCGTAAGTTTTAGGCCCAAAAACGTGATTTTAAGTGGGTTAGGTCTAGGGTTTTGTCGGGGGTATATATACATCATTATAGAAGAGAGAGGAACGAATTTTTACCCCCAGAGAGTTCGTCGGAGGCTGTACTAAGAGAGATCATATGTGGTGAGCGTTAGTTATTCCTTTGATAAATCTACGGTTGAGAAGTCTATCGGAAGGGTCCGGTAAAGGAGAATCACGTAGAAGAAGATTGTGAGCAAGGAGACGAGTTGTAGGCTTGTCGATCTTACAGAGCCAAGGTCTTGCAAAGGGTTGTAAGTGTTCCTAGTGTCTGTAATCTCTAGATAATCTTTTGATAGTGATTTCCTGGGTTTGGCTGTCCCGGAGTGGTTTTACTTTTAGATCGGTTTTTAAAAGGTTTCCTCTTCGTCACCAAAATCTTTGTGTGTGATTGTTCATATTTTGGTGAATGTTTGTTTTGATAAATATATGTTAATTCCACATAAAATTGTGATATTTATCTGTTTAGAGTTTTTCAAGAATAATCGGAGAATGAACCACACTTCCAAAGAAGACAGAATTCGTCAACATATCTTAGTGTCGATCGTATGGTGATTGTTTTTCTTGTCTACAGAATTTGTCTCCACTTTTTTGCATAATTGCATTTTATTGTGCATTGGGGTCAAAACTCGTTCTTTTCATAATGCCTTAGCGAAACAGTCAAATGGAGGTAAATTGGCAACGTAGGAGTACTCTGTCGGCAATTCGAGATTTTCCACCAATAGAAAAACATGTCATTGTCAATAAACAAATTAAAAGAAAAAAAAAAAAAACGAACAGGAGGTCGTTGCTAGTTCTACGCAATTAGCGATGGCATATCATTACATGTGTTGAAGAAGGAAATATTGGCAACGATCATAAAATGATTGAAAAAGGAAAAGATCAAATTTGCAACGTTAACATTCCATCTGCAAAAGCGATTTCCTTGTATAGATTGAAGATCACAACATTAATTCTTAACGACTATGTAAACCAAGCCTTTTTGTATAAATACACTCTCATGTAAATTGATTATGATCAAGTAATACACAAGTATTATTCTCTTCATTTTCTTGGGTTTTATCCAAATGCAATGAGATTCTACTTTTCTAGGAACATAAAATGAAGTCACTAAAAGGTTGCTTTGCAACGATATAATTTGTCATCACTAAAACGTCGTCGCTAACCTTTTTTTAATCGCCGATCACTATTGCAATCGATTTATTGCAACAACTTGATGACAAGGAAATTTTAATACACTAAATTTTAAAAACGCAACTCTTATACCACTCTTCTACAATTGGATTGATGTGGAGTGCCCAATAACCATTTTGATTTATGAGCATTTTTTAATAAAGGTTAATCAAAACCCAGTATTACAAGAGTTGTATAGGAGTTGAGTTAGTAGCATTGCTGATATTCTTTTCATTTGTTGATAATTTTCAGCCATGGCAATAAGATTTTCTGCTACAACTTATAGTTGCTAACAATCAACAATGCATGGTCATCTGTGTTGCATTTGGGTGATCATTTAGAACGTAAACTTATTGCTTTATTATGAGAAATATCCTCCTCCCATGTTAGAGCAGTGCGAGGTGAGTGATATCAAATGGATAAGCATCACTTGGAGACTCAGCTTTGTATCCTCTTCTAGCATACAACTCATATAGGATTTCAGTGGGATGGAAAGCATCCCAAAATAAATATTGGCTCCGGTTACTGCATGGATTTCCAAATGGAACGCATAGACCAGTAACGCTCGACACTTTGCAGCAGGGAACATCTGCAACCATGGAAGCTGACACATGCAAAATTCCATCTCAATCACACACACATACATATAAATCCATAATATATATGATTAGGTAATATATATATACCCATAGATGAACTGCTCGACGCGATTCCAGTAGAGTTGATGAAGATAAAAGTAGCATTGATTAGATTTTGATTGAGCTGAGCCACCAGTGATTTAAGCCCATCATTGAAAAGTTCGGCCGCATTGTTGATGTTGTCCACACATGCAGAGACATTCGTTCCACTTCCACATGAATTCCGTTCGTATGGAGTACTGCCTAACGCACCCAGCCCGTATACGGCAAATTTCCTCGCCCCATACTTGTACAAAGTCTAGCATCAACACATTAATCAAAAGTATTAAAAGTTTTTGAAGGAGATTCAGGTTCTTTCTAAGAACCTGCCCAAATTTATCCCGTTACCGACTTAATATTTAAGAGATAAAACCAGCTACAAAAAGTATATATGAAGAAAGTGTGCTAACTTCTAACCGTTAATTGCTGAGATAATTGGTGATTGAGAAAAACAGCATATTGCTGTGGGGTGTATATTCGGCTAGTAAGGAAGAACCGCGGCAAGAAGTAGTTATTAACATAGTCGTTGCTACCAATTGCAACAACATATATGCACTTGCTTAGGTACTCTGCAGCTGATTTGTTATGATTTCCCAACATCTGGTTCATCTCCAACACCGTAATCTGGTGATTTTGCAACTGCTGATCCATGCTTATATGATCACCCTGCAAATGATGAACCAAATTGTATATTATTAACTTGGCAGTCTTTTAAATTCTTCTTTCGATGCGTTTTTTAACTGGAAGCGTTGCATGCTACCATTGCGCATGAACTGTAGATATATATGATGGCAAATAATGTGAAAGCTAGAAGAGAGAAAAAGACTGATGAAAAGCGTTAGAGCTACACACTACAAAAAACCTGATGTTTTCTAATGTGCCAAACAATAATAAAATTTTGCCACGTCAGTAATTATTGATGTGTCAAAAGTGGCACGTCAACAAATTTTTTTTTGACCTGCCAAAAGTGACACGTCAATATTTATTGACGTGTTGAATCTAACACGTCAAGATTTACTGACGTGTCAATATTTGACACATCAATACGTTTTAATTCAATTTAATTTTAACACATTTTATTTAAATAATTTAATATTGTATTGTATTATATATATATATATATATATATATATATATATATATATATTTTCTAGACAAATTAGGAATTGGTATAGGGAAATTGTATTTTATATATTAAACAATATTACAATAGTCTCTATTTATAAAGAGGTTAGGAAGGGTGAACCTAAATAAGGAAGATAATAAACCCTACAAGAAAACCGAATTAATAAAGTATAATTAGACACCGTAAGATATATTTTACTTCTTGTTACCAGTTCTTGTGCAGTTTCACTGCGAATTCCCCCTCCACCTGATGCATAATTGACACCTTTGAGTATTTCCTCGCCTTTAGCAGTAGCGAAAGGTGGAATGTAATCATCGAATCCAAGAAGTTGAGCTGTAATGAGAAAAGTATTCAAAAGCATCATACTTTGGGAAATTATTAAGAATATGTAATGAGAAAGTGTTCAAAGTTTATATATATAAATGCAGACCAAGGATATCGATCACATTACGACCGTTGGTAAACCTTCCTGTAGGCCCCATGGGGAAATCAATGCCATAAGGTGGATAATTGGTTTTTGCCAATGTAAAAAGATTGTTGTTGTTCCCATTATCCGACAAAGAGTCCCCAAAAACGAAGAGACAAGGCACTTGTGGGTTTCCAAATGCATTACAACTGTAATGTTGTTGCATGTTTGATAGCAGCAAGAAAACAAGCAGCATCCACAACATTGTCTTATTTATCTGAGATGCCATTGAAATTTTGAGAAACTAGGAAAGGAGAATATATCAGATGAAGGTGAAATCCAGAAGGGTGTTGCCCAAAGATGAACAAGAAGAGAAGTATATATTGTGAGGAGCTAATTAATGACACTTAACTTCTGAATAAAGAATTTCCTAGATCGGCTCCCATTAAAACCAACCACAAATGAATTACCTTAGCCCTAAGGCAAAGGCCACTGAGATTAATATTTCTAATTACCTTAATTGTCAAAGAATTATAGTATCTAGTATTACTCGGCCCCATTTAGGATCGCCTAGTCATTAATTCACAACTACTTATTCACCACAATTAATTAATTAACTAAGGGCAAGTATCATATCCAAATTCAATCTACTCTATATTTCCTAGATTACTAGAGACATCATAGCCCAGACCACTAAGGAGCAAGGGTGTACAAATTGGAGTAAGAGCATGTTTGAAATTGCGTTAAAAAGTAAAGTTTTTAAAGTCTAAAAGAGTTTTTTGAAAAAAGCTTTAATTTTACTTTTCTCACAAGGTGTATTTCTTTTTTTTTTTTTTTTTTTTTTTTTTCATTTGAAATTTTTTACCAAACATTTCAACTTTTTGTTTGATACATCTTTCTAGCGATTAAATTTTTTTTAATTTTTAATTTTTAATTTTTTTTTATTATCTTTTTTAATGCAATCCTACACAGGCTTTAAAAGCTAATTAGGTGTAGAGCATTGGGGCCTGTAATTTTGCAGGCCAACTACGTGTTTTTGAATAAAATTACAAAAAAATTTCCGTTTGAGAGTACTTTTGAGTAGGAGAAAAAAAAAAAAAGAATGAAGTTTGAAAACAAGAAAAAATCCATGTTATCCTTACCATATGGCGTAACAAATATACAAGAAAATAACAGAATATGATGAAAATATTATTAAAATAAAAAGTCAATAGTGATTTTACAACTGCACGCATGCCCGGCAAGAAGATTGGTGGTGACCACTAGCCTTCTCATCCTAGCTAGTCTCACAAAGCTACTCTCACCTCTTTCCTTCTGGCACGTGATTAGGACGGAGTTAGCTATGAAAATGAGCAGGAGCCATAGCTAAAAAATTTAGCTGGTAGAGGCCATTAAAAATAAAAAATAAAAAAATAATCATAATTTTTTTTTTTTTTTTGGTCATTTGGGGAGATCCTGGCCACTGCCAGTCCTCCCGTTCCTCCATCACTGCATGTGATCATTTGTGGCGTAATCAATCTTGAAATTTGAAAAAAAATGAAGCCATTTTGAAAATGATGCTAATACGCAACAGAAAAATAAAGCAGTTTTAGGATTATCTCAAGCCATTATGCTCAAGCTGAATCTCTAATGCAACAACACCTCAACAAGAAGAGCTCCGCGAGAAGAGTAGCAATTAAACAAAAAAAATAGGGGTGTTAAGAGAACAAGCTGCTCGCGAGTGAGTACAGATTTTGCTCGTACTCGACTCGAATATTAAATGAAGTGTTTCGAGAACATGAATTCTAATTCGAATATTAAACGAAGCAAGCTCAGTTCGATTTGGCTAAGTTCGTGAGCAAGTTCATATACGGCTGGCCTCGTTTATTAGGCTCGGCTTGTATATTTTTTAATAAGTAACAAATAACAATATATATTCAACATTATTTAATAATAACAAATATATTATATACCTTTGTTAGTTTGTTTTTTGTTGTTTATACATATGTATGTATATATATATTATATATTATGTATATATTATATAAACACACATAAGAAATATATATATATATATATATATATATATATATATAGTAAATATTAAATATAAATTATACATTATAATTACAATTTGCGGTAAGTAAAAACTTAAAAATGTGAATTTAAATCATATGTCGTGAATCGTGATTATGAGATCATATAATATAAGTATATAAACTTGACCCATATAATGATACAATTATATAAGTATATAAATGTTTACATATAAGATACAATATATATTAATATTGACATTATATACTTAAGACCCGTGTTAAGCATTAACATTTTAACATATTAACTAAATAATACTATAGGTAATTAATATGATAATAGTGATTAGTGTAATTGGCTCGTCATTAGATAGTTTATATTTTGGAAATTGGAATCATATATCACATAATCATTAATCATTATATAATTTGGTATTTAATCAATGCATTATAATTAGATAATGTATTCTTAGAAAACGTATATCACATTACCTTAAATGTAAGATAATATTAATATGAATTGTGAGATAATATGATCATATAATTTAAATATGAGTTTATGACTAATTTAAGACTTAGAGTTTGAGCATTACTATTATATTATAAGTTCTATTAAAAAAAGTTAATAAGTTAATAAGATAAATAATTGAATGTATGGAGTAGGAGAAATATTGTAAAACGTAGTCACAAATAATTGAGTAACTTGAATTGTTGGCTTCGCTAAACTGTTTCGCAATCCCAATTTCCAAAGTGTGAGGTGCATGTTTACTACAATCGGCACTTTAAAAAAAAAAGACTTTAATTGTTTCAAGTCGGCATTGCTGCTCAAATTTTGTTTTGTTTTTTTGTTTTAAGGGTAAGAAAAACCAACTGGCCTAAACGGTGCGTTTTCTATAAGTTCAAACAGTTCATCTTCATCAACCGCTGCATCAACCCAAAACCCTGAATATCTCTGCCCCTGCATGATCAACCCAAAACTTGGGTCTCTTGAAGAATATCTCTGCCCCTGCATGATGCAGGCTGCATCAACCCAAAAATCTGAACACACCAACAGCAAACCAAACCATCCATCAGAGCCAGCAACCCCACAAGAACCACTGTGTCTCCACCTCACAATTCCCCAAAAGCACCGGACCCAGCCTCCCAAATGCACCTCCAACCAGTGTGCAACATCACACAAACCACAAAATCAAATACCCAGAACCCAAAGAAATCCAATCAGAAAATCCCCACTGTCAACCACCAGATGCCGTCAATGCTGCACAAAATCGCCGGCAACACTGCAAACCTGGTTTGCAGATGAAACCGTGCTGCCAACGTTGCAGCCCATGCCCGAGTCCAACCAAACTGCCGTCAGCCCAACCGCATCACTCTGCCGCCGATCTCCGAAGAGGCGCTCTGAACCCACACCATCATTCCAAGTCCAACTGTCTTGATCGGTCTTCACGACACTTTCACACTCTTGGGCCTCGCTCTTGCTTCTATGGTGCTAGAGACAAAAAGTTAGTTGCTTGAACGGAGAAGAAGAGAAAGAAAATTGTAGGGAAAAGAAGGGTTGGGCTGCTCGTTGAAGAAGAAGAAGGCAGATAAGCACCAGAAGCGTAGAAATAATAAAAGGAGGCAATACAGTTAATTACATATAACTGGTCCCACATCGCTAAGAAAATGAAACCTCCCAAGCTTGTTTTTCTATAAAAAAAGAGGCATACGGTCTGTCCTTAACTTCAACACCCAAGCCAGCTTATTGAGTTGCTTAAAAACTAAGGCAGCAGCTGGGTGTTGAGTTGTGTCTTTTTGAGCTGAGTTTGCCCGGCAAGCATTCGCTCGAGCAAGGGATAATCCTTCGTGAGCAGAGCTTTTTAAGGATCGTGTCAAAGCTCGTTCTGACCAATGTCTAATTGCCTTTAGCGATGGAAAACATGGAATAAAATGAAATGATATAAAATCAAGAGATAAATGCAAATTGGTTATTTTGGTTGGTCTAAATTATAAATTATTTTATGTGGTATAAAAAATAATTTATAAGTCTACGTAGTTGTCATAAATTATAAATAACTCTATGCGATATAAAAAATAATTTATAAATCTTCACGGTAGGTCAAAATAACAGTTTACTACCTTTAAATCAATTTTTATACTCTAAAGACAAATGCCAATTTAATAAAAAGAGTACTCCGATTTTTTCCAATTTAATTTGAAGGAAAACTTTGTCACAATTTATTAACTTGAATGTTGTCTTTATTTATTTTTCAATAGTTAGAAGATGTGGCCGTCAAATTCTCGCAAAATGCTCTCAAATCGTGGCGAGGAAGATGAAAATGAGAGAGGGCTACGCACAGAATAAAATTTTGGGGATAAAAGAGATAGGTTAATTTACTTAAGAAGTATGACTTGAAGTGATGGTTGATGTGTAATCTTTGCTGGTGTTCTAAAATGTTGTAAAAAATTCTAGTTGTCATTTTTTAAAGACATAAATTAATAATAACATGTGTCGCATTTTTATTGGGTATAACGTGACGAAGTAACAGATTTTGTTAAGTTACTTAACGAAAATTGATTTCAATGAGCAAACTGTTATTTTGGCCTACCTTGAGGGCCTATAAATTATTTTTTATACCACAGGGAGTTGTAATTTACACCAACTGCATAGACCTATAAATTATTTTTTATACCATAAGAAGTGATTTGTAATTTATGCCAATTTATGCCAACCACATAGACCAATTTTACATTTATCCCTAAAATCAAATCAATTGTAAATTATTGCTGATTCCATAATCTTAGGTAATTTATTGTAGAATAAATTACCGTACACCGAAATCTTTATTAAACTATATACATGTGTGGCATATATGTGATAGGTCATACCAGGTAGGAAATTTATGCTATTAACCCACCTAAAGCATTCTAAAATGTTAAATTACTTCTAAACGCTTACTATATGTATAGCTGAAAAAAAGTAATTAAAGTAAAATTCACAAACCCCATCATCCATCTCTCTCAAACGCATAAATGCCATGGTACCTAGCTCGAAGAGGACTTTTCTGGTCTCCCTAATCAAGTTGCAACTTAAGATCGCTATGCTAAGCTTTGGCTTCAATTTTCTTGCCAAGCAGTAAGGGTATTTTTTTTAAAAAAAAAAAAATTATTAACAAAAACGATTTTTTTTTTTTTTTAATTTCCACTCCCTTTTTTCATTTTTTTTTTTAAATTTTTAGTTTTTTTTTTTTTAAAAATTATTTTAATTTTATTAAGGATATTTTTGTTATTAGGTGGGATATTGACAATTTTTTATAGTTTGGAGAAGAAATTGTCCCAATTGAAAGTTTGGAAATAAACACTATCAATCAATTGGGTTGTAGTTTGAGGAGGGTATATGAACTTCTCCCAATTTTTTACTCAATAGAAATTTTCACTGCCATGTCAGATAATGTATACTTTAAAGTGTTGGCGTGAGTGTATGTGTATCATTTGTCGTTATACAAATATGCCGAAATAAGAAAAACATATTATGATGACAATAACATTAAAATAAAAGCCAATGGTAGAATTGCATGCCCATAAAAGGTGGTGACCACTAGTCCTCTTGTCCTAGTCTCACAAACCTATTAGCTGTTTCTTCCTTGGACGTGATTAGGGCCTTTGTTTGTTTTGTTTTTTTTTTTTCTTTTTTTTACAAGTGCTATAAATAGAGACTATTGTCTACACGTAGATTGTCTTAGTCATTACAAAATGTTGTAAGTATACTATAGGATGTGTATTGAATATTCTTTAGTAACTGGTTTCCTGCGTTTAGTTGTGTTAGTGGTGAACACCAATTTTAGATACATAGCGGAATTAATCTACCCCTCTTTGTGCAAATTAAATAATCACACCAGCAACCAAAAATAAAATCCCAATGCAGAATAATAATCAAGCAACCCCACAAGCAAGACACCAAGATTTTTACGTGGAAAACCCTCTAATGTGAAGTTAAAAAATCACATAACCTAGTCCAGTCAAATCTTCTACTATCAACAATAATGAGTTTACAGTGTCTTCCCAAGAGAAATATCTAGAGGTTATTTCCACATCAAGAATACATGCATTCTTGGATTAAACATAAATTTATCGCCCTAAAGTCGATTTCAAAGAATAAAGAAAGATCTCACCAAGTAGGTGTTAGCAACCAAGCGACTAGAGAGGCATTCCAATGATCGACACCAGTCAATATGTAGCACTTGTCGTCAGGAGCAACATACTAAAATTGCCTAAAGATCGGACCACAAACGACCTTCCAATCTTAGATGGATGTGATCAGGCAAAACCCTTTTTTTCTCCTTTTTCTTTTTCTTTCTCTCCGTACAGCATGCGGCGTTGTTCTTTCTTCTCTCTCTTTTTTTTTTTTTAGTCTCTTTTGTCTCACATTAACCACACGCACAATGTGTTTTTTATACTACAAACAAAACACTTTTGATTTGTTGTAGCCTTGTGGTCCCCACATAAGAGGGACCACCCAACAAATCTCCCCCTCCAGACTATGTGGGGGCTCCACCAAGCCCGCCGCGCTTCTACAAATTTTAAGCTTTCGCATAGGCAACGGTTTAATCATCATATCTGACCCATTCTCATCAGTATGTATTTCTCAATCTGTAACAGCTTATCCTCCAGTGAATCATGAATCCAATGACACTTAACATCAATATTTTTCGATCTTGAACAAAAAGTTGATTTTTACTAAGATGGATGGCACTCTGATTGTAACAGTAAAGCATATACATCTTTTACTGTAGACCTAGTTCTTGTAAGAACTTTTTCATCCATTACAATTCTTTGGCCGCTTCAATTATGGCAATGTACTCTCCCTCTATGATAGACAAAGCAACACATTTTTGCAATCTAGCTTGCCGTGACGCTGCTCCCCCTTAATAAGTAATTAGGTACCCTGAAGTATATTTTCTAGAATCAATATCTCCAGCCATATCTATGTCTATAAACTCATAAAACACCTGTTTACCACTGCCAAAGCACAAACATACTCGATCTCAAAGTACCTTTGAGATGCCAAAGAATCCATTTCATAGCTGCCCAATGTTCTTTGCCAGGATTAGAAAGGAACCGACTGACAACTCCAACAGCATGAGCGATATCAGGCCCTCGTAAACACTATGGCGTACATTAAGCTACCCATGGTTGATGCATAAGGCATTTTCTTCATTTCATCATTTTCTTTCTCATTTGTAGGACTTTGCTTTGAACTCAACTTCAAATGATTTGCAAGTGTAGAGCTCCCCGGTTTTTCCTTGTTCATGTTGAACTTGTCTAATACCTTCTCAATATAAACTATCTTGTGATAGCCACAATTTTCTTTTCTTCCTATCATGAGAGATCTTCATACCAAGGATTTGCTTTGCGGGTCCCAAATTCTTCACAGCAAAGAACATACTCAATTCTTTATTCAGTTTGTCAATTTTACTAGTGTCATGAGAAACAATCAACATGTTGTTCACGTATAGCAAGAGAATAATAAATTCTCCATTAAAGAATTTCTTCACAAATACACAATGATCTAATGTAGTCCTGTCATACCCATGATCAACCATAAAGGAATCAAACTTCTTATACCACTGTCTCGATGCCTGCTTGAGTCTGTACAATCTCTTTTTTCAACCAACACACTAAATGTTCTTTGCCTTTAGCTGTGAAGGCCTTTGGTTGCTCCATATAAATTTCCTCCTCCAAGTCACCATGGACGAAAGCAGTTTTCACATCAAGCTGTTCGATCTCTAAATTTATTTTGGCAACCAAACCCAAACAACTCTGATAGAAAACATCTTTACTACGGGTGAAAAAAATTCATCAAAATCAATGCCCTTCTTTTGACCAAATCCCTTTACAAGTAGTCACACCTTGTACCTTGGTTGTGATCTGTTTGGTTCAATCTTGCATCTGAACACCCATTTATTATTGAGTACTGATAAGTGCCAAATATTCCATATTTGGACCCCTTTATTTACATTAGCTAATCCTTTAGTCGTGTTGTTATTTAATGTTTTGTGTTAGTTTTGTGTTTTTAGTATTTTGTAGGTCATTGAAGAAAAACTACAGCTTTAAAGAAAAAAATGAAAAGTTTGGAAGAAAACATACTTTGAGAAGACCTAGGTGATGTGGTTAAGTTTAACCAAATCCAATAACATGTTAAATCGGATTAAAGATCAGATTTGATTAAAATTCAGATTTGATAAAATTTCGGATTAGATTCAAATTTAGATTTTGCACATATCTCAGTATTTTGACCATAACATTCCACTCAAATATCAGATTGAAGTGATTCAAGTGGCATTGGAAAGCTAACTCAAAATACTACAGTTCATTGTGAAATAAGATTTTCTTAATTCAGATGGTTACTATACCAAAATCGCCCCGAAATAAAAGAACACAAATCTTGACGAATCCTATTCCGATTTTAGACTTCTATTTTGACTGGGAGACACACCTCCGAATTATCTAGGTTTAATCGGGCTTCTAGGACTTCTCTAAGCTTATAAATAGACTTCTTTGCATTCAAGAAAATATACAATTCCAGAGACTAGTTTTTTGATACGATTTTGGAGACAGAATGTAATCCACAGCTTTTCTTTTAATTTAGTTTTTCTTTAGGGTTAGGTTTATGTTTTAATTTCATAGTCATGTGGAGCTAAATTCTCAACTAAGATTGGGGATGAAGCCTCACCGATGAAGAATAACATCGCTTTATTGTAAGTATTTATTAGTCCGATTTTATTGGTTTATTATTTCAATTATTTTACTTTTTTTCAATATGTGGCATGATTCTTTGATATCTTGTTGTGATTCAAGGATACACTTGATGATTTAGGATAATTTCACATAATTGATTGTCTAGTTTTTAACTCATAAAAATTGGATTTCCCTTGTGATTTGTTCCACAGATACATCTGGTGTTTCAATTAAATTTGGATTCCTTTTGTGATTTGATCAATGAATGGATACATGGGATGGCTTTAATTAATTCTTTGAAGCATAGTAAAACATACATAAGATTTAAATTGTGAGAACTTCGGATTAATATTGATGAATATAAAATATGTTATGATTTGGTGAGTGTAGATTCCGCATTCTTAGTGTCTTTATCTATTGATTTACTTATTTTGTTTAGTTTATGTTTAGTCTTTTAAATTTTCAAAACCAAAATCAAAACTCTTTTGGAACTAGATTAGGATTTAATTAGTTTAGATATAAATTGATCTTTCAAAAACACAATTTCCTGTTGGTTCGACCTTGCACTTGCAAAACATTAAATTGCAAACGATTCGTTCATTTGCGAGTATTAAAATTTGCACAAGAAGTTTTTGCTTTTTGCTTTTTGTTTTTTGTTTTTTTTTTGGTTTTTTAGTTTTTTTATTTTTTTAGTTTTTTGGTTTGTTTTACAGCTCTGCCATAACACCTTCCGCACGCCCTTGCTAGTGCGATTGATCGCAGCCCTACTATGATCGAGTGCAGTCGGAGCCAAGATGATGTACAAATTTAATTGTACTCGCAAGCGCACGAGTCGTGTGCAATATAACGTGTGTGCAAGTGCGAGGTCGATCCACAGGGATTTGTGTTGTGTAAACCAATTTCTATTTAAACCAACTCTATTTTAACCTAGTTCCGAATTTTGTGATTTTTGTCGTGCAAAATAAAACATAAACTAAAGAAAATAATGAAATAAAATGGTAAAGAACACTAAGGTTTTAGAATTCACTTCGCCAAATCTTAACTCTATATTCTCGTATTTGTTCCTACAATTGAAAAACTATATTCGATGTTTTACAAATATCAAGTTTAAATCATTCAATGAATCCACCCATTTTTACAAATCACAACAAATATCCGATTCGAAATTAAATCATCCTATGTATCCGTTTGGTTAACGAATCACAACGGATATCCGATTTCAATCGAATGATTTGATGTATCCGAAGGATGAAACACATCAAATATCCAACTCCAACACATAACAGTTCATCACATTCAATTAAAAGATGTAAATCAAGCAATTGAATGAAAATCTACAATATCCTTATTCGAAGTCAAAATTGTATAAACAAAATACGAGAATACATGAGTTTGTCAATGACGAAGCTTCATCTTCAACCTTAGTTGAAAGATTTAGCCTCTCATGATAACAAAAATAATCACCAATTGAATTGTCATCATCGAAAGAATAAAACTTACAATGGAAAACAAAGCAAAAGCTTCCCCACGGCAATACGTCGTAATTCAGTTTAAAACGGCTTCCCCCAATTGTGAGGCTTAGAGGTATATTTATATGGCTTAGGAGAGCCCTAGAAGCCCTTGTAATCCTAGGAATTTCGGAGATTTAAGTCCAAGCCCAATTAGGATAAAAAAAACCTAAGCCCAAATCGGAATAGGATTCGCCCAGAATTACGGTCCTATCTTGCGGCGTGATTTTGGCCTTGCGGCGCTCCGAATTGGGAAAATGCTATTTCACAATGAATTGTAGTAGTTTGAGTTATCTTTCCAATGCCGCTTGAATCACCTCAATCGGATATCTGAGATGAAAGTTATGGTCAAAATACCAAGACGTATTCAAAATCCAATTTTGCATCCAATCCGATTTGACTTCAAATTGAGAAATTCCGAATTACTCCTTTCCTTTATTTGATTAAACTTTAACCATGATTGGTTAAGCTTAATCATATCCTCTAGGTCTTCCCAATTTTCCCCTTTAAGCTTGGAATTTTTTCAGAAATGCTTTCTTTTCTTCCAAAAGCCTATAAAACAAAGAAAATACAAAAAAGCAGTAAAATGTCCTAATTAACCAAAACCAAAGGATTAAGACATGCAAGTTAAGGGCTGAAAATATAAATATTTTAGCACTTATCACACCCCCAAACTTACATATTGCTAGTTCCTTTGCAATACAAAACTAAAAACAAGAAGAGAAAAACAGAAAACAAAAGATAAATCCATCTTTCGTGGGATATACGATTGCATTTAGCGCATGTAACAAGCCTTTTAAACCCCTAGGTATCCCTAGAGGACGAGTGAAGTCTCGTGAGGGTTTAACAGGAATGATACCCACAAACATTTATGCACTATGTTATTTCATAAACAAGGACTTCCACACAAACACATGGTTTTTAACATCATGAGTAGGTGTATCATAATGAACACCACAATCACATCATCAAGATAAGCACAAATCATTCAACTCAAAGATGGAAATTTGAGACAACACATGTTCCAATAAGTGCAATGTGAGACTAACATAAAATCCGGAGGCTTCAATTTTTTCTCAAACTTGGGTGTACTTTAGATGTGATAGGAATTTGCTCAGATGAAACAACCAAGGCTTAAATTAATTTTTTTTTTTTTTTTTTTTTGTAGGCTGTGCAATGCTTAGCTTCCTTAAGCTTTCTAATTGACCCATGTAACGAGTGTTGGGCCAGAGACTCCCAAACCAAATGGTTTTAGGGCACTGGATGTAGAAACATCCCTAAGGGCTTAATTACTCAAGTCAACTAGGCTACGAAGCCAAACTAGCCATACAACCAACCAAGTTAGGTTTCTCATCTTTTTACGCGAACACTCAATGCTTTGTGAGGCATGAGGTCCGGTTACTCAATGAGAAGCTCAAACTGATTTGATTTTCTTTTTTTTTTGTTTTTTTTTCAAGCCAAGGTTTCATCACACTTCATCCTACCTATCTCAAAATATACCCTAATCAAGTCAAATCTTATACCTCACCGATTCTGTGCTAGTGTTCTCGTGGTGATAAACTCGAACATGTGAAATCTCTCTAATTCAACAATGAGTCAAAAGACTCAGATTCCTACTGACATGCTGTGTTCAAAATGCTAAACAGACCAATGACATGCAAACCACAGAATAGGTGTTATCCTTGCTTAATCAATAACATAGCAGATTTTATTTTTTATTTTTTTATTTTTTATATATATAACAAAACAACACGAATAATCAAGGAAAAAGACAGAGAAATGTCTACCCCACCCCCAAACTAAAATGACACATTGTCCCCAATGGGTCCAGAGATATAATACCAGGTGCGCGGCGCAAGTCGGGTGTAACGTAGGAGAATGCTCCCCCAAACTTGAATGGCAGACACTTGCCCTGAAAAACACAACAGAAACAAACAAACAAGATAAAATGGTAAGGGAAAGAATGAGGGTTGCCTCCCACAAGCGCTAAGTTTTAAGTCTTCAGCCAGACTCTCCACAAAAGACGACAATCACTCAGAATAACTCGGGTCCTCCAACAATGTCGTCTCAATCTCCTTACTCCTCAACTCTAAGAATGGTTTTAATCTCTGTCCATTTACCTTGAAGGTGTTACCATTCTGAGGATCCTCAATCTCGATGGCCCCATGAGGAAAAACTGTCCGAATGATAAATGAGCCTGTCCACCGAGATTTCAACTTGCCTGGGAAAAGATGCAATCGTGAATTGTAAAGGACTTTCTCACCAGGCTCAAAAGATCGTCTCAAAATGCTCTGGTCATGAGCCTTCTTCATCTGTGCCTTGTACAACCGTGCAGACTCATAAGCATCATTCCTCAGCTCCTCTAATTCATTGAGTTGGAGCTTCCTTTGTGAGCCAGCCTTCAAAAGATTGAAGTTCAGCTGCTTGATGGCCCAATATGCTCTATGCTCCAACTCCACGGGAAGATGACATGCCTTCCCGTACACAAGCCGATAGGGTGACATCCCAATCGGGGTCTTGAAAGCTGTCCTATATGCCCACAGTGCGTCACTCAATCGCATAGACCAATCTTTTCGATTGGGGTTTACCGTCTTTTCCAAAATATACTTGATCTCGTGATTGGAAACTTCAACCTTTCCACTCGTCTGTGGGTGATACGGGGTGGCAACCTTATGTGTGATGAAATACTTCTTCATCAACTGCTCAAAAATCCGATTGCAAAAATGCTTACCTCCATCACTTATAATTGCTTGAGGCGTACCAAAACGAGCAAAGATAGTGTCTCTCAAAAACTGGACCACAACTCTGTGGTCATTGGTCTTGCATGCAACCGCCTCCACCCATTTGGACACATAGTCCACAGCAACCAAGATGTACAGATAGCCAAAGGAGTTCGGGAAAGGTCCCATGAAATCGATGCCCCATACGTCAAAAATCTCAACAATCAAAATGGGACTGAGGGGCATCATATTCCTTCTAGAGATACTCCCTAGCTTCTGACAACGCTCACAAGATATACAATAAGCGTGGGCGTCTCTGAAAAGGGTAGGCCAATAGAATCCACACTGTAAAATCTTGGCAGCGGTCTTCTTAGCACTGAAATGGCCTCCACAAGCATGATCATGACAAAAGGAGATGACATTGGATTGGTCATGCTCAGGAATACACCTCCTAATGATCTGATCGGGACAATACTTGAACAGGTAAGGATCGTCCCAGAAAAAATGTTTCACCACGGACAAAAATTTGGACCTATCTTGTCGCCCCCACTGCTGAGGCAGTTGGCCGGTGACAAGATAGTTCACTATGTCAGCAAACCATGGTGCGGGCTCATGAGCAATGTGCATCAATTGCTCATCAGGGAAAGTCTCCGAAATGGGGCTGGCGTCCTCAGTGTAATCCACAGTCAATCTAGACAAATGATCCGCCACCACATTTTCGGAACCCTTCTTGTCCCGAATTTCTATGTCGAACTCCTGAAGTAGCAAAATCCATCGGATCAGACGAGATTTAGCATCTTTTTTGGAAAAAAGATACTTCAATGCTGCGTGATCCGAAAAGATGATGACTTTAGATCCTAGCAAATAGGATCTGAACTTGTCTAGTGCAAAAACGACTGCCAACAACTCCTTCTCCGTGGTGGAGTAGTTGAGTTGTGCATCGTTCAGAGTCCTACTCGCATAGTAAATGACATGGGGGAGTCTATCAATACGCTGCCCCAAAACAGCTCCAACGGCATAATCGGATGCGTCACACATGATCTCAAAAGGTACACCCCAATTGGGTGGCTGAATAATGGGTGTGGACGTCAGAATGCTCTTAAGGTCCCCAAATGCTCTCTTGCAATCCTCATCGAATACAAATGGGGCATCCTTCACCAACAACTTGCACAAAGGCCTGGCAATCTTGCTAAAGTCTTGGATAAACCGCCTGTAGAATCCTGCGTGGCCCAGAAAAGAGCGAACCTCCTTCACTGTACGTGGGGGTGGAAGGTTGGAAATCAAATCCACCTTCGCTTTATCAACCTCAATCCCCCTCTGAGATATGACATGCCCCAATACAATACCTTGCTTGACCATAAAATGGCACTTCTCCCAATTGAGCACCAGGTTCTTCTCCTTGCACCGTACTAATACCAAAGTCAGGCGGTGCAAACACTCATCAAAGGATGAACCAAAGACAGAGAAATCATCCATGAAAATCTCTAAGAAACGCTCTACCATGTCAGAAAAAATACTAATCATGCACCGCTGAAAAGTAGCGGGTGCGTTGCATAACCCAAAGGGCATGCGACGGTAGGCGAAAGTCCCAAAAGGACAGGTAAATGTCGTCTTCTCCTGATCTTCGGGGTCCACAGGGACCTGGTTATATCCAGAATAACCATCCAAGAAGCAATAGTATGCGTGCCCAGCCAAACGTTCCACCATCTGATCAATGAATGGGAGTGGAAAATGATCCTTCCTTGTGGCGGCATTTAGCTTGCGGTAGTCTATGCAAACTCTCCATCCGGACTGAATACGAGTTGGGACCAACTCATCATCCTTGTTCTTTACTACTGTCAATCCAGCCTGCTTTGGCACAACATGAATTGGGCTTACCCACTTGCTATCCGAGATTGGATAAATGATCCCTGCATCCAACAACTTAATCACTTCAGCCCTCACAACCTCTTGCATAGTTGGGTTTAACCTTCTCTGTGGCTCCCTCGATGGCTTGGTATTCTCCTCTAAATGTATCTTGTGCATCACCACCGAGGGACTGATCCCCTTGATATCCTCAATGGTCCAACCGATAGCTTCCTTGTGCTGTCTTAACACCTCTAGCAATTTTTCCTCTTGAGCATCAACCAAATCCGAAGCTATAATCACTGGCAAAGAATCTGCTGGACCTAGGAACTTATACTTAAGGTTATCTGGTAGAGGCTTAAGTTCCTTCTTTGAGGGATCAAGTGTTGTTGTCTCCTCCGTCTCACTGCTCACCAGAGGAGCAGTCTCCAAAATTGCATCTGCTTGCTCAAGCAACTTGTCCAAATCTAAATCCTCTCCGAACTGAGCAAAGCATGCCTCCAAGGGGTCTTCTATGCTTGATTCATTCACTGTCTCTTCCATAATCTCCTCTATCAAGCATACATTTCTCACTTCATCATACTCCAATGGTTGTTTGCTGATATCAAAGATATTCAGCTCCACTGTCATATTTCCGAAGGAAATCTTCATCACCCCTGTCCTACAATTAATCAGGGCGTTAGCCGTAGCTAAGAATGGTCGCCCTAAAATCACCGGTATTTGAATGCCAACATTCTTGACCGGCTCTATGTCTAGCACAATGAAGTCCACGGGGAAGTAAAACTTATCCACCTTGATCAAAACATCCTCAATGATTCCCCGTGGTATCTTAACTGACTTATCAGCCAATTGAAGTGTCATGGACGTGGGCTTCAGTTCCCCTAACCCTAATTGTAGGTAAACTGAATAGGGTAGGAGATTCACGCTCGCCCCAAGATCTAAAAGAGCCTTCTCAATTCGACTGACTCCTATCGTGCAAGAGATGGTAGGACACCCAGGGTCCTTATACTTAATGGGCAACTTGCACTGAAGGATGGAGCTAACTTGCTCGGTCAGAAATGCTTTCTTTGGGACATTTGTTCTTCTCTTAACTGTGATCAAATCCTTCAAGAACTTCGCATAAGAAGGCACTTGTTGGATGGCGTCCAAAAATGGAATATTGATTTGGACTTGCTTGAACACTTCTAGAATGTCCTCAAACTTCCCTCCTTTCTTGGGGGCTTGCAACCTTTCAGGGTAAGGTGCTTTCGGCATAAATGACCTAGGAGGGTTCTCAATAATGGGTGTGGCTGTAGATGGCTCGGCATCTCTCTTCTCTTTGTTGCCACTCTTTTCCTTTTCTTGCCCTGCAGGGTCTTCTTCTTTCTCAGCCACCTGATTGTCCACTTGTCTTCCTGACCTCAGAGTGACAATTGCTTGCACATGTTCTTGTCCGTGTGCAGGATTTGAGGAATTCCCAACCATATATTGACCTTTTGGGTTGGGCACGGGCTGACTGGGCAATTTCCCTTTCTCTCTCTCACCCAAGTGATTGGCTATCTGTCCAATCTGACTCTCCATCTTCGCAATTGCTTGGGTGTTAACCACGGTGGCATTCTTTACTTCATCTATTGCTTGGGTATTTGCCATGGTAGAGTTTTTGAGCTCTTGTATGGTCTGGCTATTTGATTGTATGAATGCCTTCATCGTTTCCTCCAGCGATGATTGTGACGAAGATGCAGGATGTTGCACTGGTTGAGTTGAACGACCATGATTCTGTGAGGGAAATCCTTGATTCATTGGTTGGCTCTGCTTCCATGAGAAATTAGGGTGGTTCCGCCACCCTGGATTGTATGTCTCTGAGTATGGTCCGCTTGCTTGCTTCCTAAAGTCATTAAAGGCGTTCACTTGTTCCATGGCGCACTCGGCAAAAGCCGGTGAAAATGGACAATTCTGTGCTAAGTGCATAGGATTAGCACAGATTGAACAACCATCAACATTGAAAGTGTTGGCGGCATTTACGGAGTGACCCACTGCAAGGGCTTCAACCTTCTTGGTCAGAGCATCTATCTTTATCCTCAAATCAGTGTCCTCCTTAACCTCATAGATGCCACCTTTCTTGGGAATACGGGCAGATTTATCCCGACAACTCAAAAAATCCCACTGCTGTGAGCTGTCGGACAACTTGTCTAATGCCTTATATACTGCATCCCCTGTCAAACTTAAGAATGCTCCCCCATTCATTGACTCGATCATACTACGGTTGGATTGGGTCAATCCTTGGTAGAAAAATTGAACGAGTCTCCACTTCTCATATCCATGTGGGGGGCATCTTATCAACAACTCCTTAAACCTTTCCCAACACTCTGAAAATTTCTCATCCTCCTCTTGAGTGAAGGAGCTTATTTCCTTTCTGCATTCATTGACCTTTGACATTGGGAAATACTTGTTATAGAACTTGCTTAACAAGCTTTCCCAAGATGTAATGGATCCGGGCGTGTTGGAGTCCAACCATGCCCTAGCTTTGTCTTGTAGAGAGAAAGGAAATAGTCTGAGATGAACAGACTCTTCGGAGAAATTTTGAAATTTGAAAGTGGCGCATATGTCCTTGAATTTCTTTACATGACTATAAGGATTTTCAAGTTCTAGACCATGGAACGATGGTAGGAGTTGGATGACATGAGGTTTCAAATCAAAATGAGTAGCATTGGTTGGTGGCAACACTATACACGAATGGGATGTAGTGAAGTCCACAGGTGCGAACAACTCCCTAAGTGACGTAGTGAAGTCCACATTCCAAGCTCTAGCTTGCTCGAGATTTCCAGCTCTAGCATCCTCATGCTCAACCCTAGGTTCCTCTATGTTATCTTGTTGGTTTCCCATTTCACCTCTATCCTCACTCTCAATAGGTGCTCTCGGAGTTCTCCTAAGAGTTCTATCAATGTCGGGATCTAAAGGTGTCAAATCTAAGTTTAGGGATCTCCGACCAAGCATACACCAATCTCGAGTGTTCAAATAAACTGATTAAACAACAATGAATAATCACAGAAAGAACACAAACAACCAAACAAAAAAATAGAACTAACTATTCAACAACAATATACAAAAGAAATTTCAAAACAACAACAAAAAAAATTGTGCTTAGCTGCTTCTGGTGATGCACTCGATCGCAGATGTTCGTTTGCTGTGCGCTCGTGCGTACTTGCAGAATGGATCAGGCGCAGGCACGCAGGCTGCTCACCGAAAAGGCTCGAGTGCGCTCGATCGCAGATGGAGTGCGATCGATCGTACTGACAGAAACTACAATTCTCTGAAACTGCAGCAAGAAAAACAGAAACAACAAACCCCTTTTTCTTTTTCTTTTTATTTTTTATTTTATTTTATTTTATTTTATTATTATTATTTTTTTTTAGATCAGAATGGCAGAAACAACAACAAATACAAATACAAATAAAATAAAATTGCAAAAATAAAACAACTAGTAGAAAAATAAAACCAATTCAAATAAAAATCAATTTCACAAACAAACAAATCCTCGGCAACGGCGCCAAAATTTGATGTACAAATTTAATTGTACTCGCAAGCGCACGAGTCGTGTGCAATATAACGTGTGTGCAAGTGCGAGGTCGATCCACAGGGATTTGTGTTGTGTAAACCAATTTCTATTTAAACCAACTCTATTTTAATCTAGTTCCGAATTTTGTGATTTTTGTCGTGCAAAATAAAACATAAACTAAAGAAAATAATGAAATAAAATGGTAAAGAACACTAAGGTTTTAGAATTCACTTCGCCAAATCTTAACTCTATATTCTCGTATTTGTTCCTACAATTGAAAAACTATATTCGATGTTTTACAAATATCAAGTTTAAATCATTCAATGAATCCACCCATTTTTACAAATCACAACAAATATCCGATTCGAAATTAAATCATCCTATGTATCCGTTTGGTTAACGAATCACAACGGATATCCGATTTCAATCGAATGATTTGATGTATCCGAAGGATGAAACACATCAAATATCCAACTCCAACACATAACAGTTCATCACATTCAATTAAAAGATGTAAATCAAGCAATTGAATGAAAATCTACAACATCCTTATTCGAAGTCAAAATTGTATAAACAAAATACGAGAATACATGAGTTTGTCAATGACGAAGCTTCATCTTCAACCTTAGTTGAAAGATTTAGCCTCTCATGATAACAAAAATAATCACCAATTGAATTGTCATCATCGAAAGAATAAAACTTACAATGGAAAACAAAGCAAAAGCTTCCCCACGGCAATACGTCGTAATTCAGTTTAAAACGGCTTCCCCCAATTGTGAGGCTTAGAGGTATATTTATATGGCTTAGGAGAGCCCTAGAAGCCCTTGTAATCCTAGGAATTTCGGAGATTTAAGTCCAAGCCCAATTAGGATAAAAAAAACCTAAGCCCAAATCGGAATAGGATTCGCCCAGAATTACGGTCCTATCTTGCGGCGTGATTTTGGCCTTGCGGCGCTCCGAATTGGGAAAATGTTATTTCACAATGAATTGTAGTAGTTTGAGTTAGCTTTCCAATGCCGCTTGAATCACCTCAATCGGATATCTGAGATGAAAGTTATGGTCAAAATACCGAGACGTATTCAAAATCCAATTTTGCATCCAATCCGATTTGACTTCAAATTGAGAAATTCCGAATTACTCCTTTCCTTTATTTGATTAAACTTTAACCATGATTGGTTAAGCTTAACCATATCCTCTAGGTCTTCCCAATTTTCCCCTTTAAGCTTGGAATTTTTTCAGAAATGCTTTCTTTTCTTCCAAAAGCCTATAAAACAAAGAAAATACAAAAAAGCAGTAAAATGTCCTAATTAACCAAAACCAAAGGATTAAGACATGCAAGTTAAGGGCTGAAAATATAAATATTTTAGCACTTATCACAAGACAGCAAGCTCAAGCGCACCTGCGCTCATTAACTGCCGCATCTTCACTCAAGTGCGATTGAGCGCACATCAGCGCGATCGAGCGCACCCACAGCAAAGGCAGCAATTGCAGCAGTTTCGAAGATCTTCGCGAAAAATTTATTTTTGGTCATTCTTGTGAGTTTTTAAATTCCAGTTTTATTTGTTTAGGTAGTTAGTCGTTTTTTTATTTTTTTATTTTATTTTTTTATTTTTAAAAAATTTAAATGGTTTATATGTTATGTGGAATATTTGCATGCTAAAGAGTGAGGGTGAAGTATGGATTTTCTGTTTAATAATTTTAATAATTTTTCTGTACAACATGCTTCTCCTAGTTGTAGGACACCAGCTCCTATCAACTAACCTCAAAATTTTTACCCACATGAACCATGATCATGCTGCTCCAATCCTTATCATAGTTCTAGTAATTGTCCATCCTGAGAACAATTTTCTAATTCTTCATATGAGCATATGAACACTAATTCCTCCAGCCCAGGGTTTACTTCAAATGCTAGTTATTACAACCCGGACTGGAGCAACCATTATGACTTCTCATGGTCAGCTAAGGCAACAGGAATTTATGCACACCAATTTGATGAATTGCACCATTCAGAATATCTGCAGTTCAATCACCAAGCTCAACCACCTGCGGATAAATCCATTACTCAAATGCCACAGCCTGCACCACAGTCATCACTAGAAGACATGATGAAAGCATTCATGCAATCGATTGATAAGAACATGCAAGAGATGAAGCAAGCTATGAACAGACTCAACTACAAACCATACAGGAATTGCGTCAATTCAATCAAGAGCTCAAAGATGCCAATACTCATGCTACCGCAGGGATGGAAGAATGGATTGGCAAGAGTGAGAATGACCATTCATCTGAACATCAACTTGACCCAATGATTCAATATTGGGACAATGAGAGCATAGAGGATAACAATGAGGAAGAAGAGCTTCAAAGTCAGCTGATGGCTAAATGACACTATATGATTGTTGAGGATGAGTTCGAAAATTCTTATCATGAGCATGCCCAAGCCACCTCCAACTTTGAAAGAGTGGAAAGTGTTATAAGAAATTATATTCCTAAAGATGAGGTATTTTAATTTTGTCCAACTGCTCACATTGATGACTTAAAAAGGAGAATAGCGAAACTCAAGGTAGTTAGGTTGGCCTATATCAGAACTATAAATAAGTGGGGACTATCTCTATTTTGTGAATATTGTTATAATCCTACTCACCACCAAAGCGAATGTCCATTCATTTTACACTTCATGGTTGATGAGAAGGAAATTGTGGATAACAAAGAGGAGCACGTAGAGCAAGTTGAGCATGCTCAAGTCACCACCACACTTGAGAGTGAGAAAATTGTTGACAGCATTGAGGAGGAAGAAAAAGAAGAAGTTGAGCACCATGAGAATAGTGAGCCCCCAACAAATCTTGATCTGCCCAGTGACATGGAAAAGAGTATTGAAGCTCAAGCCTACATCACGGTCCCTCTTGAGACACATCAAGAATCCAAAGCTTCATCGCCTGAATGTCTCAAAGAGCCATCTCATGTCAAGAAACTCAAGGACTTGTGCACACAAGCACACAAATCTAGGAACCACTTTCCTAAGAAGATCCTTTGAAGCAAGCAATTCTACATAAGATGGCGAAATATCCTTCCAAAGGGGTATGAAGTTTTGAAGAAGAAGGGGTGGAAGAGATTGGTTCGACATCCACATGATCGGGGAAAGCGCTGTAAAGTTTTCTCTTCCAGTTTATTTTCTACACTTCACTCCACAAATTCTTTCTTTCCTTTTTCATTATATTGCATTTCTTTTGATTTGTTTTTGTTTCTAACAGCAATTAATCTCTTGATGTTTTGTTTCTATAAAAAAAATATTGCTGTTAGTTTTTGTTGACAGGTGTTTTGGTGTTTGAGTTTGAAGGATGCCCTGCCCCTTTTTTCACACCTTGATGTTTCCTTACTTCTGGTAATGTATTCTTATACTACACATTGAGGGCAATGTGTAATTCAAGTTTGGGGGTATCGAAAAACACTTTGTCTGTTTATTTTTGATCCTTTTCGTTTATTTTTTCTTATTGTTTATTTTTGTTCTTATTTGTTTATTTTTATTTGTCATTTTGTGTTGAAAAAAAAAATTGAAAAAAAAAATTGTGCTATGTTGTTGTCAAGTTTGAATTAAACTGTAACTGTGATTTGCATTTCATTAGCTTGCTTAAAGGGTTGAACACATCATTATGTCATTAGGGGTCTGAGTTCTTTGACTTATTTTTGGGTAAAAGAGATTTCACTTGTTTTGAGATAAATTTTTATGAGCATATTAGCATGTTTTCTGCGAGATATGATGTTTGAGCTTAAGCTTGTTCTCTTTGAGACTTGTTGGATGACCTATTGATTAATAATCATTTGCTTGCAAGATATAAAAATTAAAAAATTAAAAAAAATTAAAAAAAAAGAGAGAAAAAAAAAAATAAAAAAAGAGAAGGAAAAAGAAAAGAAAGATCATGTTGAGTTTTTCGCTGAGTAACTGGACCTCTTGCCTTATTAAGCATTGAGTGTTTGGGTCAAAAGGTGTGAAGTTCAGTGTTGATTTATGATATGGCTAATCTAGCTTCGTAGCCTTTTTGACTTAAGTTAATAATCCCTTACGGATATTCTACATCTAGTGTCCTAAAGCCACGTGGCTTGGGAGTCATTGGCTTAACACTTGTTACATGGGTCAATTAGAAAGCTTAAGGGAGTTAGACATTGCAGAGCCTGTAAAAAAAAAAAAAAAAAAAAAAAAAGAAGCATATCTTGCCTTGGTTTTTTCATTTTATAAAGATTTTTACAAATTTTATGGAACTTGTCTTGAGTTTAAACTGAAAGCTTCATGATTGTATTCTAATAACACTTTATACTTTTCAGAACATATAAGGTCTCAAATTGTCCATTTATGAGTGAATTGATTTTGGATTTCCTATTGACTGTGATGAAGGTGTTTGTATTTCTAAGCTTGCTCATGAATAAGAACCATGGTTTATGTGAAAATTCTTTCTTGTTAACAACATAGTGCAAAATGTTTGTGGGTATCATTCCTGTTAATCCCTTACGAGACTTCACTCATCCACTAGGGATGCCTAGGGGTTTAAAAGGCTTGTTGTATATGCTAAATGCAATCGTCTCTCCCACGAAAGAGGATTTATGTTTCTTGCTTTCATTGTATTTTTCATTTTGTTTTGCTAAGGGACTAGCAAAATGTAAGTTTGGGAGTGTTTGATAAGTGCCAAATATTTCATATTTGGATCCCTTTATTTACATTAGTTAATCATTTAGTTGTGTCGTTATTTAATGTTTTGGGTTAATTTTGTATTTTTAGTATTTTATAGGTAATTGAAGAAAAACTATAGCTTTAAAGGGAAAAATGCAAAGTTTGGAAGAAAGCATACTTTGAGAAGGCACAGATGATGTGGTTAAGTTTAACCAAATCCAAGAAAATGTTAAATCAGACTAAAGATCAGATTGGATTAAAGTTCAGATTGAATAAAATTTCGGATTGGATTCAAATTCAGATTCTGCACATATCTTAGTATTTTGATCATAACTTTCCACTCAAATATCAGATTGAAGTGATTCAAGTGGCATTGGGAAGCTAACTTAAAATACTACAGTTCATTGTGAAATATGATTTTCCTAATTCGGACGGTTACTATGCCAAAATTGCCCTGCAATAAATGAACACAAATTTGGATGAATCCTATTCCGATTTCAAACTATTATTTTTGACGGGGAGACAGATCTCTGAATTATCTAGGTTCAATAGGGCTTCTAGGACTTCCCAAAGTATATAAATATACTTCTTTGCATTTAAGAAAATATACAATTCCAGAGACTAGTTTTGGGATACAATTTTGGAGACAATGTAATCCACAGCTTTTCATTTAGTTTAGTTTTTCTTTAGGTTTAGGTTTAGGTTTTAGTTTCATAGTCATATGGAGCTAAATTCTCAACTAAGGTTGGGGATGAAGCCTCACCGATGAAGAACAACATCGCTTTATTGTAAGTTTTTATTATTCCGATTTTATTGGTTTATTATTTCAATTGTTTTACTTCTTTTCAATATGTGGCATGATTCTTGGATATCTTGTTGTGATTCAAGGATACACTTGATGATTTAGGATACTTTCACATAATTGATTGCTTGGTTTTTTACTCATAAAAATTGGATACCCCTTATGATTTGTTCTACGGATACATCTGGTGTTTCAATTAAATTTGGATTCCTTTTGTGATTTGGTCAATGAATGGATACATTGGATGGTTTTGATTAATTCTTTGAAGCATAGTAAAACATACATAAGATTTAAATTGTGAGAACTTCGGATTAATATTGATGAATATGAAATATGTTGTTATGATTTGGTGAGTGTAGATTCCGCATCCTTAGTGCCTTTGTCTATTGATTTACTTAGTTTATTTAGTTTATGTTTAGTCTTTTAAATTTTCAAAACCAAAATGAAAACCCTTTTGGAACTAGATTAGGATTTAATTAGTATAGATATAAATTGATATTTCAAAAACACAATTCCCTATGAGTTCAACCTCGCACTTGCAAAACATTGTATTGCAAATGATTCGTGCACTTGCAAGTGTTAAAATTTACACAACAAGCGCTCTCTTGCCCTTAGGCAGTTCCAACAAATCATATGTGTGATTCTCATGCAAGGATTTCATCTTTGTTCTTTAATTAAAGTTAAAATCGGAGTATGCTGCACACATCTCAGTATTTGGACCATAACTTTTGCCTCAAGAATCGGATTGAGGTGAAACTATTGGCATTGGAAAGCTAACTCAAAAGTATATAAATATTTGTGTAATAATGTTTTATAATTTGGACGTTTCCTATGCCAAAATCATCCCGCAATATAAGGACGAAAATTTGGACGAATCCTATTCCAACTAGAGCTAGTTTTTCTTCCTATTTTAACTAGTACTAGGTTTTCTTACTGTCTATATATAGAAAGATATTATGCACAAAATTGTAAGGAATTCTAGATAATAATTCCATGTGCTAAGAAAGCATTTAAGATATCGAGCGTTAAAGTTAGTCTCTCTTGGAGTTAAAGGTTATGCCTTCATCAACAAATCATAAACAATCGAAGTCTATTAGATTTCTAGTAAATGAGATCAAGTAGAAGGATTGTTCCAGATATTCTAGAAATGGCTACTGTAGTAGAAGTCAAGTGGGTGGCTTGTCTTATGCAAGGGAGTGTCAATTGCAAAGGTTTTGTAAGTATGAACTTCTTGTAATCCTTAGTCTTTTATAGTTGATTGATTTTCTGAGTTTGACTACTCCAGAGAGTTTTTACTTTTAGAGAGTTCTCTAAAAGGTTTCCTCTTCATCACCAAAATATCTGTGTCACTACTTTGCATATTTTGGTGAATGATTGGTTGTATGATTTGTTATTTTTAATTCCATGTATTATTTGCATATGCCTCCTATTCAACCCCCTTCTAGGTGTCTTTTGGAGTTATATATATTTTTCAATCTCATCTTGCATGGCTTCTAACCACTGATTTTCTGGTCTTGTAGCATAACCTCTTGATAACTTTTTGGCTTCCCCCCATCAGAAAGCAACACATACTCATTAACTAAATACATTCTGGAAGACTGTCAGTCTCTAGTAGATCTCCTCAACTAAATGTCAGCGGATGGTTCTAAAGAAGCTTGCTCTAAGTGTTATTTGTTGTCACAATTACCTACCTAAATTAATAGGCAAATAATTGGATGTTTTACCCGTAAGTGCACGAGGTCAACACAGTAGTATAGAGTGCAAATACGGGGTCATTCCCACGAGGATTGCTGAATTTTGCTTAAAATTAATTCCAAAAGTAAACTGAAACAAAGATTGGAATTGAGTTGATAATGATAAAAGGGTAGCACTTTGATATCCACCACTAATTATATTTAGCTAATATATCAATATGCCAATGTTTTGATCATATTATGAATATCTAATGTTTATCAACCAAAGGGCATTGATGTCTACTCCTTAAGCTATTGATTTCCCTAAGCAACAAAATAGGCATGGGTGTCTACTCTAATTATTTTCTTTCTTAAAGGATTTAGCATGGGTGTCTACTAAGTTGTTCTTTAAGAAAGCATGGAACTGTGGAAATCGACAAACACATGAGGCCTAGGGCATGGGTGTCTACTCCTAGTTCCTCATGTTGATTAACCCAAGAATCCGGTATGGATTTCTTTTGTTACTTTTATTAAACCCAGGACTCGGTCATACAAATTGATTTAACTAACTAGTCCATACCACATGCATATGTTGATTAGGCACACACATAGAAGGAATTCATGAAAAAAGGAATTAATCAATTTAGATATCACAACAAGATCATCACAAGGGCGCCAATATTGAATATCAACTAAACATAACTAGGGCTTCAATCTAGCCCTACTAAATAAATTAGTTACGCATAAGTTTGATGTTAAACATCTTCATAAAATAAAATAAGAGAAAGGAAAAGAATAAACCTGAAACTTGAACTTGAAGTGCTCCAATTCTTCTCCTTGGAAAGTATATCTATTCTAGAGTCTTAAGGGTCTATTTATAAGCCTTTAGGAATACTCTAGAACCCCTAAAAATCATAGGGTTTGAGCCCTAGTTCGCACTAAGCTACAAAACCCTAAAAGTTGCTCTTTCCTTATTAAGGCTGGCGGCTAACTTGGCCATCACTCACGGGTGCGCCCGCTCGTAGCCCGTGTGCGATCAATTGCAGGTCTGCGATCGATCCTCTTGGTGCTTGCGCTCGATCCTGGTTGCCTTGCATGTTGCATTCCTCACCTATAGTGCGCTCGATCGCAGATCCCCTGCGATCGATCGGTCTACCAGAACCTTCCAATTTCCAAAATAGCTCTTTTTAAGTTCAAAACTTCTGGGATTGCTTCTTTTTCTTCCAATGACCTACATAATCAAGGAAAACACAATAAAGAGCTAAAATGACATAATTAACTAAAACTAAAGGATTAAAACATGTAAGTTAAGGGCTAAAAATATGAATATTTTAGCACTTAACATACCCCCAAACTTACATATTGCTAGTCCCTTAGCAATACAAAACTAAAACAAAAATGAAAAACAGAGAACAAAAAGATAAATCCATCTTACGTGGGATATGCGATTGCATTCATCATATGCAACAAGCCTTTTAAACCCCTAGGAATTTCCTAGAGGACGAGTGAAGTCTCGTGAGGGTTTTCCAGAAATGTTACCCACAAACATCATGCACAGTTCATGTTATTCCAAAAATTAAAGCATCACTTCAAGATCATAATTTTCATTAATTAGCAAGCTTAAAAAGATGAACACCATCTTCACAATGAATTGGAATCCCAAAGTTCAATTACTTACAGAGGACATGCTAAAACATCACAAATTTGAAAACAGTGTAAGGTGAACTAGCACAAAATTATGAGACTTCCAAATCTTTCCAATGTGTACTATCTCCATATCTCAAAATTCATTGAAATCCCTATTAGAATGAACAATTATGGCATTTTTTTTTTTTTGGACAGGTTGTGCAATGTTTGGTTCCCTTAAACTTTCTAATTAACCCATGTAGCGAGTATTAAGTTAATGAGTCCCAAACCAGATGGTTTTAGGGCATTAAGTGTAGAGACACCCCTAAGGACCTACTAACTCGAGTAAAAAAGGCTACAAAACCAAACTAACCATGACATTAATCAAATCCAAAATTTTCACCTTTTGACGTGAACACTTAATGCTTTTGAGGCAAGAGGTCCAATTACTCAGTGAAAAGCTTATCAATGATCATTTATTTTATGTATATATATATGCCAAAATGTTCATCTAATAAGTCATCCAATTCACCCAAGATACAGAAACACACACATCAAACTTCTTGTCATACCTCACAAATTATGTTCTAATGTGCTTGTGTGATCAGATCAAACATGTGATTTTTCAACTGTCCTAAGCAAGTAACTGTTGTGCAAAAATCTACCCAAATTAATAGGTAAATAATTGTACGTTTTACCTGCAAGTGCACAAGGTCAACATGGTAGTATAGGGTGCAAGTACAAGATCATTCCCACGAGGATTGCTGAATTTATGTTTAAAAATAGATTTCTTAAGCAAAAGCAAAATAAAGATTGATTGTTGAAGTGATGATAACAGAGGGTAGGGCTTTGATATCTACCACTAATTATATTAAGCTAATATATCAATATGCCAATGCTTTGATCAAGTTATGCATATTTAATGTTTGCCAACTTAAGGGCATGGGTGTATACTCCTTAAGCTATTGATTTCCCTAAGCAACAAGTTAGGCATAAGTGTATACTCTAACTCTTTTCTTTCCTAAAGGATTTAGCATGGTAAATACTAAGTTGTTCTTTAGAAAAGCATATGTTCTATGGAAATCGACAAACACATGAGGCCTAGGGCATGGGTGTGTACTCCTGGGTGTGTACTCCCGGTTCCCCATGTTGATTAACCCAAGAATCACGGTGTGGATTATTTTGTTACTTAAGTTAAACCCAGGACTCGGTCATCCAAATTGATCTAACTAATGAGTCCATACCACATGCACATGTTGATCAGGCATACACATATGAGGAATTCATGCAAGCAGGTATTAATCAAGTTAAATAGTACAACATGATCATCACAAGGCGCCAATATTGAAATATTAATTTAACATAACTAGGGCTTCAATCTAGCCCTACTAAGTAAATTAGCTACACATAGAGTTGATGTTAAACATCTTCATAAAATAAAAGAAAAGAAAGGAAAGAATAAACCTGGGACTTGACTTGAGAGCTCCTATTCTTCTCCCTTCTCCCAAGCCTGTCTATTCTAAAGGCTTAGGAGTCTATTTATAGGCTTTAGAAGTCCTTGAAAAAGTAGTAAACCCTAGCGATTTTGTAGGGTTTCAATCCTGTTACAATTTGGAGTTTGAAAAACCCTAATATGGAAATAGGGACATTCTAGCCACCACTTGGGATGCCTCCTGCGCACGGGTGCGATCGATCGCAACCCGTGTGCGCTCGATCACAGGTCTACGATCGATCCTTATTTTGGCCTGCGCTCGATCGTTCTTGGCCTGGCTCGTGCAGTATCTTCTCTGGTATTGCGCTCGATCATAGGTACCCTTCGATTGATCGTAGTACCAAGGAGCTCCAATTTTTCCCATCTTCTCTTTTTGAGCCCAAATCACCCTGTTTTATTTTACTTCACTTTCTTCCAAAAGCTTGTAAAAACATCAAAAACACAAAAAAGGAATTAAAATGGCCTAATTAACTGATGTGGTATTTTTGTGTCTAAAAATATCAATAATAAAAATAACCACTCGCAATAGTACGAATCCTGTAGGATAGGGCAATTTTGAGGGTGTCGAACCTTAAGGACTGTAGAGGTTTTGTTATCAAATTCGAAAGATTAAAATTAACTTAATTAAAAGAGAATTGATTTAATTTGCTTTAAAAGTAAAATGCATGACAATAAAAGAGATTTAAAATAAGAGAGAGAGTGTAGGGTATTGACTTCACCTCTATCTGCACAACAATGGTTAATCATAATTAATCCCAGAAATTCATTCTATGCATGTTATAAATAAACAAGAAACTACCTTATTAAAGAATAAGCATACTCTATCTTTGGTTGACACAGATTGTCCACCTAACCACTAAGATGCGGTACGACCCATCTTCCCTAGGTATAAATTATCAAATTCTTTAATAGAATACATACAATCAATGAATAAGTGTAACCCATCTTCGGTTGGCACAGGCTGTCTACTTAAATTACACTAAACTAGGGTGTAGTACAGTCTGTCTTCCCTAGGCATGGCCTATCAAATCCTATTGATCATATGTCAATTAAACTCATTGTATAACCATGATCCTTATAATCACAGAAAACAAGAATGATTTGATTTCAATAAAAGTAAAATACTTTCTGAGACAAGAGAAGAATTTCACAAATATTGATATTGGAATTTAAGAACAATTGCATTTAATAATTAAGAACAGAAATCAATTGTAATCAACATGTGCATAAATTGAAAATCTAGAAATTAAATACAATCAAACCATTGTGCTTGGATATGGTTACATCAACACCCCACGAAGGGGTTTAGCCGTTCATGATTTTCTAAGCTCCTAAGACAAATTTCTGATTTCTAGCTCTAGGAAGCGGTGTGTCTGTTTACAATGTTTAGAGCCCTATTTATAGGGACTTGGAAAACCCTAGAAATCCTCAGAAAATCGGAAGTCAGTTTCCTAGTCCAATTGGGAGACTGAAAACCAAGTTCAAGCTGGAAAAGGATTCTTGCCGTGCACTGTACGCCCGTGTGCGCTCGATCCGAGATTATGTGCGCTCGAGCCTAGCTGATGTGCGCGTGCGTCATGCGCTCGATCCTTGGCCGCAGACGCTCGAGCGCAGGTGCGCTCGATCCCAGGAGTGCTGCGCTCGATCCTAGATCCAGAATGCTCAGAATGTTGTCCTTTTAAGGCCAATTTCCAATGGTTTGTCAAATGAGACCAGAAACACAAAAACAAAACAAAATCAGACAAATAACAATGCTAAGGAATTAACATATGTAAATTAAGGGGCTTGAATGTGCAACATTCGGCGCTTATCATTAACTACAACCAAAGGACTAAAACATGTAAGATAAGGGCTGAAAATATGAATATTTTAGCACTTATCACACCCCCAAACTTACATATTGCTAGTCCCTTAGCAATACAAAAATAAAACAGGAATGAAAAAACAGAAAACAAAAGATAAATCCATCTTTCGTGGGATGTACGATTGCATTTAGCGTATGCAACAAGTCTTTTAAACCCCTAGGAATTCCCTAGTGGACGAGTGAAGTCTCGTGAGGGTTTTCTAGAAATGTTACCCACAAACATCATGCAAGAGTTCATGTTATTTCAAAAATTAAAGCATCACTTCAAGATCATGGTTTTCATTCATAAGCAAACTTAAAAAAATGAACTCCATCTTCACAATGAATTAGAATCTCAAAGTGCAATTACTTACAAAGGACATGATAAATCATCACAAGTTTGAAATTTGTGTACAGTGAACTAGTACAAAATTATGAGACTTCCAAATCTTTCCAATATGCAATGTCTCCTTATCTCAGAATTCACTGAAATTCCTATTAGAATGACACACTGGCATATTTTTTTATTTTATTTTATTTTTTTTTTATTTTTTTATTTTTTTCTTTTGGTCAGGTTGTGCAATGTTGGTTCCCTTAAGCTTTCTATTTGACCCTTGTAGCGAGTGTTAAGTCAATGACTCTCAAACCAGTTGGTTTTAGGGCATTAGGTGTAAAGACACCCCTAAGGACCTATTAACTCGAGTCAAAAAGGCTACAAAACCAACTAACCATGACATTGCTCAATTCCAAATTTTTTACCTTTTGACGTGAACACTCATCGCTTTGAGGAAAGAGGTCCAGTTAGTCAGTGAAAAGCCATCAACGATCATTTATTTATTCTTTTTTTTTTTTTTCTTCTTTTTTTTTTTTTTTCATCACTATATATGCCATAGTGTCATTTAATAAGTCATCCACTTTCATCCAAGAAGCAGAAACACACATATTAGACCTCATGTCATTCCTTACAAATTATGTGCTAATGTGCTTGATTGCTTAGATCAAACATGTGATTTTTCAACTGTCCTCTACAAGTAACCAAACTAACAGATTCACTCATCAGATCATGTGTTCAAAATTTTAAGCTCACTAATGAATTCAAATCACAATTCGTTTTAGATCAACTTAAAATTTTAGAGCAAACATGAACATGCATAAATTTTTCTTGTTTTATTTTTATTTAAACAAACAACACAGAAAACAAATAACATAAAAATTGGGACAAAGTGTGTGTGAATATGTATGTGTGCCCATACCCCCAAACTTAAATGACACATTGTCCCCAATGTGTCTAAGTAAAAGAAAGAATGTACCCGGGAGATGGATGAAATAGTCTTGGAAAGCATGGCTCATTGCACACCCCCAAACTTAAATTGAAGCACACTTGTCCCTGCAAAATAATAAAACACACAAACAAGTAAAAAGAAACAAAACTAAAGATAAATAAAAAGATTAACTTAAAAAACACTAAAAAAAAAAAAAAAAAAAAAAAAAAAGATAACTATGAGATGCTGCCCAAGTGTGCTCGATCGCAAGCATGGTGCGCTCGATCGCACTTGCACAAGGCTGTGCATGTGTGGGGGATGTGTGCTCGAGCGCACACAAGGTGCGTTCAATCGCACTAACAGAATGTACAACAGCCAATAGTCGGTTACTGCGCTTGATCGTACTCAGGGTGCGCTCGATCACAGTAACAGAATGCAATGAAACCACAGATGGAGACCTGTGCTCGATCGCACGCAGGTTGCGATCGATCGCAGTAACAGAATGTAAAAACATGACAAAAGACTTGAAACACTAAAACATCAAAGTAAAATAAAACACAAAGGAAAACAAAAACAAAATATAAATAAAACAAACAACAAAATAAAAAGAATATGCTATGGGGTGCCTCCCATGAGCACTAAGTTTAACGTCTTCAGCCAGACTGTGGTCCCCTCTCAGTGTTGTCCAGAAGTGGATGCTCCAGGTGGTGGTGGTAACTGGGTTACAATGGATTGCATCAATTCTTCTAGGGCAGCTAAGCTTTTGTCCATGGCGACCTTATCTTCCCTAGCTTCCATTCTTTGATCAGCTACCTCTCTCCGAAGACCATCCATTTGCTCACAAAGGGATCGGTATTGGATGGCTCAAACATCAATTGAGGCCTCTTCATCATCTTCTGCTACCGGCTCAGCTGCCGGTTCATTTTCAGCCATTGGCTCGACCTCCTCTGCCTCTTCCCCTTCTTCTGGAAGTGCTTGGGGCATATGGGTGCAACTCTTATTCCATTGGCGAATGCCAAATATGGGAGTGGTCGTGATTGGTTTGTCAGCTGTAGTGCCCTTGATGCCCTTTTTTCGGAGAATATATGTGATGAAGTATGGGAAAGGCAACCCCCATGAGTGTGTGGACTCTGCTCCCCTAACATGCACTCCATTCCAAAATTTATGGATTTGATTCCAAATAATTTCGGGAATGGAATACCAGGCATCCTTGTGAAAGGCGTAAAGGGTTTGTAGAAATTGATCTCGCCTTTGAGTTTTGTGTCCGAAGGGGAAGGCATTGCTATGAAGCACCGAGTCCACGAGCCTAAACCTTCGCGGCAACTTGGACCGGCTGCCAGCATTGTGGTGGGCATTTGCATAGTCCCCTTGGCACATGTCTTCAATGATCTCTGCCACATAAGATCGGGCCGGTTGCTCGGCAAGATTTGCAGCTTCAGGAGGATGCTCATCAGTACACTGCAAGGCGGTGGCTATATCGGTCCTCATCGCATGAACAATTTGGCCTTGAACCTTGGAGGAGAGAGCAGCGGGATTGTCACAGCCATGAGAAAGCTTAGCATAGTATTCAATCACCAGCTTCCGGTATACGGTGGAGGTGACCGGTTTGAAGAGCTTCTTGAGTCCCCGTTGCTTAAACTCGGCGACCGCCCATTGAGTCGCCTCATTGTGTTGAAAATCTTCTCTTATGGTGAAGGTAGTTTCAAATAGCAGCTCCCGCTCCTCAAATGGTGGTGGGGGAGAAATAGCATGAGCTCCTGACCCTCTAGAAGATGAAGCACGTGTTCTAGGCATTTGGGACTTGGTTGGGGACTTTTGTCGAACAGGTGGTGTGCACTGCAGTTGATCCCCAAGACAACACCGGCCTAGGATGTTCCAAACCCCCTGCAAACACACAATAATTCCAACACAGACGCAATGTGGGTGGGTAAACACCCACAATTGCGAGAAAAATTGAAAAAAATGGAGGTTGGATGAGTGTTCGGAGATATTAAGGGTTGGGTTAAGGTTGGAATGTGATGTGGTTTTCGGTGAAAGATGGTGGTATGGTGGCCGGAAAAAGGGTCTTAGATGGTTGTGGTGTAGTGGATTTGGTGAAAGCGAGGTGAAAAATGGGAGGAGACTGAGTGTTGGAGGTAGGGAGTTGGAGAGGGTCTGTATGGCGCTAGGAGAAGAGTTGTGGGCCATGGGAAAAAGTGACCTAAATAGGTCACAGGCCCTATTGACTGAGTGCGCTCGATCGCACACCTGGTGCACTCGATCGCATTCGGCCAGAGGTGCGCATGTCTGGGCATAGTGCGCTTGATCGCACCTAGGGTGCGTCCGATCGCACCAACAGAAAGTATCGAGCCACCTTTTGGTAACTGCGCTCGATCGCAGGGACCCTGCGATCGATCGTAGTACCAGAATGTCAAATTTATATATATATATATATATATATATATATATATATATATATATATATATATTATATAAATTTATATATATATTCAAACAAAAGAAAAGTAAAAAGTCAAAACATCAGGGATAATCAAGACATATGTGAAGGAAAGAAAGTAAGATGAAAAGACAAGAGAGAAAATGTTACCGCCCTCTAAGTGGCTTCAGTACCACTGTTGTGAGTAGATACGCTTGCAGTTCTTGCCTGCTCAAACGCGTCTACTAGTGATTGTAAGACTCCTAGTGTGAAGAGCTGCACTTGAGCTCTTCAGAATTAGGCTCAAGGGCTCTTGTAGGAGCAGGACCTCTTTGAACTGTGACTGCTTTCAGGTGCTGGTGATTGCCTGGGTTAGGTACTGTTTGAGCTGGGAATTCTCCCTGCTTCCTCTCACTCAGCTCTTTTGCCATCTGACCCATTTGCACTTCCAGCTTTTGTATGGCTTGCTCAGTCTTTGTATTGACATGTTTTTGATCAGCCATGAATTGTTGTTGTGAAGTCACCAGGTTATGTATCGTATTCTCCAGTTGGTTCATCTTTGGCTCTTGAGCTAGTTGACTTGCCTGTTGGGGCCCTTTCTGCTGTCCTTGATTATTGCTCTAGGAGAAATTGGAATGTTACGCCATCCTGGATTGTAAGTATTGGAGTATGGGTTGTTCTTGTGGGGATAATTGTTTTGTCCCACAAAGTTCACCTCTTCTTGTTCTGCAAAAGGACACTTCTCAGTGGTGTGATCTAAATGGGAACAAATAGGACAAACCTGGAATTGTGTGTCCTGTTGCAAAGGTGAGATTTTTTGAATAGTCATGGCCTTGACAAGCATATCCAATTTCTTTTCTACTGCAGCCAACTGATTAGTTGATCCTCCACTGAGATTCACTTCATACATGCCCTTGCTTTTGACTCCTCTCCTTCCTCTTGAATAGAATTGCTGAGAGTGCTCACTTAACGTCTCAAAAAGTTCCATAGCTTCCTCACTACTCCTTTCCATAAGTGTTCCTCCGCAAGCTGAATCAACCATTCCTTTGTTAGTATCATCTAATCCTTCATAGAAAATTTGTACCTGCTCATCTTGAGGAATATTGTGGTGTGGGCACTTTAGAAGTAAGGAATTGAAGTGGTCCCAGGCTTCAAAGAACAAGTCTTCGTCTCGTTGTTGGAACATTTGAAGTTCCCTTTTAAGTTGCTTTGTCTTCTGGGCTAGGAAAAACCTCTTCATAAACTTGGTGGTCAATTCTTCCCAAGTATGAATGGACTCTGCAGGCAAGGAATTGTACCACAGTTTAGCATTAACTTTCAAGGAAAAATGAAAGAGGACTAACTTGAGTCTCTCTAGAGTTAGGCCTTGAACATTCTGCAACTTGCATAAGTCAAATAATTTCTTAAGATGCAAGTTGGGATCCTCAGTAGCTGTGCCTCTGAAGTGGGTCAATGCATTGAGAATTTGGGGAGAGATATAATAGCTACTGTCCACCTCCGGTTGATATGCTATGCATGAGGGTTGATGGAGGTTTGTTGGCACGTATGCTTACTTCATTGGTCTCCTCACTCATGGTGGATTTGCTTCTAGGGGTCTTGGCCCAATTGGATTTTCTTGCAAATCTTCCATTTCAACTTCTTCTTCTCCTTCTTTGTCTCTAGGTCGTTGTCGAATTGTCCGCTCAATTTCAGGATCGAGGGGAAAAACGGTTGAGGCTTGAGATCGACGACCTTGCATGAACTTGGCAGCTTCAACACTGCCTGGTCCGGATGCTCCCTGGAATTGCGCTCGATCGCAGGTCGGTGCGTTCGATCGCAGTGTGCTCGATCGCACCTGGCTGACGATTGATTGCAATCACAAAATGCCAATCCGCAACCTGCACAGAAAACAGAAAAGTTAAGGAAAACGGGAAATTCTTTTTGATTTTTGCTAACGCTAAATTAAAAAGTGAAAAATAAAATAACAAAACTAAAGGAAAATAAATTTAAACAAAATTCGCCGCAATCCCCGGCAACGGCGCCAAAAACTTGTTGTGCAAAAATCTACCTAAATTAATAGGTAAATAATTGTACGTTTTACCTGCAAGTGCACAAGGTCAACATGGTAGTATAGGGTGCAAGTACAAGATCATTCCCATGAGGATTGCTGAATTTATGTTTAAAAATAGATTCCTTAAGTAAAAGCAAAATAAAGATTGATTGTTGAAGTGATAATAACAGAGGGTAGGGCTTTGATATCCACCACTAATTATATTAAGCTAATATATCAATATGCCAAAGCTTTGATCAAGTTATACATATTTAATGTTTGCCAACCTAAGGGCATGGGTGTATACTCCTTAAGGTATTGATTTCCCTAAGCAACGAGTTAGGCATGGGTGTATACTCTAACTCTTTTCTTTCCTAAAGGATTTAGCATGGTAAATACTAAGTTGTTCTATAGAAAAGCAGATGTTCTATAGAAATCAACAAACACACGAGGCCTAGGGCATGGGTGTATACTCCCGGTTCCCCATGTTGATTAACCCAAGAACCGCAGTGTGGATTCTTTTGTTACTTAAGTTAAACCCAGGACTTGGTCATCCAAATTGAGCTAACTAACGAGTCCATACCACAAGCACATGTTGATCAGGCATACACATATGAGGAATTCATGCAAGCAGGTATTAATCAAGTTAAACAGCATAACATGATCATCATAAGGTGCCAATATTGAAATATTAATTTAACATAACTAGGGCTTCAATCTAGCCCTACTAAGTAAATTAGCTACACATAGAGTTGATGTTAAACATCTTCATAAAATAAAATAAAAGAAAGGAAAGAATAAACCCGAGACTTGACTTGAGAGCTCCTATTCTTCTCCCTTCTCCCAAGCTTATCTATTCTAAAGGCTTAGGAGTCTATTTATAGGGTTTAGAAGTCCTTGGAAAAGTAGTAAACCCTAGGGATTTCGTAGGGTTTCAATCCTATTACAATTTGGAGTTTGAAAAACCCTAATATGGAAATAGGGACATTCTAGCCGCCACTTGGGATGCCTCTTGCGCACGGGTGCGATCGATTGGAACCCGTGTGCGCTCGATCGCAGGTCTACGATCGATCCTTCTTTTGGTCTGCACTCGATCGCTCCTGGCCTGGCATGTGCAGTATCTTCTCTAGTATTGCGCTTGATCGCAGGTACCCTACAATTGATCACAGTACCAGGGAGCTCCAATTTTTCCCATATTCTCTTTTTGAGCCCAAATCACCCAGTTTTACTTCACTTTCTTCCAAAAGCCTGTAAAAACATCAAAAACACAAAAAAAGAATTAAAATGGCCTAATTAACTACAACCAAAGGATTAAAACATGTAAGATAAGGGCTGAAAATATGAATATTTTAGCACTTATCAGTAACCAAGCTAACAAATTCTCTCATCAGATCATGTGTTCAAAATTTTAAGCTCAGTGATGAATTTAAGCCACAATTCTTTCAGATTAACTCAAAATTTTTAGGGCAAATATGAACATGCACAAGCATTTTTTTTTTTTTCAAATAAACAAACAAACACACAAAACAAATAACATGAAATTGGGAGAAAGTGTGTGTGAACAACATGTGTGCCCATATCCCCCCAAACTTAAATGACACATTGTCCTCAATGTGTCTAAATTAAGGAAAGAGTGTACCTGGGAGATGGACAACACAGTATTGGAAAGCGTGGCTCATAGCACACCCCTAAACTTGAATTGAAGCACACTTGTCCCTGCAAAATAAGAAAACACAAAAACAAGTAAAAAGAAACAAAACTAAAGATAACTGAAAAGATTAACTTAAAACACACTAAACAAACAAAATAAAAAGATAAGCTATAGGGTGCCTCCCATGAGCGCTAAGTTTAACGTCTTCAGCCATATGATGGTCCCTACTCAATGCTGTCCTGAAGAAGATGCTCCAGATGGTGGTGGCAAACGGCTACAAATGGACCGCATCACTTCTTCTAAGGCAGCGAGTCGTTGATCCATCAACTCTTTATCTTCCCGAGCCTCCCTTCTTTGATCGGCCAACTCTCTCTGAAGCCCGCCATTTCTTCACTAAGTGAGCGAAACTGTGCTACACGAAAAATGATCAAGGCCTCCTCCTCTGCTTCCTTTGGCTCAGCTGCGGGTTCATCTTCGGCCATTGGCTCGGCCTCGCTTTCTTTCATATCGGCTGCTGGTGCTGGAGGTGCTCGGGGCATATGGGAGAAGCTCTTGTTCCATTGGCGAATTCCAAAGATGGGGGTAGTAGTGACTGGCTCATCAACTGCAGTGCCCTTGATGCCTTTCTTTCAGAGGATGTAGGTGATTAAGTATGAGAAGGGCAACCCCCATGAGTGTATGGAATTAGCTCCTCCAATGTGCACTCCATTCCAAAATTTGTGAATTTGGTTCCAAATGATATCGGGAATGGAATACCAGGCATCTTTATGGAAGGCGTAGAGGGTTTGGAGAAATTGATCCTGCCTTTGAGTTTTGTGCCCCAAGGGAAAAGCATTACGGTTCAATATGGAGTCCACAAACCAGAGCCATTGAGGCAGCTTGGACCGGCTTCCGGCATTATGATGGGCATCGGCATATTGCCCTTGGCGAATGTCCTCAATGATTTCTGCCACATAGAATCTGGGCGGTTGCTCGGCAAGCTGTGCTGTTTTTGGTGGGTGCTCATCATTGGATTAAAGGGCAGCGGCAATGTCGGCTCTTGTCACGTCAATCGCTTGGTCTTGCACGGTGGAAGAGAGGGCAGCCATCCTGTTGCAGTCGTGAGATAGGTGGGCATAAAACTCGATCACCAGCTTTCAGTATGTAGTGGAGGTGATCGGCTGGAAAAGCTTCTTGAAGCCTTGGCGCTTGAATTCGGCAACCGCCCATTGAGTTGCCTCAAGGTTTTGAAAATCTTCGCGAACGGCGAAAGTGGTCTCAAACAGCAGTTCCCGCTCCTCAAAAGTTGGCGGGGGAGAAGGGGCTTGGGTATCGGACCCCTGGGAGGACGAAGCTTGAGTTCTTGGCATGATGAGCTTGATTGGGGACTTTTGTCAAACACTTGGTGTGCACTATGATGACTAAGGTTGCTACGGCACGTCAACACTGCTCAAAACCCCTACAAAAACACCAAAGCCCAACCATAGGAAAGCAATGTGGGTGGATGAACACCCAAGATTGTAGGAAAAAAGAAAAAAAAAAGAAAAAAGAAAAGGAGGTTAGAGAGTTAATCAGAGCTGGAGTGTTGATGGGAATGAGGAACGGTTTGTATGGTTGTGTGGTGGAAAAGTGGTGGTACGGTGGCCAGAGAGGAGAACCGTGTGGTGGCGGTGTGGTAAAGGTGGTGAAAAACGGTGGCGGAGTTGTGGGAGTAGGCGTGTGCCGGAGTTGGGTGCTTGGAGGACTGTACGGCACAGTGAGAATGTGAGGGGGAATTGGGAGAAAGTGACCTAAAATAGGTCACGTGGCCTGCTGTCCGAGTGCGCACGATCGCACACATGGTTGGCTCGATCGCACTCATGCAAGGATGTGTGTGAGTGGGTGATGTGTGCTCGAGCGCACACAAGGTGTGATCAATCGCACTAACAGAATGTACAAAGCCAAAATTTGATTACTGCGCTCGATCGCATACTTGTTGCAATCGATCGTAGTAACAGAATGTAAAATTTTTTTTTTTAATGCATAATGTATAGCAATGTTCTGAAATAAAAAGGAAACACAAAGGATAAGTGAGAACACATGTAAAGTAAGGAAATTGATATGATGGGAAAAAAAGATGGAAAAGTGTACCGCCTTCAGTGGCCTTAGTACCATTGTTCTGAGTAGATGCGCTTGAGCTCCTAGACTGCTCAAACGCTTCTACTTGTAACTGTAATGTCTCTAGTGTGGAGAGTTGCACTTGAGCTCCACAGAATGTGGCTCAAGTGCCCTTGGTGGTGCAGGTACAGGACTTTCTTTATAGGTCAACAATTTTGGTCCCACATAGAACTCCTTCTTGACATGCTTTCTGTGATGATGGTCCTTGGGTCTTTTCTTGTGGATCTTGGTGTCCTTATTCGCTTCATACCTCAATTCGTCCCGTTGATGCAACTGCCGCTTTCTCTTGGCTTGAAGAGGGGTGCCTTGCTCTATTGATGTCATTAGTAACATCTGCATAGACTGGCCAATGTCCTGCCTTGTAAACTTGTGAGTGAGGGGTGTTTTTACTAGATCTTTCTATGGATCCTGCAAAACTGGCTCACTAATACCTTGGATCATACAAACATCAAAACATTTAAAATCATCTTGAGGTAATTGCATTGCATCAAATATTTTGAACTCTATTGTCTCACTATTCACCTTCATACTTATAGTAACCTTTTTTACACCTATTGTAGTATCCACAGTTCTCATAAAGGGACTTCCTAAGATGATAGGCAAGGGTGATGGCATAGGGGATTCTTCCACATCCAACACAATGAAATCCGCAGGTAAAATAAATGTACCTACCTTTACCAACATATCTTCAAGTATACCTCTTGGTCTTTTGATGCTTCTGTCTGCCAATTGCAAGGTGACTGAGGTTGGTTGAAGCTCCCCCAAAACCAGCTTTTCATATACCGTGTAAGGCAGCAAATTGACCCCTGCTCCCAGATCCAACAATGCATGCTCAAAAAGATGGTCTCCTATCCCACAAGGAATGGTAAAACTACCCGGATCTGTTAGATTTGGTGGTAATTTTCTCAACAAAACTGCACTTACCTCTTTTGTTAGGGCCACTGTCTCATGCTCCTGAAACCTCCTTTTGTTAGTGCAACAATCCTTTATAAATTTAGCATATGAAGGAATCTGTTTAATTGCATCTAATAAAGGAATGTTGATTTCCACTTTCCTCAAGGTCTCAAAAATATCCATAAGCTGCGTTTCTTTCTTTGGTTTGACTAAGCTTTGAGGGAAGGGTGGTTCATTACCTTCTCCATTTTGTTTACCTTGCAAGTTGATGCTTCATCTGGAGATGCTTGAGGTGGCTCTTCAGTTCCAATGACCTTGCCATTTCTAAGAACTTTGGATGGCTTGATCGGCCTTTGTATTAAATTGTTTTTGATCAGCCATAAATTGTTGTTGTGAAGTCACCAGAGTGTGTATCAAATTCTCTAGTTGGTTCATCTTTGACTCTTGGGTCGGCTGGCTTGCTTGTTGGGGACCCTTCTGCTGTCCTTGATTGTTACTCCATGAGAAATTTGGATGGTTGCGCCACCCTGGAATGTAGGTGTTGGAGTACGGAGTGTACTTGTGGGGGTAATTGTTTTGTCCCACATAATTCACCTCTTCTTGCTCTGTAAATGGAGATAATGGACACATTTCAGTAGTGTGATCTAAATAGAAACAAATAGCACATACCTGAACTTGTGTGTCCTGTTGAAGGGATGAGATTTTCTGAACAATCATGGCTTTGACAATCATATCTAACTTCTTTTCCACAGCAGCCATCTGATTTTGAGATCCCCCATTGAAATTCACTTCATACATGCCTTTGCTTTTTACTCCTCCCCTTCCTCTAGAGCAGAATTGTTGGGAATGCTCACTTAGTGTTTCAAACAGCTCCATTGCTTCCTCACTACTCTTTTCCATAAGTGCTCCTCCACAAGCTGAATCAACCATCCCTTTGTTAGTATCATCTAAACCTTCATAGAAAATTTGTACCTGATCATCTTGAGGGATGTTGTGATGTGGGCACTTGAGAAGCATTGAATTGAAGTGATCCCATGCTTCAAAGAAAAGATCTCCATCTCTTTGTTGGAATATCTGAAGTTCCCTTTTAAGCTGTCTTGTCTTTTGGGCTGGGAAAAACTTCTTCAGAAACTTTATGGCTAATTCTTCCCAAGTATGGATAGAATCTACAAGCAAAGAATTATAACACAGTTTAGCATTATCTTTCAAAGAGAAGAGAAAAAGGACTAACCCGAGTCTCTCTGGAGTTAAGCCTTGGATGTGCTATAACTTGCATAGATCATAGAACTCTTTAAGATGCAAGTTGGGATCCTCAGTAGCTATGCCCCTGAAGTGAGTCAATGCATTGAGGATTTGAGGAGAAATATAATAGTTGCCTTCCACCTCCAGTTGATCTGCTATGCATGAGGGTTGATTGAGGTTCGTTGGGATGAATGCCTGCTTCATCAGTCTCCGCACCGGTGGTGGATTTGCCTCAAGTGGTCTTGGCACTATTGGTGGATTCTCTTTCAAATCTTCCATCTCAATTTCTTCCTCTTCTTCTTTGTCTCCAGGTCTTTGTTGAATTGTCCGCTCAATTTCATGATCGAGTGGAATGACTGTTGAATCTTGAGATCGACGACCTTGCATCAATTGAATTGCTTCTTCAGTTAAAGTAGCTTCAGTGCTGCTTGTCCAGATGCTCCCTGGAACTGCGCTCTATCACAATGCATTTGATCACACTCGGCTGACGTTCGATCGTAGTAATAGAATCGCCAGTCTGCAACCTAAAACAGAAAACAGAAAAGTTAAGAAAAATGGAAAATCTTTTTGATTTTTTGATAACAACAAAATTTAAAATTGAAAATTAAAACATCACAACTAAAGGAAAATAATTCTAGACAAAATTCACCGCAATCCCGGCAACGACGCCAAAAACTTGTTGTCACAATTGCCTACCTAAATTAATAGGCAAATAATTGGATGTTTTACCCGCAAGTGCATGAGGTCAACACAGTAGTATAGGATGCAAGTACGGGGTCATTCCCATGAGGATTGCTGAATTTTGCTTAAAATTAATTCCAAGAGTAAATTAAAACAAAGATTAGAATTGAGTTGATAATGATAAAAGGGTTGGGCTTTGATATCCACCACTAATTATATTTAGTTAATATATCAATATGCCAATGTTTTGATCATATTATGAATATATAATGTTTGTCAATCTAAGGGCATTGTTGTCTACTCCTTAAGCTATTGATTTCCCTAAGCAACGAATTAGGCATGGGTGTCTACTCGAATTCTTTTCTTTCTTAAAGGATTTAGCATGTGTGTCTACTAAGTTGTTCTTTAAGAAAGTATAAAACTGTGGAAATCGACAAACACATGAGGCCTAGGGCATGGGTGTCTACTCCCGGTTCCTATGTCGAATAACCCAAGAACCCGGTTTAGATTTCTTTTGTTACTTTTATTAAACCTAGGACTCGGTCATCCAAATTGATTTAACTGACTAGTCCATACCACATGCATATGTTGATCAGGCACACACATATGAGGAATTTATGAAAACAGAAATTAATCAATTTAAATATCACAACAAGTTCATCACAAGGGCGCCAATATTGAATATCAACTAAACATAACTAGGGCTTCAATCTAGCCCTGCTAAATAAATTAGTTACACATAATTAAAGAAAAAGGAAAAATGAAGACATGTATGTTTACTTACAATGAAAAACGAAGCACAAGCTTCCGTAAGACAAAACATCGTATTTTAGCTTAAAACGGCGCCTCCCAATGTGTGTTTACAAGAGAAAAACATTGTATATAAATAATAAAAACTAGGGTTCAGCGCTGCCAAGTCAGCGTGAGTGCGCTCGATCGCACCCAAGGTGCGCTCGAGCGAACTCGGGTTTTTTTCAAGGCTCCTGCAGTGCAGCACTTAAGCGATGCATGCTAGGGCTGACATGGTCGTGTGCTCGATTGTCTCTCTGTGCGCTCGATCGTACTTCTAGAAATCTCCAATTATTTTGCTTATTTCCACCCTCAAACCGCAGTTTTCTCTTAATGACCTGTAACACACCAAAACACCAAAACTAACAAAAAACATCATAAATTAACACAACTAAGAGCTTTAACAAACATAAGTAAAGGGGCCCAAATATACAATATTTGGCACTCATCATCCTCTCCCACGGTTGTGTCTTTTCCCAGCTTGATTATTCTCAAGGTTTAGAGGTCTATTTATAGGGCTTTAGAAGTCCTTATTATACTAGTAAACCTAGAAAATTCGTAGGATTTTAGTCCTATTACAAGTGGGACTTGAAAAACCCTAATATGGAAGGAAAGGGATTCTGTCCGTGTTGTGGTATTTTTGTGACCAAAAATATCAATTATAAAAAATAATCACTCGCAATAGGGCGAATCCCGTAGGATAGGGCTATATTGAGGGTGTCGAACCACAATGACTGTAGGGGTTTTATTATCAAAATTTAAAAGATTAAAATTAACTTAATTCAAGAGATAATAATTTGTTTGTGTGAATTTAAAGTACATAAAAGAAGCGAAAATAAAGGAAGTAAATATATGAGAGAGAGAGTAGGGTATTGACTTCACCACAATCCGCACATCAATGGTTAACCACATTTAATTTTAGCAATTCATTCTATGCATGTTATAATGTAAACAAGAAAACACATTAATGAAGGATAAAAATAATTTCATACAATCAATGGAATAGCATAACCCATCTTCGGTTGGCATGGATCGTCTACCTAAATTACACAGGGTGTAGTACGATCTGTCTATCTTAGGTATGGCCTATCTAACCCTATTGATTGCATATCAATTAAGAACCATTGTATAACCATCATTCTTATAATCACAAAAAATAAGAATGATTTGAGTTCAATAATAGTAAAATAATTTCTAAAACAAGATAAGAATTTTATTAATATTGAGTTGGAATTTAAGAACAATTGCATTTAATATGAAGAACATAAATCAAATGTAGCAATCCTCAAAGTTATACAATCAACATGCATAAATTGAAAAACTAGAAATTAAATACAATCAAACCATTGTGCTTGGAAAGGGTTACATCAATACCCCACAATTGGTTTAGCCGCTCATGATTTTCTAAGCTCCACAGACAATTTACTGAATTTTTAACTCTAGAAAGTAGTGTGTTTGTTTACAATGTTTAGAGTCCTATTTATAGGGATTAGGAGAACCCTAGAAACCCTAAGAAAATCGGAGGTCAGTCCCCCAGTCCAATTAGGAGACTGAAAACCAACTCCACGCTGGAAAAGGATTGCTGCCATGCACTACACGCCCGTGTGCGCTTGATCCGAAGTTTATGCGCTTAAGCGCAGGCGTGTGCTCGACCCTTGGCCGCTGCGCTCGAGTTCAAGAATAGCTACGCTCGATCCCAAGTCCAGAATGCCCAGCGTTTTTTGCCCTTTTAAGCCCAAATTTCAATGGTTTGTCAAATAAAACCTGAAACACAAAAACAAAACAAAATCAAACAAATAACGATGCTAAGGAATTAACATATGTAAATTAAGGGGCTTGAATGCGCAACATTCGACGCTTATCAGTTGGCAGCTTCTAGAATTCTCCAGCGCACGGGTGCGATCGATCGCAGCCCATGTGCGATCGATCGCAAGTGCGATCGATCATAAGTCTCCTGCGATCGATCACACTACCAGAAACTCCAACTTTTCCAAAATTCTCTCTTTGAGCCCAAATCTTCCAAATTTATTTCCTTTTCTTCCAAAAGCCTACAAAAGCATGAAAAACACATAAAGGAACTAAAATGGCATGAATTAACTAAAACTAAAGGATTAAAACATGTAAGTTAAGGGCTAAAAATATGAATATTTTAGCACTTAACACTAGAGGTTTAAAAGACTTGTTGCACACGCTAAATACAATCGTACATCCCACAAAAGATGGATTTAGCTTTTTGTTTTTTGTTTTCATTTTGTTTTTAGTTTCGTATTGCTAAGGGACTAGCAATATGTAAGTTTGGGGGTTTGATAAGTGCCAAAATATTCATATTTTAGCCCTTAATTTACACTTGTTAATTTCTTAGTCTTGTTATGTTGTGCTATTTCATTTCCTTTTTGTATTTTTTTTTTTTTTTTTGTTTTATAGGTTTTTGAAAGAAAAGAAAGCATTCTGGTAGTGCGATCGATCACATGGGACCTGCGATCGAGGGCACTTCCAGTTTTATTGAATTCCTCATATATGTTTGTCTGATCAATATATGCATGTGGTATGGATTAGTTAATTAAATCAATTTAGATGCCCGAGTCTTAGGTTTAATAAGAGTAATAAAAGAAATCCACACCGGGTTCTTGGGTTAATCAACATGGGGAACTCAGAGTATACACTCATGCCCTAGGCCTCATCTTTCTAATCCTAGTTGCACTAAGACTAAACCCTACGATTTTACTAGGGTTTCTAGGTTTTCTAGAGTATTCCTAAGCCTATAAATAACACCTCTAAACCTTTAGAATAATAATCTTTGAATAGACACAACTTTGGGAGAAGAATTTGGAGGCTACTTCTAGGAGCAGTTTTCGGTTCTTTCTTTCCCTTTTCTTTTTAGTTTTATTTTAATTATGTGTAACTAACTCTTTAGGAGGGCTAGATTGAAGCCCTAATTATGTTTATTTAATATTTCAATATTGGCGCCTTTGTGATAATCATATTGTGATGCTTAACTTGATTAATTCCTGTTTTATTGAATTCCTCATATGTGTTTGTCTGATCAACATATGCATGTGGTATGAATTAGTTAATTAAATCAATTTAGATGACCGAGTCTTAGGTTTAATAAGAGTAACAAAAGAAATCCACACCGGGTTCTTGGGTTAATCAACATGGGGAACTCGGAGTATACACCCATGCCCTAGGCCTCATGTGTTTGTCAGTTTCCATAGATTTATGCTTTCTTAAAGAATAACTTAGTAGATACCATGCTAAATCCTTTATAGCTTAAGGAGTATACACCCATGCCCTTAAGTTGGCAAACATTAGGTATTCATTGTATGATTGGATCATTAGCATATTGTTATATTATTTGAGCATGATTAGTGGTGGATATCAAAGCCCTACCTTTACCTTATCTTTATCTTTATTTCTTTTTCTTAGTATCAATATCAATCTTGTGACAATTTTGGTATTTTAATTACTTTTAAAACAAAATCAACAATCTCCATGTGATCAATCTCGTACTTGCTGCACTATACTATCGTTTGATCTTGTGCACTTGCGAGTAAAGCATAGAGACACCAATATCTCGGAACGCATCCCGTTTTACATCCACAATATCGCACTCAGGCGGGACGTAGAAGTCCACCTGCACAAGTTAAAAAATGATATATATATATATATATATATATATATATATATATATATATATATATATATATATATATATATATATATATTAACAATAACGCATATATTTCATGCATTAGGGGCGTTTGACATAATAAAATACACATGCTATCATATAACATCTAGTTTAAACATACCATCAAGGCGTCCCATATATCCTCCTTTGTACGCTGTGGTACCTTCATCTAGTCATCCCGTATTCTAACATAATTCCTGCTCCTTATAATTTTACCGGTCATCCATCTAAATTTCAAAGCGCTAAGTCCTACGGCTGTGATGCATTATTATACTCACACACGACCCGTTTCCAGTCAGGGATCCCCTACAACTTGTGCAAATCTTTAATGGTCATCACTTCAAAACAGGTGCTTCTATTTGGATTGATACCTATCATATTAATAATTACCAATGTTAATTATGATATGAATTGAATACTAAATGCAAAACATATATACGTATATATTTGTATTTTTAGTGTATATACTTACTTATCGTTCGAACCTGGTCAAGGCTCAACACTTGTCGAGTAGGGTCCTCGGGCTGCAAGTCATGCGTGGCATCTGTCCCACCATGCTGGTCTTCTGGGGCCTGTGTCTCACTGTTGTCCATACTTGTGCTGTTATTGGAGAAGACCCACTCCATATGGCCTTGAGAACACAGCCCTAACTCGCTCATCATTGGCAGCTGAGATGGCATATGAAAGGAAGCATTTGTGTCATATGTAGACAGCTGATACTGATACACCAGCTAGGTCAGACCTATCGGACCTTATGGATTAGGGACAGGGGTCTGCCCTTCCACGACATCTGGAAATACTGGTCGATATCCTGGTTGCTGCCTTATAAGCATAGCAACGTCTTTTGTGTCACTGTCATTAGGGTCGTACAATGGAGACCCATGCGCCATAGACTGCCGCACTAAAAATGTGGACCTCCGTGCTCTTGTCATCCAACTAATACTTATATCAATCGGCAAAAGACATCACACACCCAATTAATTATGTATACAATGGACGAAATATGCACTACCATATATAAATGACTCATATATTTAAAAATGAGATATATACCATTTACCCAATGCACAAATTAATCAATTGTGTTGATGTATTAATTAGTGAACAATTACCAATCAATGTAGAATGAAATAACAGGAAACCAGTCAATTAATATGAACTATATATATATTCAAATTTTATTGAATTACATATGCTTGGATTGGATTTAAGTCGGGTTGGACGTATTCGAAGTCGTCCTGCGGATCATGATCATTATTACTAGTCAATAGGAGTGACTCACACTCGTGGTAGTTGGCACATGCATCATGAGGCCCTTCACCGTGACCAACGTCGTATATGTTTCTAGGTTTAGTCCTTACAGCGCCAGCCCAATCTAGGTCCCTTTCATCTTCGACGTAAAATAGTTGGTCAACTTGTGAAGTAAGCACATACGGCTCATCAATAGTCCGCTCGCCCCTGTGGACAAGGTTTTTGAAGTTGACAAGCATTAGGCCATACTCTTCAACCTTGTACCCCCTGTCCCTCGTGTTGTCCACCTAATCATACTTGAACGTAGTACTCCACCTCAATTACTCCATTAAGTTCCCGTACTACGTTTTGCCATCAACAGTCGGCACGCACATACCGCTATTTGAGTCCTCTTTTTGACATCATATGCAAGAGAGCAAAATAACTTACCATTAACCACATATCTATTATATCTGACTATTGACTCCCTCAGCCCTCTACAATGCATTACCAGTTTATCACACATTTCTTTTTTGCGTCGATCGTCCAATCGATCGACTTGCGAGTATATTACATACAATGGAAAATGCAAAGTTAGTTTGGTTAGTTGATATGAACCAGAAGCAAATATACTCGAACTGTAATAGTTAAACATTACATTAGTCTTACGTAGTCACGGTACAAATCGTAGAACTGCTCATAATGTTGGGTTTCCAATTGATCGTCTGTCGTTCACCCCATATTGCATGTTTGCCTAAGCGTGTCCATGTGCATCCTACAATTCGAAATTAGTTTCATTATAATTCACAACTAAGGGTGCAAGATGATTGAGCATGCATATGCTAGTAACACAACTTATGTCCACAGTTGAAGGAAATCGTCCGAGTTAAACATAATATATTGGTGAATTTGTATCAATATGATACAGTCGAGAATGGCTCGTGTTCCCGCTCCCTTTGAACCATCCGGGTTTATTTGGGTCCTATTGAGAAATGTTGGTGCGTTATCTAAATACCTCGAGCAGAACGTCACCAAGTTAGTTGCTATGTATCCCTCTGCAATGCAGCCCTAAGGAACCACTTTATTGTGCACATTAGATTTGAACCCCCCAAAGCTCCTACATATTGACATCAGTCAATCATTGCAGTTAGTCATTGTCTTCTAATGGAGGGAAAATAAAATCATGAATAAACCTAAACAAATTTTACCTCTCTCCCGAATACATCCACCTATACTGTACTGGTCCACCGAGTTGGCATTCATGGACAAGATGCACGACCACGCGAGCCATGCTTGTAAAAAAACTTGGGGGGGGGGGGGAATACCTGTTCCATCTTGCACAAAGTGATACAGACGTCACCCTCTAGTCGGTCCATCCTCTTGTGTCAATGTTGTTGAACATAAGCCACTAAAGAATGCAGACATCTCAACAAGAGGTCTAACCACGTTACCTGACAGTGATCCATGCAATGCAATAGGGAGAAACTGTTGTATTAGTACGTGACTGTCATAACTCTTCAAACCCGATATCGTACGTTCCTTAAGTTGTACACATTGGGAAATGTTCAAGGCATATCCGTCGGGTGCCCTTACATTTTGAAGTACTTTCAAAAAATGTGTTTTATCATCCTTGGACATCGTGTGGGAAGCTGCGGGCATATAGGTGTTACCATCTTTGCCCGTGTACGGATGAGGTGTATGTCTCAAACCCATTTCTTCCAAGTCTGTGCGGGTTTCGAGGTTGTCCTTCATTTTCCCTTTAATGTCAAGTATTGTGCCAAGTATATTATCCATCACATTTTTCTCTATGTGCATGACATCAAGGTTGTGCCACAATAAATTATATTTCTAGTATGGCAACCTAAAGAAAATACTTTTTTTTTTCCACACTACATTCTCAATCGATGGTTGTCATTTTGTAGGAGTACTGTTCTCCGCTTTTTTCCCTTTTTCTTACCATCTGTCTTTGACTTACCACTAGGCTTTGCCTTATCAGCATTCTCATCCCCAAATACCATCCCTTCTAATTGTCTCAGGATTTCATCTCCACTTGGCACATCTGGGGCACATTCTAGTTCTTGGTTGCCGTCAAATGTTCTTTTGTTTTACCTCCACGGATGATCTATGGGCAAGTATCACCTGTGCCCCATAAAACACCATTTCTTGTCGTGTTTTAGCCATCTAGACTTTGTCAAGTGCATACAGCAAGGAGATACCTTCTCACCCATGGTAGGCCACCCGGACAAATCTGCGTATGTTGGGAAGTTATTAATTGTCCACATCAACTGCGCTTACAGCACTAAATTATTTTTCTTTGAGACATCAAATGTGTGTACCCCTACATTCCATAGTTCCTGTAACTCCTCAATTAAGGGTTGAAGGTAGACATCTATATCCATTCTAGGTGAACTTGGGCTTGGGATAATCAGGAATAGTATGAAAGATGTTTGTTTCATGCACATCCAAGGAGACAAGTTGTACGGTACAAGCATTATAGGCCAAGTGTTGTGGGATGTGCTCATGTTCCCAAATGGATTAAATCCATCAGAGGTTAGTCCAAGCCTTACGTTCCTGCTATCCCGGATGTAAATTGTCGAATGACTTTCATGCTTCACCGTCGGCTAGGTGCCTCAACACACCGTCCTTAATGCGGCCGTCTGCATACCACCTCATGTAGGGCGCAGTATGCTTTGACATAAATAGCCTCTATAGTTGTGGTATGAGTGGAAACCACCGCAACACCTTCACCGGACGTTTCTTACTCGACGATATGAGTTGACCATCCTCGTCTAAATGAATTCTCCACAGACGGTACATGAATCAAACTCCTTATTACCTTTCCAGAATAACATACAGTCATTACGACACGCCGGAATCTTCTCATACCCGAGTCCCATGTCCCGTAGAAATTTTTTCGCAGTATATGTATTAACTGGCAAAGTTTCATCACTCGTAAGCAGCAGCTGATTGATGAACTGAAGGAAAGATGAGAATATCGTGTTACTAAGTCCACCTACACGCTTCAAGTTGTACAGATGTACAGTAGCACTCAGTTTGCTATGTTTGGTCCTATCATGAAGTGACTTCTCTGCCTTTTTAAGCAAGTCCTAGTACCTTAGTATGTCACCTTCATCGGCTTCTTCATTCACAATTTTTTCATCCCTTTGTACCACGACCTGAGGCTCACAGTTGTCTTCCCTGACATCGTGCATGCCGAATAAATCATGCAACATGGCGTGCATGTCCCCCACCCTTTTCTGTGTTTGCACCCGCATCTGTGGCTGGGCGATTCAAATTAGAGCCTAAAACAGGACCCCGTACAAGCTTCTCACCGTGATAGTATAAGTGTTTGTATGTAATCATTATTCCTTTACCCCTCGTCAAGTGGTCGAGTACAAAATTGGGCGGATGGCACTGGTAATTTCAACACGTCTTACAGGTGCAGTAAATAAATCCATCAGGGATTGTACAGTTACTAACTACAAAATTCATGAACAATCTACACCCGTCTCTGTATTCCTTCGTACCTCTTGACTTTGCCATCCAAGTCTTATCCATTTTTCTCTACGTACATTAGGAACAAATATATAATACTTAAAAATAAAAAATAAACACATAATTTAGTCTAAATTCAGCCCAATAAATATAGTCCAAATTGATATCCATTTGTTATAAATGGAGACCCTAAATAAATGCTCACTGCATATAGGTTAGTTGTTTTTTTTTTTTTTTTATTATTATTTTTTTTTTTTACAACATTTACAAAAATCTAAATTTGCACAACCTAAATCCTAATTATAGTTCAAAATAGATATGCATTTGTTATATATGGGGACCCTAATTAAAATAAAGCTAGCTAGGTTAGTTCTTCTTCTTTTTTTTTTTTTTTTTTTTTTTTTAACATTAGTTTTGTTGTCTTTATAACATTTACATAATCTAAATTTGCACACAAAATTAAGGTCTAAAGTGTAGATGCATTTGTTATACATGGGGACACTAAATTAAATAAATCTAGCTAGGTTGTTTTTTTTTTTTTTTTTTTTTGTGTTTACATCTTTTTCATTTTTCTTTTTTTACAACATTTACATAATTCTAAATGCATGAAATGCCGCAAAGAAATTAACCCTAATTAAAATTAATCTAGCTATGTTAGTTCTTTATTTTTTGTCCTATCGTTTTGTTGTTGTGATAACATTTACATAATCTAAATTTGCAAAACCTAAACAAAATTAAGGTCCAAATTTAAATTCATTTGTTATATATGGGTGTAGCCAATGTTCCTTGGCTCGTTGTTGCCATTTGAGTTCTTCTTGTTCCAAGACCGTATGGACCTCGTCTTGGATTTTTTTAATGGCTTCCGTATTGGTGCTCCATCTCCTTCTTTCATCTCCGTTAGTTTCCTTGTGCCTTGGGAAATAATAGCTTCGGCCCCACCATCTGCCACTTTCTGCCACCTCTAAAGTGCTCGTGAACATCGTTGTAGCTTATTTTGTAGCATGCCCCACCTATTATCTTTGCTGTTCTTGACCCTCCATTCTTGCTTTAAAATGGCTTTGCAATTTTTATTCTTTGCCCAGTGAGCTTCATACCAAAAAAATCTACTTATTTCTGGGGAGCAGTGCACTATCATTAAACAGCATATAGAATGGTGCGTGCTCTGAGCTCCGGGCTGCCAACACTGTCAACTCTGCATTAGGGACTGTTCCCGTATGAATGTGTGATCCCGGTGGTTATTATTCCACGTATACTTTGCCCCCTGAAAGCCCACATCATGCAATCAACACACTTCCAACGTCGTTTTAAAAGCTTCTATTTGACTTCGAGACCGATATAAACCTCCATATTTTTTTGAGGAATCTAGAATTTCATTGAAGTCCCCAATGCACATCCAAGCAGCCGGTTGATATTGCGACAGGTGGCACAATAAATCCCATGCCATATGTCTTTTGTGTGCTTCAGGATCGCCATAAAAACCAGTAATTCTCCATCGACTATTCGTAGCTCCCATTCCAATGACGATATTGATATGGCGTCTACTATAATTTCGTATTGTCACTTCCACTTCATTGGTCCACATCAGAGCCAACCCACCACTCCTTCTCACACACTGTCCACACCAAACACCCCTTCAAAACCCAGTTTATTTTTTATTCTCTCCAGCTTGCGTGTCTGCAGTTTGGTATCCATCAAGAGAACCAGTTTGAGCTGCTTATCCTTCACCAACCGGCAAATGTCACAAACTGTTCAGGGGTTCCCAAGCCCCCTACAATTCCAACTTAATATACTCATGGCTGTTGGTGGGGCTGGCTCCTTGCCTCCGCCAAAACCAATTCACCTGTTGTCTCATCTTCTTCATCTAACAACTTAAGAACACGTGCTATTTTTTTAGCCCCTCCAACCTCCATTTTTCCTTCAGTAGTCTTCCCTTGTTTTTTGCCTCCAGCAATCCCCTTCTCACCTGTAGTGGAGAAAGTTCCCTAGCTGCCTTCTTCCACCTCCTTCCCCATGAGATACGTTTTTCATGCCACCATTTGCTAGAATGATTCGCCTCTGTGCTAGTCCTCCCATCCGTCATATTATTCTTTTTGTTGCCCTGTGCGACTACAGAATCAACGTCTTGTATGTTACCTGTCCCAACCGATTTAAGAGACTACACCCTATATAGTACTGAAGGTTGTAATTGAGAAAAAGAAAAAATAAATGTTTCAATCTTTTACATATCCTTCTAATCAGAGGAAAAAATCAGTTTTTTCTCTAGCTTATTTGATATAGTCACGGTTTGGTTTAGTAGCTCAAAATGTGTGGTTTGAAAAAATAGTAATTTTAAAACCAAGTTAATGAAAATGACATTTTCAAAATCCTAGTTAGGTGTTTGGTAAAACGACGGTTTAGCTTTTGAAATTACGCATTTTAAAAATCTATGTCATTGCCTGTATTTTGAGAATGTAGCTTTTAGTCTAGGGCTGGCAAAATAGGTACTTGACACGACCCCTTTAGCTAAACAGGTTAGCAGGTCTGACGCGATTATAACATGGAAAAGAGCTGAGTAACCCGACACGACCTGTTTAACCCATTTAAAATAACCGGGTCATGTCAGGTAGACACGATCCAACTCGACCCGTGTTCTTAGCAGGTAACATGACCCAACCTGTGAATGTTTGCCCTACCCATGAGAAAATGAGAAAATGTAAAACATAGCTGTTTTGATGCGGTGGTGAAGAAAGATATAGGAAAAGAAGAGAAAGTGATTAGAGAGCATGGAGGAGGAGAGGAAAGAGAGCAAGAACATAGCACGACTGACAATAATGGAGCTGGCCAACATGATAAGTGTCTCTATGTCTCTCAATGTCATCGTCCGCCTGAACGTCCCAGACGCCATCTGGGAAGGCGGTTCCAACACCCCACTCTTTGCTGCCCAAATCGTCGCTCGTGCCCTCCCCTCTGGCGATCTTGAGAACCTCCAGCTCATCCTCTGCATGCTCACCAACTATGACATGTTCCAGGAGTAGCTAACCCACTCTAAGAGAAAGTACTCGCTCACCGAGATTGCCAAAATGCTCGTCACCGATGTTGATGGCCTGTGAGCAGTGTGCCTATGTCGACTGAATGGCTGATGTGGGCTAGGTTAGGGTTAGTTTAGTTTAGGGTTTTTTGACATTTTTTTTTTTTAAAATTCTAAATGGGTCTGGCGGGTCGACCCGCCGAACCCAAAACTTAATCAAGTCTTAAACGGGTGACCCGATTAAGACTCGAAGCCGATAAGGCCAAACCCAATACCTATTAATTCGTGTCGTGTTCGTGTCGGGTTTGCGGGTCGTGTCAAAATTGCTAGCCCTAGATTTGTCTATGTTTTCAAAACTCTTTTTTTTTTTACAAACACATTTGTTGTACCGAATGCCACCTAAATTAATAGTCAATATTCGGTAGAAATGTAAATTAAGGGGTAAAATATGAATATTTTCGCACTTATCAGACCCCCAAACTTACATATTGCAAGTCTCTTAGCAATACAAAACTAAAACCAAAATGAAAAACAGAAAACAAAATGATAAATCCATCTTTCGTGGGATGTATGATTGCATTTAGCATATGCATCAAGCCTTTTGAGCCCCTAGGCATTCCCTAGAGGACGATTGAAGTTTGGTGAGGGTTTTCCAGAAATGTTACCCACAAACATTATGCAAAGTCCATGCTATCCAAAAATTGAAGTATCACTCAAAACCATGGTTTTCATTCATTAGCAAGCTTAAAAAGATAAACTCTATCTTCATAATGTATTAGAATTTTAAAGTCTAATTACTTACAAAAGACAACCAAGGCATCACAAGTTCGAAACAGTGTAAAGTGAACTAGCACATAAATATGATGCTTCCAATTATTTCTAATGTGCAACGTGACAATATCTCAAAGTTCATTGAAATCCCCATCAGAATAAAAAAACTATGGCACATGAAGCTTCCAATTTTTTTTTTTTTTTTTTTTGGTCAGGCTGTGCAATGTTTGGTTCCTTTAAGCTTTCTAATTGACCCATATAATGAGTGTTAAGTCAATGACTCCCAAACCAGGTAGTTTTAGGGCATTTGATGTAAAGACACCCCTAAGGACTTACTAACTCGAGTCAAAAAAGCTACGAAACCAAACTAACCATGATGTTAGTCAAATCAAAATTCTTCACCTTTTGACGTGAACACTCATTACTTACTGAGGCAAGAGGTCCAGTTACTTAGTGAAAAGCTTATCAATGATCATTTTTTTTTTTTTTAATATTATGCCAAAGTATCCAACTCATAGGTCATCCAATTTCACCCAAGATATCGAAACATACACATCAGACTCTCATGTCATACCCCACAAATTATGTGCTAATGTGCTTGTGTCAGATCATATCAAACAGATGAATTCCCAAAAGCCTAAAGCAAGAAACCTAACTTTAAAATTCTATCGTCAGATCATGTGTTCAAAATTTTAAGCTCACCAATGAAAATCAAATCACAATTTTTTCAGATCAACCAAAATTTTTAAGCCAAACATGAACGTGCAGTTTTTTTTAAAAAAAAAAAATTTATAAATGGGACAAAGTGTGTGTAAATGTCTCCCATACCCCCAAACTTAAATTACACATTGTCCCAAATGTGTGTATAACATGGAAAGATCTTACTTGGGATATGCAAAAACTGGCTGGAACAGGCATGGCTCGTAGCACACCCCCAAACTTGAACGTAAGCACACCTATCCCTGAAAACCAAAACACTAAAATAACAATGAAAAACAAAAAAATAAAAACAAACATAAATAAAATGAAAGACAAATAAAGAAATAATAAGGATATGTTGTTGGGTGCCTCCCATGAACGCTAAGTTTAACGTCTTCAGCTAGACTATTGTCCTCCTCTCACTTCTGTCCCGAAGAAGATGCCCCTCTTCAATCCACGGCGTTTGACCCAAGCTTTGGATATCTGAGACGATGAAGCTCGATTCCTAGGCATCTTGCAAGTTGGTTAGGACTTTCATCAAACACTTGGCATGCATCTTCTAGAATAAGTGATGCCCAACCATCGAAAAATAAAGCTCAACCCCCTACAACAATAGCAAACCCAACACAGAAGATGAAGCACAATACGTAGCTACAGGTTGGAATGTAATACTGCTCAACCCAATTTTCCTTGATTGATGAATTTCATTGAACGAACGGTGCGTATCTTCAACCGGATCTATTTGTTGAATCATTCTTTTTGATTTGTTTGGTCACACTCTTCTGCTCCTTTCTTGAATTCTTCTTGATTTGTTTGGTCACACTCCTCTACTCCTTTCTTGAAATACATCTTGTAGAATCGTGGATGAAGAAAGATATTGATAAAGAAAGAAATTGATTGAAAGAATCTTGAATTCTTCTTGATTTCTTCCTTGCTTTTTATTTGTCACGAAACATTTTTAAAGACATTGATGAAGAAAGAATATTGATTGAAATAATGTTTAGAATTGGAAAAGAGCGGATTGATTCTGTTAATTTATTTTTGTTTCGATCATTGAGTGCATCAATACAAGATGGTATACTTGGCATGCCCACTATTTTGTCTTTTTAAATCAATTGAATCTTAATATGCCTAAATTTCAATAACTAATCTTGATAGTGAATAGGCAGCACCTACCAAGCAAAGCTTTCTTGAAGAGGCTGGGTTGGTTCTTATCTTTTTTTTTCTTCTTCAGTTTTGTTGGAATGGATTCTCAAGAGCAAGGAAATACATCTTACATCGACCTTTTAAATCAAAATGATAATGAACCGATGGGATCTCCATATCCAAATGTTCAAATGTATGAACCAAAAGTTGAGATTGGATCCAATGTTAAGAAACCACGATGTGGGAACTTTAGCATTGAAGAAGATATTCAACTTATAGAATCGTGGATAAATACTAGTATGGATCCAGTGCATGGAAATGAGCAATCAAAGAAGACATATTGGAATAGAATTTGTGAGAACTACGATGCCAATAGGTCATTTGATGTTAGCTAGAGTGAGATATCTCTAGTTAATCGTTGGGGAGCAATACAAAAGGGCATAAATAAGTTTATTGGATGCTTAGTTCAAGTTGAGTCATTGAATCAAAGTGGCTTGACTCAGCAAGACAAGGTATAATTTCTATTTATTGTTGCATGAACCATCACTCCTCCAATAACAATAGGGGTATACCTATGTTCCTATTTCGTAATTTTGCAGATTGCTCGTGCGAAAGAGTTTCATCTAAAACTACATAAAACTCCATTTGCTTTTGGACATTGTTGGGATAAATTGAAGAAATATCCAAAATGGAGTAGTAGTAATGACAAAGCAAGAAAAAGATCATTCGCTAATACATCTTCGTCTTCTACTCAAGCTCTAGTAGAACTAGAGGAAGATAATATATCCGCTAGGAGAGACCCCAAGGTAGGAAAGCTGCAAAAGAGCAATTAAATAAACAAAAGAAAAAAGATAGTGTTGATGATCTTGTAGTGGGGTTACTAACTTAGATGAATGAAAGAGTTGTGATAACGACTCAGGAAACTGCAACTTATGGAAAGAACAAGTGCTCGAGAGGATGAGAGGATTAGACTTGAAGAAGAAAAGTTTTGGCTTGAGCAAAGTAAGTTTCGAGCTGAGGAGGAGAAAATTATGCTCACGGATACAAGTGACTTGTCTGAATTCCAAAGGGAGTGTATTCGTATCCGACAAATGGAAATCCTTAAAAGTCGAGGATGAAGCAAAATATGCTCGAGTTATGGCTGGATTGGCTTTGCTTTTTTTATTTACTATTTTGTAAGAGCTGGATTATTGTTCACTGCACTAGCCATAATAGTTTCCTATTTATTTAAAGTAATGGATTATTGTTTTATCTTCTAGTAATAGATTAGTGTTCTATCTTCAATATTCTATTTCAGTTGGATTATTGTTAAATCTTCTAGTTATAGATTAGTGTTCTATCTTCTATATTCTATCTTCTATTAGATTGGCATACTACATCTTTTCTCTGTATTGTCGTATTGGCGTACCACATCTTTTTTCTTGAATGTAGCATGACTAGATAAAAAATTGAATGCAAAAAACATTTATTGCTGATTGTTTAAGAGGGAATAGACTTCATTGTATACAAAAGTCTGTCGAGTAAACACAATGGTTGTCGATCTTGTAAAAAAAATGCTCCTTGAAGACTCGGGCTCTGATAATGAGTTGGAATTACTTACGACAATTTTTTGGGCACGTAAACATTTCCATAGAGAGGAAGGATCCATTTCACATCGTGGTTTTGTTCCAGGACGTACCTTCATTTATCGTGATTCACTCCAAGGCCACCAAAGGCTTTTTCTAGATTATTTTGCTGATTCACCAGTATATCCTCCAAAAGTATTTCGAAGAAGGTTTTGGATGCATCATCCTCTTTTTCTTCGTGTTCTCTCTGCGGTAGAAGATTACAATCCATACTTTATCCAAACAAAAAATTGTGCTAGAACTCAAGGTTTATATTCCCTTCAAAGGATGACCGCCACATTTAGAATGCTCGCTTATGGAGTACTAGCTAACTATGTGGATGAGTTTGCGGATTGGAGAAACCACCACAATTGAATCTCTAGAAAGATTTGTTAGAGCGGTGCTTCAATTTATTCCAACAATTATTTAAGGTCTCCAAACATCGATGATGTTGCTAGATTGTTAGAAGTAGGCGAAAGAGGTGGTTTTCCAGGAAAGTTGGGGAGCATTGATTGCATGCATTGGAAATTGAAAAATTGCCCAACTGCGTGGAGAGGTATGTTTTCTTGTCATTTTCATGAACCTACAATGATTTTGGAAGTAGTAGCTTCACAAGATCTATGGATATGGCATGTGTTTTTTGGGTTACCGAATTCTCATAATGACATTAATGTATTAGAACGATCTTCTGTGTTTTCTGAGCTCGCTCAAGGGCATGCTCCTCCAGCTTATAATTACTCAATCAATGGTCATAACTATACAATAGGATACTATCTTGCTGATGGTATATATCCGCAGTGGTCAACATTTGTTAAGACAATTTCTTGTCCGCAAGGGAAAAGGGCCAAACAATTTGCTGATGCTCAAGAGTCAATAAGAAAGGACGTGGAACGTGCATTTAGAGTGCTTCAAGCACAATTTGCAATCATTTGGGGACCTGCATGTGGTTGGAGCCGTGAAACGCTCAAGTGCATAATGAAAGCGTGCATAATAATTCATAACATGATCATTGAAAACGAGCGAAATACTGATGATGCTTTTGACTTTGAATATAAACAAGCCAATGAAACTCCTCTTGTACAAGTTTCTCACGAGCATACCCCTGGATTTGTTGAGTTCATTCAAAGACATTTGAGTTAGAGACCGTCAAATTCATTCTCAGTTGCAATCCGACCTGGTGGAACATTTGTGGCAATTGCATGGCCAATATTAAGAATTATTAGTTATATTGCATATATTTATTTTTGTTATTAATTTTAAGAATTAGTACCTGCATGTGAGATGAATGTTTCTCATATGTGTTTATTTTTGTTTTTATGAATGATTTCTATATATGTGATTGTTTTTCCTGATGATTAAGTGTTGTCAATGATATAATAAAAAAATAATGAAAAGCAATATTTTAAAGCAAGTAGCTAATCGAATAGAAAATCTATTGAAGTAAGAAGTTAAAAAGTAATAGCTAAAGTAAAGAGTTGTACTTTTTCATTAGGTAAAATACCTAATGCTGCTAGAGATGCTCTAATTAAGCCAAGAAAGTTAGAATATATTGAATTTTAGAAGTTGTAGCTTTCAAATTTGAATATGATATATATAAAAAAAAAGCAGATCGTAAAGGAAATTAAAGAAAAATGTGAAATTAAGAAAATAAACAAAAGTTATGTGGTTCGATCTATGACATACTTCCACAAATAAAGCTTTAAGGGCTACATTATATTTTTATTTCAATTGATTGATTTTACAATACAAATCATCCATACTTATAGGAAAAATATGATTGGTGAATATAATACAAATAAGGTAATCCAATCACAAGAATTTGATTATGAATTATAAGGATTTGATAATCGATCACAAGGATTTGATATTCAATTGTAACGATTTGATTGTAATCACAAATATATGAAAATATATTCTAATAACCCCTTAAACTCAAGGTAGAAGATTTGAAAACTTGAGTTTAAAATGAATGATGTTCTTCTTCTTCCTCCTTTTTTTTTTTTTTTTTTTTTTTTTTTGGAGATGACAACCGTCGATTACCTAGGCTGAAAATGATGGGTAGAAGCCTGTTGGAGAACAAAGCCAAGTATGGGCCAAGAGCCAAAAAAAGCGCAAAAATAAGGCCAACAACAGCCCTTAAATAGGCTTGGGTTTTCAAATTATGCGATAAAGCCATAAATTAGGCCAACAAAAGGCCAAAAGATGTGGCCAACTATGGGCCTGTGTTTTCAAACAACACCACAAAAGCCGAATAAATTGGGCCATCAAATGGCCAAATTTATGGAAACATAATTCTATGGAGATCGACAAACACACGAGTTATAGGGCATGGTATTTACTCCTAGTTCCCATGTTGATTAAGCCAAGAACCCTTGGTGCGGTTCTTTTGTCACTTTATTAAGCCCAAGAGTCGGTCATCTAAATTGATTTAACTAACATATCCATACCAAAAAATATGAGGAATTAAATTACATAGACATAATCAATTAAAATAAACCACAATATGATTGAAACAGAGGCACTACTATTTAATCTTAAACAGACATGATTAGGGCTTCAATCTAGCCCTAATAAAGAGTTTAGTTACACATAATGAAACTAAAACTAAAAATAAAAGGGAAAGAAGAAACCGGAAAACGCTTCTTGAAGTAGCCTCCTATTCCTCTCTCCATAATTGTCTATTTTTCTAAGAGGCTTAGAGGTCTATTTATAGGCTTTAGGAAAACCTAGAAGCCCTAGAAAACTTAATAAAATCCGATGATAGCCTCCTAGTTCAATTAGGGTTTGGAAAACCAAATTTTAAGTGAGAAACACGTCTTTCTGCATTTGGACCGCCCGAGTGCACTCAATCTCATGAATGGTGCGCTCGAGTGCAAGCCTGCACTCGATCCTTTTGCATGTGCGCTCGAGTGCTGATGCGCTCGAGCTTAGGTGTAGTGAGCTCGATCGCACTGCACCCGGATGCTTGCTTCGTCCAAAACTTCCAACTTTTTTCCAAATTTGGTATTTTATGCCCGAAACTTCCAAAAAAAGCTTCCTTTTCCTTCAACCACCTAAAAATAGGAAAACATAACAAAAACACAAAAAAAAACACACACACACACACACACACAAAGAAAGTAAAACAACACAAAATAGCACAACTAAGAGATTAACACATTTAAATTAAGGGGCTAAAATATGTATTTTTTAGCACTCATGAATTAACTATTTTAATAAGAAATCGTTAAACTTTTAAAATGGGTGTTTTGTCGAGGTATTACACAAACGTTTGGGCTCGAGGCCGAAGGTTCGATCATAAGGTGCGAACGTTCTCTATTGGGCAAAAAATTCATCTTGAACCAAACAACCTTCTAATGACTCCTAAGCAAGTTCTAAGACACAACAAGGTTCTTATTATATTCCTAGCCCAAAATAAAATCTTCATGTAGAATAAAATACGTCCAAGAAGAATGTAATGCTAACCCAAGCTTAAACTAAGATAAAGGAAATAACATAACTAGAAGCTTAAAACTACCAACTAAGCTAACTATGAAAAGCACCTAAACAGCATAATAACTAAGTAAGGAACAAGTTAGGCTTAGAAGATTACCTCCTTGAAGCAAAACTTCTAAAAAATCTCTCATTCTCCTTCAAAAACTCTCACAACTCACAAAATCACTCAAGTAGAGGTTCTAGAGCTCAAAAGGGGTAGAATGAGGCTTAAGGGTCGAGTGGAGAGGAGTATTTATAGGGCTCAAAGGTTATGGGCGTTGCTATGATACATCAATACGTCACTGAACATTCGGTACTTATGGGCAAATGTTCGGGTGTACTTTGCACATCTTTTGTTGGGCATTTGGTCAATATCCAACGGTCTAGAACAGATCAACGAACGTTTGATACTTATGGGCGAACATTCGGGTGTACTTTTGAACTTATGCTTGCAGATCTTGTCCGTACGTTCCTGACACAGTGTCACCGAACATTCGGTACTTCTGGCCAAATGTTCAGTAATTCAGTGAACGTTTGGTCTCATCAAGTGTTGAGTAAAACAACCATAACTTTTGCTATGGGTCTCAAAATTGCACGTGTGACCCCATTCCGAAAAGCTCTTTCCGAGAAAAACATCTTAGTATCCATCCCAATATTTTTAAGTACCTTATTGGGATTCAAAAATCTATGATTTCCATCTTAAGACGGTGTTTCCAATGCTTTCTCGTCCTTTAAGAATGATTCCTTAACCTTCACACTATAATTGATCCCATACTCATTGATTACCATGCATAAGTTGATTCTTCAGTACTACAGGCATCGGTACCTCTGTTGAACGTTTGGTGCAACAGTTATTTCTTAAAAAGTCCAAGGTCTTACACTTTACCAAATGAGAACCAACCCTAGCATCATAATTAGAGTATACTTAATCCTAATTTATTTTCGGGGTATTACAGTCTGGGTGACACATGGCTACAAGGAAGAGAGCAGAGAGTGTGGTGTATGTGATACATGCACTCCACAGGTAGTTGCGTCTTGGTGCGTTAAACCCACGCGTAGGATATTCACTAGCGCGTCCAAGCTTTGTTGGTGGCATTCTAGGTGGATATGTGACCATTGGCGTCAAATCTATGGAATGGTGTGGAAACCAATCTGATCGACTGGACGTGGCAGCACGTGGCAGAATGGATGATTCAATAAGGCTATACTTGGTAGATCTAAACTCGTCGGGCCCTCATTTGTCGATTGGCGCTATTACTGAGGTGATCGACCCTTTATGGCGACGCGTAACAGAATAGGAAGATTCTTCAGGGGTCGTGGCAGCTCGTTTGAACACCGTTGGCAGTGAAGGGAATGACTGGCTCTTGGTCTATAGACTTGGAATGACTTTTGAGGCTTTTGGCAGCAAAAATTTTGGTGGCACTTGGTGTAGGGCGACGAGACTAAAATTTGTTAAAGGAAAACGCCAGAAAATATGACGTTTATTGAAGGTTACAGAAAAGTGGCTTTGATACCATGTTAAATATATTGTAAAGAAGAGAAATGAGAGAAGAGAGAGCAGAAGCATATAATGAACTACATTATAGTAAGACTAATTATATTGAAGTATTACAAAGACCTCTATTTATAGAGATGCTATGAGTGATAGGCAAGTAAACCTAATAGATTAAAGAAAGGTAAACCTAGTAGACTAAGGAAACCTATAATACATAAGGAAAGAAATAGCCAGAGAATAATATTCTCAACAGTTTTGGTTGGTTTGACGAAAGAAAATAGATGGAAATGTATTTTGGTATTGTTGTTTGGAGTGCATCGTTTATTTTTGGGTTAAAACCCCTTAGTAAATCTAGGTTATCTGCGGTAGTATGCACTACTGCATAGAAGCCAAGTCCATCTTTTTATACATAAAAGATTGAGTTCGTTGTAATTATAAAGGGAAACTTCACTTTAAACCCTTGAACTACCACGCGTTTGAAGAAGACTCTAAATTTCAAAAATTCTTAATTTCATCTTCTGAACTTTTAATTTAGTGTAATGTACTTCCCTCCGCCAGTTTTTAAACGTTAAAAGTGATAAAATGACCATTATACCCCTAACTTTTTTTATAAAATTACAAATTTTCTTGTAATTTCAAATTAAAAATAATAATAAAAAAAGTTATTATATAAAAAAAATAAAAAAATAAAAAAAAAAAGGAAAAATCGAAGGGTAACTTGATCTTTTTAGGGGTTCTCGCTAGAGTTTAATGACATAAATTTACGGATGAGTAAATTGCATCAAATTAAAAGTTCAAGGGGTAAAATTGAGAGTTTTTGAAATTTGTGGGATTTTCTCAAAATGTGTTATAGTTCAGAAATCCTTTGTGAAATTTTTCCTAATTATAATAACTTATCAACACGTTCATGTTTTTGTATTCGTACCTCCACGGTGCTGGTTTGTATTGGAATTGTTGAATTGTTTAGTTTTGTTTAGTTTAGTTTTTTTTTTTTTTTTTTTTTTTTTGTCTTCAACGTGTTAACCTACATGCATATACATATATATGAAATCATTTTTCCAAAAGGGATACAAAGTACTCATCTAATTAATCACATACTCTACTGTTCCTTTTATAATACTATCTAGACCATGAGTTTAGACTTGATTCGTAATTGGTCATCAAACACTAAGTCACCTTGATGAAAATATTTTATTTAAGAAAAAAATCTGGATTTCAGTTTTTAATTTAAATAAGTTGAATAAAGAACAATATGCATTTTTTTTTTTTTCTATTGATGTTAATGTATTGATAGATCTAAGTCTTAAGATTATGTGGATTTTAAATATTTAATTGTCAAAAATTATTTTAAATTCGTAACACAAGTATTTTTATTACAGCAAAATCCTCAACACGCAAATCCATCATGTGTTATTAAATTCAAACACGTCTTTAAAAAAAATTATATATAATTTAAATGAAATGTAAAAACACTTTGAACAAGCAAGGAAGCATTACATTCATTAAAAATTTTGTTGATCTTCAATGATATTAAAAATGCTCTCAGGAGTTTTGTTCGTCATAGCAGCATCTTTTAACAAAACCCCTCTAAAATCTAAAAAAAAGAAAAGAAAAGAGTCCTTCCTTTACAGCTAGCAAACATAGGCAATCGTGCTGGAGACCTTTTTGGCACTACTCCCTTTTGTTTATTTGATGCGGTGATCACTCCATTGAATCTATCAGCTCACATGCATTCCACACTTTTACCCTCTCTTTCTCATACGGCATATCCTTATCCTAGGCCTTTTTCATTTCTTCCCAACTGGTTAAAATTAGCCTACACTTTCTCTTTTCCTACTTCTATTTTTTATTTTTTAATTAATCTTTTAATCTTTCATTAATAAAACAAGACTAACAGCTACTTTTAGTAGCTACAATGTCAAGAATACAATAAGAGGCTTTCTCTATATGGACTAAATCGTCCATAAGAGAAAGTCCTTCCTTAGCTAACCTATGAGCTACCCTATTTCTCTCTCTCTCTTAACATGGGATACTTTCCAGCATTGTAAACATGCATGATCTTTGCAACATCAATAATTTGGCCATATCTACACCAACTTATCATCCTTCTACAATGCTTGTATCATTTGAAGGGCATCCCCTTCTAATTTCACTTGTTGGACTCCACATTCTTTAGCAAACAAAATCACTTTTAGTGTGGCAGTAGGCTTAGCAATAATCAAATATATGGTCTGTTGTCTGGGAGCGCTTAGCGTTGCTAGCACCGCCTCCTTATAGTCTCGTACAACCACCCTAATGCCCTTTCCTACTATTTAATTTTATCGACGGTTGCATCCTAGTTGACCTTGACATTGTTCATTGTAGGTGCCAACCACTTATAGGCAAAGTACTAGCACTATCTTTGATTCCAAATGGTTTTTCATTAGCCTTTTTGAACTCGTTAAGTGATTCAACAGCTTTATGCACAAGAATAATCGGAGAATGAACCACACCTCCAAAGATGACAGAGTTTGTCAACATATCTTAGTGTCGATCGTATGGTGATTGTTTTTCTTCTCTACAGAATTTGTCTCCACTTTTTTGCATAACTGCACTTTATTGTGCATTGGGGTCAAAACTCGTTCTTTTCATAATGCCTTCGAGAAACAGTCAAATGGAGGTAAATTGGCAACGTAGGAGTACTCTGTCGGTAATTCGAGATTTTCCACCAATAGAAAAACATGTCATTGTCAATAAACAAATTAAAAGAAAAAAATAAACGAACAGGACGTCGTTGCTAGTTCTACGCAATTAGCGATGGCATATCATTTAAATGTGTTGAAGAAGGAAATATTGGCAACCGTCATAAAATGATTGAAAAAGGAAAAGATCAAATTTGCAACGTTAACATTCCATCTGCTAAGCGATTTCCTTGTATAGAAGATCTCAACATTAATTCTCAACATTAATTCTTAACGACTATGTAAACCAAGCCTTTTTGTATAAATACACTCTCATGTAAATCGATTATGATCGATCAAGTAATACACAAGTATTATTCTCTTCATTTTCTTGGGTTTTATCCAAATGCAATGAGATTCTACTTTTCTAGGAACAAAAAACGAAGTCACTAAAAGATTGCTTTGCAACGATATAATTTTTCATCACTAAAACGTCATCACTACCTTTTTTTATCGCTCATCACTATTGCAATCGATTTATTGCAACAACTTGATGACAAGGAAATTTTAATACACTAAATTTTAAAAACTCAACTCTTGTACTACTCATCTACAATTGGATTGATGTGGAGTGCCCAATAACCATTTTGATTTGTGAGCATTTTTTAATAAAGGTTAATCAAAACCCAGTATTACAAGAGTTGTATAAGAGTTGAGTTAGTAGCATTGCTGATATTCTTTTCATTTGTTGATAATTTTCAGCCATGGCAATAAGATTTTCTGCTACAACTTATAGTTGCTAACAATCAACAATGCATGGTCATCAGTGTTGCATTTGGTTGATCATTTAGAACGTAAACTTATTGCTTTATTATGAGAAATATCCTCCTCCCATGTTAGAGCAGTGCGAGGTGAGTGATATCAAATGGATAAGCATCACTTGGAGACTCAGCTTTGTATCCTCTTCCAGCATACAACTCATATAGGATTTCAGTGGGATGGAAACCATCCCAAAATAAATATTGGCTCCGGTTACTGCATGGCTTTCCAAATGGAACGCATAGCCCACCAACGCTCACTTTGCAGCAGGGAACATCTGCAACCATGGAAGCTGACACATGCAAAATTCCATCTCAATCACACACACACACATATATATATATATATATGATTAGGTAATATATATATACCTATAGATGAACTGCTCGACGCGATTCCAGTAGAGTTGATGAAGATAAAAGTAGCATTGATTAGATTTTGATTGAGCTGAGCCACCAGTGATTTAAGCCCATCATTGAAAAGTTCGACCGCATTGTTGATGTTGTCCACACATGCAGAGGCATTCGCTCCACTTCCACATGAACTCCGTTCGTATGGAGTACTGCCTAACGCACCCAGCCCGTATACGGCAAATTTCCTTGCCCCATACTTGTACAAAGTCTAGCATCAACACATTAATCAGCAGTATTAAAAGTTTTTGAAGGAGATTCAGGTTCTTTCTAAGAACCTGCCCAAATTTATCCCATTACCGACTGAATATTTAAGAGATAACACCAGCTACAAAAAGTATGAGGAAAGTGTGCTAACTTCTAACCGTTAATTGCTGAGATAATTGGTGATTGAGAACAACAGCATATTGCTGTGGGGTGTATATTCGGCTAGTAAGAAAGAACTGCGGCAAGAAGTAGTTATTAACATAGTCGTTGCTACCAATTGCAACATATATGCACTTGCTTAGGTACTCTGCAGCTGATTTGTTATGATTTCCCAACATCTGGTTCATCTCCAACACCATAATCTGGTGATTTTGCAACTGCTGATCCATGCTTATCCGATCACCCTGCAAATGATGAACCGAATTGTATATTATTAACTTGGCAGTCTTTTAAATTCTTCTTTCGATGCGTTTTTTAACTGGAAGCCATGCATGCTACCATTGCGCATGCACTGTAGATATTTATGATGGCAAATAATGTGAAAGCTAGAAGAGAGAAAAAGATGATGAAAAGCGTTAGAGTTACATCTTGTATTGTATTGTATTGTATTGTTTTGTATTGTGTATATATATATATTGTATTGTATTATATATATATATATATATATATATATATATTGTTAAATATATTGGATAATATATTAGAAGCGGAAGAAAGAGAGAGAAGAGAGAAATAGCGAAAGCACACAATGGACTACATTGTATTGACTCTAATATTAATAATGAAGACAGATGCCTCTATTTATAGAGAGGCAAGTAACCTAATAGATTAAGGAAAGGTAAACCTAGTAGAATAAGGAAAGCTAAACCTAGTAGAATAAGAAAAGGTAAACCTAGTAGACTAATAATACCTAAAGAAGTAAATAACAAGTAATATTCTGAACATCCCCCCTCAAACTCAATGTGTAAACTTGAGTTTGGATAAATGAAAAGGGAAAGAAAAATTGTAAGTCACCAAAAAAGCTGCTTGTGCCAAAAGAGTTGCCGAAGTAATGCCATAAAAGTTGCTAGAGACCAGTGGATTCTGCCTGAATTGAGCTATGCATTTAAGCTGAAACTTGGTTCACTTGGTGGTAATTTGACTTGAAAATCATATACTAGTAATGAAGAAGCTCGCCTGGTCGGCTGAGAAAAGCAGGGCCGGTTAAAAAGGCTAATCATGCCTAAAACTCTTGGGCCGTCTCGCCTTGTCGGCTGAACTAAAGTCTGACCTGTCTAACTAGTAGACCGTCTCGCCTGGTCGGCTGAGATAAGCAGGGCCGGTTAAAGAGGCTAATCATGCCTGAAACTCTTGGACCGTCTCGCCTTGTCGGCTGAACTAAAGTCTGACCCATCTAACTAGTAGACCGTCTCGCTTGGTCGGCTGAGCTAAGTAAGGAAAAAAATGGCCGGTTGAAGAGGCTAATCATGCCTGAAACCCTTGGACCGTTAAAAGGTCTGACCAAAAAAAAATTCTTACTAGTAATGGATCAATGGCCTAGGAGAGGCTACAGTGACCGGTGATGGCGGCATTTGACAAGGCATAAGTGGGCCGGTTGAAAGGGGCTTCTTTGGCCCGAAAACCTATAGACCTGAGAAAAGATTGGTCTGACCTGAGAATGCCTACCGCAAGAAGAATGAACCGGATTGAACTGGGCCAAAGAAAAGGCTATGGAACCGAATTGAACAAGCATGAACCAAGTTGAACCACATAAAACAAACGCCTAAATTTGAAGAAGAATCTTGTTTTCTGCCATATAGAGATGCCAAAAGCAAAAATAGACCACAAATTTGAAATCAAGACGAAAAATTGAGTAGAAAACACCTGGTCAACTTTTTCATTGGTCAAAGTCGAAGTCAATGGTCAACGATGGAAAAGTCAACCCTATCAAGGTGCTGACGTGGCTGATGTGTTGACATTGCAGTGGCTGATGACGTGGCAGGTAAGCTGATGTGGCACTCAGGGCTAACGTGACAATGATGACGTGGCACTCAAGGCTGACGTGTCTCTGCTGACGTTGCACTTAGGGCTGATGTGGCCGTTGGAGGCGCGTGGATCTCACGCGCAAATATATAAGTGGCGCGTGAGAGCGTGTGGAATACTGGATCTGGATTTTGGTTGTAGTTCTGGAGTCACGGGGAGCAGATCTATCGATCGGTGGCCTGAGAGAAGCAATTGTCCGTGGCGGCCGGTGGCGGAATGGCCGAACCTTTGGGCGGTGCGTGAGGGCTCCGATGGGACTGAGTGAGGCGGCTCTGTGACGATTGGCTTCTGGGCTTTCAAGCCGTATAGTGATTTGCTGAAAACTTCGAGAAGAAGATAAAAAACCGTGAGGGACAGAGGGATGGATACGTCGGAAAACGTCAAAGACTTTTATTTGAGGCCACAAAAAGGTGGCTCTGATACCATGTTAAATATATTGGATAATATATTAAAAGCGGAAGAAAGAGAGAGAAGAGAGAGATAGCGAAAGCATATAATGGACTACATTGTATTGACTCTAATATTAATAATGAAGACAGATGCCTCTATTTATAGAGAGGCAAGTAACCTAATAGATTAAGGAAAGGTAAACCTAGTAGACTAATAATACCTAAAGAAGTAAATAACAAGTAATATTCTTAACATATATATATATATATATTTTTTCTAAACAAATTAGGAATTGGTATAGGGAAATTGTATTTTATATATTAAACAATATTACAATGGTCTCTATTTATAGAGAGGTTAGGAAGGGTGAACCTAAATAAGGAAGATAATAAACCCTACAAGAAAACCGAATTAATAAAGCATAATTAGACACCGTAAGATATATTTTACTTCTTGTTACCTGTTCTTGTGCAGTTTCACTGTGAATTCCCCCTCCACCAGATGCATAATTGACACCTTTGAGTATTTCCTCGCCTTTAGCATTAGCGAAAGGTGGAATGTAATCGTCGAATCCAAGAAGTTGAGCTGTAATGAGAAAAGTATTCAAAAGCATCATACTTTGGGAAATTATTAAGAATATGTAATTAGTGTTCAAAGTGTATATATATAAATGCAGACCAAGGATATCGATCACATTACGACCGTTGGTAAACCTTCTCGTAGGCCCCATGGGGAAATCAATCCCATAAGGTGGATAATTGGTTTTTGCAAATGTAAAAAGATTGTTGTTGTTCCCAACATCCGACAAAGAGTCCCCAAAAACGAAGAGACAAGGCACTTGTGGGTTTCCAAATGCAGTACAACTGAAATGTGGTTGCATGTTTGATAGCAGCAAGAAAACAAGCAGCATCCACAACATTGTCTTATTTATCTGAGATGCCATTGAAATTTTGAGAAACTGGGAAAGGAGAATATATCAGATGAAGGTGAAATCCAGACGGGTGTTGCACAAGGATGAACAAGAAGAGAAGTATATATTGTGAGGAGCTAATTAATGACACTTAACTTTTGAATAAGGAATTTCCTAGATCGGCTCCCATTAAAACCAACCACAAATGAATTACCTTAGCCCTAAGGCAAAGGTCACTGAGATTAATATTTCTAATTACCTTAATTTTCAAAGAATTATAGTATCTAGTATTACTCGACCCCATTTAGGATCACCTAGTCATTAATTCACAACTACTTATTCACCACAATTAATTAATTAACTAAGGGCAAGTATCATATGCAAATTCAATCTACTCTATATTTCCTAGATTACTTGAGACATCATAGCCCAGACCACTAAGGAGCAAGGGTGTGCAAATTGGAGTAAGAACATGTTTGAAATTGCGTTGAAAAGTAAAATTTTTAAAGTCCAAAAGAGTTTTTTGAAAAAAGCTTTAATTTTAATTTTACATCTTTCTAGCTATTAAAAGTTTTTTTTTTAATTTTTAATTTTTAATTTTTTTTATTACCTTTTTAATGCAATCCCAAACAAAAATTTAAAAGCTAATTAGGTGTAGAGCATTGCCGCCTGTAATTTTGCAGGCCAACTACGTGTTTAAGAAAAAAAATCCATGTTATCCTTACCATATGGCGTAACAAATATACTAGAAAATAACAGAATATGATGAAAATATTATTAAAATAAAAAGTCAATGGTGATTTTACAATTGCACGCATGTCCATAAGATTGGTGGTGACCACTAGCCTTCTCATCCTAGCTAGTCTCACAAATCTACTCTCATCTTTTTCCTTCTAGCACGTGATTAGGACGGAGCCTGAAAATGAGCAGGGCCATAGCTAAAAAATTTAGCTGGTAGAGGCCCATTAAAAATAAAAAATAAAAAAATAACCATGAAGTTTTTTTTTTTTTCTTTTTTTATTTTTAAATTTTTTTTTCTCGTCATTTGGGGAGAACTACCAATCCTCCCGTTCCTCCATCAGTACTGCATGTGATCATTTGTGGCGTAATCAATCTTGAAATTTGAAAAAAATGAAGCCATTTTGAAAATGATGCTAATACGCAACGGAAAAATAAAGCAGTTTTAGGATTGTCTCCGGCCAATATGCTCAAGCTGAATCTCTAATGCAACAACACCTCAACAAGAATAGCTCCGAGAGAAGAGTAGCAATTAAACCAAAAAAATAGGGGTATTAAGAGAATAAGCCGCTCACGAACAAGGCCGGGTTTGATTCGTGTTCGACTCGAATATTAAATGAAGTGTTTCATGAATACGAATTTTGACTCGAATATTAAAAGAAGAAAGCTCAGCTTGACTTGGCTAAGCTCGTAAACAAGCTCGTATACGGCTTGCCTCGTTTATTAGGCTCGGCTCGTGTATTTTTTAATAAGTAACAAATAACAATATATATTCAACATTATTCAATAATAACAAATATATTATATACCTTTGTTAATTTGTTTTTTGTTATTTATACATATGTATGTATATATATTATATATTATGTATATATTATATAAACACACATAAGAGATAAATATATATATATATATATATATATATAGTGTAAATATTAAATATAAATTATACATTATAATCACAATTTATGGTAAGTAAAAACTTAAAAATGTGAATTTAAATCATATGTCGTGAATCGTGATCATGAGATCATACAATTATATAAGTATATAAATGTTTACATATAAGATAACAATATATATTAATATTAACATTATATACTTAAGATTCGTGTTAAGCATTAACATTTTAACATATTAACTAAATAATACTATAGGTAATATGATAATAGTGATTAGTGTAATTGACTCGTCATTAGATAGTTTATATTTTGGAAATTGAAATCATATATCACATAATCATTAATCATTATATAATATGGTATTTAATCAATGCATTATAATTAGATAATGTATTCTTAGAAAATGTATATCACGTAGAAGACATCGGCGATGACACCGGTTTCGCTTCATCCATTTTTGTGCGTTTCAGCAAGTCAAGTATATATCTGCGTTGTGAGAGGAGCAGTCCACTGTCTAGATGCAAGACTTCAATCCCAAGAAAGAAACTTAGATCCCCAAGATCTTTTACAGCAAAGTCTACCCGAAGTAGTTGCAATAGCTCGTCAATAGCAGCCTGATTTGAACCAGTGATGATGATATCATCGACGTAAATGAGGATGTAGATGGTAGTGGCAGCCGACTTGAATGTGAAGAGAGAGGAATCTGCCTTTGATGCCGTGAACCCGATGTCAAGGAGTTTGTTGCTCAGCCGTGAAAACCAGGCCCTAGGAGCTTGCTTCAACCCATAAATTGCTTTGTCTAGCCGGCATGTATGATTAGGAAAAGAGGAATGAGAGAAACCTGGTGGCTGGCACATATAAACCTCTTCGGCTAGGTGTCCATGTAGGAATGCATTCTGTATATCTATTTGTTTCATAGGCCAGCCAGCTGAATGTGCTATGGATAGGACTGTTCGGATAGTAGTTGGCTTCACAACCGGACTATATGTTTCTCCAAAATCAATCCCGGCTTGTTGGTGAAAGCCCTTTGCCACAAGACGAGCTTTATGTCTCTCAACCGTGCCATCAGCCTTTCTTTTAAGTTTGAATACCCATTTGCAGCCTACAACGTTTTTGGCCTTGTGAGGTGGAACAAGAGTCCATGTCTGGTTGCATAGAAGCGCATTGAACTCCTCTTGCATTGCCTTTCTCCATTCTGGAACTAGAACAGCCTTGGTGTAGCATGTGGGCTCATCTAGATGAGAGTCCAGCTGGGAATGTAAAGCATGAGGTATGGGGCACCGAATGCGACCATCCGTGAACTGTCGTGGCTGTGTGATGTTGTTTTGAGCACGTGTAACCATGTGATGTGTCCGTGGAACAGCAAGTGGAGGAGGAGAGTCCACAACTTCAATAGAATCTGCTGGAAAAGTAGATGTGCTACAAGGAGAAGAAGGTTGTACCAGGGAAGGTGTTATAGGTGACACAGGAGGAGGTGGAGGCTGACATAATGGGATTGGGCTGGAGGAGACAACAACCGAAATTTGAGCAGATCCGATAGACGAAGTGGAGACTTGAGAGGGATTTGAAGGTTGTTCCAAGAAAGGGAATGTAGACTCATGAAAGATAACATCCCTGGAAATATATATGCGGCCAGATTCACGGTGATAGCAGCGGTAACCCTTGTGGTGAGTGCTATAGCCTAAGAACACACAAGGTTTGGAACGAAAGTCAAATTTATTGGAGTTGTAGGGTCGGAGGTGGGGAAAACATGCACATCCAAACACTTTTAAGAAGGTATAATCTGGCTGTTTGGAAAAGAGTTTTTCAAAAGGAGAAGCATGATTAAGAACCGAGGTAGGTAATCTATTTATGAGGTAACAAGAGGTTTGACATGCTTCGTCCCAAAAGGACTTGGGTACTCCACTAGTAGCAAGGAGTGCAAGAGTGGTGTCAATGAGATGACGATGTTTTCTCTCAACGCATCCTTGTTGTTGGTGGGTATGGGGACATGAGAGACGATGATTGATTCCAAGAGATTGAAAATAGGTGGTGAGTGAACGATATTCACCTCCCCAGTCGGTTTGAACATGCTTAATTTTAGTGTTAAGTAAACGTTCAACCATTTTTTGAAATTGGATAAATACGGTTTTGACATCAGATTTATTTTGAATGGGAAAGAGCCAAGTATAACAAGAGAAAGAATCAATAAAAGAAACATAATATTTATTGCCAGAAAGTGAAACAACTGGGGATGGTCCCCAAACATCTGAGTAAATTAAATCTAGAGGATTACAAACATCCAAACTAGAGGGAACTAAAAGGTAATTGATGGCTCTTGGCAACCGGGCATGCTGAGCAGAAAACTCGAGCTTTATTGGACTGAATTGGAAGACTAAATTTGGATAGAATGCTCCGGACGACACGAAAAACTGGATGTCCTAGGCGCTTATGCCAGTGATCAACCGAGGTCTTCTCACCAACCATGACTCCAATAACAGGAGACGTGTGGAGCTAGTAGAGGCCATTGTTAAGTGGGCCGTGATGTAGAGGAATCCTTGTGCGGGAGTCCTTTATAACAAAGTGGTCAGAATGGAATTCAAAGAAAACACAATTGTCTTTAGCAAATTGGCTAACAGAGAGTAAATTTTTGCATATATCGGGAACTAACAAAAGTTGTTTGAGAAGGAATTGACGACTTGGTACAGAAAAAGTAGCAGACCCTATATGAGTTATAGACAAACCTGATCCATTGCCGATACGGATTTGATCAGAGCCAGAGTATTCCTCGGATGCAATATTCAGATTTCCCATATCATTGGTGAGGTGATGGGTTGCACCGGTGTCTGGGTACCATTCCTCATCCGAGAACAGTGATGGAGAGGAGTAATAAGCTTGAGGAGATGATGAAGAAGCTTGCTGGAAATTTTGATCAAACCTGGAATAACACCTAGGAGCTGTGTGCCCATGTTTTCCACATATCTGACAGATGTGGCGTGGGGCAGCATTGCTGTTGTTGGAGTAGAAAGATCCCCGAGCATGGTTTGGAGAGAAGGTTTCACGACCTCGAGAGCCACCACGACCTCTAGAGTAGGATCTACGCCCACGGAACCCACGGCCACGATTGAAATAGCCACGAGCAGTAAAGTGAGCTGCTGGTTGTGAGGCATCAATGAATGAGAGTTCTTGTTCCAGCCGAGCTTCATGTGCCAATAGATGGCCATAGACTTCTTCAAGAGATATGGGATCAACCCGTGTGGTGACTGAGGTCACAAAGGTATGGTAATCGGGGCCCAAGCCAGCAAGTAGGAAGGAGAGGCTTTCAAAATCGTTGAGTGGCTGTCCAGCAGCAACCAATGTGTCACTCATGTACTTGATTTTCTGAAAATATTCTGTGATGGTGGAGTTACCTTTCTTGGCAGTGGCTAATTGAAAGTGGATTTGCATCACCCTAGCACGTGATTGGGAAGCAAGCATGGAGACTAAAGTTGTCCATAAATCATAGGCCGTTGCACACCCCACGGCATGTACTACATAGGCGTCCGAGAGGGTGGAGATGAGTATACTAAGGATCATCTGATCCTTCTGAGTCCATGTGAGGAACTCAGGATTGGGAACGGTGTCTGGAGCACCTTCTTCTTTGCTCGTATTGGAAATCATCTTTGGTGGAGGAAGAGAGGATCCATCCACAAAGCAATAGGCATCCTGCCCTTTAAGATAGGCCAAGATCTGAGTACGCCATGACATGAAGTTGTCTTTGGCCAGTCGAATATGAAGTGAATGATTCATATTTGGAATTGTGAAGGCCACAGCTTGGTGGTTGTTGGCTGACTGATTTGTGGTGAGATTGGTTGAGCGTGGTGATTCGGAAGAAGAAGATGAAGATGAAGCGGAAGACATGAGAGCAAGAGACGTTAGTCTATGAGGGGCTCTGATACCATATAATAGCACACAATTTTGTGATTGAATTTGTAAATCACCGTAATTGAATTCACGGTTTGCATGCTATATATATATACAGATTTACAAGAGCAAGAGATTACATAGAACTCCTAATTCCTATCCTATAATACATTGGATAACTATTCAAGAGTTTAGATAGAGTCCTAACTCCTATGATATTTATCCATTGGATAATTATCGCTAGAGTTTGGATAGACCTAAACTACTAGTAACCAGAACACATTAGATAATTATCTCTAGAGTTTAGGTAAACCTAAACTACTAGTAATCGGATAGGAATGTGCTTCAACACCTTAAATCTAAGATAATATTAATATGAATTGTGAGATAATATGATCATATAATTTAAGTATGAGTTTATGACTATTAGATCATGAGGAATTTAGGACTTAGAGTTTGAGCATTACCATTATATTATAAGTTAAATTAAAAAAAGTTAATAAGTTAATAAGATAAATAATTGAATGTATGGAGTAGGAGAAATATTGTAAAACGTAGTCACAAATAATTGAGTAACTTGAACTGTTGGCTTCGCTAAACTGTTTCGCAATCCCAATTTCCAAAGTGTGAGGTGCATGTTTACTACAGTCGGCACTTAAAAAAAAAAAGACTTTAATTGTTTAAAGTCGGCATTGCTGCTCAAATTTTGTTTTGTTTTAAAGGCAAGAAAAAACCAACTGGCTTAAACGGTGCGTTTTCTAAAAGTTCAAACAGTTCATCTTCATCAACCACTGCATCAACCCAAAACTCTGAATATCTCTGCCACTGCATGATCAACCCAAAACTTGGGTGTCTTGAAGAATATCTCAGCCCCTGCATGATGCAGGCTGCATCAACCCAAAAATCTGAACACACCAACAGCAAACCAAACCATCAGAGCCAGCAACCCCACAAGAACCACTGTGTCTCCACCTCACAATTCCCCCAAAGCACCGGACCCAGCCTCCCAAATGAACCTCCAACCAGTGTGCAACATCACACAAACCACAAAATCAAATACCCACAACCCAAAGAAATCCAATCAGAAAATCTCCACTGTCAACCACCAGATGGCGTCAATGCTGCACGAAATCGCCGGCAACACTGCAAACCTGGTCTGCAAATGAAACGGTGCCGCCAACGTCGCAGCCCATGCCGGCGTCCAACCAAACTGCTGTCAGCCCAACCGCATCGCTCTGCCGCCGATCTCCGAAGAGGCGCTCTGAACCCAACCATCATTCCAAGTTCCAACTGTCTTGATGGGTCTTCACGACACCTTCACACTCTTGGGTCTCGCTCTTGCTTCTATGGTGCTAGAGACAAAAAGTTAGTTGCTTGAACGGAGAAGAAGAGAAGAAAATTGTAGGGGAAAGAAGGGTTGGGCTGCTCGTGGAAGAAGAAGAAGGCAGCGAGTGCATAAGCACCTGAAGCGTAGAAATAATAAAAGGAGGCAACACAGTTACTTACATATAACTAAAGTTCCACATCGCTAAGAAAATGAAACCTCCCAAGCTGGTTTTTCTATAAAAAGAGGCATACCGCATGCCCTTTACTCCAAAACCCAAGCCAGCTTATTGAGTTGCTTAAAAACCAAGGAAGCAGCTGGGTGTTGAGTTGTGTCTTTTTGGCTCATTTAATAACCAAGTTTGAGCTTGGACAAGCCGGCTTTATGAGCTGTTTGAAATTTGCTCTTTAAGCCCCAAACTTTCAGAAATGCCCATTTTTTTTTTTTTTTTATTCAAAAGCCTACAAAAACACATAAAAAAAACTAAAATAGTACAAACTAACAAAACTAAGTAATTATCAAATTTAAGTTTATAAGGACTAAAATGTGAATATTTTAGGACTTATTAGTATGATCAGTCGACAACAGCTTGGTAATTGCGGTTAGAGGATGTCCCTTCAAATCATTAGCCAACGTTCTAATTAGGGAAGAATTCCTCCCGGAATGAATTATAAGTGGCTGTCCTCTATACACGGGTCCTTGGTTGGAAGGCTCGGTAGAGGGAATTGAAGGATCGGTGTCGGTAGGAAGAGTCGGCTGATCGGTCTCGGAAAGAAGAAAATCATGATGTTCATTAGGAACTGCAACCGGTTCTCCATGCTCCCGAGGCCAGAAGCATGAAGGAGTAGCCTGCAAAGGTCCAGTATCCCTCACAAAAAGAGAATCAGAAGCGCAAGGTTCACCGAAAGTCACAGCGACAAAACTGGACTTGACAGTTGAAACCAAATTCAGGAGTTCCAAAGATTTGTCACCTCTCCTTCTTTTGGAAGACTCCTCCAACAGAGCCTTGCCATTGTCCACCTTTCTCTTTGGCGCAGGGGGACTGGCCTCAACAACTAAAACAGACAAATTGGTGTCTCGGACTTGGGTACATGGAGAAGGCGTGGAAGTAGAGCCAAACCCTTCGAAACGGAAGCCTTAACTACAACTGGCTTATCCGAAGGGTGGACGACCATGTGCGCTCGGACCTTCTTACGAGCCGGTGACTTATGGATTACCTTGTCAGAAGGATGAACCAGTTTCTTCGGATTTCCCTGACGATCTCAATAAACTTTGTCAATAGGAATCTAATAGCCCAAATACTCTCAAAGAGCAGAATCAGTAACGATCTCGTTAAAAATCATCCAAGCCTCATTCTCAGGAAGTTGGGAGTAAGCCAAGATATGATCGACCCGACTTTGCTGTTCTGGGCTTAATTTGGGACATTCTTTCCCCACCAAAGCGAGAAGAAGTGAGCAAAAAATAAACAAAAAGAGAGTGTGAGTGAAATCGAAAATACTCACAACTCTCTCAGAAAGCCCCACTCTCAGGGGACAGTGCATTCCAGCGGCAAAGGCTCCGACGAGGAAGCCTCCCAAGCACCAGAAACATAAAAGAATTGCTCCGCCCAATGCTTATTGTTGGAGTAAGTCTTGCTAGGATCGATGAATTGATTCTTCTCACGAACCATGAAAGTCACTGTCTCGGTGTTTGGGTATATATGGGGACCGTATATATTAAAGAATTCCGAGATTGAAAGTGACTCCCCAGGAAAACGGAAGGCCACAACAAAAAGAAGGGAGAACCATTTATAAAGAGATAAAACCTCGAAACCAGCAATAGAGCATTTAATGTAAATTCGTCAGAAGCCTACAGCCACACCTAAATTGAGGGAACCTGTGATGTCCCTTCTCTCAAAAGACGCGACCAAGAATGCCTTTCAACAGCCAGCACCCAGCTCAAGAGGCACACGCTCGACGCCACCCACTTGGAGAAAAACACGTGGAAGAAACAGCTGCGCATTTATAAGGATGTGTACAAAAGATTTGAAAGATCAAAGATCGCACCTAACCATTGGATATCTTAGACACGCGATTGTCGGGTTCCATAAATGGATAAAACGCCAAAAATAACAGCTTCAATGAGTTGGATCAGGCAAAATATCTGAAGAATTCACCATTTTAAGGAAAAAGGAGGAAACCGAGCATCAGAATTCTCTTCTCTCGAAGCCTCGACAGAAGGAATTCTGGGGGTACCTGTTACACATAAAATTAGTACCAAACTCAATGAGTCCAAGGCCCCGTAGTGGAAGGTAAAGGCCTAAAATGATATTACAAGCCCAGCCCAAAGCCAAAGACCTAAGCTCATTGTCATCGCTATCCTATGACAGCCCAGGAGAGCTTACTCCCACCACTTCTGTAGCGATCATCAAGTCGACAATTTTAGGGTCAAACACATATAGTAATCATGGGAGCAATATGCATTAATCACATCAAACGGTTACACGCACCCTTGGATACTCATTGATAGCAGGAACAATTACAAATAATTCTTGGATCGACATTCATGACAGCAACTGTTACACACCATTCTCGGGGTTGACATTGGTTACAAGCATTCTTGGATCAAAATCTATTGCTATGACAGTTATGCGCTACTCTCGGGATTCACATTGACAAACCATGATATTTAAATGGCACAATTAATCATGGTTTGTCAATTGAGCTTACCAATAAAAGCCACGGATAACAAGAAGATAAGTACATGACTCATTCTTACTAGAAAGAAGCTAACTTTACCATCGGAGGAGGATTCGCCGGAACACCCCCGACGTATTCTCTTAACCACATTTTTGTCTTGCAGATTGAGGAAGGAGTGACATCCAAAATTACGATCTCATCCCTTGGGTCCAACATACTGGAAAATGTACTAACAACTTACATTTTTCTTTTTCCAATATGTCCATGTAAGAGATGTTGCCCATGTATACTTTGTGCCGTGACCACCTATTCTTCTACAAAAGATTCTTAACCTCTTGCTATTTGTTTTGTCGTTGCCGAATCTATTTATCATCAATAAGTTCTTGGGTTGCCTTTCTATGTCGGCGCAAGCAAGATTTGTGCCATAGTCTAACCATCATCAAATTGATAGATAACCCTTTTCTCATGTGGCAATTCGCTAGTCGATGTGTCTGGTGGTTCTGGCATGCATTGGGCGGAACACGGGTTGAGAACCACTTCAAACCGTGGCATGGGCTTTGTCTTGGATTCGGCATTCCGCTACTTTCACTATGTTAATATAATAAGCAAGTGACAATTTCATAAGAAATTTGTTAGCCTATTGGTTTAGACCCTGCTTGTTAGTCTAAATAGTTCAAGTTCGAGTCTTACTGGTTACATCTTTCAACCAAAAAAAAAATTATTTGAAAAACCAAATAACCGCCGACCCTATAAGAGCATTCTTAACAGCCTCACCAAATTTTACTCACCAAAATAACTAAAAGTACATTTTTTTTTCTATTTTAACAACTCACTTTTTTAGAGCACCCCAACAGCCTCACTATTTTAACAATCAACTTTCACTATTCCATTTAAAAATTATTTTTCAAAGATTTGTTTATTTATTTTTTAACTATTAAATGAAGAGAGATAAATGAGTTGTTTAATCAATCGGTGAGTGAACAGTACTTTTTATATTTGGTGAGTACTGTTCACGTCACTATTTTTTTGTTTGTTAAAGTAGTGAGCCTGAAAAGTAGAGATTTAAGCCACTTTTGTTAAATTGTCTCACCAAAATAACCAAAAAATGGTTTTGGTGAAGTTGCAAGGAGTGCTCTAAGGGATCGAACCTGTACCTTCTTCTTCGCACTTTTCCTTCACAAAGCCTTAACCATTAAACCTGACATCTCTGATGTTTGATTTTAATTTTTAACCAAACAAATATTAAACCGTGTTTGAATCTGTTATCACAGATTAACACAAATTCCTAGCGATGATGATCGTGAAAATTTCAAAGAACCAAATATATAACCAAATACATATAATTGTAATTTGAAGATATAAACTTCTCAATTCACGTTCATGAGAAGAACCAACACATGAAGCAATTTCAAATTCTCTTCCTCTTTCAATTTCTTTTATTGTCTTTCATAGCTTGGCTCTGATGCCACTGTAAGAATATTATTGAACAATCTATTAATGGAAGGATTTACTCCTGTTAGGGTGGAAATCCTATGGAGGACTAAAGCGAAAGAAGAATAAAAAATGTAAGTAATGTAGTAATCTTATTAAACTATTATAACCCCACTCTATTTATAGAGTGCAATGCAACTCTTCATGAAGAGTTGCATTGTTTCTCTTGTAACTATAACCTCCATGGAAGTTATCACTTTCCACGGGAATGATTAGGTGTGGAGATGACCATGCCTATTATGGTGTGTTCACCCCTACATCTATAGTAATTTGGTGATTTTGCAACTGCTTATCCATGGTTACCCGATCACCTTGCAAATGATGAACCAAATTGTATCTTATTAACTTTGCGGTCTTTTAAATTATTCTTTCGGGATCGTTGCGTTTTTTTTTTTTTTTTTTTCGTGAAGCCATGCATGCTATACCATTATGCATGCAAAATAATGTTAAAAGAGAGATGAGATTGATGAAGCGTTAGAGCTACGTACATCTTGTATTGTATTTTATATAAATATAATTTTTTTTTTCAAAACAAATTAGGAATTGTTAAGGGAAATTGTATTATGTATTAAACAGTATTACAATGATCTCTATTTACAAAGAGGGTGGCATTCACATCCGGCCCAGCAAAAGTTTAGCTAAATTTAGTCAAAATATCTTTCTTTTTTTTTTTTTTTTTTTTAACTATCCACTTTTTAAAAGACTTACATTCGGCTCAGCATTTTTACTATCTATTTTTAATATTTTATTTAAAATTTATTATTTTTATTATTCTTTATGTAGTTCTACTAATGAGGAGACAGAAATTCAAATGATTTTCATTAGAGGGGAGAGGATGAAATGATTTTTTTATTAATAAAATTATAGATTGTTGAGCTACAATGCTCAACAACTTTGTTGGGGACTGTAACTCCTCAGCAAACTCTTGGCTAGTTTGCTGAGCCGGATGGAGAGTGTTTTTAACACTATGGCTCAACAAAATAACTAAAAGACTATTTTGTTGAGCCGGATGTGAATGTTGATGAAGAAGTAAATCTAGACTAAATAAGGAAGACAGTAAACCCTACAACAAAACATAATTAATAAAGCATAATTAGAGACCATAAGATATATTTTGCTTCTTGTTACCTGTTCTTGTCTAGATTCACTGCGAATTCCCACTCCACCAGATGCACAATTGACACCTTTGAGTATTTCCTCGCCTATAGCATTAGTGAAAGGTGGAATGCACTCGTTGAATCCCAGATGTTGAGCCATAATGAGAAAAGTGTTAAAAAGAATCATACTTTGGGAAATTATTAAGAAGATGTAATGAGAAAGTGTTCAAAGTACATATATATATACGCGCATATATAATAATACAAATCATCTCTACTTATAGGGAAAATATGATTGATGAATATAATACAAATAAGGTAATCCAATCTCAAGAATTTGATTATGAATTATAATTAAGGATTTGATAATCGATCACAACGATTTGATATTTAATTGTAATGATTTGATTGTAATCACAAATATATGAAAACATATTCTAACAACCCCTCAAACTCAAGGTAGAAGATTTGAAAACTTGAGTTTAAAATGAATGATCCTTTTTTTTTGCTGGATACACTACAAAAAACAGTATTTTTTCTGACGCACATTTTCTGACGTGTCAGGTAGTTTGACACGTCATAAAACGTTCCTGACGGGGCCTTTTTGACGTGTTTCACGCGTGAACATTATAAGAGTCAGAAATGGAAAATTTCTGACGTGTCAAGTTTCAACACGTCAGGAATTTCTGACGCTTCAAATTTAACACGTCAGAAATTATTTTCTGACGTTTCAATTTTAACACGTCAGAAAGTTCTGACGTGTTGAATTGTGACGCGTCAGAAAAAATTCTGACGTGTTAAATTTGAAGCGCCAGAATTTTTTCTGACCTGTCAAAACGGGACACGTCAGGAAATATTCTGACATGTCAAACCGTGACACGTCAGAATATTTTCTGACGTGTCACAATTTCACACGTCAGAAATTTTTGCCAGTTTTTCTTTTTTTTTTTTTCCACCCCACCATTTTTTTTTATTTTTAGGGTTTTCGGGACTATACCCGAATTTTGGATTACAATTTACCTGATAAACAATTTATCCATCAATCATTGCAAAGAATTCTAGCTATTTTTCCATCAATGTATACAAATAACATAATTAAGTCATATCCTAATAGCAATAGGTCTAAACACATACAAAATAACATATATACCAAGGGCCACTAACCAACCACAATTACCAAAAAACTATCTCTGTTATCATCAAAACAGATATCATAAATATAATTACATCAACAAAGTAACTTTTATACAAGTATGAATGGCGAACCAGACGGAAAAATGCTGATTATTGACCATACTCTCCATGAGCTCCATCACCTGCAAACGATAAAAACAAACAATCACCAAATAATATTCACTATGTAAATTAAAATGAAAAATGTCCAAATATTCACCCAACTCAGTTGTTGAGTCTAACACAGTAAATGATAGAAAACCCTAAAACCCTAAACAAATGATATAACAAAAAAGGTAAAAGATGACGAAGTTAATTAGCAAAAAATGCATATAAAAACAAAAACAAAAATTTACTAACTAGAAGCAATCAATGTTGACGTTAAATTTATAGACATGAGCAGATGCGCTTCATTTTTGCCATGGTAATTATGTGAGATATATATTAACATTTTAATTTGTTGAGGATATTAACACATATATAGGACCTTAACATATATTCAAATCATGTTATATTATTTCCATAAAATTATGATATTCACCTAGTTAAGACTTGATCGTTTCATACTCTCACACAATTACATACACTAGATTGTTAATATTCTACAAGGACCATAGTTGTACATTGATCTCATAATACCAATAAAACAGTTCAAATACAAAGCTCGTACGTACCCACATCCACCACCAAACCAACCATGGTATATAAACCAAATTCAACAGGATTTACATCATTAATTTAGAGAATGAATACAACATATATATCCATACTCTAAATTTATAAGTTGACATATATACAGGTTTTAAAAGTTCACATATATATAGGTAAAGTTCTAAAAACACATTTGACCATTAAAAAATGTCAGTACCTGCTTCGCCGTCGATCGACGATGGCACCACCGCAATATGTGGGGAAGCTCCCTCTGGTGCAAAGCTGAACCGCATCATTGCCTCGATCTGGGGCAATCGGGCGTCAAACGTTGCCTGACGTGCATTGTTTGCGGCCACCAATGCATCTATCTCTTCCTTGTGCTTCGCCCTCTCCGCCTCAAGAGCTCTGTCAAGCGTTTCTTGTGATATCATGGAGTGGCTGGTGTTTTGTGACCGTGCTTGTGATGGTGTATAGTATGAGCGTATGGAGCCCCGCACAGGCAAAATATTCGATCCAGCCTGCCGAACCCTACCGGCGTACTCAGGCTTATTTCCAAGCGCCTGTGCATACGCGTCGTTGGGCGCCCACTTGACCGTTCTTTCTGTGATGCTAGCCGACGCTGCAGGGTCGGTGGGTATCAGCTCCTTTATCCTTTTCTGTATGTTACATGAATTATTGGGTCAGTGGGTCGTACAAATGTTAATTGCAAATAATTTATCAAATATATAAACAAAGAATTAAATTGTAGCATACACATCTCTCTTCCACTATCTAATTCGGATATGTATTGTCCGCCTTCGTGTGCGTGTGGATGTAACTCTCTGCACGAGTAGGATACTTGCCCAGACGTATGGCCTACCGAAAAAATAGGATATACAGTTATTTTTAATATATCAAATGATTTGTTGTTTACATGGTAAATTACACACTTACCTCCTCATGTGTCACTCTGGCATAGCTCTTCGATCCAGTGCAATGGGGCGTATCATTTAATGCGCGTAAGGCCTTCATTTTTGCCGCATAGTCCTACACAGTTACCATATTGATATGTTAATAATGTAAAGAAATTTGGTTTTAGTACTCTTTATTTGTGACACTACACAATAAATAGGCAATTTCGTTTTACATGACACCCGTACATGTTAATAAAACCATATAATGACACAAAATGAAGAGTTTGACTCATGACCTACCTTATTCTGACGAGTACACCATCTCTCCAATAAGATCTCCACGTCTTCGGCATTGTACTCATCAAATGTTCATTCCCCCACTCTTGCCCGTACAGTATCCGGAGTATCTTCCTCCGTAATTGCACAACGTCTTTTAAGCTTGTACCTCCAAGTCTGCAGCTTTGATCCTATATCCTTGAATGCTTCATTCTTTATGGCTTCCAAATTAAATTCGGGAGGGACGAAAAAGTATGCCTGCACATGTTGAAAATTATTAAATTAAAAAAACCTAAAATATATGTGTGCAACTTAGAGCGTATATATACATATATACATTATGAGTGTTTTACATAATATGCAACACATACCATCAAGGCGTCCCAAATATCCTCTTTGGTACGCTGCGGTACCTTCGTCCAATTTTTCGGTATTCGGACATAATTGGAGCTCCTTATGACATCTCCAGCCATCCGTTTAAACCTCATGGAGCTAAAGTCAATGGGCTGGCATGCTGCATTGTACTCCATTATGATCCGCTTGCCGGTGGGAACTCCCGGCAACCTGTGCGAGTCACGGATGGTAAACACCTCAATAACTTCGTTTCCCTCTGAATCGGTACCTAACAGATTAAAAAATTACCGATGTAAGTTATGTCGAATTCAATATTAATTACAACAAAATGAAGACATATATACACAACATTCGAACATATCCACTTACTTATGGTGCGGACCTGCCGATGGCGTAACTGGTCGTCGGGAGCAGGGTCGGTTGGCTGCGGGTCAGCCGTGTCCTGTGTCGCACCAATACAGTCTTCCTCGGCCGATATCTCACTGTCGTCGGGACCTGCTATGTTTTTTACAATATTTAGAATTATATGAAGTTGTAGTTGTAGTTAAATAATATCATTGATATCGCACCAATATAGTTAAAAATTTCCAAAAAACTTGCAATCTTTCCAAAAAAACTTTCGGCCATACCTGCGCTATGCTGGCTGTGTAGCTGCTCTACATGTCCCTGGGTACTCCGTCCAAACTGGCTCTCTGGCAGATACCCCATTTGGGCCATGCCTGCCCGACCATATGGATTATGGAGAGGGATCTCCCCTTCCATATCGCCTGGAAGTACCGGTCGATATCCATCCTGAATGCCCAGAAGCTGAGCAACGTCTTGTTGCTCGCTATCATCAAGGTGGGCTGACGACGACCCAAGCTCCATAGGCTGTCGCACTACAAAGGAGCCCCTGCGTACTCTTCTCTTCCCCCTATGACTCATAGTAACCTACAAAAAATACCACAAATTCAATTAATCATGTATACAATGTATGAAATATTCACTACGTTATGTATGTATGACTCACACGTATGAAATAAGATATATACCAGATTTTACCCAATTAAACAACTATATTAAGTGTGTTGATGGGCATATAGTGAACAACTACCAATCTAACACTTTATATATATATATTCAACTTTTATTCAATCACATACGCTTCAATTGGATCTAAGTCGGGTCAGACGTATTGGATATGATCTTGTAGATCGTGATCACAATTTCTGGTCAATATGAGCGGCTCGCTTTTATTCAATCACATACGCTTCAATTGGATCTAAGTCGGGTCAGACGTATTGGATATGATCTTGCAGATCGTGATCACAATTTCTGGTCAATATGAGCGGCTCACACTCGTGATAATTGGCACATGAATCCTGATGCCCTTCACTCTGACCAACGTCGTATATATTTCTTGGTTTGGTCCTTACGGCGCAAACCCAATCCGGGTATCTACCATCTTCTACGTAAAATACCTGATCAACTTGTGAAGTTAGCACATACGGCTCATCAGTAACCAATTCTCCCGTGTGAACAAGGTTTTTGAAGTTCACTTATATCATGCCATACTCATCCACCTTGTACCCCTTGTCCCTCGTGGTGTCCGCCCAATCACACCTGAACATAATGTACGTAGTCCTGTCGTAGTACTCAATCTCAAGTACTGCCGTTAACTTCCCGTAATACGTTTCGCCATCAACAGTCGACACACACACCTCGCTATTCTAAGTCCTCTTTCCGGCATCAGATGCAATAGTGCGAAACAACTTGCCATTAACCACATATCTATTGTATCTGACTGCTGACTCCCGCGGCCCTCTACAATGCATTATCAATTTCTCACCAAATTCCTTCCTAGATCGATCATCCAATCGATCGACCTGCGAATATTTACAATACAATGTTAACACTTGGTTAAAAAGTGTTTCAGTTGATTTGGAAAACATTATGCATGCAAATATAATCCGACAATTGCTTTTGTTAACATCACGTTATTCTTACGTAGTCACGGTACCAGTCGCAGAACAGCTCATAATGTTGGGTTTCCAACTGATCCTCTGTTCTTCGCCCCCTAAGCGTATCCATGTGCATTCTACAATTCGAAATGTTATTAATTATAATTCGGTACGGGAATTGTTACAAATTCATTCAACATACAATATGGCGAAGAAGGACCTCGACTTACGTCCGCAATTGAAGGAAGTCGTCCGAATTGAACATAATATACCGGTGTATCTATTTCATTGTGATTCGGTCGAGCCGGACTCGTGTTCCATGTCCCTTTGAACCATCCGGTTTTCTTTGTATCCTATTGTGAAATGTTGGTGTATTATCTAAATATCTCGAACAGAACGTCACCAACTCAGTAGCTATGTAGCCCTCCGCAATGCAGCCCTCAGGAGCCGCTTTGTTACGCACATTAAATTTGAAAACTCCAAGGCTCCTAAATATGAATGAATACAATCAATCAGTGCAGTTAGTACTTGTCTTGTATTAGAGTTAAACCATAAAATATGAAATATCCGTAAATAAATTTTACCTCTCTGCCGGATACATCCACCTATACTGTATTGGTCCACCGAGTCGACATTCACCGATAAGATGCACGACCACATGAACCATGCTTGTGAAAAAGCTAAGAGAAAAACCTGTTCCATCTTGCACAACGTGATACAGACGTCACACTGTAGTCGGTCAATATCCTCTTGTGTCAATGTTGTTGAACATAGTCCCCTGAAGAATGCAGACATCTCAACAAGAGGTCTAACCACGTTGCTTGGAAGTGATCCACGCAATGCAATAGGTAGAAGCTGCTGCATCAGTACGTGACTGTCATGACTCTTTAACCCCGATATCGTACAGTCCTTAAGTCGTATACAACGGGAAATGTTCGAGGCATATCCATCGGGCACCCTTACATTTCGTAACACTTTCAAAAAATGTGTCTTATCATCCTTGGACATCGTGTGGGTAGCTTGCCGCATATAGGTCTTACCATTCTCACCAGCGTAGGGATGCAGTGTACGTCTCAAACCCATTTCTTGCAAATCTAAGCTGGAGGCGAAGTTGTCCTTCGTTTTCCCTAAAATGTCTAGTATTGTACCAAGTATGTTGTCCATCACGTTTTTCTCTATGTGCATAACATCAAGGTTGTGCCGTAATAAATTATCTTTCCAATACGGCAACCTAAAGAAAATATTTTTCTTCTTCCACACTACATTAGAAGTATTCGTCTTCTGTTTCTTTCCTTTTTCTTTCGCAGCCTCCCTTGCCTAACCAGCATTCTCAGTAATTCCTGACGTGCCAGCCTGGCACGTCAGCATATATATATAAGTAGGTTATACTTATATCCTATAAATATAATATTCTAAGTAGTATTTAATTAATGTAAGTATAATATTGTAATTAACTTATAGCAAAAGTTCTAACATTCTAAGTATTTTTATAAAATCAAAGAAGAAAAAAAAAAGTTTGTAACTTAATATATAGTATTTACAAAAGATTTTGTGTTTTCATCCATCAAGTTGCAATAGCATATATACAAATTAATTTAAAATGTCATTTTATACAAAAATAGTAAATCGACATGTTTATATATATATAAAATATGTTTTGTAATGATTGGTTTTGTGAAGCAAATTTTCCAAATCAAAGCTATAAAAATGACATGTACGTACGTGTACGTCAAACCTAAATTAAGGATATATATATAACATTATCCTATAATTTAGCTCGTTCATTAATTTGGAATCTCCTTAAAATAATAAAATTAACTAACATTAATATTAGGCATATTGAAGTATATAAATATTAAATAAACATTGTATAAACAAAAAACAAGAAAACAAAACATGCAAAACAAAATAAAACAAAAATAATAATAATAATAATAATTAATCATAATATAATAATAATGAAAGAAATTTCTGACGTGTCGGTTTGACACGTCAGAAATTTCTGACGTGTTAGAGTTTGACACGTCAGAAATTAATACATTTTAATTTTAATTAAATAAATTGTTTAAAAATTATATTTGGCTAAATTTTTACTGACGTGTCAATTTTGACACGTCAGTATTTCCTGACTGATCACAGTGGACACGTCAGAAAATTATTTTCCTGACGTGTCTGTTTCACACGTCAGCATTTACTGACGTGGCAAAAAACAGACACTGTTTGCCACGTCAGAAACTTACCTGTTTTTTGTAGTGATATGACAATGGTCAATTACATAGGCCGAAAATGATGGGTAGAAGCGTGTTGGAGTCGGTGGCGGTTGGCGGTGGTGACTAATCGCCAAGAATCTTCAAAACAAAGCCAAGTATGGGCCAAGAGCCAAAAGAGCGAAAATAAGGCCAACAATGGGACTTAAATAGGCTTTGGGTTTTCAAACTATGCGATAAAGCCATAAACTAGGTCAACAAAAGGCCGAAAAGATGGGGTCAACTATGGGCCTGTGTTTTCAAAAAACACCACAAACCCGAATAAATTGGGCTATCAAAGGGCCAAAATAATAGAGAAATGTTAGGGGTTAATAAGTTTTTTATATTTGGCTCATATTTTCTTATTGCATTCACATTGGTTTATGTATATTTTTATCCAAAATGGCTAATCAAAACCCACTTTATCTAGTTAGCTAATGAGTTTTAAAAGACAAATTGCATCCAATTTTTTATTTTTATTTTTTATTATCTATATCATTTAAATTTTATTATTATTATTTTTTTTATAAGGATTGTATTTTTTTCTAAAGATCCTATTTTTCAATTTTTGGAGAAAAAAAAATTGTGAGAAGAGAAATAGTAAGAGAAAATTTTGAAAAAAAGAGAGTTGTGGAGAAAAAAAATAGTATATTAATGAGATGGATGTGTGAGCTGTGCCCGCTACATGTAGTGTTGCACTGTTCACAAATGCAACAAAAATGTATTTTGTATTTGAGATGCACAATCCGATGTAGATGGTCTTATAGTTTTTTGATTATCTATTTTAGATAAAATTAATTAAAAAATTGTTAAGTTATTATGAGCTCTTTACAAATTTAATACATCAATAATTAAATTTATAAAATACATCATTAACTTATATAAAGTCTTGCATTTATCTATAATAAATGAGCCGACATGACTTAATTGAATTACGTACCACGTCAGCAAGTCCCGATTTTTACCCGGTGGGTAACTAGCATTACTCACAAAAGTCAGATGGCAGGGGAAAGTGCTGATTAATGGGCCGTAGAGAATTAAGTGTAACGTCAGATGGTGGGGCCCGGCATCTAAATTATTGTAACAAATTAGATACTCAGCGAGAGATTCACTTAGCTAAGTGGTTTGGGTCACGTGGAAGTTTAATAGTTTATAGTTCATGAGTTACTTGTTACTTCTTTTTTTTTTTTTTATATATATATATATATATATATATATATATACTTGTTATTATCGATTATATATTGTTATTTGTTACTTAAAAATAATTTATGAGTTGAGTCGAATTTATATACATTTGTATCGTTTAATATTCGAGTCAAAATTTATACTCACGAACGGCTTGTTTAATAATCAATTCGAGCACAAGTCGAGCTAATTCAAGTCAATCTCGATTAGGTATGCTCATGAGCGGCTTCACTATCTTACACCCCTAATTAAAATGATTTTTTTTTTTTTTTTTTAACAAATAGGTGGGTTAAGCCTTTCATTTTCTCATTCACGATCAGATCGTTTGAAAATGAGCACCGTCGGAACTGAATGCCTCCGCCTTGGCCAAGCTCGCCAGCACGACCGTCTATCCACCAAGGCACATCCCTCCGGCTCGAAGCATTCCGTGATTTTCTCTTCCGGCTCTCTCTCATCCTCCCCCATTAAGCATTTCTATATCTTCCCTTCAATCACAGCAGGATTTTAAATTTGTGTTCTGGTATTGGATTTGGAAATCTCTAAATAAAAACCTAAATTTTACAGGGTGAAGGATGAGAATCTGGTCATTAATTGGTTACGAATCTGTGGTTTTTTGTGTGTAAATACCCTTCGATCAACTCACAAGTTTCCCAAAATCGACAGAAAGTTAGTCCTAATAATTTGAGCTTGTTCTTATGTATCCATGTTACTAATTAATTGGGTTGAAAGGGATATTATTTTCTTGGAGTGATTGGTTGAGCATTTTGGTCCAAGTTTAGTCCAATGATTTCCTCACGTCTGTGCTTGAATAGATGCAATGTTTATAACCGCTAACCGTATAATCGCTTTGCTTTAGTAGGCGGTTATAAAAAACTGTTAACTACGTACCGTTATATATATATATATATATATATATATATATATAACATTAAAATAATGTCGTTTTAGTATTAAACATCAAAACAATGTCGTTTTATATACTCATATTCATTTTTTTTGGAACACTTTAACCAAAAAATATTTAAAATAAGCCTAAAAACAGGCACAACCCAAAACACTTAAAAGACCCAAAAGCTTATAAAAAAAAAAAAAATTCGGTTATAAAACCATCGATTATTGGTTTGAATAACCGCTAACCACTTAAACAAAGCAATTGAGATTAGCGATTTTAGCTAATAACCACTAATCACAACCACTACATTCCTCATAGTGTTCCAGTTAGGATAGAACTGAATCATGTAGATAGTGTGGACCTTGTTATTAGAAGAATTCATTTTAGGCCAACAGTACTGAAAACACTGTTATTTCACGCTTTACAATTATCACCAAACCATGCCTTGTCTATTTCATTGCAGATCTACACTATTCAGTACGATCGAGCAGAGCATCAAAATCAGTAGTTGTATTAGAAGTGTTGATATTGAAGTATTGGTGGAGAAGTACTGGTGGTGAAGTAGTTGCATTATTGAAGTAGTTGTGTTTCTCGAGAACAAAAAAACAAAAAAATTAGCTGTGTTAATTCTTTACGTGGAAAACCTTCATTAGTCCAGTTCAATTTTTCGGTATGAATAATAATGAGTTTACACTGTCTTCTCTAGATAAATATCTTGAAGTTATTACCGCATCAAGAATACATGCATGATTGAATTAAACATAAATTTATCACTCTAAAAAATGGATTTCATCAAAAATAAAAAAATATTGAATAACTAGCTAGGTATGAGCAAGTGCTGGAGAGTAAATTGAACGATCGCCACTAGTGAATAGTAGCTCTGGTGAGTTTTTTTTTTAATCAAATGGGAAAAAAAGGAACAAGGAGAATCTATCCCACTTTTGAGAATGGGAGATCATATGGCCATATGATAAGAAGCCGCTCATTTAACTAAAATATGTGCCGAGTAATTGGCATATCATGGCAGTTTCAAAGGATTTCAATTTTAAAAGAAGGAAAAATCTAAGCTAATATCTAAAACAATACTAGCAAAATTCCAAGAAACAAAAACAGTAGGCGAGTTTATAGCCAGCAAGACTAGGAGAGCATCTCCTTCAAGATCAAAGGAGCCAAAACCCGTAGAAACGGCTAGCCTAGAAACTAGAAGAGCAGCAGCAGCTTCTCCTTGAAGAACGTCCAAACCAACCAGCTTAAGAGTGGCTGCCAAAATAACACTGCCCGAAGAGTCACTAACCACAGCAGCCCACGCTACCGCAAAAGAATCCCTAACCGCCACATCAAAATTACCTTTAGTGTCGTAGCTCTCGTGGTTAAAGACGACATACTAAAATTTCATCAAGATCTAACCCCAAATGATTCTCCAAACTCTGACAAAGGTTGTTAGGTGCATTTATTTTTTTTGTTCTTTCACTGTGTCACACAAACACCATGTGATTCTTTTATATTACAAAACAAAGGGTTGCTTTGTTTTGTTGCGCATGTGGGTTGTTGGCCACATGTATAAGAGGGAACCCCCCACACACACGTTTTTGGAATGTTGACCGGATAGCAAACGTGTCATGAGGCTCATCTTCCAGTTGTGTGGGATGATATATATATCTATCTTGGCCAGCTGAAGGTTTGGGGAGCACGAAGAGTAAAAGCTAGCTGCTGTTTTCCATTTTTGGAGATTGAGAAATGCTATTAACCATGGAAATCCTCAAATTTTAGAGGATTGGTTTGTTGTTGTTGGATAGTTCTTGCTGAAATTAGAAACTCGTACTATACGGTGAGTTTCTGTAAATCTTCTTTCAATTCTTCTAAGTTGTGCAGCAATTGGGGTTTTTTAGCCTTTGCTGTGTGGCCTTTGACTTCTTGTTGGGTGGGAGTTTTGTTTTGTTTGTTTGTTTTGTAAAGGGTTTTTTCAGCTTGTTTGCTAGTCTACTGTGTTTTCTTTTGGTTAAAAATTTTTCACTCAACCCAAAAAAAAAAGTTAATAATAATTAATTGGGTTGGTTTAAAAATTAAATGCATTTTCCACATTTGGAATACAAAATGCCAGTTTTCTTAAGTAATTAACTGTGGTGAACAGAAAATTAATTAATTTCTTGCTTTTCTGGTGGCGGTTGGTCAAACAATTTCGTGGTGAGTGTTTTTTTTTTTTTTTTTTGTTCATCTTTGGATAACACCGTTTAGATATTTCACCTTCATCTGATATATATATTCTCCTTTCCCAGTTTCTCAGAGTTTCAATGGCATCTCAGATAAATAAGACAATGTTGTGGATGCTGCTTGTTTTCTTGCTGGTATCAAACATGCAACAACGTTGTTTTGCAGCAAATGGAAAGCAACAGCAAGTACCTTGTCTCTTCATTTTCGGAAACTCTTTGTCGGATGATGGGAACAACAACAATCTTGTTACATTGGCAAAATCCAATTATCCACCCTATGGGATTGATTTCCCCGACGGCCCAACGGGAAGGTTCACCAACGGTCGTACCATCTCCGATTTCATTGGTCTGTATTGTTCTCTTTCTATATATATATATATTAATTAATTAAAAGTTTCATCTTCATAGTATATATGATGCTTAATTTTGAACACTTTTCTCATTACAGGTCAATTTCTGGGATTCGAGGATTTCATCCCACCCTTTGCTAATGCTACAGGCGAGGAAATACTCAAAGGTGTCAATTACGCATCTGGTGCAGCTGGAATTCGCAATGAATCTGGAGAAACCCAGGTAATTAGTGTCATTCATGCACAATTAACAAGCAATATATATGTCCCTTCCCCTTTTATGTGGACATATCAAAAAAAAAAAAAAAACAAAAAAAGAAGCAATATATATGCGAATGTGGCATTGTAGTAGTAAAGTAATTCTATAAGTCTTTCTTATTTTAATTTTATGCTCTTTAAAAAATAAGGTGACATTCTATAAGCCTAATAATTATTTTAATAAGTACATCATCTTTAAAAAAATACAAAAATAGCTAAAAATACAAAAATAATATGAGAGAACTTATATCATTATTTATTGCATTGGAATGTAGTCCTAACGCTTTACTAGTCTTTTTCTCTGTTTTCGCTCTCTATTCTCTTTCACGTTATTTCCAGCAATTAATATATATATATTTGTTGTGGTACCACGTCTTTTTCTCGAGTCAACAACGTGGGGCCCATATGTCTTTGCTTTTCCAAATTGGGGTTGGACACAACCGTCTAACCGACTTGGTTTTTAACCCTATGCTATATTTAGATTTCTTTTATATCAGGATCCCCAGCTACTATAGCCAAGGTTTTTTTTTTATTTTTTTTATTTTTTATGCTTTTCGTTAATTTGGACCTTTGGATTCCATCCAATGGTCTAGAGCTCGCCACGTGTCTCACATAAAAAATAATAAAATATTATTTATATTTTAAAAAATAAATATACAATAAAATAATTCAAAATTAAAAATTTAATTTAATAATATAGAGTGGCTGACCAGTCCATTTCCACTATAGGCGGTGGCCGGTCCACCCAGCGCAGCCATGGGGGTGGTGCTGGCCACCCCCACGAGCTAGTGGGGGTGGCCAGCACCACCCCCCAAGGCCCAGGGGTGGTTCGGCCACCCCCTATGGCCAAACCCAAAAATAAATTTTTTTGGGTTAGGCCCCAACCTATCTTTGGGGGTGGTGCCAGGGCCCCATGGGATGGTTCGGCTACCCCTATAGCCAAATCCAAAAATAAATAAAAAACATTTATTTTTGGGTTTAGCCATAGGGGGTGGTCCTGGGGCCCTCGGGGTGGCACCGACCACCCCCAAGGGCGAGTTGGAGGTGGTCGGCGACACCCCCATGGCTGCGCTGGGTGGCCAGCCACCCCTATGGGTGAAATGGGGTAGCTTATTAAATTAAATTTTAAATTTTAAATTTTAATTATTTTATTTTATATTTATTTTTAAAATATAAATAATATTTTATTATTTTCTTTTATGTGGGACATGTGGTGAGCTTTAGACTATTGGCCGAATGGAATCCAACGGTCCAAATTAACAAAAAAACTCCTAAGCAATTTTTCAATTATTGCTGAGGATCCTGATCCTTCTTTTACTAGCCAATGTGTTGTGTCCTTCTCGGTTTTGCTTTAGGACTTCTTGCCTTAGAGTTTTTATAAAAGGAGGACTTTGCAACACAGCATGGTGGGGAAAAAACGCATAGGAGTTAGCCGAACTTTCCTCGCTTTGTGTTGGTGCCACAGCTGTAGGGCACTTTCGTGTGAAATTAAGATTTTAGTGTATTGAAGTTTTGGGCTTCGAGTGGTTTTCTCCATACTTTTTTGTACTTCATTTTTTTATAATAAATTTCTCTCAAGTTATTTCCGTTAGTGTATGTAAGCATGTTAAGCCAAACCACTTAAATCTTTAGTATCTTATGTGATTGATTTATTTTATATTCTACTATATATTTTCTGCTGATTTCACTATCCTGAATTTTGTCCCGTGCATAACAATATTTCTACAATGCATGAATGGCTTTCCAGTAAAAAAACCCATGAAAAGAAGAATTTAAAAACAAGAAAAAATAAACCAAGTTAATTAACAATATAATTTGATTCATCATTTGCAGGGTGATCGGATATGGATGGACAGGCAGTTGGAAAATCACCAAATTACGTTGTCGCAGATCGAGGAGATGTTGGGAGATGAAAACAAATCAACCGCAGAGTACCTAAGCAAGTGCATATATTCTGTTGAAATTGGTAGCAACGACTATCTTAATAACTACTTCTTGACGGAGTACTACCCAACTAGCGAAATATACACCCAACAGCAATACGCTGTTGTTCTCACTGACCAATTATCTCAGCAGCTAATGGTTAGCACACTTTCTTCTTACTTTTTGTAGCTCGTTTTTATCCCTTAACACTATTTCTGTGTTTCCAACATCTTACAATATTATCTTTATTTGACAACTGTTAATTATACCAAAATAAAATACTTAGAAAAAATAAAAAAATAATAATAAAAAATAAAAAACTCTAAACCCAACTAAAATGAATAGAAATTTCCTACAAACTGAATTATTGTACGTCGGAACTCCTGCACCCCAACTCATAAAAAAGGGAACAAGATCCTCTCCAGTTCAAATGAACTGGAGAGTATCCAGTTAGTTATATTTGAGAAAGATTTTTATTCTTTCATTTTTTGATGAAACAAAAATACTCATCCAATATAAATAATTATATATTCTCTGGTTCAAATGAACTAGAAAGGATTCTAATTCATAAAAATGTGATCACATTTATCTTTTTAATAGCACGTTACATGCTTTTTTAATAACAGTAAATGTCAGTCAGGTTGTAGGCTGAATTAAATAGAACAAGATGCTCTTCAATTCATTTAAACTAAATAATATCCCATTAGTTATGCTAGAAGGGTAATTTTGTCTTTTCACTAAGCAAATTTAATGCGTTTATGCCAGGCATTGTACAAGTATGGGGCAAGGAGATTTGTGGTATTCGGACTGGGTAAGATAGGTAGTATTCCAATCATGCAGAGTGCATGTGGAACAGGAACAAATGGCACTGCCTGTGTCGACAACATCAACAATGCCGTCGAACTTTTCAACGTTCAGCTAATATCATTGGTGGTTGCTCTCAATAACAATCTAACCGATGCTTCTTTTATCTACATAAACTCTACTGGAATCTCGTCCACCAGTTCGTTTCTGGGTATAAATTAATCTTCTTTTCTGGCTTTCAACGTTATATATATGTATATGAGATTGACTGAAATGGAATTTTGCATGTGTCAGATTCCTTGGTTTCGAATGCTTCCTGCTGTGAAACATCGGCTACTACTGGGCTATGCGAGCCATTTGGAAGTACATGCAGCAACCGGAGCCAATATCTATATTGGGATTCAATCCACCCCACTGAAATTGTAGCTTCGGTGTACGCGGAAAGAGCATACAAAGCTGAGTATCCAACTGATGTTTATCCATTTGATATCTTCCACCTCGCACAGCTGGGAATATTGGAAGAGACTGTTAGTTCTCATGATCATACCAAGTCTAGATCTGTAATCTAATACTCATTGCTTGGACTTTTGTTCTTAGTTCCTCTAATCTAGTACTCATAATAAAGCAATGAAGTTTATGCTTTATCATGTTGTCGCCTAAATCAATCAAGTTTATGATTTTTGTGCAAAGTTATCTGAAGGAGTGGAGACGAATTCAACTCCATGGATTCCGATATGTTCAAATTTTTTAAAATATGAGATTCTTTGATTTACCGAGGTAAATGGGTTTGGCTTATTGGAAACTAAAATTACTTATGTCGATAATACACAAATGTTTATAATAGTTTGGACCGTTAGATGTAATGCAAGGGTCAGATTTTAAAATCTGAGGGGATTTTATTCCCAACTCCACACACACACAAGCGGCCCAGTAAAACAGTAATATGTAAGAACAAATTATTGCAATAACAAAATAAAGGCAAACTACAAAATAAAGGTACCATCTACACAAAACGAAATTTTAGGTAGAAAAAAATAAAGGCGTTAAAATTTAAGTACCAAAAAAGCATTTAACCCTTATTTTAGAGACTTCGATTTTATTACTAAAGAATTTATTTTAGGCTTTAATTCTTATTATAGATAATTTAAAATATCAGAGGATGTTTTTAGGGATAAGTGAATTATTTGAAGCTGCATGTAAGTAATAATAATAATAATAATAGAAATTTTATTGTATTCAGTCTTAGTTTAATTTTTTTTTTTAATTGACCTTGATGAGATAAAAAATTAGCTAACTATCATTTTTTTTTAAAACTAGATTAAGTGATTATTAGCTTGTTGATTAAATTGCTTGGCTTGTTAGTTATAGTTGGTGTTAGAGAGTTGGACTTTGTGGATGGTATACTTTAAAAATAAATAAATTAAAAAATAATAATAAAAAAAAAAAACCAAACGAAATGGCATGGCTTTCAAAGAAATGACATGGTTGCTTCTCTGCAACGTTGCAGGAACAAAATAAACATAATGTCAACACTTACAAGCCATTGATGTGAAAAGCCAAGTGTGATGAAGGAGCAATGTTTGCAACGTGAAAAATGAACAAAGTTTTGTAATAAGTATTTATGCAGCTTTAGTACTATCCGACATGAATTTATGAAGCAACCAACTCTTTCATTAAGAGCTTGAATTATGTAACTAACATATATGTGAATTTATGTGTTCAAGTGTTACAAAAGTAACATAGGGATAAAGTAGACATTATATTATAGTAGATTTATATTTAAAATGAATTAGATTTCATTTAGATTAGTTTTGTTATCAGTATTTTTATATTAGAAATAAACATGTGTCTATTTGTATTTCAATTATTTAATTATTTATTTTAGAGTCAGGATTGCATTAGTTATCTTTCTAGGTTTATCTTCAGTGTAGGAGTTTTACTCCAAGTCTAAGTCATTGTAATCTTCCTATTTAAAGGATGATATTTTAATAAAAAGGGAATCAGAAAATTAATCCCAAACCTTGAGTTTGAAAAGGGTTTTTTAGGTTTCCTCAAAATCTAAAAGGTCTAGGTTCCCTTTGAATCTAAGGTCTAGGTTCCCTCAGAACCTATAATCTATCCCGGTTACGTATTCACGTAACATTTGGTATCAGAGACAAGATCTTGTTCAATGGCGAATCCAAGGCTGGATCGACTTGAGCTGCAGCTTGGTAACCTCATGACTATGGTTGAAGGCTTTATGAAGAAGATGGAAGAAAATAATGAGATAATTCAAGAAAAATTGTCTGCATTGATTGCCAAATTCGACGATGGTTCAGCTGATAACAACGATGAACTTCATTGCTATAAGTAGCCACAAATGGTGCCACCACCATATCACATGCCATCACTGGATCCCCAGCCAACAGAAGACATCAACAACCTTGTCAAACCACAGGATCCATTTCACCATGTTGAAGTCTCACCACTAACAATAAAGTCCTCATGCCGCAACCACCTGAAACCAGCAGAACTACTTCCATGGATGCAAACAAAGATGATGGATCAAAAAGACAAGACCTGCGTGTTGAGAATCGATACACACCAGTCACAGTTCTGGTTGTGTTTGATGACCACCATGCTTGCGAAAGTGGAAGTGCATCAGCCTAGAGAACGGCCACCTAGGAAGAGGATAAAAGGCCAAAGACGAAAAGAATGCAAAAATGGGGGGCAACATTGGAAGAAAAGAATTTCTAGACCTTGAGGACAAGGTCTCCTTAAGGGGGAAGGAATGTTACAAAAGTAACATAGGGATAAAGTAGACATTATATTATAGTAGATTTATATTTAAAATGAATTAGATTTCATTTAGATTAGTTTTGTTATCAGTATTTTTAGATTAGAAATAAACATGTGTCTATTTGTATTTCAATTATTTAGTTATTTATTTTAGAGTCAGGATTGCATTAGTTATCTTTCTAGGTTTATCTTCAGTGTAGGAGTTTTACTCCAAGTCTAAGTCATTGTAATCTTCCTATTTAAAGGATGATATTTTAATAAAAAGGGAATCAGAAAATTAATCCCAAACCTTGAGTTTGAAAATGGTTTTTTAGGTTTCCTCAAAATCTAAAAGGTTTAGGTTCCCTTTGAATCTAAGGTCTAGGTTCCCTCAGAACCTAAAATCTATCCCCGTTACGTATTCACGTAACATCAAGTGAAAGATAAAATACGAGCTCTTTTTTGTAATATAGTGAAGAGAATAGGAGTTGACTGTAATCCTTTGCCTTGCTCAGTATTTGACTCGGGCATTACCAAAACACAACCAGTTTTAGTGACGCCTTTTATAGGTTTAACATCATTTTTAATTTGGTGTTGGTTTAACAGTAAATCATCACTAATAAAGGTGTCAATTCACTGTTTAACCGAAAAAGGGTGTCGTTGAATAGTAACAACGGACACCAAAACCCAATTTGAATTTGAAAATTCCTCTTTGCAAGGCTTACGTTAAAAGCCCAATTCCACTCTGCAAGGCATTAAAAATGGGAAAAAGAAAACGAAAAGTACCGAGAATCAACAAAACCCAATTCCTCTTTTCTGTTGATTATTTCTCTCACTACAAAAAATTGAATGGATTCTGACGTGGCAAACAGTAACCAAATTTTGCCACGTCAGTAATTACTGACGTGCCAAAAGTGGTACGTCAACAAATTTTTTTTGACGTATTAAATGTAACACGTCAAGATTTATTGACGTATTACATTCAACACGTCAAGATTTCCTGACGTGTCAATAGTTGACACGATAGGAAATTTATTTTCAATTTAATTTTTTTTATATATATCAGGTTTCTGACGTGCTTCTTTTAGCAAGTCAGAAATAAATAAATATATATATATATATATATATATATATATATATATATATATATATATATATATCAGGTTTATTTATATTATATATATTTCATCTCTTTTTTTTTTTTTTTCTTCACACACGTTCCTGGCGTGCTAAAAATAGCACGTCAGAAGAAAAAAATTATATAAATATTTTTTATATCAAGTTTATTTATATTATATATACTTCATCTCTTTCTTTTCTCTTTTTCTTTTTTTTTTTTTTTTTTTTTTTTTTGTAGGTTCCTGACGTGCTAAAAATAGCACGTCAGAAGAAAAAAAATTATATATCTATTTTTTATATCAGGTTTATTTATATTATATATATTTCATCTTTTTTTTTTTTTTTTTTTACATATTCTTGACGTGCTAAAAATAGCAGGTCAGAAATTTCTGACGTTCTATTTTTAGCACGTCAGAAAACAGTTTTATATATATATATATATATATATATATATATATATATATATATATAACTGTTTTTTGACGTGCTAAAACTACCACATTAGAAATTTTTTTTTTTTTTTTTTTTTTTTTTTCAGGTTTATTTATATTATATATATTTCATCTAATTTTTGTTTTTTATTAGGAAGGATTTTTTTCTCTCTCTGCACGCTTATATATATATATATATATATATATATATATATATATATATATATATATCTTCTGCATTCTTCTTCTCTCCCTTTCTTAACTAATTCATTCTTCTTCTGTCCTTTTTTTTTTTTTATAATTTCTTTCTTTTTTTTTTTTCTCTCTCTCACACTTCTATTCTTCATTCTTCTAATTTTTTTTCTTTTTCTTTTTCTTCCCCCAAGTTCCAACCCACCGTAGTGTGCACACCCTAGTGACCCTACAATTTTCTTTTTTTTTAATATCTTCATTTTTTTTCTCACTCTGCACACTTCTATCTTCTACATTTTTATTTTTTACTTTTTTTAATTCCTGACGTGCTACTTTAGTGCGTCAGAAATTTCTAACGTGCTATTTTAGAACGTCAGATATATATTTCTGATGTGTTAAATGTTGGCATGTCACTAAAAAAAATGGGCGCGACATTCAACTTTTTCTCTCTTCTTTCCCTCTTTTTATATATTATTTATTCTTTCCCTTTTCTATTTATTTCCTCGCACTCTCTCTCTCCTCTCTCAATCTACACAACTAGCCGGCCAGCTCCCTCTACTCTCTCAACCCACACTTTCTTCTCCTCTTCTTTTATTTCCCACTGCTTTACTTTCCCTCTTCTCTAATCTGCACAGCCGGCCAGCACCCTCTAGAGGGAAGAAGAAAAAGAAAAGGTGAAGAGAAAAAGAAGAGAAGCAGCAGAAGAAATGCAGAAGAAGAAAAAGAAAAGGAGAAGAGAAGAAGAAGAGAAGCAGAAGAAAAAATAAAAAGGGGGAAGAGAAGAAGAAGAAGAGAAGATATATAAGAAGATTTTTTGGGTTTGGCGTTTGGGTTTTTGATTTTTCAGGTTGATTTTTTGATTTGAGTTTTTGAAGATTTTTTGGGTTTGGATTTTTGAAAGTTAATGGAGAAAAGAAGAGAGAGAGAGTGAGAAAATGGAGAGGGGGATCGATGATCTAGAGATGGTGAAAAAAGTTTTTTTTTTTAAAAAAAATTATTTTAATTGAAAAATAATTTAAATTAATAAATTTTTTAATTGAAAAAAAAAATTCCAGGAAAAATTTAAAAAAAGAAAAATTATTATTTTTTAATAATTTTTAAAAATTTACTGACGTGTTAATTTTACCACGTCAAAATTTTTTCTGACGTGTCACTTTTAACACGTCAGAAAATTCTGACGTGTTAAATCTAACACGTCAAAAATTTTCCGTTTCTGACACCCATAATATTAACGCCTGAAACACGATAAAAATGCCCCATCAGGAGGATTTTCTGACGTGTCAAACCACCTGACACGTCAGAAAACTTACGTCAGCAAAAAATTGGTTTTTTGTAGTGTCTCTACATTTCTTTCCTTTCAGAGTATTTTGTTGAGAATCAGTGAAACCCAATTCGTTTCTCGTTGACAAAATCGAAAACCAACAAAATCAGCAAAACCCAACTTGTCTCTCTTTGTGTAGACCCAAATCCCCATCTCAAACCCTAGCCCCCCTTTTCTTTTCCCCATTCCAAAATCAGAACCACAAGAGAAGAAGAAGAAGTAAAAGAAGAGGGGGAAGCTGAAGCCGTACGTTCCGTCTGAAGCCCAACCCATAGAAGTCGTTCAGGCCGGCATCAACAGAGAGAGATTGATGTATGATGTGCAAATTATACTTACTCGCAAGTGCATGAGTCGTGTGCAGTACAGTGTGTGCAAGTGCGAGGTCGATCCATAGTGAATTGTCTCGTAAAAACTAATTCTTATTTAAAATAATCCTATTTTAACCTACTTCCGTATTTTGAGATTTTTGAATAAAGAAATAAACAAACATAAGTTAAACAAAATGACAATAATTAAATGATAAACGACTAAGGTTTCATAATTCACCTCATTAAATCAAAGCACGCATTCTCATGTTTAGTTCATACATATCCGACAAGCGATTAGACCCAATGCATGTTCTATTGTTTTTATAAAATCTTATTGAATCATTCAATAAATCCATCTCTATTACAAATCACAACAAATATCCAATTGAGATCAAACCATCCACTGTATCCGTTTGATATACGAATCACAATAGATATAAGTCACGATCAAATCATTCGATGTATCCGTTGGATGAAACACAATGAATATCAAACGTTTTCACGATTTATAAATAACAATCAATCACAATTTTGTCACACAATTGAATTGAAACGAACATACATTACATTAAACGATGAAATTGTACGAAAAAAATCATAAAAGTATGCAAACAAATCAATGGTGAGGCCTCATCTTCAACCTTAGTTGGAGATTTAGCATCTCATGACAAAATAAATCATCAAGAAACTGAAATACTTCATTGAAATTGACAAACTTACAAAAGAATTGGAGTTCAAAGCTCCAAAAACCTAGAAAAGTCAAAAATTGACAAAGTACGGCGCCCCTAGCGCGTCTTCGTATGTTTACAATAGAAAAGAATGATATTTATAAGCTAATTTTAGTGTTTCAGTATTGCCAGATCGGTCGAGTGCGCTCGATCCCACTCGAGCATGCTCTTTCCACTTTCGATGGGCATGAGTGTGCTTGATCGCACTATATGTGCGCTCGAGCACACTACTTTTGGAATTAGCTTAACTCTTGTGAAACATGACTTTATAGATCTTTGAGTTAGCTTTTCAATGATACCAAGATCGCTTCAATCCGAGCTCTACAACTTTAGATATAGCATTTTTAGTGGGACTCGTTGGGTGCGAATCATCACTTGATCCAAATTTGCTGCCAATGTTCCGTGAAGTGTCTTAAGCCCCAAAATTAATGAAATGGGTTGCATTTTTCCCTTTAAAGGCACAGTTTTCCCTTAACAACCTACAAAATACTAAAAACAAAGAACTAACACAAAACATCATAAAATAATAAAGCTAAAGGCTTAGCAAACATAAATTAAGAAACCTATATATGCAATATTTGGCACTCAACAAATACCCCCAAATTTAAATTTTGCTAGTCCCTTAGCGAAAAAAAACAAAAATGAAAAACAAAATCAAAGCAAGAAACATAAGTCCACTGTCGTGGGAGAGACGATTGCATTTAACATATGTAACAAGCCTTTTAAACCCCTAGGCATCCCTAGTGGACGAGTGAAGTCTCATGAGGGTTTAACAAGAATGATACCTATAAACATTGTCAATGTTATGTTAATGAAAAGAATAAAGTTTCACACAAACCATGGTTCTCATTCCTGAGCAAGCTTAAAAAGATAAACATCATCATCACACACATTAGGGCATCCAAAGTCAAAGAACTCATACATGGATTATTGAGACATCATATGTTCTGATAGGTGCAAGATGAAATTAGCATACAGTCATGAGGCTTCAATTTATTCTTAAGATAAATACCTCAAAATTCATTGGAATCCCTATAAAATGAAATAACCAAGGCAAAATATGCAATTTTTTTTTTTTTTTTTTTTTTTTTTTTTTTTTTTGTGTAGGCTGTGCAATGCTTAGCTCGCTTAAGCTTTCTAATTGACCCATGTAACGAGTGTTAGGCCAATGACTCTCAAACCATATGGTTTTAAGGTACTAGATGTAAAACATCCCTAAGGGCTTAATGACTGAAGCCAAAACGGCTACGAAGCCAAACTAGCCATACAATCAACCAATCTTGAGTTTCACACCTTTTTACGCGAACACCCAATGCTTATTGAGGCAAGAGGTCTAGTTACTCAGTGAGGACCCAGAATGATGATTTTTTTTTATTTTCATGCCAAGGTTATTCATTAACAAATCATCCAACAAATCTCAAGATACACATGATTCTGTACAAATTTCATACCTCACAGACTCTATGCTAATGTGCTCGTGATAATCAACTCAAAACATATGAAGTCGCTCTAACCCAAAAATGAGTCAGTGGACGAGTGAAGTCTCGTGAGAGTTTAACAGGAATGATACCCATAAATACTGTCAATGCTATGTTAATGAAAAGAATAAAGTTTTATACAAACCATGGTTCTCATTCCTGAGCAAGCTTAAAAAGATAAACATCATCATCACACACATTAGGGCATCCAAAGTCAAAGAACTCATACATGGACTATTGAGACATCATATGTCCTGATTGGTGCAGGGTGAAATTAGCATACAGTCATGAGGTTTCAATTTATTCTTAAGATAAATACCTCAAAATTCGTTGGAATCCCTATCAAATGAAACAATGAAGGCAAAATATGTATTTTTTTTTTTTTTTTTTGTCTAGGCTATGCAATGCTTAGCTCCCTTAAGCTTTCTAATTGACCCATGTAACGAGTGTTAGGCCAATGACTCCCAAACCAGATGGTTTTAGGACACTAGATGCAAAACATCCCTAAGGGCTTAATGACTCAAGTCAAAACGGCTACGAAGCCAAACTAGTTATACAATCAACCAATCTTGAGTTTCACACCTTTTTACTTGAACACTCAATGCTTAATCAGGCAAGAGGTCCGGTTGCTCAGTGAAGACCCAAAATGATGATTTTTTTTTTTTTTAAATTTTTTTATTTTCATGCCAAGGTTATTCATTAACAAATCATCCAACAAATCTTAAGATACACATGATTCAGTTCAAATTTCATACCTCACAGACTCTATGCTAATGTGCTCGTGATAATCAACTCAAAACAAATGAAGTCGCTCTAACTCAAAAATGAAACAAATGATTCAAATTCCTAATGACATGATGATATGTTCAAAATGTTAAGCAAGCCAATGAAGATTAAACCATAGGTAGAGCTAACTCATGCTTAACAACAACATAGTAATTTTTTTTTTTTTTAACAAAACAAACAGACAAAATAAAACAAACAAACAGACACAAACAAATAAATAGAGTGTTGTTCCACACCCCCAAATTTAAATGACACATTGTCCCAATTGTGTCAAGAGATACAATACCATGGGATGAGGAAACCGGAGTGTGCAAAGGCTAGGGCGTCCCCCAAACTTGAACACCAAAACACCTGTCAACAAAACTAACAGCAATAATTTTTTACAGGAACAAGCATCACAAGGTTAATTGCTGTTAGAAATAAAAATAGAATGACACGAAATAAAATGACAAAAGAAAAAGAATTCTAAAAATGAAGTGCAGAAAATAAAAAAGAATAAAAATACCGCACTTTCCCCGATCATTTGGATGTTTGACCAATCCCTTCTTTAGAATTTGATATCCTTCTAGAAGGATGTTTCGCCACCTCAGGTAGCCTAGTTGCTTGCTTCGAAGGATCTTCTTAGGAACATAGTTCCTCGATTTATGATCTCGTGTGCATAGATCATTGAGAAGTTCAGCATGAGATTGCTCTTTGAGACATTGAAGAATTGAAACTTGGGGTTCATAAACTGTCTCAAGAGGGATTGAGACGAAGGAATGAGCTTCAATACTCACTTCCTTGCCATTGGGCACTATTGGAGTTGGCGGGGGCTCAATTTGCTCAACCTGCTCCTCTTTTTCTTCCTCTGCATAGCTATCAACAATGAGAGGCTTGGCTGCTAATGAAGATGGTTTAGGGAATGATATCTCAGTGGTTTCCCCATTCTCAATACGCATCTTAGAAGTGGAGTCCAATAACGCATCAGTTTGCTCAAGTAACTTTTCAAGGTCTAGATCACTTCCAAATTGAGCAAAGCACTCTCCTAATGGATCCTTAAGACTTGGCTCATCAACGGTCTCCTTGACAACTTCCTTTCCTCCAATTGTGGTGGTGGCTTGGACATGCTCATGATAAGGATTGTTGGTGTTGTCCTCATCAATCATGTATTGCCCTCTCGCCATCCCCTGACTTTGAAGCTCCTCTTCCTCGATTATGTTGAGCTCAGCAACCAGATGATCAATCTGACCTTCCAACCTTGCAATTGCTTGAGTGTTGTCCATGGTGGCATCCTTGAGTTCTTGAACGGCTTGGTTATCAGCCATGGTTGAGTTCTTAAGCTCTTGTATGCACTGGTTGGCTGTTTGCCTAAAGTCATTGAATGTGTCTTCCAACGATAATTCTTGCGACACGGGACTCATGGATTGGCCGGTTAGTTTCATGAATTCCTTGAGAGAGTCTTCTAGTGAAGATTGTTGAGGAAAATAGTCATATGATGAACGAATGGAAGATGGATTGTTGAACTGCGAATATTCAAGATGGTGCAGTTCATCGACTTGGGCAGCATCATTTCCTATAGTATGAGCTTACCACAACAAGTTAGAATGGTTGCTCCAGTTTGGGGTGTAGAAATTGAAATTTGATTCAAATTCCGGACTGGAGAAATTTGTGTTCATCTGCACATATGAAAAATTGGACAATTGTCCCCAAGGTGGACAATTACTAGAACTATGATGTAGATTGAAGCAGTATGAACATAGTCCATGTAGGTAAAAATTCTGAGGATAGTTGGTAGGAGCTGACGTCCTACCACTATGAGAAGCATAAAAATTACCAAACGGAAAATTCATGTTTCACCCTTACTCTTTAAACACAACACACTTCCATATGAAACATTAAGCAATTTTTGTTTGTTTGTTTTTTTTTTTTTTGAAAATAAAATAAACAAAAATACCAAAAATTAAAAACAAAAACTCAAAAACTCACAAAACGGACCAAACATAAGTTTGGCAAAATTTCAGGGACTGGTCCGTTTTGGCGCAGTCTACGGAGGTGCGCTCGAGCACAGGTGGGATGGGATCAAGCGCAAGAGTGCATTGGTCCGGCAGGTGTGCTGCTGTAGCGCGCGCGCTCAAGCATAAGTGACTTGCACTCGAGAGTATGTTTGTGGTGCGCTTGAGCGCAGTTGGGGAGGATCGAGCGCAGATGCGGCTCACTTGGTGCCCTTGTGCACGAGTGTGCTCAAGTGTCTTGTCAGGGAGTAACTTCCGCAGAACTGCAGAAAAGTGAAAACAGAAACCAAACTCTTTTTTTTTTTTTTTTGGTTAGATCAAAACACAGAAACAAATGAAAATAAAATAAAATAAACTTTAAAAAAGAAAAGAAAACAAAAATCTACCTAAACTAGTAGAAAAACAAACAAAAATAAAGAGTAAAAAATTGCAAAATTAAAATCCTAATTATAACTAGTAGAAAAATAAAATCAATCTAGACAAAAATTTAATTTTACAAACACACAACTCCCCGACAATGGCACCAAAAACTTAATGTGCAAATTATAATTACTCGCAAGTGCACGAGTCGTGTACAAAACCACGTGTGCAAGTGCGAGGTCGATCCACAGGAAATTGGGTCGCGAAAACTAATTCTTATCTAAACTAATCCTATTTTAACTTAGTTCCAATTGTGGGATTTTTGAATAAAGAAATAAACAAACATAAGTTAAACAAAATGACAATAATCAAATAATAAACAACAAAGGTTTCAGAATTCACCTCACATAATCAAAGCACACATTCTCATGTTTAGTTCATACATATCCAACAAGCAATTAGATCCAATGCATGTTCTATTGTTTTTATAAAATCCTATTGAATCATTCAATGAATCAATCTCTATTACAAATCAAAACGAATATCCAATTGAGATCAAATTCCACTGTATTCTTTTGATATACGAATCACAATGGATATAATTCTCAATCAAATCATTCGATGTATCCATTGGATGAAACACAATGAATATCCAACGTTTTCATGATTTATAAACAACAATCAATCACAATTTTGTCACACAATTGAATTGAAACGAACATACATTACATTAAACGACGGAATTGCACGAACAAATCATGAAAATATGCAAACAAATCAATGGTGAGGCTTCATCTTCAACCTTAGTTGAAGATTTAGCCTCTCATGACAAAATAAATCATAAAGAAACTGAAATACTTCATTGAAATTGACAAACTTTCAAAAGAATTGGAGTTCAAAGCTTCAAAAAACCAAAAAAGTCAAAAATTGACAAAGTACGGCACCCCTGGCGTGTCTCCGTACGTTTACAATAGAAAAGAATAATATTTATAAGCTAATTTTAGGGTTTCAGTGCTGCCAGGTCAGCTGAGTGCACTCGATCGCAGAGTATGCACTTTTCACTTTCGATGGGCACGAGTGCGCTTGATCGCACTATATGTGCACTCGAGTGCACTACCTTTGGAATTAACCAACTCTTGTGGAACATGACTTTGTAGATCTTTGAGTTAGCTTTCCAATGACACCAAGATCACTTCAATATGAGCTCTACAACTCTAGATATGACCTTTTTAGTGGGACTCATCAGGTGTGAATATCGCTCGGTCTAAATTTGCTGCCAATGCTCCGTGAAATGTCTTAAGCCCTAGAATTAATGGAATGAGTTGCATTTTTTCCTTTAAAGGCGCATTTGTCCCTTAGCAACCTACAAAATACTAAAAACTAAGATCTAATACAAAACATCAGAAAATAAAAAACCTAAAGGCTTAGCAAACATAAATTAAGGGGTCCAAATATGTAATATTTGGCGCTTAACAATATTGATCAACGAGCCTTGTCTGAAGTCCTCGTCTGGAGACCGTCCGGATGCTTATGTTATTTTAGTTCTTTTTCTGCTTTATGTAAGTGACCATCCAGACGGCCTTATGGTCCGTCCGGATGGCCATTGCTTCTTTATGTTTAAGTTCTAGGTTATGGGCGCCATTCAACGTTTATGTCCGTGGGCTGTCCGGACTGCATTAAGCTCCGTCCGGACGAGCTCCGTAGAAGTCCAATTCCAAGTTTATTTTGTATTTTAATTATGTTTAGGGTTTGAGGGCCTATAAACACAAGGTTTGTTTACGAAGTGGAAAACCCTTGAGCACTTTAAGATAAAAACTACTCTAGGCAGCCAAACCCAGAAAATCACTAGATTAAGATTCACAATTATAGAATAGAAGATACTTACTCTCTTGTGGACCTCTAAACTTAGTAAGAACAACAAGCTTCCCAACTTGTCACCATCGTGACCATCTTCAAGCAGTGACTTTCCTTACTAAACCTTTAGTAGACTTCCTTCACCGAACATCCAAAGTAGCAATTTTTAAGTAGAAGAACGAACAGGGCAACATGCCAATCAAGAGAGAAGGCAGCTCCAAGCTTTAATATGTCCCCTCTTGAATAAAATGACACCATCAAGACACATCACTCGTGGAGAAATATTGAGACTTTAGTGAAAAGAGCTCACAAAAAATATTTCCAAAGTTTGAAGAATGAATTGTGACAGAAATCCTTTTATAGTGAAAACATTTCAGTCGCCATATCTTAATGGGACACTTTCTCGTTAAGACGTGAAGGCCAGATTCGTAGATCTGAAACAACCCACGTCTTAACGAGAAAGCAGTCCCGACCTAACATGAAGAACAAATGTCTCCTCTCTATCACTTGTCTCGTCTTAACGCAGCTTCTGACGAGAAAACAGTAACTTCAGCTATGGTCTTGTTACATTTCTCGTTCTGACGGGGTTCTTGATGAGAAAACAGTAGCTTCAACTTCACTTTTGTCACATCCTCGTTCTGACGTAGCTCTTGACGAGAAAATAGTAACTCCCGTTAAATGTTCTGTCTTGATGCTGCTTCTGACGAGAAAATAGTAACTCCTCATTACATGTCTCGTCTTGATGGTATTCCTGACAGAAAACCAATAACTCCCCGTTACTTGCCTCGTTTTGATGGAGCTTCAAACGGAAACCAGGGAATACAAAGCGAACCCTAGGAAAACTAAGAACACCCCCCAAAGTTTTAAACAACGTATTATAAGAACAATCATTGAATTAGGCCAATCTAAAACCTAACAGTAAAGTATGCAACATTCTAGGTATGACAGTTATCCATGAATGCAATATAGATATATAGTACTTGCTATAATCATGAGAATAAGTGATAGTTCAACAATATGGTCCACCCGAGATATTACCCATTTTCAGTAGGGTTGGCGCTGTCTCGAGGGACCTGTAATACAATGTCGGTGCCCCAACCATTGTATGGTACCGTCTATAAGATTAGCAGCTTGACCGAGTCTGACCTCTAGTGGCCCATGCTACTAATGATGTACGTCATGTAGTGACCGCCCATTAAGGTTGCACCGATTACGAAACAACCATTGGATCCAAGGCTCATATAACAACACACACATTTGACCATAAAGTTAATATGTATAGTAAGCCCATGTGGCTAATGTCATTACTCTTGATCATGACATCATGTATCACTTCATTTGTGATACTTGAAAATTGATTCGTGATTTGGTTGAAACTAATGTCATTACTCTTGATCATATGGCTATAAATGGTAACTCCTGTTACATGTTCCGTCTTGACGCAGCTTCCGACGAGAAAACAGTAACTCTCTGTTACATGTCTCGTCCTGATGACACTCCTAACGGGAAACCAGTAACTCCTAGTTACATGTCTCGTTTTGACGGGGCTTCTGATGAAAAACCAGGGAATAAATAGAGAATCCAAGAAACACTAAGAACACCCCCAAAGTTTTAAACAACTTATTACAAGAACAATCATTGAATTAGGCCAATTTAAAACCTAAGAATCCCCCTCTTTGGCCATTCAATGACAAAACCCTAAAACAAAGGTTTAAAACTTTTACAAAGCACAAAAAGGCACATAAACACAAGAACTCACAAGTACAAAACTTCCAGACCAAAGTGCTACGGTCATGGAACACTTCACTAAGACCTTTGCTGCACTAGCTCAAAAGGGATACCACCCAAAAATTTCTCTTGGACTATACTCCGAAACATGTCACATAAGAGACATCATTGCACAATATTCAAAACAGAAGAAATAAAATAAATAAAATAAAAAGTAGTAGAGGAAATCAAAACACCATCATGATTAACAAGGCAACATCAAAACAATGAAAGATTTCATGAGAGTTTTCATAACACAACTCTCCCCCTTTTTGTCATAAAGGCCAAAGGGGTAGATATCAAAACGTATTTAAGAAATGACATATTCTCACATGAAAGTCACAAGCCTCAACTATAGGAAAGAAGCAAGGAGAGACAACAGAACTTTGTTTGAAGTAACACAGAAGTGATTCTGACTTAGAAACAATTCATGCCCGCATATTTAAAGCAAGTTTACCCGAACCACCATATCAAGATAACACAAATTCAATGTAACAAAGATCGAGGCTCTTAGAGATAAAACAATGGAAAACATCTTAGGACACAAACATATCCAAAAAAAAAAAAACTAGTTTCACAAAAGTCAAACCCCTTTTATTGATTAGTAGAAAGTCACACACCCATTCCTCCTCAATTGTCCAAGAATTAATAAGAAAAATCAATCCCTTGAGTGTTTCACCTTTTATCATAATGCATAGAACCCGGCTTTTTCTATAAGGATGAGAAAGCAAGTCATCATTTGAACTCATTAAAAATGAGCACCGATCTTTGATCAAAACCAAAACTTGTCATTGAGAGAGGTGATGCCATGAACACTTTTAGAGACAAGTTAAACTTGTGAGGTCAATTGTCACAAACACAGAAGGATATTTGAAGGATAAAAAAAGTCCATGAAACAAGTACCACACCCTCATTCTTAGACACACAAGGTTACACTGAGCATGCTTTAGAAAGATTCAAGTCAAGAAAAACTTGCTTTTACATACAGTTTAGAGCAACGAAAACAAGGGATGAGCCATCTTGGTTACATTAGACAAGAAAATAAGACTTTTCAGTCTTCACAATCCACCATGGATTCTACCTTGTGAGCATGGAGAATACATTCAATCAAGAATACATCAAGCATACTATTTCATATAGGAGATACCAGCAAGACAAACAAAATAGCAAGCAAAGATAAACAATATATATACATATATACACACACACACCACACACCACTAACCTTCCTTGGATCTCATTCAAGCCTTTTTCAGGCTCTTTACAAACACAAATTGCAGAGCGAAGAAATTCAAACCAAGACATATCTAGGGGTTTGGTGAAAAGGTCTGCCAATTGACGTTCTGTAGCCACGTGATCAAGAGTAATGACATTAGTTTCAACCAAATCATGAATGAAGTGATACTCATGGAAAATCTAATATTAGTCCTAAGTCCAACTAAAACGAACCTAGAACATGAAAATAGGGGTTGTAGGATGCTCAGCCAAAATGGCGTTCCCTGAAATGTTTCTGGGCGAGCGCTCGGCCCCTAGAGGCAAGTGTTCTACTAAAGAGGTTCAGTTAGAACCTCTTTTTGTTCCAATACTTTCCCGAGCCTCCTCAACTAGTCCTAAGGCTATAAAAAAGGGTTTTTAGCACCTCCTAACTGGAAACAACATCTTCAAGCATAAATAAATACGTCTAACGAAAAGAAATGCTCTAAACAAGATTAAAACTTAAACTTCTAGATTCTAACGACTAAGCTATGGTAAGTCATGGAACCAGCATAATAACCTAATAAAATCGTCAAAGAAGGACATTGGTTACCTCAACACAGCAAGTCCTTCCAAAAGACCTCCTCCTTCTCCAAGAACACTCCCAAACTTCATAACTCTTAAGAATCATATAAGCAGGGTTTCTCTAGGGTTCAGAGGGCAGAATCGGTTGCAAAGGGTGTGTGAGGGGGGTATTTATAGGGTGGAAAAAGTTGTGAGCTTCGCAGGAGAAATTCTCAAAAGGGGGGAGCGCTCGTGTACTGTTTATCTAGCAGTTTTTAGGTTGCAGGTCGTACGCTTAGGCAAAAACCATCGGTCAACAAAAAGTCAACGAGCGCTTGACCTAGTCCCCACACGAGCGCTCGTGTACTGTAGCCAGGCGAGTGCTCGTGTACTATAACTAGGTGAGCTCTCGTCTGCTGTGGCCAGGAGAGTACTCGTGTGGTCCCCCCACGTGAGCGTTCTTGTACTGTAGGCAAAAATTCCAAAATTCCAAAAAAAATGCCCATTCAGTTGTCCCTAGTAACCCAAAGTGCAATTAACCCTCTAACCATTCTGTCTTAAGTCTAGTTAATTAATAATTATTTTGGATCACTATAGGTAGTGAGACTAACACTCATCAATACTACGAGCCGTCACCCCTATCCCCATCGTATCTCTGTTCATGTCGTGCTCGTGCTCGTGCTCATACTCATGCTATCAAACTTTGTACTCATGTACGAAAAACTTTTGTACTCATGCACTATTCGTATTGAAAGAGCATCAAAGGTTTAGACACATCTGGACGGCTTGAGATTACGGCGATTCCAGAGAACTTTAACTTTCATGCATGTTCGGAAGGCTGAGTTACATGTCTGGATAGGATCTCTGGAGAGTACCCATATTATGTCTTGGACAGTGCGTCATCATGTCTGGACAGGTGGGGTGTATAGGGATTTGAAACCCTAGCTGTGTCCGGATGCTCGCTAGCTCTGTCTGGATGCCACCGCCTTTTTAACGTACTTTTGTTTGGAATAGGTTTTCTTCAGAAGTCTATTTAAAGGAACTTCCAAGCATTAATTTCTTAGGATCTCAAGAAGTCAATTCAGTGTGCTAAGAGAGAATATTAGACCTTGATTGATAATGTTATTTCTCTTTTAGAGCTTTGGTTGTTAACTGTCAACCATATTCAACCATTGAAGCTTATCGATGTTTCAGTAAAGGAGATCAAGTAGAAGAATTGTTTCAAACGTTTTAAAAAGGGATACTTGCTTTATGTAAGAGAGTGTCAACTTTAAAGGTTTTGTAAGTGTGAATTTAATGTAATCTTTATTCCGCTATAGTTGATTGATTTTCTAAGTTTAGCTACCCCGTACTTTTGAAGAGTTTTTCAAAAGGTTTTTACTTCGCCACCAAATTGCTTGTGTTAATTGTTTTATTGCTTTCAATATCTTGGTGAATGCTTGTTTGTATGGTTGATTTATTTTAAATTCCGCATTATATTGACATAGACCTATTCAATCCCTTTGTAGGTGTTATTTGGAGATTCATTATATTTTAAAGACAGTCGCTACTACCAATTGCTACAGAATATATGCACTTTCTTAGGTACTTTGTGGTTGATTTGTTTTCATTTCCCAAAACCTGCTTGATCTGAGACACCGTAATTTGGTGATCTTTCAACTGCCTATCCATGCTTATCCAATCACCCTGCAAATGATGAATCAAATTATATTATTAATTAATATGGTTTCTTGTTTCTTGTTTTAAATTCTTCTTTTGATGGGTTTTTTTTTACCGAAAGCCATGCATGCCACCGTTGTCTATGCATTGTAGAAATATATGGTTGGAAATAATTGGAAAGAGAGAAGAGAGCGGAAGCAAAGAAAGAGATGGATAAAGTGTTAGAGATATTATAGCTTGTATTGTATTATATACTGAACAGTATTACAATGGTTTCTATTTCACTCCAAAAAAAAATACCTAAATAGTGACGCATGAATAGTAACATTTAAATAAAATAATAATAATTAAAAAAGGGTTGATAAATCGGGAATAGTGGTGTTTACTATTGAAACATCACAAAGTAAGGATGTTTTGGTGTACAATAAGCTGACGTTACTATTCAAATGTCACATTTTAAAAGGTAGCGTCTGAAGAGTACTGCAATGCTCCACTATTGCAATGTCAGCTTTTAAAACGTGACTTTTCACTATTCAAACGTCACATTTTTATTTATAAAATAAAAAATAATAATTTATATGAAAAAATATTTATATATACCCAAAAAAAAAGAAAAAAATTTAAACAAAACTAAAAAATATTGAAAATGATTAAAAAAAAAAAATTGAGGGGTGGTGAGCCACTCCTCCAAGGTGGTGGGGCCGGAGGGAGAGTGGGGGGGCGGGGGGAGGGGGGGGGGGGGATGTTTGTGTTTCGGGCCACCCCAGTGATCTGGGGTGGCCTTTAATTTTTAAGTTTTATTTTTTAAAATTATTTTTATGTGTATGTACAGAGAGAAATTTAGAAGCTTTTTTCATGTGAATGGTTGTTATAAATGCCAATTTTGAGCACCAAATTTTTAAAAAATTACTTAGTGTTGTTTGAATAGTAAGACAACGTTTGAACAGTGTCATTGTTCAAACGTTGCCTAATAGTGACGCGTGAATCGTAACATTGTTCAAACGTCCCTTAATAGTGACACATAAATGGTAATACTATTCAAACGTCACCTTGCAACGTGTGAATAGTAACACTATTCAAATTAACCTCACTACTTTATGAATAGCATCGTTTGAACAGTAAAATGCTGCAATTTAGTGACTTTATTTATTCATTTTTTCAAACGTCACTAATTGAAATTATTTATTTATTTATTTGTTTTTGGTAGTGTTTAATGCATGTATGCTATACATGCATGAATGGGCCACTAATTACCTGGGTTTATCCAGATTCATTGCGAATTCCCGCTGCATGCACCATGTGCGTAATTGACACCTTTGAGTATTTCCAGGCCTCTAGCAATAGCAAAGGGTGGGATGTAACTGACTAATCCCAAAAGTAGAGTTGTACGCACTACAAGAAATTAGGTCTTTAGGGGCGACTCAAAGTCGCCCCTAAATGTCCTAAAGTGGACGCTGTTGCCAACAACGTCGACTTTTCGACCCTAAAGGTGTCGACGCTAATAGTCCGACCCTAATGATCAAATGTTTGATTATCAGGGTCCACTTAAAAGTCGACCCTAATGATCACTTTTAACTTCCACTTTATCGACCCTAAAAGTCACAATGTTTTGACCCTAAAGATGATGTACATGGAAGCGAAAGTCGACCCTAATAGGCAAGCATTAGCGTCCACTTTTAGTTAACCATTAGGGTCTACGTTGTCGACCCTAATGGTCCTTAAAAAAAAATAATAATAATAACTATCAGCGTCCAAACTAAAGTGGGCGCTGATAGTTAACCATTAGCGTCCACAAAGTGGACCCTAATGGTCCTCAAAATTTTTTTTTTTTAAAAAAATAAAATAAAAAAATAAATTAACTATCAGCGTCCAAACCAAAGTGGACGCTGATAGTTAACCATTAGCGTCCACAACGTGGACCCTAATGGTCCTCAAAAATTAAAAAAATAAATAAAAAATAAAAAATAAAAAATTAACTATTAGCGTCCAAACCAAAGTGGATGCTAATAGTTAACCATTAGCGTCCACAATGTGGACCCTAATGGTCCTAAAAAATTTTTTTAAAAATAATCTGCGATCGATCGTACTTGGAGTGCGATCGATCGCGAGTACCAGTAGGTTTTCGACATTTTGCGATCGATCGCAGTTGGAGTGCGATCGATCGCAAAATATAAAAAACCTACTTGAAAACCCTCTGGTACTGCGATCGATCGCACTCCAAGTGCGATCGATCGCAGAACCAGGGAACACTGGTATGAGTAACATACATCGGCTAACTCCTAACCACAATACTTCTAACATATATCAATAACAGTCCCACTAATACATGTTAATTATGAGCAAAAGGAGAGGAGCAACATAGCTAGTTGTGTATGTCAAAAGCAAGCTGCCTCCTATAACTGGATTCTGTTATTTATTGAATGTGTCCTGAACAATTTATCTATTAATCATGACAAGAGTAAAAATATTGTACTCTGTTTTGAGTGAAACCAAAGATAAATGTGGCTAAAAAAATTCAAAACATCAATGTACATATAGTCCGTTTAAAGCTTTCTTTCTTTCTTTTTTTTTCCTTTTGACATGCTTGTTCACATGAAAAGCCTCCTCTTTTATTGAACTCTTTGAATTGATTGACAAATTGTTAAGGTTGGTTGTCTGAAATAGTAAGATTTATCTTCCACAGATTAAGCAACCAAGGAATAACTAACTAGAACAATCGGTTGACGAAATATCTGCAAGGGCATCATGAAAACAAAACTCCAACCAACAATATTATCAAATGTTTGAATGAGCATATTAAATGGATTGCAGGATGGCTTAGATATGTGATCTTGAAGGGTCATGGCACATAGCTCTTGTGTTAGATAGAAGTACTATATATCCTCATAAGGTAAAGAAAGGTAATGTTCTCAGCTTCTCGCCTCCACCTAGTTTTATTACTTTCACTTCTCCCTTATGAGCCATGGTCAACTCTACAAATCTCTTAGTAATGCTATCTATATGTGTCAGCCTCCCATTCTCAGCCAACAAAGCTACAAGAAATTACAGAGGATTGCATACATCATAGTATGTCTAAGTCAGATTCTTGCAAGAATATGCATTTAAATTATGAATCAGCATAATGCATAGAATCAGTAAAATCGTGAGTTCAACCACAAAGTACAACTCTTCTTACCCAATAAATTCTTTGTCAGATCAGAAAATTTAAACTCTTCACTCTTGTATCTGCTGGGACTGAGAGATCCTTTGCAAACTGAGCAAAGGTCGGACTTTTCTTAGAAGCCTCTACAAGGTCAAGAAGCTCAGACTCAACCTTTTCCAGAGCATTTCCTTTTACTACCGCTATGTATAATGCAGATGCATAGTTACCAGATCCCCCAAACATAGCTAGAGGCACCTGTAATTTCAAGGAGAAGCAACAAAGCAAGATAAAACAAAATCCATATGATGGGATCTGACACGAAATACGAAAACAATAAACAAATCATAACAGAGAGTAAACTGAATTTCATTGTGTGCTACATGTGTGAAGTTACACATCTATGTAAGATCTGTTGAGTATTGACAGTTTTTTTTAAAACCAAACAATAATGGCAGGCTACCTAATGGGGTAGCCTTCACCCTCCCCAATCGCTACAAGGGCTAGTGGTTAGACCTTACATTTGCTTCTGAACATGCATAAGTTTAATAGCTAAATTAATACTAACAAAAAAAAAATTTAACATAGGCCAAGAGAAAGAAAAAAAAAAAAAAAGTGAAATTTTGGTCAGTATTACGTGCCAGCTATCATTCCCCAAATCAGAATATATGTTTGAGCTTCAACATTAATAAATATGTGAATAATCTCACTTTCAACTGCAATTCTTTAATCATATCACTATGTTCCACTTAAATCAACGTAAATGTTTGATGCAGGGCAAATTTGTAAGACTGATACATGTATCTCCTAAACAACTAGAACAAAGCACACAATGAGGAAATATAGAGCAAAAAATTATCATATATTTTTTAACGTATATTTGGTCCTTCAAAACAATTCTTTTCTTCGAAGTCTACCATATGGTATGAAACTCAAAATAACACAAACACATGCATATATGTATAATGTATGAAAAGAAAATATTTGCTTAGAATATTGGAAAGTACCCCAAAACGTGTTGAAGGCTAACAAGTTCAATTACCTTAACCTTCTCTTCCTTTTGCCCAGTGGTAGTGGCATAATTCCTTGAGAACTGCATGCAAGAATGGCCACTAATTAGACAGCACACAAACAACACAATGAACAATTAAGCAAACAAATGCATAGACTTGATTAACTGGAACTTGTAATTTAATTTTATCAAGCAAAGCACTCTTTGAAAACCTCAGAACAGAAAATGCTTTAACATATTAACACCTGCAGACTGATTTATCCACAGATACTTCCTCACAACATCAAAGAGAAATAACAGCTTTAGCACATAACTGTGATTAAGGTCTACAAAATGGGCCGTCAATGAATGATTAACATTTCATATAAATTTAGGAGAAAAAATAGCATTAATAAAAGATTATAGCTTATTGACCTTGCTGATTTTGAAAAAGCAACAAAGATTAAATATATCACTAATTCTCACCCTGCAGTGGTAATGCAAATTGACATGTTTTCAAATACATTAATTGACACATTTTGCACAGAAAAGCCGAGAAGCCAACTTAATAACTGAGAATATGTCAGAGGATAGAAGGATTCAACTTCTTCAATCACAAATTTCTTTGCTAAGGAACTAAGGATTTCTCTTTTTGGTTGAAACAAGAAATCAACTTGGCACCCTTTTTCCTTTTGATGAATAACTTGGCACCCATTTCTAATACAATTATTTGGTTGGTCAATAAACATCTCCTCGTTCGGAACAAGGAACATCAACCACTTTCTCAGAAACCAAACAGAGAGTAACCCACACTGGATTGCAAACTCTTGACAAAATAAAGTCACTAATCTAACCCTAAACCACATCAGAAACAAACACATCAAATAAAAACCAAAATAATAATAATAATAATAATAATAATAAATAAAACAACCAGGTTGTCTGTTAATGAACCATTAATCCTTTAATCAATAACAAATTTTCCATCTTTTAGAACTAGAAACATCAAACACCAAAATACCCAAATAGCATTTATCTTTCCCTCCACTTTCTCGGCAATCAAACCGAGGGTAAACTGAAACAGCACTACCAAAAAATCGAAACAATACAGTCACTAATCCAACCCCAAATTCGCAATGGATACAAACACATCAAACAAAACCCAAAAATTAACACAAAAATTGCAAAAATTTAAAGTTTAAAGCGGTTACCTCGAGGATTTTTCTCCCCTTCTTTTTCTTTTTCTTCTCTGGCTTCCCCGAACGATCCACCCTCTCTCTTTCTTTCTCTCTCCCTCTCTCTCTCTCTCCCTCTTTCAGCTTCTCAGCAAAGCCTTGTATGAAAGCTTTCGTCGGTTAAAGTTTGGGAGAGCAGCGGTAGAGAGATTGAGAGTGAAAGTGATGAGGGAGGTGAGTGAGAGGGGTGTTAGGGAGGATTCTGGTGTTTTGAAGGTTTGGGGAAAAAAAGACGCGGTTTATGAAATTTTTTATCCGAAAATTTCAGATACCCGCCACTGGATGGCGCTTATTTTTCGCACTCAATAGGGGCGACATAGTCGCCCCTAATGAGCCTCAAATTTATTTATTTTTTTTTAAAAAAATTATACTTATAATTTTTTAATTTTTGTTTATTTTTGTTTTTCTTTATTTTCTCCTGTAATATGTTTTTATTATTATAATATTAACTAATAATTTCCGTTTAATAAATTTTTATAATAAAGATCATTAAGTTGATATTTATCTTATAATTAATTATAAGATCAATACAAAATCCAAAGATAATATAACTAATGCACTAAGATAATATAAAAAGCTTATAGTTCAATTGAATGTTCGATTGAACCTTCAATTGTATTCAGTTTGATCGATCAATTGATCTTATCATGATCAATCTAACTAATTCATTAGGATCAATCGGATGTTTGATCGATCAATTGATTCTATTACGATCAATCGAACTAATTCACTAGGATCGATTGGATTTTTGATCAGATGTTTGATCTTATCACGATCAATCAAACTAATTCTCTAGGATCGATTGGATGTTTGATCGATCGGATTTTCGATCGAACATTTGATTAATCATTTGATTCTATCACGATCAATCGAACTAATTCACTTGGATCGATCGAATTTTTGATCAGATGTTTGATCCTATCACAATCAATCGAACTAATTCACTATGATCGATCAGATGTTTAATCGATCATTTGATCTTATCACAATCAATCGAACTAATTCACTAGGATCGATCGGATGTTCGATCAAACATTTGATCTTATCACGATCAATCGAACTAATTCATTGGGATCGATCGGATGTTTGATCGATCATTTAATCCTATCACAATCAATCGAATTAATTCAATTTCAATTTCAATTGTTTCAATCATTTGATCTTATCACAATCAATCGAACTAATTCATTATGATTGATCGGATATTCAATCAATCCTTCAATTTCAATTGTTTCAAGTTTGATCGATCATTCATTCTATCATGATCGATCGAACAAATGCACTAGGACCAAACGGATGTTTGAACGAACCTTTAATTTGTTTGAAGTTTGATCAATCATTTGATCAATCATTTGATCCTATCACGATCGATCGAATATCTGATAATTTATATAAAATAAATAATGACATATTATCGGAGGTAAATTTTTGGGAAATAACATTTTATAACTAATACACTAATATAATATAAAATACTTAGAGTTGAACTGAATGTTCGATCGAACTAATTTTTCATTTTTTATTAGAGTTTAATTTTATAAAAGTTTTAATTTCAAATTAAGAGAGAATTTATAATTTTATAAAAGTTTATTTTTATTTTTTAGAAAATTTATAATTTATAATTTTATAATTTTATAAAATTTATAAAATTTATAATTTATAATTTATAATTTCATTTTTTTTAGACCATTAATTTTATTTTATTTTTATTTTTCTACATACTCTTTAGCGTCCACAAAGTCGACCCTAATACTTAACTATTAGGGGCGACTTTCAAAGTCGACCCTAATACTTAAGTATTAGCGTCCACTTTTAGTGGACGCTATTGCCCATCAATTTTATTTTTTTATTTTTATTTTTATTTTTCTACCTACTCTATAGGGTCGAGTTTATCGCCCCTAATAGTTAAGCATTAGGGTCTACTTTCAAAGTCGACCCTAATGATGCGTCTTCAGCGTCCACTTTTAGTGGACGCTATTGCTCATCAATTTTAATTTTTTCTTTTTTTTTTTAATTTTTTTTTACCTACTCTTTAGGGGCGATAAAGTCGCCCCTAATAGTTAAGCATTAGGGTCGACTTTGAATGTCGACCCTAATGATGCATCTTCAGCGTCTACTTTTAGTGGACGCTATTGCTCATCAATTTTAATTTTTTATTTTCTTTTAATTTTTTTTTTACCTACTCTTTAGGGGCGATAAAGTCGCCCCTAATAGTTAAGCATTAGTCGACTAATGATGCATCTTCAGCGTCCACTTTTAGTGGACGCTATTGCTCATCAATTTTTATTTTTTATTTATTTTTATTTTTTTTTACCTACTCTTTAGGGGCGACTTTATCGCCTCTAATAGTTAAGCATTAGGGTCGACTTTGAAAGTCGACCCTAATGATGCATCTTCAGCGTCCACTTTTAGTGGACGCTATTGCCCATCAATTTTAATTTTTAATTTTTTTTAATTTTTTTACCTACTCTTTAGGGGCGATAAAGTCGCCCCTAATAGTTAAGCATTAGGGTCGACTTTCAAAGTCGACCCTAATGATGCATCTTCAGCGTCCACTTTTAGTGGACGCTATTGCTCATCAATTTTAATTTTTAATTTTTTTTTTTTAATTTTTTCTACGTACCCTTTAGGGTCGACTTGTGTCGACCCTATTGATCCCTTTTTTTTTTAGCGTCCACTTATTGGTGTACTATCAGGGTCGACTAATGTGGACGCTAAAAGTTTTTTTTTGGCCCCTTAATTTTTTCGCGCCCCTTTAATAATTCCCGCGTGTATATTAGGGTCGACTTTCTAGCGTCCACTATAAAGTGGACGCTAATAGTCAACCTTTCGACCCATTATTAGCGTCCACTTTTATGTGGACGCTAATAATTAACTATTAGGGGCGACTTTTTGAGTATTAGGGGCGACTATAAAGTCGCCCCTAATAAGTCGCCCCTGATGAGTCAGTTTCTTGTAGTGACGTAATGCGAAAGTGTTGAAAAGCATCATACTTTGGCAACAATATTATAATAAGGTAAACCATAGAATTCATTCCATTTTTAATAATTTTTTAATCATTTTTATAGTGAACGGATGAATCCATCATTAAATTTGTGGGAGCTACACATGAATCTATAAATCTAATGATTAACATATTAAATTTGTAAAATGAAATGAAAAAAATATTGACATGAATCATTCATTTTATAATAATTAAGACGAGTAAACACAATTAAGCTATATATTTTATAATAATTAAGACGAGTAAACACAATTAAGCTATATATATATATATATATATATATATATATATATATATAAACAAGAAACTTTTGAATAGATTATCAGCCCATCATTATCAATGGCAGTAAATTTTGAATAAAGAATTTGATGCATTGGCCCCCATTTAAAAGTACCCACCATGAAATTGTTTGACCCTTTTTATCAATTAATTTACACTACTCGCTATTGTTTTATTATGTGTCTAACTCAGCTCGTTGTCCTAATTAGTATTCCTATTAGAAAAATGGTATCATCTATATTTAATGATAAAAATATTGATTATATAAAAATTAAATCCATTTTCCACATGTCTGAGTTTGATATGTATTCGAAACCTTTTTAAGCCGACCCCATTTTTAAACTATAGTCAATATTTTTGTATCTGGGTCAATACTGGCCTAATTATGTTTCCCAATCAGCCAGCTAATCAAGGTCAATAATACTTTGGTAATTGCAAATGGTCAACAAGAATGTCCAACAAGAATGGCCACGTTATTCATATAAACTATATATATAATACATTCTATCATTCCTGGCGCAATTTTCTAGCTTAGTGGGCTCATGTAGATTAGATCCCAACCTCTTGAAACATAATCATATATTTTAAAAACACATGCATGTGGGGGGTGAAAAGCGTTTATTAATCACCCGCTAATTGCACTAACCGTTAACTGCTTTTCGTCTAGATAGTTATGGTTATCAATTTTAAGTTTTGAAAAATTGCTAACCGTTTATATATATATATATCAAAGTTTTTTTTTTTAATTTTTTATATAAAAATGAATAAACAAATGAATTCGTATGTAGTAGGGTATTATCGTAGTATCATAAAAAAAACATTTTTTTGTTTTATTTATTTTTTTAGTTTAAAAAGGCGATTACCCTCTTCCATGCTGATCAGAAAGTAAAAATGGGAAGTTTTCACATGAGAGCTTGTAAAAACTGATATATGGCCAAGCCAGTTCAAAAATATCCTACAAATTAAAATTTTGTTATCATTTTAAAAATTTCAAGTTGATTACGCCACCAAAGGGGCCCTAGATTTCGTGCACGGAGGAAACAGCTGAAGTGACTAAATTGTTGGGGGTTTCTTGCTTAATCTCCCAAATTTCTTTAAGGCTTTTGCAATTTCCTGAGTTCAAAGCTTGGGTTAAGCTTCGGGTAGGAGTTTCGTGTGTTCAAACTTAATTTAGATTTTTACAGAAGATCAAAGTAAGTCTCAAAACCCTAGAATTTGTTTGAGTAGCATCCAAAATGTTTGTATGGGTAGTAGGGTGCTGGTCGTCGCCCCAACCATTTGGTTTGCTGCGATCATTAAAGCTCGAGTAGCGTCCAAAATGTTCATTGTTTGCCCGTTTGACTAGGGAACCCATTCCTTATTACGGGGCGAAAAGGAACCCCTAACTGCCCTAACTGCTGGCGGTTAGCGGTTATTGAGTTTTTTAGAGAATTAAATCACAATTTAAGTATTAATGTATTATCATTATAATTTATATGATTATATCACATAATCAATTAATCATTAAATTATATGATTATAGAATAACAAATTATACATACATAATATGACATAAGTCATTAGTACACAAGTTCATATTAATACATATATAACAGTAAAATGGTTTCCGTCGAAAAATATTTTCAAGTAAGCCATTTTTCCTGAAAATGTTTTTCATCGAAAACATTTTACGGCATTTACCACGCGCACGAAAAATAATTTTTTGTTATTTTATTATATATATATATATATATATATATATATATATATATATATATATATATATATATATATATATTTTCCAATAAGGTCCCCGCCAGAACTCGCTTAGGACTTGTTCAGGACCTTGCCCGGGACCCTATTAGGACTCGCCCGGGACTTGATTGGGATACTCCCAGGACTTGTCCGCGACCTCGCCGGGACCCGCCCGGGACTTGAACTGGACCTCACCGGGACTTGCTCAGGACACCGTCGAGACCTGCCCGGGACTTGACCAAGAGTTGCCCAGGACACCGCCGGGTCTTGCCCAGGACTTGCCCAGGACCTCGCCGAGACCCACCCAGGACTTGCCTAGACATGACCGGGACTCGCCTGAGACTTGCTAGGGACCTTGTCGGGACCCACTCAGGACTAGCCCGGAACCCCTGGCATGTCGTGGGCAAGTCCCGGGCGAGTCACGGTCAAGTCCCTACAGGGTCCCAGGTAGGTCCCGGGCGGGTCCGGGTCAAGTTCTAGGCGGGTCCCGGTCGAGTCCTGGGTGGGTCCTAGGCAAGTCCCGGGCATGTCCCATGCGGTTCTTAGTCAAGTCCAAGGCGGGTCCTTAGCAGGTCCCGGCAGGGTCTTGGTCAGGTCCCGATCAAGTCCCTGGCGGATCCCCGTCAAGTCCTGGGTTAGTCCTGGCCAAGTCCTAGGCGGGTCCTAGCGGGGTCCCGGGCATGTCCTAGGGCAGTTCCCGTGCAGGTCCCGATGAGGTCCTAGTACGATCCGGTCTGGTCTTGGGCAAGTCCCGAGCGGGTCTCAATCGGGTCTTGGGCAGGTCTTGGGTAAGTCCCGGGCGTGTCTTGGGCAGGTTTGGGTGGGGCTTGTTCAAGTCCGGTCAGGTCCTGGGCAGGTTCAGGCGAGATTCTTGGCGGCTCTTGGCAAGGTCCGTCGATTTGAGAATGAGATACTCAAAGTCGAAAAATGGTTTACGGTTTTGGTTCTAGGCTGCTCTTGGCAAGGTCCGTCGATTTGAGAATGAAATGCTAAAAGTCGAAAAATGGTTTACGGTTTTGAAAATCGTAAACCATTTTCCGAAAATTTAAGGAGAATTTGGGTCAAAAGGACAATATTTTTCGTTGACCACTATTTTACGTCGAAGTAAACACCGTAAAATACGAAAATTATTTTCTGAAAACCATTTTACATCGAAGTAAACGGAGCCTAAGTACCTAGAGACTAGTTCTAATGTATATTATAAACTCATAAGTCTATATATATATTATAAATTATAATTATACAATAAGCATATTGAATAATATAAATGTATAAGATTGTGAAGTTAACCCACAAGGATTGTTGAATTTTATTTATATGTTGTGTTTAAGTCTCCATTCAACTCATTGTTAAAACATTGGTAAATGACTAAATGTTGTATAAATTGCTTTTTTTTTTTTTTATTATTATTATTATTATTTATTTATTTATTTATTTTTATTTTTTTTATTAGTATAACTTGTATTCTTAACAAGTTATGACTTACATTTAAGGACCTTTTTTTTTTAAAAAAAAAAGTACAAGTAATGTAATTTTGGGGTTAAATAATTTAGATTTTTTAATATTGGCTCCTTTTGGAGCAATTTAGCCCAATTTGGTATATATATATATAAAGCCTAAAACTGAAAATTGGCCCAAAGGGCAAACTTCGAAAAAAGCGGTTATAGCAAGCGGTTATATGTTTACTAACCGCTAACTGCCGGCTAACCGTCTAACGTATTCAGTTAGTAAAATTTAGTAACTGCCTTTTGACCCTTATTCATTATTCTGGTTTCCAAGGACGTTACACCTTTGAAATGTCGACATTTTTTGTAGCAAGACAATTATTAGTCTAGTCCTACAAAATTGTATCATTTATAATCTATGACCCTCGTCTAGACTACTCCTATGTGACTCTACAATTGATAGTAGATTCATTCAGCCTAGCTATCTTAATATAATCATAACCAATGCTCATCCAAAATTTAATAGCTTATAGCCGCGCATTTATTCAACGTAAAGTATAGTTTATGAGGGAAAATATTTTTGGAGAAAATCACTAATTTTTGATTATTTGGTTGAGACATTTAAACCAATATCAAAAATGCCTGTCATTATTTGGTTGATATGAACAGTATTTTTAAAATCACTCAAATTTATCTCACAATGTCAACTTGGTTCACCAGCTACTTTTTAATAAATAAATAAATAATCCACAATTAATTATTTTTTCTGTCAAAAAAACACCCATCAAAAATCTTTTTTTTTTTTTTTTTGACATGTCTGCACAAGAGGAGGAGGGGGATTCGAACTAGTGATCTCCACTTCATTGAGTGTGGTCCCAACCGATTGAGCTACCTCTTGGGAACAAAAATCTTCTTCGTTAGGAGGCAAAGGAAAAGTTGTTGGGGGACTAGTTGTAACGTGAGGGACTGGGGCGTTTGTGGGGTGTTGTCTTTCTTTGAGCAGGGGTGAGAGGTTACAATGAGGCAAGAGGATGACTCTGTCTCTATTCCTTTTAACCCATTGCTTTGGTTGAAACCAAAAAGTGGGAGGATATGGAGCCTGAGGCTTCTTGACTCGCTCTCCCCTACTTTCTATACGGCCGGCCTTCTAGCCGGAGAGTGACACGTTGTTCCAGAAATTCCTCTGCTTCATCTTGGTCTCATCGCCAGAGCTATCCTCACGGTCCACACACTTTGTCCTTATGGCGGATATATTTTGAAAGAATAGCGAGAGTTGTGGAATTCAAATCTAAAATTAGGGATTTTCCAAAAGAGGAGAAGATTTGGGCGACCCGCATAAATATTTTTCAAAATTCAAAATTAGAGGGCAACCCGTATAAACATGCCTTGAATTGTGTCTCTCTAAAAATGATGTAGTTTTTAAATCACCATTGAGTTTGTGATAGATCATTATTGAATTTTGACCAAATTGTTATTTTAAAAGTCATATCATTTTTTGAAGCACAGAAGAGAGACTTCTAGAATTATCTTTTGCCCAAAGCTAAAGACATGTATTTTGAATTTTGAAGAATATTTATGCAGGAAACAACAATTTTGACCAAAATATCTCTTTGAATCATGCTACTTACCTTTTCTTTGGACAACTTTATGCCCAAAAACCCTTAAATTAGCTACACATACAAGTTTACACCTCAAAGGTATGCAATAGGATCCTCTCAATTTCAAAAGAATTAGAGAGGAGCTGGTTTATAATATAAGGGCAAAATAATCCAAATAAAAAGTAAAATTATCATTTTGCCCTCATCCTATACACAACCGGATCTTCTCCAATTATTTTGAACTTGAGAGGATCCTAATCCAAAAAATTCTACTAGCTCACCATATATCAGCATTAATTGCTACTATATCAACATTAATTGCTACTAATTGTTTTGCACCTGTTGATAATAACTCAAATTTTCAACAAGTGTGAAAATAATTGCTGAAAAATATAAATATTCAAGTTGGTTGGCTCAAGTCCTATTTATCTATAAGAGAATAATGTTAGTTTTAAAATGTGTCCAAGAACAACTTGGAATTGAATTTCTAGAGAAAACGTGTGTGGGTAAACATGTGGGCCGCAGTGTTTATCTTCATCATGGAAAAAGACTTTGTATTCATGATGGTTTCGTTTTCCCAGCAGCAATTGGATTAAAATTGTTCTCCTATTTTTCGTTATGAAGCCTCTATAAAACGACATGTAGTCCTTGGTTGAGATCATCCGAAAAATTCAAATTGGTGAGAGCACTTTGTGGCATTTACTGTGTATTTGAGAGGGACAGTTGAGTGGGGTGTACAAGGGATTAAGGGCTTGGGTTTGGGATATTAAACTTGAGCGGTTCTGGCTTGTACCATTGTACTCAATATTTCTCAATAGTAAAGAAGAAGATCGGATCACGCCCCGTAGACATAAGCATATTGCCGAACCACGTAAACTCTTTCTGTACATGTGTGATTGGTGTGTTTTGGTGTGTTTTCTTTTCAAACTTGTCTTTCGCATAAAAGTCTGGTAAGAAATTGGTTGCCAATTAATTATCAATTTTCCCAACAAAATTGGTATCAGAGCTTGGTTGCAGATTTCTACTCGTTTTGAAGAAATGCAGTCCTTGAAGTTTAGGATTGAAAGGTTTGACAAGAGAATGAACTTTGGCTAATGGCAAATACAAGTCAAGGACATCCTAATCCAATTTGGGCTACACAAAACGTTGAGAGGTATAACCGCCTTTAGTTCTAGTGATGGTGCCGGAAAATCCGGTACTAGCAACATAGATTGGGAGGATTTGGATTTGAGGGCAGCGAATTCCATTCGGTTGTATCTGGCTAAGAACATTCTTGCTAATGTGCAAGGGATGTCAAGGGCAAAGGAGCTTTGGGAGAAGCTCAAGGAGAAGTATGAGATGAAGGGAATCTTTAACCGGGTGTACCTGAAGGAGCAGTTTCATACATTGCGAATGGTTGAGGGTGCGACTATTTCAAACCATTTGAGCGTTCTCAATGGAATCGTCTCTGAACTCGAAACTTTGGGAGTTAAAATGGACGATGAAGATAAGCCCTTGAGGCTTATCTTGTCTCTTCCGTCTTCCTATGAACATATGAAGCCAATTTTGATTCATAGGAAGGAGAAGATTTTCTTCTTAGAAGTTACCAGCAAACTTCTATTAAAGGAAAGAAGGCTGAGTGGTGGACAGAATTCTACACCTGAGAACTCGGCGTTGGTAGTTGCAAACTAGAAAAGAAAGAACCTTATCGAGGGAAATCTTGTATGATGGGGTTGCAGGCAATCTGGACACCTTAAAAGAAATTGCCCAAAAAGAGGAGCAGGTTCGGCAGAGTGCTAAAAAAATGCTAATACTGTTTCTCTCGTTACAAAGAGAGATGATGATATTCTTTCATAAGGGCATGTACATCCTTTGGCATGACCGCCAAAAATGTCAGGATAATGGATGTGTTCTATTAGCGGGTCCACATTTGCATACAAGACATTGGTTCGATTTTTTGATGTCGGGTATATGGTGGAAAAGGGTGTCGATGGCTGATGAACATCTAGGGCAACCAAACATGGAAGTTGCACCATATTTTTCAGCAGGATTTTTTCGACATGTGCCAAAAAATGAAAATTCTTGGAATGGTTTAATTCTAAGTGCAATTACTCTTTATGGTGGAGCATGATAATTCTTGTAAAATTATTACTGTTGCTGTAGACAGTGTTTTGTACAACATCCCAGGGCGTGATGTGAACCTGTGGTCTTAGGTGGAGGTTGCCAAATTTTCGCCAAGGTGGAGATTGTTTATAATGGCTCAAATTGTCAACAAGTGTGATGATAATTACTTGAAAATATCAATATTCAAGTTGGTGGACTCAAGTACTATTTATCTATAAGAGGGTAAGGTTAGTTTTAAAATGAGTCCAAGAACAACTTGGAAATGGATTTATAAAGAAAACGTATGTGAGAAAACATGTGGCCCGCAATGTTTATCTTCATCATGGAAAAGACTTTGTATTCATGATGGTTTCGTTTTTCCAGCAGCAATTGAATTAAAATTGCCTCTATAAAAGGACATGTAGTCCTTGGTTGAGATCATCTGGAAAATCCAAGTTGATGAGAGCACTTTGTGGCATTTATAAAAGTGTAGAGAGTTTTTCTTTACTGGGTATTTGAGAAGGACAGCTGAGTGGGGTGTACAAGGGGTTAAGGGCTTGGGTTTGCGATATTAAACTTGAGCGGCTCAAGCTTGGATCATTGTATTCAATATTTCTCAATAGTAAAGAAGGAGACCGGATCACACTCCGTGAACGTAGGCATATTGCTGAACCACATAAACTTTTTGTGTACATGTGTGATTGGTGTGTGTTCTCGTATGTTTTCTTTCCAGACTTGTTTTTCGCATAAAGGTCTAGTGGGAAATTAGTTGCAAATTAATTATCAATTTTCCCAACAGCACCATGTACCGCATTTAGATCGTCTCTGGTCTCTTTGGGCTAGAGGGAATCCAATCCTTGTTATCCAGTTCTTTTTAGAGACAATTATGCCCCTGCAATAAAAAAGACCGGATCCCCTTCGGGCCAAATGGCCCAGAGGGGATCCCAGTCCCATCTACCACACTAGCAGTCTCCAGCTAAGTACAAGTAGTTTTTGTAAAAGGTGGAGCTGGCACATTAGATTCCTTTTTCTGTGAAAGGTTGCTAAAAACCATGTTTTTTTTTTGTAATGTCATTTATAAAATTGCGATGACAATTTACGATTATTTTACAATATTTAGTAAACAAGACATTTAATTGTGTAAAATTAACATCGTTTGTTAAAAAAAAAATAATAATAATAAATAAATAAATGCAAGTTTTACGTAAGGTCTTAGAAACGACACTAATTAGCATCTTTTAGCTAGAAAAAACATTGCTTAATTAATGTCTTTTTTTGCCAGACAACTCTAAAACAAACAACGTTAATAGCCAATTTTATAGTAGTGGCCATTCCTTTCAAAAGTTGAGGCGTCCTGCTAACCTCATAAACAATAATTCACACATGCATATGGTCCTCATCATCTTCCTCATTTTTGGAATTTAGTATAACGATTGATGGGATTGATTATGAGGTTGGTTGTTATTGACCTTTCAATAGAAGGGATGGAGACAAAGTTTAGTATGGGCATGGGCCGAAGCCTATATGAGCCACCTCCTTCTTCCGTCCCTTTGATCCATGCCAGAATGACAGGATTCTATTACCTTAGCTGGAGATGAATGTTTATGTTTCTTCCCTCCCATATTCTTTTCAATGATGAGCTCTCAGCATATATTGATAGGTATCCGAGGTTGGGTAGTGACGTGAGATGTGATATTGATGATGAACTCTAATTAGGGTTGGAGACAAATCACAAGTGAATTCAATTGGAGCTGAATACAAATAACAAAGACATACGTCTAAATCATTCTCTACCTTCTTCATTAATAAAATGGTCTATAAATAGACTACAAATCAACCTTATCAACCTTATCTTATCCCTATCATTTCAATTGTTTGGTCCAGAAAATAGAAAAAGAAAAGGAATTGTGGTAGAGAAAAGTCAAAAAAAGTTATCCAAAAAAATTGGAAGAATAAGTTTCTTTTTAATTCTTTTCTTATTATTTTTTTTATAATTCTTTTAATTTAGTGGTATTAGTCGGACCTTCCAAGGTCCTTTTAAGGGGGTAAGAATGATAGGGATAAGATAAGGTTGATTTGGAATGTAATTACAAATCATTAGAATTAGATTAGATGAGATTAATAGTTGAGTTAAAATAGGATTTCAGTTATTTAGGATTAACTTTATTTGAATATTTGATATAATCTTTTAGTTGTTATCATATTATAAATTGTAGTATATTTATAAACCATTTTATTAATGAAGAAGATAGAGATTGATTTAGATGTATGTCTTTGTGGTTTGTATCCAGTCCCAATTAGATTCACTTGTAATTTGTCTCCAACCTTAATTGAAGTTCATTATCAATATCCCATCTCCCGTCACTACCCACCCTCATGTACCTATCATATATGTGTTGATTGTATGGCACAATTCCTTTCTATCACCAGGTTTTATGTTGAATTTGTCTTCTATGGACTTATTCTTACCATATGGCGTAACAATTATACACTTCTTGCATAACAAATATTAAAATAAAAAGTCAATGGCACTGATATTACGACTGTATGCCCATAATGGTGGTGACCACTCGGCAGCCCTCTCCTCCTAGGGCCCCTTGGGTGGGGTAATCAATCTTGAAATATGGAAGATGAAGTCATCCTGAAAATTATTTAATTTGTAGGATTTTTTGAACCGACAATGCTAGGTTCTTTTTTTGCATTTTTTCTTTTTTTTTTTTTTTTTATGTGTTCTCTCAATCTTATGTAGATAGAGAAGTACTAGGGGGCCAAACAAATGAACTTAAAAAAAATTTCAAATTAACGTCGCAAGGTTTTTAAATTAAAAAAATGCAATTATCTCTCTTTTGTTTGCCATTCATGGTCTGTCACGTCAGTTTACAAATTTTTTAAGTTCATTTATTTAGCTCCCTAACACTTCTCATATAGATATTATTTTCTAAAAAAGCAAAAAAAAAAAAAAAAAAAACATTTATTTCTCTCACTCATTTTTTGAAAAATAACATCCATATAGAACTATGAGAACACCAAAAGAATACTATGAAAACACATAAGGCCTTGTTTGGGAAGCAAGATTTTCTAACTCAAACTGAAACTTTTTCTAAATTCATGTTTGGCAATTTTTTAAACTCAATTCAACTCAACTCAAAAAATTTTAACTTAACTCAAAAATTTTCATCCCAATTAATAAAAATTATAAATAAAGATTGAAAAAATAAATAAATAAATTTAGGGTAGCCGAAACACCCCAGGTGGTGGCTGGGCCACCCCAAGCCCAACTGGGGTGGTCCGACCACCCCTTAATATTTTATTATTTTTTTAAACTTCTTATTATTATTATTTTAATTAAATTTAAAATATATAGAATATTTTATTATTATTTCTATCAATGGGACATATGTTTCATTTATGGCCCTAGAGAGATCCTAATTATTAATTGGATATTCTCCAATCCAAAATGGACCGGAGAAAATCCTCTACCGTGTTTGACCCACATTCCTTCGTGGGCCATAGGTCGAATAATGACGGTTGTTGATAGAGGACAATTTTCAATCATATTTGCTTTAACAAAAGGGACATATATAGCGATTCTGACATCATATGGGGACATAATTAATGGCGTTGGAAAGCTAATTTAGAGGGTCACAAAGTCATATTTCATTAAGTTTTTCTAATTCAAATGTTTACTGAGTTAAAATAGACCGTAAAAAGAAAATTGAAAAGCCGTACAAAATTGCTCGTCTGCTGTCTATGTTTGAACAAGCTTTAAAATGAGTTGACGAAATAGCTCGTTCAATAACTCATATGAAGTTGGGTTCGAATGAGTTATTCATAGATGCACTCATTTAAAGTTGGCTTAGAACGAGTTGCTGTGTGAATTGAGAATTCATGTAAGAATACGAGGAAACCATAGTTAGGTTCGAAAGAGCCTCTTACACGTTCAGACAAGCTCCAATAAATTTTTGTGAACAAACTTTTATTTGAGCGTTTTCTTAGGTTCAGGAGTCTAGGTAGTATAAATATATGTAATGGCTATCTATAGCCTTAATTTATTATGTTATTTTGACCAGTTATCAATGAAAAACACTTTTAAGAGTGGTTTTCTTTTCTATCCACATTAAATCCTAGATTGATTATTAGTTTTAAGAAGAGTTGTGATTCTTATCTTGTTTGTCTTGGCAAACTAATCATGACAAGCTGCATTAATTGGTATCAAAGTCAAGTTGCACTGCATCAATTATTTAATTGTTGATGGAGATCTTGTGGGCTCCACAACAAAAAAATTCGTCCAAAGCGCGTTAACTAGCAGAGCAGGAACGTTAGTAATTAGTACTCTTAACTATCGGCAAATATTACTAACGTTCCTACTCTGCTAGTTAACGCGCTTTGGACGAATTTTTTTGTTGTGGAGCCCACAAGATCTCCATCAACAATTAAATAATTGATGCAGTGCAACTTGACTTTGATACCAATTAATGCAGCTTGTCGTGATTAGTTTGCCAAGACAAACAAGATAAGAATCACAACTCTTCTTAAAACTAATAATCAATCTAGGATTTAATGTGGATAGAAAAGAAAACAACTCTTAAAAGTGTTTTTCATTGATAACTGGTCAAAATAACATAATAAATTAAGGCTATAGATAGCCATTACATATATTTATACTACCTAGACTCCCGAACCTAAGAAAACGCTTAAATAAAAGTTTGTTCACAAAAATTTATTGGAGCTTGTCTGAACGTGTAAGAGGCTCTTTCGAACCTAACTATGGTTTCCTCGTATTCTAAGCCAACTTTAAACGAGTGCATCTATGAATAACTCATTCGAACCCAACTTCATATGAGTTATTGAACGAGCTATTTTGTCAACTCGTTTTAAAGCTTGTTCAAACATAAACAACAGACGAGCAATTTTATACGGCTTTTCAATTTTCTTTTTACGGTCTATTTTAACTCAGTAAACATTTGAATTAGAAAAACTTAATGAAATATGACTTTGTGACCCTCTAAATTAGCTTTCCAACGCCATTAATTATGTCCCCAGATGATGTCAGAATCGCTATATATGTCCCTTTTGTTAAAGCAAATATGATTGAAAATTGTCCTTTATCAACAACCTTCATTATTCGACCTATGGCCCACGAAGGAATGTGGGTCAAACACGGTAGAGGATTTTCTCTGGTCCATTTTGGATTGGAGAATATCCAATTAATAATTAGGATCTCTCTAGGGCCATAAATGAAACATATGTCCCATTGATAGAAATAATAATAAAATATTCTATATATTTTAAATTTAATTAAAATAATAATAATAAGAAGTTTAAAAAAATAATAAAATATTAAGGGGTGGTCGGACCACCCCAGTTGGGCTTGGGGTGGCCCAGCTACCACCTGGGGTGTTTCTGCTACCCTAAATTTATTTATTTATTTTTTCAATCTTTATTTATAATTTTTATTAATTGGGATGAAAATTTTTGAGTTAAGTTGAAATTTTTTGAGTTGAGTTGAATTGAGTTTAAAAAATTGCCAAACATGAATTTAGAACAAATTTCAGTTTGAGTTGAAAAATCTTGCTTCCCAAACAAGGCACTAGTATTTTCCTTTTTGAAGCGGTTTCTCTATCATTGTTTAGAAGCTTTCATGTGAAAATTTCCATTTTCAGTTTCTGATCATCATGGAAGACAGTAACTTTTTTTCTTTATCTACTAACCCACCTGAAGCATTCTAAAATGTTAAATTACTTATAATTAAAAACTTACTATATATATATATATATATATATATATATATATATATATAGGTGAAAAGGAGCAATTAAGTAATTCTCACAACCCCGTCATCCATCTCACTAAAACACACGTCGCTGGCAGCTGAGAAAGGATCTTTTTGTGGTCTCCCTAATCAAGTTGTAACTTAAGACCTCTAGATATTTGAGTTGTTATAAAAATAATTGGACCGTTGATTTTGATAAGATTTTGCACAAGATATCATAGATTATCTATAATAAAAGAGTGTAATCTACGCAACTTCAATTTTTGGTTTGAATTAATTGATAATTATTGACTAGGAAAAAAGTCCACATACATTTTTGTAATTATCACTCAATCTCAATTGATAATATTTTCTCTAAACTTTTAATTGAGACAATATCATCTCCTCCAAATTACAAGAAAAAAAAATTTTAAGGGAAAAAAATATATTTTAAGGTACTTTTTGCCCATTGATTCTTCTCTAAAAAAATTTTGGCCCTTCATCCCTTCAAACTCAAAGCTCGCTCCGTCCCTGCTCTCCCCTCTTCCTCCTCCCAAATTACTAAAAAATTGTCAATGTTTATCTCAAGGCCAGTAGAAAGACAAAAATAATCCTAAATTTTTGACAATAAGACAAAATACATTCTTTTTTTTTTTTGACATGTCCGAACAAGAGGTTGGGGGGAGGGGGATTCGAACTAGTGACCTCCGCTTCATTAGGCGTAGTCCCAGCCGATTAAACTACCTCTTGAAGACGACAAAATACATTCTTAAATATTGTTCTTATCATGAGAAAGAAATCAGTACTTTCCCTAATTTGATATAGTGACGTTTTGGTTTAATGGTTCAAAACATGTGTGGTTAGAAAGAATATATATATATATATATATATATATATATATATATATATATATATAGTGACGTTTGATAATTGATATAGTGACGTTTTGGTTTAATGGTTCAAAACATGTGTTGTTAGAAAGAATATATATATATAGCAATTTTAAAACGTATTTAATGAAGAAGGGATTTTTAAAAACCTATTTAAATATTTTGCAAAATGACTGTTTGGCTATTAAAATCAGGCATGCTTAAAAACACATGCCTTTGTGTGCCGATTGAAAACATATATTCTTTCAGGTTTTCGAATCTCAATTTTTTTCAAACACAATCCTAAATGGGACACTTTTTTTTTTCTCGATTTTGCTTAAAAATGTATCATTGGCCTCAACATTGCAAGGCGAAACACGCTCTTAGATTCTAATCGACGAAGAAAAGGAGAAAAATAACTGAGAAATTTATTTTAAAAACCATGTGATTTGATTTTTCAAACAGCACTCCAAGTGCTAGGGGTCTAATTTACTTGTGGTCAACAATGCTCTACACTTAGTTAGCTTTTTGTCAGCTTTGTACAATCCCTTTCCTTGCTAATTAAGATGTACCCCACTAACCTAGAAAATTAAGCTTGGAATGACATGAAGAATATATTTTATATTACAAGTTGCAGCTTTTGGATTTGGATAAGATAAATTATATATATAGTTTATATGATAACTTGGCCTTGATTACCTGGCAGCTTGTTGGGAAAACTAATTAATTATAGTGTTGTTATGTGTTGACAAAGACATTAAAATATTGATTATAGTTAAAAAGTAAATGCATTTTCCAAGTGTCCGAGTTTCATATATTCAAGACCAAGACAGGTTAAATTCCCTGAATATTTTTAAACAATAATCAAACTCAAACGTGGCTTCTATAGTCAATATTCTTATAGGGTTTAATGGGTCCATTAATAATGCATAAAATTCTTTATTCAAGTTCTTTATAAAGACTAGTTCTTCTCTTTGAATTTCACCTTCATCTGATATATATATTCTCCTTTCCCAGTTTCTCAGAGTTTCAATGGCATCTCAGATAAACAAGACAATGTTGTGGATGCTGCTTGTTTTCTTGCTGGTATCAAACATGCAACAACGTTGTTTTGCAGCAAAAGGAAAGCATCAAAAAGTACCTTGTTTCTTCATTTTCGGGGACTCTTTGTCGGATGATGGGAACAACAACAATCTTGTGACTTTGGGAAAAGCCAATTATCCACCCTATGGGATTGATTTCCCCAAGGGGCCTACGGGAAGGTTTACCAACGGTCGTAATATCGTCAATTTCATTGGTATGCATTTTGCTCTTTCTCATTACATTATTATTATATTATATGGTTGCCAAAATATTATAGGTCATTTCACAAGCTTTACTAAGGGACAAAATTGGAAGAGAATGCATATTGTTCCTACATACGATGCACGTGGGATAATTTTCGTCCACTTAGATGGAAATTAGTAACGGAGAGTCTCTATTGCAAAATTTGAAACAATAGGGTTGTACATTGAAAATTTTTAGATATTGGGATTCAAACTGAAAAATACCTCAAACTTCAGGGAGGTAAAGTGAATTTTTTCCACTTAAATAATTGTAGAATGATGTAGACTACTAAATGAAGAGGATCCAAACTATGAAATTGATACTCTCTTTAAATCACGACCATCAATTTCATTTATAATGGAGAGTCCTTGTCCATACATGATGACCATGCATCGTTACTGAAAGGACTACAGTCCAACTCCACATATACAAGCCAATGAAATGGAAATAGATAAGAACAAATTATTACAATAACAAAATAAAGGCAAACCACAAAATATAAACACCCAACAATCCACACAAAGATTTTGGTTACAACCCCTTCGAGACCCTCCAAGGTAAAACTAGTACTCCAAGCCAACCAAACCTAGGTGATAAATCACAACGAAAAATTCAAGTGCAGACAAAGTAAACTTACAATCCCTTTGTGAAACACTTAGATTCCATAAGTACGCAAACTCCTCGTTTGCCCTTTATCTCCACGATATGCTCCAGCTCCTCGTTGGCCAATCTTCTACATATGATGCATGTCTTTACCAATCTATCAGTAGACTTTGAATGGTTGAAGGTTTATATGGAGATGTGTGGTTCGAACATAAACTCCAAGAGAGGGAAAGTATAAATGGCTCTTAAAGGTTAAGCTATGCAACCTCTCAAGAGATTTTAAGGCTTATACTTCACCCATTACACATTGAGCAACCTTATCTATTAAGGGGTGTTGTGAAAAACAAGTAATGTCTAAAAAGGAATGAAATGGTTCCGAATAGTCACTAGGGTTTCAGCACTAACTCTAGTGACAGCTCAATAATATCACAAGGGTCTAGGTGATGGTGCTCTTAAAAAGTTATTTTCAAGAGGTAGCGTAGTGATAGTCTAGGTGCAATCTCCCTAGAGTCCTCTCGAACAAGCAACATCATGACAGTCTTGTTCATGGTCTAGGTGACTGTGTTCTTAAGAGTCACTTGGAATGAGCAATGTCACGATGGAATAGGTGACGGAACTCTAGAGAGTCCCCTTAAGCAAGAAGCAGCACTACGTAAGGGTGACATTCTTGGAGACCTTTTTTTTTTAAACTATTCTTTGATCATAGATCAAAAAGAAAACTCGGCGTTGGTAGTTGCAAACTGGAAGAGAAAGAACCCTACCAAGGGAAATCTTGTATTCTGGGGTTGTGGGCAATCTGGACACCTTAAAAGAAATTGCCCAAAAAGAGGAGCAAGTTCAACAGAGTGCTCCAAAAGCGCTAATACTGTTTCTCTCGGTACAGAGAGAGATGATGACGTTCTTTCATAAGGGCATGTACATCCCCTAGCATGAACGCCAAAAATGTCAGGATAATGGATGTATTCTATTAGTGTGTCCATTTTTACATATGAGACATTGGTTTGATTTTTTGATGTTGGGTATGTGGTGGAAAAGGGTGTCGATGGCTGATGAACTTCCAGGGGAACCAAACATGGATGTCGCACCATATTTTTCAACAGGATTTTTTTGACATGTGCCAAAAAATGAAAATTCTTGGAATGGTTTAATTCTAAGTGCAATTACTCTTTATGGTGGAGCATGATAATTCTTGTAGAATTATTATTGTTACTCTAGATAGTGTTTTGTACGACATCCCAGGGCATGGAGATGGGCATCAGTCAAGATGCGAACCTGAGGTCTTAGGTGGAGTTGCCAAATTTTTGCCAAGGTGGAGATTGTTGATAATTGCTCAAATTGTCAACAAGTGTAATGATAATTACTTGAAAATATCAATATTCAAGTTGGTGGCTCAAGTCCAATTTATCTATAAAAGGATAATATTAGTTTTAAAAGGAGTCCAAGAACAACTTGGAATTGGATTTCTGGAGAAAACGTGTGTAGGTAAACATGTGGGCCGCAATGTTTATCTTCATTATGGAAAAGACTTTGTATTCATAATGGTTTTGTTTTCCCAGCAGCAATTGGATTAAAATTGTTCTCCTATTTTTCACGATTAAGCCTCTATAAAAGAACATGTAGTCCTTGGTTGAGATCATCCGAAAAATCCAAATTGGTGACAGCACTTTGTGTCATTTATAAAGTGTAGAGAGTTTTTCTTTATTGGGTATTTGAGAGGGACAGTTGAGTGGGGTATACAAGGGGTTAATGGCTTGGGTTTGAGATATTAAACTTGAGCGGTTCATACTTGTGTCATTGTACTTAATATTTGTCAATAGTAAAGAAAGAGACCGGATCACGCTCTGTGGACGTAGGCATATTATCGAACCACGTAAACTCTTTGTGTACATGTGTAATTGGTGTGTGTTCTAGTGTGTTTTCTCTCTAAACTTGTTTTTCGCATAAAAGTCTAGCAAAAAATTAGTTGCCAATTAATTATCAATTTTCCCAACAACACCATCTACCGCATTTGGATCCTCTCCGGTCTGTTTGGACTGGAGGGGATCCAATCCTTGTTATCCAGTTCTTTTTAGAGACAATTATGCCCCTGCAATAACAAAGACCGAATTCCCTTCGGGCCAAATGGACCGGAGGGGATCCCAGTCCCATCTTCCACACTAGCGGTCTCCAGCTAAGTACAAGTAGTTTTTGTGAAAGGTCGAGCTAGCACATTAGATTCGTTTTTTGTCAAAGGTTGCTAAAAACCATGATTTTTTTTTTTAACGTCATTTATAAAATTGCGACGGCAATTTACGATTATTTTACAATATTTAGTAAACAAAACGTTTAATTGTGTAAAATTAACGTGGTTTGTAAAAAAAGAAAAAAAAAAAAAAAAAAAAAAAAAAAACAATTCAAGTTTTACGTAAGGTCTTAGAAACGAAACTAATTAGCATCTTTTAGCAAGAAAAAACATTGATTAATTAGTGTCTTTTTTGCGAGACAACTCTAAAACAAGCAACGTTAATAGCCAATTTTATAGTAGTGGCCATTCCTTTCAAAAGTTGAGGCTTCTTGCTAACCTCATAAACAATAATTCAGACATGCATATGGTCCTCATCATCTTCCTCATTTTTGGAATGTAGTATAATGATTGATGGGATTGATTATGAGGTTGGTTGTTATTGGCCTTTAATTAGAAGGGACCGAGACAAAGTTTAGTATGGGCAAGGGCCGAAGCCTACATGGGCCACCTCATTCTTCCGTCCCTTCGATCCATGCCAGAATGACAGGATTCCGTTACCTTAGTTGGAGATGAATGTTTATGTTTCTTCCCTCCCATATTGTCTTCAACGATGAGCTCAGCATATATATCTTGATTGTATTGCACAATTCCTTTCTATCACCAGGTTTTATGTTGAATTTGTCTTCTATAGACTTATTCTTACCATATGGCGTAACAATTATAGACTTCTTGCATAACACATATTAAAATAAAAAGTCTATGGCACTGACATTACAACTGCATGCCCATACTGGTGGTGACCACTTAGCAGCACTCTCCTCCAGATTCTGATCTTCTCTCGTTGGAGGGAAAATTGGAGATTCTCCAATTGATCATCTTGTCCATTCATTTTCATCCAACAGTCCACACAACGCCACGTGTTCTACTCAAAAATAAATGATAAATATTAATTAACTTTTTTAAAAAAATAAAAGGGGAAACTTCAGAAAGCCTTCCTGAACTTCCAGCCAATTTGAAAACTTCCCCTGAATTTTCAAAAATCTCATTTAGGCCCTCTGAACTGTGGTTTTCTCTCACTTTGAACCCTTTTAACATTAAACTACGTCGTTTTGGATGTTTTATACCCATTTTACCCTTCCCCAAAACTACGTCGTTTTGTGTCCTAAAATTACAACACCTATCCAGCCCAAAACGACGTCGTTTTAGGCATTAATTTTTATTTTTTTATTATTTAAAAAAAAAAAAGAAAAAAACCAGGGGTGGCTGAGCCACCCCCTGGCCGGTCTGGGGGTGGCCGGACCACCCCCGGCCATGGGGTGTTCCGCCCACCCCCAAAAGGCTATAAAAAAAAGGGAGTGGGGGGGGGGGGGGGGGGGGGGGGGGGGGATGGGGAGCATTTGGGGTGGCCGGACCACCCCCAAGAACACCCGATCCCCCTTTTTTTTTTTTTTGGCCAAGGGGGTGGACCCCCTTAGCCATGGGGGTGGACCCCCTTAGCCATGGGGGTGGTTCGACCACCCCCAGATCGGCCAGGGGGTGGCTCCAGCCACCCCCTTGGCCAAAAATGGGGTGGTTCGACCACCCCATTTTGGCCAATAAGCCACCCCTAGTTTTTTTTAATTTTTTTTTTACATATTTTGCTTTTTTTTTATAAAAAAAAAAAAAAAAATAAATAAATAAATAAATAAATGCTTAAAACGATGTCGTTTTAGGCTGGGTAAGTGTTGTAATTTTAGGACACAAAACGACGTAGTTTTGGAGAAGGGTTAAAATGGGTATAAAACGTCCAAAACGACGTAGTTTAATGTTAAAATGGTCCAAAGTGAGAGAAAAGCAAAGTTCAAGAGGTCTAAATGAGAGTTTTGGAAATTCAGGAGGGGTTTTTCAAATTGACTGAAAGTTCAGGGGGGCTTTCTGAAGTTTCCCCAAAATAAAAATAAAAATAATAAAAAAAGAAAATATTTTTTTAAAAAATATGGTGTGGCCGGCCACCCAAAACCTTGAGCCACCCCCAACCGGTCTGTGGGGTGGCTCTAGGGCCCCAGGGGGTGGTTCGGCCACCCCATAGGGCCAAAATGCAAAAATTAAATTTTGGGTTTTGGCCCCCAGGGCCAAAGCCTCTCCCAACCGGCCCTAGGGGATGGCTTCCAGGGCTCATTTTGGGTGGCCGACCACCCCAAATTTAAATAATAATAATAATTAATTTTCTTAAAAAAAGTTAATGAATATTTTTTTATTTATTTTGAATGGAACATGTGGCGTAGTGTGGGCTGTTGGATAAAAATAGACGGTCAGAATGATAATTGGAGAATCTCCAATTATCATCCTGACCTCTCCTCCTAGGGCCCCTTTGGTGGTGTAATCAATCTTGAAATATGAAAAATGAAATCGTCTTGAAAATTATTTAATTTGTAGATTTTTTTAGTGGAGAATGCTAAGTGTTCTTTTAGCGTTTTCTTGGTGTTCTCTCAGTCCTACATAAATATTATTTTCTAAAAAAAGCAAAAAAGAAAATAACATTTATTTCTCTCACTCAATTTTTAAAAAATAATATCCACCTTGAACTGTGAGAATATCAGGAGAATACTAGAAAAGCATCTAACATTTTCCTTTTTGAAGCGGTTTCTCCTATCATTGTTTAGAAGCTTTCATGAGAAAATTTCCATTTTTACTTTCTGATCATCATGTTTTTTCCTATATTAACCCACCTGAAGCATTCTAAAATGTTAAATTACTTATAATTAAAAGCTTACTATCTATATTGGTGAAGAGGAGCAATTAAGTAATTCTCACAACCCCGTCATCCATCTCACTAAAACACACGGAGCCGGCAGCTGAGAAAGGATCTTTTTGTGGTCTCCCTAATCAGGTTGTAACTTAAGACCACTAGTTATTTGAGTTGTTATAAAAATAATTGGACTGTTGACTTTGATAAGATTTTGCACAAGATATCATAGATTATCTATAGTAAAAGAGTGTAATCTACTCAAGAAATAACTTCAATTTTTGGTTTGAATTAATCGATAATTATTGAGTAGGACCTTTTTGTAATTATCACTCAATTAATAATGTTTTCTCTAAATTTTTAATTGAGATAATGTCCTCGATCTCCTCCTTTCCCCTCCCAAACTACTAAAAAATTATCAATATTTATCCCAAGGCCTGTAAAAGGACAAAAATAACCCTAAATTTTTGTCAATAAGAGAAAAATACATTCTTAAATATTGTTCTTAGCATGGGAAAGACGTTTTGGTTTAATGGTTCAAAACATGTGGTTAGAAAGAAAAAAAAAGATAAAAAATAGCAATTTTAAAACGTATTTAATGAAGAAGGTATTTTTAAAAACCTATTTAAATATTTTGCAAAATGACTGTTTGGCTATTAAAATCAGGCATGCTTAAAAACACATGCCCTTGTGTGCCGATTGAAAACATATATTCTTTTAGGTTTTCAAACCTTAATTTTTTTCAAACACAATCCTAAAACGGGACACTTTTTTCTCAATTTTGCTTAAAAATGTAACATTGGCTTTAAAATTGCAAGGCTAAACACGCTCTTAATTTCTAATGGATGAAGAAAAGGAGAAAAATAACTGAGAAATTTGTTTTAAAAACCATGTGATTTGATTTTTCAAACAGCACTCCAAGTGCTCCGGATCTAATACATGTGCTCAACAATGCTCTACGCCTAATTAGCTTTTTGTCAGATTTGTACAACTCCTTTCCTTGCTAATTAAGATGTCCCCCACTAACCTAGAAAATTAAGCTTGGAATGACATAAAGAATATATATTTTATATTACAAGTTGCAGCTTTTGAATTTGGATATGATAAACTATATATAGTTTATATGATAACTTGACCTTGATTACCTGGCAACTTGTTGGGTAAACTAATTAATTATAGTGTTGTTATGTGTTGACAAAGACATTAAAATATTGATTACAGTTAAAAAGTAAATGCATTTTCCACATGTCCGAGTTTCATATATTCAAGACCATGACAGGCTAAATTCCCTCAATATTTTTAAACAATAATCAAACTCAAACGTAGCTTCTATAATCAATATTCTTATAGGGTTTAATGGGTCCATTAATAATGCATAAAATTCTTTACTCAAAAGAATTCTTTATTCAAGTTCTTTATAAAGACTAGTTCTTCTCTTTGGATTTCACCTTCATCTGATATATTCTCCTTTCCCAGTTTCTTAGAGTTTCAATGGCATCTCAGATAAACCAAACAATGTTGTGGATGCTGCTTGTTTTCTTGCTGGTATCAAACATGCAACAACGTTGTTTTGCAGCAAAAGGAAAGCATCAAAAAGTACCTTGTTTCTTCATTTTCGGGGACTCTTTGTCGGATGATGGGAACAACAACAATCTTGTGACTTCGGCAAAAGCCAATTATCCACCCTATGGGATTGATTTCCTCAAGGGGCCTACGGGAAGGTTTACCAACGGTCGTAATATCGTCGATTTCATTGGTCTGCATTTTGCTCTTTCTCATTACATTATATATTATTATATGGTTGCCAAAGTATGATATATATGCTTAATTTTGAACACTTTCTCCCATTACAGCTGAATCTCTGGGATTCGTCAATTTCATTCCACCCTTTGCTACTGCTAGAGGCAGGGAAATACTCAAAGGTGTCAATTATGCATCTGGCGGTGCGGGAATTCGCAACGAAACAGGACAAACCCAGGTACGGTGGCATGCATGTTATAAGTCGAGACAATTGTAATACTGTTGAGCAAAAACTTCACCAAAATTTCCTCAATTTTCACGCGTTTTGAGAATACTCTTTTAAAGTTCAAAAATTCTCAATTTCACTTTCCCAACTTCTAATTCGATGCAATTTCCCCCATCGGGAGTTAAAATAGATGGTAAAAGTGATGAAATTTTTTTTATAAAATTTCAAATTTATCCTTAACTTCAAATTAATTTTTTTTTTTTTTTTTTAAAAAAAAAAAACTAAATTCACGTGTATTTTAGTATTTTTCATAGCTTCTGTTGAGAGTTAACGCCAAAAACTGACGGAGTGGATAGATTGCATCAAATTAAAAGTTTGAAAAGTGAAATTGAGAGTTTTTTAACGTTAAAGTGGTCTTCTCAAAACATGTAGAAGATCAAGGGACCTAACCTTTGCGAAGTTTTTCCTACTGGTTAATATTTAATACAGTATAAATGTAACTCTAACGCTAACACTGCCAAGTTAATATATATATATATATACACGTAATTTGGTTCATGATCATTGCAGGGTGATCGGATAAGCATGGATAGGCAGTTGAAAAATCACCAGATTTCGGTGTTGAAGATCAAGCAGATGTTCGGAAATCATAACAAATCAACTTCAGAGTACCTAAGCAAGTGCATATATGTTGTTGCGATTGGTAGCAACGACTATCTTAATAACTACTTCCATCCGGGGTACACAACTAGCACCATATACAGCCCACAGCAATACGCTGTCGTTCTCAATGACCAATTATCTCAGCAATTAACGGTTAGCACGTTTTCTTTCATACTTTTTGCAGCTCGTTTTATCTCTTAATCGTAGTTGTGTGTTACGAACCTAAAGATTAAGTTGGTAACCAAATAAATTTGGGTAGGTTCTTAGAGGGAAGCTGTTCGTCTTTAAAACATAAGTTTGGAAATAAATTTTTTTCTATATTTTTTTAGTACAGAAACCGTAAAGTATTTAGCTATTTCTATTAGCTTAATCTTTTGTAATAAGTAGTACTAATTTTACATAGTATCAGAGTCAAAGGTTCTGGGATCAAACCTTGATTCCGTCAAATCTCTCTCATTTAAATTAAATATTTCACGTATTGAGTCTCCCACATGTGAGGGGGAGTGTTAACTTATTGATTAAGTGATTAAATTTATATTATTGAGTAGACTATCTATTACACTATTTATTTTCTTTAAATATTATTTTTTAATGTCTATTTTATTATTTTTTAACCCTACTTTGATTCAAATTGAAATTCAAACACAAAGACAACAACTATCTTCTCAATCTTAAGGAATGGGGAAATTTATAACAAATTCAACTACAGATACTAAGCAACTCTCTGTTCTAACTCCACAAATTCAACTTCAAAATGAAATTCAACAGGGAGCTGCTATGGAACAGAGAGCTCCTATGAAATTCAACCATTAATATTTTGATTCCCATCTGAGCCCTTCAAACTGCCGGCGGCTTTGAAAACTGTCGGCCTGAGAACGAAACCCACCATCTCTCCTCCCTCACTGCCAAACACCCAGCTCATCCATTTGGACGAAAGTGGGGGAGGAGTAGCGTTTGGAAAAAAACAAAAAAAAAAAAAATTAATAATAATAATAATCTTACCCCTCAAACTGTCCCTCATTTTATAATTTTATTTCTAAACTTTAAAAGGTGACATTGAAGCTCTACATGAGAGTCAAATTAGACCATTTTACATTTTTCTCTAATAAAATTAAAAAAAAAATAATAATCATTGAAAAAAAAAAAATCAAGGGGCTAATATGAAAATGACTATCATTTTCTGGTGTTTTTAGTTTTTTTTGTTTGTTTAATATTTTCAAACGCTTTTTTTTAAAAAAAAAAAAAAGAGAAAAAAAAAAAACCAAATTAAGAATATTTTGAAGAGAAAAATGTAAAAGTGTCTAATTTGAAACACGGTAGTAGTATTGGAGACTCTAATGTCACTTTTTAAAGTTTAGGGGAAACTTCACTTATACCCCCTATACTTTCACCCTTTTGCAGACACCCCCCTATTGTTCAAAAGCTCTTACTTTGGTGTATCAAACTTTCATTTCCTTTCAAATACCCCCTACCGTTAGCTTTTGCAGTTAAATCAAACGTTTAATTTAGTAAAAGACCTTTATACCCCTAAATTTTTTTAAAATTTCAAATTTACCATTATTTATAAATAAAAAATTATAATTATAATTATTATATTAAAAAATAATATAAAAAATATATAAAAAAGTGACCCACCGGGGGTCACTTGTGACCCGTCGGTGGGTCACTTTGTGACCCGCCGGTGGGTCACCGGTGGTCACTTGTAACCCTCCGGGGGTCACTTGTGACCCACCGGAGGGTCACTTGTGACCCACCGGGGGGTCACAAGAGACCCCCGGTGGGTCTTGTGACCACTGGAGGGTCACAAGTGACCCGTCGGTGGGTCACTTTTCAAGAGACCCCCGGTGGGTCACTATTTTTTTATTTATTTTATTTTTTTATAAATATATATATAATAATGCCACTATTTTTTTTTTCTTTTTTAAAATATATATATATATATAATAATAATAATAATAATAATAATAATAATAATATGACCCGTGGGTCACAATACGGGTGGGTTAGATCCACCGGTAAACCCACGGGTTAGGAGTTAAAAAAAAGAAAATTATTTTTTAATAAAAGATAAGGGTAAGATTGGAATTTCACACCCTTCCGTTAGGGTTTCACGGAAAATTCTAACGGAAGGGGCAAAGTGAAAGGAAACGAAAGTTTGATACACCAAAGTGAGAGCTTTTGAACAATGGGGGGGTGTCTGCAAAAATGGTGAAAGTATAGGGGGTATAAGTGAAGTTTCCCCTAAAGTTTAAAAGTATAAGTGCAAAATGAGCGATAGTCGGGGACGAAGCTAGAATGTCTTATGGGAAGAGGCCAAATCAATTTTTTTTTTTTTCTAATTTTTTTTGGAGAAACTACCTTTTGCCCCCATGAACTACAGCATCTTGACACTTTTCCCTCATGAATTACCAACTATGACACCCGACTCCCATGAACTACCATTTTGTACCTAAAACCCTAATTCAGTCAGTCAAAGGCGTTAACTCAGATGGTATACCCGTCACTTTGCCCCCATAAACTACAATTCATTGTCACTCTGCCCACATGAACTACAACGCATTGTCACTTTGACAATCTGAGTTAACGCCTTTGACTGATGGAAATGGCCTTTGATTGACAGAATGAGGGTTCTTGGCCCAAAATGGTAGTTCATGGGGTCGGGTGTCATAATTGATAGGGCAAAAGATAGTTCCCCCCCCCCCCCCCCCCCCCCCCTTTTTTTTTGGTTGTGTTTTTATGAACTAAAGACTATCCCAGACTAGAAATATCAAATAAAAATTTAAAAAAAAATATTGCAGTCTACAATTAAATAACTATAGTTATTAAATAACAACTAAATAACTATAATTTCTTATAAAATACAAATAAAAAACTTTTGAGGTTGCCAATTTGGCATCCCACTCTTTTCTTTTTTCTTTTTTCTTTTTTTACAAAAAGTCACTCATTTTTTTCACATTTACAAATAACTTTCTTCATGTTTTACTCGTAGAAAATTCAAAACTCATTTTACTCACATCAACCCAGTTTTGTCTTATCAATCTATTTCTTTCTCATTTTTATTCGACTGGCATGTTTGCTTCTGCTAGCCGACACTAGTAGGGACTATAAAACTTTTATACAATTAGAGCTTTTAGATTTGAATGGGTAAGGACCAAAAGATTTATTGGCTAGGGATTACAATTTTTTTATACAATTAGGGCTTATAAGTTTGAATAGGTAAGGGCCGAAAGATTTATTGAGTGGGGCAAAAGAATTAGTGAATAGGGCCAAAATTTTTATTGGGTATGACCAAAAAAATTTGTTGGTAAGGGCTACTAGGGTGCATGTAAAAATTTTAGCATATAATTTTTTATTTTTTATTTTTTTTTAACCTTATCAATTATTTTATAAGAAATTGGGGGGGCCTTGGCCTATACCGCCCCCTCCTCCCCTTCCTCCGTCCTCCGTCATTGGTGATGGTTCATAGGGTTAAAGAATATTTTTTCGAAATAAAAAATAAAAAATTTATTCAAGGTGTTATAATAATGTGAAAGTTTACCGTGACAAACTTTTTGAAACTTTTGATTTTGAAATATTTGTTTGAGAGATAAAGTAATTCATAAGAACTAAATATAACTATTATAAATGATATGAACATCTCCCGGAGATGCTCTTACCAAAAAAAATTCCTACTTGGTTAAACAATCTTAGAAGATGACCTTTTATAAAAGAGAATTGTAGAGTAATGCTACAAGTCCATCTTGTGTCACTCAAAGAATGATGTGGCTCTTAAAATCACCATCGGCCTTGTGATTGATCACTATTAAATTTTCATCAAATGTTAATTTTAAAAGCCATATAATTTTTTAGGAACACAATAATAAGACAAGAATAACTTTTAAAATTACTCAGAAGTACTGTAGCATAGTGATAGAGAAAAACTGATGAGGCAATATTTGAATGTGTTGATGATGCTAGAGTTTGTACAAGTATGGGGCAAGGAAATTTGCCGTTTTCGGCCTGGCCGCCATTGGGAGTATTCCAATCATACGGAGCTCATGTGGAAGTGGAACAAATGGCTCTACCTGCGTCGACAACATCAACAATGCCGTTGAACTTTTCAATGTTGGGCTTAAATCACACGTGGCTGCTCTCAATAGCAATTTGACCCGTGCTTCTTTTATCTTCATAAACTCTACTGGAATCGGGTCCACCAGTCCGCTTCTAGGTATATTTCCTTATCAATTTAGGATTTGTTTGGGATTACGTTTCAGGGTCTAAAAGTATTTTAAGACCAAAGTTTTTATTTGGCACATCCTTTTAAATATTAAAAGTAATTTTTAAACTCCTCAAGGTAATCTTAATCGGACTCTAAATTACTAGTATTATAGATTTACGGTATTGTGAGATTGAGATGGAATTTTGTATCAGCTTCCTTGGTTTCAAATGTTTCCTGCTGTGAAGCGTCGAGCACTACTGGGCTGTGCGTGCCATTGGGCAGTACATGCAGTAACCGGAGCCAATATGCATTTTATGATTCAATCCACCCCACTCAAATTGTTGCTTCGGTGTACGCGGGAAGAGCATACAAAGCTGAGTCTCCATGTGATGCTTATCCATTTGATATCAGCCACCTCGCACACCACTGATATGGGAACAAGATTCTTGTTTCAATTCTATAATATATAAATAATCATTGCTTGGATTTTAGTTCCGAGTGTCCTGAAAATAATACCAATAATAAAGAAATAATTGATTTTTTTTTTTTTTTTTTTTTTTTAATGTTCTAAATTGTCACCTAAATTGAACACATGTGTAGACAGATTTTCTCAATTTGAAATAAAATTGACTATTTATTTTATGATTATGATTTAAAGTTTGTATATTTGATGGTGTATGAAATCAATGTTTGCACGTCTTTTAAAAAACTTAAATAGGGAAAAATTTACTTTACCTCCTGAAGTTTGAGATGTTTTTCAATTTGGATTCCAATGTTTAAAAATTTTCAATGTAACTCCCCTATTGTTTCAAAATTTTGCAATAGGAACCCTCTGTTACTAATTTCTGTCTAAGTGGACAGAAATTATCCTACATGTGTCTCGAGTGGGAACAATATGCATTCTCTTCCAATTTTGCCCCTCAGTAAAACCAACACATTTTGCAAAACAAAACGCCTCAACCCCCCTTTTGAACCCCACTTTGCTCCTTCTCCTTTTCACCCCAACACCCATACACGATCTTGTGTTTCCAGCGACAGAGATAGCACCTGGATCTAGTGTTTCTCTTTTGACTCTTTGCCCGGCGTCTCTTGGGGTGAGTTTTTGTTGTTGCTGAGGAATCAACTTGTTGGGATTCATTAGTAGTTTGCAAGAATGCGTTGGAGAGGTGGAGTTGATTTAGATGTGGTACCTTGAGTGAGGTGAGGAATTGTAGTCTTCAAAGAGGTAGTTTTCTGTTTGGTTCTCGAGAAAGTCAAAAGAGCGGCCTTGTTGTTGATCATCTTCTTTTCTAAGCCCAAAGTCATAGCTCCAATTTCCTCCAAACAAGTTGTTGAGATCTTTGCCGTTGTAAACAAATGGGTCTTGTGGAAAATCCACAGCTTCTAGCGACGTTTTCTCTCTCTCTCTCTATCTCTCTCTCACTTCCACTCTCTCTAAGCTAAAGGACCCATGTGGAGAAGTAGCATAGAGACCACTTTGCCTTTTTGGTCTTCTGTGGATGGAGAAATGGAGCTTTTTAAAGGGCTATAGATGAAAAACAAGGGGACCACAAAAACTAAACAAGGGAACACTAGGGGTGGGTATCGGTCAAAATGGTCCGGTTTTGGCTCTTATCGGTTATGAACAGATAATTTTCGGTTAAAAGGTTTCTAAACCAATACGGAACCGATAAGAATTTTAACTGAAATTATCTGTTATAATGGTACACGGTTAAACCGGTTAACCAGTTATAAATCTCACATTCTTCAATGTTCTCTACTTCTCTAACCCCCAAGCACCAAAAGGCAAAAACTCTTACCTGAATTAAATCGTTGATGCTAAAAGAGAGGTCTGTGAGAGCAGATGGGGGCGGATGTTGCAAGAACTGGAAAAAGAAAAAAAAAATGGGGAAGAAACCCATTCTCCTGCAATGGTGAGAAGGAAAAGAAAGAAAAACAATGAGGAAGAAAGAGTCTGCTGAGTGGGAGGAGGAGAAAAAAAAAAAAAAAAAAAAAGAAAAGAAATATGTGGCGTGGGAATTGAGAAAAGAAATGATGAGAAGGAAAAGAAAGAAAAATAGAGGAAGAAAGAGTCTGCTGCGTGGGAGGAGGATAAAAAAAAAAGAACCATAAGGGCTCAAACCCATGACTACGAGGATCTAAGCCTTGTGCTCTAGTGCCCTACCAACTGAACTAGATTAGTTTTGGTGCTAGCCTTCTCCCATACCGGTTTTTATCGATTAAAACGGTTAACCGATAACAAATGGTTAACCAGACCGGACCGGACCGATAAGAATTTCAGTACAAAATTTTTAACCGATAAGAATATCGGTTAAACGGTTACGGTTAATATCGGTTCGGTCGAAGCCGGTAGACAGTCGGTTAAACGATTAACAGTTAATCTGCCTACCCCTAGGGACCACGATTTGCTGCTTGAATAAACAAAACAAAAGGGAAACACTAGAGAGAGTGTTGTGTCGTATGTGGGTGTTGGAGTGAAAAGGAAAAGGACCAACAGTGTACCAACAAAGGGAAGTTGACTTAAAAAATTGCAAAATGCATTGGGTTTTAATGAGGGGCAATTAGGTCATTTCACATGCTTTACTAAGGGACAAAATTGGAAGAGAACGCATATTGTTCCTATATGCGATGCACACGGGATAATTTTCGTCCACTTAGATGGAAATCAGTAACGGAGGGTCCCTATTGCAAAATTTTGAAACAATAGGGTTGTACATTGAAAATTTTTAGACGTTGGGGTTCAAATTGAAAAATACCTCAAACTTCAGGGAGGTAAAGTGAATTTTTCCCACTTAAATAATTGTAGAATGATGTAGACTACTAAATGAAGAGGATCCTAACTATGAAATAGATACTCTCTTTAAATCACGACCATCAATTTCATTTATAATGGAGAGTCCACATCCATACAAGTTGACCATGCATCGTTACTGAAAGGACTACAATCCAACTCCACATATACAAGCCAATGAAATGGAAATTGATAAGAAATTATTGCAATAACAAAATAAAGGCAAACCACAAAATATAAACACCCAACAATCCACACAAAGATTTTGGTTACAACCCCTTTGAGAATCTCCAAGGTAAAACTAGTACTCCAAGCCAACCAAACCTAGGTGAAAAATCATTATGAAAAATTCAAGTGCAGACAAAGTAAACTTACAACCCCTTTGTGAAATACTTAGATTCCATACGTACACAAACTCCTCGTTTTCCCTTTATCTTCACGATATGCTCCAGCTCCTCATTGGCCAATCTTCTATATATGATGTCCTTACCAATCTATCAGTAGACTTTGAATGGTTGAAGGTTTATATGGAGATGTGTGGTTCGAACATAAACTCCAAGAGAGGGAAAGTATAAATGGTTCTTAAAGGTTAAGCTATGCAACTTCTCAAGAGATTTTAAGGCTTATACTTCACCCATTACACATTGAGCAACCTTATCTATTAATGGGTTTTGTGAAAAACAAGCAATGTCTAAAAAGGAATGAAATGGTTCCGAATAGTCACTAGGGTTTCGGCACTAACTCTAGTGACAGCTCAATAATATCACAACGGTCTAGGTGATGGTGCTCTTAAAAAGTTATTTTCAAGAGGTAGCGTAATGACAGTCTAGGTGCAATCTCCCAGGAGTCCTCTGAAACAAGCAGCATCATGATAGTCTTGTTCATGGTCCAGGTGACTGTGTTATTAAGAGTCACTTGGAATGAGCAATGTCACGATGGAATAGGTGACGGAACTCTAGAGAGTCCCCTTAAGCAAGAAGCAGCACTACGTAAGGGTGACATTCTTGGAGACAAGTTTTTTTTTTTTTTTTTTTTTTTTAACTATTCTTTGATCATAGATCAAAAAGAAAACTCGGCGTGGGTAGTTGCAAAGTGGAAGAGAAAGAACCCTATCAAGGGAAATCTTGTATGCTGGGGTTGCGGGCAATCTGGACACCTTAAAAGAAATTGCCCAAAAAGAGGAGCAGGTTTAACAGAGTGCTCCAAAAACGCTAATACTGTTTCTCTCGGTACAGAGAGAGATGATGATGTTCTTTCATAAGGGCATGTACATCCTCTAGCATGACCGCCAAAAATGTCAGGATAATGAATGTGTTCTATTAGTGTGTCAACATTTACATATGAGACATTGGTTTGATTTTTTGATGTCGGGTATGTGGTGGAAAAGGGTGTCGATCGCTGATGAACTTCCAAGGGAACCAAACATGGATGTTGCACCATATTTTTCAACAGGATGTTTTTGACATGTGCCAAAAAATGAAAATTCTTGGAATGGTTTAATTCTAAGTGCAATTACTCTTTATGGTGGAGCATGATAATTCTTGTAGAATTTTACTGTTGCTCTAGATAGTGTTTTGTACGATATCCCAGGGCATGGAGATGGGCATCAGTCAAGATGTGAACCTGAGGTCTTAGGTGGAGGTTGCCAAATTTTTGCCAAGGAGGAGATTGTTGATAATGGCTCAAATTGTCAACAAGTGTAATGATAATTACTTGAAAATATCAATATTCAAGTTGGTGGCTCAAGTCCTATTTATCTATAAGAGGATAATATTAGTTTTAAAAGGAGTCCCAGAACAACTTGGAATTGGATTTTTGGAGAAAACGTGTGTAGGTAAACATGTGGGCCGCAATGTTTATCTTTATCATGGAAAAGACTTTGTATTCATGATGGTTTTGTTTTCCCAGCAGCAATTAGATTAAAATTGTTCTCCTATTTTTCGTGATTAAGCCTCTATAAAAGGACATGCAGTCCTTGGTTGAGATCATCCGAAAAATCCAAATTGGTGAGAGCACTTTGTGCCATTTACAGAGTGTAGAGAGTTTTTCTTTATTGGGTATTTGAGAGGGACAATTGAGTGGGGTGTACAAGGGGTTAAGGGCTTGGGTTTGAGATATTAAACTTGAGCGGTTTATGCTTGTGTCATTGTACTCAATATTTCTCAATAGTAAAGAAGGAGACCGGATCACGCCCCGTGGACGTAGACATATTATCGAACCACGTAAAGTCTTTGTGTACATGTGTGATTGGTATTTGTTCTAGTGTGTTTTCTTTCTAAACTTGTCTTTCGCATATAGGTAGCAGAAAATTAGTTGCCAATTAATTATTAATTTTCCCAACATCACCATCTACCGCATTTGGATCTTCTCTGGTCTGTTTGGACTGGAGGGGATCCAATCCTTGTTATCCAGTTCTTTTTAGAGACAATTATGCCCCTGCAATAACAAAGACCGAATTCCCTTCAGGCCAAATGAACCAGAGCGGATCCCGGTCCCATATGCCACGCTAGTGGTCTCCAGCTAAGTACAAGTAGTTTTTGTGAAAGGTCGAGCTGGCACATTAGATTCGTTTTTTTGTGAAAGGTTGCTAAAAACCATGATTTTTTTTTTTTTAACGTCATTTATAAAATTGCGACAGCAATTTACGATTATTTTACAATATTTAGTAAACAAAACGTTTAATTGTGTCAAATTATCGTCGTTTGTAAAAAATGAAAAAAAAAAAAAAAAAAAAACAATTCAAGTTTTACGTAAGGTCTTAGGAACGACACTAATTAGCATCTTTTAGCAAGAAAAAACATTGATTAATTAGTGTGCTTTTTGCGAGACAACTCTAATACAAGCAACGTTAATAACCAATTTTATAGTAGTGGCCATTCCTTTCAAAAGTTGAGGCTTCTTGCTAACCTCATAAACAATAATTCAGACATGCATATGGTCCTCATCATCTTCCTCATTTTTGGAATGTAGTATAATGATTGATGGGATTGATTATGAGGTTGGTTGTTATTGGCCTTCCTTTAGAAGGGACGGTGACAAAGTTTGGTATGGGCAAGGGCCGAAGCCTACATGGGCCACCTCATTCTTCCGTCCCTTCGATCCATGCCAGAATGACAGGATTCCGTTACCTTAGCTGGAGATGAATGTTTCTGTTTCTTCCCTCCCATATTTTCTTCAACTATGAGCTCAGCATATATATCTTGATTGTATGGCACAATTCCTTTCTATCACCAGGTTTTATGTTGAATTTGTCTTCTATAGACTTATTCTTACCATATGGCGTAACAATTATAGACTTCTTGCATAACAAATATTAAAATAAAAAGTCTATGGCACTGATATTACAACTGCATGCCCATAATGGTGGTGACCACTCGGCAGCACTCTCCTCCGGATCCTGATCTCCTTTCATTGGAGGGAAAATTGGAGATTCTCCAATTGATCATCTTATCCATTCATTTTCATCCAACAGCCCACACCACGCCACGTGTTCCACTCAAAAATAAATTATAAAATATTAATTAAGTATTTTTAAAAAAAATAAAAAGTAAAATAATAAAAAAGTAAAATATTTTTTTAAAAAAATATGGGGTGGCCGGCCACCCAAAACCTTGAGCCACTCCTAGGGCCCCAGGGGGTGGTTCGGCCACCCCCTAGGGCCAAAATGCAAAAATTAAATTTTGGGTTTTGGCCCCTAGGGCCAAAGCCACTCCCAACCGGCCTTAGGGGATGGCTTCCAGGGCTCATTTTGGGTGGCCGACCACCCCATATTTAAATAATAATAATAATAATAATAATATTTTTTTAAAAAAAGTTAATTAATATTTTATTATTTATTTTTGAATGGGACATGTGGCGTAGTGTGGGCTGTTGGATAAAAATAGACGGTCAGGGTGATAATTGGAGAATCTCCAATTTCTCCTCCAATGGGATGGGATCCGGATCCCTCTCCTCCTAGGGCCCATTTGGTGGCGTAATCAATCTTGAAATATGAAAAATGAAGTCATCCTGAAAATTATTTAATTTGTAGATTTTTTGAGCGGAGAATGCTAGGTGCTCTTTTAATGTTTTCTTGGTGTTCTCTCAGTCCTATATAAATATTATTTTCTGAAAAAAGCAAAAATGAAAATAACATTTATTTCTCTTACTTGATTTTTAAAAAGTAATATTCACCTAGAACTATGAGAATACCAGGAGAATACTAGAAAAACACCTAACATTTTTCTTTTTGAAGCCGTTTCTCCGAACATTGTTTAGAAGCTTTCATGTGAAGATTTCTATTTTTACTTTCTGATCATCATGTTTTTTCGTATATTAACCCACCTGAAGCATTCTTAAATGTTAAATTACTTATAATTAAAAGCTTACTATCTATATAGGTGAAGAGGAGCAATTAAGTAATTCTCATAACCCCGTCATCCATCTCACTAAAACACACTGAGCTGGCAGCTGAGAAAGGATCTTTTTGTGGTCTCCCTAATCAGGTTGTAACTTAAGACCACTAGTTATTTGAGTTGTTATAAAAATAATTGGATTGTTGACTTTGATAGGATTTTGCACAAGCTAGATATATATCATAGATTATCTATAATAAAAGAGTGTAATCTACGCAAGAAATAACTTCAATTTTTGGTTTGAATTCATTGATAATTATTGAGTAGGACCTTTTTATAATTATCACTCAATTGATAATGTTTCTCTAAACATTTAATTGAGACAATGTCCTCGATCTCCTCCCTTCCCCTCCCAAACTACTAAAAAATTATAAATGTTTATCACAAGGCCAGTAAAAAGTCAAAAATGACCATAAATTTTTGTCAATAAAACAAAAATACATTCTTAAATATTGTTCTTAGCATGGGAAAGAAATCAGTACTTTCTCTAATTTGATATAAAAAATGGTTTAATGGTTCAAAACATGTGGTTAGAAAGAAAAAAAAAGATAAAAAATAGCAATTTTAAAACGTATTTAATGAAGAAGGTATTTTTAAAAACCTATTTAAATATTTTGCAAAATGACTGTTTGGCTATTAAAATCAGGCATGCTTAAAAACACATGCCCTTGTGTGCCGATTGAAAACATATATTCTTTTAGGTTTTCAAACCTTAATTTTTTTCAAACACAATCCTAAAATGGGACACTTTTTTCTCAATTTTGCTTAAAAATGTAACATTGGCTTTAAAATTGCAAGGCTAAACACGCTCTTAGTTTCTAATCGATGAAGAAAAGGAGAAAAATAACTGAGAAATTTGTTTTACAAACCATGTGATTTGATTTTTCAAACAGCACTCCAAGTGCTCCGGATCTAATACATGTGCTCAACAATGCTCTACGCCTAATTAGCTTTTTGTCAGATTTGTACAACTCCTTTCCTTGCTCATTAAGATGTCCCCCACTAACCTAGAAAATTAAGCTTGGAATGACATAAAGAATATATATTTTATATTACAAGTTGCAGCTTTTGAATTTGGATATGATAAACTATATATAGTTTATATGATAACTTGACCTTGATTACCTGGCTGCTTGTTGGGTAAACTAATTAATTATAGTGTTGTTATGTGTTGACAAAGACATTAAAATATTGATTACAGTTAAAAAGTAAATGCATTTTCCACATGTCCGAGTTTCATATATTCAAGACCATGACAGGCTAAATTCCCTCAATATTTTTAAACAATAATCAAACTCAAACGTAGCTTCTATAATCAATATTCTTATAGGGTTTAATGGGTCCATTAATAATGCATAAAATTCTTTACTCAAAAGAATTCTTTATTCAAGTTCTTTATAAAGACTAGTTCTTCTCTTTGGATTTCATCTTCATCTGATATATTCTCCTTTCCCAGTTTCTCAGAGTTTCAATGGCATCTCAGATAAACAAGACAATGTTGTGGATGCTGCTTGTTTTCTTGCTGGTATCAAACATGCAACAACGTTGTTTTGCAGCAAAAGGAAAGCATCAAAAAGTACCTTGTTTCTTCATTTTCGGGGACTCTTTGTCGGATGATGGGAACAACAACAATCTTGTGACTTCGGCAAAAGCCAATTATCCACCCTATGGGATTGATTTCCCCAAGGGGCCTACGGGAAGGTTTACCAACGGTCGTAATATCGTCGATTTCATTGGTCTGCATTTTGCTCTTTCTCATTACATTATATATTATTGTATGGTTGCCAAAGTATGATATATATGCTTAATTTTGAACACTTTCTCCCATTACAGCTGAATCTCTGGGATTCGTCAATTTCATTCCACCCTTTGCTACTGCTAGAGGCAGGAAAATACTCAAAGGTGTCAATTATGCATCTGGCGCTGCGGGAATTCGCAACGAAACTGGACAAACCCAGGTACGGGGTGGCATGCATGTTATAAATAGAGACAATTGTAATACTGTTGAGCAGAAACTTCACAAAAATCTCATCGATTTTCACGCATTTTGAGAATACTCTTTCAAAGTTAAAAAATTCTCAATTTCACCTTCCCAACTTCTAATTTGATGCAATCTCCCCCATTGGGAGTTAAAACAGCCGGTAAAAGTAATGAGATTTTTTTTTATAAAATTTCAAATTTACCCTTAATTTCAAATTTATTTTGTTTTCTAAAAAAAAAAACTAAATTCAAGGGTAATTTAGTATTTTTCATAGCTTCCATTATAGGAGTTAATGCCAAAAACTGACGGAGGGGATAGATTGCTTCAAACTTCAAATTAAAAGTTCAAGAAGAGAAATTAAAAGTTTTTTAACTTTAAAGTGGTCTTTTCAAAACGTGTAGAAGATCAGGGGACCTTACTTTTGCGAAGTTTTTCCTACTGTTTAATATATAATACAGTATAAATGTAACCCTAACGCTAACACTGCCAAGTTAATATATATATAAATAATTTGGTTCATGATCATTGCAGGGTGATCGGATAAGCATGGATAGGCAGTTGAAAAATCACCAGATTACGGTGTTGAAGATCAAGCAGATGTTGGGAAATCATAACAAATCAACAGCAGAGTACCTAAGCAAGTGCATATATGTTGTTGCAATTGGTAGCAACGACTATCTTAATAACTACTTCCATCCGGGGTACACAACTAGCACCAAATACACCCCACAGCAATACGCTGTCGTTCTCAATGACCAATTATCTCAGCAATTAACGGTGAGCACGTTTTCTTTCATACTTTTTGCAGCTCGTTTTATCTCTTAATAGTAGTTATGTGTTACGAACCTAAATATTAAGTTGGTAACCGAATAAATTTGGGTAGCTTCTTAGAGGGAAGCTGTACGTCTTTAAAACGTGCTATTTTTATTAGTACGGAAACTGTAAAGTATTGAGCTATTTCTATTAACTTAAACTTTTGTGATAAGTGGTGATTTAACATGGTATTAGAGTCAAAGGTTCTGGGATCAAACCTTGACACCGTCAAATTTCTCTCATTTAAATTAAATATTTCACGTGTTGAGCCTCCTACACGTGTGGGGGAATGTTAACTTATTGATTAAGTGATTAAATTTATATTATTAAGTAGACTATCTATTACACTATTTATTTTCTTTAAATATTATTTTTAATGTCTATTTTATTATTTTTTAACCCTACTATATATTTTCATGGTCTCTCTCTATAGCATCTCTCTGTTGCAATACTTTGATTCAAAATGAAATTCAAACACAAAGACAACAACTATCTTCTCAATCTTAAGGAAAGGGGAAATTTATAACAAATTCAACTACAGATACTAAGCAAGTCTCTGTTCTAACTCCACAAATTCTACTTCAAAATGAAATTCAACAGGGAGTTGCTATGGAACAGAGAGCTCCTATGAAATTCAACCATTAATATTTTGATTCCCATCTAAGCCCTACAAACTGCCGGCGGCTTTGAAAACTGTCGGCCTGAGAACGAAACCCACCAACTCTCCTCCCTCATTGCCAAACACCCAACTCATCCATTTGGACGAAGGTGGGGGAGTAGTAGTGTTTGGAAAAAAACAAAAAAAACAAAATTAATAATAATAATAATCTTACCCCTCAAACTATCCCTCATTTTGTAATTATATTTCTAAACTTTAAAAAGTGACATCGAAACTCTACATGCAACTCTACATTTTTCTCTAATAAAATAAAATAAAAAAAATAAAAAACCATGGAAAAAAAAAAAAATCAAGGGGCTAATATGAAAATGACTATCATTTTTTGGTGTTTTTAGTTTTTTTGTTTGTTTAATATTTTCAAATGATTTTTTTTTTTTAAAAAAAAAAATTAAGAATATTTTGAAGAGAAAAATGTAAAAGTGTCTAATTTGAAACACGGTAGTAGTATTGGAGACCTTAATGTCACTTTTAAAAGTTTGAAAGTATAAGTGCAAAATGAGTGATAGTCGGGGACAAAGCTAGAATGTCTTATGGGAAGAGGCCAAACCATTTTTTTTTTTTTTTTTTTTCTATTCTCACAATTTTATTTTATTTTATTTTTCGATTCTCATAATTTTATTTTATTTTATTTTCGATTCTCACAATTATTTATTTATTTATTTATTCTGATTCTTACAATTTTTTTTTTTTTTTGGAAACTACATTTGCCCCCATGAACTACAATGCCTTGATACTTTTTCCCATAAACTACCAACTGTGACACCTGACCCCATGAACTACCATTTTGTGCCCAAAACCCTCATTCCGTCCGTCAAAGGTGTTAACTCGGATAGTCTACCCGTCACTTTGCCCCCATAGACTACAATTTATTGTCACTTTGCCCCCATAAACTACAATTCACTGTCACGTTGCCCCCATGAACTACAACGCATTATCACTTTGACTGTCTAAGTTAACGCCATTGACTGACGGAAGAGGCCTTTGACTGACAGAATGAGGATTTTGAGCCCAAAATAGTAGCTCATGGGGATCGGGTGTCACAGTTGATAGTTCATGGGGGCAAAATGTAGTTTCCCCATTTTATTTTTCTTTTGGTTATTTTTTATGAACTAAAGACTATCCCATACTATAAATATCAAATAAAAATTTTAAAAAAATATTGCAGTCTACAATTAAATGACTATAGTTATTAAATAAGAACTAAATAACTATAATTTCTTATAAAATACCAATAAAAAACTTTTGAGGATGCCCATTTGTGATTTGGCAATCCACTCTTTTTTTTTTTTTTTCAAAAAAGTCACTCGTTTTTTTTCTTCACATTTACAAATAACTTTCTTCATGTTTTACTCATAGAAAATTCAGAACTCATGTTTGCTTCTGCTAGCCGACACTGGTAGGGACTATAAAACTTTTATACAATTAGAGCTTTTAGATTTGAATGGGTAAGGAACAAAAGATTTATTGGCTATGGATTACAAATTTTTTATACAATTAGGGCTTCTAGGTTTGAATAGGTAAGGGCCGAAAGATTTTTTGAGTGGGGCAAAAGAATTAGTGAATAGGGCCAAAAATTTTATTGGGTATCGCCAAAAAATTTTGTTGGTGAGGGCTAATAGGGTAAATGTAAAAATTTTGGCATATTATTTTTTTATTATGATTTTTTTTACCTTATCAATTATTTTCTAAGAAATTGGGGGGGCTTGGCCTATACCGCCCCCTCCTCCCCTTCCTCCGTCATTGGCGATAGTTCATAGGGTTAAAGAATATTTTTTGGAAATAAAAAATAAAAAATTCCTAGTTGGTTAAACAATCTTAGAGACTTAGAAGATGACATTTTATAATAGAGAATTGTAAAGTAATGCTACAAGTCTATCTTATATCACTCAAAGGATGATGTGACTCTTAAAATTGCCATTGGCTCACTATTAAATTTTGATCAAATGTTGATTTTAAAAACCATATCTTTTTTTAGGAACACAATAATAAGACAAAAATAACTTTTAAAATTACTATGAAGTGTAACATAGTGATAGAGAAAAACTGACGAGGCAATATTTGAATGTGTTGATGATGCTAGAGTTTGTACAAGTATGGGGCAAGGAAATTTGCCATGTTCGGGCTGGGTGCGATTGGAAGTATTCCAATCATACGGAGCTCATGTGGAAGTGGAACAAATGGCTCTGCCTGCGTCGACAACATCAACAATGCCGTTGAACTTTTCAATGTTGGCCTTAAATCACACGTGGCTGCTCTCAATCGCAATTTGACCCGTGCTTCTTTTATCTTCATAAACTCTACTGGAATCGCGTCCACCAGTCCACTTCTAGGTATATTTCCTTGTCAACTTAGGGTTTATGTTTAAGGGATCTAAAAGTACTTTCAACACTCAAAAAGTTCATTTGAAAAAAAAAAAAGTATTCGTTTAGTAAAAAAGTTAAAAGTGCTTTTAAGGGTGAAAAACGCTTAAAAATAGGCAAAATGCACTTTTAATAAAAGCTTAAAAATGAAGCTTTGCCCAAAAGTTTTTTTTTTTTACTTAAAAGCTCAATTTCTCAAATGCAATCTTAAACAGACTCTTATTTAATTAGAGTTTGCTTGAGATTGCGTTACAGAACTTAAAAAGTATTTTTAGTACATAAAAAGTTGTGTCAATCAAAAGCTGACCTGTTTGGTAAAAAATTTCAAAAGTACTTATTTGACTTTTTTACTCTAAAAATTGCCATAATGCATTTTGGCAAAAGCTTAAAAATAAAGTTTTTGCCAAAAAATGCTTTTTTGACTTAAAAGTTCTATTTTTCAAATACAATCCAAAACATGCTCTTAATAATATCTTTAGAATTGTGTTAAAAATAAAGCCTTTTAGATAAAAAGAAGAAATTTATTTTTAAATGTGTGTTTTCGTCATTTTAGAGTAATAAAAAAAATAAAAATAAAAAATCAAAGAAGTTTTTTTGAAGTTTTTTAACCAAATCCATCCGCTTTTTATTTGGCATGTCTTTTTAAGTACTAAAAGCACATTTTAAATTTTTTAATGCAATACTAAATAGGCCTTAAAATTTTTTAGAATTGCGTTGAAAAATATAACTTTCAAAGTTAAAAAAAAAAAAAAATTAATAAATTTTTTTAAAAAATAAATAAAATAGTTATTTTTTTTTAAAAAAAAAACAAAATTAAAATTCAATTTTAAGCTTTTTAAAAAGTGCATTTTGAACAGTCAAATAAGTATTTTTAAAGTTTTTTACTAAACGGACCAAATTTTTATTTGGCACATCTTTTTAAACTCGTTAACGCAATCTTAATCCGAATCTAAATTACTAGTATTATAGATTTACGGTATTGTGAGAATGAGATGGAATTTTGTATCAGCTTCCTTGGTTTCAAATGTTTCCTGCTGTGAAGCGTCGAGCACTACTGGGCAGTGCGTGCCATTAGGAAGTACATGCAGTAACCGGAGCCAATATGCATTTTATGATTCAATCCACCCCACTCAAATTGTTGCTTCGGTGTACGCGGGAAGAGCATACAAAGCTGAGTCTCCAAGTGATGCTTATCCATTTGATATCAGCCACCTCGCACACCACTGATATGGGAACAAGATTCTTGTTTCAATTCTATAATATATAAATAATCATTGCTTGGATTTTAGTTTCGAGTGTCCTGAAAATAATACCCATAATAAAGAAATAATTGATTTTTATTTATTTATTTTTTATGTTCTAAATTGTCCCCTAAATACAACACATGCGGAGACAGATTTTCTCTATTTGAAATAAAATTGATTATTTATTTTATGATTATGATTTAAAGTTTGTATATTTGAAAGTGTATGAAATCAATGTTTGCATGTCTTTTAAAAAATTTAAATAGGGAAAAATTTCTTTTACTCCCCTCAAGTTTGAAGTGTTTTTCAATTTGGACTCTAATGTTTAAAAATTTTCAATGAAACCCCTCTATTGTTTCAAAAATCTGCAATAGGGACTCTCCATTACTAATTTCGGTCTAAGTGGACGGAAATTATTCCACATGCGTCTCAAGTGGGAACAATATGCATTTTCTTTCAATTTTGCCCCTAAGTAAAACCCAACGAATTTTGCAAAACAAATGCGTCAACCCCCCTTTTGAACCCCCCCTTTGTTCCTTCTGCTTTTCACTCCAACACCCACACACGATCTTGTGCTTCTAGCGACAGAGACAGCAGTTGGATCTAGTGCTTCTCTTTTGACTCTTTGCCCAGCTTCTCTTGGGGCGAGTTTTTGTTGTTGCTGAGGAATCAACTTGTTGGGATTCATTAGTAGTTTGCAAGGATGCATTGCAGAGGTGGAGTTGATTTAGATGTAGGACCATTGAGTGAGGTAAGGAACTGTAGTCTCCATAGAGGTAGTTTTCTGTTTGGTTCTCGAGAAAATCAAAAGAGCGGCCTTGTTGTTGATCATCTTGTTTTCCAAGCCCAAAGTCATAGCTCCAATTTCCTCATAAGAAGTTGTAGAGATCTTTGCCGCTGTAAACAAATGGGTCTTGTGGAAAAACCACAGCTTCTAGCGCCGTTCTCTTTCTCTCTCTCTCTCTCTCTCTCTAAGCTGAAGGACCCATGTGGAGGAGTAGCATAGAGACCACTTTGCCCTTTTGGTCTCCTATGGATGGAGAAATGCAGCTTTTTAAAGGCCTATAGATGAAAACAAGGGAACCACGAAAACTAAACAAGGGACCACGATTTCTGCTTGAATAAACAAAACAAAAGAGAAGCACTAGAGAGAGTGTTGTGTCGTGTGTGAGTGTTGGAATGAAAAGGAGAAGGACCAACAATGGACCAACAAAGGGAAGCTGACTTAAAAAATTGCAAAATGCGTTGGGTTTTAATGAGAGGCAATTAGGTCATTTCACTAGCTTTACTAAAGGGCAAAATTGGAAAAGAAAGCATATTGTTCCCATGTGAGACGCACGTGGGATAATTTCCGTCCACTTAGACGGCAATTAGTAACGGAGGGTTCTTATTGCGAATTTTTGAATCAATAGGGTGATACATTGAAAATTTTTAAACATTAGAGTTAAAATTGAAAAATACCTTAAACTTCAGAGAGTTAAAGTGAATTTTTCCCATTTAAATAATTGTTGAATGATGTAGACTATTAAATGAAGAGGATCCTAACTATGAAATGGATACTCTCTTTAAATCAAGACCATCAATTTCATTTATAATGGAGAGTTCTTATCCATACAAGATGACCATGCATCATTACCAAAAGGACTAGAATCCAACTCCACATATACATGCCAATAAAATGGAAATAGATAAGAACAAATTATTGAAATAACAAAATAAAGGCAAACCACAAAATATAAACACCCAACAATCCACACAATGATTTTGGTTACAACCCCTTTGAGAACCTCCAAGGTAAAACTAGTACTCCAAGCCAACCAAACCTAGGTGAAAAATCACCATGAAAAATTCAAGTACAGACAAAGTAAACTTACAACCCCTTTGTGAAATACTTAGATTCCATACGTACGCAAACTCCTCGTTTGTCCTTTATCTCCTCGATATGCTCCAACTCCTTATTGGCCAATCTTCTATATATGATGTCCTTACCAATCTATTAGTAGACTTTGAACGGTTGAAGGTTTATATGGAGCTGTGTGGTTTGAACATAAACTCCAAGAGAGGGAAAGTATAAATGGCTCTGAAAGGTTAAGCTAGGCAACCTCTCAAGAGATTTTAAGGCTTATACTTCACACATTACACATTGAGCAACCTTATCTATTAATAGGTTGTGTGGAAAACAAGCAATGTCTAAAAAGGAACGAAACAGGTCCGAATAGTTGCTAGGGTTTCAGCACTAACTCTAGTGACAGGTCAATAACATCACAACGGTCTAGGTAATGGTGCTCTTAAAAAGTTATTTTCAAGAGGTAGTGTCTTGACAGTCTAGGTGCAATCTCCCAGGAGTCCTTTGAAACAAGCAGCATCATGACGGTCTTGTTGATGGTCCAGGTGACAGTGTTCTTAAGAGTCACCTGGAATGAGCAATGTCATGATGGAATAGGTGACGGAACTCTCGAGAGTCCCCTTGAGCAAGAAGCAGCACTACGTAAGGGTGACAATCTTGGAGACAATGTTTTTTTTTTTTGTTTTTTTTTTTTTTTAATTTTTAATTTTGTTTAATTTTGTTTTTTTTTTTAACTATTCTTTGATCATAGATCAAAAAGAAAAATGTGCATCTTTGTTTTTACTAATAAAGATGATAGTTCTCTTCAGATGCAATGACTCTTTTTCTCTTAAATAAATAGCCAGTGCCCTCTCATTGAGGAAAAAAGGTGAAGCGCCTTCGAAACATAAGTTGTTTAATAAGTCAAATGCTTGAATTGTATAGGAATGGGTGTGTAAGTGATTTTTGGCCCTGGTAGCAATAATGTTTGGCTGTCGAACCTCATGAACTGTTTGTACTTCAAGAAAGCAGCTCATTTCATATGCTCATGTGTTGCAAGTCGCATTATTGAGATGGTCACACTCTTCATCATGACATTTCTTATTCATAACATTCTTTGAGTAGCTTCTCTAACAATATTTTGACTTCATAATGCATGTTCATTTTCTTTATCAATGTGATATTCTTTATGACCATACTGTATTTTTCATGGATCTTTGTGAAGGTTCTCAATTTGTGTTTTTAGTTTTGTTTTTAAAAAAAGGGGAGTGAAAATTTTGTAACTTTCTTTGAATTTTCGTCATGTTGGTTTAATTTCGTCATGACGATAGCTTTCGTCCTAACGAAATTGAGCAGTCACTTTGTTATTAGTGCTCACATTTTCGTCATGATGAAAATCTTTCGCCCCACGAAAATTTTGCAGAATTGTGCGATAATTGCTCTAACTCCTTATTTTCTCCAGAAAATCACCAAAATCTTTGAACTTTCCTCTTTTGCGTATGTGTCTTTGTACTCTACAAGCCTTGATATGCACTTATTGCTCATTTTTCACAATGTATGTAGGTTTTCTCCATGTTTTTGTGGTTTTCATCTGATTAATTTGGATTTTATCTACCTTGTCTTTTGAAATTGATGTGGTTGACCTTGAATTTACTTTTATCCGTATGTTTTGATAGATATTGATTGTTTTCAATTGTATTTGCGCTTCGATGCTTTGGGATGGGCCACATGCTAAATGTGGCTAGTGTTGTAAGACTTTATTCAAATGTTCCTTTCGGTTTTGAAGTTCCCCTGTTTTGATTGTCAATTATGCCAAATGTTTTGGGTGTACCTCTCTGAATCATTGTTTGCAAACATCTTTTGTGATGTTTCGTTGTGTTAAAACTCCTATGTGTTTATGGCTCGTGTCAAGCTTTTAGTGTGAAGCATACTTGGTTGAACTATATGCTTGTATATGTTTAAGCTAATGTTTAATTGTCTCACATCCTATTAAGCATATTGGTTTGTTGGGGTTTATTTGGTGTAAGGATTGTAGTGCATTTCTTATGTTAAAGGAAAATTTTTGTTGTTGCTTCTTGTAGGTACTATGGACTCTGCTCAAAAGAATATGTGCTTAAAGTCTAAGATAAGCAGACAAGTGGGTGAAAGGAGCAAGATGACTAAACTCCCTATTCATAGAGCAGGAAGTTCGGTTGCATCTGCTTCTACTCAAAATGTTGATGTTGGCATTGAGGGCTTTGCCAAACGGTTTTAGTCGGATGAGAAGGAAATCCTGGTTTACAAAAGAGAACCTCTTGAGCATGTTGGAAGAAGATCAGTTTAACCTTGAGTGGATGTCGTTTCCTACTAGTGAGCTAAAGCCTCATGTTAAAGTTCTAGCTCACATTGTTATGGAGAACTTGGTACTCATCTTACGACACACTGAACTCACTATGAAGCGAGCTACCTTGTTGCATGCATTGTTGACTGGTAAGCGCACTGATATCTCCAACCTTATCATTGATCATACCAATGCAATCTTCAAGACAGAGAAGTTGGCCTTGGCATATTGGGGATTCATATGCATTGTGTTGGAACATTCAAGGTTCCCCTCCGCTTTCTTGAATCAATTGCCTTGTCTATTGGCCCGATCAATGCGGTGACGTTCACCAAGTCAAAAGCTCGTGGATCTTCTAAGGGTACCTCTTCTCTCAATCGCTAGTGTCACAGGACTTCCCTTCTTTTGTTGAGGATATACCATCACAGTCATCTCCTTAGTCCCAATTTCTGCAGCTCATTGACGATTGTTACTCTACTCAAAAAAAACAAATTTCTTGAAGAAAGTAATGTTGCTATTATGAAGCAACTGTCAAAGCTTCACCAAGACTACTCCACCTTGGTCAAAGCTACTAGTCGCTCCTCTGCAAAGGTTGTTTAAATAGAGCTTCATTTGAAGGCCTTGCTCAGCAAGTTTGCTCTAGAATTCGTATTCTACAGTTTGGTTGTAATACGTCGGTCCTATATTGGGAAGATAAGAAGAAGCTCACACAGAGTGGGTGGTTTATGAAGATAATCATGGGTGCCAAGTCCCACATTGCCTAGTTACTGGATGAAACTGGGTTTTATAATGAATTCTAGAGAAACTCCAAATTGACTAGTTCTTTTGGAATAATAGCGCAAATATAGCTAGCGCTTTTCCCTGGGTCGTTACAAGTGGTATCAGAGCCGCCAAGTAACGCCAGGTCATGGGATACTGGAGCACTGCATGACGTGACCCTGACGAGGCCGTCAGGAATTTAAGAAGGAGAGTTTGTAACACCCCGGCCCCATATTGGGAAGATGAGAAGAAGCCCACATAGAGTAAGTGGTTTATAAAGATAATTATGGGTGCTAAGTCTCACATTTCCTAGTTACTTGGTGAAACTATGCTTTATAATGAATTATAGGAAGGCTCCAAATTGACTAGTCCTTTTGGAGTAATAGCACAGATGTGGCTAGCACTTTTCCCTTGGCCGTTACATTGGTGGCATATAGGATGTCAATGATGACCTTGATCCAATGGAGGAGTGTTAAGTGCTAAAATATTCATATTTTTAGCCCTTAACTTACATGTTTTAATCCTTTAGTTTTAGTTAATTAGGCCATTTTAGTTCTTTTATGTGTTTTCTTTGATTTTGTAGGTCATTGGAAGAAAAAGAAGCAATCTCAGAAGTTTTGGACTTAAAATGAGCAATTTTTTATTTTGGAAGGCTCTGGTAGAGCGATCAATTGCAGGGGATGTAACGCCCCAAGTTCTAGAGGTAGAGCGACTGAGAGCAATTGTAACATATTCTTAATAAAAATATAAATTTCTCCTACCATATGTTCACCAGAAAAACATAAAATAACCAAAGTACTGTAAACTCTCATTATAAAATCACAAACACATAATGTGCTAGTATTCAATAATTTCATAAGCAATAAAGTTACACCGTCTATGCTTAACCAAAGCCGTCTAGTCTAAAATGGAGTCCCAGACACTCTACTACTACTACTCTTGCTAGTCCATAAAGCAGTGATAGGATCTTTAACAACTAAGAGGCACACTGGTACCCATGTCTTCAGTATTACGATATATAGAGCAATCTGAAAAAGATGTATAGAGAGAAGGGGTGAGTTTGACAACTCAGTAAGTAGTCATAACACCAGGATGCTATAAAACATGCTATGCAGAGTTTTATGTCAAAATCTCTGTCATGCATAATAACAATTTATGCAGAATAACATAATAAGCATGATAGTTGCAAAAAGAGTAAGCACTTCTTTTTTACTTTTCTTCCAAATAATTGTTTTACCCTTTGACCCGACACCACAAATTTACCGTGAGCAGCGCACGTTGGCTTGTCCCGAAGGACCTATATGCTCATCCTGTCGTCACAGGGGAGAGCTACCAGGTTGGAACTTCCTTAGGTGAAGGCCACCTGGCCAGTAGCACACACATTCTCGTAACCGTCCTTTGGTGTGCTTGCCATGCTACCCTATGCAGTACCGATCGTCACTCTAATCGTGTCTCGGGTTAAACATTTATAACCATGAATGCACATATAACATTTCATATGATCTGTGAGCTCATTTGTAATTGTATGCTATGCCATGAACTTTGAGAGCTCTTTTCATTCATAATTGCAGTCATGCATAAATCATGAAATTGGGTAACTGTAACATGTAAAATTCTTAAACAATGAAATATGATTGAATAAAACTTGACATTAAAATATGAAATGAAGTGCAATTGAAAATCATGTAAGTGAATTCTTTATAAAATCCCCAACATTTTTTCCAAAGATTTATAATAAAATTTGTTGGGGTTTTTGGTATTGTGTCCCCTTACCTGGCATTGCATGCCCTTATGTTAAATCCGCATTCAACTCACAATTCCTACAACGGAAGTAAAAAGTACCTTAGTCATAAATTCGTTTTCAAGTCTCAATCATGCATCACTTTAGTTGCTAAGGATCTTAACTCTAATCTCTATCCCACCATTGTATATCCTTAGCCAAAAACATTATAGTGACATCAACCCTACCATGCTTGATTTATATACCTCACATAGAATTCTAGTAATCGACTCCACTAAGGCCGCCTTAATTTAACCAATTGCTTTACACTAAAACACCAATGTTATAATATTCTTATTACTATATAATCATCAAGAAGTTTATCTAGCCATACTATTATTCTCCACCTAAGCCATTTAATTTAGCAACTTACTCCCAATATCAAAAGCTTAGAAACATTTACAACAATCACTCTAATTATCATAAGACGTATTAGCATCTAAACCCAGTAAGCATCAACTTAATTAGGAATTTAGCTACATACTAAAAATACCATAAAAGATATGAAAATATTACCTTGAAGAGTTTTCATATTTTTTTATTTTATTTTATTTTCCTTCTTCCTCCTCTTTCTTTCTCTTCTTCCTCTTTCTTTCTCCTCTCTTTCCTTTCTTTTCTTCCTCTTTCTTTCTTCTCTTCCTCTGGATCTCTCCCTCATCTCACGCTCACTTGAGCTGTGAGCAATTGAGTGGATTTGCTCTCCTTAAATACCCACTGTATGTGGGACATTTTCCCTTGAGAGCTTGCCACATGTTTGTCCCACATGCATCCAATTCCCTCTAAACCACAAGACAAGTGTCCACCAAGTGTCCCACATACATTCAATTCCCTCTAAACCACAAGACAAGTGTCCACCAAGAAAGCGATAGAAGCACATGTTACTCTAAGTGTCAACCAAGAAAACGATACAGGCATGCTGTATAACACCTGTAGCTTTAGGTGTCAACCAAGCAAGTTAAAGTTGGTCTCCATGCAACTTATCATACAAGGCTATGTGTCATCTTGAGCTTGATGATTTTCAAAGTTTTAAAACAAACTCCTCATGCATTTACATAAGAACGTAGTCATAAAAAAAATCTATAATTAATCCTCAATAAACCTAAACCTTCCGACTACCACATACCCAAAAATCGTGTCTTACGGATATCATTAACCCATCCAATTAATTTCTCAAATCGCAGGTATTTCACCTATTCTACAGCTTGACCTATTAAATTTGGAAAAATCATAACTCTTTCAATTTAACTCCAAATGACACGAACTTTGGCTTGAAATTTTCCTCATTCAAAGATGCACAACATATCCAAAAATCATAGCAACCCATAACTGTTTGGTACCTCAAAAGTCCCACGAAATTTGGAGCCTCTGTTTGACTGAAATTCCTGTTTTGACACTTGCATCTTCTAAAAATCATAACTCCATCTTCAAGCTTCCAAAAATCATGAAACCACTTTTAAAATCTTCCTTTTTCATCATTCTATAAGTTCTTCAAACAGTTTTATTTAAGGTTACTCAAAGAATTTTCGGCGTCCAAAATAACCCACTAAAATTCTAACTAGCAATTTTCCATTATCTTTCACATTAAGTCTTATTTACCGAATTCCATATAAATCTTAATAAAATTGCAAATCCTCCTTATCCTTGATATTAATATCACCTTTATTCTTGGTGTAAATTTCGGGGTATTACAGGGGAGCTGCGATCGAGCGCACTACAGGGAAGGATGGCAAGTTGCAAGGCAACCACGATCGAGTGCAGGCACCAAGAGGATCGATCGCAAACCTGCAATCGATCGCACACAGGCTACGATTGAGTGCACCCGTACGTGATGGCCAAGATAGCTGCCAGCCTTAATAAGGAAAGAGCAACTTTTAGGGTTTTGTAGCTTAGTGTGAACTAGGGCTCAAACCCTACGATTTTTAGGGTTTCTAAAATATTCCTAAAGGCTTATAAATAGACCCTTAAGCTTCTAGAATAGAGACACTTTCGACGGAGAAGAATTGGAGCTCTTCAAGTTCAAGTTTCGGGTTTATTCTTTTTCTTTCTATTATTTTATTTTATGAAGATGTTTAACTTCAAACTTACGTGTAACTAATTTATTTAGTAGGGCTAGATTGAAGCCCTAGTTATATTTAGTTGACATTCAATATTGGCGCCTTTGTGATGATCTTGTTGTGATATCTAAATTGATTAATTCCTATTTTCATGAATTCCTCATATGTGTGTCCCTGATCAACATGGGCATGTGGTATGGACTAGTTAGTTAAATCAATTTGGATGACCGAGTCCTGGGTTTAACATAAATAACCAAAGTAATCGATACCGAGTTCTTGGGTTAATCAACATGGGGAACCGGGAGTATACAACTATGCCCTAGGTCTCATGTGTTTGTCGATTTCCACAGAATATATGCTTTCCTAAATAAGAACTTCGTATACACTGATGTTAAATCCTTTAGGAATGAAAAGAGTTAGAGTATACACCTATGCCTAACTCGTTGCTTAGGGAAATCTATAACTTAAGGAGTATACACACATGCCCTTAGGTTGACAAACATTAGATATACATAAAATAATCAAAACATTGGCATATTGACATATTATCTAAATACAATTAGTGGTGGATATCAAACCCCTACCATTTTATCATTATCAACTCAAATCCAATCTTTTGTTTTATTTTACTTTGGGAATTTATTTTAGACAAAATTCAACAATCCTCGTGGGAATGACCCCGTATTTGCACACTACACTACTGTGTTGACCTTGTGCACTTGCGGGTAAAACATCCAATTATTTGCCTATTAATTTAGGTAGATAATTGTGACAACAAGTTTCTGGCACCGTTGCCGGGGATTGCGGCGAATTTTGTTTCAAAATATTTTCCTTTAGTTGTGTTATTTTAATTTTCAATTTTCAATTTTGTTTTTTATCAAAGATATTTTCTGTTGATTCTTAACTTTTTCTTTTTTCTGTTTCAGGTTTGTGGACTAGCATTCTGTTATTGCGATCGAACGTCAGCCGAGTGCGATCGAGCGCACCATCCTGCGATCGAGCGCAGTTCCAGGGAGCTTCCAGACCAGCAGCACTGAAGCTGCTTTGACTGAAGAAGCAACTCAATTGATGCAAGGTCGTCGATCTCAAGATTCAACTGTCATTCCACTCGATCCTGAATTGAGCGGAAAATTCGACAAAGACCTAGAGACACGGAAGAAGAGGAAGAAATTGAGAACACAATGGAAGATTTGCAAGAAAATCCACTAATAGTGCCAAGACTACTAGAGGCAAATCCACCACCGATGCGGAGACCAATGAAGCAGGCATTCATTCCAGCAAACCTCCATCAACCCTCTTGCATAGCATATCAACCGGAGGTGGAAGGCAGCTATTATATTTCTCCTCAAATCCTCAATGCATTGACTCACTTTAGGAGCACAGCTACTGAGGATCCCAACTTGCATCTTAAAGAGATCTTTGATCTATGCATGTTGTAGCACGTCCAAGGCCTAACTCCAGAGAGACTCAGGTTTGTTCTCTTTCCTTTCTCCTTGAAAGATAATGCTAAAATGTGGTATAATTCTTTGCCTGCAGATTCTATCCATACTTAGGAAGAATTAGCCACCAAGTTTCTGAAGAAGTTTTTTCCAACCCAAAAGACAAGACAACATAAAAGGGAACTTCAAATGTTCCAACAAAAAGATGGAGATCTTTTCTTTGAGGCATCAGATCACTTCAATTCATTGCTTCTAAAGTGCCCACATCACAACATCCCTCAAGATGATCAAGTATAAATTTTCTATGAAGGTTTAGATGATACTAACAAAGGGATGGTTGATTCAGCTTGTGGATGAGCACTTGTGGAAAAAAGTAGTGAGGAAGCGATGGAGCTTTTTGAAACATTAAGTGAGCATTCCCAACAATTTTGCTCTAGAGGAAGGCGAGGATTAAAGAGCAAAGGCATATATGAAGTGAAATTCAATGGGGGATCTCCAAATCAGATGGCTGCTGTGGAAAAAAAGTTAGACATTATTGTCAAGGCCATGATCGCTCAGAAAATCTCACCTCTGCAACAAGACTCACCAATCCAGGTATGTGCTATTTGTTCCCATTTAGATCACACCACTGAGACGTGTTCTTTATCTCCATTTGCAGAGCAAGAAGAGGGTGAATTATGTGGGACAAAACAATTACCCCCACAAGAACAATCCGTACTCCAATAACTACAATCCAGGATGGCGCAACCATCCCAATTTCTCTTGGAGTAACAATCAAGGACAACAGAAGGGGCCCCAACAAGCAAGCCAACCAACTCCAGAGTCAATGTTGAACCAACTGGAGAATATGATACACAACCTGGTGACTTCACAACAGTAATTTACGGCTGATCAAAAACAATTCATTACAAAGACTGATCAAGCCATCCAAAGACTGAAAGTGCAAATGGCGCAGATGGTAAAGGAGCTGAGTGAAAGGAAGCAGGGAGAATTACCAGCCCAAACAATACCTAATCCAGAGAGTCACTAGCAGCTGAAAGTAGTCACAGTTCTCAGGATTGGAAAGGTCATTGGAACTAAAGAGCCACCTCAAGCATCTTTAGAGGAAGCATCAACTTCCAAGGTAAACAAAATGGAGAAGGTAAATGCAACCCCTTTCCTCAAAGGTTAGTCAAACCAAAGAAAGAAAAGCAACTTATGGATATCTTTGAGACTTTGAAGAAAGCAGAAATCAATATTCCCTTGTTAGATGCGATTAAATAGATTCCTTCTTATGCTAAATTTTTAAAGGATTGTTGCACTAACAAAAGGAGGTTTCAGGAGCATGAGACAGTGGCCCTAACATAAGAGGTAAGTGTAGTTTTGTTGAGAAAATTACCACCAAAGCTAACAGATCCGGGTAGTTTTACCATTCCTTACAGGATATGAGACCATCTTTTTGAGCATGCATTGCTGGATCTAGGAGCAGGGGTCAATTTGCTGCATTACATGGTATATGAAAAGCTGGGTTTGGGGGAGCTTCAACCAACCTCTGTTACCTTGCAATTGGCAGACAAATGCATCAAAAGACCAAGAGGTATACTTGAGGATGTGTTGGTAAAGGTACCACATTTATTTTACCTGCTGACTTCATTGTGTTAGATGTGGAAAAATCTCCTATGTCATCACCCTTGCCTATCATCTTAGGAAGACCCTTTATGAGAACTGCTGATACTACAATAGGTGTGAAAAAGGGTACTGTAAGTATGAAGGTGGGTGGTGAGATAATAGGGTTCAAAATATTTGATGCAATGCAATTACCTCAAGACGATTTCAAATGTTTTGATGCTTGTATGATCCAAGGTGTTAGTAAGCCAGTTTTGCAGGACCCACAGAAAGATCCAGTAAAGACCCCCACTCACTCATAAGTTCACAAATCAGGACACTGGGCCAGTCTATGCAGATGTTACTGAGGACATCAGTGGAGCAAAGCAACCTCTTCAAGCCTGTCCACCATATCCAAGTAACATAAGAAAGCTGCAACTGGATGAATGGGACGACTTGAGATATGAAGCAAATGAGGACACCAAGCTCCACAAGAAAAGGCCCAAGGACCATCATCACAGAACACATATCAAGAAGGAGTTCTATGTGGGACCAAAATTGTTGACCTGTGAAGGAAGTCCTGTCCCTGCACCAAGGGCAGTTGAACCACATTCTGTGGAACTCAAGTGCAGCTCTCCACACTAGTAGTACTGAAGCTACTAGTAGAAGTGTTTAAGCAGTCCACGAGCTCAAGCGCATCTACTCAGAACAGTGGTACTAAGGCCACTGAAGGCGGTACACTTTTCCATTGTGTTTCAGCCTTGTTTCCCATCATATCAATTTCTTTACTTTACATGTGTTCTCACTTATCCTTTGTGTTTTCTTTTCATTTCAGAAGTTGTTGTACATCATGCAATTAAAGAACAATTTTTTTTTTTTTTTAAATTATGTTACTACGATCGATCACAACAAGTATGCGATCGAGCGCAGTAATCGAATTTCAGCCTTGTACGTTCTGTTAGTGCGATCGAACGCACCTTGTGTGCGCTCGATTGCACATCACCCACTTACGCACATCATTGCATAAGTACGATCGAGCGTCCTCGGGCAGCAGGCCACGTGACCTATTTTAGGTCACTTTCCCCCATTCCCCACATCCTTTTCTTCCTTGCACCCTACAGTCCTCCAAGCAACCAACTCCAACACACCCCTACTCCTACCACTCCTCCACCATTTTCCACCACTTCAACCACCACCACCGCACCGCATCTACACTTGCATGGCACACCCCTACTCCTACCACTCCTCCACCGTTTTCCACCACTTCAACCACCACCACCGCACCGCATCTGCACTTGCATGGCCCCATTCTACCCTGCGGCCACCACCATCATCGCATATCACACACACATCACCCTTCAATACCCCAACTCCGTTTAACCCCCAACCTCCATTTTTGCCATTTTTTCCGCAATTGTGGGTGTTCATCCACCCACGTTGCCTTTATGTGGTTGGAATTTCTTTTTTTTTGGCAGGGGGTTTTGAGCAGTGTTGCTGCGTTTTACAACTTGGATCATCACAAGTGCCCACCAAGTGTTCGACAGAAGTTCCCACTCAAGGCCACGATGCCAAGAACTCGCGCTTCATCCTCCCGGGGGTCCGATACCCAAGCCATTTCTCCCCCGCCCACTTTTGAGGAGCGGGAGCTGCTATTTGAGACTACCTTCGCCACTCGCGAAGACTTCCAAAACCTTAAGGCGACTCAATGGGCGGTCGCCGAGTTCAAGTGACGGGGCTCAAGAAGCTTTTCAAGCCAGTCACCTCCACTGCCTGCCGAGAGCTGGAGATCGAGTTCTATGCCCACCTGTCCCATGACTACGACAGGTCGGCTGCCCTCTCTTCCAAAGTGCAAGGCCAAGCTGTTGACATAACACGGGCCGGCATTGCCATTGCCCTTCAATGCAATGATGAGCACCCTCCAGAAACCGCACAGATTCTATGTGGCGGAAATCATTGAGGACATGTGCCAAGGGCAATATGCCGATGCCCATTATAATGCCGGCAGCCGATCCAAGCTCCCTCAACGGCTTTGGTTTGTGGACTCCATCTTGCAGAGCAATGTTTTTCAATTGGGGCACAAAACTCAGAGGCTGGAACAATTTCTTCAAACACTCTACGCCTTCCATAAAGATGCTTGGTACTCCATTCCCTATATCATCTAGAACCAAATTCATGAATTTTGGAATGGAGTACACATTGGAGGAGCTGAGTCCACTCACTCATGGGGGTTGCCTTTCCCATACTTAATCACCTACATTCTCCAGAAGAAAGGCATCAAGGGCACCGCAGCTGATGAGCTAGCCACTACTACACCCATCTTTGGCATTCGCCAATGGAACAAGAGCTGCTCCCTCATGCCCCGGGTACCTCCAGCACCAGCAGCTGGTGGGGAAGAGAGCGAGGCTGAGCCGATGGCAAAAGATGAACCGGCAGCTGAGCCGACAGCAGCGGAGGAGGAGGCCCCAATCATTTTTCGTGCAGCACAGTACCGCTCACTTAGTGAAGAAATGGTGGACCGTCGGAGAGAGTTGGTTGACCAAAGAAGAGAGGCTCAGGAGGATAAAGTCCTGATGGATCAACGATTAGCTGCTTTAGAAGAATTGATGCAGTCCATTCTCAAACATTTGCCACCATTTCGAGCATCATCTTCTGGGCAGCATTGAGCAGGGACCACCGTCTAGCTGAAGATGTTAAACTTAGCGCTCATTGGAGTCACCCCATAGTTTATCCTTTTATTTTGTTTTGTTTAGTGTGTTTAAGTTAATCTTTTTATTTATCTTTAGTTTTGTTTCTTTTTACTTTTTTTTTTGTTTTCTTATTTTGCAGGGACAAGTGTGCTTCAATTTAAGTTTGGGAGTGTGCTGTGAGCCATGCTTTCCAAGACTATGTCGTCCATTTCCCGGGTACACTCTTTTCTTAATTTAGACACATTGGGGATAATGTGTCATTTAAGTTTGGGGGTATGGGCACACATGTTGTTCACACACACTTTGTCCCAATTTCATGTTATTTGTTTTGTGTGTTTGTTTGTTGATTTGAAAAAAACAAAAAACAAAAAAAAAAAAAATTATGCATGTTCATGTTTACCCTAAAAATTTTAGTTAATCTAAAAGAATTGTGGCTTGAATTCATCAGTAAGCTTACAACTTTGAACACATGATTTGATGAGTGAATCTGTTAGTTTGGTTACTTGTTTAGGACAGTTGAAAAATCACATGTTTGATCTAATCACACAAGCACATTAGCACATAATTTGTGAGGTATGACATGAGGTCTGATATGTGTGTTTCTGTATCTTGGATAAAATTGGATGACTTATTAGATGGACACTTTGGCATATATGTTCAATAAATTTTTTTTTTTTTTAAAAAAAAAAAAAAAAATTCATTGATAAGCTTTTCATTGAGTAACTGGACCTCTTGCCTTAAAGCATTGAGTGTTCACGTCAAAAGGTGAAAATTTTGAATTTGATCAATGTCATGGTTAGTTTGGTTTTGTAGCCTTTTTGACTCGAGTTAGTGGGTCCTTACGGATGTCTCTAAACCTAATGCCCTAAAACCATCTGGTTTGGGAGTCATTGACTTAACACTCGCTACATGGGTTAATTAGAAAACTTATGGGAACCGAACATTGCACAACCTGACCAAAAAAAGAGAAAAAGAAATATGTCATGGTTGTTCATTCTAATAGGGATTTCAGTGAATTTTGAGATATGGAGACATTACATGTTGGAAAGATTTGGACGCCTCATAATTTTGTGCTAGTTCACTTCACACTATTTTCAAGCTTGTGATATTTTAGCATGTCCTTTGTAAGTAATTGAACTTTGAGATTCTAATTCATTGTGAAGATGGAGTTCATCTTTTCAAGCTTGCTAATGAATGAAAATCATGATCTTAAAGTGGTACTTTAATTTTAGAAGATAACATGAACTGTGCATGATGTTTGTGGGTAACATTTCTGGAAAACCCTCACTAGACTTCACCCGTCCTTTAGGGAATTCCTAGGGGTTTAAAAGGCCTTTTGCATATGCTAAATGCAATTGTACATCCCACAAAAGATTGATTTATCTTTTTGTTCTCTGTTTTTCATTTTTGTTTTTAGTTTTGTATTGCTAAGGGACTAGCAATATGTAAGTTTAGGGGTTTGTTAAATGCTAAAATATTCATATTTTTAGCCCTTAACTGACATGTTTTAATCCTCTAGTTTTAGTTAATTAGGCCATTTGAGTTCTTTTATATGTTTTCTTTGATTTTGTAGGTCATTGGAAGAAAAATGAGCAATCTCAGAAGTTTTGGACTTAAAAAGAGGAATTTTGTATTTTGGAAGGCTCTGGTAGAGCGATCGATTGCAGGGAAACTACGATCGAGCGCACTACAGGTGAGGATGGCACATTGCAAGGCAACCACGATCGAGTGCTGGCACCAAGAGGACCGATCGCAGACCTGTGATCGATTGCACATGGGCTGCGATCGAGCGCATCCGTGCGTGATGGCCAAGATAGCCGCTAGCCTTAGTAAGGAAAGAGCAACTTTTAGGGTTTTGTACCTTAGTGCGAACTAGGGCTCAAACCCTATGATTTTTAGGGTTTCTAGAGTATTCCTAAAGGCCTATAAATAGACCCTTAAGCCTCTAGAATAGACACACTTTCGAATGAGAAGAATTGGAGCTCTTCAAGTTCAAGTTTCAGGTTTGTTCTTTTCCTTTCTTTTATTTTATTTTATGAAGATGTTTAACATCAAATTTATGTGTAACTAATTTATTTAGTAGGACTAGATTGAAGCCCTAGTTATGTTTAGTTGATATTCAACATTGGCGCCTTTGTGATGATCTTGTTGTGATATCTAAATTGATTAATTCATATTTTCATGAATTCCTCATATGCGTGTGCCTGATCAACATGTGCATGTGGTATGGACTAGTTAGTTAAATCAATTTGGATGACCGATTCCTGAGTTTAACATAAGTAACAAAAGTAATCCACACCGGGTTCTTGGGTTAATCAACATGAGAAACCAGGAGTATACACTCATGCCCTAGGCCCCATATGTTTGTCGATTTCCACAGAATATATGCTTTCCTAAAGAACAACTTAGTATACACCCATGCTATATCCTTTAGGAATCAAAAGAGTTAGTATATACACCCATGCCTAACTCGTTGCTTAGGAAAATCTATAGCTTAAGGAGTATACACCCATGCCCTAAGGTTGATAAACACTAGATATACATAACATGATCAAAACATAGGCATATTGACATATTATCTAAATATAATTAGTGGTGGATATCAAAGCCCTACCTTTTTATTATTATCAACTCAAATCCAATCTTTTGTTCTATTTTACTTTGGGAATTCATTTTAGACAAAATTCAGTAATCCTCGTGGGAATGACCCCGTATTTGCATACTATACTACTGTGTTGACCTCGTGCACTTGCGGGTAAAACATCCAATTATTTGCCTATTAATTTAGGTAGATAATTGTGACAACAACGAGGAAGACTTCGGAGATGTTCTTATGAATTTTATCAATCCTCCCAGCATTGATCCTTTCTTTGTGGAGATCCATGTGGAATCCCAAGACCTTGTTGCTACTCCTCTTAATCGTCCTCATTAGTGAATGTTTCTATTTCCTCTCCCTTTGGCCATTGTGTCAAAAATAAGAAGAAGTGTTTGTGTTTGTGTTGTTGTTCTTTCTACCAAACTACTTAGTAATTGTTTAACAACGTTTAAACCCCCCTCGTGGTTTTGAGGGGGAGTCGGATGTTTGATAAACTGCCTACATTTAATTTTTTTTTTTTTTAAGATAACATTTCGATGCTTTGAATTGGCTTATTTATTGTTTCAGAGAACATGTGTTCTTCTTGATTGCGTCGTTTTGTTTTAGGTCTAATTGAGTGGGTATTTTGTTTATTTCTCTTGTATTTTGTGTTAACTGAATTGTGATATTTTATCAAGAAATGGCCAAAGGGGGAGATTGTTAGGTATAATATTTTGGCATTATTTGGCGTGTATTCCTAGAATTACCTTTGCATATGTTGTTTGAAAATAAACTCTAGGTGGTGTTTTTTTGTCAAGTGTTTCTCTGTGTAATTGTTAGGAATTGTGCCTTGAATCCCAATGATTTTACATCTATGCTGGCATTCAGATATTTGTAATGAATATATATTATATTCACTAATCAAATGATTTGAGCATATAACATATAACATATCTTTTACATGCTTATTACTAGAAAGTTCATCATATTCATTATACATGTGAAAGGTCTTAGGATAATATTGAATATGGCTATGGGTCTGAGTAACGTGGTTATTGCACAAGGTCTTAGTCCATAATTCTTGTATCCTAGATACAAATAGTTCACAGTCGGTGAATGGAACTAGGCATTCCATTCTGAGTAAGATTATTATACATCGAATATTGATGATCTACCTTGATCAAGCAAGGTGGTGATTTCGAGATTGATGTGTAGTGTGTTGAGATCCTAAAACATTGAACGGACTAATGAGTTGTCTTTCCATAAAATATTTTCTATAAGGAAAGACAATAACTCCTTAAAAACTACTTAGACTTTGATTCTAAATCCTGAAGGAATTGTGGACACAAATGTTGCATGTATGTTACTTTGATGTATTAAAGAGTGAGGCCTATCATCGGTCGAAATAACCTCGGTACGTTGGGTAACCGCATGTAACATTGTGGGAAAGCTTTTTTCAAGAGGGAATTGAAATCCTTTGCTGGAAAACAAAGAGACAAGAATTTTCCATTGTTTTAGATTTTATGAATATTATTCTCAGTGTCTTTGGCCGAAGCATTTTGGTTGGCATATCAAAATATATACATGTGATTTTTCACAAGTATGAGAATAACGTAAAATCAGTGACTCAAGGATATAGAGGTAAATAATTAAGTGGTAGTATCCTTAGCCTTAATTCTGCTACGAAATATTTTATGCAAATTATAAGTCAACATTAAGTAAGTCAAAGGAATTAATTGTTTAATCAAAAATATTTATTATACTACAGTCACAATTATTTAGTGAAATTAATTGTGATTAAAATATCGTCACATAACGAATGTTAGAGAGACATATTATGGACATATTTAAGCCAATAATTATTTTTTCCTCTAGATCTCTATGAAGGTGATGTTAATTAACCATAATACGACTTTCTTATTTAATAGGCTAAATGCTTTATTTATTTAAAACATGGTCTAGAGAGATATGGTGCAATTGGTCTTGGGATAAAACCTACAAGCTCAATGAGTGTAAGTGGAACGCATAGGCCAGAGAATGGCCCTGTCCCCTAGGCAACAGGGTGTATGGACGAGGGAGATCTATTCTCCTGGTCCAAGCAACAACATGAAGGCTATGATTTAATCATATCCATCCATGCTACTCTCCTAGTTTCCCTTGGATTTGTTTTTTAAATCCTTGTCCCACATCACTTAAATCTTAAGTTCTGTTTCCATGCTTAGTCTTTAAATAGAGAAGAGCCAGAGCTCTTAAATCATCCCATTAATAATTAATTTTCAAAAATTTCTCTGAAAATTAAAAGTTTGTGTGTTAACTAACAAAGAATAAAAGTTTAAGATTTGAAGTGCCAAGTAAGATCCCACACTCTCTTGGTTATTATTAGTCATTGGTGAGAAGATCTAGGTATCTCATCATCCCTGAGATTTGTCGTATTCTTGAAGAAAGAATAATTAATTCTTCATGTTCTTGAATAAGGAAGAACTTGTTCTTGGAAAAGCAAAAAGATTTTTGCTCAAAGCTAAGAGTGGTCGTTGATATCCGAGTAAGTGTTTTTCATTCTTGCTATTTAATTTTCAATAACAACTATTCTTCACATGTTCTTCATAAAGAGTTCTTGGGCACGAGGATTTGATTTTTCTGCTGTGCAAATATTTGATTTGCAACACTACTCCCAACACTAGTTTCTTCATGAAACCGTCATGACGAAACATTGACAAAATCAGTTTGAAACTCTTGGTGATGTTTCAAGTAAATCGTCATGACAAGGTTCTGATAGTTTTCATTCTCTGTTCAGTTTTGATAGAATATGAGGATCGTGTTCTACCTCCAAATCAAATGCATAAGCTATTTATATAAGGAAAATAAATAGCTATGCTAAATATTAAACCAACACAACAATAAAGGACATCCACTTAACCACAACACAAGATTTGTTGACAAAATGAAAAACCCTTTAAACCAATCAAAGGAAAAACCCACTCCGGAGAAGTCAAATCCAGGAAAGCACTATATGAATACCCTGAGATTATAGGCAATAGAAACACTCACAAACCCCTTGCAAGTTCTAGACTCTGTAAGATCGACTAGCCTCCAGCTCATCCTCCAAGCTCACTATCTTCTTGGAGTGCGTATCCTTACGGACCCTTCGATAGACTTCTTTACGGTTGGGTGATGCGTATGGTGTGGTTTGAAATCAGCACAAAAACCCCAAGTAAGCGAAAGCTCAAAGCTTTTTAGGCAGCCTTACTTGGTACAAATAACGGTGAAGGGTATCACCTCCATGAGGAATAATAGCACAGCCTTCTTCACCGGGAACCTCCAAGTTTAGAAGAGCATAAATGGAAATGGAGAGGTTCAAAGAGTTCTGAAACAAAAAATGTATTTATAGATCTGTAGTGATAAGCACCGAATGTTGCACATTCAAGCCCCTTAAACTCGCATATGTTAATTCCTTAGCATTGTTATTTGTTTGGTTTTGTTTTGTTTTTGTTTTTGTGTTTTTAGGTTTTAAATGAAAGATACAAGAACTCCATTGAAAATTGGGCTAAAAGACACTTTGGAAGCATTCTGACGGCCTGGGATCGAGCACACCAGCAGAAGGGCTCGAGCGCACCTGCGTTCAAGCGTACCTCTCCTTGGGCACGAGCGCACACAACCTTCCAGTACACGGCAAAAGCCCAATTCCAAATCGGAAAGGGATTTCAGTCTCCCACTTGGACTAGGAGACTAACTATGATCTTACGAGGATTTTTAGGGTCTTCCTGCTCCTTATAAATAGGCCTCTAACCATTGAAGAAAGACACACTGCTAGCTTAGAACAAAAATTCAGAAATAACTTCTTGGAGGGTTGAAGAGTTGAAGAGAAGAAGATCAAGGCAGGAGGCCATCCTAGTAGAGTCATGAGCGGCTAAACCCTTCGTGGGGTAATGATGTAACCTTATCTAAGCACAATGGTATGATTGAATCTTAATTTCGAGACTTTTTGCTTATGCATGATGGTTGTATAATTTAATGGATTGCTACTATTTGATATTTTTGTTAATATTTTAATGCACTTGTTCTTAATTTCAAACTCAATATTGGTGAAATTCTTCTCTTGTCTTAGAAAGCTTTTTACCTTTATTGAACTCAAATCATTCTTATTTTCTGCGATTATGAGAATGATGATTATACAACGGTTTTAATTGACATATGATCAAGAGGGTTTAATAGGCTATACCTAGGGAAGACGGATCATACTACACCCTAGTTTAGTGTAATTTAGGTAGATGGTTCATACCAACCGAAAATGGGTTATACTTATCCACATTGATTGTTTGTAGCCTATTAAGGAATTAGATAATCCAAACCTAGGGAAGACGGATTGTACCGCATCCTAGTAGTTAGGTGGACGGTCTGTGCTAACCGAAGATGGATTATACTTATTCCTTAATAACAGTATTTTCTTGTTTATTTTTATCATGCATTGAATGAATTTCTCTAATTAAATATGATTAACCATTGATGTGCGGATAGCGGTGAAGTCAATACCCTTCTCTCTCTTCATTCTATTTCAATTCTCTTTTACATTTATTTTATAAACTTTAGTTTCAACCAAAATCAACAACTCTTTGCTTAAGTTACTTTTAATTTTGAAAAACTTGATAACAATTCCCGTTTAGTCTTTGAGGTTTGACACCCTCAATATAGTCCTATCCTAGAAGAATTTGTCCTATTGCGAGTGGTATTTTATTATTGATATAATTTTGCTTAAAAAAGACCACATCATGTAGCTTCCTTTCCTTGTGTCTTAACATGATTTAATTCGCGTTCTAACAGGCAATGATGAGTGACAAATGTTGCATATTTGAGCCTCTTAATTTGCATATGTTAATTCCTTAGCATTGTTATTTGTTTGATGTTTTTTTGTTTTAGTGTTTTCAGGTTCCGAAGGAGAAATGCAACACATTCCATTAATTCTGGGTCTTTAGACACTTCGTGGAGCATTAGTAGCAAATTTGGATCGAGCAATGATTCACACTTGATGAGTCCTACTAAAAGGGCCATATCTAGAGCTTCAGAACTTAGATTGGAGCAATCTTTCTGGCATTGGAAAGCTAACTCAAAGATCTACAAAGTCATGTTTCCCGAGAGTTTGCTAATTCCAAATTTTACTAGGTCAAAAGATCCTCCGTTCACAGACTGTTCGGAAGCCGTCCTAGCGGTGAAGTTTGGATCGTGCATTGGCAGCTAATTTGGATCGAGCGATGATTCGCACTTGATGAGTCCTAATAAAAAGGTCATATCTAGAGTTTCAGAACTCAGATTGGAGCAATCTTTCTAGCATTGGAAAGCTAACTCAAATATCTACAAAATCATGTTTCTTGAAAGTTTGCTAATTCCAATTTTTACTAGGTTAAAAGAGCCTCTGTTCACAGGATGTTCGGAAGCCGTCCTAACGGTGAAGTTCCCATCTGAAAGGAGGGAAGTCTCGTCCGGACGGCAGTACGCTCGAGCGCACGCATTGTGTGATCAAGCGCACTCGAGAGGCATGTCCGGATGCTGAAAAGGCCCATCCAGACAGACCAATTATCAGACACGGTCCAACAGCCTTTTTTAGGTTAAAGTCCTTAGAAAACCCTAGAAAAAGCCCTATAAATAGGAAAAACATCAAATAATAATATGAGGAGGCTGCAAGTCTGAAATTCTATAACTTTTCTCCCCTTTAGCTTAGTTTTTCTTTAGGTTTAGGATTTATTTTTAAGGGGAAAATGCAGTTTACCCCCCTGAAGTTTCAGGAGTTTTTCAATTTTAACCCCAAAGTTCAAAAATTGGCAATCTACCCCCGCTGAAGTTTCAAAAATTGGCAATTTAAACCCTCCGTTTAATTTTTCCGTCTAAATGGACGGAAATCTGTGAAATTACATCACTACCCTCAGTGTTTTTTTAAAAAAATTTCCGTCCAATTTAACGGAAAAATTAAACGGAAGGTTTAAATTGCCAATTTTTTAAACTTCAGGGGGGTAGATTGTCAATTTTTGAACTTTGGGGTTAAAATTGAAAAACCCCTGAAACTTCAGGGGGGTAAACTGCATTTTCCCCTATTTTTAATCATGTGTAGATAAATTCTCAACTAAGGATGAGGAGGAAACATCGTCAATGAAGAGCAACATTGTTTTCATGTAAGTTAATATTATCCAATTTTATTGAGTTTTAATATTTCAAATGTTTTACTTGTAGTCAATTTGTGGAGTGATTCTTGGATATCTTTTGTGATTCAAGGATACATTTGATGATTTGAGATAATTTCACATAATTGATTGCTTGGGTTTTTATTTGTAAAATAATTGGATATCCCTTGTGATTTATTCTACGGATAGAATTGATGTTTTGATTTAAATTGGATATCTTTTTTAATTTACAGATACACTTGATGATTTGATTTAAATTAGATTTCTTCTGTGATTTGCGTAAAGAATTGATACATGGGATGGTTTTGATTAACTCTTTGAAGCGAAAATAAAACATACCTAAGATTTTATTGTGAGAACTTTGGATAATATTGATGAACATGGAACATGTTGCTATGATTTGGTGAGTGTGGATTCCAAAACCTTAGTGCTATGTATCTTGATTTATTTCCCTTTTATTTAGTTTATGTTTTCTTTTTATTGCAAACAAAAATCAAATCTCTTTTGGAACTAGGTTAGGATTAAATTAGTTTAGATATAATTTGTTCTTAAAAAAACCCAATTCTCTGTGGGTTCGACCTCGCACTTGCATTTCTTTATTGCAAATAATTTGTACACTTGAGAGTACATTAAAATTTCACAACAGAAAGACCAAAATGAAATCTTCTCGTCATAACGGGAGTTAATTTGCCTTAAGACTCAAGGAACAAAACTATAGATCTGAATACTTGTCACAAGCCCATCATGACGTGCAATCCAACGAGAAAGCCGAGAGCTTCTTTTGGAGTCCCATCACAAGCCAGTCATGATGTGTCATTTGACAAGAAAACATAATGCTTTCCTTTTAGTGCCATCATGAGCCCGTCTTGACATGCCATCTAAAGAGAAAACAGAGAGCCTCCTTCTATGTCCCATCATGAACCCATTCTAATGTGGCATTTGACAAGAAAACATGAAGTTATCATCCAGCCCAGTCACATGCCCGTTCTGACGCCCCATCCAATGAGAAAGGAAAAGAACTCTATCAAACATCCAATCTTCACCCTGACACTTGGGGAATAATGAAAAATTATTAAAAAAAAAAATGTTTTGATCATTAAATAAGACCTAACTAAACCTAACAATCTCCCCCTTTGGCCATTTAATGACAAAATTCAAAACATCTCTAATCTTTACCCCGACACATAGGGAAGAAGTGGGAAATTACAAACCAATATTTTGATCATTGAGTAAGGTCAAAAACAACTTAACAATCTCCCCCTTTGACTATTCAATGACAAAATCCAAAAATCAGAGATAACAACAATTACAAGTAAATAACAATACAACCCCAGCCCCAACCTAACAAACCACTACTAGACTTTGGTTGACAGAATATGTTAATGTACCTATTCTTTGGAAACAATAACAAACTCATTACAAGTATCGCATTAAAACATAAAGTGGGAGACACCTTCAACACTATCATCTAACAACCACTCACATGAGTTTGCAGTAAAAAAGACATATAACCCATATTATTTGTAAGCCCAAAATATCACAATAGATGAAGAAGCATATAACCCATAATAAATGCAAGTCACAAGATCAAAGAGAAGAACATATAAACCATGTTATATGATATACACACAACAGTACATGAACATTATAAAAAGCATACAACCCATAATTATATGCAAGTCATAAAGTCAAGACAATATCAGTAAAGCGAAGCACATATAACCCATATTATATGCACATCACACAGGAGTTCATGAACAATATACAAAACATACAACCCATATTATATGCAAATTATAAAGTCAAGAGTCAACAAAAAAATATAATAAAGGGGAGGAACACATAACCTTGTTTGTGAAATACAAAAATCAATACACCAAACAAGTTCCCCCATATGGAATGAATCCATCCAAAAGAAAACAAGGACTGAGTCCATCCAACACCAAATTTCTCCTTTTGTAACGCTCCGGAAATTAATTAACTGGTAATTAACTCTACAGTTCGTCTCCCAACCTTATTCCTCTCCAAACAAGACTCAGGGACCTCTACTCCTTGATAAGAGAGGATACTAAGCAGCAGAAAGTATTAAAATTCTATAAACATAATTGTTACAATCAGAGCAGCTACCAAAGTTCATCATGTAGCTAAAATTACACTATACAAGTCATCATCTTTACAAGGGATCTATGATACACCTTAGTATGCAAGCATGCATAAAAGCTCTACGTCTACAACATAACTCAAAAGGTGCTAGTTACCATGAGTACCCGCCTAAGCTTGCAATAAGTCCTCAAGCATCTCCCGAATCAAATCCTCCCAAAATCCGGATGCTTTGCGGTATCCATCTTCTACTAAACTATCTATAACAGCATAGTTGTACATATAGAGAAAAAGGGAAATAATACAAGGGTAAGTCCAATGACTTTGTGAGTATAAATGCACATGACGTACCCATCATTTAATCGTGAATTCAACAACTTTATGAGATGACAATTTATCATGGATATGATATAGATATAATATATATGCTTATAATCATGAGTAACAGTAATAGTTCAACCGTATGGTCTACCCAAGATATTACCCCTTCTCAGCAGGGTTGGCGCTGTCCCGAGGGACCTATAATACAACACCCGTGCCTCGGATATTGTAAGTCTACCATACATAACTTTAGTAGCACGACCGAGTTCGATCTCGGGTGGCCCACACCATTAATGATGTCCGTCCTATAGTGACCATCCATTGGGAATGGCTGCGCCTTGGTCATGAAACCATTGGATCCAAAGCCCACACACACATTTGACCATAAAGTTAACCTATATAGTAAGCCCATGGCCATTATTTGGTACATACCGGTATACTATGTCATATGATGCAATTAGTCTTATCAGTCTTTTACATGCATAGTTTTACAAGCCTCATTCTTATCTTATTAATCAACACACGTTTTCACAAAAAAGAGTTCACAGTAGTTCCAAAATGTATTTCATGAGAGTTGCAAAATATGCATGTTTGGTATATGTATAAAATAGACGTGCAATGTAGAAAAAGTAACAGCAAGAATCCATGTGAGTTTGTACTCACCCAGGTCGTAAAGCTCCTCCATAAAATTCCCTTAAGACTCTATAACCTCGAATACTGAGAAAAGACCTATCATTAGTTCTAAATCCAACTAAAACGACTTAGAACATGAAAACAGAGGCTACTGGATGACTGGCCAAAGTGGCATTCCCTGGAACACTTATGACCGTATGTTTGGGCTCATGACAGTACGTCCACTGAAATACTTCGGACCATACGTCCGCTCAAAGAGTTTTAGGTAGAACATCATTTGGTTCAACCGTCTTCCTATCCTAATGAACTAATTTCTAAGGTTACCAAAATGCTCTCTAGGGTCTCCTAACTCAAAATGAAACCTCCATGCATACGAAATCATGTTAAACCAATTCAAATGCTAACCTTGTCAAGATTTAAAACGCAACCAAGCTAGAACTAAAACTAGCAACTTAAGACAACATTTAAGCAGCATAATGACGTAAAAACAAGCTACGCTTAAAGGTATTACCTCCTTGAAGCGGAACTTCAAGAACCTCCTCTTTGATAGTACCGAACTCACAAACCTCACACAAAATACACTCACATGGAGGGATTTTCGCAGAGCCTGGGGGCTGTCTGGGTGAGAAAATTGTAGGGGGGTTAGGGTATTTATAGCTGAGGGGCTCTACCAACTCTCCAGAAAAGCATCGGACGTCCACCAACCCTAGCGTTCATCCTGTACTATTTAGTCCAAAGGTTGCATCGTACTTATAGGTATTATCCAATGGGTATTCCAAAAGTAGCGTACGTCCTATACTTTAGGAGCGTACATCCGTGTACTATTTGCAGAGTACGGCATACTATTATCAACATACATCCGGTGGTCCCCCCGCGTACGTCCGCACTAAAAACAAGAGCATACATTCGCCAACCCTAGCATACGCTCTTTACTACAGACAAGAGCATACATCTAGCAACCCTAGCGTACGTCCGGTCAGACAATCCGAAATTCTCAAAATGCCCTTCTAGCTGATCCTAGTGACCTAAAGTCCAAATTAACCCTCTAACTAAGCTACTTAAGCTTAGTTAATTATTTGGGTCACTACACTTTTCCACCAAATATCATCAAAAAAGAAAAAGAAAAAAAAAATCCACCAAATATCATCAAAAAACAAGTCACAAAATACTCTCCCCCATTTTGTCTGAATGGTCAAAAAGACTTGTTAGTAGCAGTTGGTTCCCCACCAAGAGGGTTTTGTCCATTTTCGAACAAGTCCATAAAAGATGTGGAATTCATAGGATCGCACAAATCCAAGTCCACCAAACCAAAAGTGCTTGTTCCATTAGCAACTCTGGCCTCCATTGCTTCAACCTCATCATTAGCTTGTTCTCCAACTAAGGGCTTATCAGCTTTCTTCAACCAAGAATTGGGAAGAGACTTCAAGGCAACTTCAACCTTCGAAAATGGAGACTGCATCCATTTGGGCACTCACAAAGAGTTTATGTTGCTCAAGTATCTTCTCCAAGTTATTCAACCGCTTGGTAGGTAAAGATCTAGAGCCACTTGGAGCAGAAGCAGATGAGGAAAGAGTAGAAAAGGAACATCCGCTTTCTCAAACTTTGCAATTGTCACGCGATCATAGGCAGAAGGCTGACTGGCAACAACCTCATATTGACGATGAGGCATAGAAAAATGAGTTAGCACTTTGCTAATAACACCACCATAGGCAAGACCTAAATTCATAGCCTTTGAAGCATGAATAGAAGCAATGACATCAATAATTAATGAAGCAACTGTGCACGATCAAGAGAAAGCTCAGTGCGATGAAGCAGAGGCATTAGATTACTCATGATCATGTGAACAAGCATTCTATCAAAAAGTTTAATACAGTTGACCGGAAATGCTTTCAAACAGCTATGCCAAGAAACAAGACCAAATAACTCACCCATTCTCTCACAAGAGGGAGTAGCATCAGGTGCATACGGAAATTGCCTCTTAGGAACATGTGGAATCTTTAAAATTCTGGCCAAATACTTTGGATTAAGAGTAATACCTTTACGTCTCACAAATGTGGTGAGAGTTGAAAAGGTAGCACAATATCCACGAATGTTTGAGTAAAACTTCCGAACCATATCAGGAAACACAGCAAGTTAAGGCACAGTGATGGGAAGCCATCCTCTACTCTCAAACACATGAGGAATGAACAAGAATTCTTCAGAGGAAAAATCCAACAAGGTGATGGGACGTTCAACAATAACCTTGCGGCTAGAGAACTGCTTCGAAAGAAACAGATCTTGGTTAGAACTAGTTGTTAGGTTTAGTTTGGCCTCATTTAATGATTCAAACATTTGTTTGTATTTTCTCATTCTTCCCCAAGTGTTTGGGTGAAGATTGGATGTTTGTTAGAGTTCTTTGCCTTCCCTGTTGGATGGGGCGTCAGAATGAGCTCGTGACGGGACTGAAGGAGTGCTCAGCGGTTTCCCGTCAGGATGGGACATGTAACAGGAAGTTTCTGTTTCCCCGTCAGAATTTGCATCCGACTGGGACAAGTAACAGGAGGCTACTGGTTCCCTGTTGATACGTGCTAAAATATACATATTTTAGCCCCTTAATTTATATATGTTAGGCTCTTAGTTTTGTTATTATTTGATGTTTTGTTTCCTTTTTGTGTTTTCTTATGTTTTTAGGGTTTTTGAAGAAAAGTAAGTGTTTCGAGCAAGTTTCAGACTTAAAGGAAAAATTGGAAAAAAGCAGGAAGCCATAGGATCGATTGCAGCCCAATCTAAGCTCGAGCTATCCTATGCTCAAGCGCAAGACAGCCAGGATCGAGCGCACCAGCACTCGATCACATATGAAGCCAAGCACGAGCGCAGGATGCGCTTAAGCGCCCAACACAAGGGATCAATCGCGGGCGTGCGATCGAGCGCACTCGCGCTGATAGCGGATGCGAATGGTTAATATCTGCATTCACATACACCCATAATATTTACAAAATTCAACGTCATTATTACCTATCATTACATAGTTTACAATACCTTAACAACATTTCGAAAGAATAAATCCACAACAACAATTTCTTCATTATAACTGTAAACCCAACTATTCAATGGTAGGATAATTCTATATCCTACTATTACAACAATCGGATTCAAATGGGTTGTTGTAAATAAATAAATAAATAATCTAACTTAAACTAATTACAATTCCAGTCATGATTACCTTCATATTTTCCTTGGTTACAAACATAGCCCAAAAAATGTTTAACTATCAAAATGGACCATACTAAATATTTGGGGGTATTACATGTACAACTCTTCTTTTCCAAATCGAACCAGCTTGCATATGGCCTTAAAATGGGTCATAGGATCAAGGCAATTAGGGGAAGACTAGATGAAATCACAACTGATAGGATCAAATTTGGCTTCACCGAGCGCCCTATAGGGACACAATTTGAGCATAGGAAGAGAGAAAATACACACTCTTTTGTACGTGAGGAAGAAGTCATTGGAAGAGAAGATGCAAAGAAGGCCGTTAAAGAGTTGTTAATGAATTCCAATGTGAAAGAGAATATTTCGATCATTCCCATAGTTGAGATTGGTGGACTACGAAAAACTATGCTCGCTCAATATGTGTACAACGACGAGGAGGTCAAAAGACATTTTGATTTAAGGTTGTGGGCATGCGTCTCTGATTCTTTTGACGTGAAAATTGTTGTTGTAAAGCTCATAAAATCTGCCACTAAGAAGAGACTTGAAAGCCATGAGATGGATTTGTTGCAAAGTCAGCTTAAAGCAAAAATTGATGGGAAGAGATATTTACTAGTTTTAGATGATGTATGGAACGAGAATTGAGATACATGGTTGAGCTTTGAAACATTTTTATTGGGTGGCTTGAGGGGAAGCAAAGTTTTGATTACTACACGCAGCATAAAAGTTGCAGAGATTACTGGCACATTGTCTCCATATCTTTTGGGAGGTCTATCCGAAAGCAATTCTTGGAATTTATTTAAGAGAATGGCATTTAAAGTTGGGGAAGAGCCAAATAATCCAAAGCTAGTAGAAATAGGAAGGGAAATCGTACGAAGGTGTGTGCAAGTTCCTCTTGCTATAAGGACTATAAGGAGTCTATTATATTTCCAAAATTCAGAAGCTGATTGGTTGTATTTTAAAAACAATGAACTTTACAAAATAACTCAACAAGACTATGGTATTTTCCCAATACTTAAGTTGAGTTATGATCATCTCTCGTCAAAATTGAAGCAATGTTTTGCCTTTTGTTCATTGTATCCAAAAGATACTTATTTTGAAGTGAATTGTTCGATTCAACTATGGATAGCTCAAGACTTTATTCATTCATCAGATAGAAATAGATGTCTTGAAGATGTTGGTCGTGAGTATTTTATGGAATTGCTTTGGAGGTCGTTTTTCCAAGACATACAAAGAGGTCTTACGGGTGATATATCCAACTACAAAATGCATGATCTTATGCATGATCTTGCGCGGTCAGTAGCCGGGGATGAGTGCATAATTTCAAATCCAGATGGAGAAATAGTAGTTGAAATAACTCGTCATGTGGCATTTAATTCTTTAAATTCCTTGCCAGATATTCTAGCTCTTTTGCGCAAGGCTGACAAAATGAGAACCCTTTTTCTATGAATTCAACCACTTCCAATATTTGATGAAAGTTTGATTGTGAACATTTCAGTATTTGACTAGAATAAGCAGATTTATGATACAGTTATTTCAAGTTTTAAATGCTTGCGTGCATTGAATATGAGTTGTATGAGTATTCAAAAAGTACAGAATTCCATCGGCAAGTTAAAGCATTTAAGATATCTTGATCTTTCTAGGAATAAAGATATCAAACTACTCCCCACTTCTATAACTAAATTGCAAAATTTGCAAACACTAAGACTTGACTATTGTCGTGGGCTTAAAGAATTGACTAAACACACAAGCAACTTGATCAACCTTAGGCATCTTACGATTTTTGGGTGTGAGAGCTTGACTCATATGCCACACGGATTGGGAAAGTTGACTTCTCTCCAAACACTAACATTTTACAAGTTAGGGACGAAGGAAAGTTGTGTTCCAAAGCAGGAGAGTGGGCTAGGCGATCTTGATGGTTTCAATGAGTTGAGAGGACAATTACTTATCAAGGGTTTACAGCACTTAAAATCTTCTCCATTGGAAGCCAAGGCTGCAAACTTGGAGAGGAAGCAATACATTGACGATCTGTTCTTAAGTTGGGGCCAAGAAGTTGATGATGATAGTGGTAAGGCATTTACAAATGATGAACAAGTGTTGGAAAACCTTCGACCACACCTAAATTTGAAAATGATAGCTATAGAAGGATATGCAGGTGTGAGGTTATCTAGCTGGGTGTCCTTACTCTCGAATTTGACTGATATGAGCATAGTGGGATGTAAATGGTGCCAACATATCCCACCATTGAACCGATTCCCTTTTCTCAAGCGTCTTAGTCTTTTGAACTTAAGTGCGCTGGAGTACATAAGCAATGATGGTAGTGACTTTTCCTCTTCTCCCCTAAAAGCTCTTTGGCTTGATAAATTGCCTAAGTTGAAGGGATGGTCGAGGATAAGGGAAACAGTAATAGTAGCGCATGAGCCACATCATCATCTTCCATTATTCCCATCATTTCCTTGCCTTTCTATTTTGTATATTACTGATTTCCCTATGATGTCTCTAATACCAGACGTAGCACCAAAGAGCAAAACAACACCCTTCTCTTCATCCTCCTTTTCTGGTCTCTCCAAATTGAAGTCTCTTTGTCTTCAAGGATTAAAGGAACTTGAATCTCTTCCGGAAGAGTGGCTGCAAAACCTCCCTTCTCTTGAGACTTTAAAGATTTGGAGCTGTCCTAAATTGCGAATATCTATTTCTCCCCTCTTTGGACATCTCACCACTCTGAAAAACCTCTGTATTTAGGGCTACAAGGAACTTATCAGCAATGAGAATGAAGATGGCGCACATTGCCTTGGACCTACAAGACTTGGTCATCTATCTATAGTAGATCTTCCAAACATGGTTTCTCTCCCAAGAGAGCTTACAAATGTTACCACTCTGCAAGGGCTTCAAATTATCGATTGCCCTAGTTTGGTGTGTTTGCCGGATTCGATTGGTGACCTCACTTCTCTTCAACAGCTTGGGATCCTCGATTGTCCCAATTTAATATCACTGCCCGAAGGTATGCGCCACCTCACCTCTTTACGTCATTTGTGGATTGCAAAATGTCCTCACTTGGAGGAAAGATGTGAACAGGAAACAGGAGAGGATTGGCCCAAGATTGCTCACATCCCAAACTTTCGAAATGGCGGCAATGGTAATTATTGGGAATGGAAAGAAAGCCAAGATAGCCAACTTGTTCAAGTTTTTTAAGTCACCAATTACTCTATATTTTTTTTTTTTTTTTTTTTTTTTTTCTTGTTGTTCATCTTAATTTTACTCAGCCAGGCTTTTAATACATATCATATTTGATTTCATATGCAGGATGTCAGGATGGCTTTTGAAGTATAGACACTTCTTCAGACCTTGCTGAGAATCAGATTTGTGCAAGGCTCTAACATTTCCAGTATTGTTTCCTATCTTTCACTTCAACGGCATTTCCAGTATTGTTTTCTTTATTTTCGCGTTGCAATTTGAAATTTAAATTCTACAAACGATAGCATTACGTATTAGGTAAAAGACTTATAATATACGAGGGAAGTCAATCCCCTCCCAAATTTTCACAAAGATTTAATACAAATTTTGGCATTACTGTATTAGGATTTTCTCAATGTCAAATCTAGATCCTATTGAACGTTTTGGGCACACTCTTTTCATTGTTACTGCTATTGGAGCCTAACTGCAAGTACCTCCATCCATGGATGAAATTTACATTTTTATTATTTTCACTGGAAAATTTTTGAGTTATTGGTGAATTTGGTATTTGGTTTTTTTGATCGAAATGAGCAATTCATGAAATGGCTTGTGGGAATCATGTGGAGACTCCTAGCTGTTTGGATATGAAAATCTCACTTATTTAAAGAAGGCAGAGACAGACAAGAGATTTGGTATAAGTTTATCTCTTTTATCTGATGGTGGAATTGTATTAGTGACAACACGTTTCAGAATTTGCTAAATCTTTTGATTTCTTTATGCATAGAAACACTTATATATATGTTACCAACGTTAAAATGTCAATTTTATTTCTTCTTCCTTATTTCACTCCAAGAATTTGATATTTTGGAGAAATTCTTATTTATCCCATTTCATATGCAGAAACAATTGAAGCGCTGACATAGTGACATACCAATTCGAATCTTCTTCACTCTGCAATTGTGCAATAAGTTGACAAGTCGGGAATTAGATCTCATTGCTTTAATCGTTACAATTGCTCATTCCACGATTGATTTCTTTACTTAAACCAACCACAATATCGATATCATCTTCTAAAAGATCGCAAGGTGCTGAAAGTTGAAGCAGTAGATGCGAGTGGATCCTGACTGGAGTTTTTTTGTGAAAAGGTGCTCATCTTATCATTTGCTGAAAGGATTGAACTCCTCTTATATCGTCCTGTGAATTGTGATCCTTTTCATCTTACTTTATAAGTACTGGTTTGTGATTTCTATTTCTCTTTGCCCCTGGTTTCATGCTTCCACTTCCTCTTGCTTTGAGTTATGCCGTTTTCAGTCAACTCGCTCCTTACTCCAAAACTCTCATTTCACAACTGAGGTGAAGAAGGGATCTATAAAATGAAGCTTTTTTTCCATCTGAAGGAAACCCTGGGAAAGAGGTAGAGCTGAAAGTAATGGCTCCTCAAGAATTGTTTGGGTATTTATCCTGATTTCTACATGTTCTTTAAAATGTGTTTGATAGCTTTGTTTGGATTACAAGCACGATCTTGATATTTAAATCTAGAGATGCACACATTAATAGTGAAACTGGCCACAATACAAGTAAAAGTCAGAGACATGAATCATTTTGAGGCATACAAACATGTAAAATAACAGATGTTAACACCCTAAAATTTTTGAAATTGCTCAGACACACCTCTAAATTCAACCACCCTTTATTAAGATGAGCTTGTCTAGTGTAAATCACCTTAATTTTCATTGATGCTCGATCTATGGGGTTGGGTCAGACTATGGCTCTGTTAGACTTGAAGGAGCATCTGCAGTTCTTACTGTCTATGTCCTCATGTGCAGCTCCCAGCGAGTAAATGCTAATATAATCACGCACAAATAAAATAGCAACAGTTAATCTCTCCCACTTACCATTTTTTAATTAGGAAAAAAAAAAAAAAAAAAAGAGAAGAAGAAGAAGAAGAAGAGCTTGCCCAAGTATCATGGCTTTTTGTAGGCAAAGGTATATGTAGACAGAGCACCATTATTTCAAACAACACAGCCCCTTGCAAATTTCACATTTAGCAAATCAATCATTTACCGATTTGTTAAATCAATCAAGGTCAACCTTGTACTTTCCTTATAAAGATTATTTAACTTCTCTTCATAATTCCTTCTTCTCCTTGACAACTCCTAATCTTTATAATCTATTGATCTCTCATCTCACTCTTTGCTCTACTACCATCTATTACACATTTTTTATTGATATACCTACTCTTAAACTATTAATTAAATGATTATTGGTTTAAGTCTTTATATGACATTTAGCAAATTAAATGCATCATCGTATTATTTGTTAGAGATGATATATAAGCAAGAGTTGAAACGTAAAATTGTTAAATTAGTAAGGGTTTTGTCAAAATCTTTTAAAAAGTAATTATTTCACATACATAGTAAACAAAACTAATTCTTGATTTAGAATAAGTTTGGTAGTTTATAAAATTATGAAAAATTCTTTGGGTTGATAGTGGAATTTGTTTCAGAATTTGCTGCATCTTTGACTTCTTTAGGCATAGAATATAGAACCACCTATACCAATGTTAAAATGTCAATGCTATTCCTTCTTCCTTTTTTCACTCTTAAGGGTTTTGATATTTTGGAGGATTTCTGATTTTCAATCATATGCAGAACCAATTGAAGCACTGACATATATGGATTTAAGATTTGAAACTTCTTCACGCTGCAACCATGCAATAAGTTGACATATATTGTCCTGTGTTCCACTTCATCTGGCTTTTCAAGTACTGGCTTGGTTTCCATGCTTCTCTTGCTTAAAGCTATGATCATGCTTGGCATTTGTGACTGAAACGTGAATATGCTTCTCTTACGGATGTGACATTTTGTGAGTGAAACTTGACTGGACTTAGATTTCATTTTAAGAATTGAAAGTAAATATTGATTTCGCATTAATATGCAAGTTTAATAGTTCAATTCTACCACAACTGGATTCTTTGAGGGCACTAAATGCAACATGTGTTTATTGGATTTTGTTGAGTTTAAACACATGGGTGGAAAAGAATTCAAGTTTCATATTACAAAGATTAGACAAGTATGAATGGTTAATGTAACACAATAAACCCAATTACATTATTTATTTAGTTTTAATAACAACCTGAAAGGAATTCCGATTGCATAATGGTGTGCTCATCTACACAGCAGGCTTTCCATTGATGAAAGATTTTTCTTGCATGCAAACTAATTAGCAGTCTTATTCAATTATTCTACCGTATACCTTTCTCATAAAACTATTATATCTGAACAATTATTTATGGCAATGAGCTAGTTAGCTCAACCAACTTCACATTCATGTGTTTTCTGTAACTTTACAAGTTGGAACTGAAGTTCGTGATTTTGTTCTGTAGCTTGATGTTGATATTACAACTCATATACAAGTGAAGGAAGATGGACCTAAGAGGAGGTTTGATACTTGTGATTGAGTTGTCTTTTAGCATTATAATTTGTTGTTCATTTTTATGTTCTTGTGGTTCTACCTTCGCACAATCCAAACTATTAGGAGGTCATACTCTGAATGAAGTTTGATACTTGTTTGCAAAGAATGGGTGCATTTTTCTTATGCATTTTTCTCCCCAATTTACATCTTACTTTATATAGAGACATCAGATAGACTTGAATTACTAGTAGAAATCATCAAAATCATTGCTGATATCAACATTGATGTGGAATCAGCATATCATTGACTTAGAAGTATGCTCTCTCTCAATCTCTCTCTCTGTAAATTGTGCCAAATCATCCTTGAGCTATATAAATAAAAATCCTGTGTTTAAATTGTGTGCTTCATGAATTTGAGTTATGGTTCTTAGTTACATTTTGGGACTCGATCCCTTCTAGTTACCTTGAAAACGACTAGTTATCAATAATGTTTGTCAAGTAAACCTTCTCATTCGCAATCTGTTTTTAAATTTTAAAAATGAGCATATATTTCCCATTGTTGTTTTGTGACTTGGTAATCTTGGCAGCTCATAAGAGCATATGGTTGTGCATTTTTAGTATAATGTAGTTTCCTTGTGCATATCTTTTTTTTTTTCATATATGGTACACTGCTCAACTTCTTAAATGAATTCTTGACAGGTACTTGGAAATTGTTTTTACCAAATGTCCTTCCTTTTTATTTTATTTTATTCAGGTTGATCTATGGGGGATCCTGTCGAGGAGTATTTCTTTCTCTATTGCAGCAATTAGCTTGTGATATCTGTAACGATCTACCCTAAAAACTTGTTTCCATGATAGATGTGGCTATTAATGTCAAAATCCCAACAGACTGGATGATTGTAATGCATGTGCGGCCCATATTTGATCAAGTCTATAACATACTCAACCATCAATGTAGCTGGCCTACAATTACTAGTGTTGAGCTCACAAGTGTTCGACTTCTATTGGATGTCATGAATTTGATGCTCATCGTGACTTGTAAATGACTCTACTTTCTTTAAATCGTGCAAATTACATTAAGCCACGCTGTTAATGCAATGTGGAGGTTGTGCAAATCTCACTGGAGAGGGGTCCCAACTGAATAGAGTCAAAATTATCATTAGGATTTGTGAAATAGGCTAGGTTCTTTGGATTTATATCGTAGCTTCCCTTTGTTACCTTGTCCAAAGTTTTCTACCGAAATGAAATTTTGCATTTTGTATTCCATTTATTTTCCAATCTCTTTTACTATGTTAATATGTTATATGATTTTGTTCTATGCTCTATCCTAGTCAATCAGCTGAGGGTTTTATTCTTCTTCTTCTTTTTGTTTTGTTTTGTTTTGTTCTTCTATGTTAATTAATAAGTGGGATTTGGATAATTGATATAAAAAATTTAAGCAGTATTTGGCAAAGGAAAAAAAAAAAAAAAAAAAAAAGCAATAGCAATTTATTTCTAAAAAAAAAAAAAAAAAAAACATTATTAGAACACTAATCATCTACGACAATTGTGTATACTTGTCACTAATAATGTGCATATAATCATCACTGAAAGGATTAATATTAGAGAAAACCTTATGTGGCTCTATGACTCTGTTGAGGGCAACAACAGCGGCGCCACCAATTAATCAGCCGAGTTTAGTGATGGCAACATTTGGCCCTGTGCATGGTTAGCTGCATTTTTCATTTTGTTTAATTTCTGATGGCATTGTTTTGCATTAGATTTTGTTTTTTTGGATGGTAGTTGGTACAATCTTTGGTGTTGAGTGGATTTACAGAGTTATCCGTGCAATTTGACTCTAGACCTTAAGATTTTAGGAAGAATGAGGTAGAAGTTGAAGTTATGATGACTATCTTAAGAAACCTCATAATAGTCTTGATAAACACCAATATTAAAACACCCAAAACAATTTTCTCATAGCTTTGATGAACACCTATATGAGCCTCCCAGCTAGAACACTTTGAATTGGGAACGTGGATAGATGATACTTGAGGCTGTGTGTGGCAGAAGTTCAGGGATTATGATCGATCACCATCATCATTTCTATTCCTTAGTTACTTCTCAAAAAAAAAAAAAAAAAAAAAACATTTCTATTCCTTAGTTTTTTTTTTTTTTTTGATATGTCCGTACAAGAGAGGGTGGGGGGTTCGAATCCCCCTCCCCCTCTTGTGTAGACATGCCAAAGGATTGAATGGCTGAAAATTGAAATAAGGCATGTCCTCATGCCTTATTTCAAGTTTTGTTCTATGTTTTCTGTTAGTTCTTGTTGTTTGGCCAATTTGGTAATAAAAGGAAGTCTGAAAGCATCAAGTTCGAGTCCTTGCCAAGGCTGTCCGGATAGGCTCTCTCCCTGTTCGCACAGCATTTCCAGAATGCTATTTTCACCCTTTGCAAGCCTTGTCTGGACAATCCTTCACCCTGTCCGAACAGCATTTCCCGAAAGTGCCAAAATGCGTCTTCGAAGCTTCCTGTCCGAACAAGCACTAACCCTGTCTGGAAACCCCATAGAAATTATGCCCAAAACATCTATTTTCTGTGGGCCTAGGTCTAGGGTTTTGTATATGTTATAAATACATCTTTATAGAAGAGAGGCACGAATTTTAGAACCTTAGAGTTCGTGAGAGGCTGTGCTTGAGTGATTATTTGTTGTGAGCCAAATTGATTCCTCGTAGAGGATTTTATTAGTTATGATTGTGCGCTTCATTGAGAAGTCTATCGGAAGGATCCGATAAAAGAGAATCACGTTGATGAAGATTGTGAGCGAGGAGATGAGTTAAAGGCTTATCGATCTTACAGAGTCAAGGTCTTGCATCGGTTTGTATGTATTCCTAGTGTCTATAATCTCTGAACATCTTTTGATAGTGATTTCCTGTGTTTGGTTACCCTGGAGAGGTTTTATTTTTAGATCGTTGTTTAAAAGGTTTCCTTTTTGTCACCTAAATCATTGTGTCTGATTGATTTACTGTTTTGATTATTTTGGTGATTAACTATTTATGGTTAAATATCTGATAATTCCGCATAAACTGTGATATGTCCTTATTAAGCGTTTTTCAATTGGTATTAGAGCGGTTCCCTCTAAATTAAGTGAAGGAAACCCTGGGAAAGAGGTAGAGCTGAAAGTGGTGCCCCCTCAAGAGTCGTTTGGGTATTTATCCAAATTTTTATATGTTTTTAACAATGTGTTTGATAGCTTTGTTTGGATTAGAAGCACGATCTTGATATTTAAATCTGGAGATGCACACATTAATAGTGAAACTGGCCACAATACAAGCAAAAGTCAAAGACATGAATCATTTTAAGGCATACAAACATGTAAAATAATAGATGTTAACACCCTAAAATTTTTGAAATTGCTTAGACACACCTCTAAATTCAACCAACCTTTATTAAGATGAGCTTGTCTAGTGTAAACCACTTTAATTTTCATTGATGCTCGATCTATGGGGCTGGGTTAGACTACAGCTCTATTAGACTTGAAGGAACGTTTGCAATTCTTACTGTCTAGGTCCTCATGTGCAGCTCTCCGTGAGTAAATGCTAATATAATCACACACAAATAAAATAGCAACAATTAGTCTCTCTCACTTACCTTTTTTCAATTAAGAAAAAAAAAAAAAAAAAGAAAAAAAAAAAAAGGAAGAAGATGAGCTTGTCTAAGTACCATGGCTTTGTGCGGGCAAAGGTATATGTAAACAGAGCAGCATTATTTCAAACAACACAACCCCTTGCAAATTTCTCATTTAGCAAATCAAAAGCCATGAGCACTGGGATCCTTGATCACGTACGGTCACAGGGCACGTACTCGCATTGGATCACACTGCCCAGGAGTAGAGTACCCTATTTTAATCAAACAATTGAAATATGAAAACTAAAGTCTTATCACTTATGAATTAGTTGTTCAAAATAATGGTGATTTCAACATAGAATTTCTCATTGCGAAATTCTAACACATATGCTCTATAGTGTGTACCAGGACACTTTGAGAATTCTTTTGTAGCTAGATGCTTATAAGATTTAAGAAGTAAAATATGAGAGAAACACACATGGTGATGGAATCATTACAAATTTAATTTGAAGTTAAACGATGCAGCATGCAGCACCCCTATGAATAACAATCAATAACGGAAGCCGATCTGTTACTTGTTTTTTTTATTTTTTTCTCGAAACTCTTTTGCCGATTTCTTTCTATCAATGCCTTCGGATCTTTCTCTCCGTCGTTCATCGAGCATCGGGTTATCAAAAAGCACTTTTTAAAATTAACATCGGGCGAGGACCAATCACGTGGGTTCAAATAACGAGTTATAGCATCCCATTACTCTTTCTTTCTTTCTTTTTTTATCACTTCGTCTGCCTAACCTAATCCATTACTTTAAGACAAACCCACATGGCCTCGCCCGACTTTCTTTAATTAATTAAGAATCAAACGATGCAATAAAATCAGTTTGGCTTTTCCATCTGCTTTACACCAAACACATCTTCCTTCTGGCTGAATCATCAACAGCTGCTTTTAGCATCACTCCACTTACAACCCACAAATGGCGGAAGGAGTTCTCTTGGACATTGCTGGGAGTATCATTAGGAGTTTGGGCTCTCTTGCTCTCCAAGAGATTGGAGTGTTATGGGGTTTTAAAGATGAGCTTCGAAAGCTCGGGGACACCGTTTCCACCATCCAAGCTGTGCTTCTGGACGTAGAGGAAAAGTAGGCCTAGAACCATGCGGTCAAAGATTGGCTTTGAAAGCTCAAGGATGCCATGTACGACGCCGACGACTTGCTGGATGACTACTCCACTCAACTTCTACGCCGACAACTGATGATACGAGATAAAAAGATGGCAAAAGAGGTAAATTCTTCATTAATGTGCATATTATATGTTGTCACTTGTTTGTGACTAAAGCATTCCTAGACCCTGCATACATATATTTATCACAACACAAGCCAGAGAACATATAAATCATTTTACGTAGTTTAAAATTCCTCAACAACATTTCCAAAGAACAAATCAACAAAAACAATTTGCTCATTATAATGTTAAACCCAACTATTCAACGGAAAGGAAATTCTAAAACTATCTCAAGATAATTTCATCATAAAATGCATATATATAATATATAAAAGCAATAATCACTTAAATTGAAATGCATTTAGAAGTGGCAAAGAGTACAAGTTATTTCGATAGTCAATACTGCACTAAAAGTTAGGCAATAACTAGGGGTAGGCAAATTAACCGATTACCGATTACCGGCCGTGTATCGGTTTTGACTGAACCCATATTAACCGTAACTAATATACCAATATCTTTATCGGTTAAATTTTTTATATCGGTATACTTATCGGTCTGGTTCGGTCCGGTTAGAAATTTTATATCGGTTAACCGTTTAACCGATATAAACCGTTAAGTAGGGATGCCAAAATGACGTAGTTTTGGGGTTATAAATATACCTATGTAACCTTATCTTAATTTTGGTTTGTGTAGGTTTGATTTTTTTTTAGTGATGGCATTGGATGAGATTTCTTTGCCTTGGGTGAAAGCATTTTTCATTAATTCGTTTTGTTAGTCTAATTAGCATTCATTATGTTAATTAGCCCATTTGCTTTGGAAAAATATATTTTATAATATAAAAAAAAGTTGTGGTTGATCAATATAAAAAAACTTCAATTTTTAGCCCAAAAAACAAATATTTTGGTCCCAACAAAAACTATATGGGCTCTCAAAAGTAAAAAAAAAAAAACTTATTTTTGGCCCAACATAATAAATCAATATAAAGCCCACGGTTTAACCGGTTAACCGGTTTAACCGAACCGTTTAACCGTGTACTATTATAACCGATAATTTCGGTTAAAATTCTTATTGGTCCGGTATTGGTTAATAAACCGTTTAACCAAAAATTATTGGTTAATAACCGATAAGAGCCAAAACCAGATCGTTTTGACCAATACCCAGGCCTAGCGATAACTATTAAAACCTGAAGAGTAAGGTTCAGCTAAATTGTCCCCATACTAGGCACATAAATCGTGATTAAAAGTCGTTCCTAAGTTACTTGACCTTTCAAACCTTCCCTCTATTATTAGAGATGTTTTATTCTTATAAATAAGTTAAAAGCTTAACCCTAAACCTAAAGTTTCTTTTCTTTTCTTTTTATATAAAAAATATATATTTTTAATGTTTATTTCTTTTTTGTACCTTGGTCCGAACAAAAAGTTTTTTTTTTATTTTTTTTCCCTTAAAATGTATCATATTCTAGGAGCTCATTCTATTAATATTTTCATAACTTTTGAATAAATAAACGAAAGTAGGGCTAATCTTGAAATTTCACTAAAAAAGTGGTTTAGTTTTCTTCCAAAAATCTCAAAATTGTTTTTATGGGGGCTTGGGTAAGAAATGGCCCATTTGAACCTCCTCCTAACTAGGTAAACCAGATAAGGCCTACAACTCACTAAATGGACCTAAATTCGAGCACTACACTTTGGTCACTTGGCCCATTGGCTCACAACACATATACATCTAAGGTTTTTAACTTGACGAAATTTGGATCAAATACCCACCTAACCATGCCATGGACTGAAAGTTTAATTTCCAGATTTAACCCAAAGCTCTTCTTGATGCCATATATGAGAAATTACTTATTTTCTTGATATAGTCTTAACACCGCTTGAGGGTTATGTTTAGAAGTTTTTTACCACTCAAATGAGCCATTGAAAAGAGGTTTTTTGCAAAGAATGGGTGCATTTTTCTTATGCATTTTTCTCTCAAATTTATAGCTTACTTTATATAGAGACAGCAGATAGACTTGAATTACTAGTAGAAATCATCAAAATCATTGCTGATATCAACATTGATGTGCAATCAGCAGATCATTGACTTAGAAGTATGCTCTCTCTCAATCTCTCTCTCTGTAAATTGTGCCAAATCATCCTTAAGCTATATAAATAAAAATCCTGTGTTTAAATTGATTGCTTCATGAATTTGAGTTATGCTTCTTAGTTACATTTTGTGACTCGATCCCTTCTAGTTACCTTGAAAACAACTAGTTATCAGTAATGTTTGTCAAGTAAACCTTCTCATTCGCAATCTGTTTTTAAATTTAAAAAATGAGCATATATTTCCCATTGCTGTTTTGTGACTTGGTAATCTTGGCAGCTCATAAGAGCATATGGTTGTGCATTTTTAGTATAATTAATGTAGTTTCCTTGTGCATATCTTTTTTTTTTCATATATGGTATACTGCTCAACTTCTTAAATGAATTCTTGACAGGTACTTGGAAATTGTTTTTAACAAATGTCCTTCCTTTTTATTTTATTTTATTCAGGTTGATCTACGGGGGATCCCGTCAAGGAGTATTGCTTTCTCTTTTGCAGCAATTAGCTTGTGATATCTGTAACGATCTACCCTAAAAACTTGTTTCTATGATAGATGTGACTAATGTCATAATTCCAACAGACTTGATGATTGCAATGCATGTGCGGCCCATCTTTGATCAAGTCTATAACATACTCAACCATCAATGTAGCTGGCCTACAATTTCTAGTGTTAAGCTCACAAGTGTTCGACTTCTATTGCATGTCATGTATTCGATGCTCATCGTGACTTGTAAATGACTCTAATTTCTTTAAATCGTGCAAATTACATTAAACCACGCTGTTAATGTATTGTGGAGGTTGTGCAAATCTCACTGGAGAGGGGTCCCAACTGAGTAGAGTCAAAATTATCATTAGGGTTTGTGAAATAGGCTAGGTTCTTCTGATTTATATCGTAGCTTCCCTTTGTTACCTTGTCCCAAGTTTTCTGTCGAAGTGAAACTTTGCATTTTGTATTCCATTTATTTTCCAATCTCTTTTACTATGTTAATATGTTATGTGATTTTGTTCTATGCTCTGAACTAGTCAATTCAGCTGAGGGTTTTTTTTTTGTTCTTCATTTTGTTTTGTTTTGTTTTGTTCTTCTATGTTAATTAATAAGTGGGATTTTGATAATTGATATAAAAAAATTAAGCAGTAATTGTCAAAGGAAAAATACAAAAAAAAGCAATAGCAATTTATTTCTAAAAAAAAAAAGAAAAAAGAAAAAACATTATTAGAACACTAATCATCAGCGACGATTGCGTATAGTTGTCACTAATGATGTGCATATAATCATCACTGAAAGGATTAATATTTGCGAAAACCTTATGTTGAAACCTCGCTCTATGACTCTGTTGATGGCAACAACAGCGGCGCCACCAATTAATCAGCCAAGTTCGGTGATGGCAACGCTTGACCCTGTGCATGGTTAGCTGCATTTTCATTTTGTTTAATTTTTGATGGCATTGTTTTGCATTAGATTTTTTTTTTTTTTTTTTTTTGGTTGGTAGTTGGTACAATCTTTGGTGATGAGTGGATTTACAGAGTTATCCCAGCAATTGGATTCTAGACCTTAAGATTTAGGAAGAATGAGGTAGAAGTTGAAGTTATGATGACTATCTTAAGAAACCTCATAATAGTCTTGATAAACACCACTATCAAAACAACCAAAACAATTATCTCATAGCTTTGATGAACACCTATATGAGCCTCCCAGCGAGAACACTTTGAATTGGGAACATGGATACATGATACTTGAGGTTGTGTGTGGTAGAAGTCCAGGGATTACGATCGATCACCATCATCATTTCTATTCCGTACTTATCAAAAAAAAAAATTATATTCCTTAGTTTTTTTTTTTTTTTTTTTTTTTTTGACATATCCACACAAGAGGGAGTGAGAGATTCAAACTAGTGACCTCCGCTTCATTAGGCGTGGTCTCAGCCGATTGAGCTACCTCTTGGGGACATTTCTATTCCTTAGTTGATTGGGTTTGGATGTTACTTCGTGAAGGCAACGTGCGTGGTGATTATAGCCATTAATTTGTTCTGTAACCAAAGGTTGTTCTGTAACCCTTTAGAGTACAATTTCTACTACAACATTGTCTTCCAATGGTTGCCCTGCAACCAACAAGCGTCGCGAGTAATTGTCACGAGAATTCGTAATTGAACGAGTAATACGCCTGTCAACTGGAAAAGAAGCAGGATTCTACTTCTTATTCCGACCTATTTTGCTAACCAAATTGATTAGCGGTAGGAAATTTGAGGTTCATAGGCCTCTAAAACACTAGGTTTGAGAATTGAATTTTGCATGTCTTATTGCACCCCAAACAAGGGTTTAAATAGAATTAATTTCTACCATTTGCAGCAGAAGCATGGTGGAATTTTCCCCGGTGTAACAGTAATGCTATTGCAGAAGGCTTTAGCTGATTATAGAGCTCATGTCTTTAATTAAGCTTCTTGGGTTAGACTTTAGAGCATCTCCAAGAGAATAAGCAAATCTTATATAATCCACAAGGTCTAAATCAAAAAATGTCGGAGAAAATGAGAATTCAAGACAGTTTGATGTTTATAGGCTTGTTCAAAACCTAATTAATTCCAAGCCAACTTGAATTTTTGAGCCAACACGAGCCAATATATTTAACAGGTGAGGCACCAAATATGAAATATTTAATTTAAATTGAAGGTAAATTGATGAAGTTAAATTTGAATTTAAGACCTCTAGTTCTCATACCTTACAAAATTACTATTTTTTGAAAAAATTAATAAAATAAAAAAAAATTAATCATTTAATATATAATGAGCAATAACATTGTCAAGGCTACGCTTGTAAAAGGTCGTGTCATTGTCCGCGAAGACTTATCACTTGAGTTCGGATAAAGTGATCAAAGGATTGAATGGCCTCATGAAGCGAAGGTCACTAGTTCGAATCCCCCTCCCCCTCTTGTGTGGACATGTCAAAGGATTGAATGGCTGAAAATTGAAATAAGGCATGCCCTCATGCCTTATTTCAAGTTTTGTTCTATGGCTTCTGTTAGTTCTTGTTGTTTGGCCAATTTGGTGATAAAAGTTTGAAAGCATCAAGTTCAAGTCCCTGCCAAGGCTATCTGGACAGGCTCTCTCCCTGTCCGGACAACATTTCCAGAATGCTATTTTCACCCTTTGCAAGCCTTGTCTAGACAACCCCTCACCCACCCTGTCCGGACAGCATTTTCCGAAAGTGCCGAAATGCGTCTTCGAAGCTTGCTGTCTGAACAAGCACTAACCCTGTCCAGAAACCCCATAGAAATTATGCCAAAAACGCATGTTTTATGTGGGCCCAGGTCTAGGGTTTTGTATATGTTATAAATACATCTTTATAAAAGAGGCACGAATTTTAGAACCTTAGAGTTCGTGAGAGGCTGTACTTGAGTGATTATTTGTTGTGAGCCAAATTGATTCCTCGTAGAGGATTTCGTTAGTTTTGATTGTGCGCTTCATTGAGAAGTTTATGGGAAGGATCCGATAAAAGAGAATCATGTTGATAAAGATTGTGAGCGAAGAGACGAGTTAGAGGCTTGTCGATCTTACAGAATCAAGGTCTTGCATCAGTTTGTATGTGTTCCTAGTGTCTATAATTTCTGAACATCTTTTGATAGTGATTTCCTAGGTTTGGCTGCCCCGGAAAGGTTTTACTTTTATATCGTTTTTTAAAAGGTTTTCTTTTCATCACCAAAATCATTATGTCTGATTGATTTACTGTTTTGATTATTTTGGTGATTAACTGTTTATGGTTAAATATCTGTTAATTTCGCATAAACTGTGATATTTCCTTATTAAGCGTTTTTCAATTTGTATTAGAGTTGTTCACTCTAAATTAAGTGAAGGAAACCCTGGGAAAGAGGTAGAGCTGAAAGTGGTACCCCCTCAAGAGTCGTTTGGGTATTTATCCCGATTTCTATATGTTTTTAAAATTGTGTTTGATAGCTTTGTTTGGATTAGAAGCACGATCCTGATATTTAAATCTGGAGATGCACACATTAATAGTGAAACTGGCCACAATACAAGCAAACGTCAGAGACATGAATTATTTTAAGGCATACAAACATGTAAAATAACCGATGTTAACACCCTAAAATTTTTTAAATTGCTTAGACACACCTTCAACCACCCTTTATTAAGATGAGCTTGTCTAGTTTAAACCACCTTAATTTTCATTGATGATTGATCTATGAGGCTGGGTCAGATTACGGCTCTATTAGACTTGAAGGAGTGTCTGCAGTTCTTGCTGTCTAGGTCCTCATGTGCAGCTCCCAGTGAGTAAATGCTAATATAATCATACCCAAATAAAACAACAACAATTAATCTTTCCCACTTACCTTTTTTTTATTAGGAAAAAAAAAAAAAGGAAAAGGAAAAAAGAAGAAGAAGATGAGCTTGTCTAAGTATCATGGCTCTGTAGACAGAGCAGCATTATTTCAAACAACACAGCCCCTTGCAAATTTCTCATTTAGCAAATCAAAAGCCATGAGCATTTGGATCCTTGATCACGTACGGTCACAGGGCACGTACTCGCATTGGATCACACTGCCCAGGAGTAGAGTACAGAGTACCCTATATTAATCAAACAATTGAAATATGAAAACTAGAGTCTTATCACTTATGAATTAGTTGTTCAAAATCATTGTGATTTCAACATAGAATTTCTCATTGCGAAATTCTAACACATAAGCTCTATAGTGTGTACTAGGACACTTTGAGAATTCTTTTGTAGCTAGATGCTTATAAGATTTAAGAAGTAAAATATATATGAGAGAAACGCACATGGTGATGGAATCTTTTCAAATTTAATTTGAAGTTAAACGATGCAGCATGCAGCACCCCTATGAGTAACAATCAATAACAAAAGCTGATCTGTTACTTCTTATTTTTTATTTTTTATTTTTTTCTTGAAACTTTTTGTCGATTTCTTTCTATCAATGCCTTCGGATCTTTGGCCTTGTTTGTTAAACTACATCACATTCTCCCACACTATTCATCTCATTTTTTCAAATAAATCAACATCAAAACATTCTCAATATTTATATCACATCATTCAATTTCATATCATATCATTTATTTATTTTTATTATTTAAATTAAAAAATCAATACAAAACAAAACGTTTCCACTTTTCAATACAACCATTTCACTTTTTTATACTAATTATTACACTCATTTTTTCCCTCATCAATCATGAACAGTGTATTGTAAATGGCTTGTTGTTGACCAAACAAGGCCAAATGTCTCCGTCCTTCATTGAGCATTGGGTTATCAAAAAGCACTTTTTAAAATTAGGGGAAACTTCATTTACCCCCATGAATTTACGTGCCTTTTGCAGATCGCCTCATTGTTTAAAATCTCTCACTTTGGTGTATCCAACTTGAATTTTCTTCCACTTATCCCATTCTGTTAGGATTTTCTGTGAAATCCTAATGGATCCCTTCGCACGTGCCACGCATGTGAAAAAAATTTAATGCTTTCTGTTAAGCATTAAAATTCGCGTTTTTTTTTTCTTCCTTTTTTGTTAATACTATTAAAAATAAAATAAAATAAAATAAAAAAACATATGTTGTTGAAATACATGTGCATCTCACATGCTTTGGGGATGTGTGTCACTTTATTAGAATGCATTCTAATATGGTTTGTATGAATTAACTACAAACCAATTTGCAAGCTAAATTCTATTTCTTTGAATATATGGGTTTACTTGCGAGATTTAGTGTTTTTATGTTCATTCTATTTAATATTTGAGGTTGCCGTGTCAAACTTCTATTACAGGATGTAAAATAATGGGTTTACATTAAAGCTTGATAGAAGTTATTCTCTTACTGATATTTTAGCTCAAACTTTCATTTCCTTAAGCTCTCTGCATATTCTCTATTATAATTTTTGTCATATTTGTACATTATATTTAAGAAATAGAAAAATGTTAAGTGTTCTTCTAGTATTCTTCTGGTATCCTCCCAACTGTGATGTGACTTTTAAAATTATCGTTGAATTTGAGATTATTATTATTAATTTTTAATCTATCGATGATTTTAAAAGGCACATTACAATTAAAAAGACACCACAAAAATATTAAAAGAACACTTAGTATTTAAGAAACGATCTTCCTTCCTATCGCATTTTCAATGCCTTCGGATCTTTGTCTCCGTGGTTCATCGAGCATCGGGTTATCAAAAAGCACTTTTTAAAATTAACATCGGGCGAGGACCAATCACGTGGGTTCAAATAACGAGTTATAGCATCCCATTACTCTTTCTTTCTTTCTTTCTTTTATCACTTCGTCTGCCTAACCTGTCCATTACTTTGAGACAAACCCACATGGCTTCGTCGGACTTTCTTTAATTAATTACGAATCAAACGATGCAACAAAATCAGTTTGGCTTTCCCATCTGCTCTACACCAAACACATCTTCCTTCTGGCTGAATCATCAACAGCTGAGTTTAGCATCACTCCACTCACCAACGAGAAATGGCCGAAGGACTTCTCGTCAACACTGCTGAGGGCATTACTAAGAATTTGGGATCTCTTGCTCTCCAAGAGATTGGACTGCTATGGGGTTTCAAAGACAAGCTTCAAAAGCTTAGGGACACTGTTTCCGCTATTCAAGCAGTGCTTTTGGATGCGGAAGAGCAGCAGGCCAACAACCATGCTGTCAACGATTGGCTTGGGAACTTGAAGGATGCCATGTATGAAGCCGACGATTTGCTGGATGGCTACTCCACTCAACTTCTACAAAGACAAGTGATGACACAAGATAAGAAGGCAAAATAGGTAAATTCATTAATGTGCATACGATGTCATCTGTAAGTAAAGCATTCCCAGACCTGCATTCAAATATTTTTTTACGTAGTTTAAAATTCCTTATCAACATTTTAAGAAAAAATCCACAACAACAACTTGTTCATTATATTGTTAAACCCAACTATTCAACGGTACTCAAATTCTAAAAATATCATAATATGATCGGATTCAAATGGGTGGTTTACAATTACAGGTACGCATCTTCTTTTCCAAATCGAACCAGCTTGTATATGGCCTTAAAATGGGTCATAGGATCAAGGCAGTTAGGGCAAAACTGGATGAAATTGCAGCTGATAAGATCAAATTTGGCTCACTGAACGCCTTATAGTGACACGTGAGTTTGAGCATAGGAAAAGGGAAGACACACTCTTATGTACCCAAGGAACAAGTCATTGGGAGAGAGGGTGAAAAGAAGGTTGTTAAAGATTTGTTATTGGATTCCAATGTAGAGGAGAACATTTCCGTCATTCCCATAGTTGGGATTGGTGGACTAGGCAAGACCACGCTTGCTCAATATGTGTTCAATGACGAGGAGATCAAAACACATTTTCTTTTAAGACTTTGGGTGTGTGTGTCTGATCCTTTTGACGTGAAAACTATTGTTGCAAAGCTCATAGAATTTGCTACTAAGAAGAGACCTGAAAGCCTTGAGATGGATTTGTTACAAAGTCAGCTTCGAGCAGAAATTAATGGGAAGCTATACTTACTTGTTTTAGATGATGTATGGAGCGAGAATCGTTGTACGTGGTTGAACTTGCAAAAACTATTATCAGGTGGCATGAAGGGAAGTAAAGTTTTGATTACTACACGTAGCAAAAGAGTTGCAGAGATTACAGGAACAATGTCACCATATCTTTTGGGAGGTCTATCTGAAAGCAATTCTTGGAATTTATTTAGGAAAATGGCATTTAAAGATGGGGAAGAGCCAATGAATCCGAAGCTAATAGAAATTGCAGGGAGATCACACAAAAGTGTGCACAAGTTCCTCTTGCTATAACGACAATAGGGAGTCTATTATACTTCAAAATTCAGAGGATGATTGGTTGTACTTTAATAACAATGAACTTTACAAAATAAATAAAAAAGAAAATGATATTTTTCCAATACTTAGTTATGATCATCTCCCATCACACTTGAAGCAATGTTTTGCCTTCTGTTCGTTGTTTCCAAAAGATTATGAAATTGAGGTGCAAATGTTGATTCTGCTATGGTCAGCTCAAGGGTTTCTTCAATCGTCAGATGGAAACAAATGTTTTGAAGACCTTGGTCGCGAGTATTTTATGGATTTGCTTTGGAGGTCGTTTTTCCAAAACACAAAGAGAGATGCATATGGTACAATAGATAAATGCAAAACGAATGACCTTATTCATGATCTTGCACAATCAGTAGCAGATGAGGAGTGCAAAATTATATATCCAAATGTAGAAACCGAAGTTGAAAGAACTCGTCATGTTGCATGTCATTATTCAAATTCATCATCAGATATTTCCGCATGTTTTCTCAACCCTGAGGAAATTAGAACATTTCTTCTACGAATTCCAATAGTTGCAAGATTTGATGAATATTATAATTTGAACAAAGCAGTACTTGAGTGGAATAAGCCAGTCCATGATACACTTACTTCACGTTTTAAATGCTTGCGTGCATTGAATTTGAGTCAGTCGAGTATTCAAAAAGTGTCCAATTCTATTTGCAAGTTAAAGCATTTAAGATTTCTTGATCTTTCTAGGAATGGAGATATCAAAGGACTCCCCACTTCTATAACTAAATTGCTAAATTTGCAAACACTAAGACTTGATTTTTGTTGTGGGCTTAAAGAATTGCCAGAAGACACTAGAAACTTGATCAACCTTAGGCATCTTGGGCTATATGAGTGTTATAGTTTGACTTATATGCCTCATGGACTGGGAAAGTTGACCGCTCTCCAAAAATTGTCGCTATACACTTTAGGGAAGAAAAAAAATTCTCTCTCCAAGCCAGTGGGTGGGCTAGGTGATCTGAATGGTTTAGATCAGTTGAGGGGAGTGTTACGGATCAAGGGTTTAGAGCACTCGAGATCTTCTCCATTAGAAGCAAAGGCTGCAAACTTGGAGAGGAAGCAACATATTCAAAGTTTGACATTAGCATGGGACCTAAAATCTGGTGATGAAAGTGATAAGACAACTGCAAATGATGAACAATTGTTGCAAAACCTTCAGCCACACCTAAATTTGAAATGTTTAGCTATAATTGGGTATGCAGGTGTGAGGTTATCTATCTGCGTCTCCTTGCTCTCGAATTTGGCTTCTATTTACCTATGGAATTGTAAATGGTTGCAACATATCCCACCATTGGACCAATTTCCTTCTCTGAAGCATTTTGTTCTTGGACAATTAAGTGAGCTAGAGTACATAAGCAATGAAGGTAGTGACATGTCCTTGTCTTCCCTCCAAATTCTAAGACTTCGTAGTTTGCCAAAGTTGAAGGGATGGTGGAGGACGAGGGAAACAGTAACAGTAGAGCATCATCTTCCATTATTCCCTTCATTTCCTTCCCTTTCTCATTTATGTATTGAGAATTGCCCTATGATGTCTGTTACAAACTAATGTGCTTTGACTTGTCAATTCTTACCTTTGGTTGTGCTTATTAAACTCTAGTTTGTAGTAGGTGAAAATGTGTGTTTGTTGTGAAGCCACGTGTGGTTCTAGAACTTACTTTTGTAAAAGGTTTCTCTTGTCTTTTGTAGTATGTAACTTCAGAATTTTGTAACGTAAGAAGAAGAAGAAAAATAGAAGAAAGAGCCAAGTCCCTTGCAGAAAATTGTTCTTCCTCTCCCTGTTTTTTCCCCTGTTTTTTCTCTTGCCTTTTGCTCATTTTCTGCAGAATTTCTGCAGCAAGTTGATCTTCTTATTCTCTTGTGTTTCCCTTGTTTAATCTACTGCCCTTGGAGTGTGTCTTGGTGGAAAATCCAGCCAACAGAATTTGGTATCAGAGCTTTGGTTCTAAGAAGAGTTTTGGGCAGAAATTTGAAGAGAAAGAAGAGGATAAGTTGAAGGAGAATCCATGGCCAGCACAAGCATGAATTGGAGCAATTTATTTATGGGAGATGGTAGAATCAGGATATGAAATACCTGAATCTACATCAACCTTGACCGAAGCTCAAAAAAAGGAATTGAAGGAGAACAAAAGCAAAGATGCAGGAGCACTTGGGATGATTCAAAGGGGAGTTTCAGAAACTATTTTTCCAAGAATTATCGGAGCAACAAGAGCTAAGGAGGCTTGGGACATTCTCCAAGAAGAATTTCAAGGAGATAAAAAGGTAAGAGCCATCAAACTCCAAACTCTTAGAAGAGATTTTGAAAATATGAGAATGAAAGAAAATGAAAGTGTGAAAGATTATTCCACTAGATTTTTGGAGTTGGTAAATCAAATGAAAGCTGATGGTGAAAATATGATTGATCGTAGAATTGTGGAAAAAATATTGATAAGCTTGCATGAAAAATTTGATCCTATGGTGGCTGTAATTGAAGAAACAAAAGACCTCTCTAGTTTAGGTGTCCAAGAGTTGTTGGGTTCATTGAAATCTCATGAGCAAAGGTTGGAACGACACTCCGAAAAGTCAATAGAGAGTGCATTTCAATCCAAGCTCACTCTTAATTCAAATTTTTTTGAAAAGAGAGCATTAAGTCATGAACAAGGTGAAGGGGACTCAACTAGAGGAGGTAGAAGTTTTAGAGCAAGAGGAAGAGGAAGAAGTCCAAGAGGAAGAGGTAGAGGTAGCTATGAAAGAAAACCAAGTGTGGAAGGTTTTTCACAAAAATGTAATATTTGCAAGAAGAGTAGTCATGTTGAAAAAGATTGTTGGTTCAAAGGAAAGCCTCAATGTTTTAATTGCAAAAAATTTGGCCACTTGCAAAAGGATTGTAGATTCTTGAAGAACAATCAACAAGCTAATTTCACCGAGGAGAAAGAAAGTGAAGGGAACTTGTTCTATGCTTGTCAATATGTTTCCGAGAAGAAAAATGATACATGGTTCTTAGATAGTGGTTGTAGCAATCACATGACACCGGAGAAGGAAATTTTCCTTGACATAGACACTTCATTCCATTCTAAAGTGAAGATGGGAAATGGTGCTGTGGTAGATGTTAAAGGGAAAGGCAATGTTGGAGTTGAAACCAAGAGAGGGCTGAAGAAAATTCGTGAAGTTTTATTTGTTCCGGAGCTTAATCAAAACTTGCTTAGCATTGGACAACTTATGGAGCATGATTATGTTCTTCATTTTGAAGGCCGTACTTGTACAGTTTATGATGAAGGAAGAGAAAAATTGGTTGTGGCTGAAGTTAAAATGGCTCCAAATAGAAGTTTTCCACTCACTTTCAAATATGCAAAAGACATGGCTTTAAAAGCTAGTGTTATTGATGAATCATGGTTGTGGCATAAAAGATTTGGTCATCTAAATTTTCAAAGCCTCAAGCTACTACATCAGAAAAATATGGTGCAAGGGCTTCCTATTATTAATGAAAAGAATAAAGTTTGTGAAGGTTGTGCTCTTGGGAAGCATCATCGACAACCATTTTCCAAAGGAGTAGCATGGAGGGCTAAGAAGGTGCTAGAGTTGGTGCATACTGACGTTTGTGGGCCTATGCAAACTCCTTCTCATTCTCAAAACAGGTATTTCATTCTCTTTATTGATGATTATAGTCGCATGACTTGGGTTTATTTCATGAGACAAAAATCTGAAGTGTTTAATATCTTTAAAAAGTTTAAATGTCTTGTTGAAAAGCAAAGTGGTTGTTTTATTAAAGTTTTGAGAAGTGATAGAGGGAAAGAGTATACCTCAAATCAATTCTATAAATTTTGTGAAGATGAAGGTGTGGAGAGGCAGTTGACAGTCTCTTATACTCCACAACAAAATGGGGTATCCGAGAGGAAGAATCAAACTGTCATGGAGATAGCCAAGTCTATGTTGCATGAAAAAAGCTTACCAAAAGCATTTTGGGCTGAAGCTGTATACACAGCTGTTTATTTGATGAATAGATGTCCAACCAAGGCCGTGTGGGATAAAACACCATTTGAAGCTTGGAGTGGAAGAAAGCCATCAATCAAGCATCTCAAAGTGTTTGGTTGTATTTGCTATGCTCAAATTCCAAAGGAGAAAAGATACAAGCTGGATGAGACAAGTGAGAAGTGTATATTTGTTGGCTATAGCTCAATGTCAAAGGGCTATAGGCTGTACAACTTGAAAACCAACAAAGTAATTATCAGCCGAGATATCTTATTTGATGAGAAAGCTAAATGGTGTTGGGTGCAAGGCCAAGTTGAAGAACAATTGGTTCCGGTGACTGTTTTACAGCAAAGTCCAGCCCAAGGAAGTACAAGTAATGATGATAGCACTCACCCATCATCAAGTTCAACTCCATCACCAAGCTCACCATCATCTCCAAGCTCAAGCTCAACTTCTCCAAGCTCAAGTCCAATGAGATTGAGGAATTTGGATGATATTTATGCAAGGTGCAACTTTTGTGTTGTTGAACCTGAAAACTTTGAAGAAGCAATGAAAGAAGAGAGTTGGAGAAAAGCTATGGAAGATGAAATTGAAGTTATTGAAAAAAACAGAACATGGAAGTTGGTTGAAAGGCCTCAAGACAAAGAAATCATTGGTGTGAAATGGATTTACAAAGTGAAGTATAATGTAGATGGGTCGGTTCAAAGAAACAAAGCAAGGCTAGTTGCAAAAGGATACTCACAGCAGCCCGGGGTTGACTTTCATGAAACTTTTGCTCCAGTAGCTCGCTTGGATACAGTGAGAGCTTTAATTTCTTTAGCAACTCAAAAGGGTTGGTTATTGTACCAACTTGATGTCAAATCAGCCTTCTTGAATGGAGAGTTGAAAAAAGAGGTGTATGTTGAACAACCTCAAGGATTTATAATCCAAGGTGAAGAAGAGAAAGTGTATAAGCTAAGAAAAGCTTTGTATGGGCTAAAACAAGCTCCTAGAGCATGGTATAGCCATATTGACAATTACTTCAATGAAAGTGGTTTCAAAAGGAGCAAGAGTGAGCCAACCTTGTATGTAAAGCATCAAGGTAATGTTGATTTGCTTATTGTTGCATTATATGTTGATGATTTGATATTAACCGGAAGCAATGCTAAAATGATTGAAGAATTCAAGAAAGATATGGTGAACAAGTATGAGATGAGTGATATGGGGCTGCTACATTACTTTCTTGGTATTGAAGTTTATCAAGACAAAGAAGAGGCGTTCATTTCACAAAGAATGTATGTTGAAAAAATTCTGAGAAAATTCAGAATGGTTGGTTGCAAACCAATGGCTACACCACTTGCATTAAATGAAAAATTAAAGAAGGAAGATGGAGGAAAAAAGGTGGATGCTACTCTCTATAGAAGTTTGGTTGGAAACTTGCTATATCTCACCGCTACAAGGCCTGATGTTATGTTTACTGCAAGTTTGCTATCAAGGTTCATGCATTCTCCAAGCCATTTTCATTTTGCAGCAGCAAAAAGGGTGCTTAGATACATTCAAGGCACCACAAGTTATGGAATAAGGTATTGCAGAAATTTCATGGTGAAGTTGCTTGGCTTTTGTGATAGTGATTGGGGTGGCTGTGTTGATGATATGAAAAGCACCTCAGGTTATGCTTTTTCACTTGGATCAGGTGTGTTTTCTTGGTCCTCAAAGAAGCAACAATCAGTTGCTCAATCTTCAGCAGAAGCTGAATATGTTTCAGCAGCATTAGCCACATCTCAAGCAATTTGGTTGAGAAGAATACTTGAAGATATTGGTGAGAGGCAAGAAGATGCTGTACACTTGCATTGTGACAACAAATCAGCCATAGCAATGGCAAAGAATCCAGTATACCATAGCAGGACCAGACATATTGTAATCAAACATCATTTCATTAGAGAAGCTATTGAAGACGGTGAAGTGGAGCTGAAATTTTGCAAGTCAGAGGAGCAAGTAGCTGACATTTTCACCAAAGCATTGCCAAAGGAGAAATTCCAGCAATTGAGAGAAGCATTGGGAGTTCAAGAACAGCACATTAAGGGGGAGAATGTTACAAACTAATGTGCTTTGACTTGTCAATTCTTACCTTTGGATGTGCTTATTAAACTCTAGTTTGTAGTAGGTGAAAATGTGTGTTTGTTGTGAAGCCACGTGTGGTTCTAGAACTTACTTTTGTAAAAGGTTTCTCTTGTCTTTTGTAGTGTGTAACTTCAGAATTTTGTAACGTAATAAGAAGAAGAAAAATAGAAGAAAGAGCCAAGTCCCTTGCAGAAAATTGTTCTTCCTCTCCCTGTTTTTTCCCCTGTTTTTTCTCTTGCCTTTTGCTCATTTTCTGCAGAATTTCTGCAGCAAGTTGATCTTCTTATTCTCTTGTGTTTCCCTTGTTTAATCTACTGCCCTTGGAGTGTGTCTTGCTGGGAAATCCAGCCAACAATGCCCCTAGCTCCCGGGAGAAAAACAACACCCTCCTCTTCCTCTCCTTTTTCCGATCTCTCCAAATTGAAGTTTCTTTCTCTTGAGAGATTGGAGGAACTTGAATATCTGCCATTAGAGTGGCTACAAAACCTCACTTCTCTTGAGACTATGAAGATTAGGAATTGTTCTAAGATTCGAATATCCATGTCTCCGCTCTTTCAGCATCTTACAGCACTTCAAGATCTATGTATTGTTGGCTGTGAGGAACTTATCAGCAATGAGAATGAAGATGGCGCACATTGCCTTGGACCTACAAGAGTTGATCAACTATCTATTGTAAAAGTTCCAAACTTGGTTTCTCTCCCAAGAGAGCTTAGAAATGTTACCACTTTGCAAGGGCTTCAAATTATGGACTGCCCTAATTTGGTGTCTTTGCCGGAGTGGATAGGCGATCTCACTTCACTTCAGGAGCTTGGACTCGTAAATTGTCCCAATTTAATATCCCTGCCTGAAGGTATGCGCCGCCTCACCTCTTTACGCCGCTTTACAATTGTGGACTGCCCTTGCTTGGAGGAGAGATGTAAACAAGGAACGGGAGAGGATTGGCCAAAGATTGCTCACGTCCCAAACTTTCGTAACGGTGGCTGTGGTAATCGTAAAGAATGGACCGCAAGCCAAAATCGCCAAAATCATCAGGTTTTTAAGTCAACAATTAGACAGTAATTTTATTTTTCATTTTACTCTGTCAGGCTTTTGATATGTATCATATTTGATTTCATATGCAGGATCAATTTAGGTTTTCCGTATAGACGCTGCTTTAGACGTTGCAGACAATCAGATTTGTGCAATGCTCTAACTTTTATGGTATTGTTTCCTAACTTTCACTTCAATGGCATTTCCAGTATTGTTTTCTTTTCCTTTTTTAAATATTTCTTGTGTTTCCATTTGAAATTTAAATTCTACGAACGGTAGCATCATGTATTAGGTAAAACGCTTATAATAGATTAGGGAAGTCAATCCCATCCCAAATTTTGACAAAAATTTAACACAAATTTTTCATTACTGTGTTAGGATTTTCCTAGTGTCAAATGTAGATTCTGTTGAACGATTTGGTCACACTCTTTTCATTATTATTTCTATTGAAGCCTAACTGCAAGTAGCTCGGTTCGTGGATGAAATTTACATTTTTCTTACTTTCACTGGAAATTTTTGGGTTATTGTTGAATTTATTATTTGGTTTTTGATCGAAAGCAGCAATTCATGAAATGGGTTGCGGGAATCATGTGGATATTTCAACAATCTGTTTGGATATGACAGACTCTTTCCTTCAAAGAGACTTGATTTGCCTGGATATTAAACCCACTTATTCCTAAGACGGCAGAGACAAAGAAGAGACTTGGTATAAGTTTCTCTCTTTTATCTGATAGCAGAATTGTATTATTGACAACACTTTTCAGAATTTGGTGCATCTTTGACTTCTTTAGAATAGAATAGAAACTTGTATACCCATGTTAAAATGTCAATGCTATTCCTTCTTCCTTATTCACTATTTTGATATTTTAGAGAATTTTTTATTTATCTGATTACATATGCAGAAACAATTGAAGCACTAAGTTAACAAGTTGGGAATTGGATCTTACAATTGCTCATTCCACGTTTGAGTTCTTTACATATGAGATGAAAAAACTGCACCAAGGATCAATGTGACTTCTATTTCTCTTTGCCCCTGGTTTCCATGCTTCCACTTCCACTTGCCTTGGAATTTGTGACCCTCAACTCGCTCTGTACTCAAAAAGTCTCATTTCACAACAGATGCCAAGAAGGGAGCTCTAAAGTGAAGCTTTTTGTTTCTTCTTAAAGGAAACCCTGGGAAAGAGGTAGATCTGGAAGTGTTGACCCCTCAAGCATCATTTGGGTATTTATCCAGATTTCTACATCTTTTTTAAAGTGTGTTTGATAGCTTTGTTTGGATTAGAACCACGGTGTTGATATGTAAATCTGGACATGCACAATTAGTGATTGAATATTTGGATTTATTATCCAGTTGGTTAATGAGAAAAGTTTGGAGGGGGAAAAAAAAACTTTATAATAGAAAAGTCTTGAAATTTCTAACATTTGGAGCCAACAACTACAGTGAATGCTCACTTGAAATGATTAGTCAAATTTTTGCAAGTGAAACAACATTGAACATTGGTAATTGGAAACCTTATTGTGCTATTCTTTCTCACTCATCAGAAAAATGCCAAGCAGCAACAGTTGAGATTCATTCATCAAAGCTTGAATGCATGTGATTGGTTACATCGTAGAGATAGAAATTAATATCATAAGAACACTCCAAATATGGGAGAAAATTAATATCACAAGAAAGCTCCAAATACTTCTACATGTCAATGCATATTCTTTTAACCTCAGTCTATAACTTAATCAAATACCATCAAACCATTATTCGTTGTTGTCTTTTGTACCAAGTATGTTGATTTTATTTTATCTGATTATGCAGGAAGCAACAGGGGCTTTGAATATATTAAAACAGAGCTTTGAATACTAACATAGAGGTACTTTCAGATATGCATCTTACCTACTAATTTCATTTTCTGTAAGTTGTTGTCTTGTTGACCTCATTATATCATCTTCTCCATAAATGTGAATTCTGAGCTTTTCAATTTAGCGAAAAGAAACCTATAAAATTGCATGCAATTACTTTTTATCTTTATAAATAATTGGTATATACCTTGAACATTATGACAGTATGTCAACTTCTTATTTTCTAAAATTTTCCATGATATTAACACTTGGCCAAAGAGTCAAAAGACAATGCTTGTACAGTTGTACTTTCAGCATTACTTTGTACCCCTTCAATTGTTCTGTGAACACATGGCTTGAGTTGTTGCATTTCCTGATTGATGTAACACTTCCTCTCATGTGTAGACTTAAATTTCCCCTTAATAGGTGAGGCTCAACACATGACCTCGTATCGTCAATAGGTAGTCCTTAGCTGCTAATGGATATTCATACCAACGAATGATATGAATGAGAACGATAACTGGTTTTGGAATTGATATTCTTTCTATAGTGGAGACGAGCAAGAGCAAATTGAACTACTTGATAGTCTATCCTCAAAAATTTGCCTCTATAGTCCTTGAGATTCGACACCCTGATCTATATACCCCTATCCTTGAAGGATTCATTCTATTGCGAGTGATAATTTTATTATTAATATTTTTCTATTCATTCTACATAGCCGTTTCAACATCTCACTGCGCTTGTACATTTGCGAATTACCAGTATGTGGGGAATTTATCAGCAATGAGGATGAAGCTAGAGGGCGCACAATGCTTTGGACCTACAAGACTTCGTCATCTTCGTCTATACATAGAAAATGTTGCAAACATGGTGTCTCTCCCAAGGGAGCTTAGACATGCTACCACTTTGCAATGGCTTGACATTAAGGACTGCCCTGCACTCATGTCCTTACCGGAGTGGATAGGCGACCTCACTTCGCTACAGACGCTTCAGATCCTCAATTGTCCAAATTTAATATCAGTGCCCGAAGGGATGCATCACCTCACCTCTCTACTTAATTTGAAAATTGTGAGATGTCCTCGCTTAGAGGAAAGATGTGAAGAAGGAATAGGTGACGATTGGCCAAAAATGGCTCACATCCCAAACTTTCCAATTCGGCGGTTGTACTACTAAAACGAATTGGATTCAATCACTGCCTAATGCACCAATTATTCTTCAGGTTTGTAAGTCACCAATTAAACACTCTTGTTGTTGTTCATCTTCATTTTGCTTTGGCTTTTGATAGATCAGATTTTCTTTCATATGCAGAATCAATAGACGCTACTTCAGACCTTGCCGACAGTAAACTTTGGACAAAGCTCCCACATCTTCGATCGGTATGTTTCCTACCTTTCACCTCATATAGTATTCCCACATGTATAAGAAATTGTTTCTGTTAGGATTTTCCTAGTGTCAAATGTAGATCGTGTTGAACGATTAGGACAGACTCTTTTCGTTATTATTGCCATTGGGGCCTAATTGGTAGCTAGTAGCTCCGTTCATGGATGGAATTTACACTTTTACTATTTTCATTGGTAATTTTGGAGTTTATTCTTTGATTTTTTTGATCGTCATTGGATGCATGCTTAGGAAGCAGGGAATCATGTGGGGATTTCTGCAATCTGTTTTTTTTTTTTAAGAGATTTAATTCTTCAAAGAGACTGACTATGCCTGGCTATACCCACTGTTGCTAAGAAGGCAGATGCAAACAAGGCACTTGGTATATGTTTCTCTCTTTTATCTGATAGTGGGAAAAACATGTATACCAATAGTATATGCCAAAGCTATTCCTTCTTCCTCATTCACTTTTGAGGGTCTTGATATTTGGAAGAGCTTCTGATTTTTATCCGATTTCATGTTCAGAACCAATTGAAGCACTATTTAAGATTTGGAACCAATTCTAAACTTCTTCACTCTGCATCAATGCAATAAGTTGAGAAGCTGGGAATTAGGTATCCTTACTTTCATCAGTACAATTGTTCATTCCACATTTATTTTTTCACAGATGAGATGGAAAAAATATGAAAGCTTGATTTTTTTATTCCAAACTGCACTAAGAATATGACGTCTCTGCTGCTTTGTTGATCTTTTCAAAGGTATATCAATGTTGTGGTTGGAAAACCAAATTTTGCAACTATGGACCTATGGTACTCTTTTTTTTATTTTTATTTGAAGGACCTATGGTACTCTTGGAATAGCAGCTAAAGCACTGGGCCTGTAATGATTTCTCAAAGATCATAAGGATTTGAAAGTTTAAGTGGTAGGATGCTTGTCAGGGGGAGGATCTTGAGGTTCATGTGAAGAGAGTGCTTATCATGTTATTTCCTGAAAAAGGACTCAAGCTTTTATATCATTCTGTATTCTTCATCTTTCTTTCAAGTTTTGGACTATGGTTTCCATTCCTCTTGCCCCATGCCCTCATGGTTCTACTTCCTCTTGGAACTTGGCTCGAGATTGTGCCTTTTCTACTCAACTTGCTCCCTTGTTAAAAATGTCTCAATTTGGCAACATAGGCCCTGAGAGCTGTAAAGGGAAGCTATTCCCCCCCCCCCCCCCCCCCCCCCCCCCCCCCCACCCTAGGGGAAACCTTGGGGAAGAGCCAGAGCTTGAAGGGGTGCCCCCCTCAAGATTCGTTTGGGTAATCATCCTGATTTCTGTATTTTAAACCCCAATTTTGAAATTTTGATTTAGACATGCACAATTTTAGATATGGGATATGTGTATTTGGCTCGATTTGGTTGCTGAGAAAAGTTTGGAGAAGAAAATAAAAGATTTTATAATGCAAAATGTCTTAAACATCTTATCATTTGGAATAAAAAACTACAATGAATGCTCACTTGAGATGATGTGCTCATTTCTTGCAAGTGAAAAAAACATGAAAATTGATCGAAGCTTTACTACTGTAATTTTCTCTCTCGCTTAATGCCAAGCAGCAACAGGTGAGATTCATGCATCAAAGCAGGTATGCATGTGACTGCAGGTGATTGCATCTTAGAGATTTAGGGGAAAATCTACTTTACCCCCCTGAAGTTTCAGGGGTTTTTCAATTTGAACCCCAAAGTTTAAAAAGTGACAATTTACCCCCCCAATGTTTCAAAAATTTTCAATTTAAACCTTCCGTTAATAATTTCCGTTAAATTGGATGGAAATCTCTAAAATTACAAAATTACCCTTAAGCTTTTTTTAAAAAAATTTCCGTCCAATTTAACGGAAATTGTAACGGAAGGTTTAAATTGAAAATTTTTGAAACATTGGGGGGGTAAATTGCCACTTTTTAAACTTTGGGGTTCAAATTGAAAAATCCCTGAAACTTCAGGGGGGTAAAGTGGATTTTCCCCTAAAAATTAAAATCATAATAATACTATATACAAGAGAAAACTAATATCATTTTTAACACAACAAATACTTCTAGTCCACATATTATTTAACCTCAGTCTACAAATTAATCAAATACCATCTAACTACTCTTTATTGTTACCTTTTGTCTCAAGTATGTTGATTTAATGATATCTGATTATGCATGTGATGCAAAAGGAGCTTTGAATGCTAAAACTGATAATGATTTTTAGATATGTGAATTCTAAACTTTTCACTTAACAAATAGGAACCTACAGTTGCATGTAATGATTTGTATTATCCTTATAAATAATTGGTCTATATCCTGGATATTTAACTAGGGTCTTAGTTATTGTATTACCTGATTAATTTTAAGATCCCAAAATTCTCACCCTGTTGTGAGAGGCATGGTATTACATGTTACTTAAAAAGGTATGTCCACTTGTCAGGTTCTCACTGAGAAATATTGAAGGATCTAGATGGGACATACTTCCAGCTTATGTGCTTGCAAGAATTATGGAGTTAAAACAGTCTGCCGACTGATGGATACATGAGGTTGGGTTGAGACGGGAATAGGAGAGACCAAAATAACTCCTTACGGGTAAGAGGCCACAAAACTCCACTGAGGATGGGATGATAGCACAAAATTCACAAATAAGTTTTCTGCTTTTCATTCATCACAACTAGTCTTTATATAGATACAATTAGATGACTCATGAATTGACAAGGCTCCTAATTAATCATAATCCTAATTTTAAATAACATAATCCTAATCTGAAATGATTGAATCCTAATGACTCCAATCAACTCTTAAACCTTAAACCTATATAATACTAATCTTATCTCTATCACAGACTGAACATAATCACAGATTACTAATCTTGCAAGTGGGTCATGTCATATACAGTGTATTATCCATAATTTGGGAATCATCTGCAGTTGGAAATAACAGCCATATATGACTCATTCTCGTCTCATTTGGTTTATCCATAGGACATTAGGACTTACAGCAGTTGATATTTCACTGGAAGAACTAGAATCCCCTCCACTAGCCACAAAAACAAAAAAATCTCTTTAAGGTTCTAACGTGCCTCCTTGGCAAGCTTAACAAGCGAGGGGTTTTGGTGATCATACTTGGAGCCATAGCTTCAATCATTGAATGTGAATACTTTCCATTGTAGCCAAAACAACTTATGAACAACCACAACAACTGAAACAGGATTCGAAGTCTTGGGTTTTAGTGTTTATGGTCCTTGGTCTCCCACTTCCCCCTCCCTTCGGCTAATTACTTACCAAAAAAAAAATATGAAGAAATTGATCGATTGTAAAAAATCATGTGTTTCTTTTAAAAGCCGGTTCCAGTGTCCTGCAAAACATGATTTAAATTTCTAGGACAGCGGCTTGTTTACCATTCTGAATTTCTAGGCAAGAACAATTAAGAAAAAGAAAATCTGCTCAAGATTAGGGACAACTATTTTGCCCACTAGAAGCACCTAGAATTTGTCTCTATTTTGCATATCCAGTTTGCTGTAAAGTGTTATCTGATTGTGTTGTAATTTTATTTTATTTTTTTCAAACTTATAAACTGTTTTTTCAGTCAAGATTATCCACGGAGATATAAATTATGATAATTGCTGGCAATGGATAAGTGTTAGTTCTTATGTTAGCAAATTCAGTGATCGAAACATGTGTTCTAATTGCTTTATAAACAGGTTTTGTTGCGTTCGAACAAGTCTGCTTCTATGCAAACAACGAAGCATTCCAATATGCCCTGTTCTAATGGGCGTTCGAAGGAAGACTTCCAGAGCGGTTCATTCCAAGTGGCATTCCAAGTAGCATTCAAATGCTTCGTTCTATTCATCGTTCCAATATCCATTCGAACGGATGAAAACCCGAGTACCTCATTCCAAAGACCATTCAAACAAGCCACTCGAAGGAAACCTTGTGCTAGGACCATTTAGGTTAAGATGGTATTAGGTTAATACCTCATTCCAATGGTATTAACCTAATACCATTCGAAAGGACCATTTACCCGTTCGAACAGAATCCCGACTTCCATAATATTCTGGATTCAGATCTCTTTCTTGCTGCTCAAGTTTCTCAAGTCTATTTAAAGAGATTTCTTGAAAGTTATTTGTAACGACTTTAGGTCATAGAACCTTGTGCTAGGAGTGGTTAGAAATTGTGTTTATAGCCATGCTATTTTCTGTCTTCTAGAGTAAAGTTGTGCATCACACAAGTCCATATATCTCATGAAGCCTGAAGCCTATTAGAGTTCCGATATATAAAAGATCAAGTAGAAGAAATTTGCAAATGTTCTGAGGAGCAACTATTGTAGTTAGATTAGTGGGTTGCTTATCTAAAGTAAGAGAGTATCAACTTCAAAAGTTTTGTAAAAGTGAACTTCTTGTAACTATTTTTTTTTTATGGTGGATTGATTTTTAGGTTGACTGCTTTGGAATGGTTTTACTTTTGGAGGGTTCTTCAAAAAGTTTCCACTTCGTCACCAAATTAATTGTGTTGATTGATTTATTTCTTTGTTTATATTTGGTGTGGTTTGTTATTTTTAAATTCTGCATAAATTGGTAAACACCTATTCAAGCCCCTTTTCTAAATGTGTTTGGACTTCGTGTTTATATTTTCAAAGAGGAACCAAGCCAAGTTGGTAATGATATTTTTTGAGAGTACATGACAGTTGCTTCTTGTTGGAATGAAGAGAAGGTGAAGCAACTATTCTGCAAACGTGATGTTTTAAGTACGTGCAAACAGTTTATATGCAGGAGCTCAACTTGTTGAGGACTGCAAACAGCAGTACTCTGATATGTTTGTTGAGTAAATATCCCTTTCAAATTTGTCAATCTTTCGTCCAACAGTTCTTGTAATTTTCAAGAAGTTTGAGATTCATTGACACCAAATAATTCAAAAAGTTTTCAAAATTATGTGTGTTTTGCAGGCTTTGGCAACAATGGCAATTTCTCAATCAGGTCCCGTGGCTTGTGATTCTAGCAAAAGCCAAAGCGGCCACTGCTTCTATTTCTTTGCCGTAAAGATTCAAAGTTAAACAGAGACCTCAAATGAGTCAAATGACCCCAACTGATGAGCTTCATCATGTAAGCGATTAATTATGCATCTACGGTTACCGTAGCCCATTAACTATCGAAAATAAATAAAATAAAATCTTAATATAACATTAACAATCAGTGTGGAATTGTGACAATATTTCCTTTTATGCTTCCATTGTTTAAGAACTGGTAAAATTATGATCAAGCAGCGCTGTTCAAATATTATTTTTCATATTTTTTCTATTTTCGTTTTTATCGAAAATATAGGTAAATATCATCCTACATCAGAGGACTAGGACAGGCTATGGCTTAATTGGACTTGAGGACGCGCATGCGGTTCCCACCATTTAAGCCCCCTCGTGTGCGGCTATATATATTCGAGTTAAAAGGGTAGGCTAAGAGACCAATTGTGGCTATTCTACCTGAGCGTGACTATAGTAACACCTACCCACTGAGAGCCATATATATATATATATATATATATATATATATGTGTGTGTGTGCGCGTGTGCGCGCGCATGATGCAGAAACAATTGAAGCAGTGACATACATGGATTTAAGATTTGGAGCCAATTCGAAACTTCTTCGCATTGCAACCATGCATTAAGTTGACAAGTCTGGTGAATTTTTGCAAATGAACAAAATTGGTAATTAAAAACCTTATTGTGCTTTTCTTTCTCATTTATGAAAAAAATGTCATTCGGCAGCAGGTGGGATTCATATACTTGAATGCATGTGAACGGTTACATCATCACTAGCTACAAGAAAGAGTGTTTTTAGTGACCATATTATCAGCCCCAGCCCAAAAGTCATCTCTAATAATCACTTATTAGTGACCACAAATTCAGGGGCGGACCCCAGGTGAAAGAGCCTCCTAAAATTTTAAAAATCTCCTATTTTTTTTTTTTTTTGTTTAACATATACTCTTAAAAATATTTTTTTAACCCGTCAATTTTTTTCTTTTTATAGTTTTTTACACCCCAAAACTAAAAAACTAGTTCCGACCTTGCACAAATTGTTGTCTGTTAGAACAGTTTTCAACACGGTAGATGCGCTTTCTTCGGGGTCTTCAATACGTTGTCGTGCACTCCAAATCACTACAAAAAAGTAATATTGTCAAGGGGGTTCCCGGGGAATCGGGGACAATCCGATGCCAAAGTCAGAAAGTTTCTAAGAGAAATATTATGCTTCGGCGCACAATAATTCAATACGCTCAATAATATGTGAAGATATATCAGGATTCAAGAAGTTTTAGTACCTTGTGTAAGGGCCTATTGATAGGCTCGGGGAGATGAAGTAGACTTGGACTGGATCTTCTTATTTGAATTGGTTTGAGAGTCCAGAGTTGAGATAGAACTCAACAGCTATCATGTAGAGATAAACATTGAATATATATCATGTAAAGATAATCTTGAGTAGTCATCTTGTAAAGATAAATATGACGTCTTTATTCCAATATTATCCTAATTGGAATATAAGACTATCAATTAATTAAATAGTCATTGCTATTTAATTAATATCTTCATGGGCCTATCATTGGCCATTGGGCCCAGAATTTGGTAGGCTTATAAGGTGAATTTATTCCCAACATTGTCGACGCTGATATGTCGTCCCTAATATTAAGACAGGATGTTTTTTCGCACACAGGAAGTGGTGAAAAAGTACTAGGGACAAATTACAATATTTGAAATATATATTCTCAACGACAAGTGTCGACGACAAGGTTCTTACCCGGTTTGGTGTATAGAATATTCTACATGATACTACGGTTGTGTGAAATTAATGTAGAATATTTGGGTATCTTATCATTATGGGGGTGATTTTAGATTTATTCTTATACTCTGAATGATACCTTCTGTCCCTTGATGAGATAATATCTTATACTGGAGTGGAAATCCATTTATATTTATATGCCTTCCTCTGTTATTTGATGAACAAGGAAAAGGGGAATGGCTTTGTGGTTTTGAATGGAGTATGTGATAGTTACGTACTTTTGATAAAAACAAACATAAATTGCAGGTCTGTCAGCTTGAGCAGCAACTGTTTGGTCATGTTTTTTCCCATCTTCTTCAGAGGATGTTTCAACTTTGGCTCTATTGATTAGTCCTCTGTCAGCTTTCAAGTCACCAATATAAGCTTCTGAAACAATCTCCAAGACAAGTCCTTAACACAAATTTCCTTATTACGTCTCCTCCAACACCCCAAGAGTAATTACAGCTTCTTCAGTAGTAAATATGTTAACACACTTATTTCGAAGTTAAAAGTTTGAGACTATTTTTATACCAATATGCCATGAAGCTTATGATTTATTCACAGTATTTTCTCAGTTTCAGTTTATGTTTTTTGGAACAAAACATGGCTATTTGTTCAGGGCACCTAATTCATATATGTTTTGTTTCAAGCTTAAAGCTTTGATCTTGCTTAGCATTTGTGTTTGTGACTGAAATTCATATATGGATCTGTCATTTCAGAAATTGAAAGTAAATATTGATTTCACATTAATATGCAAGTTTAATAGTTCAATTCAACCACAACTATATATAAGCCAAAATCTTGTTTAAGATCACGAGAGATGTGCAGCCAATTTTGTTTTTGCTAATACCTGGGAGTGCCACTTGTTGGCTGTAAACCCAATGTAATGGTTCTTACGCCAAATCATCCTTGAGCTATGGTTCTTAATTAGTTGCATTTTGTGACGCTTTTGAAAAAGATGGTGATGATATATTTTAAGGGTTAAGTTTTTTTTCAGTACCTTGGTTTGCACTTTTTTATTTTTTTCTCACGAGGTTTCTAAAACAGTCAAATCTGGTACCTCACTTATGAGAAAATACAAAATTAATACCTTGTTAGTTTTCATCAATCCCAATTAATGAAATTTCACGTCATAACCATGTAAATGAGTTGTAAGGCTGATATTTGCCCATGGTTCCAAGTTGGCACATGTAACTGGCCACATCATCTAATCGGATTCCTCATTCTTTAAACCCGAGCTCGATTCGAGTTTAGATGATGTGGCCAGGGTTTAGGAGGAATCCGGTTAGATGATGTGGCCAATTACATGTGCCAACGTAGAACCAGTGACAGATATTGGCCTTACAGCTCATTTACAGGGCGATGACATGGAATTCCATTAATTTGGACTGATAGAAACTAACGAGGTATAAATTTTGTATTTTTCCATAGGTGAGGTTTGACTGTTTTGAAAACCTAAGGAGGAAAAAATAAAAAAGTACAAACCGAGGTACTAAAAATATACTTAACCCATATTTTAACTTAGGCTGGACTATATAAGGCTGACCCTAATACGGAGGCTAAAATTAAAGGAATCGCCATGAAAAAAAATAAAGAAAAGAAAAGTGGAAGGAAAGAGTAAGGAACGGGAAATAAGGATAAAGCCAATGAGAGAGAAGGAAGGAGAAGGGAATAATAAATGGAGAAAAAGAAGCATGCGTTGATTAATGGGGATGGGGTATTTTTATTCTTCATTCTAACCCCACTTTAATATATTTTAAAATCGTATCTAATCTATCTACTCCCGCAAGGTCTTCTTCACCTACTTCATGTCATTCAATTAACTACTCTTTTTTTTTTTTTTTTTTTTGACATGTCCACACAAGAGAGTGGAGGAGGATTCGAACTAGTGACCTCCGCTTCATTAGGCGTAGTCCCAGCCAATTAACTACTATTTAATTGTTCTAAATAAACGATTTTTTCTTAACTTAATCTATAAAACCACTTATTTATGCATTACAGTTAACATAACCACACTAATTCACCTACCACACACTTATTATTGACATTTCTTGTTTCTGGTGTAATATTTCCACAAATCTGACCCCCCACCATAACTTTGCTGATTTATTAAAACATTATCTAACAATTTTACTTATTCGTCGACCGACAAAATCCACAAACTCATTCACACTCCACCCACAATATTTAATTAATACAACTAATCCACATATTTATTATTTTAATTCCTCTATTGACAAAATCCACAAACTCATTTTTACACTCAACCCACAATATTTAATTAATACTACTAACCCATATATTATTATTTTAACTTAATTACCTATTATTAGTTTGATCTAAATTAATTCTTTGGGTATCTATTCTGTCTAATTAAATTACTTCATTTCTTAAATCACCCAATTATCTTATCATCAAATTAATATCTCTAAAATAATGGTTTTAAAATCTATGGCGCTACATCCTACCCACCTTATTGAAATTTCATGATGGAAATTAAAGCCGATAAATTATCATCTAACTTCCAATTGAGCGACTCAGATTTTAATGTAGCGTCCAACTATTAATTCTCAAGTATAGATTTTGCTCTAATTCTCCAAAGTTAATTCGATATATTAAAAACCTCAATATTCAATCTCTTAATTCTAAAGTTGATCCCAAGATGAGAAATAAAAAATGTAGGAAAATCCTCTATTTTATAAGCACAAGACCTATTAGTATGATGCTTAGTTAATTTATCAATCATATCATGCTATAAATCTGAAAAAAAGTAATAAGCATCAAAGTTCTGCAATTTATATCTCTAAAAATATCATTTTATATCTATACCCCAAAAGTGATATATATTAGATTTCAAATCATCCTTAAACATGAACTTTTTTTTTCTACAACTGCGAGTTCTAAATTATGCGAAAGGTAGTTTCTTTCATGATTAGTATATCAAGGGATTGCGTTTTCTCTAGTAAATCAGCCTATAATCCGCGCTATGTGTCATAAGTAGTATAGAAGTTATATATTTTGTGAATATTTCAGCCTGTTTATTTCATTGTTACGATTGGGTATATATACATAGTATTTGAGGTTACAAAATAGGCAAGGGAATACACAGTGAATGAGAGTTTTCTTTTCTAGAATGATCTGTCCGTTGCTTGTTTTGATTTGATTTTGGTTTCCTTGTGTGTAGTAGCTGTTGCTTGATGTGTGGCTGGTGTGTGGGATTTATTTTCATATGGGTCTGGTTCTCTATTACGCCCCCTCAAGCGAGACAAGTGGCATACTATGTTGAGCTTGGTGCACATGAGGGAAAAAAAGGAGAGGATGCGGTGGGTTTAGTAAAGATGTCGGCTAAGTTATCTTTGCTTGAGATGAAGTGAACTGCTAGTGTTTTAGCTGCAACTTTATCACGAACAAAATGAAAGTCAATTTCAATATGCTTGGTACGAGCATGAAAGGCAGGATTGGCAGAGAGGTATGTGGCACCAATGTTGTCACACCAAAGGGTGGGGGTCAAGGGAGAAAGATACCAAGATCGCGGAGCAAAAATTGAAGCCAAAGGAGTTCAGTTGCAGTGGTAGCAAGAGCGCGATATTCAGATTCAGTGCTGGAGCGGGCGACTGTGAGTTGTTTGCGAGAGGACCAAGAAATAAGATTAGGGCCAAGAAAGATACAAAAACCGCCGGTGGATTTGCGATCATCGAGGCAGCCAGCCTAGTCGGCATCTGAATAGGCTTGGAGGGTGTGAGATGGAGAGCGACGAAGGAGCAAGCCATAGGAGATGGTGGATTTAAGATACCGTAGGATGCGCTTGACAGCCTACAGGTGAAGGGAGGTTGGCTAATGCATGAATTGAGAAACTTTGTTAACGGCCAAATGATATGTCGAGTTGAGTTAGGGACAAATATTGGAGGGCACCAACAAGGCTGCGGTAGGGAGACGGATCAATGAGTGTATCTCCAAATAGTAGGGTGAGGGTGTGGGCTGTGGACATAAGAGTCTTGACAGGCTTGACCTCGAACATGTTGCTCTTGCGGAGAAGTTCAAGGATGTAGCGTTGTTGAGGTAAAATAATTCCATCGGAGATGGAGATGGCTTCCATGCCAAGAAAGTAGTTGAGAGGTCCAAGGTCCTTGATGGCAAAATCATCTCGAAGGGACTGCAAGAGTGAATCCGTCCTTTGAGGAAGGGAGCTGGTGATGAGGATGTCATCGACATAGATGAGGACATAAGTGATCTCCGGAGGGGTGCGACGGATGAATAGGGAAGAGTCGGAGTGGGAGCCAACGAATCCAAGCTCCAAAAGACGATCGCTGAGACGGGAGTACCAAGCACGAGGGGCTTGTTTAAAGCCGTAGAGTGCTTTGTGGAGCTTGCAGACATGATGAGGAAATTGAGGGTGGATGAAGCCAGGAGGTTGGGCCATGTACACATCCTCGGAGAGCCAACCATGTAAGAAGGCATTGTGAACATCAATTTGACGGATGGGGCAGCCAGCAGATATGGCAAGGGAGAGTACGAAGCGAATGGTGGTGGGTTTGACAACTGGACTGTAGGTCTCGCCAAAGTCAATGCTGGGTTGTTGGTGAAAACCCTTGGCAACAAGGCGTGCTTTGTGACGATCAATAGAGCCATCAGCTTTGCATTTGAGACGGAAGACCCACTTACAGCCAACAATGTTCATGTCGGAAGTTTGAGGAACGAGAGTCCAACTGCCGTTGCTGAGGAGGGCATCAAACTCAATATTCATGGCATCACGCCAGGCTGGGTGCTTGGAGGCAGTAGTATAGGAGGTAGGTTCAATGTCATCTGAGCCAGTGGTGGCAATGAAAGCTTTAGGGAGCGGGTAGCAGATGAGGCCGTCGGGAAGAGTCTTCGGTTTGAAGATATTGTTCTTCGAGTGAGTCTGCATGCTATGTTGAGGGGGAGGCAACACAGGTGGGGCATCCGAATGATTGGGTAAAACCTGCAAGGGAGAAGAAGTGGTGTTAGTAGGATTCGATGCTAGAGGAATGGGAGGCGTAGGTGGGATGACAGGCAATGAGGTTGGATCTTTGTGATTTGGAGAGAGTGTGTGACATGTGCTGATGGGGGTGTGTGGAAGGAGGGGAGGATAGATAGTGGTGTGTGAGGGAGGAGGAGACGTGTGTGGGGGAAGGGAGATGGAAGTGAAGGGAGAAGATGAGTCGTCAAAGATAACGTTGCGAGAAATATAAATGTGTCCAGTTGGTGGGTGGAGGCATTAGTAGCCACGATGAGAGAGACTATAGCCAATAAAGATGCATGTGTCGGAGCGAAAATCAAGTTTATGCTTGTTATAGGGCCGAAGATGAGGCCAACAAGCACAACCAAACACTTGCATAAAGTTGTACCTAGGCCGAAGGTTGAACAATTTTTGAAAGGGAGATGTATTGTTAAAGACGGGTGTAAGGAGTCGATTAATAAGGTAACATGCTGTTTGAAAAGCCTCGGCCCAATAATTAAGTGAGCTGAGCAATGGGCCAGAAGTGTGAGGCCCATTTCTACAATATGTCGGTGTTTACGTTCCATAGACCCATTTTGTTGGTGAGTATGTGGGCACGTAATCCGATGATGAATGCCATGAGAGGCAAAGAGGTGACGTAATTTTTGAAATTCACCACCACCATCCGTTTGGATGGATTTGAATTTACGATCAAAAAGGCATTCAACATAAGCCTGAAATTTACGAAAAATAGAGAAAACATCAGATTTACAGGTAATTGGGTAAAACCAAGTAAATTTACTAAAATGATCGACAAATATCACATAATAGCGTGCACCATTATTGGATAAAAGAGGGGAAGGTCCCCAAACATCAAAAAACACTGATTTAAATGGGACACTTGATTTATTTTCAGATAAAGAAAATGGAAGCTGATGACTTTTACTGCACTGACATGCAGGGCAAACAATGGGCTTCTTATTGGATGTAATAGAAAGATTAAAATTATAAACGACATGGCGGACTATGCGATCGGCAGGATGTCCAAGGCGGACGTGCCAGTTCACAAAGGTGGTACGTTCACTGAGGAAGACGCGTGGTGGTGCAGCTAAAGGAGGGAACCAATGATATAGGCCATTTCTACTCGGACCGTGATGCAGTACTTTCTTGGATATGCGATCCTTAACAAAAAAATAAGAAGGGTGAAATTCCATAGAAACATTATTATCAGCAGAAAATTTTTGAACAGAAAGTAAATTCTTAGTAATTTTAAGAACATGCAAAACATGACGTAAAATAAATTGAGGAGAGAGTTTAGAAATGCCAGTGTTTTTGATGGCCAAACGGGTACTATTGCCCACTTGGATCTCATCGGGTCCATTATATGTTTCCGAGTGAAGGCTTAGGTTGTTGAGATCGGAGGTGACATGGTGGGTGGCACCAGTATCCGAATACCAATTTAGGTCCCTAGAGGAGGATGATGCAGCTGTGTATGCTATCAAATTTGGGCTAGTAGCCTGATAGGCTTGATCAAAACGGTGGTAGCAATTTAGGGCTGAATGGCCCATTTTTCCACAAACTTGGCATGTGGGTCTAAAGCCCACATGTGGGCTGGATCTGGGAGGGCCCATGGAGGGATGATAATTGGAGGAGTGACCCATTCCTCCTTGACTTCTAGAAGTTGAAGCTTGGAGCAGATGTGCACGCCCCCTTCAACGGAACGCCGGAGGAGCGTGGGAAACGTCTATGATTGTCACAGCCACGGTGAGGATTGGAGCTCTGAGCGGCGATGTTGGTTGTTGGGAATAGGGAGTCAGTTTGATGGTGCTGAGCAAGCCGAGCTTCATGGGCAAGAAGATGCCCAAACAGAGTATCCATGGAGAGGGGCTCTACACACGTGGTGACTGAGGTCACAAAGGGGTCGTATTCAGGACCCAGACCGCCGAGCAGAGAGGCTATGAATTCAGAGTCATTGACTGGATGGCCGGCTGCGGCAAGAGTTGCGACAATTTGTTTGATTTTGTAGAAATGGTCGGAAACACTCAGGTTTCCCTTCTTGGCCATGGTGAGTTGAAGACGAAGGTTCAACGTGCGGGCTTGTGACTCGAATGTAAAAGTCTGATCAAGCGTTTCCACAATTCTTGGGCAGTTTTGCAACCAAGGACTTGAGGCAGCATGTCATCAGATATGGATGACATGAGCATACTGAGGATCAATTGATCCTGGCAAAGCCCACATAGAGTGTCTGGATCAGTGGAGACAGTGGGTGTGCCGTTTGGAGAGGTGGAGGTTTGTGGGCTTGGTGGGGTTTTGGTGCCATCAAGGAAACCATATAGGTCATGACCTTTGAGGAAGGGCTCTTCAAGGCCACACCAGCTCATATAATTTTCTTTGTTGAGTTTGGTAATGGATTGGGCAAAGCTTGAGAGTTGGGTGATGGGAATGGGTTGCAGTGTTTGGGTGATATTGGGTGTGGTTGAATTTGGGGTGAGATCGGGCGTGGTTGGGTTGGCTGTGGTGGATGAGGAGGCCATTTCGAAATTGCTGCAAGGTGTTTGAGAAAAGGTTTCAATGAAAAAGAAAATGGATCAGCAGCAAGGAACGACGTGGGTCGCTTGTTTATGGCTCTGATACCATATAGAAGTTATATATTTTGTGAATATTCTAGGCCCCCCCCCCCCCCCCCCCCCCCCCTCTCATGGCCGGTCTGGGGTTGGTCAAACCAGCCCCATGGCCAAGGGGGTGGTCTGGCCACCCCCAAAAGGCCAAAAAGAAAAAATGGCGAAAATGGGGTTTTGGGCCATAGGGGGTGGCAGGACCACCCCCAAGGGCCTGGGGTGGTTCGGTCACCCCCATACCGGCCATAGGGGTTGGCCGAACTACCCCCATACCGGCCATAGGGGGTGGCCGAACCACCCCCAAACCCTTGCGGGTGGTCTGGCCACCCCCTATGGCCCAAAAGCCATTTTCGCCATTTCTTTTTTTTGGCCTTTTGGGGGTGGTCTAAACCACCCCCAGACCATGGGGTGGTCCGGCCACCCCCTTTTGGCCAAGGGGGTGGCCGGAGCCAAACTGATCAGCTTTTTTTCTTTTCATATTTTGCTTTTTCTTTTTTCTTTTTTTAAGAAAAAAAAAATCTATAATTTTAATGCCCAAAACGACATAATGGGCAAAAAAATACAAACCGTTTGAGTTTAACGTTGAAAACTAATAGAGGGGTCCAAAATGAAAGCAAATCAAAGTTTAGGGGTCTAAAGTAAGAGATTTGAAAGTTTATAGGGATTTGTCAAATCGGCTGGAAGTTCAGGAAGGAAAACTGAAGTTTCCTCATTTTTTAATATATATATTCATTAAATCATATTAAACTCTAAATTTACGGGCAGGCTTCGGGACCCTGCTCGGGACTTGATCGGCACCTGCCTAGGACTCGCCCGGGACTTGACAGGGACCAGCCCAGGACTTGACCAGGACTTGTACAGGGCTTGACCGGGACATGACCGGGACCCGCCCAGGACATGACCCGGACCCATCCGAGACCTGCCCAAGAATTGACCGGGACTGGACCAGGACCCGCCCGAGACCTGCCTGAGGCCCGCTCGGGACCTTCTCAGGACTTGACTGGGACTTGACCGGGACTTGTCCAGGACCCATCAGGGACTTGTCCAGGACCCATTCGGGACCTGCCTAGGACTTGACTATGACCCGCCCGGGACCTGCCAGGGACTTGATCGGGACTTGCCCGATACCAGCCCGGGACCCGCTCAGGACTTGACCGGGACCTGCCTAGGACCCGCCCAGGACCTACCAGGGTAGGTCCTAATCAAGTACCGGACAGGTCCCGGTCAATTTCTGGGCGGGTCCCGAGCAAGTCTAGGTCAAGTCCCGAGCAGGTCTAGGGGCGAGTCTCGGTCCAGTCCCGGGCAGGTCCCAGTCAAGTCCCAAACATGTCCTGGTCAAGTCCTAGGCGGGTCCCGGTCAAGTCTCAAGCAAGTCCCAGGCGGGTCCCAGTCATGTCCCGAACAGGTCCCGATCAAGTCTCGAGCGGGTGCCGGTCAAGTCCCGGGCAGGTCTCGGTAAATTCCCGAACAGGTCCCAGGCAGGTCCTAGTCATGTCCCGAATAGGTCGTGGTCAAGTCCCGGGCGGGTCCCGGGTAGGTCCCGAGGGAGTCTCGGTCAAGTCCCAAGTGGGTCCGGGTCAAGTCCCGACGAAGTCCTAGGCGAGTGTTGACATGGTATGTCGATTTGAGAATGGGATGCTCAAAGTCAAAAAATAGTTTCCATCAGAAAATGAAATGCTCAAAGTCGAAAATCATAAACCCTTTTCTGAAAATTAAAGAAGAATTTTCGATTAAAGGAAAAATGTTTTCCGTTGACTATTACTTTACGTCGCACTAAACACCATAAAATGCGAAAATCATTTTCTTGGAAATCATTTTACGTCAAAAGAAACGGGGCCTTAGTTTGGCTTTGTTTCCTTGTCCAAAGTTTTCTGCCAAAATGAGATTTTTTCATGTTTTATTCAATTTTTTAATGTATGATGTTTAATGGATCGCTTTTAGTGCTTTCACTATGTTAATATGGTATATGCTGTTGCTCAGTACTTTGTCCTTGTCAAGTTGGTTGTGGTTGATTTTTTTCTTTTCTTTTTGTTTTGATCGTCTATGCTGATTAATAAGTGGGATTTAGATAATTAATACCAAAAACTGAAAACAGAAATTGTTAAAGAAAAAAAAAAAAGAAAAAAAAGCAATTAGCAATTTTTTTAGAAAAAATAATAATTTAAAAAATGTTTGAGTTGGTTGTGTTTACGTGATTAATCCTCATTGGATGCAGGAAAAGAGAATTATTTAATTAATTATTGTTGCCCTCGGGACAAATAAGGATAATTTCACAGGAAAATGATTCATTTTTTCCTCGATGCTTCTCCTATCATTTTATATTTTAAAATTATCATTAAACAATATATATAAAGAATAGTGACTTTTTCTTCCCTTTTTTTTTTTTTTTTTAATGTGGCTAACAATGGTGGACTCCAATCAGTGACTTTGTGAGGACTGAGGAATCAAAAAAAAAAAAAAAAGCAGAAGAGAAAACTCAAACTTTATTCGATTGTGGACGACTCCACTCCACAATTTACGAAGAAATTAATCAAGAAAAACCAAAGTAGAAAGCTCACAGTACTTTGCGTTATTTGACAAGGAAAGACGACTTAAGGGCACAATTTTTTTTTTTTTTTTATAGAATTACTCTTCACTTTTTCATGTGATTTATTGATGGGATTGTAAGACATCTTTTGGTAACCAAAATTTTAAGGTTTTTTTTCTTTAAAAAAAAAAAAAAAAAAAACACTGACATTTTTGTTTGGAAAATATGATTAGGGTAAAGTTGGACAAATGTTAAGAGAAGTGGCTTCTCATCTAAAGGGAACAATTATGATGTACAGTTGGCTATGTTAGAATATTTTATAGTATTGTCTAGGTTTATTCTCTATCTTAATTAGCTTATTTTTTATTGCTTATCACTCATAACCTCTATATATATATAGAGGTCTCTGTAATATCAATATTATATAAAAGAGATTATACAATGTAGTCTATTGTTTCTTTCCCCTCTCCCTCTCTTCTCGCTCTTTGTTACGCTCTCCACAATATATTTAACATGGTATCAGAGCCACTTTCTATGGCCTCCAATAACCTTCTTTGACGTTTCCTGGCGCTCCCTCCGTCGACCTCTCTTTTCCGGTCATCCGCACGCCACCAAGCGCTCCACCACTGAAAATCTCTTCTACGCCTTCAACGCAGCCTCATTTGGAAAAATTTATCCCAGATTCATGCTTGTGAGGCAAAGATCTATAGATCTGTGGAAGATCCTCCGCCATTGGCCTCTCATGCGTAGCCACGCACCTCCGCTAGTTCTTGCACGCGTCAAACATGCCGCCACCGAGGCTCCTCTCGGCCAAATAACCACAAAAAGTGGTGTCTCGGCCTCAGATTGGTGGATTTGTGCAATTTCAGATCATTCTAGCCTTGAATGCAGCACCAGGAAAATCTGCCGGTGTATCCTCGCGCCTCCATGTGCTGCCATCCCCCTTGGCAAAGCCATACGCTCCTCACCAAACGACAGATGAGACGCCGCCAAGTCCAAATCTGAAGAGATCTGGACCATCCAAGCTTCGACGCACCTCCAAATGGTTATGTCCGTCCCCCAACGCACCTCCACGTGCCACCACGTCTGGTGGATCAGCCAAGTAGTCGCGCCATTCGTTAGATCCATAGCCGGCCGTCTAGGATCTGGCCGAAAATCCTCCATCGTAGCAATGACACGCCGCCACACTCTGGTCGAACTAATTGCGTGTGGGATTCATGTGACAAGTTCCCCACTAGTGTGGCGCATGCACCACACGCTGCTTCTCTTCATTCTGCCACGTGTCAGCCTCTTAGCTCACCACATCAGCCATAGATCCACATCAGCCTAGCCACCTCAACTAGCTCTCCAACCCGGCCCAAAACCGGTTTCTAACCAAGTCATTGGGTTCAAATCGAATCTCCTACCCGGTTCAGCCGAGTAGGCCAATCGGGCCAATCTATCCAACCCAGTTCAAAGTAGTAAACCCAGTTCACCGAGTTAGAATCGAGTCACTTATTTTTGGGTCAAACCATATTCAATGGTCCATGGGGTTTTGGCTAACTTTGGCCCATTTAACCGCCCCAATTGTTTCAAGTTTCATCCAAGCTCAAGCCCAAATTTTGGGTCCAATTCTTCTCAACTAGGCTTCAGCCCAAGCCAATGCCTTCACTGCTACTGCCGCCGCCAGCCGCCGTCAACCTCCTTCAGCCGCCACATTCCGGCCACCACTCCAGCGACTTTTTCGGCAATCCAAAAAAAATTATAATTTCCCTTTCTTTTTCCCAAACTCAAGCTTTTGTCTTGAGTTTGAAGGGGATGTTATAATATTTTATATTATTTTCTAGGTTTATTCCCTACCTTAATTAGTCTAGGGTTTCTTGCTTATCACTCATAGTCTCTCTATATATAGATGCCTATGTAATATCAATATTATATAGAAGATAATATACAATGTAGTCCATTGTTTCCTTCTGCTCTCTCTCTTCTCTCTTTCTTCCGTTCTCCACAATATATTTAACAATATATTTAACAGGTTATAATGTAAATGAAAATTTTGATGAATCTCATTCAATGTTTTTTAATTTATTTAACGAGAAAATAATTAGCTGAAAATAATTATTTAATTATTTAATATATTCTAATACTTTTTTGGTGTGTGGGTTTAAATTTTTTTTAGTAAATGAGGTCGTAAAAATAAAATATTTAATTTAAATTAAAAGTTAATTGAGAAAGTCAAAATTCAAATTCAAAACTTTTAATTATGACACTATGAAATTTATCACTTCCCTGTGGCTAACCTGATGAGATTTCACGTTAAATCTGATGAAATTTCTAATCTGTCGTCCCCACTTTAACGCGTCCTTTACTTTTACTCTTTTTTCTTTCGTCTTTTTTCATCATTTCCTGTGGCTAACCTATGCTTTACTTGAGACAAACGCACATAGCTTCGTTGAACTTTCTTTAATTAATTTCGAATCAAACGATGCAATAAAATCAGTTTGGCTTGTCCATCCGGTTTACGCCAAAAACATCTTCCTTCTTGCTGAATCAACAGCATCACTTCACTGACCAATTAGAAATGGCCGAACCAGCTCTGTTTCACACTGCTGCAACTATCATTAGGAGTTTGGGCTCTCTTGCTCTCCAAGAGATTGGATTGCTATGGGGTTTCAAAGATGAGCTTCAAAAGCTCGGAGACACGGTTTCCACTATCCAAGCTGTGCTTTCGGATGCAGAGGAGAAGCAGGCCCAGAACCATGCGGTCAAAGAATGGCTTCAAAAGCTCAAGGATACCATGTACGACGCCGACGACTTGCTGGATGACTTCTCCACTCAACTTCTACGCCGACAAGTGATGACACGGGATAAGAAGATGGCAAAAGAGGTAAATTCTTCATTAATGTGCATATATATGATGTTGTCTACTTGTCTGTGACTAAAACATTCCCAGACCTGCATACAAATATTTATCACAACACAAGCTAGAGAAAATATATATCATTTTACGTAGTTTAAAATTCCTCAATAACATTTACAAAGAATAAATCCACAACAACAATTTGTTCATTATAATGTTAATTAACCCAACTATTCAATGGTACGGAAATTCTAAAAATACCACTGTATGATCGGATTCAAATGGGTGGTTTGTAGGTACGCATCTTCTTTTCCAAATCGAACCAGCTTGTATATGGCCTTAAAATGGGTCATAGGATCAAGGCAGTTAGGGCAAGACTGGATGAAATTGCAGATGATAAGATCAAATTTGGCTTCACTGAGCGCCTTATAGTGACACAGGAGTTTGAGCATAGGAAAAGAGAAGACACACACTCTTTTGTTCGTGAGGAACAAGTCATTGGGAGAGATAGTGAAAAGAAGGCAGTTAATGAGTTGTTATTGGATTCTAATGTAGAAGAGAACCTTTCCGTCATTCCCATAGTTGGGATTGGTGGAATAGGTAAGACCACACTTGCTCAATATGTGTTCAATGACGATGAAGTCAAAAGACATTTTGAGCTAAGACTCTGGGTGTGCATTTCTCATCCTTTTGATGTGAAAACTATTGTTGCAAAGCTCATAGAATCTGCAACTAAAAAGAGACCTGAAAGCCTCGAGATGGATTTGTTACAAAGTCAGCTTCGAGCAGAAATTGATGGGAAGCTATACTTACTTATTTTAGATGATGTATGGAACGAGAATCGTAGTACATGGTTGAACTTGGAAACACTGTTATCGGGTGGCCTGAAGGGAAGCAAAGTTTTGATTACTACACGTAGCAAAAGGGTTGCAGAGATTACAGGCACAATATCACCGTATTTTTTGGGAGGTCTATCTGAAAGCAATTCTTGGAATTTATTTAAGAAAATGGCATTTAAAGACGGGGAAGAGCCAAAGAATCCCAAGCTAGTAGAAATTGGAAGGGATATCGTACAAAAGTGTGCACAAGTTCCTCTTGCTATAAGGAGCATTGGAAGTCTATTATACTGCAAAAATTCAGAAGCTGATTGGTTGTACTTTAAAAACCATGAACTTTACAAAATAACTGAACAAGGAAATGACATTTTTCCAATACTTAAGTTGAGTTATGATCATCTCCCGTCACACTTGAAGCAATGTTTTGCCTTTTGTTCGTTGTTTCCAAAAGATTATGGAATTGAAGTGGAGGTGTTGATTCAGCTATGGATAGCACAAGGCTTTCTTCATTCATCATATGGAAACAAACATCTTGAAGATATTGGTCACAAGTATTTTATGGATTTGCTTTCGAGGTCATTTTTCCAAGACGTACAAAGAGATGCATTTGGTGAAATAGAAACATGCAAAATGCATGACCTTATTCACGATCTTGCACAGTCAGTAGTAGGTGAGGAGTGCACAGTTTTATATCCAGATGGAGAAAAAGTAGTTGGAAGAACTCGTCATGTGGCATTTCATTCTTCAGATTCATTACCGAATATTCCCTCTCTTTTGCCCAAGGCAAACAAAATGAGAACACTTCTTCTACGAATTCCAATACTTCCAAGACTTGATGATGAGCTTAACATGAAGATTGCGGTACTTGAGTGGAATAAGCCAGTCTCTAATACACTTATTTCAAGTTTTAAATACTTGCGTGCTTTGAATTTGAGTCGGTTGAGTATTCAAAAAGTGCCGAATTCCATTGGCAAGTTAGAGAATTTAAGATTTCTAGATCTTTCTAGGAATGAAGATATCAAACTACTCCCTGCTTCTATAACTAAATTGCAGAATTTGCAAACACTAAGACTTGATTATTGTCTTAAACTTAAAGAATTGCCAGAAGACACAAGAAACTTGATCAGCCTAAGGCATCTTGGGCTAGATGGGTGCAATAGCTTGACTCATATGCCTCATGGACTTGGAAAATTGATCGCTCTCCAAACATTGTCGCTATACATTTTAGGGAAGAAAAAAAGTTCTCTCTCCAAGCCAAAGGGTGGGCTAGGGGACCTGGATGGTTTAGATGAGTTGAGAGGAGGCTTATGGATCAAGGGTTTAGAGCACTCGAGATCTTCTCCATCAGAAGCAAAGGCTGCAAACTTGGAGAGGAAGCGACAACTTCGACATCTGATATTCTGGTGGGACCCAAAATGTAGTGATGAAAGTGATAAGGCAATTGCAAATGATGAACAACTATTGCAAAACCTTCGGCCACACCTAAATTTGAAATTATTATCTATATTTGGGTATGCAGGTGTGACGTTATCTAGTTGGGTGTCCTCGCTCTCAAATTTGACTAGTATTCAAATAGCGAATTGTAAGTGGCTTCAACATATCCCACCATTGGACCAATTCCCTTTTCTGAAGCGTCTTTATCTTAAAAAATTGAGTGAGCTGAAGTACATAAGCAATGATTGTAGTGACGTGTCCTCTTCTCCCCTCAAATCTCTCGCACTTATTAATTTGCCAAAGTTGAGGGGATGGCGAAAGACGAGGGAAACAGATCATCTTCCATTATTCCCTTTATTTCCTTCCCTTTCTCATTTATTTATCAGTAATTGCCCTATGATGTCCCTAACAACACCCTCCTCTTCCTCTCCCCTTTTCGATCTTTCTAAATTGAAGTATCTTTATCTTATGGGGTTAGAGGAACTTGAATATCTGCCACTAGAAATGCTGCAAAACCTCACTTCTCTTAAGACCCTGAGTATTTGGGATTGTTGTAAAATGCGAATCTCCATGTCTCCACTCTTTCAGCATCTCACCTCACTTGAAAATCTGTCTATTCTTCGCTGCAAAGAACTTATCAGCAATGAGAATGAAGATGGCACACATGGCCTTGGACCTACAAGATTTGGCCATCTATCTATCATAGGCATTCCAAATTTGGTTTCTCTCCCAAGAGAGCTTAGAGATGTTACTACTCTGCAAGGGATTCAAATTATGGATTGCCCTAGTTTGGTGTCTTTACCGGAGTGGATAGGCGATGTCACTTCACTTCAGGAGCTTGGAGTCGTAAATTGTCCCAATTTAATGTCACTGCCCGAAGGTATGGGCCGCCTCACCTCTTTACGTCGTTTGACAATTGCGGAGTGTCCTTGCTTGGAGGAAAGATGTGAACAAGGAATAGGAGAGGATTGGCCAAAGATTGCTCACATCCCTAACTTTTGTAATGGCGGCGATGGTCATCTTGAAAAATGGATAGCAAGCCAAACTCGCCAAACTCTTGAGGTTTTTAAGTCACCAATTAGACAATAATTTTTTTCTTCTTATTTTTCCTCTTTATTTTACTCTGTCCGGCTTTTGATATATATCTTATTTGATTTCAGATGCAGGAAGCATTTAAGGTTTCACGTATGGAAGCTTCTTCAGACCTTGCCGACAATCAGATTTGTGCAAGGCTCTAACATTTACAGTATTTTTTCCTATCTTTCACTTCAATGGCATTTCCAGCATTGTTTTCTTCTTTTAGTTTTTCAACATTTCTTTCGTTTCCATTTGAAATTTAAATTCTACAAACGGTAGCATCACGTATTAGGTAAAAGACTTATAAATAATAGATGAGGGAAGTCAATCCCATCCCAAATTTTCACAAAAATTTAATACAAATTTGCATTACTGTGTTAGGATTTTCTCATTGTCATATGTAGATTCTGTTGAACGAACGGATAAAATTTACATTTTTATTATTTTCATTGAAAATTTTTGGGTTATTGTTGAATTTATTATTTTGTTTTTTGATCGAAAGCAGCAATTCCTGAAATGGGTTGTGGGAATCATGTGGATATTTCTGCAATCTGTTTGGATAAGACAAATTCATTTCTTCAAAGAGACTTGGTATAATTGAGTTTCTCTCTTTTATCTAATGGTGGAATTGTATTAGTGATAAGTATACCAATGTTAAAATGTCAAATGCCATTCCTTCTTCCTTATTTCACTTGCAGAAACAATTGAAGCAATTGAAGCATTTCTGATTTATGATTTTAGAGAATTTCTGATTTATCGGATTTCATATGCAAAAACAATTGAAGCACTAACATACATGGATTTAAGATTTGGAGCCAACTCGAAACTTTTTCACTAAGTTGAGAAGTCGGGAATTTGAGATGGAAAAATTAAGAAAAATCTATATGATTCCTGGAATATCATCTTAAGGCTTGGTCTGTTAATTATCTTCTCAAAGATCATAAGGTGTTGAAAGCTGAAGCAGTAGATATTAGACTTGGAGTGGATCAGGAGGCATTTGTGAAAAGGGTGCTCCATGTCAATTGCCCAAAAAAGAGACAATTCCTCTTATATGTGCTGGCCTGTAACTTTTATTTGTCTTTGCCCCTGGCCCCATGTTCCATTTCCTCTTGCCTTGGAATTGTGTCCTTTTCACTTAACTCACTCCTTCCATGATCGAAAAAGTTTCATTTCACAACAGAGGCCAAGAAGGGAGCTTTAAAATGAAGCTCTTCTTTTTTTCCCTTTTGAAGGAAACCCTGGGAAAGAGGTGGGGAGCTAGGAGTTGGGCTCAAGAGTTGTTTGGGTATTTTCCCGGATTTCTATATGATTTTTAAAATGTGTTTGATGGGTTTGTTTAGATTAGAAGCACGATCTTGATATTTAAATCTGGACATGCACAACTAGTGTTTGAATATTAGGAGTTATTATCCATTTTGTTAATGTAGAATATTTGGGTATCTTATGATTATGGGGTAGATTTAAGATTTATTCTTATACTCTAAATGCATGATACCTTATGTCCCTTGATGAGATAATATGTATTGGAAATCCATTTATATTTCTATGCCTTCCTCTGTTATTTGATGAACAAGAAAAAAGGGAACGGCTTTGTGATTTTGAATGGAGTATGTGATAGTTACATAATTTTGAAAAAAAACTGACATAAATTGCATGTCTGTCAGCTTGAGCAGCAACTGTTTGATCATGTTTTCCCATCTTCTTCAGAGGATGTTTCAAGTTTGGCTCCATTGATTAGTCCTCTGTTTATTGATCAAATGTTCTACTCTTTTTCCATGTGGTGCCATGGGTGAGGCTTATTCAATAGAAAGTATAATTTGTAATACATTGGGGATCAATCAGAGTTTTCATGGCTATAATCTAGTTAGCTCAACCAAGTTCAATTTCATGCGCTTTTCTGTAACTTTACAAAGTTGAACTGCCGTTTGTTATTTTGTTCTGCAGCTTGATGTTGATATTGCAACTCAGATACAAGTGAAGGAAGATGGATTTAAGAGGAGGTTTGCTACTTGTGATTAAATTGTCTTTTAGCATTATAATTTGTTGTTCATTTTTATGTTTCTCTTGTGGACTAAAGAGGAAGTCATATTTTGAATGAAGTTTGATACTTGTTTGCAAAGAATGGTTGCATTGATCTATAATCTTATTATAAATTTTTCTCTCCAATTACAGCTTACTTTATATAGAGAAAGCTGATAGACCTGGATTACTGGTAGAAATCATCAATATTATTGCTGAACTCAACATTGATGTGAAATCAGCAAAGATTGACATAGAAGTATGCTCTCTCTCTCTCTCTGTGTTTAAAAATCCTCTGTTTAAATGCCAGTGATCGGTATTGGATAAAAGACTTATGATAGACCAGGGAAGTCAATCCCATCCCAAATTTTTCATAGAAACTCAGTAAAATTTTTGCATAACTCTGAGTATTCTCGTAATCAAATGCATATTTAGAGAGATTCTTTTTATTATTATGGTTACCAGAGTCATTGTTGATGGATTGATTTTACTTTTTTACTGTTTTCCTTGGAAAATTTTGAGTTATTGTTGAGTTTATTATTTGGTTTTTTGATGGTCAGCAGAGACGTGCATAAAAAATCATCAATTCATGAAGTGGATGTGAGAATCATTGGGGGATTTCTACAATATTCTCGGATATGTCTCACTTGTACACAAAACAATGGAAACTATATAGAGCACTTTCATGATGAGGAAGATCGGGTGAGTAAATGGTGCAAGCATGACAATGAGCTGAGCCTGTGAAATGGGACATTCAATTAACCATATTAATTTGAATTTTTAAATACTATTCTGCCTACAATTTGTTGAGCAACTTTCATTAGCATTTAGAACTTAAAAGACATGATCAAAAATCCTAGCGGTCCTTAAAAGCCACCTAACAAGTATTTTGCATTTTCAGGTTTCTTGCATTTTAATCCCAAAAGACAGTGAGAATGCTTGCTTGTCTTCAAGTGAAATCAGTTGTTGTGCTGACTGGAATTGAAGATCATGTTAGGCAACCACTCTGTTTATGTGTCTCTATTTATTGCAGTTCTTTTGTTAATGCTGCCTTTGCATATATTCTTTGCAATTTATATTCATGGTTCTGTTATATCTAAGTAGGCTTTTATAAAATTCTGTGTGTTGAATATTCAGATTGTTATTTTTTTAATTTTTTTTTTTTATTTTTAATGTGCTACAAATTTAAAATATTCGGCACTGGGGCCTATGAAAGCATGGATCATAGTGATCTCCCTTTTAAGGTTTGATGGAATGATATACTTCCCGATGAAACAGAAAACAAGCTTGAATCTGAAATGAGAAGATTTTTCGGGATTTAACTCTTGATCCGAAAGAACCAGTGGAAATTCAAATTATGAAGATTTACTTGAATGTTCTCTGTTTTTTCATGGTTGGGAGAAACAAGTATTTGGGAGTAAGCATCGTGAAAGAAATTGAAAACTCTGCTGATTGCTGTGGCAAGTTATTTACATGCAGATTCTGCCATGACAAACCCAGTGAGATTTAATGGATATGTAAGTTTGCCCTTATATTGTTTACTTGATTGACAGTGGACTTCCATAGATAATATTTTTAGTATCAATATTTATTTGCAGGAAAGCTACGGCTGAAATATTGCGTATGCAATGCTTGAAATTTCATCCTGTTGGACCAGTTTGCTCAATTTCTTCCTGTGGTGGACTATCGATAGCAGAGTGCTATTGCAGTATTTGCAATTTTTTGGATGATAAAAGGTACATTCTTTTATTTATTTATTAACTTTTCCTCCCTAATCGTTTATTGATGACATCAATTTTTACGTTTTGAGAGTTTAATAGAATGCAAATTATCAGTTCTATAATTTGATAACGTAGGAGATTTGTTGGAGCCAACTCAAAGGTTTGAGTGCAAAATCATCTCTTTTTTTTTTTGTTCTTTTATAATAAGTTCTCTCCTTCCCTGTTGCCTAGAACTGGCTAAGCTAATGATTCTTGTTACTGACTTTTTTATTGTCTGTAAATTCATACATCTCTAAACTACATGCTTGTTAAACTTCGATGCTTTTATATGTACTTGCATGGATAGTTGCACTCTTATTTTTTGTAACAATGGTACAGAGTTAGGTACATACACATTTTGTATTCAATCGATGTATGATTGGTTAGAGTTTTAAGGTCCATAATAACTGATGGAAGCAGAGTGCTATATATGGCTGCCATTCTTCTTGTCTTTTCTTTCTAATTTCTATAATCTAAACTTAGTGATTATTTTTACTGTGGTTTTATTAGGAAAAGTGAATTCCTACCTTCTTCTCCTTTTATCGATTTTCTCCCTAAACCTTGTTTCTTTGGCAGAACAAAGATGTAACTGATGCAATTCAGAAGGTTGCTGCTGCTTATGGCTGCAAAATTGTTGAATGTGTTTTTGTCCATCAGCTGAAGCAGTTTGACAGGAACTACCACTTGAAGATGAAAGCATCTAGGTTTATATTCAGTGAAATAAATCAGAAATTTCAACCCATGCCATTCACAGCTAGGTGTGTTGTGCCTTCAGCTTTTTTTAAAACATCGTCTTTTGGTGAACGTGTTAATCATGAACTCTTGCAGCCATATCTGGTCAGATTCACACACAGAGTTGATGTTAGATTTTCTAATTTTGCAACAATGGGTTGTTGGTTTTGCAGGAGATTATGTTGCTCACATCAAATTCACAGTTTTGCTAATGTCAAATGGTTCGAATAGAGTCACATCTCATCCTCTGTAGGAGCTGCAGCCCACAAAGACAACAGATGAACCCGAAATCAAGGCCTTGTTAGCCTTGGGCACAAATAAAAAGAAGAAAGGTAAGCTGGAACATAATAATTGGTAAACTAGAACTATATTATCCTCGCTTATGTAATGTAATTGTTATTTGTTGGGATTATTTGTGTGTTGCAGGTAAAATGGGTGACAAAGCTGAGGAGTCAACAGAAGCCGAGCCTATGGATGCAACAACAAATGGTGCTGCTTCCCATCCCTAGATTGAGTCCTTTTTATTTTTTTTGTTCTGTTTCATTTTTCAACCCCCAAGTGAAATTTGGTACTTTGTTCAACCCAGTGTATCAGGTTGGATTGAGTTGGATTGTTATAGTGTTTAGACATTGATCATTTGATCCTAATCATGTTTCCTGCATATACGCCCTTTTATGCATCTCTTAAGTACTCTTGATTTCTCTGAAAATGAATTTATATCAAAAGAAGCTGATGAAAAAGGGGAATGGTTTTTTAGAATATTTTCGAAATTAAAAAGAAATAAAATTAGAAATGATTACTATAAATATATGAATGAAATTAAAGGGAGTGTTAAATCTTTTGAATTGTTAGAGAAAGTTAAAATTGATAATAGAATAAAATTAGACAAATTGAAGTGTGATAAGAAAAAAACTAATTGGTAGAACAAAAAGCAGTTAAAGTAGAATCAATTTTGCAAGAAATTGTCAAAGAAAATTTTAATTATACACGTACACTCCTTTTTATTCATTCCCATCTTTTAAGAATTATCAATAAAAAGAAGCAAATTTAAAAAAATTGGGAGTTGTTTCTTCCCCCACAATTATTTCACCTACTTATGAATTATTTTCACAGATTTCAAAAATTAATTTAGAGAAAATTGAGGAGAATGAGCATTTAGAGAAAATTGAAGAGAGTAAGCAATTAGCTAGAGGGAATTAAGTAATTAGGAGACAGGAAAACTAGTTAGCAATTGGAAAAAGTTGAAGATCACATTATATTTGAGAAGGATTTGAGATTGGCCACACACAAAGAAGACGTTGTTAGCACTTTAATGAGAAATGATACGGTTTTTTTGGGTATCTTTTTGATGTTCTCCTAATCCGACGTGGATATTATTTTTTTAAAAAGCAGGAAAAAAAATTTGCTCCATCAGTCCCTCATTTTTTTTTTTAAAAAAAATAATATTCATGTAAGATTAAGAGAACATTAAAAAGAACTGACTGAACTGTAGTATTTCTCGCACATGAATTATAACTAAATATTTTGTATGAAATTTTGACAGATTTTCAACAAGGAAATTTTGAATATTGAAGTTTTGATTTTGATTATGGAAGCTTTAATTATTTGAGAAAATTGAGTTGACTTTCATATATGAATCTAAATTTTTATAATTGAGATGGTATAAAGATATTTCATTTCTAAAAAGAGAAATGATAAGAGCCACCAATAAGGAATTGCTAGGTGTTTTCCTAGTGTCATACGTGAAAATTAATTTTTTTTAAAAAAAAATTAAATTAAAGTGGCCCTACCACCGGTTTATTTTCTCAACCGGTTCTCAATAAGCCACTTTAAATTTTTTCCAAAATAATTACGCTGCCTCTTTCAGTTTAAATTCAAATATTTTTTTCCAAAATAATCAACATCACTCTCTCTCTTCCCCTCTCTCTGTATTAATAATTAAAGCAAACACATCTTCCTTCAGGCTTCAACGCTCTTAAACCTTTGTTCTCAAGAGGTAGCTCAATCGGCTACGGACCACGCCTAATGAAGTGGAGGTTACACCTTTGTATGCCTTCCTCTATTATTTGATGAACAAGAATAAGGAACGGGAAATAATTAAGGATAAAAACAATGAGAGAGAAGGGAGAAAGGGAACAATAAATGGAGAAAAGAAGCATGCTTTGATTAATGGGGATGGGGTATTTTTATTCTACATTCTAACCCCACTTTAATATATTTAAAAATTCGATCTAATCGTCTCAAAGGGTAGTTCAATCGGCTGAAGACCATGTTTCATGAAAGGAAGTCATAACTCCCTCTCTTGTGCGGACATGTAAAAAAAAAGGAAAAAAAAAATCCTATCTTATCTATCTACTCCCGTCAAGGTCTTCACCTACTCCATATCGATCATTCAATTAACTACTATTTAATTATTCTAAATAAACGATTTTTTCTTAACTTAATCTATAAAACCACTTATTTTTGCATTACAGTTAATATAATCACACTAATTCACCTACCACACACTTATTATTGACTTTTGTTGTTTCTGGTCTAATATTTCCACAAATCTGACCCGCCACCGTAACTTTGCTGATTTATTAAAATGTTATCTAACAATCTTACTTATTCGTCAACCAACAAAATCCACAAACTCATTCACACTCCACCTACTATATATATATATAATTGGAGAGTTTTCTACAGGACAGTATAATAACCTGACACGTGGCATTACATTTAATTGACCGTTGTTTAGTTTAAATTAAACTCTGCCAGGAGAGACTAATATCATGACATGTGGCATTCCATTAATTTGACAAGTGATTATTTTAAATGAAACTAACATTTAATTGACAGTTGTTTAGTTTAAATTAAACTCTGCCATGAGAGGCTAATATCATGACATGTGACATTCCATTAATCTGACAAGTGATTATTTTAAATGAAATTTAAGTTTGTAAATCAAAACACACGAAACACCTTTTCACATCGCTTCAAACTGCTCTCTCTCTCTCACGCTCAACTGCCATCAAGCATACAAAATATATAACTTTGTACATTTCTTTTAGCCATGAAACTACTCTATCTCTCTCTCTTCCTCTATTCTGCTGTTCTTTCCAATTGTTTCACAACCCTCTAAAATTTCACTCTATCGACATCGAGTAAGTTTATTTTATCTCTTTTCAAAATTTAATTACCTTGTGAGACTGCCAATTAGATCTCCATCTTCTTCCTTGCTTTCTGTTTATTGAATTTCATTGAAATATGTTTATTTTAGATTCCTTTTAGATTCTTTTTTCAAATACGTTTATTTTAGGCCATATATGGGTGTAGTGAATTGATATTAGGGGAATTGGGAAAAATGGGCGTTAATGGCATTGAATTGGGTACTTATGTTTGGTTTAACTTTGGTTGGTTGGTTGCTACAAATGAAAAGGTAAATAAATAAATTCCTGAAAACTGTATGCTCAACCACCGTCAACATTTTAAAAAACAAAACAAATTAAAACCACAAAAACAGTTTCTACCCCATTCAACAACAAATACTTACAATTCTTTTATGTCTAATATCTCATTATACCCTCTAAAACATACTTCATTCTACACCCACTAAATTTATTCTATTCCTTGTTATTTTAAATTGTGCTTATTATGTTTACAAACTGCTATTTACTGTGTGCATTTATTTGAGTTTATTATGATATTTTGTCAACGGCAGATTGTTTAAATTTCAATTGTTTTTATTATGTTTACAAATTGCCATTGTTCAATGTTATTGGTTATTATTATTATTATTTTTTTTTTGAAAGAAAGACATTCCAATTTCATTGATAATAATCACGAGCATAAAGCTCTTACATCGCAGGAGCACAAAGCCTTGAAAATGCAAATTATAGCTGAAGCTACAAGGATACAACATCACATAAAACCTCCGCTAACCTATGACTAGTTTTCAGTTGAGATAACATATCTGCATAAGACAGACGCAATCCAATGCATAGGTAGCGCAAATTCCTCATCGACCAAAAAGCCAAGATAAAGTTCACGTCCACAACTCAAAAGGCCTGGACCAAAAATCACATCCAGGACACAAAGGTCTAGACCAAAGTTCAGTTCACTTTCAAGCAGGCAGATCGAGGGGCCAAAGCCTTATTTCAAATAGAATGAAGAAAACTGAAATAAAATGTGGGCGAACCAAAGAGGCAGAGCCTTATTACAAGCAAATAACAAGAATGAAATTCATATAGGGAAAAATAGGAACAAAGGCGATACAAGGAAAGTAAAACAAAACGGGAACAAGTACACGCAGCGTGGTTGCCGATAGTGCACTCGCTGGAGACCGACACCGGAAGGGAACGCTGGAAGCTCGACGCGGTGGGGACGCGGAAAAAGGCCCAAAACAGTGGACGGAGGGAGGCGAAGCCGATCACCAGCTGGCCGAAAAACCATTGCAGCAGGGGGCGTTGAGGCTCTTCATTGGAGGGGCGTTAGGAAAAACCCAGCAACGGACGGTGGGCGGCAAAGCAAGCGGAGGAGATCAGCGGCGAATACAAAACAAAATTGGGGGGAGTTTGAAAGAAACCCCCAAAATCAGCACCCACACTGAGTGGCATACAGGCAAAGCTACAAGAACAACACACCAAAAACACAGCAAAGAAACAGAAAGGAAAGGAACAGAAAACAACCAAAGAGCCCCGCCAGAGACAAAAGCGGAACAAAGAAGAAGGGGCGGTGGAGAAGGGGTAGGGAGGAGGCAACCCGGGCCAGGGACATCAAGTAAACTACTGGCACCCGGTGCAAGGGCAAGTGAGGGGGAGGAGGGAGGCAGCAGACGGCCATCCCTCCTCCCCTCACCATGGGGGAGGGGGCTTACCTTCAATGTTATTGTTTATGTTAACACTATCATTCACTGTTATTGTTCGATTTGCTGTTATTATTTTTGATGAGTCTATTTGAAAACACGTTTTAATGGTTAGTTCAAAAATTTCCCTACAAACCCCAAATTAAAAAATGGCTCAAGTCTCAATCCCAAAACGTTTTACAACATTTTGCTAGAATACTCATATTTTGTTAGAATACTCATTTGGGATTTTTCTGCAATTTTTACATGGTGTTTCTCTCTTCATTATCTCAACATTATTCTCAATTGCTTTTGTTTTCCTCTAAGGGTGTCGACAAAATTATGGTCCATTGAAAAACAACAAATTAAATAGCTTTCATTACCGCTTTTTTGTTGTTCAATTCAATGGGTTCAAAATTATGTCCTTTTATATATAATGGGGTTAAATGTAATCCAAAATAAATTACCAATTTTCACGGAAGAAATATATATATATATATATATATATATATATATATATATATATATATATATATATATTCCTTTTTGAAGTTCAAAACTTTTTAAATTCAAGGTCTACTTTTCATTTTGTTCGATAACAATTGGGATAAAGTCCACTGAACTCCCTCAAAATACTGCCCCAATGATAATCTACCCACAAACTATCAATTACGACAATTTACCCTCCAAACTACCAAAACAATGATAATACATCCCCCAATGCTAGCAAAATGACGAACTTACCCTTATATAATTTTCAATAAGACAAAAATACCTTTAAAATTTTGAAAAAAAAAATTAAAATTTAGTATTTTTATTTTTATTTTAGTAAGGGTAATTTTGTCATTTTTAAAAAAAATTAGGGGTACATTTTCATTGTTTTGGTAGTTTTGGAAGTAAATTGTCGCAATTAATAGTTTGGGAGGTAGATTGTCATTGGGGTGATAGTTTGAGGGGGTTAAATAGACTTTACCCTAACAATTGTCTCTTCCTATTAATTAGAAAAAATAAAATAAAATAAATAAATATTGTCTCTTCTTATTCATTCCCCATAAGGGCCATAACCACAAATCAGTCGCTTTTTTATGGTACTTATTTTTGGCATAAGAAAAAGTGTTGTAGAGGGAAATGCGATTTAATTGAAATTATTAGTATTTTTTAAGAAGTAAGAAGTTAAAATAAAAAATGCTCAATTTTTCAAACTAAGTATAGAATGATATTTGTCTTTTGTTTATGCATGATTCAGGAATAAAGTTTTCTCTCTTTGAAAGTATGAACAAAATCAAATCATGATCTTTTTGTTAGTGTTGTATTATAACAGTTTTTTGCCCAACTTTTAATTTTGATTATTAGTTTCAATATGTGATTCTTTTTTTTCTTTTTTCTTTTTTTTTTTTTTAAATATATAAATTCTTTTATATTGGGTAGAAATTGCAGATACATATAGCAATTTGTAGTCAAGCGCTAAGTTAATTAGTGTAATAGGTTTTCACAATCTCTTTTTAATACAAGTTTGTTATATTTTTCACATGTAATACAATTTGAGCATTTTTTCCTTTTATTAATTAGAAAAAAATACAACTTGAGCATTTGTGTTATTGTAAATGTTCTCTTAACGCTTTTCTTTTTCTTTAAATTAAGCTCTATAGGAGGTTTTTTGTTTTTGTTTTTCTTTCCTGCTACCTACTTGAAGCCTTTTTTTTTTTTTTTTTTTTTTTTTTTTCCTTCCTTTATTTATGCATCCACTAATTATTATTATTTTTTCCTTCCTGTCATTTTTAGAAACAAACCCGTGCAATGCACGGGTTTCAAGCTCGTTTAATTAATACTACAAACCCACATATTATTATTTTACCGACAAAATACTCAAACTTATTTACACTCAACTCACAATATTTAATTAATACTACTAATTAACCCATATATTATTATTTTAACTTACCTATTATTAGTTTGATCTAAATAAATTCTTTAGTGTTACAAAAAATAAACAAATAAATAAATTCTTTGGGTATCTAATCTATCTAATTAAATTACTTCATTTCTTAAATCACCAAATAATCTTATCATCAAATTAATATCTCTAAAATAATGGTTTTAAAATCTATGGCGTTACATCGTATCCAACTTATTGGAATTTCATGATCGGAAATTAACGTTGATAAATTATCATCTAACTTCCAATTGAGCGACTCAGATTTTAATGTAGCATCCAACTATTAATTCTCAAGTATAGATTTCGCTCTAATTCTCCAAAGTTAATTCGATTTATTAAAAATCTCAATATTCAATCTCTTGATTCTAAAGTTGGTCCCAAGATGAGAAATCAAAAACGTAGGAAAATCCTCTATTTTATAAGCACAAGACTTTTTTTTTTTTTTTTTTTTGATAAAAATCACGAGCAAAAAGCTCTGAAGTAAATCATAGCCGAAGCCAAAGTTATAGTCGTCAACAACATACCAAATCAACCATAACAAGAACATCTACTAACCCATGACTAATCATCAAGTTTAATATCAGATCTGCACCAAACAGATACAATCTAATGCATAGGTAGCGCTTATTCTTCGGCTTTGAGAGCAAAGAACCCCCAAGCTGTTACTCATCCTCCACGACCCGAAAGTCAGGATATCGATCACATCCACAACCCTAAGGTCTAGACCAAAAGTAGATACCCCACATAGCATCAAAATACACACAGGCTGAACAAAGAGAGATGATAGAGCCTTATTACATGCAAAAACAAGAAAGAAAAAGCAGAAAACACCCAAACCCCAAAACAGAGGCCTCGTCGGAAGGAAAAATCGCCGGAGGAAAAACTGGCCGGAACATGACAGACACGCGGCAGGGGCGATGGACCCAGTCGGAGCCACAGGGCCAAGAGGTGGGAATCGCAACGATCCAAGAGCCTAGTCAGATCCGGCGAAAAAACGGAGGAGAAAGCAAGGCGACGAGACGACGGGGCAGAGCTTGAGACTAAAAAAGGTTGAGCTAAAACGGAGGAGAGGGGCAGACGAAACGGGACACAAGAGGGGAAAAGGGCGGAAGAGGAGGGGGAAGCACCGCACAAAGGCTAGGGGGCATCAAGTATATTGCCACTTACAAAGGGTTGAGGGCAAGAGGAGGAGGGGAGTAGGGCACCCCTCCTCCTCCCCACCTGTGCGGCACTCACACAAACAGGGGCTAGGTTTTTTTTTTCGGGAGATACAACTTTTTTTTAATTCTGTTTTACAAGAGTCAAGACCTATTAATATGATGCTTAGTTAATTTATCAATCATATCATATTATAAATCTGTAAAAGTAATAAGCATCAAAGCTCTGCAATTTATATTTCTAAAAATATCATTTTATGTCTATACCTCAAAAGTGATATTAGGTATCAAATCATCCTTAAACATGAACTTCTTTTTTTCTATTCACATGCCTCATTTTTTTTATTGATCATATTATATTGAGACTGCAATATTAGTGAAATCTCTCTGCACAATGACTCCTAAATTTGCTAAAAGATATTTATCTAATTTTACTTAATCATGATAAAAGTAATGTCAAATGGGGCATCTGTATAAATAATGATAATGTTTGAAATCAACATATGCGTAATTGATATTAACATATTTGATATCGACATAAATATTTAGAATATTTTCTGATATCCATAATTACATTGATATCAAATATTCTCTATTTATGGGTTGATTGTAATCAAATATTAGGGTTGTAATCAAATCTAGAGGATTTCGTTACTATACTTGCATTTAGACAATACCCTATAAATAGGGACCTTTGTATTGTAAACAAATCAAATTAATGAGTACAATGTTGCCCTTAAAAGTATTTCAAGTGATGGACCTAAGTGTGTAATACCGAACCACATGTAAAGTTCTTTGTGTTCATTTTCTATATTGCTTCCGCTCTTATTCCCACATTATTATTATTATTTCTACAACTGGGAGTTCTAAATTATGTGAAAGGTAGTTTCTTTCGTGATTATTATGTATATGATCAAGGGATTGTGTTTTTTCTAGCAAATTAGCTTATAATCCGCACTATGTGCTGGTTTTTTTAAAAAAAAATTATAATTTACTCAAAAAAAGTATTTAAAAGATTATCAATAACCAATTTCCTTCCCCTCACTTAATTTACCAAAAATAAAAAATGTTCATAAGATCATTTTGAACCATATTACTTTACTCAGTAGCATGAACCCACATATCAAATAAATTTAGAAATTCATAAGGTTTAATCTTTATAAATTGGAACTTGTTAAATATTTGTTCCCATAGATGTAGTTTAAAACAAAATGAACTATAAAGGAAAAAAAAAAAAATTATCAAAATGAAAGCCTAAATTAAATTATCATAAATTTAATCCTTTAGCGACTACTTTTGGTCGTTGTTAAAGACCATATTTCAAAATTAATAACATATGAACACTTCAAATATGGGATAAAATTAAGGGATAATGTATCATAAATCATTGAAAAAATGCACGATTTGAAATAATTCTCACTTTTTATAATTCAACTTTCATTGCTTCACTTTTTGTTAATTTGAGAAAAATTCCTCTTTGAGTTTGTTGTCCAAATTTTCTATAGACGGGATAGTGCCACATCACCTTGTATTAATATTTTTTAGAAATTAAAATTTTAAAATTAAATTTCTAGATAAAATCTTTAAAAAAAATAAAAGAAAAAAGGCACAAAGAGGGCATTCCTTTCGTTGGCCACCTGAGCAATGGACCAGTGGTGGTGCTCCCTTGGGAGTTGAGCACCCCCAAACGTTTGAGTTGGATATATTCTATACACACTAGAGTTTCACGGTGAGAAGACTAATAAAGATGTTCTGAAGGTGGAAAAAGTTGGGAAAGGGAGTGGTTTGAGTTGAAGAAGTTATTTGTGAAAATTCTAAAAACGACTTCAAACAACACCTATTCAAATGTGTAGGTGTTTCACAAAAATTATGCAGAATGAGATCTAACCAAACAGTTAAAATTCAACCAAATACAGATATGAACTAAACATTCAAGAACACAGATATTTGGTTACGAATAGGAAACCATTTTGAAAACTCTCTAAATGTAAAACCTCTCCGGGGCAGCTAAACCCAGGAAATCAATCCACTATAAGAAGAATAAGGAATACAAGAAAAATTACAAAACCTTTGACTCTTCCTTGCACACGACAAGCGACCTACTTGACTTCTACCTCAGTAGCCCTTTCCAGAACATCTGGCACAATTCTTCTAAAAGATTGCCTTTCACCGGAACTCCAATTGGCTTCACATATTTTCTTTTCTCAAATAAACTAGAACAATATCTCTCTCTCTCTAAGCTCACTCATTTTGCTCTCCAAAAATATGCCCCTTTAATAAGCAAAATCATTTGTTTAAATAAAGAATAAAATAACAATCCAGCAGCCACGTCCGAACAGGGATAATTAGGTGTCCAGACATGGCTAGGGTTACATAAGCGTAACCACGTGGGGTCCGAACACCCAAGTCATGTGTCCGGACATGCCATGCAAAACGAGCTTGCTGGAAATTGGGTCCGGACCCAGCTTTTGACGGTCCGGACCTGACTCACAATTGCAGCTTTCTGGAACTTGGGTCCGGACCAAGCTTCTGGCGGTCCAGACCTATCTCTTAAAAGACAGCTTGCTGGAAATGGGGTCCGGACCCAGCTTCTGGTGGTCCAAACATGCACATCAAAATAAGCTTGCTGGTTTTTGTGTCCGGACCCGGCTCTTCAGATTGAGTTTTCTGGATCTTGGGTCCGGACCTGCTTCTGGCGATCCGAACAGGGCCTTCTAGAATCAACTTTTTGGACATGTTGGGATGCTTCATTTTCAACAACTTACATGTAAACTGAATGTGTCAAAACATAACCTAACAAACTCCCCCTTTTGGCCATTCGGGGACAAAATAATTTGTACATGAAAATGACACATCAAAATCAACTCCCCATTTTTGTCTTTGAAGGACAAAAGGAAGCACAAAAGAAATGAAATTCTAGAGTTAAAAAAAAAAACAACAACAACCCATTAAATCTTAAATAAGTAGACACAAGGAACCAAAAAGAGTATTCTTGCCAAAAGGAAAACAAAGCAAATAGAAAGGAAGATCATTCTTGCCAAAAGCTGTCCTTGATATACTTGACATCTTTCTCCAAAGTCGTCAGGCGGATGTTTATCGCTTCGATGCTTTGGCCTTGAGTCGTCAGGTGGGTGTTGATAGCTTTAATGCTTTGGCCTTGAGCTTGAAGTTAGTCAATTATTTTATTTAATTGACTTGATGCATCTGATGATCCCGAGGAGGACGCAGCTGGAGGATCTTGAATGATTGGAGGAGCATGGTCAGCTGGAGTGTGAAGCCTAAGTTGGGCATTTGCCAAAATAACCTTCAGGAGATTCCACATGTTCATTTGCAGCAATTTTTGGTAAAGTGGCTTACAAGATCTTTGTGATGAGGCCGCCATAAGGTAAGGCAATAAAATAATCTTCATGGAGCTCAATCATTGTCAACACTATATGAGTGCATAAACAAAACTCAACACGGTTAATGATGCCATAAATCATCATTGCTCGTTTGATAGTCACATGACTATTTCGAGATATTGGCCAAATATTCTGCAACACAATCCGTGTTAACAGCCTCTCTGGAGCCCGTACATAACCAATCAGAATTTTGTTCTTGTCTTCGTCCCATACAAGCTCCCGACTTGGATTAAGAACCGCCATGATTTCCGCTTTAGTTGGTTGTGGCTCGGTCTCCAAAAATGGAAGCGGCTTCTCATTTGTCAAAGGAATCCCAATAACTTCACTTATCAACTCAGGAGTGATACTGAGAGTTTTCCCGGAGACTTTGGTCTTGAATGACGGGGGACCAACCAAGCTAATATCTTTGATGTTGTAGTAGAATTCCCGAACTAATCGAGTGTATGCATTAACAGGAACGAACAGAGAGGTCCATTGATTGGCCTGGAATATATCATGGATGAACCGAAACGGTTCAACTCTAAGATCATTTTGCTCCACTCCACGCTCAATCACAATGTTGTGTGTCAGAATTTTGTCTTGTAAGATTGATTTTTCTTCTCGAGTGAGCTTCCTCCTTGGTGGATTCCGAAATTGGATATTCCGAAATTGGATACACCATTTTCTGCATTCACACCCCAAAGAAGGAAAAAAAAAATGGCAAAATAAAAGCACACATTATTCTTGGGAAAAAATCATTGTAAACAAAATGTTGATATGAAATATGTGATCCCACAAATGAGATAGATGCACTAGAAAAAAAAATTTAAATGTTGAACACACCAACACAAAAAAAAAAAAAAAAAAAAAAAAAAAAAAAAAAAAAAAACCTTATTTCAAGAAGACAAAGGAATATAAATGAAAAAAATTTCATTTAGACATTCTATCAAACATGTAATAAGCATTGAGGTATTGACTATCACACTTAAAAAATTTGCATGAATATTGAACATACCTTGCCTAGAAACTTCTCAACCAACATCAAAAGACCAAACACATTGGAATAAAGCAATCTAATTTAAAGAAATGGAGCACAATTGCAAACCGGAGTCTTTGAGACATTTTATCAAACACATGGTATGCAGAAAAAATGTAGGCATGAAAGACACATGTCAAGATGAGAAACCCATTCCTAAATACATGATAGTGTATGGATTTTGCAACAATCATAAGAGATAGAAAGAATGCACAATGTGAATCACGTAATCAAGTAATTCGGAATGGCAATATTAAACCCAAACATTCACATCCGAGAATTTGATTTGAAAACAAAATTGAAAAGAAGGAAAGAAGACATACCTGTGATGATGGAATGTAGATGCTGGACTGTGAAACGATGGAATCACAGATAAAGAGAGAAAGAAAAAAAATAACACAATGAAAAAAAAATTGAGGAAAAATTGGTTTGGCCGAGAGAGAGAAGTATGAAATGGAAAAGAATTTCAGGGTTTTTTTTTAAAAAAACGCAATGGCTGTGTCCGGACATCCTCCCCCTCAGTAAAAAATAAAAGAAAAAAACAAAATAAATTCGTTTTTTTTTTTTTAAAAAAAAAAAAAGAAAAAAAGAAAAAAGGAAAACACAACTTGTTTAGATATCCAATAAACCATGTGTGTCCTTATGAATATCTTAACAATCCGGAGTGATCAACAAATTACACTTACACCATAAATGTACCATATGCATGATACATCCTTGTTATGTGAATTCAGTCAAGTAGGCAATAATCAGAAAACTCATGTGAGGGTGTAGTGTGTGAAAACTCCCATTAAATAAGATTTCATGAGTGGAAGGTATATCTAGGCAAACATTTTGTAAATGAAAGACAACCAGTCTGATTCAAGCCACAGTAAAACCTTATAATGTTAGGACCTAGATTCCCTCATCCGATACACTCCCCCTGAGACTAATCATTCGCTTTTACCATGTCCTTTAGTAATCATCTATTTCCGCAATGATTTGAGCACTGATTCTTTCTATAGGGACATATAGAAGCAAAACTAAGTCATTTGAACATATTATATGCCCTTTTTTTTATGGAAGAAAATGTCGGAATTTTTAGGAGCTAGGTTCAACTAACGAGTTGGTCAAATGGATAGAACTGACATTACCTATCTTCAAAAAAAAATGTTTGATCCGAATTCCCAATCACATATGAAAAATATAAACTTAATGGGGGCAAATAGTACACAATTCGAACATGAGAAAAACTGACTCTTACTCCTTTAACAGTTTTCAAAAGAACAAAGTAATCATAAACATATGGAGCATTAGATGTAAATTGCAGAAATATTGACCCCACACATATGTAAGATATTCATTTGAAAACAAGACATGAGAAACTGACTATCAAACGAATAAAATAAAAACAATCCCAAAAATAACAGAATCAAAGAAAATAAAGACAAAACAAACAAAAATGCCCTAGAACAGCTATAGAAAAATATCAATATGCTTAATTTCTAGGCATGTTTTATGTATACGATCATGATAGATCGCATACACCAATAGCATTCCTGAGATACTCAAACCTAGATCCATCTAGGGGTTTTGTAAACAGGTCAGCTAATTGATGTTCAGTAGTGTTAGTTTTTGTGTTGGCTTAATTCAGTTCCAAAATGCAGAGGCTACTGTTCACGAGCTCAAACACTGATATAGAATGCTCAGAAACAAATCTCCATTGTTCATAATGTAGATTCATGTGTCATGAATGTCCCTGCAAAATTTCAGCTCAATCGGACCACAAAATGCCCATCGATCGGAGCTGTTGATCAAGATTGGACATCATTTCGAGAATGCTGTTTTTCCCCATTGCAGGCCCGGTCCGGACAAGCCTTCCCCGGGTCCGGACCGCATTTCCAGAAACTCCATTTCTGCTCCGTAAATCCCTGTCCGGACAGCCCATTAACCTATTCGGACACCCCGTAAGTTTTAGGCCCAAAAACGTGATTTTAAGTGGGTTAGGTCTAGGGTTTTGTCGGGGGTATATATACATCATTATAGAAGAGAGAGGTACGAATTTTCACCCCCAGAGAGTTCGTGTGAGGCTGTGCTTGAGTGATTATTTTGTTGTGAGCCAAATTGATTCCTCTTAGAGGATTTTTGTTAGTTTTGATTGTGTGCTTAATTGAAGTCTATCGGAAGGGTTCGACAAAGGAGAATCACGTTGAAGAAGATTGTGAGCGAGGAGGCAAGTTGAGGCTTGTCGATCTTACAGAGCCAAGGTCTTGCAAAGGGTTGTAAGTGTTCCTAGTGTCTGTAATTTCTGGATAATCTTTTGATAGTGATTTCCTGAGTTTGGCTGCCCCGGAGAGGTTTTACTTTTAGAACGTTTTCTAAAAGGTTTCCTCTTCGTCACCAAAATCTTTGTGTTTGATTTTACTTGTTTTTGGTGATTGTTTGCTTAGATTTAAATATCTGTTAATTCCGCATAAAATTGTGATATTTTTCTATTTAGAGTTTTTCAAGTAGGCATAAATTCAAGAGATACCACCTGGGTCTCCACCAAGTCACGGATGAAATGATGACGAATGTCAATGTGTTTCGTGCGTGAATGTTGGACCGGATTCTTTGAGATTTTGATGGCACTAGTATTGTCACAGTAGACAATCATCTTTCCTTGAGCAAATCCATAGTCCGCAAGAAGTTGCTTCATCTAGATTAGATGTGTGCAGCAGTTCTCAGCAGCTATATATTCGGCCTCAGCAGTAGAAAGAGAGATGGAGTTTTGTTTCTTACTCATCCAGGCGACCAAGTTTGTTCCCACATAAAAACATCCGCCTGAGCTTGTTTCAATCCATAAAGTGCCTTTTTCAGCTTGTAAACATGTTCCGGATTAGTAGGATCCTGAAACCCTTTTGACTGAGCAACATATACTTCTTCTTGAAGAATGCAATTAAGAAAAGCACTCTTGACGTCCATCTGATACAATTTGATCTGGAGATGACATGAGATGCTCAACAAAATTCTGATAGATTCCAATCTGGCTACCGGTGCGAACATCTCATCAAAATCCACTCCTTCAACTTGAGTGTATCCTTGAGCAACAAATCGAGCCTTGTTTCTTACCACTGTACCATGCTCGTCGGATTTATTCTTGAATATCCATTCAGTGCCAATGATATTCTGATCTTTTGGTCTTGGAACCAAATTCCATACATCATTCCGAACAAACTGATTGAGTTCATCATGCATAGCCGCAACCAAACTCTCATCTTCTAATGCCTCATTAACCTTCTTTGGCTCAATCTGAGAAAGATAACAAGAATAAGAGACTTGATTAACCACCCTGTTTCGCAATCGTAAACCTTCACTAACATTTCCCAGCAAATTTTCTCTAGGATGATTAAGTTTGACTCGAGAGGAAGGTACATGAGAGACCAAGTTTGGAACCGGTGTAGGAGTCATGCCTTCTACAAGTGAAGGTATTGATGTACGGACTGCTGAAACATTCGTACTAGGAGGTTCGTAAGTTTTATCAGAAATATCGACTTGCTCCCCCTCAACATGAGGTTCTTCTTTTGCAAAATGATCCTTGGTAGTTTCATCATCGATGCCAACATTTACTGATTCCATTATTGACTTGGTCCTTTTGTTATTCACACGACTGGCTTGACTTGTAGTGGAATATCTAAGAAAAATTCCTTCGTCACTCTTTGCATCAAACTTCCTCAAAGTCTCCCTATCACGAAGAATGTAACATGTACTTTCGAACACCCGAAAATATTTGACAGTGGGTTTCTTGCCTCGCCATAGCTCATACAGTGTCTTGGTAGTTGTTGGTCTGAGAAAAACTCGATTTACAATATGACATTTCGTATGGACTGCTTTTCCCCAAAAATGTTGTGCAAAATTCTTAGCATGTATCATGACTCTAGCCATTTCCTGTATGACTCTATTTTTCCGTTCGACTACTCCATTTTGTTGAGGAGTTATGGGGGATAAGAATTCTTGTTTGATACCTTGCTGAGCACAATAATCTTCAAAACTTGAGTTCTCGAATTCTTTGCTATGATCACTACGGATTCGCTTGATGAGACAGTCTTGTTCATTTTGTATATTATGAAACAAGATCTAAGCTTGTTCAAAGGCTTCAGATTTCTCTTTTAACAAAATTACCCATGTGTATCGAGAGAAGTAATCTACGACCACCATAATGTATTTACTGCCTCCCAAACTGGCTGTCTGTGTAGGTCCCATGAGATCCATGTGAAGAAGCTCTAAGTTTCGAGAGGTAACAATACCTTAGATCTTTTTGTGAGGAGTTCAAGTTTGTTTCCCCAATTGACATGGTCCACACTTTCCTTTATCAGCTTGATGAATCTTGGGTAAATCAGCTATGGCTTCTGTCTTTGAAATTCTGACTAGATCATGAAAATTTAGATGCCCCAGCCATTGATGCCACAATTCTCCAGTGTCTAGGGTTGCCTTATTACATTTTATCTAAGAAGTTGAGGAGAGACAATAGCAGTTGTCAACATTGCGCTCTCCTCCCATCAACCATTTTCCTTGAGAATCAAAGATGCTGCATTCTTTCTTAGAAAATTGGACCACTAGATCATAATCACAAAACTGACTAATGCTCAATAAATTTGCCCGGAGTCCTTCAACATACAACACTTCTTGTGGATTAGGAGCACCGGAAATTTCCACAATTCCTTGACCGATTACCTTTGATTTGCTGCAATCTCCATAAGTGATGCTTCCACCTCCTTTGCCTTCTTTAAGCTCTTTGAAATGAGACTTATCACCTGTCATATGTTTGGAACAACCACTATCCTGAAACCACAAACAAGAGTTAAGCACACTTAAGGTAGTATGAGCAACAAGGCGTATATGATCTTTCTTTTTAACCCAGACCTGTTCCTTTTAAGGAGGTGTTTGAACATTATTGTCAATCAAATTAGACATATCTTTTATATCAACAGAATTTGACAAAACTGCTAACTTCTCACTAATAAGTTTCACTTGAACAGTTAAAACTTTTAGTTGATTCCCAATTCCAGGTTCATCTAGTCTAGGGATATTCTGCTGAGACCATGGTTGTTTAGCCCTAATTTGAAAACAATTTGGTCGAGTATGACCTTTGACACCACAGTAAAAACAAGTAGGGATGAACTTAGAATTGAAGTTAGTCCTTACAAGAACCTTGAATTTCAACTTATTTTTCTTGGTCACATCTTCTGAGCTTTCTTTAGGTAAACATGAGTTCTCAATTTCCACATCTTTCATTTTAGGTGTCACAAACATAATCATAGAAGTGGTTGCAACATTTGAAGAAGATGAATTAACATGTTTATTAAAACCCAATCCAGTCCTATCATATGAATGTTTCTGATTTCCTAACATTTGATTCAATTTATCACTAAAAATTTTCTTTAAATGATCATTTGAATCATTCAAGTCCTTTTCCAAAGATTTCACTTTAGCAATCAGTAAGAGGTATTTAGAAGTCAAAGTGTTTCGAATAGCTAAATATTCATCCATAGATTTCATTAATCTCTCTTTCTCAAGTTCAGCTTCTTTCAGATTTTTCAGATTTCTCCTATTCAGCTTGTTCAATTTATCACATTCCACAAACAAGTTATTATAAGTAGTTTGTAAATCCAGATTCAATTTCAGATTCGTTTGTCATATGAGGTGAGTTAACAGTCTTATAATAATTATCATAAGAAGCAGTAAAAGCTAAATAATTCACTACTCCTTCAACTTCTTCTTCGGATTTTTCATCATCCGATTCATCACTCTGAGTGACATTAAAAGCTTTACCTTTGGACTTTTTCAAATTAGCACATTTAATTCGAATATGGCCCCGACCCCCACATTCATGACATTTGTGTCCACTAGTAAACTTATCCTTCTTTTGGATGCGGAGGAGCAGCAGGCCAAGAACCATGCCGTCAAAGATTAGCTTGAAAAACTAAAGGATGCCATGTACGACACAGATGACTTGCTAGATGACTACTCCACTGAACTTCTGCGCCGGCAAGTGATGACACAGGATAAGAAGGCAAAACATGTAAATTAATAAATCTGCATATGATGTCGTCTATAAGTAAAGCATTCCCAGACCTGCATACAAATATTTTTCACAACACAAGCCAGAGCAAATATATATCATTTTAAGTAAGCTTGGATTGTTTTGCCATGAAATAATTTCTGAAAAATATTTTGGTTTGCCAAAAATATTAAAAAAAAATGGAGATGTTACTTGTATCTAACTTCCGTATATAAAAATAACGGAAGTCTAGGTCATTGTTATTCAAAAATTGACACATGGCCATATGCTTTCATTAAAAAATTTAAAAACTAAATACCTAAAAATTATAATAACATTAAAACAAATGAAAATGAAAATAAAATATGGTGTAACACCTCGGTCCCATATTAGGAAGATGAGAAGTAGCTCACATAGAGTGAGTGGTTTATAAAGATAGTTATGAGTAAGTCTCACATTCCCTACTTATTATGTGACACTGAGCTTTATAAACTACTCACGTTCTACCTCATCTTCCAATATGAGACCGGAGTGTACGTTACAAATTCCCGCTCTTAAACTCATGAGGTCCTTGCCAAGGCCATGTCAAATGATCTTGGTATGTAGTGAAATCTAATTGTGTACTACACGGCCAGCTCAATATATTTTAGAGTTTAAGGCGACAAATTTAAACCATCCACAGTATGTAGACTACTTTCTTAAATTTTCAATAATCATATAACTTAACATGTGCGGAGGGTACCATTTCCTTTCATGAAACTTTCTCTATTGGAAACGTTTCCTTAAATGGGAACTTTCCTTAATTATTTAGAAACTTTTCTTAATTTGAAAATTTTCCTAAAATAAAAACTTTCCTAATTTTCAGAAACTTTCTTTCATAAATGAACATTTGTACTGGTTTAAAAAAAAAAAAAAAAAATTGAACATTTCTACTCATGTTTGAGTGAAAACTTAGTTGTTGCTTATAAAACATTTTGATACCTTGAGCTTTTAAATCATGTGGCAACATTTAAAACGTGAAGTATTGACATCATTTAATTAATGCAATACAAGTACATACCATTAAAACATTTTAAGATGAAACTTAATATCATAATCATTAAAAATTAAACACATTTGTAAGGGATACATATTACTTAGTCATTCAATTATGAAACTACACTTTGCAGAATAATTAAACTCTCAAGGTAATTTCATCATAAAGTGCATTTGAACTTCCTGCTAACTAGGTTAACCAAATAAGGCCCACAACTCACTAAATTGACTTAAACCATAGCACTACACTTGGTCACTTGGCCCATTGGCCCAAAACACAACTAAGGATTTTCACTTAATGAAATTTCGATCAAATATCCAACAAAAGGAGTGTTACGCATTCCAAATTTTCTTTTCAAAAGTTTGTTCTCAAATTATGTGTCACCATCTCATGAGATTTATTATTTTGAGAAATGTGTTATCAATTCATGGGATGGTGACACATCATTTAGGAACCAACTTTTGAGAAGGAAATTTAGAATGTACGTTTAGCATTTCCCCCCAACTAAACATGCCGTGGACTTAAAGTTTCCAAATTTAACCTGATGCTCTTCTTGATGCCATATATAAGAAATTACTTATTTGGGTAAAGTCCATGTACCACTCTCAAACTATCACCCAATTGATAATGTCCTCTTCAGACTTTCAATTGTGACAATATCCTCCCCAAACTATCAAAACATTGTCAATGTCCTCCCAATGAAAAAACTATTCTTAGTAAAATAAAATCAAAAATTTTAAAACTTCTAGAAAAAATATAAAACAAAAAATGAAAATATAAAATCAAAGAGGTGGCCAAATTTAAAAAAAAAAAATTCCTTTTTATAAGAATTTTTTTTTTTTTTTTTAAAAAAAAACAAAATCTATTTTTTTAATTAAAATTGAAAATTTTCTTTTTTTTCTAGTTTTGTTTTATAATTTTTTTTTTTAAATAGAAATTTCCATTTAAAAATATTAAAATTTCGGTTTTTTAAAACGTAATTTTTTTTAAAAAAAAAATCTTTTTTTTTTAAATGAAAATTTCCGTTTCAAAATAAAATTAAACATTTCCGTATGAAAAAAAAAATAAAAACGTTTTTTAATTAAAATTTTCGTTTTTAAAATTTTTTTTTTTCGAATTTATAAGGGTATTTTTGTCTTATTGAGAAATCTATAAGGGGCAATTTTATCTTTTTTACTAGCCGTGAGGGGGCATTGACAATGTTTTGGTAGTTTAGAGAGGACATTGTCACAATTGAAAATTTGGAGGGACATTGTCAATTGAGCTGTAGTTTGAAAGGAGTATGTTGACTTTTTCTTACTTATTTTCTTAATATAGTTTTAACACCACTTTAAGGGTTAATGTTTAGAAGTGTTTTACCACTCAAAGGAGCCATTTAAAAGTGATTTTTGGCTATAAAAGTTTCTGATTTAGCCCAAAAATCCATGCTCATGACTCATTTTAAAAGACACTATTCACACCAATAATCACTATGCGCTCTAGGTATTAGATCGTATGTCTTTTTCATGAATGAACATCATTATAAACGTCATTTTTAAAGGACAATATTTTGTTCCAAAAATATCAACACATCTTGTACACATAGACATAAATATGTTTTTGGTTAAAAACTATCATCTTACAAAATTAAGAATGAAACATTAAATTATGCCCATTATTAGGGATAAGACTATGCCATGGATTAGACCATTATGTTAAGAAATTAATTATCTCTTATAATCTCTTTTAGGGGCTTTGATCCAATTTATATTAAGCTCACTACGGCCAATGACATTGGTTCACATATCTAAAAGCCCAAGACATTGGCCAAAACTCATTCTAACTTAAATCAAATATGGGGTGTTATCCCTTTCCTCATTTGAATAAAAAAAATAAAAGAAATAAAAAATAAAAAATTGTGGCGTTAAAGAAAGTATGTTTTCATGTATCATTTTGACATATATAGATTGATTTATATTCCCTCTTTTGTCTGTTTTCTTTATCCTTACATTTGCTATAAATTGAGTCTTACCTAAAATAGTTTCATTTGTAAGAATACTAACCGTACGTATGCTGCTACCAAAAAAAAAAAAAAAAAAACGTATGCTAAAATGTATGTTTAATTAAGTTGCGACATCTTTCCAAGGAGCAAATGGAGTCTAAAAAAGTCACATAAATTACCCGCCTCCATTATAATGTTAAACCCAACTATTCAATGGTAGGGGAATTCTAAAACTATCACAATGAAGGGATTTGAATTGGTAGTTGTAAATGAAACAATCAAAACAAAACCTAACTTAAACTTACAATAATTACAAATATGACGTTCATATTTTCCTTAATTATACACATAGTCCAAAAAATGTTATAACTTTTCAGAATGGACCATACTAAATATTTGGGGGTATTACAGGTACGCATCTTCTTTTCCAATTTGAACCAGCTTGTATATGGCCATAAAATGGGTCATAGGATCAAGGCAGTTAGGACAAGATTGGATGACATCGCAGCTGATAGGATCAAATTTAGCTTCACTAAACGCCAGCTTGAGCATAAGAGGAGAGAAGATACACACTCTTTTGTACCTGACCAAGAAATTATTGGGAGGGAGGGTGAAAAAAAGGCTATTAAAGATCAATTGCTTCTGGATTTTGATGTGAAAAGGAACGTTTCCATCATTCCCATAGTTGGGATTGGTGGACTAGGCAAAACCACGCTTGCTCAACATGTGTTTAATGACGACGAGGTCCAAAGTCATTTTGATCTTATGTTGTGGGTGTGTGTCTCTGATCCTTTTGATATTAAAACTATTGTTCAAAAGATCATAGAATACGCAACTGGAAGGAAACCCGAAAGCCTTGAGATGAATTTGTTGCAATGTCAGCTTCGAGAAAAAATTGATGGGAAGCGATATTTACTTGTTTTAAACGATGTATGGAATGAAGATCGTGATACATGGTTGATATTTGAAACATTGTTATTGGGTGGCTTGAGAGGAAGCAAAGTTTTAATTACTACATGCAGCATAAAAGTTGCAAATATTACATGCACAGTGTTACCGTATCTTTTGAGAGGTCTATCTAAAAGTGATTCTTGGAATTTATTTAAGAGAATGGCATTTAAAGATGAGGAAGAGCTAAAGAATCTAAAGCTAGTAGAAATCGGATGGGAAATCGTACAAAAGTGTGCACAAGTTCCACTTGCTACAAGGAGCATAGCAAGTCTATCATACTTCAACAACTCAGAAGCTTATTGGTTGTCTTTTAAAAATAATGAACTTCACAAAATAACTCAACAAGAGAAAGGTATTTTCCCAATACTTAAGTTGAGTTATAATCATCTCCCGCCACACTTGAAGCAATGTTTTGCATTTTGTTCGTTGTTTCCAAAAGATTCTGGAATTAAAGTGGATGTGTTGATTCAGCTATGGATAGCTTAATGCTTTGTTCATTTATTAGATGAAAACAGCCGTTGAAGATGTTGGTCTCGAGTATTCTAAGGATTTGCTTTGGCGGTCGTCGTTTTTCCAAGATATAAATATCAATATATATGGGGATATTTACCAATGCAAAATGCATGACCTTATTCATGATCTTGCACAGTCAGTAACGGGAGCCGAGTCCATAATTTCAACTCCATATGCAAAAAAATGTAGTTGAAAAAACTCGCCATGTGGCATTTGATTCTTTAAATTCATTAAGGGATATTCCAGCTCCCTTGCTCAAGGCAGACAGAATGAGATCACTTTTGTTGCGCCTTCCAATATTCTATGGATATGGTCAATCAGTACTAGAGGGGAATAAGCGAGTCTATGATACACTTATTTCAAGTTTTAAATGCTTGCATGCCCTGAATTTGAGTAACTCGAATATTCAAGAACTATCAAATTTCATTGGAAAGTTAAAGCGTCTTAGATTTCATTTGCAAACACTAAGACTTGACTAGTGTGGTGGGCTTAAATAATTACCCGACACAAGAAACTTGATCAACCTTAGGCATCTTACACTTCATAGGTGTGACAACTTGACTCATATGCCGCATGGACTGGGAAAGTTGACTGCTCTTCAAACATTGACGATGTAAAGCTTAGGGAAGAAGGAAAGTTCTGTTCCAAAGCAGAAGGATGGCTACGCGAGCTAGCTGGTTTAAATACGTTGCGTGAAAAATTATGTATAAAGGGTTTAGAGCACTTGCGATCTTCTCCATTAGAAGCTCAGGCTGCAAACTTGGAGAGGAAGCAACACCTTCGAGTATTGGAATTAAAGTGGGACCAAGAAGCTGGTGATGACAATGGTAAGGCAATTGCAAACGACGAACAACTGTGGGAAAACCTTCGGCCAAACCAAAATTTGAAACAGTTTATAATAAATGGGTATGCAGTGTGAGGTTATCTAGCTGGGTGTCCTGGACCTCCCTCTCGAAATTGGTTTATATTTCCATAACAAATTGTAAATGGTGTCAACACATCCCACCATTGGACCGATTCCCTTCTCTCATGAGACTTGATCTTGAAAACTTGATTGCGTTGGAGTACATAATCAATGATGGTAGTGACGTGTCCTCTTTTCCCCTCACAAATCTCATTCTTGTGAATTTGCCTAGGTTGAAGGGATGGTGGAGGATGAGGGGGGAAACCGTAACAACAGAGCATGAACGACGTCATCGTGTTCCATTATTCCCATCATTTCCTTGCCTTTCTTTTTTAATGATCAAGAATTGCTCTATGATGTCTCTAATACCAGTGGTAACACCGGCCAGGGAGCCAAACAACACCCTCCACTTCCTCTCTCTGTCCCGATCTCTCCAAATTGAAGCGTCTTACTCTTGCGGATTAAGAGGAACTTGAATATCTTCCAGAGGAGTGGCTGCAAAACCTCACTTCTCTTGAATATCTGAATATTAGGCGCTGTGGTAAACTGCGAGTAAAACTGTCTCCACTCTTTCAACGTCTCACTGCACTTGAATATCTGTTTATTGATGACGTCATGGAACTTATCAGCAATGAGGATGACAAGGGAGCACAATGCCTTGGACCCACAGCACTTCGTGAACTACGTATATTAAAAGTTAGAAGCCTGGTGTCTCTCCCAACGGAGCTTAGACATGTTACCACTTTGCAATCTCTTTCCATTACGGACTGGCCTAGTTTGGTGTCTTTACCGGAGTGGATAGGTGACCTCAATTCACTTCAGGACCTTCGGATCACCAATTGTCCCAATTTAATATCACTGCCTGAAGGAATGCGCCGCCTCACCTCTTTACGTCTTTTGAGAATTGTGGAGTGTCCTCACTTGGAGAAAAGATATGAACAAGAAACAGGAGAGGATTGGCCACAGATTGCTCACGTCCCAGACTTTTCGAATAAGTGGTTTTGAGTCACCAATTAGACGGTAATTTTCTTCTTCTTGTTGTTCATCTTCGTTTTACTCTGTCAGGGTTTTGATATATATTATTTGATTTCATACGTGGAACCAACTGTAGCATGGAACCAAAAAATAAAGGATTTAAGTATAGACACATTTTCAGACCTTGCCGACAATCAGATTTGCGAAAAGCTCCCAAATTTTTAGTATTGTTTGTATCTTTCACTTCAATGGCATTCCTACGTGCCTAATATCTTGTTTCTTCTTTTTTTTTTTTTTCTTTTTTTTTTTTTTCTTTTTAATTGTTTCTTGCATTTCCATTTGAAATTTATATTCTACACATGTTAGCATCACATATTGGGTAAAAGACTTATGATAGATCAGGAAAGTCTTTCCCGTCCCAAATTTTCATAAAAACCCAAAAACATTTTTGCGTAACTCTGGGTTTTCTCATAATCAAATGCAGATTTAGACAGATGCTTTTTATTATTATTGATACTGGAATCTAACTGCAACTCTCTCTGTTCATGGATTGATTTTACCTTTTTACTATTTTCATTGGAAATTTTAGAGTTTTTGTTGAGTTTATTATTTGGTTTTTTGATGGTGAGCAGAGACAAGCATTAAAAAAAGCATCAATTCATGAAATGGGTGTGAGATTCTTTTGGGGGGATTGGCTCTGTAGCTCTTTGTTGGATGGGTTTGCTATGGGGTTTTTTGTGGGAGCTCATAGTGAGCATAGGGTTGTTGTGGTCTGTAGCAGGGTTTGTTTGGGTTTCTTTTGCGGTTGCTCCTCATGAGCGTAGGGTTCTTTTTCGTGGGTGCTCCAAGGCGCTCTCTTTTTATACTCCCCGTGTAATAGGGTTGTGCCCCTTTGCGCTTTTGATAAACAAAAAATTCTTTTGGGGGGGGGGGTGTTTATGCAATTTGCTCAGATATGTCAGCCTCACTTGTAGACAATATATGGAGGACTTCCATGCTGAGGAAGATCGGGTGAGTAAATGTTGCAGGAATGAGAATGAGATGAGCCTGTGGAAAGGGGACATTCAGTTAACCATATTTTGCATTTTTAATTAGTATTCTGCCTACAATTTGTTGAACACTTTTTATCAGCATTTAGAACTTGAAAGATCTGATCAAGAGTCCTAGCTGTCCTTAAGAGCCATCTAACTAGTATTTTGCATTTGCAGGTTCTTCAACTTGCTTGCTTGTCTTCAAGTGAAATTGGTTGTTGTGCTCCAAGGGTACTGACTGGAATTGAAGTTTATGTTTGCCAACCGCTCTGTTTATGTGTCTTTTGTTAGTGCAGTGCTGTTGTTAGTGCTGCCTTTGCATATATTCTTCGCAATTTATATTCATGGTTCTGTTATATCTAAATATACTTTATAAATTTAGTGTGTTGAAGATTCAAATTGTTATTATTAATTTTTTGTGTTACGAATTTAAAATATTAGACAGTGATGCCTATGAAAGTATGGATCATAGTGATCTCACTTTCAAGGCTGGATGGAATGATATACTTGAATGTTGGAGCAACAACTGGTGAAATTTCAAATTATGAAGATTTACTTGAATGTTCTCCGTTGTTTTATGGATCAATGAAACAAGTATTTGGGAGTAAGAATTATGAAAGAAATTGCAAACTCTGCTGAGTATTGTGGCAAGTTTTATACATGCAGATTCTGCCCTGGTAAAGTCAGTGAAATTAATGGATATGTAAGTTTGCCCTTATATTGTTTGCTTGATTAACAGTGGACTTCCATAGATAATGTTTTTAGCATCAATGTTTATTTGCAGGAAAGCTACGGCTGAAATATTATGCATGCAGTGCTTGAGACCAGTTTTCACAATTCCTTCCTGCGGTGGACTATTGATAGCAGAGTACTATTGCATTATTTGCAAATTTTAAAATGATAAAATGTATATACTTTTTTTTTATTAATTTTTCCTCCCTAATCATTAATTGATGACATTAGTTTTTATTTTTTCAGAATTTTATGGGGTGCAAATTTGTTGGAGCCAACTGAAAGAATTGAATCCAAAATCATCTTTTATTTTTTATTTTTTGTAAGTTGTGCAGCTGTCTAGTGCGAGTCCATTTTGTGGTAGGTGACCTGGACTTTACCCATGTGATCGGTATGATATTGGCTCTCAGATCTCCTTTGCCTGTTGCCTTGTTACTGACTTGTTTGAAATAGGAACAAGTACAAGAAGAAGATGGCAGAAAGATGGGCCTCCCTTTTGGTATTCCAGAATGTACTGTGAAATGAGTGAAGCTATCATAAGTGTGGGTTATGCGGATCCTATGCTAGCAGTCTACTTAAGGTTGATTCCTGTTCCTACATACTAAATAACCATTTCTTAAGAAAAGATAGCATGGATCCTATGACAGAAGAAACCCAAATATTCTCCTAAACTTCTTGATGATACAAGTAAAACTAATTCAATTCAGCAACAATTAAGTAAAATAGCATTACTTCATTTAGAAACTGCAGCTTCATCTGCATTTCATCTTATCATCCCTGGCTGAAGAACCACCATATTTGTATTGGTAACTGGATGCGATGGTATAATATTAGCTTTCCCTTTTCTTGTGCAGGCTGAGAAGAATGAGCTTCGTGATGAGAAGCAGAGGCTCAAGGCAGACAAAGAGAAGTTGGAGCCCAGTTGCTTAAAATTGAACACACCCAGGGTTTGCTTCATGTTACTTGTAACTTTGTAAGGCAAGTGTGTTTCTTTTATTATGTTTTTTTTATGTAATTGTTTTCAATTGCTTCTGTGTTTGTATCTTAGGCTCCGAGAGGTAAATAGGGGCAACATCTATGTATAGACAGTATAGTGACTAGAACTTCTTGTGGATTTCTACTGATGTTGTGTTCAATAAAATATGCTTGGTGTAGAGTTGGTTTCCAAATCTAGGAGGTAGAGCAAGAGATAGAGGCAAATCTTCTCTCCATTGTGGTTAGAGATAGAGGGAAATCTTCAGAAATCATATTTTGGGTTAGATATAAAGTCAAATCTTTTAAGGGTTCCTAATTCTTCCGTTAATAGTTATCCAGCTGATTCTTAAGATTTTTCTCATGTAATTTTTTTAGTTTTTTTATCCCATGTCTGCCTCTTTGTAAACATTTTTTTGTGTAGGCCCTTATAGCTTTTAGGCCGTCTTGCTTTTGAGCAGATGCTTATGAATATTTGCAGAAGACCTCACAGAAAGAAAGTCTAACTTAAAAATGGACTTTTTTTATGGATTTTCCTTTTCTTTCTGACAAACGAAAAAGAAAGTCCAACTTAAAAATGGGTAGACTGGGATTCATTTATAATATGCTTTTTCGGAGGTCGTGCGTTCCATTTTGAATTTGAAATTTACTCGTAATTTAATATTGAACACTTTTGTCATGAACTTGTCTACCAAATGCATCAGGTAAAATAAAAACTTGGTCACAGAAATCACTCAACAGCATTCTTCACGAAGAATTTATCTGATGATTGTTATGCCTGAAGCATCGTCATTACGAAGCTGAAACCCATTAGGATGCTGACAAGAGAACTGCCTTTGTGAGCTGATGAGGATGGCGGTTCAGTTGAAGATTCAGTCGAAGAGGTTTGAGTGGATTTGGTTGAAGGAATAATAGAGGATGATGCAGGACCATCCAAAGGCGAGTCAGATGGCGACGAAGGGAGCATTGTATTTGTAGGAGTGGATTCTGGCACTTATGTTGGTGAGGAATCAGAAGTACTTTCTGGAGCTGCTGATGATGCAAGAGTGTCTATCTCGACCTTCATTCCTTGGCGCTTTTGTTCCACAGATGAAGGGGATGGCTGTGGTTCCACCATTGTAGGACTGAATTGCGTTACTCGCCTTGGAAACCTCAAGCACTGTTAGAGGCAGCACACAAAGCAGCCAACAGCGGCCGAACTCCCATGATTCAATCTACTTCCATGATTTGTGCCTCACTTCACTCCAGTATTCAAGGAACGCCTGCAGACCCACACAGCCGTATATATGTCCTCTCTTTTCCATTTTTGCTTACTTGTGTCTTCCATTTATTAGCCTACTTAAAGAGCTCTAACCTCCTTTGGTTATAAATATTAGAACAACTTATTGTTGTGGTTAATGAAACCAAAACAGAGTTTCACCAAAATCTTCTTTCAAGCACATCATGGTTTGGTGCATACTGGAAAACTGTGAATTTAATTCAAATCATAACAAGCAGAATCATGTTTATATAGAAATAAAGTGATTGTTGGCATATAAAAGTGAGTCTGGTGGTTGTACTTGTATCCCACCCACCGTTTGGGCCTCCAACTATATATTTGTAATTTGCCGCCATGGCTAATTTAATTAGCGTGGCTGAAGTAGCCAAGCTCATCATTGTTTTTAGCATTAATGTCATTTTGGGCTAAAAAGTAATAAAATTGAATACAAAAAGAAGAAGGATAATCACAGAGAAATGATTTGATGGGTTTTCAGTTTGAGCTAGGAATCATGTATATATATAAAGGTAGAGTAGAGGTAAAAGGAGAGAACCCTTTGAGAATGAAGATAAGCTGTTTAGTTGTGTTTGGTCTTTGGAGTTGGTTCAAGTATCATGAAGATATGGCAATGACAGATCAACTAACCCTCACTCTCTCTCTCTCCTTCGTCTGCTACCATTTACCAGAAGGATTAACCCAACCTCAATACCCATCTCAGATTCAGAGTTTCCCAAGCTCAAATCTTTGGGAAAAAAAGAAAGAAGAAATGTGTTATGTGGGTAAAGCTACAAAGATCTTCTTCATCTTCATTGTCACGGTGTTGGTGGTTTCTCGGCCTTGTTATAGGATTTGGGCTTCTCCACCACAGCCTCCAAAAGGCCCACAAATGCTTCGGCGACTCTTGCCACTCTTCTTCATCTTCTCTTCCGGTGGCCGTCCCCAACCCCAGCTTTACCCCACCAAGCCCACCTAACCCATATCCATGCCCTGACCCTAACATCTCCAACCAGCCCAGTCCACCTAACCCAAACCCAAGCCCAAGCTCACCTCCGACACCGGCAGCGCCAATTAATCAGCCGAGTCCGGTGATGGAGACACCTGGACCTGTGCATCGTTAGCTGCATTTTGCAAGGGTTGTAGATATTTGTTATGGCATTGTTTTGCATTACATAATTTTGTTTAATTTTTATTCTTCTTACGGTTATCCCTGCAATTTTCTACAATTTTTTGACCTTTTTATTGTTAGGGACTTCAGTTATCATTGCTTGCTGCATTTTATTTTCTTACTTGCCTTAAATATGGTCCAGTTTGGAATAAAAGAGCCCAATGAAACAATTACTGTTAAAAATAAAAAATCAATGGTTAGTTGAAATTGCTACATTAATCTTATTAGATGAAAGTTAGATAGAATTAGTGTCTCACATTTCTCATCAATTTAATTGACTAAACTGTAATAATTTGATAGAATTCAATTTAAACTAAAACTTTGTGATGTGGCCCTCCTCATTGAGCAGATGAGACACGTAAGATTCCTCATATGAGATTACTGTGAAAAGGTGGAAACAACAAAAACAATTATCTCATATAATAGTTTCCTTTACAAGTTTCCAATTGGTTTGTTGTGCATAGTTTGATGTAGGTTAAGAAAACATGATGCAAAAACTAACAAGAAAGTGTAATTGGAGGTTTTCCCGCTAATATTATTTCTTCCACCCGGCTCCATTATGTGTAAAGTCTCGTGTTAGGAATTATAGCGACGGTTAGTGGCGTGACTTGAGAAGGGATTTAGTACGAAAGTACAGTTTAAAAGTTTTGGATAATTGGTTGGTTGATGGACCAAGCATTAGGTCCACGGCCCAACAGTAAGGTTGGACCATAATAGAAATATAATCCCATCAAATAATTGGATATGACATTAAGTTGGTTGGTTAGAAGTCTCGGAGAGATTCCATGTAGCAAAAAAGAAAATACTTGATATTCACTATTTCTGGATCATATCTCCTCCAAGTACTTGGAATTTAAGATTGTGGGTACAGTTGGACAAATGTTGAGAGAAGTGCCTTCTCATCTAAGCGAACAATTAATTATGATGTAAATGAAAAATTTTGATGAATCTTATTTACATTTCTTTTTTTTCTTTTCTTTTTTTAAGGAGAAAATAATTAGGTGAATGGATATATCTAATCTATGGTAAAAACTAAAAAGGACGAGGCCACTAAGAGTCTAAGCCTAGGTGGTAAAAAGCCTTACCAGCAATGCTTACTCACCGGTGAATGGCTTACACACGCCAGCCTTCAACCGCGTCCATGCTGCCTTCTCTTGCCCTGCCCTTCCACCAATGCTGCTACTTTTTATTTTTTATTTTTTGTATTTTTTTTTTCATTTTTATGTGGTTTTCTTGTAATTTTAGGGCTTTTGATGCCCTTACCACCATCTATGGTGCTCTCTCGATCTGGTTGCTGATCTTTTAGGGTGTTTTCTAGACTCCTTGTTGGTGTTTCTGTAACGATCCAAGAAAAAGCGCTAGTCACCTCTACGCTATCACCCATAAGGACTAATCAATTTGGAGTTCCCCTATAATTCCTTATAGTTTCCTAATTTAAAGTTTTTAGACTTAGCACTCATGACTATCTTTATAAACAATATATTCTATGTGGGCTACTCCTCATCTTCTCAATATAGGATCAGGGTGTTACAGATTCCCCCTCTTAAACTCCCAACATCTTCGTTAGCGCCACATCATGCAGTACTCCAGTACCACATGGCCTAACATTACTAGGTGGAACTTGGCTTTATAAGAAATTTTAGGGAAGCTCTAAATTGACTAGTCATTTTGGTGTGATAGCACATATGTGGTTAGCATTTTTCCCGAGGTCATTACAAATGATATCTAAGCCGAAGCCCAGCTTCAGATTGGTGGAATGTGCACACGCCCATGAGGGTCCCCAACGAGGACACGGAGTCCTAAGAGAGGGTGATTGTGGCATTCCACATTGCCTAGATGTGAGAAATGGGATGTGTTTATATAGAGCATGTTCTCTCTAAATGGTATAAGCCATTTTGGGTAAACCCAATGACAAAATCGTGCAGACTGAGGCCCAAAGCGTATAATATCATATGACTTGGAACGAAGTATTATCTATGGTATTTGATTAGAAAAAGAAAAAAAAGAAAAAAAAAAAAAAAGGCTAGGCAACCCAACAAAAGCCCCAAAAGCCCCAAAACAACCACACCAGTGTAGGTAAACAAAAATTAGAAGGAAATCCATCAAATGAATGACACGGCCCTATGGATTCTTGGAACGAACACCAAGAAACTTGCCCACTAATTAAGGTAGTTAAACAATGCGCACTAGGGATGGCACAAGAATGGCCACACACCTTAAGTAGTCCATCAACCCATTTTGAAGCCCGACAAAGAAACAATTGTAGCAGTACACCCGTAAGAGAATCACAACAACAGAGAAGACACTAATAAAGGTCGAATCAAAGCTAACTAATGGAACGAGGCTATAACAACCCAGGAATATCTGCGTTATTACCCCAAAAAGACTAGTAAATTTGGAGCTTTCTTAGAATTCATTATAAAACACAGCTTCACTTAGTAACTAGGAAATGTGAAACTTAGCACCCATTATTAATATCTTTATAAATTACTCACTCTATAGGGCTACTTCTCATCTTCGCAATCTAGGATTAGAGTGTTACAAACTTTCCCTCTTAAATTTTCGATTTCCTTGTCAAGGCCACGTCATACAGTGATCCAATACCCTCCTCTTCCTCTCCCTTTTCCAATCTCTCCAAAAGCATCTTTATCTTGTGGGATTTGAGAATATTTTTTCAAAGTTTAGAATCTCTCAATTTCACCCTTCAAACTTCTAATTTGATGCAATCTCTCCTCTCAAGAGTTAAAACAGACGGTAAAAGCGATGAAATAACTTTTATACCCCTGAACATTTTATAAAATTCTAAATTTACCCTTCATTTAAATTAATTAAAAAAAAATGAAAATTTCAAGGGTAGTTTTAGTATTTTTAATGAGAAGCGCTAAAGAGCCAAATAAATAAACCCAGAAAAATTTTCAAATTGACGTGGCAAGGGTTTTTAAATTAAAAAAAAATGTAATTTCCTTTGTCTGCTAGTCACGGTTCGCCACGTCGGTTTAGAAATTTTTTTTTGTTCATTTGTTTGGCTCCCTTCCACTTCTCATTTTTAATAGCTTCCGTTAAGAGTTTAACGTTAAAAACTTACGGATGAGGTAGATTGCATCAAATTAAAGGTTCGATAAATGAAATTATGAGTTTCTGAACTTTAGAGAGATCTTCTCAAAATGCGTAGAAGTTCAGGGAACTTGACATTTATAAAGTTTCCCCTATTGTTTTATATATAATACAGTACCATATGTAACCCTAACACTTCATTGGTCTCTTTCTCTTCTACGGTATCGTAACAGCGGCATGCATGGCTTCCGGTATAAAACACGTCCAAAAAAGAATTTAAAAGACTGCCAAGTTAATAATATATAATTTGGTTGATGATCATTGCAGGGTGATCGGATAAGCATGGATTGGCAGTTGAAAAATCACCAGATTACGGTGTCGAAGATCAAGCAGATGTTGGGAAATCATAACAAATCAACTGCAGAGTACCTGAGCAAGTGCATATATGTTGTTACAGTTGGTAGCAATGACTATCTTAATAACTACTTCTTGCCGCAGTACTACCCAACTAGCACCATTTACACCCCACAGCAATACGCTGTCGTTCTCAATGACCAATTATCTCAGCAATTAACGGTTAGCACGTTTTCTTCATACTTTTTGCAGCTCGTTTTATCTCTTAATAGTAGTAGTGTGTTAGAACCTAAATATTAAGTCTGTAACCGAATAAATTTACATTTTCCTATAACTTACATGGAACAGAGGACTCCTAAGTTAACTCTCAAAATATACATTTTATTTTATTTTAATTATTAACTTTTTTTTTTTTTTTGACATGTCTACACAAAAGTGAGGAAGAGGATTCGAACTATCAAGATAGTCCACTAGAGTTTGTATTAAAAAGTTAACTATCAACTTTTTAATACAAACTCCAGTGAATTATCTACTACACTATTTGTTTTCTTTAAATATTAATTTTTAATGTCTATTTTATTATTTGTTAGCCCTACTATTTTCATGGTCTCTCTCTATAGCATCTCTGTGTTGCAATACTATGATTCAAAATGAAATTCAGACACAAAGACATCAACTATCTTCTCAATCTTAAGGAAGGGGGAAATTTATAACAAATTCAACTACAAAAATGTAGCAATTCTCTACTCTAAGAGCCTGTTTGGGATTACGTTTGAGGTGCGTAAAAGTATTTTTAACACTCAAAAGCCCATTTGAAGAAAAAAGTACTTGTTTGGTAAAAAAAATTAAAAGCACTTTTAAGGATCCAAAAAGCCTAAAAATAACCAAAACGCACTTTTGGCAAAAACTTTAAAATGCAGATTTTGTCCGAAAGCTATTTTTGACTTAAAAATTTTATTTCTCAAATGCAATCTGAAATAGGCTCTAACTCAAAATGAAATTCAACTGAGAGCTACTATGGAACATAGAGTTCCTATGAAATTCAACCATTAATATTTTGACTCCCATCTGAGCCCTTTAAACTGTCGGTGGCTTTGAAAATTGTCGGCCTGAGAACGAAACCCACCATCTCTCCTCCCTCATTGCAAAACACCCAACCATCAGAGAGAACGAAACTGTCCATCTCAGAGTACCCAACTCATCCATTTGGACGAAGGTGGGGGAGGAGTAGTATTCGGAAAATATATAATAATAATAATAATAATCTTACTCCTCCAACTATGGGAGGCCCTAATGTCACTTTTTAAAATTTGAAAGTGTAAGTGCAAAATGAGCGATAGTTGAAGACGTGAAAGCCAAAATGTCTTATGGGAAGGGGCCAACCAACTTTTTTTTTTCTTTTTTTTCTTTTGGTTATTTTTTATGAACTAAAGACTATTCCCGGCTATAAATATCAAATAAAAATTTTAAAAAAATATTGTAGTCTACAATTAAATAACTATTGTTATTAAATAACAACTAAATAACTATAATTTCTTATAAAATACAAATAAAAAAAAGTAAACCTATGTACAAACTTTTCTGGATGCCTGTTTGGCAAACCACTCTTTTTTTTCTTTTTTTTGGTTTTTTTTTTTTTTCAAAAAAAGTCACTAATTTTACTCACATCAACCCACATTTGTCTTATCAATCTATTTATTTCTCATTTCTAATCGACTGACCTGTTTGCTTGTGCTAGCCAACACCCGTAAGGATTATAAAACTTTTATACAATTAGAGCTTTTAAGTTTGAATGGTTAAGGACCAAAAGATTTATCGGCTAGAAACAACAAAATTTTTTGAAACTTTTCATTTTGAAAAATTGATGAAGCAATATTTGAATGTGATGATGATGCTAGAGTTTGTACAAGTATGGGGCAAGGAAATTTGCCGTTTTCGGGCTGATCGCGATTGGGAGTATTCCATTCATACGGAGCTCATGTGGAAGTGGAACAAATGGCTCTGCCTGCGTGGACAACATCAACAACGCCGTTGAACTTTTCAATGTTGGGCTTAAATCACACGTGGCTGCTCTCAATCACAATCTAACCGGTGCTTCTTTTATCCTCATAAACTCTACTGCAATCGGGTCGACCAGTCCGCTTCTTGGTATATTACCTTTATCAACTCAATAAATTAGATTATTTTTTGGATTGCGTTAGATAATTTAAAAGGTATTTTTCTTTAAAAAAAAAAATTTAGTACTTAAAATGTTGTGTCAAATAAAAGCCGACCTGTTTCTTACAAAATTTAAAAAGTATTTCTTTCATTTTTTACTCTAAGGGCATGTTTGGGTGTGAGTTTGAGAGACTTAAAAGTATGTTTAACACTCAAAAAATTCGTTCGATGAAAAAAGTGCCCTTTTGGTAAAAAAAAAAAAATTGAAAACGCTTATAAGGCTCCAAAAAGCCCAAAAAAATGGCCAAAAAGCACTTTTGGCAAAAGATAAAAAATTAAACTTTTGCCAAAAATCGATTTTTGTCTTAAAAGTTATATTTCTCAAACACGTACAGTCTCAAACAAGCTCTTAATAATATCTTTAGAACTACTTTAAAAAATAAAGCCTTTTAGATAAAAAGAAGAAATTTATTTTTAAATGTTCGTTTTCGACTTTTTAGAGTAAAAAAATCAAATAAGTATTTTTAAAGTTTTACCAAATCCATCCGCTTTTTATTTGGTATGGCTTTTTAAGTACTAAAAACACTTTTTAAACTTTTTAACACAATCCTAAAATAGGCTCTAGGAGCTTCTTTAGAATTGCCTTGAAATATATATATATATATAGTTCTTTTTTTATAAAAAAAAAAAAATTAAAATTCATTTTTAAGCTTTTTCAAAGTGCATTTTCACGGGTCAAATAAGTATTTTTAAAGTGTTTTACTAAACATACCAAATTTTTATTTGGCACATCTTTTTAAACTCAATCTTTACCTGACTCTAAATTACTAGTATTTTAGATTTACGGTATTGTGAGATTGAGATGGAATTTTGTATCAGCTTCCTTGGTTTCCAATGTTTCCTGCTGTAAAGCGTCGAGCACTACTGGGCAGTGCGTCCCATTCGGAAGTACATGCAGTAACCGGAGCCAATATGCATTTTATGATTCAATCCACCCCACTCAAATTGTTGCTTCGGTGTACGCGGGAAGAGCATACAAAGCTGAGTCTCCAACTGATGCTTATCCATTTGATATCAGCCACCTCGCACAACACTGATACGGGAACAAGATTCTTGTTTCAATTCTATAATATATAAATAATCATTGCTTGGATTTTAGTTCTGAGTGTCCTGAAAATAATACCCATAATAAAGAAATAATTAAATTTTTTTTGTTCTAAATTGTCACCTTAATGCAACACACATGGAGACAGATTTTCTCTATTTGAAATAAAATTGGTACTATTTATTTTATGATTATGATTTCAAGTTTTTTATATTTGATGGTGTATGAAATCAATGTATGCATTGTTAAATTACCACTTGTTCCAAAAACTTAAGCTGATAGGAAGAGATAAATTTAATCACTTAATCATTACTTTGACACTCTCCTTCACGTGTGGGCTCAAACTCCCTTTTAATAGATGAGGCTCAACACGTGAAATATTTAATTTAATTAGGGAATGATTTGACAGAGTTAAGGTTCGATCTCAACACATTTAGTTCTGATACCACGTCTTTTAAAAAAGCTAAATAATTGTAGAATGATGTACACTATTAAATGAAGAGGATCCTAACTATTAAATTGATACTCTTTTTAAATCATGACCATCTATTTCATTTATAATAGAGAGTCCAAGATGACCATGCATCGTTACTGAAAGGACTAAAATCCAACTCCACAGATATACAAGCCAATAAAATGGAAATTGATAGGGAAAACTTTACTTACCTCACACGAACTTGCGCGCCTTTTGCAAACACTTTGTCATTGTTCAAAATCTCACTTTAGTGTATCCAACTTTGATTTCCTTCCACTTTCTGTGAAATCTTAACGGAGTGGTAATGCCCTTACTTTTTATTCAAAAACAATTTTTTTTTTAAAAAAAATTCACCCGTGGGTTCACCAGTGGATCTAACCCACCCGTATTGTGACTTACGGGTCATATTATTATTATTATATATTTATAAAATAAAAAAATTTAAAAAAAAAAACGGGTGACCCACGATGGGTCACCAAGGTGACGCGCCGGGTGACCCGCCGGTAGGTCACTTTTTTTTTTTTTCTTTATTTTCTTTATTTTTTTTCTAATATAATAATTTTATATATATATACAAATAAGGGTAAATTTGAAATTTTTTAAAATTTTAGGGGTGTAACGATCTTTTATTCATTTCATCGTTTGATTTAACTGCAATATCTAACAGTAGGAGGGTCTTTGGAACTAAACAAAACTTGAATACACCAAAGTGAAAGATTTTGAATAATGGAGGAGTGCTTGCAAAAACCGCATAAGTTCGTGGGAGGTAAGTAAAGTTTTCCTAAATAGATAAGAACAAATTATTGCAATAACAAAATAAAGGCAAACCACAAAATATAAACACCCAACAATCAACACAAAGATTTTGGTTACTAGGCTCCGTTTACTTTGACATAAAATAGTTTCCAGAAAATGATTTCCGCATTTTATACTGTTTACTTCGACGTAAAATAGTGCTCAGTGAAAAATATTTTCCTTTTGACACAAAATTCTTCTTTAATTTTCAAAAAATGGTTTACGGTTTTGAGCATCTCATTCTCCAATCGGCGGGCCTTGCAAAGACCCGCACAGAACCTCGCCTAGGACCCGCTCGGCACCCCACCAGGACTTGCGCGGGACCCTACCAAACTTGAACGGGACCCGCCTAGACTGACAAGACCCACCCAGGACTTGCCCAAGACTCGCCCGGGACCCAACCGAGACTTGCTCGGGACCTGATCGGGATCGGACCAGACCTGCTCGGGACCCGCCCGGGACATGCCTAGGACTTGATGGGAACCGGACCGGGACCCTGCCTGGACCTGCTTGGTACCCACACGGGACTGGACCAAGACTCGCCCGGGACATGACCGGAACTTGACCAGGACCCGCCAGGGACTTGATACGGACCAGATCGGGACCCACCCAAGACTTTCTTGTTACCCCGAAGGAGACTTGACCGGGACCCGCCCAGGACCTGCCCGAGACCCCGCCAGGACTCGCACAAGACTTGACCGAGACCCGCCCAAGACTTGACTGGGACATCACCAGGACCCTCCTAGGACTTGACCGGGACCCACCAAAAACTTGTCCAAGACCCCATTGGGACCTGCCCAGGACTTGACTGAGACTTAACCGGAACCCGCCTAGGACTTGACCGGACCTGCCTGGGACCCACCCAGAACTTGACTGGGACCCTGCCAGGACCTGCTGGGACTTGACGGGGACTAGACCAGGAGCCACCTGGGACTCTTCCGGGACCCCGCCGTGACCCTCCTAGGACTTGACTGAGACTTGACTGAGACCCGAGCAGGTCCCAGCGGAAAATATTTTCAGGAAAGTCATTTTCCCTAAAAAAGTTTTATGTCGAAAACATTTTACGGAGTTTACTGCGCGCACGAAAAATAATATATATATATATATATATATATATATATATATATATATATATATATATATATATATATATATATATATATATATATAAGTCTCGGACGACTCCTTGGCAGGTCCCAGCAAGGTCTCTGTCGTGTCCTGGCAGGGTCCCGGTCAAGTTCGGGGCAGGTCTCAGGCAACTCCTAGGCGGGTCCCAGTCAGGTCCCTGCGGGGTCCCAGGCAAGTTTCGGGCAGGTTCAGGGCAAGTTCGGTTAATTGTCGGTCAAGTCCCGATTAAGTCCTGGGCAGGTCCTGGCAGGGTCCCAAGCAACTAGGCAAGTACCGAGCGGGTCCCGTTGAGGTCTCGGACAAGTCCCAATCAAGTCCTAGGTGGATCCCGGTGAGGTCCCGGGCAGGTCCCAGCAGGGTCTCAGGTGTGTCCCTGTTAGGTCCTGGGCAGGGACCTGATTACAAAAAATATATATAAAAAATTATTTTCCATTCGCGCGGTAAACGCCATAAAATGTTTTCGACAAAAAATATTTTCAGGGAAAATGACTTCCTGAAAATATTTTCCGATGGAAACTCTTTTACGTCGAGTAAACGGGGTCTAAGTAGAAGCCTTTTGAGAACCTTCAAGATAAAACTACTCCAAGTCAACCAAATGTACACTACAAAAAAATTAGGAATTTTTGACTGCCAATTAGTGGCGTGTCAAGCATGTTGACACGTCACTAATGGTTAGTAACGTGTGTGGCGGGTCAAAAAATTTGGTGTTGCTACTGGGACTTTAGTAACGTGTCAATTTCTGATACATCACCATTTGGTGACGTATCAGAAATTGACACATTATTAAAATTTTGGTAACGTGTCAATTTCTCACATGTCATCAACTCTGCCACGTCAATAAATTTTGTCAACTTGTCAATCCTGCCACGTCAGTGAACTTTTTTGACGTTGTGGACCTGACACGTCACCAAATGGGTGACGTATCATATTTGACACGTTACCAAAGGGTAATGTGTCAAATTTGACACGTCACCATAGGGTGACGTGTTAGAAATTTAAAGTCTGCTAGAAAATAATTTTTTTTCTCCCGCTCCCCAATTTATTTTTCGATTTTCTCGAGACGTTAATTTTGGAGTTCCCGCACTTGATATACGAGTTACACTTCTACTATAATTGTTAACAATCAATCATCACAAATTGATAATTAAATATCCATCATCCATCAAGAAAATATCAATTAATCAACTACTATCACAAATAATTCCAGACAAATCATAACAATTGTTAACAAGTTGATCCAACTATACATCAACAAAACATATAAAATATACAACTTAATTCCTCAATTACAACAGGAAAACACTCCAACCAAACCCGAGTTGATCAACACTATCATGATCGCCCGACTTCTCCGCACAAACTGCAAATGATAGAGAAGTGATCTACTCTATGAAACCAATAAAGCAAAAATCAGCATTTCAGATGAATCCAAACATGTAGGGACCTTATAGAAAAATTAAAAGTGGAAATAAAGAGTTCCAAAATATGAGGTATATATATATATATATATATATGAGGTACTTATATATATATAAGTAAAAATTAAAATAACTTCTTTCAAAGAGGAGTAAACTCAAATCATTAAATGGTATGGTGATCTTAAAAATAAATTTAATATCATGCTGAGGAAGTAAAACCAAGCAATCGTGTAAAAGGTGATCATGATCAATTCCTAACTCAACCAAAAACAGAGACTACTATAAAATGAATTTGTACTTTTTATAAGCTCTAAGACATAGGACTATTTCTTTAGAATCATTTCACTTGCTTACAAGTTAAATAAAAAATTAATCTATAGCCTCATTTTGCTTCAAATAGAAAACAAGTTATTATACCGTGAAAACGAGATACGTGTACTTACACCGCAACATGTTGAGCAAGAAACCGGTCGACCCACCAAGTGGGGCATTATTCATTTGTCCCTTGTCAAGTGGTCGTATATTAAATTTGGCGGGTATTGCTTGTTAAAGCGACACGTCTTACGCGGACACTCAATAAGTCCATATGGAGTTGTATAGTTCTTAACTGCAAAGTCCATGAACAATCTACACCCGTCACTGTATTCCTTTGTACCCCTATACTTCGTCATCCAACTCTTGTCCATAGCGTTACTATGTACATTAGCAATAAATATATAAGAATTACCCCAAACAAATAAATGCATTGTTATGGGGACAGTAGAAAAGAGTAATTTAATGTTGGTTAGTTGTTGTTTGTTTCTTTTCTTTTCTTTTTTAATTTAATTTATATTTACGTAATCTAAATTTGCAAAACCTAAACAAAATTTAAACAAATACAAATTAAATGCACTTGGTACGGGTACCCTAAATTAAATAAATGTAGGTTAGTTTTTTTTTTATTTATTTTTATAAAATTTACATAATCACAATTTGCAAATTAAACGTAAACCAAATTAAAATCACTACAAATTAAATGCATTTGGTATGGAGACCATAAATTAAATAAATCTAGGTTGGTAGTGGTTTTTTTTTTTTTTTTTTAACACTTACATAATCTAAATTTGCAAAACCTAAACCAAATTAAAACCACTACAAATTTAAATGCATTTGGTATATATAGCGACCCTCAATGACAAATAAATCTAGGTATGTGTGTGTGTGTGTGTTTTTTTTTTTTTTTTTTTTCCCTTTTCCCTTTTTTTTATTTATTTATTTTTATTTTTTTATAACATTTACGTAATCAAAATTTGCAACATTTTTTTATAACATTTACGTAACATTTATGGGGACCCTAAATTGAAGAAATCTAGGTTAGCTGTTTTTTTTTTCTTCCCTTTTATTTATTTATTTTATTTTTTAACATTTACATAATCTAAATTTGCAAAACCTAAACCAAATTAAAAACACTAAAAATTTAAATGCTTTAGGCATATATGGGTCCAAAATTTGCAAATTAAGCGCAAACCATAAAATGCATTTGTTGTGGGGACCCTAAATTAAAGAAATCTAGGTTAGCTGTTTTTTTTTTCTTTTTTCCTTTTTTTTTTTTTTTTAAACATTTACATAATCTAAATTTACAAAACCTAAACCAAATTAAAACCACTACAAATTTAAATGTATTTGGTATACATGGGGACCTTAAATGACAAATAAATCTAGGTGTGTGTGTTTTTTTGTTTTTCCTTTTCCCTTGTTTCATAACATTTACATAATCAAAATTTTCAAATTAATTAATTAATTTGCAAATATTAAACCTAATTCAAATCAAAACCACTTTAAATTTAAATGCATTTGGTATGGGGACCCTAAATTAAATAAATCTAGGTTGTTATTTTTCTTTTCTTTTCTTTTCTTTTAGAACATTTACATAATCTAAATTTGCAAAACATAAAACAAATTCAATATATAATTTCAAACAAATTGCATAGCATTAAGAGTAGTAATAATGGTGGCAGCATCAGTGACGTTAATAGAGAAAGTAAAAACAATAGTATCAATCAGTGGCTTCAATAGTGAAAGTAAAGACAACAGCATCAATCAGTAACTTCAATAGTGAAAGTAAAGACAGAAACATCAATAATGTTACATATCAACTTTTAAGACATGCTTACCGTGCTAACTATTCTGAACAAGAAAAGTCCCTTATTAAAATCCAATGGACTGAAAAAATGATTGAATTACAAAAACATATCTTATTTTTTATTTTCTCCAAAACTACTATTTCTCGATTAATTTCCTGAATGTTGTTAAAAAGCCTTTTGTTAAAGAAGATAAAACTGTTGTTAAAGCTTCTCATCCACCTCTTGAAAATCTTCTTATAAGGAGGGAGGAAGAGCAATAATTAAAATGACAGAAAATATTATGCAGGGGGTATAGGGATAGGATAATTAGGCGGTATTAGTACCTGCCATTATGCAAGATGAAATACAATAATAAAATTTACTATGGAAATTCCAGAGTAATAAAGGAGTAATAACAACAAGATTTAATAATTGCAAATTTATTAATAACTCAGAAGAGGACACTTACAGAAGTAATAACTGGAAGGAATACAAGGAAAGAAACTAAGACCAAAGCAGGATACAAAAACAGAGAGCAGGGCAAATGCAGAATGAGTTTACTGTTTGGCTGAAAGCTTCTGCCTTGCAATGAGGGGGCGACTCGTCTTTTATAGACGAATTACAATAAGTAAAAGAAAATTTACAATAAGAAAATTAACACTGTATTGTCGGCAGACAAAAGACCAACAGCCTTCAATAGTGAAAAGTAGAGCAACAGTCTTCAATAATAAAGTAGTAGTCTTTGATAGTCAAAACAACAATAATGTCTTCAGAAGGGGCATCTTCAATAGTGAAAAGTAGTGCAACAGTTTTCAATAATAAAAGCAGAGCAACAATACGAGGCAGCAAGCATCTTCAATAGTGAAAAGTAGAGTATGCAATAATACGAGGCAGAAAGCATCTTCAATAGTGAAAAGTAGAGTAGTGATAATGGCTCCAGCAGTATCAACAATAGCAGTAGTGGAAGACTGAGTAGTAATAATGGTGGCAGCATCAGTGGATTCAATAGTGAAGGTAAAGATAGAAGCATCAACCAGTGGCTTTAATAGTGAAAATACAGACAGCAACATCAATAATAATACAGATCTTCAAGTCCAGGAAAATAATCACCAGGGCTGTAACCAAGGGAATTCAAAAAGGCTTTTAATATTTCATTTTTCTTGGAAGACTTTTTCTTCGAAGAACCAGACGAAGTAGAAGCAGTAACGGTATCAGCAGCAATGATCTTCTTGTGTAGGAGAAGATAAGAAAACACTGGGAGTTACTAGTTTAGCAGCAATATTAGAAGGCAAAACTTGGACTTTTGGCATCTAGGCCAATTTTTTAACGGTATCAACAATAACATCAGTCTGTGGGAATTTGTCCCACCATTTAACATACCAATGACGATCAAGCTTGTCACCATTAATGACATATTGCCATTTCAGGATCCAATGGATCTTGTATTTTTTAGCAAAATGCAGAATATGAGGAAACTTCGAACCATGATCTGGAACAGTTGTCTGCTAAAAGGATTAAACTGTTCCAGACCAAGATTAGATTCCTTGGTTTTGACATTCCTGAAGGACAAATTCGTTCTATTGATAGATCTATTCAATTTGCTGACAAATTTCTTGATATTATCACTGATAAAACCCAACTTCAAAGATTTTTAGGGTCATTAAATTGCATTGCTAACTTCTACAAAGATCTGAGAAAATATTGCAAACCCCTGTTTGATAGATTACAAAATAATCCCCCTCCTTGGACTGATACTCATACTTCACTTGTTAAGGAGATTAAGACTCATGTTAAAACTCTACCCTGCTTAGGTATTCCTTCTGATAATGCTTTCAAAATTGTTAAGAGTGATGCCTCTAAAATTGGCTTTGGAAGTATTCTGAAACAAATTGTTTCCCCAGGATCTCCCGAACAGATTGTCTGATTCCATTCTGGATCCTGGAATAAGCGCAGGCTACTTATAGCATTATTAAAAAAGAAATTCTTTCTCTTGTTCTATGCATCACCAAATTTCAGTCTGATTTGTTAAATCAAAAGTTTTTATAACGCATTGATTGTAAATCTGCTAAATATATTTTGAAGAAAGATGTTGAAAATATTGCATCAAAACAAATTTTTGCTAGATAGCAAGCTATTTTAAGCGTTTTTTATTTTAATATTGAATATATTAAAGGTGTCAACAATTCTGTTCCAAACTTTCTCACTCGTGAATTTTTGCAGTGCCACCATGGCAAGCAAAAAGGACAAGGAGACGATGGACTCTATGGCTTTAGTCTTAAAACCAGAGTCTACTACTGTTGTTTCCCCTGCTATTTCACCAATTAAAAAAAAAAAAAAATTTAAAAAAATTAAATATGTGCCACGTGTCGACGTCTGATTGGTCCACGTGTCAGTCCTAACGGATGGACTAACTTGGTCACTTATCAAAATCACAGGGACCTCCTGTGATAAAAATGAAACCCCAAGGGGGAAAAAATAAAGTTGGGAAACCCTAGGGGGGTTTGGAGTATTTAACCCTTTATTTATTTATTTTTAAGAAAAAAACTTAACCAACTTTAAATAGGTATATATTATATTGGGATAACTTCACTTAGGACTCATAAACTACTACGTATTTTGAGAAAATTCCCACAAATTTCAAAACTGTCAATTTTACTTCCTAAACTTTCAATTTTATGCAATTGACTCCCCCCGTCAATTTTTTTCTTTAAACTCTAACGGAAACTACTAAAAAGACCAAATTACTCTTCAATTTTCTATTTTTTTTATTTATTTTCAATTTGAACTTAAGGGTAAATTTGAAACTTTATATAAGTTTCAGTGGTATATTTTTGAAATGTTTTTAATTAATTTGTATTCAACTTTATTTTTTTATTCATTAAAAAAAAAAAAAACTTGAACCCTCTGGACTAAAATCTTGGCTATGCCACTGGCTGTGAGAGGCCGGACCTGCTGGAAGGAGTTGCCGGAGAGAGAGTACTGTGAGAGGCTGAGAGAGTGAAAATGTACTGAGAATTAAGCTTAATTCTCAGCCGTGAAGGTGCATGCAGAGAATTAATTAAGGAGGGAAAAAAAAAAAAAAAAGATTTGTGGCTAGCTAGCTAGGAGCATCTCTGGCGGAGAGGGAAGAAGAGAAAGAAAAAGAAAGAGAGAAAAACAGAAGGAGGAAGAAAGATGGCCTGCGTGGGAGAGGAAGAAAAAAGAGGAGGGAAGAAAGAAAGAAAAGGGTGTAAAAAAACAAAAAATTGGAAACCAGCTGGTCACATGTTTTCAATGCCCATTGGTGACGTGTGACCGGCCAGCTGCCACGTCACTAACGGGGCAACGTGGCACAAGTGACACATCACAACTTGGTGACGTGCCACTTGTGCCACGTCACTAGTAGCATATATAAAAAAATAAAAAATAAAGGGAAAACTTTACTTTGTCCGCCCTGAACTTCTAGCCGATTTTACAAACCTCCCATGAACTTTCAAATCTCTCACTTCGGACCACCCTATTTTTGGCCAAGGGGGTGGCCGGAGGCACCCCGATTTTTCTTAATTTTTTTATTTTTATTTTTTTTTTGTTTTATTTTTTATTTTAATATTTGGCCTTTTTTTTTAAAAAAAAAAAGAAAAGAAAATAAAGCAATTTTAATATCCAAAACGACACCGTTTTGGGCTTTGGTGTTTTTTTTTTAAAAAAAATGGTTAAATACTAAATTAGTCCCTAGGGTTTCACAACTTTATTTTTTTCCCCCTGAAATTTCATTTTTATCACAGGAGGTCCCTGTGGTTTTGATAATAGACCAAGTTAGTCCTCCGTCAGTTGACCGTTAGTTGACTTAATGGAAAGCCACGTGGACCAATCAAATGTTGACACATGACACCTACTTAATTTTTTTTTTTTAAATTTTTTAAAAAAATGTATTTTCTAAAAAAAAAAACAAAAATAAAATAAATAAATAAATAAAATTGGGGGTCGCCGAGCCACCCCCTTGGCCATTTGGGGGTGGCTCAGCCACCCCCTTTGGCCATGGGGGTGGCCTGGCCACCCCCATCCGGCCGGATGGGGTTGGGGGTGGTTTCGGCCCCCCCCTTGGCTCCATGGGGGTGGCCGAGCCACCCCCAGTGGGTACTGGGGGTGGTTTCGGCCACCCCCTTTGGCCATGGGGGCGGCCTGGCCACCCTCTGGTGCCCAAGGGGGTGGCCGAAACCACCCCCAGTACCCACTGGGGGTGGCTCGGCCACCCCCATGGAGCCTAGGGGGTGGCCGAAACCACCCCCAATGGTGGTTGGGGGTGGTTTTGGCCACCCCCTTGGCTCTAAGGGGGTGGCTCGGCCAGATGGGGGTGGCCTGATTTTTTTTGTTTTTTTGTTTTTTTTTTTTTTCAGAAAATACTTTTTTTTTTTTTAATTAAAAAAAAAAATCAAGTAGGTGTCACGTGTCAATATTTGATTGGTCCACGTGGTTTTCCGTTAAGTCAACCAAACAGAGGACTAACTTGGTCTATTATCAAAACCACAAGGACCTCCTGTGATAAAAATGAAACCCTAGGGAGGAAAAAATAAAGTTGTGAAACCCTAGGGGGTTTGAAGTATTTAACCCTAAAAAATATTTTAAATATTTTGCATTTTATTTTTCTTTTATTTTTAAAGAAAAAAAATATAATTTTAATTCCCAAAACGGTGTTGGTTTGGGCTGGGGTGGGTACTATAGTTTTGGGCATTTTTGAAATTTCAAGTGGACTGGGTGGGGGTATAATGGGATAAAAAGTCAAACCATTTGAGTTTAACATTGAAAACTAACTGAGGGGTTTAAAGTGAGAACAAATCAAAGTTCAGGGGTCCAAAGTGAAAGATTTGAAAGTTCATGGGGGTTTGTAAAATCGGCTGAAAGTTCAGGGGCCAAAGTGAAGTTTCCCCAAAAAAATTTTTTAAAAAAAGGAAATTAATTTGGAAAATATTTTCCACCCGTGGTTGATAGAGATATATAAGTATATGTACTTAGGAGTAGGAGAACACATAGCATTTTAATTACATTTTTATTGTGGGATATATATAATGGAAGGTTACCGCTATATATATATATATATATATATATATAGATATATCGGTAACCTTTCGTTAAAAATAAAAGAAAGATTATAAATCACCTTATCATTGCACTTAACTAATTAATATTAGTTAATTAAGTATTTCAATTCACAGTTTCCACTAGGGTTTCTCTTTGAGAGACGGCTAGGTTGGAGTAGGAGAACACATAGCATTTTAATTACATTTTTATTGTGGGATATATATAATGGAAGGTTACCGCTATATATATATATATATATATATATATATAGATATAGCGGTAACCTTTCATTAAAAATAAAAGAAAGACTATAAATCACCTTATCATTGCACTTAACTAATTAATATTAGTTAATTAAGTATTTCAATTCACAGTCTCCACTAGGGTTTCTCTTTGAGAGACGGCTGGGTTGGAGGTGGAGTCTCCGTCTGTATATCGGAGCAGGAGTCTAGGCAGTATTCTTAGTGACACGAGGAGTACAGGATGGAGGATGAGATTGAAGCACTGTGTGGGAAGATTACTCTAACGGAAGGCGAGAAGGTGGGTATCTAGATCTCAGAAGGAGAGGTTGCAGTTAACAGGGAGAGTGGTGGGCTCTGTCTAGTGGGTAAAATCTGATCCCAAAAGCAAGTAAACAAGGAGGGCTTCAAAACAGTCGCTGGAAGGGTGGTTTTCAAAGAGCTACAAAACAATATATGGTTCTTTGAGTTCTCAGAAAAGGTGGACAAAGAAAGAGTGTTGGATGGACGCCCATGGACTTTTGACAGATAGATCATTGTTTTGAACGATTTTGATGGTAATACTCCTCCATCAAGAATGGACTTCACGCGCTCACCCATATGGGTTCAAGTGCATGATATGCCTCTATTGTGCATGAATAAAAGTGTTGGGGCCAAAATTGGAGCATCGCTGGGACATCTAGAGGACGTTGATGTGGCAGGAGATGGGGCTGGCTAGGGCCGATGTTTGAGACTCAGGGTAACAATAGATCTCACAAAGCCCTTAGATCGGGGTAGAGGCCTTCAAATGGAGGGGAGGTCGTACTGGGTCATCTTCAAGTACGAAAAACTACCGTTGTTCTGCTTCAGTTGCGGGCGAATTGTGCATGGCCCAAAGGGTTGTCCTATCCCCAAACCAACACGGCGTAGCATGGAGGAGGAAAACAAACAATGGCGGCCCTGGTTGAGAGCGGACGAACCATCCCGCAGAGGAGGGAGGGGGCGTTCTCTCATAGGATGGGGGATAGGCGATCGGGGTCACCGGAGAACGATGGTCAGTGGGGCGGCGGGGGTGATGGGGATGGCGTGTCAAGAAAGGAAAGTGCTAAGGATCCAGGAAACCCTATGCAGTCTGGAAAGGCAACTGACAGTGAAGAATCTGTGGCTTTCCATACTGGGAACGAATTAGAGCTGGATTTGCGTGAGAGATATAATATTAGCTATGGGAAAGACCCATGTGAAAAGGCGGGAGTTATGCATGAGACATCTGCCAATCAGGAGAGGCCACGTGGTATGGAGTTGGGGGTGGAAAAGGAAAATGGGCTGCATAATGGGCTCAACCAAATGATGGGGCCACAAGACATTAATGAAAGGGCCCATACAGATTTCGGGCCTGAGGAACTTACATATATGGAAGTCATGAATAAGCATTTTTATGCTGCCAGGGAGGGGAGCGCAGAACTGCGAAGTTTTGAAGGTGGCAGTAACGGTACCAGAACTGGGGTTAAGAAATGGAAGAGGATGACGAGACAAGGTGAAGGAGATGGTGGTACCAAGAGAATGGAATGGGTGGACAAAAAAAAGGAAGAACCCAGTTAGTAACGAAGTGATAGGGAATAGGGGCAAAAGAGCGAGGAGAATGAAGGGACAGTGCATTGGGCCGGAAGTGGATATGGCGGTGGCTGTTGAACAGCCCCGCCCAGAACAATGAGTCTGCTAAGCTGGAACTGTCGGGGGCTTGGGAACCCCCGGACAGTTCGTGACCTTTGTCTTTTGACGAAGGAAAAGAAACCCGATATTTTGTTTCTTATCGAAACAAAATGCAATAAAGGACGGATGGACGGTCTGAGAGTCAAGCTAGGTTTCAAGGGGATGTTTGTGGTTGATCCTGTTGGTCTGAGCGGAGGACTTGCTTTATTATGGAAAGAAGACCAAACCCTAGAAATACAAAACTTCATGCGAAGGCACATTAATGCAGCAGTAAAGCACAAGAACGGGGAGGGAAGCTGGAAACTCACCTACTTCTATGGACACCCGATCAATGACAAACGGCAGGAGTCATGGAGTCTGCTAGAACATCTGGAAAGATATAACCCACGGCCTTGGTTGTGTCTAGGGGATTTTAACGATTTCACCACACAAGATGAGAAGGAGGGCGGCACGGCCAGACCTGAGAGACAAATGCAATCATTCAAGGATGCACTGATGAACTGTGCTCTCCACAACTTGGGGTACAAAGGAGCGAAATTCACCTGGACAAACTGTAGATACCATGGAGAATTCATCAAAGAACGTCTGGACCGAGCTGTCGCTAATCCAGAATGGAGAACCATTTATAAGGAGGTTACTGTTCATGTTCTCGCTACCAGAACGTCAAACCATAAGCCAATATGGGTGCAATTTGCCGAGAAGGACAAGGAGTAGGGAATGTACCACCGACGCTTCAAACTTGAGTCCAAATGGCATTTAGACGACGAGTATAGCACTATTCTAGAAGAGGCATGGAATGCTGACCGCCGTGGGGTCTCGGCCAAGCAGAATGTAAAGGAGAAGCTGGAATGTTGTCAACGGGCTCTCTTACAGTGGAGTGGTAGAAAATATGGCAACATAGAGAAATGGCTAAAAAAGAAAACAAAACGGTTGGAGGAGTTACAATGTCTTGAGAGGGCGGAGGACTGGGATGAGATCTCAAATCTGAAGCAGGAAATTGAATTCCGCCTGGAGCAAGAGGATATACACTAGAAGTAGCGCGCAAAACAGAATTGGTAACGGCATGGTGATCGTAACATGCCATTTTTTCATGCATGATCTGATCATTGGAGGCGAATAAATCATACAAGTACCATCATTGATGAAAATGGGAAAGAGCTAAAGCAGGTGGAAGACATAAGTGCAGCTTTTATTGACTTTTATAAGCAATTGTTTACCACGGCAGGGACTCAAGACTTACAAGACTGCATGGAGTGTGTAGGGCCACGAGTGACACAGTGTATGAATGAAGGATTGCTCAAAGAATTTCGGGCAGAGGAGGTGGATACTGCACTAGCCCAAATGCACCCACTCAAGTCACCGGGACCCGATGGCTTTATGGCGTGCTTCTATCAAAAATCTTGGCCCACATTGAGGCCCGAGGTATGCAAAGCTGTTCTGGAATTTCTTAATTCAGGGAGTTTTGATCCTTCCATCAACACCACAAATATTGTGCTTATTCGCAAAATTAGAAACCCTACTCGGGTCACCGAGTTCCGCCCCATAAGCCTTTGCAACGTGGTTTACAAGCTCATTGCAAAGGTTCTAGCAAATAGAATGAAAAAGGTTTTGACCTCTATTATCTCCTTAAATCAAAGTGCTTTTGTCCCTGGGAGATTAATCACAAATAACATAATAGTTGCTTTTGAAGCACTCCACACAATGGATGCGCGGCTCAAAGGTAGGAAGGGATTCATGACGCTCAAACTTGACATGAGCAAGGCCTATGACCGAGTCGAATGGGATTATCTGGAGGCCATTATGGCAAAACTTGGGTTTGCAGATAGATGGGTTCATTTAATCATGGCGTATGTGCGGTCCGTGTCCTACTCGGTACTTATTAATGGCCAACCCTACGGGTACATCAAGGGGAATCAGACAAGGTGATCCTTTGTCCCCTTATCTCTTTATTCTTTGTGCGGAGGGTCTTAGTGCCTTATTAAACAGGGCAGAGGAGGAGGGGAGAATTACGGGGTTGGCCATTGCCAGAGGAGGAACTAAAATAAACCATCTCTTTTTTGTAGATAACAGTTTATTGTTTTGCAGGGCTACCATATCCGAATGGGCCAAAATCCAGGGTATTCTAGATAAGTATGAGAAGGCCTCAGGTCAAAAGTTGAATCGCGAGAAAACATCCATTTTCTTCAGCCGCAATACCAAAGAGGAGACACAGCAGTTTATTATGTCGGTAGATGGAATGAGTGCTAGCAACCGTTATGAAAAATACTTGGGGCTGCCTAATCTTATAGGTCGGTCTCGAGTAAGCGCTTTTAACGGATTAGAGGGGAGAATTTGGGACAAGCTTCAAGGATGGAAGGAAAATTTTCTTTCCCAAGCGGGCAAGGAGGTGTTGCTGAAAGCAGTAGTCTAGGCAATTCCCACTTATACAATAAGTGTGTTTTTGCTACCAAAAACACTCTGTGGGGGAAATAAATTTCATGATGGCGAAGTTTTGGTGGGGCCATAAACATAACGAAAAACGGATAGCCTGGATGAGTTGGTCGAAACTTGGGAGGGCAAAGACGATGGGTGGTATGGGATACCGTGATTTGGAGTGGTTCAACATGGCCCTGTTAGCCAAGCAAGGATGGCGAATTATACAAAACCCAAGTAGTATTGTGGCTCAAATTCTTGGTGAAAAATACTATACACGTGGAAACTTTATGACAGCAGACTTGGGTAGAAGTCCCTCGTACGTGTGATGAAGTATTTGGAAATCACGTAAATTGCTGGAGCTGGGTTTGGCATGGAGGGTAGGAGATGGTACGAAGATTGAAAGATAAGTGGGCATGTACAAAGATTGTTGGCTACATCCAGACACCGGTACGAGTCCTTCCAAGTGATGCTAAGGTGAGTGCGTTGCTTGACACTGAGACAAACTGGTGGAAAACGGCACTCATCCATGAGATTTTTTTGGCGGAGGAAGCAGAGATTATTTGTGGGATGGCTGTTAGCCCACGAAGTGGGGAGGATAAATTATATTGGACAAGGACACAGAATGGAGTCTACTCGGTGCGAAGTGGGTACCACATGGCAAAAGAAAGATTTGAAGAGGACTCAGGAAGTTGCTCGAACAGAGAAAACAAGCAGGTGCTGTGGAAGAAGATATGGGCGTGTAGAGTGCCACTTGTTGTCAAGAATTTTCTATGGAGGGCTTGCAATAATTTACTACCAACTAAAGAAAACCTTCTCAGGAAGCATGTTACAAACGATTCGTTGTGCCCTGTATGTAATTTGGAGGTGGAAACGATAGAACATATCCTTTGGTCCTGCCCCTCGGCTCGTGATGTCTGGAGTGAATTTCCTGGTAGGATGAGTAAATCCTCTAGTGAAATTAGTGACTTTATGGGCCTCATGGAACTTCTGATGGACCGCCTCACTGAGGAAGAAGTGACCTTAGCGGCCATTGTTGCTTGGGAGATTTGGCAGCGACGCAATACCCTAGTACATGAAGCGAAATTTTGTTCACCTGCAGCTTTTTTCCGTATGGCTAAGGACCAGATGGAGGCTCACCTTCTAGCAGTGAGGAGTGTGGAGGAGAATTGGCCAAACCCAGGATTGTCGGCTCCTACGAGATGGCTGCCTCCCCCAGTGGACTTCCATAAAGTTAACTGGGATGTCTCTGTCGACCAAGGGAGGAGACGTGTGGGAATCGGGGTTATCATCCGGGATAGTGGAGGGCTAGCTGAAGTAATGATGTGCGAGACGAAGGAATTTATCACAGATCCTGCCACGGGGGAAGCACTAGCAGCAAGGCGGGGAGTCAAACTAAGCCTATCCATGGGTCTACAGAAAATTTTACTGGAGGGGGATGCTCTTGAAATAGTGGGGGTTTTACGGAAGGAGGGGGACGTGCATGGGAGATATGGGCAGATAATAAAAGACACAAAGCTACAGCTTAGTAATTTTCAAGAATGTGCAGTGTATCATGTAAAGCGGGAAGCCAACAGTGTTGCCCATCACTTCGCAAAACTAGCACTCACCCTCGAGGAGGATAGGATCTGACGAGAGGAATTCCCCTTTAGTGTGGCTCCACAGTTAGCTCATGACACTGTATGATTTTTTCTTTGGTTAATTGGAGTACCACTTCAAAAAAAAAAAAGTATTTCAATTCACTGAATCACATGATTAAATACAATATTTTTATACGTACATTTTTATTATTCAATATGCATTCAATGTACGCTTATAATTTGCAATATATATGGATCCATATATATAAACAATCATCTTTTTTTAATAGAGATCCGAGGATTTCATTGGATATATTACAAAAAGAAGGAGTATATACATATATATATATATATGGTATTCCAATTAATTATATGGATACCTATAATCATAAATATAAATTTGCAAACATATACTGTATACCACTTATTTACTGTTACTTAATTAATATATCCAATTTTGAAATACTTAATAAATAATATAGACTAACAAATTATTGTACTTAATTAGTTACTTTAAAAAAAATAAGTATGTATATATATTAATACTTGTTATTATGTATATATAATAAATATATACGACTTGCGCTAATATTTGCAAACGTTAAACGATCGAGCCCAATTTTATATGGGTATATATCGATCGTTTAATAATTGAATTAATTAGTTTCGTGTTCATGAGGGAATCATTTATATAAGATAGTCGAGCACGAGCAAGTTGATCTAGTAGTTTGGAATTTCCTGTTAAGAAAACTTGTTATTGAATGCATGCATGCAATACATATGCCAGCTCATAGGTTTTTGTAAACCTTAATTAGCCGCTCTACAGCTTTTCTAATTTTTCCGAATTTTATTTCTTTTCCTATTCAAACCTTAATTAGTCTGTTTATAAGAAGACGATGATGATCTAGGGTTGACCTCATAATTAATATCTATGATATAAATGCTATTCTAATTTTCTTTTTTTCTTTTTTTTTTTTATTAACAAAAAAAAAGAACTTCAATATATATAATAAAAATGTACGAGTCGCGCTAGTATTTGCGAATGTTAAACGAGCGAGCCGAGTTTTATACGAGTATATATATGTATTCGTTCAATAATTGAGTTAATTAGTTTCGTGTCCACAAGCAGGCTCACTGGAACTAAATATTTAATTAATTAAATATAGTGACGTGTCGATTTTGACACGTCACAAAAGGGTGATGTGTCAAAATAACACGTCACTCTTTTGGTGACGTGTCAGTATGACATGTCACCAAATGGTAATGTGCTAAAGTGACACGTTACCAAAGGGTAGACGTGTCACTTTCTCACGTTACCAAAGGGTAACATGTCAATGTGACACGTCATCATTTGGTAACGTGTCGTTTTGGCACGTTACCCTTTGGTAACATGCAAAAGTGATACGTCACCAAATGATGACGTGTTAGAATTTGACACGTCACAAATAAACTTAATTTCAATTTAAATTTTTTTTTTTTTTTTTTACTTTAGTAACGTGCTAATTGTTGAACGTCACCTTTTGGTGATATGTCAAATTTGACACGTTAACAGATGGTGACGTGTCAAATTTGACACATTACTAAAAACTTTAGTAACGTGTCAGTAACTGACACATCACCATTTAATGACGTGGCAAAATTTCGTGCATAGTAAACACGTCACTAATCATGAATTTTTTTGTAGTGGCAAGTGAAAAATCACTATAAAAAATTCAACTATAGACAAAGTAAACTTACAACCCCTTTGTGAAATACTTAGATTCCATTGCACGCAAACTCTTTGTTTGCCCTTTATCTCCTCGATACGCTCCAGCTCCTTATAGGCCAATATTCTATATATGATGTCCTTACCGACGTATCAGTAGACTTTGAATTGTTGAAAGTTTATATGGAGATGTGTGGATTGAATAGTAAACTCCAAGAGAGAGAAAGCATCGATGGCTCTTAAAGGTTAGGTGAAAATTATTCTCTAAAAAAGAAAAGAAAAGAAAAGAAAAAGAAAATAGTATTTATTTCTCTCAGTCGATTTAAAAAATAATATTCACCTAAACGGAGAGAACACTAAGAGATCAACCAGCATTTCTCTTTTTGAACTGGCTTGTCCTATCACTGTTTAGAAGCTTTCATGTGAAATTTTCCATTTTTACTTTGTGATCATCATGGAAGACAATAACATTTTTTTTTTTTCCTATTAACCCACCTGAAGCATTCTAAAATGTTATATTACTTATAATTAAAAGCTTGCTAGCAATTCTCACAACCCCGTCATCCATCTCTCTAAAACACACGGCAGCTGAGAAAGGATCTTTTTGTGGTCTCCCAAATCAAGTTGTAACCTAAGACCACTAGATGTTTGATTTGTTATAAAAATAATTGGACTATTGACTTTTATATCATTTTGCACAAGATATCATAGATTATCTATTTATAAAAGAGTGTAATCTACGCAATTAAGAAAGAACTTCAATGTTTGGTTTGAATTAATTAATTAGTAATTATTGGGTACGAAAAAATTCACATCTTTCAAATTACCATTCAATTGATAATGTTCCCTCCAAATTTTTAATTGAGATAATGTCACCCTCTTCCTCCTCAAACTACTAAAAAATTGTCAATGTCCATCCCAAAGCCACTATAAAGACAAAAATAATCCTAAATTTTGGTTAATAAGACAAAAATACGCGTATAAATTTGAAAATAATAATAATAATTTTTAATTAGATTCGTTTTTTTTTTTAAAAATTTCTACTCATTTAAAAAAAAAAAAAAAACAATTTTAGTTTTTTTTTATTGAATTTTTTATTTTAATTATATTAAGGGTATTTTTATCATTAAGGGGCAGCGGCGGAGCCACATTAGGGTCTGTGGGGGTTGTGGCCCCCACAAGCCTTTCAAAAAAAAAAAATAATAATCAAGGAAAATTTTGAAATTAACCTCTACACATTTGTCATTTTAAATAATAATAATAATAATAACACTTTTAAGAGAGGCTCACTCGGTGTCTTTTTTTCTTTTTTCTTTTTTGTACTCACTCTAAAGTTTTTTATTGAATTATTGGAAACCATCTTCTTTTCTCTAGTGAGTAAATAAGGCAAAAATAATATATTATTTTGGTTGAATCACCCATCAAACACTATTTGCTACTTAGAGAATATTATAAGATTCATATAAAAGTAGCTTGTAAAAAATTTTGAAAGATATATGTTTTAAAAAAAAAAGTTGGGTAATATTCATAATCAAAGCAAAAAAGTATACACTTCCACTGTATGAAATTTATTCCATGATTACTTATATATGTGTGTGTTTGTTTCTACTCTATGATTGTTTATTTGTTGTTTATCAATGATTGTCTCTTATGTAATTGTAACTTAAATTTAAAAATTTAGGTTCATGAATCACAACATCAAAATTAAGAACTATCTATTCAAAAGAAGAGAAGTTGACATCTCAAAAGATATATGTTTTTTATTTTTTTTTAAAAAAAAAAAAGTTGGGTAGTGTTCATAATCAAAGAAAAAAAGTAAACACTTCCTTTGTATATAATTTATTATATGATTACTTATATATATGTGTGTTTGTTTCTACTCTATAATTGTTTATTTGTTGTTTATCAATGGTTGTCTCTTATGTAATTCTAACTTAAATTTAAAAATTGAGTAGTGATTTTTGCAACACCGGCGTGCTTGAACAGTAAGCACGCCGGTGTTAAAATATTATTAAAATAATATTTGAACAGTAAAATAAATAAAATAAAATAATATTTTAACACCGGCGTGCTTACTGTTCAAGCAGGCCGGTGTTGCAAAAATCATTACTCTTAAAAATTTAGGTTCATGAATCACAACTTCAAAATTAAGAACTATCTATTCAAAAGAAGAGAAGTTGAAATCTCAAAAGATATATGTTTTTTTTTTAAAAAAAAAAGAAGTTGGGTAGTGTTCATAATCAAAGAAAAAAAAGTAAACACTTCCTCTGTATATGATTTATTACATGATTACTTATATATATGTGTATGTTTGTTTTTACTCTATGATTGTTTATTTGTTGTTTATGTTAAGTGCCAAAATATTCATATTTTAGCCGTTAAACTTATATGTATTAATTTCTTAAGTGATGTCAATTTATGCTATTTTAGTTCTTTTATGTGTTTTCCATGCTTTTGTAGGCTTTTAGAAGAGAAGGAAGTAAATCTAGAAGATTTGGGCTCAAAAAAAGAATTTGGGAAAAGTTGGAGTTCCTGGCAGTGCGATCGATCGCAAGGAACCAACGATCGAGCGCACTACCAGAGAAGAAAAGCAGTGAGTGCAGCCATGTGCGATCGTGCGCACGACAGACGAGTCTCGATCGCAGACGTATGATCGAGCGCACACGGGTTGCGATCGAGCGTACCCGTGCGCTGGTGACACATCAGAGGTGGGCAAACTCCCTTTCCTTCCATATTAGGAGTTTCCAAGTCCGACTTGTAATAGGACTAAAATCCTACGAATTTTCTAGATTTACTAGTGTGTCAAGGACTTTTAAAGGCCTATAAATAGACCTCTTAACTTCTAGGAATAGGTGTGGAGAAAGTGGCACAAGCTTTGGAAAGGAACTGAAGGCTAGATCAAGAGGAGTTTGAGTTTTTCTTCTGTTCCACCTTTTATTTTTGTTATGTAGTTTATATTTTAATTAGAACTAGATTGAAGCCCTAATCATGTCTATTTATGATTTCAATATTGGCGCCTTTGCTACAATTATACTTTGGTGTATTTAACTTGATTAATTCCTGTTATCTTTAATTCCTCATATGTGTTTGTCTGGCCAACATATGCATGCGTTATGGACTAGTTAATTAAATCAATTTGGATGATCGAGTCCTGGGTTTAATAAGAGTAACAAAAGAAATTCACGCCGGGTTCTTGGGTTAATAAACATGGAGAACCGGGAGTAGACACCCATGCCCTAGGCCTCATGTGTTTGTCTATTTTCACAGATTTATGATTTCTTAAAGAACAACTTAGTCGACACCCATGCTAAATCATTTAAGAAAGAAAAGAATTAGAGTAGACACCCATGCCTAATTCGTTGCTTAGGGAAATCAATAGCTTAAGGAGTACACACTCATACCCTTAGGTTGGCAAACATTAAATATACCGATATAATTGACGCATTGCCATATTGTTATCTTAATTAGCCTGATTAGTGGTGGATATCAAAACCCTAATCTTTTTTTAGTTTTAGTTTATCTTTTATTTTATTTTTTTATATTAAATTCAATCATGACAATTGAATTTTATATGTTTAATTAAATAGGAAATTACTTCTAAACATAATTTATCAATCCTTGTGGGAATGATCTCGTACTTGCCTGCTATACTATCGTTTGATCTTGTGCACTTGGGAGTAAAACGTACAAAGTATTTGCCTATTAATTTATGTGAGTATTTGTCACAACAGTTTATCAATGGTTCTCTTATATAATTGTAACTTAAATTTAAAAATTTAGGTTCACGAATCACAACGTCAAAATTAAGAACTATCTATTCAAAAGAAAAGAAGTTGACATTTCAAAAAAATAATAAACTGTTAAATTTTATTGACGAAACTTCAAATCTTAAAGGATTGTTAAAGAATACCATTCTAAAACTTTAGTTGTGGAAACCTAACGGTTGCAGTCGAAGAACATTCATTTTTTTATTTTAAATTGCGTTTATTATAATTTTAATTTGGCTCCTACAATAATAAATTTCTGACTCCACCACTGTTAGGAGAGCCATTAATTAACAACTTTTGGTAGTTTGGGAAGACATTGTCATAATTAAAAGTTTCGGAGAATATTGTTAATTTGGTGGTAATTTGAAAGGAGTATGTAAACTTTCTCATATTGAGTATCATTCGTTGGTTTTGATTTGTTTTATTTCAAATAATAGAAAGAACCAAAAAAAAAAGGGTTGTAATTGAGAAGTAGAAGATCAAAATGTGAGGACCTACAAAATTAAAGTTTCAATCTTTTATATATCGTTCTTATCATGGGAAAGAAATTAGTATGTTCTCTTTATTGGTCTAGTGGTTCAGTGGTCAGAATAATTTTTTTATTTTTTATTTTTTTTAAAGAAATAGGGGGGAAGGTGGGGTGGGGGCGGAGACAAAAATAGCAATTTTAAAAAGCATTTAATGAAAAAAATGTTTTTTAAAAACCTATTTAAATATTTGTAAAATGACTGTTTGGCTATTAAAATCGGGTGTTTGTGTGTGGATTGAAAACATATATTTTTTCAGGTTTTCCAACCTCCGTTTTTTTCAAACACAACCCTAAATGGGATATTTTTTTTTCTCGATTTTGTTTAAAAACGCAACAACGGCTTCAAAATTACACGGCCAAACACACTATTAGAAACAGGCCAAACACACTCGTTGTTTCTAATAGATGAAGAAATAGAGACAAATAACTGAGAAATTTGTTTTAAAAACCATGCGGTTTGATTTTTCAAACAGCACTCCAAGTGCCAGGGATCTAATTTATATGTGCACACAATGCACTACACCTAATTAGCTTTTAGTCAGATTTGCACAACCCCTTTCCTTGCTAAATAAGATGTCCCCCACTAACCTAGAAAATTAAGCTTGGAATGGCATAAAGAATATATTTTATTATTACAAGTTGCAGCTTTTGAATTTGGATATGATAAATTATATATAGTTTATATGAATAACTTGGCCTTGATTACCTGGCAGCTTGTTGGGAAAACTAATTAATTATAGTGTTGTTATGTATTGTCAATGACATAAAAATATGATTATAGTTAAAAAGTAAATGCATTTTCCACATGTCCGCGTTTCATTTACTCAAGAACATGATAGGTTAAATTCCCTCAATATTTTTAAACAATAATCAAACTCAAACATAGCTTCTATAATCAATATTCTTATAGGGTTTAATGGGTCCATTAATTCAAAAGAATTCCTTATTCAAGTTCTTTATAAAGACTAGTTCTTCTCCTCTTGTTCATCCCTCTTGGATTTCACCTTCATCTGATATATTCTCCTTTCCCAGTTTCTCAGAATTTCAATGGCATCTCAGATAAACAAGACAATGTTGTGGATGCTGCTTGTTTTCTTGCTGCTATCAAACATGCAACAACGTTGTTTTGCAGCAAAACGAAAGCAACAGCAAGTACCTTGTCTCTTCATTTTTGGGGACTCTTTGTCGGATGTTGGGAACAACAACAATCTCGTGACTTTGGCAAAAGCCAATTATCCACCCTATGGTATTGATTTCCCCAAGGGGCCTACGGGAAGGTTTACCAACGGTCGTAATATCGTCGATTTCATTGGTCTGCATTTTGCTCTGTCTCATTACATTATATTATTATATTATATGGTTGCCAAAGTATGATATGCTTAATTTTGAACACTTTCTCTCATTACAGCTGAATTTTTGGGATTCGACGATTACATTCCACCTTTTGCTGCTGCTAGAGGAAGGAAAATACTCAAAGGGGTCAATTATGCATCCGGCGCAGCCGGAATTCGCAATGAAACTGGACAAACCCGGGTACAGTGGCATGCATGTTATAAAGAGAGACAATTGTAATATGTTTAGGAGAAACTTCACAAAGATCCCTTAAACTTGCACTCGTTTTGAGAATACTCCTTCAAAGTTTAAAAACTTTCAATTTCACTGTTTAAACTTCTAATTTGATGCAATTCCCCTCTCTGGAGTTAAAACAGATGGTAAAAACCATGAAATAACCTTATACCTCTGAAACTTTTATAAAATTTCAAATTTAACCTTAATTTCAAGGGTATTTTAGTATTTTTCATAGCTTCCGTTAGGAGTTAACGCCAAAAACTAACGGAGGGGATAGATTGTATCAAATTAAAAGTTCGAGAAGTGAAATTGAGAGTTTTTTTTAACTTTAAATGGGTCTTCTCAAAACGTGTAGAAGTTCAGGGGACCTTACCTTTGCGAAGTTTTTCCTACTGTTTATTATATAATACAACGCTAACACTGCCAAGTTAATATATATATACATAATTTGGTTGATGATCATTGCAGGGTGATCGGATAAGCATGGTTAGGCAGTTGAAAAATCACCAGATTACGGTGTCGAAGATCAAGCAGATGTTGGGAAATCATAACAAATCAACTGCAGAGTACCTAAGCAAGTGCATATATGTTGTTGCAATTGGTAGCAATGACTATCTTAGTAACTACTTCTTGCCGCAGTACTACCCAACTAGCACCATTTACACGCCACAGCAATACGCTGTCGTTCTCATTGACCAATTATCTCAGCAATTAACGGTTTGCACGTTTTCTTCGTACTTTTTGCAGCTCGTTTTATCTCTTAATAGCAGCAGTGTATTACGAACCCAAATAAATTTGGGTAGGTTCTTAGAGGGAAGCTATACGTCATTAAAACATAAGTCTAGAAATAAACATTTTATTGATATTAATTTTATCAGTACTTAAACTGTTAAAGTATTTATCTTTTTTTATTAGTTTAAGCTTTTGAGATAACTTATAAGTGGTGATTTAATATGGTATCAGAGCCAAATGATTGAACCTCGACTCCGTCAAATCACTTAAATTTAAATTAAATATTTCATGTGTTGGGCCTCCCACACGTGAGGGTTGAGGGAGAGTCTTAACTTATTAATTAAGTGATCAAATTTACTTTTTCGTATTTCTTACATCGAACAAGAGACTCCTAAGATAACTCACAAAATATGCATTTTTTATTTTATTTTAACTATAAACTTTTTAATACAAACTCCAGTAGACTATTTATTATACTATTTTTTTTAATGTCTATTTTATTATTTGTTAACCCTACTATTTTCTTGGTCTCTCTCAATAGCATCTCTCTGTTGAATTCAACTGCAAAATGAAATTCAACAGAGAGCTGCTATGGAACAGAGAGCTCCTATGAAGTTCAACCATTAATATTTTGATTCCCATCTGAGCCCTTCAAACTGTCGGTGGCTTCGAATATTGTCGGCCTGAGAACGAAACCCACCATCTGAGAGAACGAAACTGTCCATCTCGGAGTACCCAGCTCATCCATTTGGACGAAGGTGGGGGAGTAGTGTTTGGAAAAAATAATAATAAAAATAATCTTACCGATCAAATTTTCACTCATTTTGTAATTATATTTCTAAACTTTAGAGAGTGACATCGAAGTTCTACATGCCGAGTCAAATTAGATATCTTTGCATTTTTCTCTAATAAAATTAAAAAATATATAAAAATAACCATTGAAAAAAAAATCAAGGGGCTATTATGAAAATGGCTATTATTTTTTGATGTTTTTAGTTTTTTTGTTTGTTTAATTTTTTCAAATGAATATTTTTTTAAAAAAAATTAAGGATATTTTGGAGGGAAAAATGTAAAAGTGTCCAATTTCAACCACAGTAGTAGTATGGGAGGTCCTAATGTCACTTTTTAGAGTTTGAAAGTGTAAGTGCAGTCCCAAGGAGTACCTCAATCGATTGGGAACCATGCCTTATGAAGCGGTGGTCACTAATTCGAATCCCCCCTCCTCACTCTTGTGTGGACATGTCAAAAAAAAAAAAAAAGAGGAAGAAGAAAGAAAAAGAAAGTGTAAATGCAAAATGAGTAAAAGTCGGGGACAAAACCAGAATGTCTTATAGGAATGAACCAAATCAAAACTTATTATTATTATTTTTTTCTTTTCTTTCGGTTCTCACAATTTTAATTTTAATTTTTTTTTTCTTTTCTTTTGGTTGTATTTATGAACTAAAGACTATCCCAGACTATAAATATTAAATAAAAATTAAAAAAATATTGTAGTCTACAATTAAATAACTATAGTTATTAAATAACAACTAAATAACAATAATTTCTTATAAAATACCAATAAAAGAAGTAAACCCATGTACAAACTTTTTGGGATGCCCATTTGGCCACCCACTCTTTTTTTCTTTTTCCCAAAAAGTCACTCATTTTTTTACATTTACAAACAACTTTCTTCATTTTTTACTCAGAGAAAATTCAAAACTCATTTTATTCACATCAACCCACCTTTGTCTTATCAATCTATTTCTTTATCATTTCTATTCGACTGACCTGTTTGCTTGTGTTAGCTGACAATGGTAGGGACTACAAAACTTTTATACAATTAGAGCTTTTAGGTTTGAATGGGTAAGGACCAAAAGATTTTTTGGCTAGGGACTACAAATTTTTTATACAATTAGGGCTTCTAGGTTTGAATGAGCAAGGGCCAAAAGATTTATTGAGTGGGCAAAAAGAATTTGTAAATATGACCAAAATTTTTTGGGAATTTTTATTGGGTAAGCCCAAAAAATTTTGTTGGTAAGGGCTAACAAGGAGAAAGTATATATATATATATATATATATATATATACCTTATCAATTAGTTTCTAAGAAATTGGGAGGGGGGGCGGGTCTTGGCCTATACTGCCCCTCCCCTTCCTCCGTCATTGGCGATAGTTCATAGGGTTAATTATAAGTATATTTTCCCAAATTAAAAAATAAAAAATTTATTCTAGGTGCTATAATAATGTGAAAGTTTAATGTCGCAAATTTTTTGAAACTTTTGATTTTAAAATATTTGTTGGAGAGATAAAGTGATTCATAAGAACTAAATATAACTATTATAAATGATATATATGACCATCTTCCGGAGATGCTCTAACCATAAAAAATTCTTACTGGGTTAAACAATCTTAGAGATGACCTTTTATAATAGAGGAGTGTAACATAGTGATAGAGAAAAACTGACGAGGCAATATTTGAATGTGTTGATGATGCTAGAGTTTGTCCAAGTATGGGGCAAGGAAATTTGCCATGTTCGGGCTGGGTGTGATTGGTAGTATTCCAATCATACAGAGCTCATGTGGAAGCGGGACAAATGGCTCTGCCTGCGTGGACTACATCAACAATGCCGTCGAACTTTTCAATGTTGGGCTTAAATCACACGTGGCTGCTCTTAATCACAATCTAACCGGTGCTTCTTTTATCTTCATAAACTCTACTAGAATCTCGTCGACCAGTCCGCTTCTAGGTATATTACCTTTATCTGACTTATTAAATTAAAGTTTATTTGGGATTGCGTTAGAAAGCTTAGAAATTATTTTTAGTACCTAAAATGTTGTGCCTAACAAAAGCTGACATATTTGATAAAAAATTTCAAAAGTATTTCTTTGACTTTTTTATTTTAAAGGCATGTTTAGATATGGGTTTGAATGGTTTAAAAGTGCGTTTAACACTTAAAAAGTTTGTTCGATGAAAAAAATACCCGTGATATAAAAAATTGAAAGCACTTTTAAAGGTTTAAAAAGCTGAAAAAATAGCCAAAACGCATTTTTGCCAAAAACGTCTTTTGATTTAAAAGCTTTATTTCTCAAACACAATCTGAAACATGTTCTAAAAATGGCAAAAACGTATTTTTGGTAAAAGCTTAAAAATGAAACTTTTGCCAAAAATCGTTTTTTGACTTAGAACCTGTTTGAGATTGAGTTTGAGAGGCCTAAAAGTGCTTTTAACATTCAAAAAGTTCGTTTGAAGAAAAAAATATTTGTTTGGTAAAAAAATTAAAAGCACTTTTAAGGATCCAAAAATGCTAAAATTTGTCAAAACGCACTTTTGGCAAAAGATTAAAAATAAAGCTTTTACCCAAAAGCTCTTTTTGATTTAAAAGCTCAATTTCTCAAATACAATCTCAAACAGGTTCTTAAAAGCTCTATTTATCAAACACAATTGAGTTAAAAAAATAAAGTCTTTTAGCCTTATAGATAAAAATAAGAAATTTATTTTTAAATGTGCGTTTTCGTCCTTTTAGAGTAAAAAAATCAAATAAGTATTTTTGAAATTTTTTACCAAATCCATCAGCTTTTTATTTGGCATGGCTTTTAAGTATTAAAAGCACCTTTTAAATTCTTTAACGCAATCCTAAATAGGCTCTAAGAGCATTTTTGGAATTGCGTTGGAAAATATAACTTTTAAAGTTTTTTTTTTTGTTTTTTGTTTTTAGAAACTTTTTAAAATAAAATAAAAAAAAAATTCATTTTTAAGCTTTTTCAAAAGTGCATTTTAACCCGTCAAAGAAGTATTTTCAAAGTTTTTTTACTAAACGATCAACTTTTTATTTAGCACATATCTACTTTAAATATTAAAAAGACTTTTTAAACTGCTTAATGCAATCGTAATCCAACTAAATTACTAGTATTATAGATTTACGGTATTGTGAGATTGAGATGGAATTTTGTATCAGCTTCCTTGGTTTCCAATGTTTCCTGCTGTGAAACGTCGAGCACTACTGGGCTGTGCGTGCCATTGGGAAGTACATGCAGTAACCGGAGCCAATATGCATTTTATGATTCAATCCACCCCACTCAAATTGTTGCTTCGGTGCACGCGGGAAGAGCATACAAAGCTGAGTCTCCATGTGATGCTTATCCATTTGATATCAGCCACCTCGCACAACACTGATATGGGAACAAGATTCTTGTTTCAATTCTATAATATATAAATAATCATTTATATGGATTTGTTCTAAACCCATAATAAAGAAATAATTAATTTTTTTTGGTTCTAAATTGTCACCTAAATGCAACACACATGGAGACAAATTTTCTCTATTTGAAATAAAATTGATACTATTTATTTTATGATTATGATTTAAAGTTTGTCTATTTGATGATTTATGAAATCAATATTTACACGTCTTTTTTAAAAATTAAATAATTGTAGAATGATGTACACTATTAAATGAAGAGGATCCTAACTATAAAATGGATACTCTCTTTAAATCTTGACCATCCATTTCATTTATAATAGAGAGTCCTTGTCCATACAAGATGACCATGCATCGTTACTTAAATGACTAAATCCCCAGAAAACAGTTTTGAGAGGAGGAGGGAGCAGATCTCCCCTTCCCCTTCTACTCCCTGCTCCTACCCTCAACATCTCCTTCTGTTTTTTTTTTTTTTTTTTTATCTTTTTTTTTTTATATATATATTTGTAGGCGTTCTCCGACCAGATCAGCAACTTCGGCCTCTCTGCTATGTGTCCGTCCACCTTCCACTGTGTTGTGCTGTTCATCTCCTCCCCAGCCACTGCTGTTGCTTGCTGGTTGTTTGTGTGTGTTTTTTGTTTTGAATTAGAAGTTTCTTCTCTCTAGATTTGCCCTCATGAGTGAGGAGGAATAATTAGGTGTGAGGGGTTATTTCTCACGACCGGGATAATTAGGTGTGAGGGATTATCTCTCACGGCTGGTTTAAAAAAAAAAAATTGTTAGGAAATTTGACTACTCATGTCTTAGATCTAGTCTGCTCGGAGCAGATCTGCTCTTTAATTGTATTTGTACATAGGTTAGCAGAAGATTGAAGTCATAGATAGCACCTGATTGTAAGAATTTATATTTCTACCTATGATTTTGTAACTTCATAGCATGTGGCTATGATTTTTGTAGAGCTTTATGCTCGTGATCTTTAATCAATGAAATCCTCCGATTTCCGTTAAAAAAAAGAGACTAAAATCCAACTCCACAAGTACAAGCCCAATAAAATGGTAATAGATAAGAACAAATTATTGCAATAACAAAATAATGGCAAACCACAAAATATAAACACCCAACAATCAACGCAAAGATTTTGGGTACTAAGTAGAAGCCTTTTGAGAACCTCCAAGCTAAAACTACTCCAAGCCAACCAAACCCAGGTGAAAAATCACTATAAAAAATTCAAGTACAAACAATGTAAACTTACAATTCCTTTGTGAAATACTTAGACTCTGTACGCAGGCAAACTCCTTGTTTGCCCTTTATCTTGTCGATACACTCCAGCTCGATCCTCGTTGGCCAATCTTCTATATATGACGTCCTTACCGACCTATCAGCAGACTTTGAACGGTTGAAGGTTCATATGGAGGTGTGTGGTTTGAACAGTAAACTCCAAGAGAGGGAAAGCATCAATGGCTCTTAAAGGTTAAGCTAGGCAACCTCTCAAGAGATTTTAAGGTTTATACTTCACCCATTACACATTGAGCAACCTTATCAATTAATAGGTTGTGTGAAAAACGAGCTGCAATGTCTAAAAAGGAACGAAACAAGTCCAAATAGTCACTAGGGTTTCAACATTAACTCTAGTGATAGCTCAGCAACGCCACAACGATCCAAGTGACGGTGCTCTCAAAAAATCATTTTCAACAGGTAGCGTGATAACAATCCAAGTGACAATCTTCCGAGGGTCCTCTAAAACAAGCAGCATCACAATGGTCTTGTTGACGGTCCAGGTGATGATGTTCTTAAGAGTCACTTGGAACGAGCAGCGTGACAATGAACTAGGTGATGAAGCCATCAAGGACTAAGTAACCACAATCAGAAGTGTCTTCGTCTTCTGACTAAAAGATAAAACAAGTCCACAAGCATAAGAAAGATAAGACTTCGCATAATATTTGAGAGAAAATTCTCTAATTTGATAATAATTCAATGATTATGGGTTATTCCATTACAAACTAGCCTATTTATAGAAGACAAATACTTGTAGAGAAAGTAAACATAATCCTAGTAGCAATAGTAAACCTAATCCTAATAAGGAAAGAAAAATAATTAACACAAATCTAATCCTATTAAGGAAAGAAAGTAAAGTCCTAATAAAATAAAATCTTGTACAAATAAAATCCTAATATAAAATTGATAATCAGTTGGAATCGTGACTATCTTTTCGTTTGTACTTCTATTGTTTGAAAACGAGTTTTGATCAAACGGCGCTGCTCCAATATTATTTTTGATATCTTTCTTATTTTCATTTTCGCTGAAAATATGGGTTAATATTGTCCAACATCAGTGACAGTGCTCTCAGGGAACCACAATTCATGTCAGGATGGTTTGTAACAATCAAGATGATGGTTTCAAAAACACAACACATATAAAGCCTAACTTTTTACACCAAAATACTTGAGTGATAAAAGGTTTAGAATCCTCGTTTTGATTACCGAATTGAGCTAATTTGTAAGAGCTAACAATCTACTCATTTGGCCATTTCGTGACAAAACCAAACAACATCATAAAATAAAAAATTACAGGAAAACTTTTTCGGGCCCATTTGGTTCATGGAATGGAATAGCTATTCCATAGGACTAACAATTTTTTTATTTGATAGGGACCTATTCATAGGAATAGTTATTAGGAATAACAATTTACATATAAGGAGGAATACCTATTTCTCTAAAAAAACTGAAAGGAATAAACAATGTTTTCCGAGAGAAAAAATAAAAAAAATAAAAATAAAACTTCTTTTTAAATTTGAGTTTTAGAAAAATAAGAAATCATGTGGGTTTTTTTTGGTAATTTTGGTTTAATTCTAATTAGGGCATATCTCTTGTCACCAAACTAAAAAAAAATGAAAAACTATTATGTTAGTTTTTAGGTTGGCTAATTCGGTGTCCAAAAGTGTAATTTCTTCTCGGTTGAAGCTTCATTTGCAAGAGCGTTTGCTGACGTCCGAAGGACTGCATTATATAATGAAACCCGAGAGCTCTATTCGCTGGACCGTCCGAGCGTTATGTGTTCTATAGTAAAACTCGAGAGCTTTGTTCGTTGGGCATTCACAGGGCCTTTCGAACAACTGTTTCACTTAGTGAATCCAGAGAGCTCAGTTCCCAAGGTTGTTTGCTGTGGGTTCAAACGAGAGATGTCATAGAAGAAGTTTCACCTAACCGTTCGCTATGGGTTGTGACGTGTTTTAAGTGAGTTCTCATGTTAGCCATTTAAAGAAGAAAAAAAGTGTTAGTTACTTAAAACACACCAATTTAGTCGTATGACATGGGTGTGAAATGTAAAATTTCTCTTCTTATTTTTATTTCTCGAGTAATGTTATTCTTGACAATCATTTTACAACGATGACACGAAATTGATGTGGAAAACAATACTATTCTTAGTTGTCAAGGTTGTGGCTAAGGAAATATCAAGCCACAACTATCGCAATTTGACCTTTAAAAACCAACATCATTATTGCAATCATATAAACAAGAGTAATGCTAGAAGTTCATCTTGTATCACTCCAAAAATGATATGGCTTTTAAAATTACCATTGAGCTTGTGATTGACCACTATTGAATTTTGATCATATTATGACTTTCAAAGCATTTTAGTAACAAATGAGTTAACAAGTCAAGTTATATATATCGTCGTATTAAAAAAAAAAAATTGTATTGTCGTATTCTCATAGGTGTGCCCCCGGACTATACGAAAATTATAAGTTTTTAAAGGAACTACCGCACTCATGTAAAAGTCATTTCAGCAAATTCAGTAACAATAACAAATGAGTCTAACATTTTAAAGGAACTACCACACTCATGTAAAAGTCATTTCAGCAAATTCAGCAACAATAACAAATGAGACAACAAGTAAGGTAACATGTATATATACATATATTAAATTATATTTTACTATAAATAAATAAAATTGTATTGTCGTATCCTCATAGGTGTGCCCTGGACTATACGAAAATTCTGATTTTTTCAAGGAACTGCTGCACTCATGTAAAAGTCATTTCAACAAATTGGATTCACGATTTGCGACAATTGAATGAAACGTCTTATGTGTATTTGATTAAGACTAACGCTACTCTTTATGTGTATTTATCATACATATTTTATATTGGCTAATGTAAAATGTTTTAAGTGGCTTCTCATATTAGTCAATAAAAAAATTGAAAAAAAAAGCTACTTAAAACATGTCATATCAACCAGTGTGTGAAATGATTCATTAATGAAGTTGAAAAGTAGCATTACTCTTCTTATTTTTAGATGAGTAATGCCGAGTAATACTACTTTTTACACACATTTATCACACTCATTTCAAACCGGCTTGCATGACACGTTTTAATGACTTCACATGTTAGCCACTTAAGACACGCCACATAAGCTGGTGTGATAAATGAGAGTGAAGAATAGATTACTTGTGTAATGCTATACACCACACTAATATCCAACTTTAATCCCACTATGCTAAAGTTGCAGGATTTAGTAGCCATTGAATATTTTTCTAATAAGGTTTGATTCAAAGGCTATTAAACCATGTCACGTCGGAGAGGACGACCAACTATGGCTATTCTACTTGAGTGTTACCATGGTAACACATGCCCTTTGGAAATTGCTCACAAGAGGCCTAGACGACGGCAACCTTAGGCACTCCCTCAAAACCAATTGAGTCATAGCATGGCCGAGCCCCATGAGGATATTAGTGGATTCCTAAGGTGACTAATACTAATTACACTTATGTGAGTGATTCTCCACTGCGAAGACTCAAACCCACGCCCTAGTACGTGTTTGGACCTTATAAGAATTTTCTTGAGACCACTGAACCACTGCCACTAGTGGTAGCATAGTGAATATTTGTGTGATATATAACATTACTCTTTTTAATTTTTGAGTAAGGCTCAAATTCACACCTATTTATCACACCCATATCATATATGACGTGTTTTAAGTGACTTCTCATGTTAGTCATTTAAGGAAAACAAAAGTGTTTGCCACTTAAAACACACAAATTCAACTGTGTGACATGAGTATGATAAATGGATATGAAGAGTATCATTTTTCATTTTATTTTAGTTCTCGAGTAATGTTATTATTCACAATCATTTTCTACCAGATGACATGGAATGGATGTGATAAATAAATGTGAAGAATAATGTTATTCTTAGTTGTCAAGGTTTTGGCTAAGGAAATATCAAGCCACAACTATCGCAATTCCGCCTTTAAAAACCAACAACAATATTGCAATCACATAAACTACATTCCCTACTTTTTCTCATCTACAAGGAAATAATGGTGGTAAGCTTCAAGGGTTGCTACACAGTGAAGCCAGCAGAGGCAACATCGAACGGCACCCTACCCTTATCTGAATTGGATCAAATTGGCACCATAATTCATGTTCCCACAATCTATTTCTACCGCTCGACGCTAAACTGGCTTTCACCACCTCACACCATAACCAACACCCTTAGAGACTCATTGAGCCGAGCATTGGTGCCTTTCTATCCTCTAGCAGGCCGCCTGCGGTCGATTGCTGGAGGCCGTCTCGAGCTTGACTGCAATGCCGAGGGGGTTCTATTCTTTGAAGCCGAATATGAGGCGAAACTAGACAACATCGACCACTTGACTCAATCTCCAGAGTATCATTGCCTTTTCCCAAGTGTAGACTACAGCATCCCAATCCATGAATTGCCATTAATGTTGGTGCAACTCACCAAGTTCAAGTGTGGGGGAATTAGCCTTAGCCTAACGATATCACATGCTGTTGTTGACGGACCAAGCGCCCTGTACTTCACTTCTGAGTGGGCTAGGCTTGCTCGGGGTGAGCCATTAGGGACGGTGCCATTCCTTGAACGTAAAGTGTTGCAAGGTGGGGATCCCGGGCCACAGACTTCTCCTAGCCTCGACAATTCAGAGTACAACCCTCTACCGGTGTTGCTTGGGCAATTGGATAGTGTAGAGGAAGGAAAGAAGGAGAATACGGTGGTCACGCTAAATCTTTCCAAAACCCAGGTTGAGAAGCTCAAGAACATGGCGAATGATGGTAATGTTCAATCACTACTTCTTTCAAAAACTTATACTGATAGAAAATGATCAATTTAATCGGTATTCTAGCACTCCCTCTCACGTGTTGACTCAAACTCTACCTTAATAAATAAGGCCCAATATGTGCAGCCTCAAAGTTCGAACTTAGGACTTCTGGTTCTGATACGATATTAAGTCACCACTTGTCCATAAAACTTAAGCTGATAGGAAATGATAAATTTAACCATTTAATTAATATTCTAACAGGTAAAATTAGTGATAGTGGCCATGCTTACACTCGGTACGAGACGGTGGCTGGACACATATGGAGATGTGCATGCAAGGCACGTGAACTCATAGATGAACAACCTACAGCAATAGCTGTTTGGGTTGACTTAAGAAACCGCATGAATCCGCCGCTACCACAAGGGTATCTCGGCAATGCAATTCTTGATGTTATTGCAAGGAGCCATGCGGGGGAGTTGATGAACAAACCATTAGGCTATGCTTCAAGAAGGATAAGACAAGCTATCAACAAAGTGACGGATACATATGTGAAGTCAACTATTGAATTTTTGAGAAATCAGCATGACTTGACGCGCTTTCAAGCAATCGAAGGGCCTTTATTTGGAAACCCAAATGTCGAGGTAGTGAGCTGGTTGACGCTGCCAATCTACGGCATTGATTTTGGATGGGGCAAGGAGAGTTACATGGGGCTAGGAGCGCATGATTGTGATGGAGACTCAATAGTCCTTCAGAATCCTAATGGAGATGGATCTTTGATGGTGTTGTTGTGTCTGCAAGTGGCTCATATGGATGCGTTTAAGAGGCACTTCTATGAAGATATCATATAATTTGTAGGGGGAAAGAAAGGAAAGGAAAGAATATATTATAATATATAATATTACATGCTTCTGAAATTGACAAACTAGGTAGAGAAAAAAAAAAAAATCATTATTAAGAAAATAAGCCTATATGCATGATTTCAAGTAAGAAATTTCTTGAATAAATAAATATACTACAATGCAGTTGAAAAATGTAGCGATTTGGAAAAATTCTTGTTTGGAATCAATCCTTGCCGTTTTCCTACCTTCAAAGTTGGTTAGGATCGGATCATTGATAGGATTTTATTTGTAATAAAGTCTCTTCAAATGTAATACTTTGGTCGTTAGGGTTACATTTGATAACTAATGCCTCATAAGCGCAAGGAAACATAAGGAGACCCAGAGCTTTAAATGTAGCTAAATGATAGTTTAAAACATTAAATGCATAAACATAAGGTCAAGAAAAATTTAAAGGTTAATACAATTTTTTTTTTTGACATGTCTGCTTAAGGGGAGGGAAATGGAGGAGGGGAATTCGATCTAGTGATCTCTGTTTTATGAGACGTGATTTCCAGTCGATTGAGTTACCCCTTGGGGAGTAAAAGTCAATACAAATTAAACCCACTTAATGTCATAGAGGTCATCATAGTGCCCTAAGGCACAATACCTAATGTATGACGTAAAAGATGCTCGTTTGGGTGTGCGACTTTTTTCTATTCTACTTAACTTAACTCAAAATTGTGAATATCGAGGAGAAAAAAGATTTGAGATTATATTTGGATTGTTTGAAGCATATCAAATCTAATAATAAAAAATCTAATTAAAAATTAAACAATATATATTAAAAAAATAAAAATAAAAAATTGGGGTGGCCGAGGTTTGTGGGGGTGGCTCAACAGCGGTTTTGGGGTGACTCGGCCAACCCGGAAACGGGTGGGCCACCCCCTAAAAAACCACTCGGGGGTGGCCAAGGGGGTGGATCGCCCACCCCTGAAATGGATGGGGTGTGGCCAAGCCACCCCCAAATTTTATGGGCCAAAAACTACTTAGGGTGGCTGATCCACCCCAAAAGAGTGGATCGGCCACCCTCAAAACTAATGGGGGTGATCCAGCCACCACCCCTAAATATATATATTTTTCAATTTTTTTAATTTTCTTGATTTTTAAAATTTTTATTAATTTTTTTTATTAGTTGGGTTGAAACATTTTGAGTTGAGTTGAGTGTTACTGGTGTCAAATCAATCTAAATAAAGAAAAACAAAAGTTGAGATGAGTTGAGAAGAATTGCCTTCCCAAACCCCTTGGGGATCAAAGGTCAATACAAATTAAACCCACTTAATGTCATAGAGGTCATCATAGTGCCCTAAGGCACAATACCTGATGTAGGACGTAAAAGTCCTAAAGGACTTTAAAAAAAATACTTATTTTATAATCATTTCCCTACTAGGAGTATATTTACTCTCCCTACTAAGATTAGGTTTACATTCACTACTAGAACTAGGTTTACTTTATTACATGTATTTCTCTTCTATAAATAGGCTAGTTTGCAATGTAAAGCCCACTCAATTGAATTATTATCAAGTCAAAGAATTTCTTTCAAATATTCTGTGGATTTTTATTTTTCTTTTAGTATGCAGGCTTTCTTTATTTTTTTAGTCAGAAGACGCATACGCTTCTAATTGTTGTTACTTAGTATTTCGCTACGTCAATTAGTATCGGAGCAGTCTTTATCCTATTCATGGCCAATTAGCGCAACGGTGACAATCCCTTTAATGACGCCACTCGTGACAAGAAGGCTCTTTCAAGAGCCAAATTCCAAGAGTTCTAGTTGCAAGAGATGATGAAATGCATGCCAATGGGTCCTATTCAAAATCACAAGGACAATCTTCCTCATGATGACATTGGGATCCGAGTGAGGCCTATTCATCACCATTGACCTGCACCCATAAACCAACCACGAGCCTATGACAATCTTAGTGACGATGAAGACTTTGCAGAAGAAATGTTTGAAGGGGACGTTGGGGTAGATCGAAGGGGTGGATTACATAGAGGTGCCAGTCGTGGAGGCGCGGGCTTCAGAGGCTACGAGTGTAATGGCGCTGGCCATATGGATAATTCTATGAAGGCGCTAGCAATTAGGATGCTTATGGAGAGCAACCTAGGCTTCAAGATTATGGTAGGGAGGAATCCCGTGAATACCGGATGAAGATTGATCTCCCATCATTCAACGGGTATCTTCACATCGAAGATTTCTTACATTGGGTGATGGAGCTAGAGAGGTTCTTTGATTATATGAGTATTCCTGAGGATCGTAAGGTGAAGTTGGTGGTGTACAAGTTCAAGGGATGACCTTCTGCTTGGTGGGAACAGTTACATGTTTCTTGAGCCCGACAAGGGAAGGGACCCGTGATGTCATGGTTGAAGATGAAGCAGCTACTTAAGGCACAGTTTTTACCACCAGACTTTGAGCAACGACTATTCCAACAATACCAAGAATGTCAACAAGGAGGTCGAAATATCCAAGCGTATGTTAATGATTTCTATCACCTATCCACGCGGAATGATCTCAGGGAGACCAAGGCTCAACAAGTAGCAAGGTTTATTGGTGGATTACGCGTGGCGATCCAAGACAAGGTCTCTATGCATCATGTCTTCACTTTGACCGAGGCAGTTAGTTTGGCAACCCGAGCATAGAAGCAACTAGAAAGGCCTATAGCACTAACCTGGGAGTGAAACCCGAGTGATTCAAAGAAGCCAACATAGGGTCAGGGAAAACAACCTCTAATCCCAATAGTCACACCAAGTCAACTAGTGACTTCCATGGGAAGTGGAGCCAGCAACAGTTTAAACATGCAGAGGCAACCAGCCAAAGATTCATACACACGGCCCGGTCCAGACAAGTGTTTCAAATGCCACCAACTGTGACATAGGTCACATCAATGTCCCAGAGGCAGATGGTAAACTTGATCGAACCCGAGCCAATTGAATGAGCTGAGAATGGAGAGGATGATACACTCGAGTCTGAGGAAAAGGAGTTGGTTGACACTAATGAGGGAATCTCACTTTCCCGATCCATAGTAATTCAACATTTACCCTTGACCCCGAGGCACAAGATTTTTCATACTCACTGCATGGTCAACTAGAGTGTATGTGATGTGACTATTGATGGTGGTAGCGGGGAGAATGTAGTGTCTAAGGAGATGGTTTCGAAGTTGGGTTTGAAAACCGAGAAGCACCCAACCCCATACAAGATCAGATGGATCAAGATCAGATGTCGTCTCACATTTTCGATCAGTATGCATTAATCGTATTCAATTTTGTGTGATGTGGTAGAGATGGACGCATGCCACTTAATCCTGAGAAGACCTTGGTAGTTTGACATGGATGCCCAGCAGAAGGGAATAGATAATGTCTACATTATCTTTCGGGATGGTTGAAAGATAACATTTTGACCTTTACAAGAAGTCGGGAATTCTACCCATTCCTAGGGTGCTGGCCTGTCCATTGGATAAGAATTCATAGAAGAAGTTAAGGAGGCCCGAAACATCATAGTATTGGTGACTGAGGGAACCCCGGGCTTCGTCTCACAAGAAGTTCCTGAGACAATGTGTGACGTCCCACATCGCTTGGGTATGGAAATAAGGATATGCTTAAATGTATACTACACCCTTAATGACAACAACGCGTTTTAAAGCCGTGATGGTCATGATCCCATCAGAACTCCGCAGTTAAGCGTGCTTCTGCTGGAGTAGTACAGTACCAGGATGGGTGACCTCCTGGGAAGTCTGATTCGAGGGGAGCCAAAAGCGGACAATATTGTGTGTCATTGGGGTGGGATGTTACAAATGGTATCAGAGCCATTGCCCAGCCTGAGATGGGGGGAGCGTGCACAAGCCCATGAAGGTCGCTAGCGGGCACTCGTTGGGGCAGACGCCAAGAATGGGCTAATCCCATGAGGGTCGCCAGCGGGGACACTGGTCCTAAGAGGGGGTGATTGTGACGTCCCACATCGCCTGGATATGGAAATGAGGATATGCTTAAATGTATACTACACCCTTAATGACAACAACGCGTTTTAAAGCCGTGATGGTCATGATCCCATCAGAACTCCGCAGTTAAGCGTGCTTCTGTTGGAGTAGTACCAGGATGGGTGACCTCCTGGGAAGTCTGATTCGAAGGGAGCCAAAAGTGGACAATATTGTGTGTCATCGGGGTGGGATGTTACACAATGCTACCAATGTTAGGAAAATTTCGAGACATCATGCTTGAAGAGATGCTTGAGGGACTGCCACCCATGAGAGATATCTAGCACTATATTGACTTAGTGCTAAGAGCAAGTCTCCTGAACCTACCTCATTACTAAAAGAGACCAAAGGAGAATGCTATTTTGCAAGAGCAGGTAGAGGGTTAATTTGGAAGGGACACTTGCGAGAGAGTATGAATCCATGCGTAGTACCGGCCCTACTTGTATTGAAGAAAGATGGGAGTTGGCGGATGTGCTTGGATAGCCGGGCAATAAATAAGATCACGGTCAAGTATCAATTTCCTATTGTCCGAATAGACGATATGTTATCTGGGGCTAAAATCTTTTTGAATATTGATCTGAGGAGCAAATATCATCAGATCCGTTTACAATAGGAGATGAATGAAAAACTAGGGGTAATTACCTTTTCCCCCCATTAACTACAACGCATTGTCACTTTGTCCCATGAATTGACAACCCTACTGCTTGACCCTATCAAACTACCATTTTGTGCCCAAAACCCTCCTCCCGTCAGTCAAAGGCGTTAAATCAGACGGTCAACCCGTCACGTGCGCTCCACATGCCATCTTGAAATTTTATATCCCATATTTTCCCCCATCAACTACAATGCATTGTCACTTTCCCCCCATCAACTACAGCGCATTGTCATTTTGCCCCGATGAACTGACAACCCTAATGTAGGAAAAAGTGGGATAAGAAATTTCAAGATGGCATGTGGGGCACACGTGACAGGTTGACCGTCTGAGTTAACACCTTTGACTGACAGAAGGGGGGTTTTGGGCACAAAATGGTAATTTGATAGAGTCGGGCAATAGGGTTGTCAGTTCATGGGGGAAAAGTGACAATGTGTTGTAGTTGATGGGGGAAAAAGTAATTACCCTGAAAAACTTTGTTCAACAATAAATATGGGCTTTACGAGTGGATGGTGATGCCTTTCAGTCTTTCGAATGCATCAAGCACTTTCATGCGACTCATGAGTCAAACACTAAAACCTTTTATCGAAAAATTTGTCATTGTCCATTTCAATGATATTCTTATCTATAGTCATAACCCGATGAACCATCTTGTTAGGTTTTAAATTGGCCTTATTCAATGGAAAATAATGCGTGGTAAGTTTGTTGTTTAAAACCATGGGTTAAGGGAGCTAGTTTTTGTTGGTTTTTATAACTCTCTATTTTCATGTTAAGAAAAGTGTCATGACAGGCTCGTGATGGTACCTAATGTTGAACTCCCTATTTTCTTGTCAGGTACTTCATCATGACGAGAATGTAACAGGACTGAATAATGAACTCCTTGGTTTCTCGTCAGCTACTTCGTCATGACGGGAATGTGACAGGATTGAAGAAGGAACTCTCTGGTTCCTTGTCAGATGGATCGTTAGGATGGGACACATGAAGCAAATGAAGAAGAAGCTCCCTAGTCTCTCGTCAGATGCTCCGTCAGGACGGACTCGTAACGAGGATGAGTTACATTTGTTCTTCACGTCCTGGCGACACTCCTTTCCCGTTAGGACGTGGACTTTTCCAGATCTCGAATCTGTGAATTTTGTTCATCATGTCTTAACGCGAAATGAGTCCCGTTAAGACATGATGAGAAAAATATTTTTCCTATAAAGGTTTTTTCCTGTTACTGTTGAAGATAGAATTTTTGGGAAATTTTCTCTAAGTAGTCTCAAAGGTTTTCTCCGAGTTGTGTGTCTCGTGAGTTGCTTTGCAAGAGAGGACGTGGTGAAAGCTTCGGGCTGTCCTTTCTCTTGTTGGTTTGATCTTCATTCCACAATACACAGTTGTTCTCATTGTACGTCGTGAAAGAGTCTACTGTAGGGTCGATGAGGAAATTCACTCCATGAAGATGGTTACCTAGGAAACAAGCAAGCAGCTTGTTGTTCTTACCGAGTCTAGAGATTCTCAAGGGTTGTGAATATTTTCTATTGTCTGTAATATGAATCTTCGTATAGTGATTTCCTAGGGTTAGTTGCCCCAGAGTGGTTTTTCCCTTTGATTGGTTCAAAGGCTTTTCTAATGCGGTCTTTTTGTGTCAAAAAATATCAATAATAAAAATAACCACTCGCAATAGTACTAATCCTCATAGGATAGGGCTATATTGAGGGTGTCGAACCTCAAGGTCTGCGTGGGTGGTGTTATCAGGCTTTTCAAGATTAAATATAACTTAATTAAAAGAAGTTTGTTTTGATTTTTGATTTTTTTTTGTAAAGTAAATGCATATACGTAAAGGTAAAGATAAATAGTAATGAGAGATGGAATATGGGGTTGATTTCACCACTAACCTCATAACAATGGTCAATCATAAATTAATAAGGGAAATTCATATGATGCATGATATAGGGCTCGTCTCACTCGAGTAGTGAAGAAATTACCATAATTAAGGAATAAGTATAATCCATCTTCGGTTGGCACAGGCCATCCACCTAACCACTAAGCTGAGGTACGATCCGTCTTCCCTAGGTATGGATTATCTAATTCCTTAATAGGCTACACACAATCAAGGGAATAGTATAACCCATCTTCGGTTGGTACATACTGTCTACCTAAATTACACTAAGTTAGGGTGTAGTACAATCCGTCTTCTCTAGCCATGGCCTATCTACTTAATCACGTGTTAGTTAAAATCGTTGTATAACAATCATTCACATAATCACGAAAAATATGAATGATTGAGTTCAATCAATATAAAAGACTTTGTAAGACAAGAGAAAAATTTTATAATGATTGAATATAAAGATTAAGATCAATTCTTAGAGTTATACAACCATCATGAATATAGAAAATTCCAAATTAAAATACAATTAAACCATTGTTACTTGAGAAGGGCTACATCAATGCCCTATTACGAATTAGTTGCTCATCGTGGTGCTTGGATGGACTCTTACCATGATCTACTTCCCTTCAACTCTTCAAACCTCCAAGAAGAAATTTCTGTCTAAAACTAAGCACATCTCTCTACAAGGCTTAGAGGTCCATTTATAGGAGTAGAAGAACCCTAAAAACCATAAAAGTCTGAGAAAAATCGTAGACAATCTCCTACTTGGACTAGGAGACTAAAAACCCTTTCCTAGGTGGATTTGGAGTTCCTGCCACATTCTGGAAGTCGAGTGCACTAGAGCCCATGGTAATGCGCTCGAGTGCATGTGCACTCGAGCGCAGTTGCACTCGAGCCATTCTTCTTGTGCGCTCGAGCTTTTCTACTATGGGCCCAATCCCAATGTTGCCAGTAGCTTTCCAAAGTGCGTTTTAAGCCCAAAATCAATGGTATTTCTTGTATCTTTCTTAAACACCTGAAAAAACTAAAACAACATAAAATCAAACAAATAACAATGTTAAGGAATTAACATATACGAGTTAAGGGGCTTGAATGTGCAACATTGAGCGCTCATCATTTTCCACTTCGTCAGCAAGTTTTGGTGTTGTGATTGTGATGTTTTAATTTCCGCTGTGCATGTTTATTTATGTGTTTGCATTATCTGTCTTATTAATTTGGTGATTGGAGGTAGAACATGATCCTCGTATTCTTTCACATCTGGATCACGTGAGGAAGGCGTTGGAAGTCCTCCATGACAATAAGTTGTTTATCAACTTGAAGAAATGTAGGGTCATGATGGATTAGTTACTTTTCCTCGGATTTGTAGGTAGTGTCGATGGAATCCGAGTGAATGAAGAGAAGGTGTGAGTAATTCGAGAATGGCCAACACCTAAGTCAGTGGGAGAAGTGAGAAGTTTCCATGGGTTAGCAACTTTCTATAGAAGGTTCGGTTTGAATTTCAGCAGTATTGTAGCATCGATCGCCGAGTGTATAAAGAAGGGAAATTTCCACTATGGTGAAGAAGCCGAGCGAAGCTTCTCAATCACCAAAGAGAAGTTATGCACAACACCTTTACTTGCTTTACTTAATATTGACAAGCTATTTGAAGTTAAGTGTGATGCATAAGTCATCGGGATAGGAGCTGTGTTATCTCAAGAAGGGAAGCCTGTGGAGTTGTGTATGTATTTACTTGGATGAGCGAATGAGGTAAGTAGATACTTCAACGATTTCAATTAAAAGCATGTGATATGTCACTAGACTGAGCATGCATTTTTCCATAATGTGTTATGAGCCTAATACTTTCATAAATATAGATAAATGCTAAAAATGATTAATGAATCGTAATTGCATCATATGACATGGTACATTGGTACGTACAATATAAATGGCCATGGGCTTACTATATAGGCTTGACCCTATGGTCACGGAGCTTTGGTTATTTGTCTTTAGCTTGGGATTCAATGGTTATTTGTGACCGGCACAACCATGCTTGAATGGTGGGTCAATACGAGAGGGACATCATTAGTGGCATGGGCTACCCGAAGTCAGAATCAATCTTTCTACTAGTGTATGAACGGTAGCGTATGATATTCGAGGCACGGGTATTGTATTACAAGTCCCTCATGACAACACGAATCCTACCAAGAAGGACTTAAAGGCTTGGATAGACCATAGAGTGGATAGTTATGACTTGCTATAAAGCATTATTTCTCTGCATGAAAAATATGTGTGCTTGTTACTAGAATTATGCATGTACTCCTTTAAAATAAATTACATTTTTATGTCATAGTAATAGAGGCAACACCTGTCATATTTGTGAAAATCCATGTTTATTATTTTAAAATTTAAAATTGTTACTTATTGGCTCATTGCATACTCAACTGTAATATTTGCTTACTAAATCATGGACTTACACAATTATTTATGATTTAGCAGGTTGACCAGGTATATAGTAAGAAAGTTCGCTAGGATGATAATGCCACGCGAATGTTTCTCATTATTACGTCTAGTTAGTATTTAGAGTATTGTTGAAGGATTCGGGTTTGTAATTGATGATAGTTGTGGATATTTATGATTATAGTAATCTTAGATCATATATTTCTGTTTTCCACTTATGTTTACTCTGTTATGTTTTAAGTCAATTATCAGTTAATTGGTGTGGAGATATTGCTAGTAACCATTCCAAGATGGATCGAATTAATCGATTCAATTTTGGGGGCATTACAAACATGTTGAAATTGATCTACACTTTATCAAAGAAAACACTTTGAGCAAGTATTATTTGCACAACATATGTGAAGACAAGAGAACAACTCGCAAATATTTTGACAAGTGGAGCGTCTAGCAGTGTCCTTCATTTAGTCTTATGTAAGTTGGGCAAGCGATATATCTTTGCCTCAGCTTGAGCCCTATGCCGAAGATAAAAACTTCTGATACGCTATAAGATTTTACTCTCTATGATTTTATTTTTATTCTATTATGATCCTAATTTCTATTAATATCTTTCCATAATAGTTGGTAGATATTTTCTCTTTAAACCAATGTAAACCATTGAAGCAATTTGTTGAGAATGACACAAAGAATTAAGGGATCATTGCCTGCTATTTTGGCATATTTATAATGCATAAAATGCCAATCTTAGACCTTTTCCTACAACGAGCCCTCTAGCTACTATGTATGTTAAAAACATTGTTCCAGCTAGGCTGCGTTATGGTAAAAACCTAGGGACTTTAGGGTACTATGACTTTAATGATAAAGCCAAATTAATTTATGAAAGACATTCTTGCTAAGTATTAGGTCTTATATAAAATATGTTGGTGTTTTTTTAATAAAAATTAGGGAAAAGTACACATACCCTCTCAAATTACCAAGCATTGTCAATGTCTCCCAAATTATCAATTGTGTCAATATCTATTTTAAACTACTAAAAAAATGTCAATGTCGCCCAAGGTGAGTAAAAAGAAAAATACGACCTTAAAAAATGATCAATAAGACAAAATATCCTTATAAATTCGACAAAAATAAAATAGAAAAAAGATTAAAAAAGTAAAACAAAAAAAAAAATTGTTTAAATTTTTAAAAAAATGAAAAAAAAAAATAAAAACAACAAAATAAAAATGACCCGCTTTATTTTTCATTTCTTAATTTATTTTTTAATTTTCGGATTTTTTTTTAGTTTTTAATTTTTTGTTATAATTTTAAGAAAATTTTTAAATTTTATGAAGATTATTTATGTTATTGAGGCCACATTGATATTGTTTTGATATTTTCGGAGTGACATTAACACAATTTGGGATTGCGTTTGAGGAGCCTAAAGTGCTTTTAACACTCAAAAAGTCAGTTAAAAAAAAAAAAAGTACTCGTTTGATAAAAAAATTAAAAGTGCTTTTAAGGGTCCAAAAAACCTAAAAATTGCCAAAACACGCTTTTGGCAAAAGCTTAAAAATGAAGCTTTTGCCCAAAAACTTTTTTTTTTTTACTTAAAAGCTTGGAAGGCTTACTGCATATCTGCGATAGTTAGGTTGGAAGGCTGTTATTTCAAGTTACGTGTTTTTAACCCCAAAAGGCAAACGTGAAATAAAATAAAAAAGACGTCAAAAAATTCTGTTTAACTCCCGTCAAAAACAAACCTTTAGGCCGTGAACTCCCATCCACCCAATGAATTCACAAAACATGTAAAAGATTCAAAGTGATGAAATCCAAACAAAAAAACCAACTTGATCTGCTGTTTAACCGCAGCTTCGCACTCGTCGGAGTAGTTCTTGCGAGCGAGAGGTGTGGGATGGTGGGGATGAGATCGAGCTCCTTCTTGGCCTCCTCGAAAGGTTGGAACACGACGCCAGTGGGTAGTTGTATGGGTCATTCGAACCCTTCCAAGACAAGCAGATAACAGGTCAACCTGGAAGGAAGATCTATTGATCGAAGCAACTTCAACTCTTCAAGGATGACAAATTGGAGAACTCTAACATTAAAATTCCTCGAAAATCTTCTCTCTTTAAAGGCCAAAGAGTTTCACTTGTCACAGCACGAATTAGTAATCCAATTTTTTTTCCTTTTTCATGTAACACGAAGAATTGTTTTTTAAAACAAATTGAATAACTAATTAAAATTAGAAAGAAAACACCGAATAGTGAACAATCAAGTAGTTGAGTTCAGTAAAAAAAACCAAAAAAGAAAATCACTCTCATCCAATACCAACTCTCAAATCCTCGGTATTGGGTAGAAAAAGAAAACAGAGAAAATAACGCAGAAAATAATCAACCTTTGAGCAGATATGTGGCTGGTAGAGGTTCAATCCTGGCTCCTTCACCAAGATCCTCAGCCCTGGTAGCTATTAGAAATAGGTCTTGGGCCTAACTCAACCCAAAAGCTAGCTCAAGAGTTGAGGTTTCGCAAGTGCACAAGATCAAAACAATAGTATAGTGCAACTAGTACGAGATCGATCCCACGAGGATTGTTGATTTTATTTAGAATTGATTAAAAATATCAAGTTGTCACTAAATTGATATTATGAAAAAATAAATAAAAAGATATAAAGATAAAGTAAATGTAGGACTTTGATATCCACCGCTAATCATGTTCAAATAATATAACAACATGCCAATGATCCAATCATATTATGAATACCTAATGTTTGCCAACCTAAGGGCATGGGTGTATACTCCTTAAGGTATTGATTTCCCTAAGCAATGAGTTAGGCATGGGTGTATACTCTAACTCTTTTCTTTCTCAAAGGATTTAGCATGGGTGTATACTAAGTTGTTCTTTAAGAAAACATAAATCTATGGAAATCGACAAACACACGGAACCTAGGGCATGGGTGTATACTCACAGTTTTCCATATTTATTAACCCAAGAATCCAATGTGGATTACTTTTGTTATTCCTATTAAACCCAGGACTCGGTCATCCAAATTGATTTAATTAACTAATCCATACCACATGCATATAATGGCCAATCACATACATATGAGGAATTCAAGAAAACATAAATTAATCAAGTTAAGCAACACAATATGATTATCACAAAGGCGCCAATACTGAAATATTAAATAAACATAATTAGGGCTTCAATCTAGCCCTACTAAAGTATTAGTTATACATAATTAAAATAAAACTAAAAGGAAAGGGAAAGAAAGAACCGAAAACCGCTCCTAAAAGTAGCCTCCAATTCCTCTCACCAAAGTTGTGTCTATTCCCGGATGATTATTCTCAGGGTTTAGAGGTCTATTTATAGGCTTTAGAAGTCCTTGTTACACTAGTAAACCTAGAAAATTCGTAGGGTTTAGTCCTATTACAAGTGGGACTTGAAAAACCCTAATATGGAAGGAAAGGGCATTCTGGCCGCAACTCTTTGTTCTCCAGCACACGGGTTCGATCGATCGCAGCCCGTGTGCGCTCGATCGCAAGTGCGATCGATCACAAGTCTCTTGCGATCGATCACAGTACCAGAGACTTTAGCTTTCCCAAATTTGCTCTGTAAGCTCAATACTTCCATGTTTTCTTCCTTTTCTTCCAAAGGCCTACAAAGACACAGAAAACACAGAAAAGGAATAAAATAGCATAAGCTAACAACACTAAGGAATTAACACATACAAGTTTAAGGGCTAAAATATGAATATTTTGGCACTTAACAGGTAGAAGAAAAAAAAAAAAGAAAATAAAGAATGTTAACGGAATTTGACGGCTTTTTTATGTTATTTCACGTTAGCCTTTTGGGGTTAAAAACCCCTAACTTGAAATCACGAGTAATTCTAGGTGACCTACTTGTGTCATACTAAGAATGATGTGGCTATTAAAATCATCATTGGGCTTGTGATTGATCATTATTGAATTTTGATCAAAGGATGATTTTAATAGCCGCATCATTCTTAGTGGGACACAAGTAGGACACAAGTATGCTACCTAGAATTACTCTGAAATCACAGCCTTCCAACCTAACTACTGCAGATATGCGGTAGTTTGGTCTACCGCAGGTAAGCCTGTCCCAATAGTTTTGAGGTGATTTTGATAAGGTTAAAGGGTGGTGGTAATGTGAGCGGGAATATATGTACTTTTCTGTAAAAATTATTTACTTTCATAAATATCTTGTTACGAAATTTACTATGAAACACCATAACCCATTTAATCAAATAGTTGTTACAAAATATTTATACCCCAACGAATTAAGCTCCTTTTATTTTGTTATTTAATTCTCTATTAGGTTGTGGTTTTTTCTCCATAACGTTCTTATCTAATTCGCATTGTAACTTACAAAGATCCATCTCTTCACAAGAGTTCTTTGAAACTCTTGAAAAAAGTGTGTAATGGAAAGATATAAGATATGTATAAAAAGTATTTATGCGAGTTATATGAGATGTTATTTTATACATAAATATATTCTGTGTTATTATCCATCCTAACACTACAAGAAATTTACTCATCAGGGGCGACTATTAAGTTGCCCCTAATAACTCGACCCTAATAGTTAAGTTTTAGCGTCCACTTTGAAGTGGACGCTAATAGCCGACCGAAAAGATGAATATTAGCGTCCACTTTACAGTGGACGCTAATAACTTGACCCTAATATACACGCGGGAATTATTCAAGAGGCGGGAAAATAGAAGCGGCCAAAAAAATACTTTTAGCGTCAACATTTATCGACGGTGATAGTGGAGCAATAGCATCCACTTAAGTGGACCCTAAAAGCTGAAAAAAAAAAAAAATCAAATCAAATAAAATATCAATAGCGTCCACTCTCAAAATATCAATAGCGTCCACTAGAAGATTAGGTAGAAAAAAATAAAAAATAAAATTGATGACCAATAGCGTCTACTAAAAGTGGACGCTGAAGACCCATTATTAGCGTCCACTTTGAAAGTGGATGCTAATACTTAAGTATTAGGATCGGCATAGTGGACCCTAAAGAGTAGGGTGAAAAATAAAAATAAAATAAAATAAATAAAATTGATGACCAATAGCGTCCACTAAAAGTGGACGCTGAAGACCCATTATTAGCGTCCACTTTGAAAGTGGACGCTAATACTCAAGTTTTAGGGTCGGCATAGTGGACCCTAAAGAGTAGGGTGAAAAATAAAAAAATAAAATTGATGACCAATAGCGTCCACAAAAAGTGGACGCTGAAGACGCCTTATTAGCGTCCACTTTGAAAGTGGATGCTAATACTTAAGTATTAGGGTCGGCATAGTGGACCCTAAAGAGTAGGGTGAAAAATAATAAAAATAAATAAATAATAAAATTGATGACCAATAGCGTCCACTAAAAGTGGACGCTGAAGACTCATTATTAGCGTCCACTTTCAAAGTGGACGCAAATACTTAAGTTTTAGGGTCCACTAGTAGGGTGAAAAAATTTTAAAATAAAATTAAAGACCAATAGCGTCCACTTCTGAAGACCCATTATTAGCGTCCACTTTCAAAGTGGATGCTAATACTTAAGTTTTAGGGTCCACTCGGGTGAAAAATAAAAAAATAAAATTGATGACCAATAGCGTCCACTAAAAGTGGACGCTGAAGACCCATTATTAGCGTCTACTTTCTAATACTCAAGTTTTAGGGTCGGCATAGTGGACCCTAAAGAGTAGGGTGAAAAATAAAAAAATAAATAAAAAAATAAAATTGATGACCAATAGCGTCCACTAAAAGTGGACGCTGAAGACCCATTATTAGTGTCCACTTTGAAAGTGGACGCTAATACTTAAGTATTAGGGTCCACTTTGTGGACGCTAAAGAGTTGGTAGAAAAATTTTTTTTTTAAAAAAAAAAAAAAAAAATTGAGGCCTAATAAAGTGGACGCTGAAGACCCATTATTAGCGTCCACTTTGAGAGTGGACGCTAATACTTAAGTATTAGGGTCGACTTTCGTGGACGCTAAAGATTACGTATAAAAAATAAAAAATAATAAAATTGATGCCAAGTATTAGAGTCCACTTTAGTGGACGCTAAAGATGAGGTACCAAAAAATTAAAAAAAATAAAAATAAAAATGGAGTTTGGCTTGCCTTAAGAAAAAATTGCTGGAATGTAAAAGTATATAATTAAACAGCATATTGTTTGTATAAATTAAGTGGTTTTTGCGTCGTTAGATTCGCTATGTTTGGTTAAAAAACAATGATTAAGCTCCAAAATCAATAATTTTTTTTTATTAATTTAAACTTTCAAAATAATTAATAATTTATTATTATGGTATCAGATAACTTTTCTTAAACAACAATTTGTTTGTAATAGAGGTACTATTTATCTCGACGAAAATAAAACTTAGAGTAGTCTTTGTATATAATAATTTAGTTTGAAATTGGAAAATTGGGGACTTCAAATAATTCCCCATCATTGACAGCATTACAATGTTGATTAATATTGACGTTAACTACCTTTAATTACAAGATATTTTTTGTATTTGAGCAAATCTCCTTTATTTTGATCATCTTTTTTTGGTTATTGACTTTTGCGTATATAGATATATATATGATGGAGGAAATTAAATATGGCGAAAAAGTTGAAAGTGTTAACGTGCATTTTCATTCATGCTACACCGAAGTCTTTGGATTAATAACTATTCCCAATAATCTTCTTTTATGGATTTTCTTGAACAAGGTGACCGGTTAAATCAGGATTCATTTTATAGTTCTCTAAATCAAATTTTACACATTCACTTGTGTATATATCACTGCATTACTTAAAATTTTCAAATAAAGTGACACAATATGCACCGTTAAATATAACAAAATAAAATTTTAACCGTAAAATAAAAGCTCTCCCTTTCACTTATTCCATATGTACAGTTGTTTCAATGTATATATATATATGTATTTTTTTTTTTTAAAAAAAGGAAAAATTCTTCTATTTCAATTCCATCCTCCTAAAGAAAGATTTTAATTTGTATATATTTGCCATTTGGTTAGGAGTTCCATTTGGAGGATAAAGTTTTCATTCGAACTAATTTAAAGAGTTAATTCCCATTTCATAATTCATATTAAATTTTACAGATCTAATAGTGTATATATATTATATGATGAATATATTGATACCTTATGGAAAGATTTTACACTGTTAAATATAACAAAATAAAATCTAAACCGTAAAATAATTCCTCTCAGTTTTAAGTGAAATAGTTCTTCTTATATTGAATATGCGGCCTGGCCTCTCTTAGGATTTACTCTAGGGAGATAGAAGGTGATACTATCAATATAATACTTGCAATTCAACAACCGGCCGTGTGCGTATACGGGGTCATTCCCATAGGAAAACACAAAAGCAAGTAAAAAGAAACAAAACTAAAGATAAATAAAAAGATTAACTTAAAACATACTAAACAAAATAAAAAGGGTAAACTATGGGGTGCCTCCCATGAGCGCTAAATTTAACGTCTTTAGCCAGACAGTGCTCCCTGCTCACTACTGTCCAGAAGATGATGCTCCTGCAGATGGTGGTGGCAACCGGCTGAGAATGGACTGCATCAATTCATCTAAGGCGCCTAGGCGTTTGTCCATCAATTCTTTATTTTCCCGAGCTTCCTTTCTTTGGCCAGCCAACTCTCTCCGAAGGCCTGCTATTTCTTCACTAAGTGAGCGGTTTTGTGATTCACGAAAAATTGTCGGGGCCTCCTCCTCAGACGGCTCTGGCCCAACTACAGGTTCATCTTCGGCCATCGGCTCGGCCGCACTCTCTTCCGCACCAGCTGCTGGTGTTGGAGGTACCCGGGGCATGTGGGACAAGCTCTTGTTCCATTGGCGAATGCCAAATATGGGAGTAGTAGTGACTGGCTCATCAGCTGCGGTACCCTTGATGCCTTTCTTCCGGAGGATGTAGGAGATTAAGTATGGGAAAGGCAACCCCCATGAATGTGTGGACTCCGCTCCTCCAACGTGCACCCCATTCCAAAATTTGTAAATTTGGTTCCAAATTATGTCGGGAATGGAGTATAAATTTGGTTCCAAATTTGATCCCGCCTCTGAGTTTTGTGCCCCAAGGGAAAAGCATTACGGTGTAATACGGAGTCCACAAACCAAAGCCGTTGAGGTAGCTTGGATCGGCTGCCGGCATTATGATGGGGATCGGCATATTGCCCTTCGCACATGTCCTCAATGATTTTCGCCACGTAGAATCTGGCCAGTTGCTCAGCAAGTTGTGAGGCTTCTAAAGAGTGCTCATGATTGCATTGAAGGGCAGCAGCAAAGTCGGCCAGTGTTACGTCAATAGCTTTGCCTTTCACTTTGGAAGAGAGGGCAGGCACCCTGTTGCAGTCATGAGATAGGTGGGCATAGAACTTGATCACCAATTTTCTGCAGGCAGTGGGGGTGACCGGCTTGAAAAGCTTGTTGAGCCCCCGTCACTTGAACTCGGCGACCACTCATTGAGTCGCCTCAAGATTTTGAAACTCTTCGTGAATGGCGAAGGTGGTCTCAAATAGCAGCTCCCGCTCCTCAAAAGTGGGCGGGGGAGAAATGGCTCAGGTATCGAACCCTCGGGAGGACGAAGCTCGAGCTCTTGGGATGATGAGCTTGATTGGGGACTTTTGACAAACACCTGATGTGCACTAGAGATAGCCAAAATTGCAAAACAAAGCAACTCCGCTCAAAACCCCCTGCAAAAACACCAAAATCCAACCACAAGAAAGCAATGTGGGTGGATGAACACCCACAATTGTAGAAATATGAGAAAAAAAAAAGTTGGAGAAGTGATTGGCGTTGGGGTGTTGATGGGAATGGGGAACAGGGTGTAAAGTAAAGGTGGTGAAAAGTTGGTGGTATGGTTGCCGGAAAAGAGAACCGTGTGGTGGCTGTGTGATAGAGGTGGTGAAAAATGGTGGAGGAGTGCCGGAGGTGGGTTCTTGGAGAAGAAAAATATGTGGGGTGTGGGGGGAAAGTGATCTAAAATAGGTCACGTGGTGTGCTGTCCGAGTGCGCTCGATCGCACACATGGTGCGATCAATCACATTCGGACAGTAGTGTGCGTGTTGTGGGTGATGTGCGCTCGAGCGCACCCAAGATGCGATCGATCGTAGTAACAGAATGTTCAAAGCCAAAATTCGATTACTGCGATCGATCGCACCCAAGGTGTGTTCGATCGCAATAACAGAATCTTCAAAGCCAAAATTTCATTGCTGCGATCGATCATAACAAGTATGCGATTGATCGTAGAAACAGAATGTAATATATATATATATATATATATATATATTTTTTTTTTTTATTGCATAATGTACAACAACTTCGATAGTGATACAATCAAATGATAGGATCAAGTGACAATCAAAATTGAAACAATTGAAATTAAAGGTTCGTTCAAACATCTGTTTGATCATAGTACATTTGTTCAATCGATCATGATAGGATCAAATGATCGATCAAACTTGAAACAATTGAAATTGAAGGTTTTATCGAATATCCGATCAATCATAATGAATTAGTTCGATTAATCGTGATAAGATCAAATGATTGAAATAATTGAAATTGAAGGTTTGATCGAATATCCGATCAATCATAATGAATTAGTTCGATTGATCGTGATAAGATCAAATGATTGAAACAATTGAAATTGAATGTTTGATCAGACATTCGATTGGTCCTACCTAGTGCATTCGTTCGATCGATCGTGATAAGATCAAATGATCGAATAAAATTCAAACAAATTAAATGTTCGATCGAACATTGAATTGAAGTCTAAGCATTTTATATTATATTAGTGCATTACTTAAATTGATCGGGATACAATCAATAAAACTTGACATGATTGAAGGTTCAATCAAACATCTGATAAAATCAATTCCAATCGATACTATTACATATTAGTCTGATCGATCGTAATGGGATTAAATGTTCGATCAAACATCCGATCGATCATAATGAATTAGTTCGATTGATCGTGATATGATTAAATGATCGATCAAATATCCGATCGATCCTAATGAATTAGTTCGATTGATAGCAATAGGATCAATCGTTCGTTCAAATATCTGATCGATCATAATGAATTAGTTCGATTGATCATGATAGAATCAAATGTCCGATCGAACCTACTGAATTAGTTCGATTGATTGTGATAGGATTAAATGTTTGATCAAACATCCGATCGATCCTAATGAATTAGTTCAATTGACTGTGGTATAATCAATTGACAGATCAAACTGGATACAATTGAAGGTTCAATCGAACATTCAATTGATCTTAGTGCCTTAGTTATATTAATCTTATATTATCTTTGGATTTTGTATTATTTTATAACTAATTATGAGATAAATATCAACTTAATGATCATTATTATAAAAATTTATTAAACGGAAATTTTTAGTTAATATTATAATAATAAAAACATATTATAAGAGAAAAATTAAAAATAAATAAATAAATAAAAATTAAAAAATTGGTAGTATAATTTTTTTTGGGAAAAATATAAAAAAGCCACCAAAAGTACCAGTTGTTTGCAATATAACCCCACAATGTTCAAAAGATACTAAAGTAGCCTCTCGAACAACCAAATTGTATAAAAATGCCACTTATTTTTGATATTCCTATAATACCCCTATTATTTTAACAAATAAATAATAAAATAATTGAAAAAAAATGAAACAATTTAAAAAAAAATACAAGAAAACCAATGGGCGAATAAAAAACAAAAAAAGAAAATGTTTTTTGGAATAAATAGTAAATAATTAGTCACTGTAGTTGGCATAAATTACAAATTGCTTCATGTTTTATTAAAGTAAAATCAAAGATATGACAATTTTTAAAAAATACAAGAAAACCAATGGACGAATAAAAACTCAAACAAAAAAAGAAAATGTTTTTTGGAATAAATAGTAAATAATTAGTCACTGTATTTGGCATAAATTACAAATTGCTTCATGTTTTTTTATATTTTTCTCATTTATTTTTTATTTTTTAAAAAAATACCCCAAGTAGCCACTAATTGAGCTGCACAAAAAAATTTGCCGCTCATCAACATATTTTTCGGAGGTGATTTTTTCACCAAATCCCACGACCAGCTGCAGCTCATCAATCTCTCACTCTCACTCTCACTCACTCTCTCTCTCTCTCTCTCTCTCTCTCTCTCTCTCGATCTCTCTCTCTCTCTCACTCACTCTGGCAGCTCTCTTTCCGGCGCACCTCTCTCTCTGCAAGCTCTCACTCCGACGCACTTAACGCTCTCCTGAGCTCTCTCTCCGACATACCTCTCTCCGGTATGAGTTTCTCCTAAACCCTTGAAAACCTTAAATGCCTCTGAATCACTCAAATAGTATCCATGAATTGTGATTTGAAGAAATTAAAAAATGGGTACTTCCTCTCTTCTTCTCTTTCTATTTTGCATCTGCTGTTCATGGGTTGCATTTTTGCATCTAAAATGGTTGATTTTTGTGTTTCTATACTGTTTCCTGTGATTTTGAGTATTGGGATATTTTCAAACGTAGTAGGAGGCTAATATTTGATCATTTCAAGCTTCTGTTGGGTGTAACTTTATTCAATTTTGCTCTTCATTTTCTTGTCAGTACTGTCTCTGGAGAAAATCCAATTGGGTGCAGGGTTTTCGAGTACTGTTATGTTAACGTGCAATTCCATGAATCTAAATATTGGTAGTGGAGTTTCAATTAGACGAGGCATCTTAATTTATATGAAATTTCTTCCTATTTAAGTTTTTTTCTTTTGCTTGGTCTTGAGGCTGGTGTCAATTTTGAGCTTTGGACAGGCCTTGAGTTGAGGTTTAACGAAAATGCCTAACTTAAATGTTTGCATCTTAAAAGTATTTGTAATATGACACTTTAGGTGTGGATTATGCTTGTGGCATGTGCAGTCCTGAACCATGACAGTTTTGCATTTTAACTATATCATGTAAAAGTTGAGTCTCTCTCTCCCTCTCTTTCTTGTAATTTTAGTTTTAGATTTAAGTAGCCTTACATTTTCTATGCTTAATTAGATGTTTTAAAATATATGACCTCAAATTACAGTTGAGATGATATGTAACTGTCTTTGCTACGCTGCTACCCTTCTCGGTGTATGGAATATTAAATCATAATCCAAGCTGTTGATTGGAATGTCAGCCTCTCCATAGAAAAACAAAAGGGGAAGCTAGTAAGATTTGCTATAGTCATGTTGAGGCCTTAGTCTTTGTGGCTATGGTTTTATTCTCTAGCAAATCATCAGAACTTAAAAAGAGAATAAAAACAGGTTATTGGCTGGGATAGCTTTTAAGCTTGTGTGTATCTTAAGATTTTGTAGATTTCATAACTCTACTCTTTTGAACTTTGAAGTTCAAGTTGGTTCTATTCTGAATTCTTTTTTAGTGTCTTTGCTTTGATCGAACCACCAATTGGGTTGTCAGCCCTCCTTTCGAAACCCTGCAATACGTGGGGCATCAGTGACAATTATCTTCAGTCATATTTCTTTCTGGAATCTAGAATGCATTCTCTACTTTTGCTTAATGTAAGAATAGTCAGATTATTCTTTTGGCTTGGTGTGTCAATATGTGGGTGAGAGGCTGCAAAATACACATAGTGACATGAGCCTCTGAGCTTAGGCCTATCGGCCCCAACAAGAAGATAGTGTCTGTAACCGTTCTTTGGGACTTTCCTATTCTGAGAATTTTTTTTTTTTTTTTTTTTTTTTTTTTTTTGTTAGTCTTCTTATATCTGCAGTTCCTATCTTGAGAGTAAGAACAGGTTTAGTTACTATAGACTTGGTGTTTTTCATGTTACTGTAGCATCAAACTTGCCAATGGTTTTGATCTGTTTTCTTCTAGTTGGCTTTGGTCAATGATCTGTGAAAAAACTTATTCTAGGGCTATAGTTAAGTGTTTTTTAGGGTCCTAGAAAAATGGTTGTGGTTCTCTCAAGCAGATTATCAGGAATTCACTGTGACTAATTTTGCCAGAGTGCCTAGAATCTTCTTGCGTATTGCTCTGTTTTTCTTTCCTTCATTATTCTTCTTTCTCTATCTTATTCTTCATTTTTCTGCTCTTCTTCAGCGTATGTTTCTGGTAAATCCCTCAGAAAGATAGATAAAAGAGCTTCAAATTATAGTTGCTTAGTGGTGTATGTCCTGGAGGTGTGTTAATATATTGTTGTTTTTATTACATTTGATTATCATTTGTAAAATGCTTTACTTAAGTTTTTTTCCAGGAGATTCTTAAGGAGGTGTCTGGACCTAGTGTTCATCCTGTCTTAAGTAATACTCGGCGCCTAGGAGTAGCTGCTGTTGAAGCTCACACCAAGGTATAACCAATTAGAGCGTCGATTATCTTTTTAATTGCCATAATATGTGAATGAAAAGCTTCATTTCCTAAGGCCGAAATGAAAATCCAGTGTAACTTGATTGATTACTGTGTTTGATATGACAATTTGTGTCCTATTTCAGTGTATATTCATTATTGGACGGCTTTCTATGTATCTTGTCAAGATCATTTGGTCTTCATTTCTTTAATTTCCTGCTGTCTAAATACTGGTCTAACTTTTGCTGAGGATGACATTTGTTAATTTTTCTAGCTCATGAGAGTTTCAAACTTATAGATAATGATCAAGTGCATGTGCACTTAATTATTTATAGAAGTTAATTGTAAAAAAAATCACTAGAAAACTATCCTAGCTTTTATTCGAGAGGCAAGTGTTGTTAAGCATATTGCTGATGAATGTTCGTGAATCCCTTGGTAGTGCGATCGATCGCACGCATTATCAAGGTAAATGTTTCTGGTACTGCAATTGATCACAATACATACTGAAGTTAAGCCCCTGATAGTGCGATCAATCGCACTCACTACAAGGAAAATCATTCTGGTAGTGCGATCGATCGCACACGTGATCGTCTGAAGACTTGTATTCCTACTGCATCTCACCCTTCTTCTCTTGTGGTTGCATTAAACCTCTCTTCTTCTCTTGTGGTTGTATTAAACCTTGCTTCTTCTCTTATTATTACTTTTAGATTAGTATTAAGTCTTATTCTTATATTAGGATTATGTTATTAATTTTCTAGTTCACATCAACTTATGTTATCAAAGTTGGTATGGATTATGATTGTATTGTCTTTTCTATTTAAGTTCAATAAGAAAGCAGCACAGTAAACTTGAAGCAAGACAACATTCTATAATAAATATCAAAGCTAACAACAATGCTAAAAAATGTAAAACTGTCATTGAGCTAAACTAGTAAATAAATTACAAATAGAAATTTGTTCTAAACTACTAACCCACTTCTAAAATATTTTGTTAGGTAACATTGCATTGAGCTAGCATCATTTCGTGAATACTTGTTCTAAACTAGTAACCCACTTCTAGAATTCTCTCATTACCCATGCTCCTTTTAAACTTTCCCTCCCTTAATATTTGAGAACAGACCTCCCATTTAATCCTATTAATTCTTAAGAATATGATCTTCTAATTCCCTTGTGTGCGTACATGTACGTAACGAATAACCTCTAATAGGGACATCAATATGGATAGGAGTTGGATGCGGGAAAGTACTCGATGTTCAGAGCGATTTCAAAAAGGTATGGAAGAATTCATGGGAATGGCAGTTAAATCAGTTGATTCACGTGATATGACAAAGTGTCCATGCCGTGATTGTGCAAGTCGATATTATTGTCATATTAGCGAGGTGAAGGGTCACTTGTATATGAATGGATTTACTCCGACATACACTCGATGGATATTTCACAGGGAAGAAGATCATTTTAGGGTAAATACTTCTACAAACATGCACACACATACAAGTGAAATGATGGAGGAGGTTGATGCAGTTGAAGAATTGTTAGACGATGTATGTATGGGGACATTTGTTGATGCTAACATCGAAGAATCCTCTACTTCACAGGGCCCCACAACTGATGATCACGAACAAACAAGCTCCTTCTACCGATTTTGGGAAGATGGTTTACGAGAACTTTATCTAGGCTACAAGAAATTTACACAAATTGCTTTTGTACTGAAGATGCTTCATATAAAGACGTTCTGCAACATGAGTAACAAGGCGTTTGATATGATGATTGACTTGATAAAGACGGCCCTCCCAGATGGAGAGACATTGCCACGCTCGTATAGAGAAGCAATACAGTTTAGGCGACACGTGGGATTTAGTTACGATAAGATACACGCATGCAAGAATGGTTGTGTGCTTTTTTGGAAAGAACATGTAGACAAAGTGGTATGCCCAAAGTGCAACAATTCAAGATGGATTGATGGCAAAGGCAGAAAAAGTAATATTCCTCAAAAGGTTTTACGGTCTTTCCCAATAAAATCAAGGTTACAACGGTTGTTTATGACAAAAGAAATGGCCAAGGAAATGCGGTGGCACAAAGAAGGTCGAGAAGATGATGGCAATACTCTCAGACACCCCGCCGATTCTATTGTATGGAAAGAGTTTGATAAAAGACATGAGTGGTTTGCAAGTGATCCCCGCAACGTGCGGCTTGGTTTAGCAAGTGATGGTGTCAACCCATATGGTAATATGAGTACAACATATAGCATATGGGCAGTAATGTTAACGGTGTACAATCTCCCTCCGTGGATGTGTATGAAGAGTCCAAATTTGATGTTGTCCCTTATTATTCTTGGGCCTTCAGATTCCGGAAAGAATATTGATGTATATTTGCGGCCATTGGTTGATGACTTGAAAGATTTATGGAATGAAGGCATACGCGTGTACGATACATCAAAGAAAGAGACATTTCAATTGCATGCGACATTACTATGGACTATAAATGATTTTCCCGCATATGGAAAATTAACTGGGTGGTCTACAAATGGAAATCTTGCATGTCCAGTATGTAATAAGGATACATCGTACAGGTATTTGAAGTATGGGCATAAGGTGTGCTTCATGTGTCATCGTCGGTGGCTTCCTCAAGAGTATCCATGGCGCAAAAGAGGAGATTTGTTTGATGGTACAGAGGAGCATAGATTGGAACCTAAAGAATTGTCTGCAAGTCAATTGTTGAAACAACTAAAGGATGCTGAGGGTTTACAATTTGGAAAACCAAGCGGGAGAAAGAGAAAGTACACAGATGTTGTGTTGAATTGGAAGAAGAGAAGTATTTTCTTTGAGTTGCCTTACTGGTCAAGCTTGAAACTACGTCACAATTTAGATGTAATGCATATTGAGAAGAACATATGTGAAAGTATCTTAGGTACGTTGATGAATATTGATGGGAAGACCAAGGACACAGTCAAGGCACGAAGAGATTTACAGTTGATGGGTATACGTAAAGAATTGCATGTGCAGCCAAATGGTGAAACTTATGGGATGCCACTTGCGAAGTACACCTTGACAAGAGATGAGAAGAAGAGTTTATGTGAGTGGTTGAAAGGTGTTAAATTTCCTGACGGGTATGCATCTAACATTCGTCGATGTATGAACAAGCTTCCTGGTAAAATTTCGGGTATGAAAAGCCACGATTGTAATGTCTTCTTACAGCGCTTGCTTCCTGTTGCAATTCAAAATTTCTCTACGTCGGAAATACGAACAACATTGACCGAGTTCAGTACCTTTTTTACGCAGTTATGTGCACAGACGTTGAAAGTTGATATCCTGAAACAAATGAAAGACGACATTGTAATAATTTTATGCAAAATGGACAAAATATTTCCGCCAGCTTTCTTTGATGTTATGATCCATCTAGCACTTCATTTACCTCGGAAGGCCGAGCTTGCCGGTCCTGTACAAAACCGTTGGATGTATCCGTTCGAAAGAGAACTTGGAAGATATAAGAAGTGGACGTGTAACAAAGCGCGTCCAGAGGGGTCTATTGCCAGTGTTACCTAACTGAGGAGAGCTTGACCTTCTGTTCCAGGTATCTTCGGGGGATTGAGACAAGATGGAACCGTGAACGGAGAAATGTTGATGTCGATATTGTAAAAATGAGCCAGCGCTTGGATGTGTTCTCACAACGAGTTCGGCCGTTAGGAGTAGCTAAATTAGTAACACTGGATGCTAATGATTTTGATAGGGCACGATGTATGTGCTTACCAACTATAACGAAACGGCTTCATATTTGGAGTAAGTTTAGTAATGGTCTTTGTGTTTTACCTGTTACGACATGTTATAATTTTAGCGTTGATGATCATTTACCAATACGTTTATTTTTCATTCAGTGAACATTGTAATATGATCAAAACAGAAGGTGGCCGTGACATTGAAAAAAAGCATGAGGCTAACTTTGAACGTTGGTTCCATAAACGTTTATACAATAGTGGGCGTACTGCAGACAATGGCTCAAAACAATTATATGATCTTGCATGCGGGCCTGATCGTCATGTTAGATCGTATAGAGGTTGCATCGTGAATGGGGTTAGGTACCACACGAAAGAATGTGCAGAAACTCGTACTACCCAGAACTATGGTATTTTTGTTTCAGGTGAGGACGAAACCTCAATAAAGGAGTATTATGGTGAGTTAAAAAATATTTTAGAGTTACGTTACCCTGACCAACATCTCGTGTGCTTGTTTGAGTGCGATTGGTGGGACACTGGGAGTGCAACACGAGTATGAATGGACCAAGGCTTCACGATTGTGAATACTTGTCGTAAATGGTGTGAATCTAATCTGTTCATCTTAGCATGTCAAGCTTCACAAGTGTTTTACTTGGATGATCCCAAATTGGGTGGTAATTGGAAAGTGGTGCAGAAGTGGATCAATAGAGACATCTATGATATTCTAACAGTACAAAATGGAGATAATACAGAAGATGACCAAAGACTCAGTGATGATGTATACCAGGAAGGTGAATGTGTTGGGGGTAATATGGTCTTTGTTGATGAAGTAAATGTTGAAGCCTCCACTCGATTACGTAGAGATGATGCGACAATAGCAATTGATGAATTATATATTCAACTTGAGGCAAGCATGTTTGCCAACGATAACTTGCCGGACGAGGACCATGATACAAACTTTGATGAGGAAGAGGAGTTATCTAGTGACAACGATATAGATTCTGAACACGAAGAGGACTCTGAACATGAACAATCATCTTCAAGTAACAGTGATACAGATTCTGAATATGAATCTGATAATGAAATGTGTTGAACATAAGCTCACATTTGGTGTAAGTACAAAGTGTATTAGCATATTTAATGAAGTTGATGCTCTCTCTCTCTCTCTCTCTCTATATATATATATATATATATTGTGGTGTTTTTTTTTTTTTTTTTACTAGCATGATTATTATATGTTTGTCAAAAATCTTGAACATGCTATATGGTTATAATTTGACTAACATAATTTTTTGGTTTTTCAATTGTTAGCAGATTGATCATAATAATGACAACAACAGGACGCAAACGTGTTCCAGCAGCACGAGGCCAAGGCCAAGGTCAAGGTCGGGGCCTTATTGACGAGCATGAGAGTCTGAATCCCAATTCTGGGTTTGGTGATACAGATATGCAAATGTCGCCCTCACCCCCTTCCTCCTTGAGTCAGTGGATGGGCATCCTTCGCACGAGTCTAATAATCCTATTCACTCAGTGGCAGGATGGGATTCACAGGGAGCCGCCCCTACTGCATCTTGTAAGTTCATGAATTATATGTTTATGAAATGTTATTTTTGTATTATTTTGGTTTGTTATAAACATTTGACAATATACTTTTCCAAATATAACTTACTACGTTACCATGTTTTGCGTAACAGCAACCACGTCTGTCAGAAGTGTAAGGGGTAAGGCCAAGTGTAAGAAGTTGAGTGACCACATACTTAAGAATGGTCCTTTAGTGCTAAACATCCCAAATAGACACTGGGCACCTGTAGGCGAGAATGCAGCATGGTTTGCAAGCAAGATTGGGGAGATTATTCGTAACATGTGCGAACTCCATCACGGTGAATGGAAAAAGGTCCCAACTGAGGAAAAGAGCAAGTTATTATTCCATGTTCAGGTATGAATATCAATGTAATGTTTAAGAATATGTTTCGTATGAAAAAATAATGTGACACATTTTTTACCATTGTTTTCTTATCTATTATGTATTAGTCAAACTTCGCACTAAATATGGGACAATATGAGCACATCAAAGCTGTTGAACATAAATTGGGTCGTGCATATGCTAGGCTTCATACGAACTTGTATAGGGACCACTACAAGAAATATTTTGAAGGCATTCATAAAGACGATGATGAGTGGATTGCCAACGCTAAGGCTATTGGGAGGGAAAAAGTGTCAGCAGGGTATGGTCCTGAACAGTGGAACCTAATGTGACTCATTTGATGACGATAAATGGAAGGTAAATATATATTATTATACTAATTAGAAAATTCAGATTGATATAATTTGCATGCACTTGAAGACATTTTATGAATAATTGTGTTTTTTTTTTTCTTTCTCGAAATTTCATAGGAAAAGTCTGAACGAAATATAAAAAATAGAAGCAAATTGGAAACAAAGCACACAGCTGGGACTTGTTCATTTGTCAACGTCATTTACAAAAAGGTAAGTATCTCGTAGCATAATTTAATGAAAGTAACATTATTTAGTGTAAACTTTGATTATATATATTATGTGTAGGAACAAGAAACAAAAGTGAAGCCCAATCTTGTTGAACTATATGAGGCTACCCATACATGAAAAAATGATAAAGAGTTTGTGAACGCCAAATGTCAAAGTCTATATGTAAGTAAATGTTTATGCTCCGATCATTAAGTTGATTAGTGAAGAACATGAATAATAAACTTGCATGAAGTATATATTAAACTAAGGCCAACTATGACTTGTGCAGCTTCAGATGCGAGAATTAACAACCAGTGAGGCTTTAGAGGAAGGCAATGTGGAGGGAAGAAGTGTGGAGGAACGAATGGAAGAAATAGTCACACAAGTGCTAGGGGGCCGACGATCTGGGCACATTAGAGGAATGGGATCCAGTCTTATTCCTACCCCTTTAAGTACTTCATCTCAAGCATTCGCCCACTTCGACAACCATGATGAGTGTAGGAAAAGACAAGAAGATACTCAAAGCGAGCTTCAACAGACTATAATCGAACTTCATTAGTATAGGGAGAATCTGCAAGCCAACGTTGAGGAAACGAACAAATTGAAAGCCACTGTTGAGTTCTTAATGTCACGTATTGGAGGGTTAGTGAAACTTTACCTATGCATTAATTTTACAAAAACACACATACTAAGTAATCGTTAAAAAGCTTATTGATCATTATATGAACTTCTATTATTCATAGGTCTGGAGGGAGCTTGATTGGAGGTGAATCAAGGCAAGCCAACAATTGAGGGAGCTTTGGAATAACCATTTATTTAGGATGTACTTTTTGATACATCTATTTGGGATATATTTCTTGATACTATGTATTTGGATAGTTGTTGGTACTTTCTATTTGCTACTGTGTATTTGAGTATTTGTTGATCGTGATCTATTTGGTAATGTATATTTGTTGGTACTTTTTATTTGGTTTATATTATGTTAAGATATTCGCAAAATTTTTGGTTCAACAACTTTTGAGTTAGTAAATCTCCCTTGACATGTTTATCAAGGTTAAAGAACTTTGAGTAAACAATGCAAGGGAGTAATAATATCTTTCTAAATTTTCTCTTTAAGTGTATGCAGGATGACAAGAGTACAAGAAAGTTAAACCACCCAAGCAGGTTCTCACTTTAATATGTTTCATGAAGAAACACATTTTTAGTATCTATTTCTCTATCATGTTGGGTTTCATTCTCATTGTCTTTGATATTATATATTGGTTCATTGTGGTAGATTACTCAAATTGCTTATGAGGATGAATTGGCTAGGAAGAGGATGCAGATAAGTACTTTATTTTGGGTTCTGGAATTTTGCTGGCCATGGATTGTAAAACATATATTTAATAGTTTTCTCCCTTGGCAGGTTTTGGTTCATGGGGTAGTTCTCACATATTTTTGATGATTTTGATGAGGTTAGTCCTTTTGAGTTACGTTTCTTGTGGGCATTTAGATTAGTTTGAAGATAATTGATTTCTTCTACTGGTTGATAGTTTGTCTGCCTCTGAGCAAAATCACATCTTTGTGTGTTTGTAGGTGGTTTTGTCTGAGTTATTCTGTGAGAAAGAAACTTGAGTGGGCATTAGGGTCAGAGCTATTGCCTTCAGTAATGGGATAAGTTAATTTTTAGTAGAACGAACCTTGTTCAGGTGTTTCCTTAATTAAATGGTGGGTACCAGTTCAAAGTCCCTTATTTATAACGATGGATTGATTATCATGCATGATGTACCTGCAGATCGTTTTTGAAATGTAACATGAGAATGGAATAATTGAGGGAGGAGGAAATGATATATGTCTTGGCTTCATTTGGGAAAGATGAGGTGATGTCTAAACAATACAAGCCTCCAAGCTTACAAATAGCTCAAATAAAGAAGATTTAGAAGAAAGGAGCTTCTGCAAGTACTACCAAAATGACTTGTCAGGATTAGAGTTAAAACATATGACATTATGAGTCCTTTCCTAAAGTTAAAATGTCATTTTGAGTGTTCGATAAGTGTTAAATAGTGTATATCATAGTTTCCAAAGTATGGGTTGTGTGTCTTGTGGACTAGAATGGTTTCAACTTTAGCATTATCCCTAAAACAAGGAAAAGTTCAAATGTAAGAGTTTACGTTATAATAGGTAGGTCTGTAATGATCCCGGTTGCTATACTCTTAAGAACCTGAATGTCTTGCATCTTTGATTTTGTGCTTATTATTCTTGCTGATTTTGTAGGTCTTTATTTTCCTTTTTCATTTTCACTCAGACCCTTTAAGAGAAGTATTCCGTTGATAATTTTAGCAATCTTATAATTCTTGACTCATGCGTAAACGTCCATTCGCTATACTTGCAATCAAAATCGGAAGGCTTGGGTACTGGGTAACAAAGCAGTTTGATCCAAAGACGAAGCAGAGGTCTCTTCTTTTACAGGTGCGTGTTTAGTTATTCCTTTTTTATTTTCCCTATTGTGTTTTGATTGTATACATATTCTCTTTCTTGCTGATAAATTGGTCATGAAGAATTTTGTTTGTGGATATAACGGCAGTACAATATTTTTACTCTTGATTAATAGATAAAAACCTACTGGTTCTGCGATCGATCGCACTCGACGTGCGATCGATCGCAAAAGGTCAAAAACCTACTGGTACTACGATCGAGCGCAAGTCGAGTACGATCGATCGCAAAACGTCAAAAAACTACTGGTTTCGCGATCAAACGCATGCCCAATGTGCGTTCGAGCGCAAAAGGTCGAAAAGCTATTGGTCCTGCGATCGATCACACACGATGTGCGATCAAGCGCAGATAATTTTTTTTTAAATTTTTTAGGACCATTAGGGTCCACTTTGTGGACGCTAATGGTTAACTATCAGCGTCCACTTTCGTTTGGACGCTGATAGTTAATTTTTTTAAAAAAAATTTTAGGACCATTTGTGGACCCTAATGGTTAACTATCAGCGTCCAAAGTGGACGCTGATAGTTAATTTCTTTTTAAAAATTTTTAGGACCATTAGGGTCCACTTTGTGGACGCTAATGGTTAACTATCAGCATCCACTTTCGTTTGGACGCTGATAGTTAATTTTTTTAAAAAAATTTTAAGGACCATTAGGGTCCACTTTGTGGACGCTAATAGTTAACTATCAGCGTCCACTTTGAGTGGACGCTAATGGTTGACTATCAGCGTCCACTTTGAGTGGACGCTAATGGTTGACCATCAGCGTCGACTATGCATTCCGTTTACATCAGCTTTAGCGTCAAAACATTTCTACTTTTAGCATCGACAAAGTGGACGCTAAAAGTGATCATTAGAGTCGACTTTAAGTGGACGCTGAGAATCACACAGTTGATCATTAGGGTCGGAGGATTAGCGTCGACACCTTTAGGGTCCAAAAGTCGACGCTGTTGTCAATAACGTCCACTTTAGGACTTTTAGCATCCACTCGAAGTCACCCCTAAAGACCTAAATTCTTGTAGTGTAAATAATAATTTGAGATTGTTGTTATTTGATCTTAGCTAGTTAAATTATGATATATCGACGTATCCTCATAAATATGCCCTTGGACTATACAAAAAATCTAACTTTGTAAAGGAACTACCGCACTCATGTAAATGTCATTTCAGCAAATGGCATGCACGATTTGCTGCAACTGAATTTCTCATTTGAGTAAGATTACTGCTACTCTTTACGTCTATTTAATTATTGTATTCATTTTATATTATCTAATGTGACGTGTTTTAAGTAACTTTTCAGATTAGTCACTTTAAAAAGTTTAAAAAAAGAAAAGCCACTTAAAACACATCACATCAACTGGTATGAAATCATTCATTAATGGATGTGAAGAGTAGCATTCATTTTATATTATATCATGTGACGTGTTTTAAATGGTTTTTCATCTTAGTCACTTTAAAACGTTAAAAAGAAAGCTACTTAAAACACGTAACGTCAACCAGTATGAAATCATTCATAAATGAATGTGAAAAGTTGCATTAACTACTCTTCGCACCTATTTACTACACTCATTTCACACCAGCATACGTGACATGTGTTAAGTTGCTTTCCATGTTAGCCACTTAAAACACGCTACATGAGCCACTGTGATAAATGGGTGTGAAAAATTAATAGCATTATTGGAATAATTATGTACACCACATCAATATCCTACTTTTATCCCACTATGCTGAAGTCGCAGGATTTAGTAGCCATTGAATATGGCTTTTTTATAAGGACTGATCCAAGGGCTATTATACCCTGCCACGCTAGCAGAGTTAAATAAAAGTAAAATATTTGTATCGTATATAACATTACTCTTTTTTGTTCTTGAGTAAGGTTGCACTTCACACCTATTTATCACACTCATATCGTACCGGTTAACGTGATCTATTTTAAATAACTTCTCATGTTAGCAACTAAAAAAAAAAAATGAAAGTGTAGCTACTTAAAACATACAACATCAAGAGGTAGCTCAATCGGCTGGGACCACATTTAATGAAGTGGAGGTCACTAGTTCGAATCCCCCTCCCCCCTTTTCTGTGGACATGTCAAAAAAAAAAAAAAACATACAACATCAATTGTGTGACATAAGTATGATAAATGGGTGTGAATAATCATATTTCTCTTTTGATTTTTAGTTCTTGAGTAATGTTATTCTTCACACTCATTTTATACCGAATGAAGTGGAATGAATGTGATAAATAGATGTGAAAAGTAATATTATTTTTAGTTGTAAAGGTTGTGGCTAAGAAGAAAATTTCAAGCCACAACCATGTCCATTTGGCCATTATAAACCAACGGCAGTGCAATCGCATAAACAACCATTCCCAACGTATTCTCATCTTTAGGGTAATAATGACGGTAAGCTTCGAGGGTTGCTACACAGTGAAGCCATCAGAGGCAACATGGAACGGCCCCCTACCCTTATCAGAATTGGATCAAATTGGCATCGTAACTCATGTTCCCACAATCTATTTCTATCGCCCGGCGCTAAACTGGCTTTCACCACCGGACACCATTACCAACACCCGTAAAGACTCATTGAGCAGGGCATTGGTGCCTTTCTATCCTCTAGCAAGCTGCCTACGGTCAATTGGCGGAGGCCGTCTCGAGCTTGACTGCAATGCCGAGGGGATTCTATTCTTTGAAGCCGAATGTGAGGCTAAACTAGACAACATCGACCACTTCTCTAAATCTCTAGAGTATGATTGCCTTTTCCCATGTGTAGACCACAACGCCCCAATACATGAATTGCCATTAATGTTGGTGCAACTCACTAGGTTTAAGTGTGGGGGCATTAGCCTCAGCCTAACAAAATCACATGCTATTGTTGATGGACCAAGCAACCTGCACTTCGCTTCTGAGTGGTCTAGGCTTGCTCGGGGCGAGCCATTAGGGATAGCGCCATTCCTTGACCGTAAAGTATTACGAGTTGGAGATCCCCAACCGCAGATTGCTCCCGACCTTGACAAATCAGAGTACAACCCTTTACCGGTCTTGCTCGGGCAATTGAATAGTGTAGAGGAGGGAAAGAAGGTGAAGACGGTGGTTATGCTAAAGCTTTCCAAAACCCAGGTTGGAAAGCTCAAGAACATGGCAAATAAGGGTAATCTTAAATCATCATTTTTTTCAAAAACTTAAACTAGTAGAAAATGATAAATTTAATCCGTATTCTAACACTCCCTCTCACTTGTTGGCACAAACTTTCTATTAATAAATAAAACCCAACTTGTGAAGACCCAAGATTTCAACTTAGGACTTTTGGTTCTGGTATCATCTTAAATCGTACCACTTATCCAAAAAACTTAAGCTAATAAAAAATGATAAATTTAATCATTTAATCAATATTCTAACAGGTAAAATTAGTGATAGTGATCATACTTACACTTGGTACGAGACGGTGGCTGGACACATATGGAGATGTGCATGCAAGGCACGTGAACATAAAGATGAGCAGCCTACGGCAATAGCTATTTGGGTTGACTCACGGAACCGTATGAATCCGCCACTACCACAAGGGTATCTGATTCTTGATATTATTGCAAGGAGCCATGTGGGAGAGTTGATGAACAAACCATTAGGCTATGCTTCGAGAAGGATAAGACAAGCCATCGACAAAGTGACGGATACGTACGTGAAGTCAACTATTGAATTTTTGAGAAATCAGCATGACTTGACGTGCTTTCAAGCAACCGAAATCTATTTGGAAACCCAAATGTCGAGGTAGTGAGCTGGTTGACACTGCCAATCTACAGCATTGATTTTGGATAGGGGAAAGAAACTTACGTGGAGCCGGGAGTGGATGATTGTGATGGCGACTCAACAGTCCTTCAAACTCCTAATGGGGATGGATCTTTGATGGTGTTGTCGTGTCTGCAAATGGCTCATATGGATGGGTTTAAGAGGCGCTTCTATGAAGATATATATCATATAATTTGTAGGGGGAAGAAAGGAAAAGAAAGAATAGAAGATATCATATAATTTGTAGGGGGAAGAAAGGAAAAGAAAGAATATATTATAATATATAATATCGCATGCTTCTGAAATTGACAAACTAGGTAGAAAGTAAGCCTATATCCATGATTTCAAGTAAGAAATTTCTTGAATAAATAAATATACTACGATGTTGTTGACAAATGTAGTGATTTGGAAAAATTCATGTTCAGAATCAATCCTTGACGTTTTCCTACCTTCAAAGTTGGTTAGGATGGCATCATTGATAGGATTTGATTTGTAATAAATGATTTTCAAATGTAATACTCTAGTCGTTAAGGTTAGGTTTGTTAACTAATGGCTTATAACTGCAAGGAAACATAAGGAGGCCCATATCATTAAATGCATCTAAATGATTGTTAAAAACATTAAATGCATAATCGTAAGGTCAACAAGAAAATTTTAAAGGTTAATACAATTTTTTTTTCATATATTCGCACAAGGGGAGAGAAAGGAAGGAATGAGATTTGATCTAGCGGAGGAACATTGACATTGTTTTGATATTTTAGGGATGACATTGACATAATTGGTAGTTTGGGGGTTACATTAATAAGGTTAGAGGGGTGATAGTTTGAGGGAGATTTGTCTACTTTTTCCTAAAAATTATTTACTTTCATAAATTTCTTGTTAGGAAATTTATTATGAAAAACACCATTACCCATTTAATCAAATAGTTGTTACAGAATATTTATACCACACGAATTAAGCTCTTTTTATTTTTTTTGGATCCGGCTTACATGCTGTTATTTTAATAACAGCATGTATGCTGTAGTTGAATCAACGGTCAAGATTTAATTTTAAAGTTGACTTACTTTTAGAAGCATTTAATAGGGGAGAGAAAATGAAAAGAGATTTTGAGAAATTCAATTTTGACCGTTGATTCAACTACAACATACATGCTGTTATTAAAATAACAGCATGTAAGCCAAATCCTTATTTTTTTATTTAATTCTCTATTATGTTGTGGATTATTTCTCCATAAACTAATTCTCATTGCAACTTACAAAGATCCATCTCTTCATAAGGGTTCTTTGAAACTCTTGAAAAAACTATTTATCCGATTCATATGAGATATTATTTTATACATGTTCTTTTGGTGGAGCTTTTGCTCCATCAGATAGTGCTCACCCATGGAATCTACAGCCTAAATAGGTGGACTATAGTTTTTTTTTTTTTTTTTTTTTTTTAACAAAAATCTGAGAATTTCATTGAATAAAAATTACGAGCATAAAGCTCTTATAGAGCATAGCAAAAAGCTCTTACAGCATAAATCATAAAACTCTAGAAAAATCATAGTCACATGTTATGAGGTTACAAAGTCATAGATACAAACAAAAATTCTTATAATCAGGTGATATCTATGACTTTAATTTTTCGCTAACTCATGTACAAATACAGTTAAAGAGCAAATCTGCTCTTAATCTGTAACCAAATTTCTTAAAAAAATTTATTTAAACCGGCCATGAGAGACAACTCATCACACCTAATTATCCATGAACCATAATTTTCAGCGTGATAATCTCGTTCATACTAATTTTATTGTTAAAAAAATTCTATATAGATAAATATATTATGTGTTATTATCCATCCTAAATAATAATTTAAAATTGTTGTTATTTGATCTTTAAGCTGGTTAAATTATGAATAATTAAATTATTTTATTATTTTATAAGCCACGTAACAAACAAAGTGCACATCTTTCAATGCATTATTTTTACCTACTGGCCAAATTTTTTTGCCTATTCTTGCACGAGCATTGATGCACTAGGCATAAACTATATCATCACTCGTGCAGAGTAATAATACTGTTGATACCGGGGTAAACTGTATCATTACTCTTTGTGCACCCATGTTCCCTCTGCCTTAAAGCATTTCACTAACAATTAAAAAATAATGTTATATATTAAATTAAATTGTATTGTATTTTACTATCAATTAAAAAATTGTATCGACATATCCTCATAGGTGTGCCTTTGGACTGTATGAAAATTTCGACTATTTAAAGGAACTACCGTACTCATGTAAAAATCATTTCAATTAAAAAAAAAAAAAATTGTATTGTTGTATCCTCATAAGTGTGCCCTTGGGCTATACGAAAATTCTGACTATTTAAAGGAACTACTGCACTCATGTAAATGTTATTTCAGCAAACGGCATGCATGATTTGCGGCAATTGAATGAAACGTCTTTCTCATTAGAGTGAGATTAATGATACTCTTTGCATTTATTTAATTATTGTATTTATTTTATATTATCAGATGTCACATGTTTTAAGTGACTTTTCATAATAGTCATTTTAATTTTTTAATTTTTTTTAATAAAAAAAATGTCACTTAAAACACGTCACGTCAACCGGTATGAAATTATTCATAAATAGATGTAAAAAGTAGCATTCATTTTATATTTTATGATTTTACGTGTTTTAAGTGGCTTTTCATATTAGTCACTTTAAAATTTTTTAAAATAAGCCATTTAAAATACGTCACATCAATCGGTATAAAATCATTCATAAATATATGTGAAAAAGTAGCATTAACTACTGTTTTCACCCACTTATCACATTCATTTTACACCGGCTTATGTGATATGTGTGTTAAGTAGCTTAGCCACTTAAAACACAATATATGAGCCAGTGTGATAAATGGGTGTGAAAAATTAATAGCATTATTGGAATAATGCTATACACTACATCAATATCCTACTTTTATCCTTTTATGCTGAAGTGGCTGAATTTAGTAGCCATTGAATATTGTTTTTTAATAAGGACTGGTCCAAGGGCTATTAAACCCTGCCATGTCAGTATAATTAGAAAAAAGTAAAATATTTATATGGTATATAACATTACTTTTTTCAGTTCTTGAGTAAGGATGCACTTCACACTTATTTATCATACATATATCACACCGGCTAATGTGAAATATTTTAAGTAACTTCTCATATTAGCCACTTAAAAAAAAAAACAAACAAAAAAAAAAAACAAAAGTATTAGCCACTTAAAACACACAACATCAACCTTGTGACATAAGTATGATAAATAGGTGTAAACAGTAGTATTTCTCTTCGTATTTTTAGTTCTTGAGTAATGATATTTTAAACTCATTTTATACTGACTCACGTGAAATGAGTGTGATAAATAAATGTGAAAACTAATATTATTATTAGTTGTAAAGGTTGTGGCTAAGAAGGAAATCTCAAGCCGCAACCATGTCCATTTGGCCTTTATAAACCAACAGCAATGCAATCAAATAAACAACCATTCCCTACGTTTTCTCATCTTTAAGGTAATAATGGTGGTAAGCTTCAAGGGTTGCTACACAGTGAAGCCAGCAGAGGCAACATGGAACGGCCCACTACCCTTATCAGAATTGGATCAACTTGGCACCGTAACTCATGTTCCCACAATCTATTTCTACCGCCCGGCACTAAACTGGCTTTCACCACCTGACACCATTACCAACACCCTTAGAGTTTCATTGAGTAGGGCATTGGTGCCTTTCTATCCTCTAGCAGGCCGCCTACGGTCAATTGGCGGAGGCCGTCTCAAGCTTGATTGCAATGCCGAGGGGGTTATGTTCTTTGAAGCAGAATATGAGGCGAAACTAGACAACATCGACCACTTCTCTCAATCTCAAGAGTATCATTCCCTTTTCCCAAGTGTAGACTACAACATCCCAACTCATGAATTGCCAATAATGTTGGTGCAACTCACCAAGTTCAAGTGTGGGGGCATTAGCCTCAGCCTAATGATATCACATGCTATTGTTGACGGGCCAAGCGCCTTGCACTTCATTTCTGAGTGGGCTAGGCTTGCTCGGGGGGAGCCATTAGGGATGGCGCCATTTCTTGACCGTAAACTTTTGCGAGCTGGGGAACCCCAGCCGCAGATTGCTCCCGACCTCGACAACTCAGAGTACAACCCTCTACCGGTCTTGCTCGGGCAATTAGATAGCGTAGAGGAGGGAAAGAAGGAGAAGACAGTGGTCATGCTAAAGCTTTCCAAAACCCACGTTGGAAAGCTCAAGAACATGGCAAACTACGGTAATGTTAAATCACTATTTATCTTACAGCTTAAACCGATAAAAAAATGATAAAATTAATATTTTAATGCTCACTCTCATGAAGCTCAAAGATTGAATTCAATACATTTGACTCTAATACCATGTTAAATCACTACTCTAACAGGTAAAAAGCATAAGTGAAAGTAATAAGTAAATAAAAAATAATAAATTTAATCATTTAATCAATATTCTAACAGGTAAAAGTAATGATAGCGGCCGTGCTTACACTCGGTACGAGACAGTGGCAGGACATATATGGAGATGTGCATGCAAGGCACGTGAACTCAAAGATGAACAGCCTACGGCAGTAGCTATTTCTGTTGATTCCCGGAACCGCATGATTCCGCCGCTGCCACGAGGGTATCTCGGTAGTGCAATTCTTAATGTTATTGCTAGGAGCCATATGGAGGAGTTAATGAACAAACCATTAGGCTATGCTTCGAGCAGGATAAGACAAGCTATCGACAAAGTGACGGACACATATGTGAAGTCAACTATTGAATTTTTTAGAAATCAGCAGGACTTGACTCGGTTTCAAGCAACCGAAGAGCCTTTCTTCGGAAACCCAAATGTTGAGGTAGTGAGCTGGTTGACGCTGCCAACCTACAACCTTGACTTTGGATGGGGGAACGAGATCTACATGGGGCCAGGAGCGCATGATATTGATGGAAACTCATTTATCCTTCAGAGTCTTGATGGAGATGGATCTTTGATGGTGATGTTGTGTCTGCAAGTGGCTCATATGGATGCGTTTAAAAGGCACTTCTACGAAGATATCATATAATTTGTTAGGAATGCTATGTGTTCATCTAGTGTTCTCCTGGTATCCTCCCAATTGTGATGTGGCTTTTAAAATCACCAATAGATTAAAAGTTAATAATAATAATATCAAATTTAACGATAATTTTAAAGCCACATCACAATTGGGAGGACACCAGGAGAACATTAGAAGAACACCTAACATTTCCCTAATTTGTAGGGGAAAGAAAGGAAAAAGAAAGAATATATTATAATATTTAATATTGCATGCTTATGAAATTGATAAACTAGGTAGGAAAAAAAAAAAAAAACTCATTATGTAGAAAATAAGCCTATATGCATGATTTCAAGTAAGAAATTTCTTCAATAAATATGCGTACGATTCTTGCTCCACATCCCAAGCCTGATGAAAAAATCTAAGCTCCAACTCGATCTACTACCTGCTAAACTATAAAACAAATCATGTTTAACAGGTAGAAGTGTGGCAACTGCTTAAATTTACAACTTAGTAAGTAAATATCACATAGAAATAAATCATGAAGTAATCTGTTATGTTAGACTCAAAATGACTTGAAGGTCGTGTCTAGGAGTGACGCCCCAACTTAATAGAATCGTAAGCGGAAACCTCAAGTTTCCACGTGACATTACGACATTAAAGATAGAATCTCGTAGAAAAATATTTTTTTTAAAATGCCTAATTAAGTATAAAAGAATCTCATTATAGAATAAATAGAAACTTAGTTTTAGTAACATATAAATACACACTACGTATAAAAGAATACATGGATCGTGTAATATTCTCAAAAGCAATAAACAAATGATATTATCAAGTAAAATGGACACAATACAAAACATGCGCATCAAAATCATAAACACAAATATTTGTGTGACGACCCACTTTAGTAACACATGACTATTTTTTTTTTTTTTTTGAAAACTTACCATGAACAGAGCGAATCGTCGATTCACAGTGGCATGGTGATACCGTAGTATGCCATGAACTTGTGCATTAACCTTATTGACAATATAATAAAGTCTCACAAAGCTACATGCATCATCTATGATTCATCAAAATCCATATCATTGAAGCGGAAAATAAATAACATTAGACATAACATACCACATTTGAGCTGACATCCACATCTATGTGAATAAAATTTTACACATAAAAGAACGGCTTAACAAAAGTGTCATAGGCGACACAAGTCATATACAAAATATAAACAGTTTAGAAATATACATCAAATGTCTATACAAAATATGGACGAAAACATAGTCCAACAAAAGAATATCCGGCACACTATGCCTCAAGAATCATAGTAGCCTAGATACATGGCCACCAGATCCTCATCGGGTGCCTCGGTACTTGCATCAACAACAACATCATCTACATGGTCACGAAGCCGAAGCTGGAGCGCGACCACACTGATGGATAATTCAGTCCATGGTCTTTAGTGAGTATAGAATTTATTGGTTTTTCCAATGAACCAACCCTTCACTGCTACGTACGTTTACAATATCAGCTACATTGATATGGTTATAGTCCATAAGGTAAACATCATAGTCTTGAGAGCCATTTGAAAACGAGAGTATACGTAAGCCCGACCTTCCGCTCTCAAAACATCCACATACAAACCCATCTAATCTATACATGCTTATATATTATATAGCCTAGTTATACCTATAGGCATGCATCCACTACGTACGTTTACAAATTCAGCAACATTGATATGGCTATAGTCGATAAGGCAAACATCATAGTCTTGAGAGCCATTTGAAAACATGCTAAATCAGTTATGAGAGTATAAGTAAGCTCGACCTTCCGCTCTCAAAACATCTATATACAAACCCATCTAATCTATACATGCTTATATAGTATATAGCCTAGTTATACCTATAGGCATGCATCCACTAGTTAGGGTGAACACAAGCTCATAAGGATAGCTAAGCAATAAAACATATAAGAAAGGCATCATGTATCATTCTAGCTGTAAAATTATACATATGCCAATCTCTCACCACATATGCATACTGATACATCTATCATAAAACCATCATATAAATCATCATAAAACATCATATGCAAAACCATTTGTAACAATATCTATATGCTCGGTTACATCTTGATGTGGTATTTTTGTGACCAAAAATATCAATTATAAAAATAACCACTCGCAATAGAATGAATCCCGTAGGATAGGGCTCTATTGAGGGTGTCGAGCCTCAAGGACTGCAGGGGTTTAATTATCAAAATTCAAAAGATTAAAATTAACTTAATTCGATAGAGACTGAATTGTTTGTGTAATTTAAAAGTGCATGAAAATAAAAATGGAGTAAATATATGAGAGAGAGAGTAGGGTATTGACTTCACCACTATCCGCACATCAATGGTTTACCATATTTAATTCTAGCAATTCATTCTATGCAAGTTATAATTTAAACAAGAAAAGACATGAAAATAATTTCATACAATCAACGGAATAGCATAACCCATCTTCGGTTGGCACAGATCGTCTACCTAAATTACACTAAACTAGGGTGTAGTACGATCCGTCTTTCCTAGGTATCGTCTATCTAACCCTGTTGATTGCATGCCAATTAAGAACCACTGTATAACCATCATTCTTATAATCATAGAAAATAAGAATGATTTGAGTTCAATAAGAGTAAAATAATTTCTAAGACAAGATAAGAATTTTACTAATATTGAATTGGAATTAAAGAACAATTGCATTTAATATAAAAAACAAAAATCAATTGTAGCAATCCTCAGGGTTATACAATCAACATGCATAAATTGAAAGCTAAAAAGTAAATATAATCAAACCATTATGCCTGGAAAGGGTTACATCAATACCCCACAATTGGGTTTAGCTGCTCATGATCTTCTAAGCTCCACAGACAATTTACTGAAATTTTAGCTCTAAGAGGCGGTGTGTCTGTTGACAATGTTTAGAGCCCTATTTATAGGGATTAGGAGAACCCTAAAAACCCTAGAAATCCTCAGAAAATCGGGGGTCAGTCTCCCAGTCCAATTGGGAGACTGAAAACCATCTCCATGATGGAAAAGGATTGCTGCCGTGCAGTACACGCCCGAGTGCGCTCGAGCGCAGTATGCTCGAGCGCAGTGAGCTCAAGCCTAGCTATTATGCGCACGAGCGCAGGCATGCGCTCGATCCTTGGCCGCAGACGGTGCGCTCGAGCTTACGAATGGCTGCGCTCGATCTGAGATCCAGAATGCCCAGCTTTTTGACCTTTTAAGCCCAATTTTCAATGGTTTGTCAAATAAGACCTGAAACACAAAATCAAACAAATAACAACGCTAAGGAATTAACATATGTAAATCAAGGGGCTTGAATATGCAACATTCGGCGCTTATCACACCCCCCCAACTTACATATTGCTAGTCCCTTAGAAATACAAAACAGAAAATAAAGTAAAACAATAAAAAGATAAATCCATCTTTCGTGGGATGTACGGTTGGATTTAGCATATGCAACAAGCCTTTTAAACTCCTAGGAATTCCCTAGAGGATGAGTGAAGTCTCGTGAGGGTTTTTCAGGAATGATACCCACAAACATTGTTCAACCATGTAGTTCCCAAAAATGCAATATCATGACCATCATGGTTCTCATTCATTAGCAGGCTTAATAGAACAAATAGTATCTTCACAGTTTCAGAAAATTACAAATTAGCTTCAATCATGGCAATTATGAGATATTACAAGATTTAACTAGTGTATGTGAACTCAACACATAGTCATGGGATTTCAAAGCTCATCTCAATCATGCATGGATTAATACTCAAAATTCATTAGACTCCCCATCGAATAAAACAACCAAGGCAGAAATCCCCCCCTTTTTTTTTTCCTTTTTTTTTTTCTTTTTTTTTTTAAACACTTAGCTCCCTTAAGCTTTCTGATTGACCCATGTATCGAGCATTAAGCCAATGACTCCCAAACCAGACGGTTTTAGGGCATTAGGTGTAAAGACACTCCTAAGGACTTATTAACTCGGGACAAAAAGGCTACGAAGCTATATATATATATATATATATATATATATATATATATATATATATATATATATATATATATATATATATATCAATCAAACCAAACTTCTCTCTTTTTGACGCGAACACTCACTGCTAAATGAGGCAAGAGGTCCGGTTACTTGGTGGAAAGCTTAAAATGATCGACTTCTTTTTTATTTTATTTTTTTTTTGAAGAGTTTATGCCAAGGTCATTTTCCCGATGAGTTGCCCAATTATATTCCAAATATTAAAACCAGACATTTCTGATTCTAGATTTTATGCCCCACAGACTACATGCTAGTGTGCTTGTGAAAATCAAATTGAAACAAGTAATATTTTATGCTGCCAATGAAAGTAACACAATTTGAATTCCTTAATCGAGTGATCATGTGTTTGTCATATTAAGCCTATCAATGAATTTCAAATTACAACAGAAAATTTAATTGCATGCTCAGAACTATCATGTGTATGCCCACACCCCCAACTTAAAATGCAGAGTGTCCTCAGTGTGTGGAAAAACAGTAAAGCAAGGCAAGGGATAGGAGTACCTGACCTATCACTGTGGCGCGAAAGAAGATGCCCCCGAATCAGGTGGCAACCGTGCTAAAATGGCACACAACAGTGCTTGCTGGGCTTCAAATCTTTTATCTGCCAGGCGTCTGTCCTCCGCCCTCTGGGTCGCAAGCTCAGATCGGAGCTCCTGCAGTTCTTTGTGGAGGGACTCATATTGTGACATGCTCATAGTAACGGTCACCACCGCTCCCTCTCTCTCTCCATTGTCTCAGCTGCAGGTGGCTCATTGTGTATAGGCCCATCAGCGTCCCAGACGACCTCAGCTGCTGCGGGAACCTGACGTCGTCTCAGCATGTGGGAATAACTCTAGTTCCACTGGATCAGTCCGAACTGTGGGTGAGCAGAAATAGGCCCATCAGCGGGTGTACCCTCAATGCCTCGGGTCTGAAGGATATGGGTGAGGAGAAAAGGGAAGGGAAGTCCACATGAAGACGAACCATGAGTGCACCGCACAATCGCCCCGTCCCAAAACTTGTGTATCTGATCCCAAATGAGCTGAGGGATGGAAATCTAAAAGCCTTTTTGAAAGGCATAGAGGGCCGAGAGGAAGGGGCCACGCCGCTGAGTTTTATGTCCAAATGGACACACATTCCGCTGCAACACGAAGTCCACAATCCAAAGTAGGGAAGGTAGCAAGACCTTGCTTGTACAGTTGTGGAGATCATCAATATAACGACCGCGGCAGATGTCGTCCACAATATATTGCAGGGTGAGATCGGGCGGTAGGTCTGAGTACTGCAGGGAGACATCCTGAGCCAAAATATCAGATGGGCAAGCATGAGAACATTACAAAGTAGCAGCAATGTCATCGGTGGTCAGCTCAACGTCCGTGCCCGCCACCGATGAAGAGAGGATGCCCAGCTGAGTACAATCGAATGTGAGATGGGCATAAAATTCTCAGACCAGGCCTTCGTAAGCAACGGGGCTGACTGGCTGGAATAGTGCTGTGAGACCGCGGCATTTGCATTCTTTGACCGCCCACTTTGTGGCTTGGAGGTTTTGGAAGACGGTGTCAATGGCAAACGACATTTCCAAGATAAGCTTCCGTTGCTTCCCACGGCATGGTAAAGGTTGGGATAGGGCCTCGGGGGTGGTATCCCGAGCGGGGGAAGATCGGGATGTGGAAACGAGGGCCGGAAGCATGATGTTGCTTCGTTGAGGCTTTTTGTCGAACACCTGGTGGGCACCGTAAAAGGAAAGTGGTAGAGAACCACATGACTTGGCTGCCCATCCCCCTACAAACAGAAGAAAAAACCAACACAGAGCACTCCGTGTGTGGTGGAGCACCCATGGACTGCTAGTTCCACCAAAAAAAATGAAAGAAAATGTGGCACGGTGGGGGTTTTGGGAAAGGTGGGATGGAGGAGAGAAGAGTGGGCGGGGAAGGGGAAAGGGGGAAAGAGGGAATGTGGGGGCGGCGGTGGGTGTTTCGGTAGTGGTAGGGGTGCGGTGGTGATGGGTGGCGGTGCATAGTGGTGCGGGGGTGGTTGGTGCAAGGGGGTGTGAGTGCAGGGGTAGGGGGTGTGGCGTCGGCGTTGGGGCAGAAATGGGGGAAAGAAGAGGGAAACGTGACCTAAAAAGGTCACGTGAGACCTCTGAACGAGTGTGCTCGAGCGGGCACTAGCATACGCTCGATCGCACTGGTGTGTAGAGGGGTGAATGGATGGCCGGGGGGACGCTCGAGCACTCCTGATTGTGCACTTGAGCGCCTTCGTGCAAGTGTGTATTAGTGTGGAGCTTCTACGCTCGATCCCACTCGGGATGGGCTCGAGCGTAGGCCCGTGGTCTGGGATCAGGCACACAGTGGGTGCGCTCGAGCCCAGGGTGCCAATGTCTTTATCAAAAAAATAGACGGGATCCGTCAAATTGACGGATTCCACGTCTATACCTGGCTCGAAGTTCTGGATGCAAGGCTTCAACCTTTGTCCGTTGACTTTGAACAGAGTGCCATCCTTCGGGTCCCGTAATTCGACGGCGCCATGGGGCAACATCGAGGTGACGATGTATGGCCCATCCCACCTTGGGCGAAGCTTCCCAGGGAAAAGCTGGAGTCTGGAATTGAAGAGCCACACTTTTTGGTCCGGCACAAATGTCTTGGGCAGGATATGTTTGTCATGAAAAACCTTAGTACGCTCCGTATAAAGGCGAGCACTATCATATGCATCTTGCCGCAACTCCTCTAATTCTGTCAACTGGAGTCTCCGTTGGGAGCCGGCTGCTTGCATGTCAAAATTGAACTGCTTAATTACCCACAGAGCCTTGTGCTCTAATTCCACAGGGAGGTGACACGCCTTGCCATATACCAGTCTATAAGGAGACATTCCAATGGGAGTTTTGTAAGCGGTGCGGTAGGCCCATAATGCATCATTGAGGCTCAAGGACCAATCCTTGCGATCCGGCCTAACCGTCTTCTCCAGAATATGCTTAATCTCCCGATTAGAAACTTCCACTTGGCCACTAGTTTGAGGATGGTAAGGAGTGGCTACCTTATGTGTGATGGAGTACTTGAGAAGCAAGGTTCTGAAAAACCGGTTGCAAAAGTGTCTACCTCCATCACTGATGATGGCCAGAGGAGTTCCAAATCTGCTGAAAATGTTGGTTTGAAGGAACTTCACCACAACCTTGTGATCATTGGTCTTGGTGGCTGTGGCTTCTACCCACTTAGAGACATAATCTACTCCTACCAAATTATACTCATATCCACAAGACGGTGGGAAGGGTCCCATGAAGTCGATGCCCCAGACATCAAAAATCTCGACAATGAGGATGGGGTTCAATGGCATCATGTCCCTTCGAGACATAGCTCCTAGGCGTTGACATCTCTTACAAGCTCGGTAAAATTCATAGGCATCTTTGAACAAGGTGGGCCATGTGAATCCGCATTGTAGAACCTTGGTTGTTGTCTTCTTGGCACTGAAATGTCCTCCACAAGCTAGAGAATGACAAAATATAAGAATGCTGGAAAATTCACTCTCAGGGACACAGCGTCGGATAATCTGATCAACACAATACTTGAACAACTGTGGATCTTCCCAATAATAGAATCAAACTTGCTTGAAGAAGCAGTCCTTATCTTGCTTAGACCAATGAGAAGGAATCCAACCTGTAGCTAGATAATTGACAATATCGGCATACCACGGCGGATTTCTCGAAGTAATTTCAAATAGTTGCTCATCTGGAAAAGAGTCATGAACAGGAACCGACTGGGGTGTCTCAAATAAAATTCATGACAAATGGTCAGCAACAACATTCTCAGTGCCCTTTTTGTCCCGAATCTCAATATCAAATTCTTGCAGAAGTAGTATACAGCGGATCAACCGAGGCTTTGTTTCCTTCTTGGCCAGAAAATGTCGCAGAGCAGCATGATCAAAAAAAATTATAACCTTTGATCCCAGAAGATATGAGAGGAATTTATCCAGAGCAAAGACCACAGCTAGCAATTCTTTCTCAGTGGTTGTGTAATTGACTTGAGCATCCATTAAAGTCCTGCTAGCATAATAAATGACATGAGGAAGCTTGCCTACCTGTTGTCCCAAAACTGCACCCACAACATAGTCAGATGCATCACACATAATTTCATAGGGCAAAGACCAGTCAGGCGGCTGCATGATGGGAGCAGAAGATAATAGAGACCGGAGCTGCAGGAATGCCTCGTGACATGCTTCATCAAAGTGAAAAGGGGCATCCTTAGCAAGCAAGTTACATAAGGGCCTTGAAATTTTACTGAAGTCCTTGATGAAACGACGATAGAAGCCAGCATGCCCTAGGGAAGAACGGATCTGCTTCACTAAAGTGGGCGGCGGTAGATTTTCAATTAGCTCAACCTTAGCCCGGTCCACCTCAATACCTCTTTTGGACACTATATGGCCCAAAACTATACCTTCCAGTACCATGAAGTGGCTCTTCTCCCAGCTTAAAATCAGGTTAGTTTCTTTGCAACGTTGAAGCACAAGTGAAAGATTATGGAGACATTTATCGAAAGAAGATCCAAAAGCAGAAAAGTCATCCATAAATACCTCCAAGAATTTCTCCACCATGTCGGAGAAGATAGACATCATACATCTCTGGAATGTGGCAGGTGCATTGCATAAGCCGAAGGGCATGCGTCGGTAAGCAAAGGGGCCGAATGGACATGTGAATGTCGTCTTCTCTTGGTCTTGGGGATCAACTGCAACCTGATTATATCCAGAATAGCCGTCTAGGAAGCAATAGTAGCTTTGGCCAGGAAGACGCTCCAAAATTTGATCAATGAATGGGAGCGGGAAGTGATCCTTCTGGGTATGGGAATTGAGCTTTCGGTAGTCAATGCATGCACGCCATCCTATGGTTGTGCATGGTGGAACCAACTCGCCAGCAGAATTCTCAACAATGGTGATGCTGGATTTCTTTGGAACCACTTGAGTGGGGCTCACCCATTTGCTATCTGAGATAAGGTAAATGATGCCTACATCAAGTAACTTGACTACCTCTTTCATCACTACCTCTTTCATGTTGGGATTCAACCGGCGTTGTGCTTCACTGGAAGGTCGAGCATCTTCTTCCAAATGGATTCGGTGCATACAGATAGAAGGGTCGATGCCTTTCAAATCTGCCACGGTCCATCCAATGGCCTCTTTATGCTCCCTTAATACTGCTAGCAGACTGTCCTCTTGGTCCTTTTGAAGGTCGGAAGCTATGATGACCGGCAGAGTGTTGTTAGACCCAAGAAATGCATACTTGAGCTTTGTTGGCAAGGGCTTTAACTCAAGCTTCGGTGGAGACAATACAGAAGGAACGGGAGGAGTGCTCGATGTCACAGGTAGGGGCTCATTTACTACTCTCCATGGATGGAAATCTGCACTTGAGGCTGTTTCTAGCAAATCATGGACCTCTTTGATGTACTGGTCGGTGTTGAACTCTTCAAAGTCGAAGTAATTCAAGCAGGCTTCTACTGGATCCTCTGTCAGGAGACTAGGTAGTGAATCTTCTACATAATCTTCAATGCTGTCCAAAAGAAACACTCATTCTGATCAGGAGCATGCTGAAATGCAGTAAAGATATTCAACCGAACCTTCATATTGCCAAATGAGATCTCCATGACTCCAGTTTGACAATTGATGCATGCATTCGCTGTCGCTAAGAAAGGACGCCCAAGGATGACAGGAACCAGCTTATCAGGATTGGGCACAGGCTCAGTGTCAAGCACGATAAAGTCGATTGGGAAGAAAAATTTATCCACCTGGATGATCACATCTTCTACAATCCCTCTGGGCTTCTTAATCGACCGATCAGCTAGTTACAGAATCACTGTGGTGGGCTTCAGCTCCCCTAGGCCGAGCTGCAGGTATACTAAACATGGAAGTAAATTCACACCAGCTCCCAGATCTAAGAGTGCCTTATCAATTTCCCTTTTTCCGATGATGCATGAAATTGTAGGGGCCCCGGGGTCCTTGAACTTCGGAGGAGTGTTGTGCTTAATCAGGGAACTTACTTGCTCAGTCAGAAGGACTTTCTTGGGGATGTTATTTCTGGTCTTCCTCTTTTGAGTACACAAGTCTTTAAAGAACTTGGCATAGGCAGGTACTTGTGCAACGGCATCAAGCAGGGGGAGATTGATTTTTACCTGTTTGAACATCTCCATCATTCCTTGTATTTTCTCTCCTTGTTTCCCAAAATGAGAAGGTGCCTTGTGACGTTCTGGGAATGGGGCCCGTGGCTCATATGGGATCTCTCGAGTGGAACCTGCTGATGACGAAGCCTCATTGCTCACTTGCTTGCATTTATCATTCTGCAGATTCTATGCAACCTCTGTGTGCTCATCCTTCTTCTCCTCCACATGATTGTCAACTATTCTTCCGCTTCTCAAAGTGGTTACGGCTTGAACTTGCTGATGATATGAAGTGCCCTCATCTACCATGTAGTGCCCTTTAGGGTTTACCACCGGCTGACTTGGAAGCTTTCCTTCGTCCCTTCTGTTGATGATGTTGGCAAGTTGTCCCACCTGAGCTTCTAACTTGGCAATGGATTGGGAATGTGAGTTGACTATTTCTTCTTGAGATTTGACTGACTGCTTTATCTCGCTGGTCAGCTCACTTATTGCTTTTATCATTTGATCCTCAAAATTAGACTCTGAGGGAGACTGGTAGTGCTGCTGTGGAGGTTGGTAAGTGGAATGAGGTTGGTAGGGCTGCCTGTTGGATTGAGCTTGATTGTGTGGCCCTGGGCTGAGTTGCCCGAATTTGAATTCTTTCACGAGAAATTTGGATGATTTTTCCACCCGGGGTTGTAGGTATTGGAGTACGGATCATTACCCGGTCTGGAGAAAGCTGCATTAACCTGCTCATTAGCAATATCAGTATAATTTCCAGTAACAGGACAGTTATTTACCTGATGCATAGGACTAGAACAGAATGAGCATGATTCAGTGTGCGTGTGAGTAGCATTAGGAGAAAAACCAGCAGTCAGCAAAACTTGATCTAGCTTCTTAGTGATAGCCTCAACCACTTGGTTGGCCATGTTTGAGGAATGGCCTGCTTCATACAAACTCTCCGTCTTGAGTGCTTTAGGTGCTGGTGCCCTTCGTCTGGTGGAAACCTGCTAAAGAGAATTGTTACTCAAGTTTTCAAACATAGACCATGCTTCATCTTCGTTTTTTAACATGAATGTTCCCCCACATGATGCATCCACCATTTTTCTATTGGACTCGGTCAGGCCATCATAGAAACACTGCACAAGCTGCCATTTTGGGACAGCGTGGTGTGGACATGATCTAAGCAAGCTTTGCAATCTATCCCAAGTCTCATGGAAATCTTCCCCCTCATACTGGGAGAAGGTAGTGATGGCTCTCCTAGTATCATTGGTCATTCCTATGGGAAAGTACTTCTTAAGAAATTCTTGCTGCAATTGACCCCAAGAAGTGATAGAGTTAGGTGTTAAGGATTGGAACCAATGTTTGGCTTTTTCCTTGAGGAAGAAAGGAAAAAGACGCATCCTTAGGGCATCCTCAGTGAATCCATTCATTTTAGTGGTATCACAAATTGCTTCGAAATCACTGAGGAAGTCATAACGATTTTCAATGCTAAGCCCTAGAAAAGAAGGTAAACTTCGTATAGTGCTGGGCTTAATTTCATAATGGGTTGCCATAATCCTCGGCAACGGCGCCAAAAATTGATGTGATATTTTTGTGACCAAAAATATCAATTATAAAAATAACCACTCGCAATAGAACGAATCTCGTAGGATAGGGCTATATTGAGGGTGTCGAACCTCAAGGATTGCAGGGGTTTAATTACCAAAATTCAAAAGATTAAAATTAACTTAATTCGAAACAGACTGAATTGTTTGTGTAATTTCAAAGTGCATGAAAATAAAAATGGAGTAAATATATGAGAGAGAGAGTAGGGTATTAACTTCAACACGATCCGCACATCAATGGTTAACCATATTTAATTCTAGCAATTCATTCTATGCATATTATAATTTAAACAAGAAAACACATGAAAATAATTTCATACAATCAACGGAATAGCATAACCCATCTTCGGTTGGCACGGATCGTCTACCTAAATTACACTAAACTAGGGTGTAGTACGATCCGTCTTTCCTAGGTATCGTCTATCTAACCCTGTTGATTGCATACCAATTAAGAACCATTGTATAACCATCATTCTTATAATCACAGAAAATAAGAATGATTTTAGTTCAATAAGAGTAAAATAATTTCTAAGACAAGATAAGAATTTTACTAATATTGAATTGGAATTAAAAAACAATTGCATTTAATATAAAGAACAAAAATCAATTGTAGCAATCGTCAGGGTTATACAATCAACATGCATAAATTGAAAGCTAAAAAGTAAATATAATCAAACCATTGTGCTTGGAAAGGGTTACTTCAATACCCCACAATTGGGTTTAGCTGCTCATGATCTTCTAAGCTCCACAGACAATTTACTGAAATTTTAGCTCTAAGAGGCAGTGTGTCTGTTTACAATGTTTAAAGCCCTATTTATAGGGATTAGGAGAACCCTAAAAACCATAGAAATCCTCAGAAAAGTCAGGGGTCAGTCTCCCAGTCCAATTGGGAGACTGAAAACCAACTCCATGCTGGAAAAGGATTGCTGCCTTGCAGTACACGCCCGAGTGCGCTCGATCCGAGGTTTTGTGCGCTCGAGTGCAGTGCGCTCGAGCCTAGCTATTATGCGGACGAGCGCAGGCATGCGCTCGATCCTTGGCCGCAGAAGGTGCGCTCGAGCTTAGGAATGGCTGCGCTCGATCCTAGATCCAGAATGCCCAGCTTTTTGCCCTTTTAAGCCCAATTTTCAATGGTTTGTCAAATAAGATCTGAAACACTGAAACAAAACAAAATTAAACAAATAACAACGCTAAGAAATTAACATATGTAAATTAAGCGGCTTGAATATGCAACATTCGGCGCTTATCACATCTCCCGCACATATGCATACTATAACGCCTAGCAAAATTCCTCATAAATCAAATCATTATCCTCATAAAACATTATGCTATGCATGCTCATGCCTCATCATATAGTATCATTCTTCATCATTTAGTGTCATCTACTTCTACATTGGTACCCAATACCATATAGTGTCATTCTTCATCATTTCATTCATGTCATGTTCATGATCATGCTTGTGATCATGTCATCAAATCAAAAAGCTCATGTACAAATTATATATCATATCATGAAATCATGTGTTCGTGCCATAAATCATGCAACCCATCAAATTATTCATATCAAACATATTTCATCATCATAAACCTCAACATATTAAACTCATAGAAATCATTCATAAGCGTTCATCAAATCATCTCATAAAGCATCATCAAATTAGCGAAGTATCATTAATCATATTTTATATCAAGTAATATCGGCTTGAAGTTAAATAACTATATCTTGCTTTGAACACATTTCTCGTCCAAATAGCGTCTGGCCGATATAGCAGATAAGAATGAAAACCAGTTAGCATATTTCCAGTTCAGCTTCAGGAATAGCCTTCAACCTTCAGTTCAGCATCACTTATTTACATTGTAAACTTAAAGTGTAAAGACATTTACACTTTAAGTTTACAATGTAAATAAGGAAATACCCCCCATTTGGACTCCAATAGAAATACTAAAAAATCAAATTCCCACTATATCAAAATGTAAACATCCAGTTTTAGTACAAAATTTGATTTTCGACAATTATTGACAAATGATTCATCGATGTTCATCAATGTACACTTTATAATAAAATCCCATAAAATCACATTTGAGTATTCAATGTATGAGGAAAAAAAGTTGTGGAAATTATCTTGAAAATATCAATAAATGAAAATTTCATTTTTCATACTTAGCCAAATTCAAAATGAACAGTTTTCTGTAGTATTTCCTACTTGGCTTTTAACCCTGCATGATTAACTACTAATTTTTTCTTAAATCTTGCTTAACTCTTAATCAATTCTCTTGGGCGTTACAATTTGTTTACGAAGTAGAAAACCCTTTGAACATATCAAAGGGAAAAACCACGTTGGGCAGCCAAACTTGGAAAATCACTATGATGAAGACCCAGATTACAGACACAATAGAAACTTAAAACCTGATGTAACTCCCTAGACTCTGTAAGACAGCAACCCGTTCGAGATGCCTCCAAGCTTGACAATCTTCACTTAGCTCATTTCCTCATCGACTTCCTTGATAAGCTCTTCAACGATTACAACAAAGACAAACCCAATGACGCAAGAATCAATGAAGCAAGAAAACCTCTAGAGTCCAATCTAGGCAAAATACTATACTCTTGCTTGACCTTGAGAAAGAAGCAAAAACCACTATATTTACCATCCTATGTGATAGAATATGAGGATCGTGTTCTACCCCTAAATCAAACACATAAGCGATTTATACATCCAAAACAAACGCATTAGCAGTTTATATAAGGAAAATAAATAGCTATGCTCAATAATAAACCAACACAACAATAAACAACATTCACATAACCACAACATAAGATTTGTTGACTAAGTGGAAAACCCTTTGAACCAATCAAAGGGAAAAACCACTCTAGGGCAGCCAAGCCCGGGAATTCACTATATGAATATTCAAAGTTACAGACTAGACGATACTCACTTCCTGGAGGACCTCTAGACTTAGTTAGAACAACAAGCTCCTTGCTTGTCTCCATCTTGACCATTTTCATGGAGTGCATCTCCTTACCGACCATTCGGTAGACTTCTTAGCAGTTACGTGATGTGTATGGCATGATTTGAAATCAGCCAAAAACCCCAAGTAAGCAAGAAAGCATAAAGCTTTTTAGGCAGCCTTACTTGGTACAAATAAAACTGAAGCGTATCACCTCCATGAGGGATAATAGCAACCCTTTCTTCACTGGGAACCTCCAAACTCAGACGAGCATAAAATTGAAATGGAGAGATTCACAGAGTTTTGTAAATAAGATAGGTATTTATAGATTTGTAATTTTATTTATTTCCGTCTTAATAGGGATTATCTTCAGTTATGACGGGAAGGCCAAAATATGGAGTTAATCCTCGTTAAGACGCAAAGAGTAAAAAGTAGATCTAAATACCCGTCACGAGCCCATCATGACGCACCTTCTAACAAGAAAACAGTACCTTCGGGTTTGGTTCAGTCATGAGCCCGTACTAGCTGGGCATCTGACGAGAAATCAACAAAAACCAATCAGGCTATTTTGGCCATAAATTTCTCACCTAAGCTTCAAATGATGCAAATTCAATGGCTCTTGAAATATATTTCCCTGATCTACAACTTTGTCTCTAATGAGCTTCTTCAAATTATGATGTTTGCTGTCAAAAATGGCTCTCAAGGTTCTACAGAAACCCGGGGCGTCATGACGGGAATTTAGCTCCGTTAGGATGGGAATTGGGCAATAACATACTGCCAGCACATTAGGAGGCACGTCATGATGCCAAGTGACGGGAAAAACATTTCCAAGTGACCCAATCACTTCCAAGTGATGCCCAACTGATGTCCAGGTTCCAGAACATCGTAGAACTCTTTTGTAAACACATCCAATTCTTTTCCAAGAGCAATGGGAAGATAAAACAAGGAAGCAAATCACACAGTCCCGTCATGAGCCCGTTTTCACGTGTCATTTGATAAGAAGGCAGGGAGCCATCCTTAAGCCCCATCATATACCGGTTCTAACACCCCATCCAACGGGGAAGGCAAAGAACTCTATCAAACATCCAATCTTCACCCCGACACTTGGGGAAGAATGAAAAATTACAAGCAAATGTTTTGATCATTAAATAAGGCCAAACTAAACCTAACACCATGAACATTGTAATAATTTCTGCAAAACTGTTCATTTGCAAGGCATTTCGTTTGGATGAAATGATGATGAAAATCCTTATATCAGTTTCTGTCAGGACGTTAATGACAATATGATAACGATTTGAGAATCTAGGATTTCATCAAGATGACTACAGGAACATCATGTTGAACCGCTAGGGTTTCGTCACTTTCTAACTGAGTTCATTCTGACATCTTCATGACGAGATCCTAATAAAGATCGGCGGACAGATTCTGTATCACTTCGTCCTGACGAGATTCTGACGCCGTCATGACGAACTCTCAGAGAGAGATAAGTCTAGAAACTTGCCACTTTTGTCATAATGGAATCCCAACGAGATACTGATGAAACAAAATAGAAGCTTCAAGAACATTCAACCATGTCATCATGACGGAATACTAATGTCTTCATGACGAAATCAAACAAACAGAGACAAACCTCTTCATAGTGACGGAATGTTGACATTGTCATGACGAAACCTAACAGAGAGCATCCAACCTCTCTGATCAAAATCGTCAAAGCCTCGTCAAGACAGTTTACCTAATGAAACATCACCGAGAGTTTTAAACTGATTCCGTTAGTGTTTCGTCATCATGGTTTCATGACGAATCTACACAGAGAACAACAATACACAACAAACACCTCCTAGAGTTTATTTCAAAGAACACGAGCAAAAGGTAACTCAATGAATACACACCAAATAATGCCAAAATATTAAACCTAACAAGGTGTATCAAATAAGTGCCGCAGATGGCACGTTGATAAGTGCTAAAATATTCATATTCTCAGCCCTTCACTTGCATGTTTTAATCTTTTGGTTTTGATTAATTAGGTCATTTTAATTCCTTTTTGTGTTTTTCATACTTTTGTAGGCTTTTGAAAGAAAATGAAGTAAATCTAGATGATTTGGGCTCAAAGAGAGAAGATGGGAAAATTGGGAGCTCTCTGACACTGCGATCGATCACAGGGTACCTGCGATCGAGCGCAGTACCTGAGAAGTTCAAACACAAATTAGGCTAGGAGCGATTGAGCACAGGACAGAAGAAGGATCGATCGCAGACCTGCGATCAAGTGCACACGGGTTGCGATCGATCGCACCCGTGCGCATGAGACACATCAAGTGGCGGCTAGAATGTCTTTCTTTCCATATTAGGGTTGTCCAACTCCCAATTGTAATAGGTTTTGAAACCCTACGAAATCCCTAGGTTTACTACTTTGTCAAGGACTTCTGAAGCCTATAAATAGACCCTTAAGCCTCTAGAATAGATATACTTTGTAAGGAGAAGAAGAGGAGCTCTTCAAGTTCAAGTCTCGGGTTTATTCTTTTCCTTTCTTTTCTTTATGAAGATGTTTAACATCAATTTTATGTGTAGCTAATTTAATTAGTAGGGCTTGATTGAAGCCCTAGTTATGTTTAGTTAATATTTCAATATTGGCGCCCTTGTAATGATCTTGTTGTGCTATTTAACTTGATTAACACATACTTACATGAATTCCTCATATGTGTGTGGCTGATCAACATATGCATGTGGTTTGGACTAGTTAATTAAATCAATTTGGATGGCCGAGTCCTGGATTTAATAGAAGTAACAAAAGAATCCACACCGCGATTCTTGGGTTAATCAACATGGGGAACCGGGAGTATATGCCATGCCCTAGGCCTCATATGTTTGTCGATTTCCATAGAGGATATCCTTTCCAAAGGAACAACTTAGTATATACCATGCTAAATCCCTTAGAAAAGAAAAGAGTTAGAGTATACGCCATGCCTAACTCGTTGCTTAGGGAAATCTATAGCCTAAGGAGTATACGCCATGCCCTTAGGTTGACAAACATTAGATATTTATAACATGATCAAAGCATTGGCATATTGTTATATTAGCTAAATATAATTAGTGGTGGATATCAAAGCCCTACCTTTTATTATCATCACTTAGACAATCAATCTTTGTTTTACTTAAGGAATTTATTTTTAAATAAAAATTTAGCAATCCTCGTGGGAATGATCTTGTACTTGCACCATATACTACTATGTTGACCTTGTGCACTTGCAGGTAAAACGTACAATTATTTACCTATTAATTTAGGTAGATATTTGCACAACAAGGTTTTGGCGCTGTTGCCGGGGATTGCGGCGAATTTTATTTAGATTTATTTTCCTTTAGCTGTGTTATTTTAATTTTCAATTTTTAATTTAGTTGTTATTAAAAATCAAAAAGATTTTTTGTTTTCCCCAACTTTTCTGTTTTCTGTTTCAGGTTGCGGATTAGCATTCTGTGATTGCGATCAATCGTCAACCAAGTGCGATCGAACGCACTAACCTGCGATCGAGCACAATTCCAGGGAGCACCCGGACCAGCAGCACTAAAGCTGCTTGACTAAAGAAGTAATTCAATTGATGCAAGGTCGTCGATCTCATGCCTCAACCGTTATTCCACTCGATCTTGAAATTGAGCGGACAATTCGACAATGACCTCGAAACAAAGAAGAAAAGGAAGAAATTGATATGGAAGATTTGCAAGAGAATTCAATTGGGCCAAGACCATTAGAGGCAAATCCACCACGGGTAAGGAGACCAGTGAAGCAGGCATACGTTCCAGCAAACCTCCATCAACCCTCATGCATAGCATATCAACCGGAGGTGGATGGCGGCTATTATATCTCTCCTTAAATCCTTAATGCATTGACTCACTTCAGAGGCGCAGCTACTGAGGATCCCAACTTGCATCTTAAAGAATTCTTTGATTTATGCAAGTTGCAACACGTCCAAAGCCTAACTCCAGAGAGACTCAGGTTAGTCCTCTTCCCTTTCTCTTTGAAAGATAATGCTAAATTGTGGTACAATTCCTTGCCTGCAGATTCTATCCATACTTGGGAAGAATTAACCACCAAGTTTCTGAAGAGGTTTTTCCCAGCCCAGAAGACAAAACAGCTTAAAAGGAAACTTCAAATGTTCCAACAACGAGACGGCGATTTGTTCTTTGAGGCCTGGAATCACTTCAATTCCTTGCTTCTAAAGTGCCCACATCACAACATCCCTCAAGAAGATCAGGTACAAATTTTTTATGAAGGTTTAGATGATACTAACAAAGGGATTGTTGATATAGCTTGTGGAGGTATGCTGATGGAGAAGAGCAGTGAGGAAGCCATAGGGATCTTTGAGAGGTTGAGTGAACACACTCAACAATTTCCATCCAGAAGGAGGCAAGATATAAGGAGCAAAGGCAAGAATGAAGAAATTAGCAGAATGCAAAATCAGATGGCTGTTGTAGAAAAGAAGTTGGACATGATTGTCAAGGCCATGATTGCTCAGAAAATCTCACCTCTACAATAGGACACACCAATCCAGGTATGTGCTATTTGTTCTCATATAGATCACACCACTGAGACGTGTCCTTTATCTCCAATTGCAGAGCAAGAAGAGGTGAATTTTGTGGAACAAAACAATTACCCCCACAAGAACAATCCATACTCCAATACTTATAATCCAGGATGGCGCAACCATCCAAATTTTTCTTGGAGTAATAATCAAGGACAGTAGAAAGGGCCCCAACAAGCAAGCCAACCAACTCAAGAGTCAAAGATGAACCAACTGGAGAATATGATACACAACCTGGTGACTTCACAACAACAATTTGTAATTACACAACAGCAATTCACGGCTGATCAACAACAATTCAATACAAAGACTGATCAAGCCATTCAAAGACTGGAAGCGCAAATGGGTCAGATGGCAAAGGAGCTGAGAGAGAGGAAGTAGGGAGAATTTCCAGCTCAAACAATACCTAATTCAGGGGATCAACAGCAGATGAAAGCGGTCACAGTTCTCAGAAATGGCAAAGTCCTAGGAACTAAAGAGCCACCTCAAGCATCTCTAGATGAAGCATCAACTTCCAAGGTAAAAAAAATGGATAAGGTGAATGCACCCCCTTTCCTCAAAGGTTAGTCAAACCAAAGAAAGAAAAGCAACTCATGGATATCTTTGAGACCTTGCAGAAAGTAGAAATCAACATTCCTTTATTAGATGCAATTAAACAGATTCCTTCATATGCTAAATTTTTAAAGGATTGTTGCACTAACAAAAGGAAGTTTCAGGAATATGAGACTATGGCCTTAACAGAAGAGGTAAGTGTAATCTTGTTAAGAAAATTGCCACCAAAGCTAACAGATCCAGATAGTTTTACCATTCCTTGCAAGATAGGAGACCATTCTTTGAAAAGGCACTACTGCATCTAGGAGCAGGGGTGAATTTGATGCCTTACACTGTATATGAAAAGCTGGGATTGGGGGAGCTTCAACCAACCTCAATCACCTTGTAATTGGCAGACAGAAGCATCAAACGACCAAGAGGTATACTTGAGGATGTTTTGGTCAAGGTAGGCACATTTATTCTACCGGTTGATTTCATTGCATTAAATGTGGAAGAATCTCCTATGCCGTCACCTTTACCTATTATCTTAGGAAGACCCTTTATGAGAACTGCTGATACTACAATAGGTGTGAAAAAGGGTGTTGTGAGCATGAAGGTAAATGGTGAGACAATAGAGTTCAAAATATTTGATGCATTGAAATTACCTCAAGAAGATTTAGAATGTTTTGATATTTGTATGATCCAAGTTGTTAGTGAGACAGTGTTACAGGACCAACATAAAGATCCAGTGCAGACCACCCTCACCCATAGTTTCACAAGGCAGGACATTGAGCCAAAACCTGAAGATGTTACTAATGACATCATTGAAACAGTGCATCATCTTGAGGCCTCTCCAAAATATTCAAGTAAGTATACTCCTCCCTTTGAGATTCTTGTGCCTACTAATACCTCTCTTGTTCCTTCTATTGTCCAGGCACCCAAGCTGGAATTGAAGCAATTGCCAGACCACCTAACATATGCCTACTTAGGAGAAAACAAGACATTACCAGTCATAATTGCAGCAAATCTGAGTTGTGACGAAAAAGAAAAGCTGCTAAGAGTACTTAGAGAGCATAAAACTGCTTTGGGGTGGACCATTGCTGACATCAAAGGAATAAGTCCAGCCAAATGCATGCATCAAATCTTTCTTGAAGATGAAGCCATGCCAACTAGGGATGCACAAAGAAGACTCAACCCACACATGAAGGAGCTAGTCAAGGCAGAGGTATTAAAACTACTGGATGTGGGCATCATCTATCCCATCTTAGATAGTCAATGGGTCAGTCCAGTCTAAGTAGTGCCAAAAAAGAGCAGGATCACAGTAGTGAAGAATGAAGATGATGAGCTGATACCCACAAGAGTAACCACTGGTGGAGGGTATGCATCGCTTACAGAAGACTGAACAAGGTAACCAGAAAAAACCATTTTCCATTATCCTTCATTGACCAAATGCTAGAGAGGTTAGCTGGCCCTAGCCACTATTGTTTCTTGGATGGATACAGTGGCTATAATCAGATTGCAATAGCACCAGAGGATCCGGAGAAGACCACCTTCACATGTCCTTTTCGCACATTCGCCTACAGAAAGATGCCATTTGGCCTACGCAATGCCGCAGCCATATTCCAAAGATGCATGATGAGCATTTTTTCAGACATGGTGGAGAAAACCATTGAGGTATTTATGGATGACTTTAGTGTCTTTGAGTCTAGTTTTGATTAATGCCTCAACCATCTGAAGAGTGTCCTCAGAAGGTGTGAAGAATGCAACCTAGTGCTCAATTGGGAAAAATGCCACTTTATGGTTCAACAAGGCATCGTATTGGGTCACTCTATCTCGAGCAAGGGCATTGAGGTAGATAAGGCTAAGATTGACATCATCTCCAAACTTCCTCCGCCTCTGACAGTGAAGGGGGTGAGGAGTTTTCTTAGACATGCCGGGTTCTATAGAAGGTTCATCAAAGATTTTTCAAAGATCTCTAGACCCCTCTGTGCATTGCTAGGGAAAGAGGCCAAGTTTGAATGGACTATAGAATGCATGACTGCCTTCAACAAACTGAAAAAGTAGCTCACATCTGCACCAATAATGAGGGCACCTGATTGGAGTCTACCATTTGAGCTCATGTGCGATGCCAATGACTTTGCTGTGGGAGCTGTCTTGGGACAAAGAATCAATAAGGTACCTCATGCCATATATTATGCTTCTAGGACATTGAATGATGCTCAGCTAAATTATTCTACCACTGCGGAAGAATTATTAGTTGTCATATTTGCTTTGGAGAAATTTAGATCATACCTAATTGGCTCTAAGGTCATTGTATTCACTGATCATGCTGCTTTAAGATATTTGATTGCTAAGAAGGATGCAAAGCCAAGACTAATCAGATGGGTATTATTACTGCAAGAGTTTGATCTTAAGATCAGAGATAAGAAGGGCAGTGAGAATGTGGTTGCAGATCACCTATCCAGACAACTTCATGAAGAAGAAGGAGATGAGCTTCCATTGAATGAAAAGTTTCCAGATGAGCAGTTATTTGCAGTTGAGGTCCAACTTCCATGCTCCTGCGATAAATGCCAGAGGACAGGTAACATCTCATCCAGAAATCAGATGCCGATGCAAAATATTCAGGAGGTGGAGCTCTTTGATGTATGGGGTATTGATTTCATGGGTCCATTTCCTAATTCATATGGTTATTTGTATATCCTAGTGGGTGTGGATTATGTGTCCAAATGGGTCGAGGCTGTCCCCTCAAAGACTAATGATCACAAAGTGGTTGTGAAGTTTTTGCAGGACAACATCTTCACTAGATTTGGGACACCACGAGCAATAATTAGTGATGGAGGCAGCCACTTCAATAATTATACCTTTGCTTCTTTGATAAAGAAGTATGGCATCACTCATAAGGTTGGAACTCTGTACCATCCCCAAATCAGTGGCCAAGTGGAGATCAGCAACAGAGAAATCAAAGGTATCCTTGAAAGGACAGTAAACCCCAATAGGAAGGATTGGTCACTACACTTGAATGATGCACTATGGGCTTATAGGACTACTTATAAGACACCTATCGGTATGTCTCCATATCGATTAGTCTTTGGGAAAGCATGTCATCTACCAGTGGAGTTGGAACACAAAGCATACTGGGCCATCAAGCAGTTTAACTTTGATATGAAACAAGCTGGCAACAAGAGGAAGCTACAACTCAATGAACTGGAAGAATTGCGGCAGGATGCTTATAAGAATGCCAAGCTCTACAAGGAAAGGACCAAAGCATATCATGACAAACAACTAGTCAGGAAGGAGTTTCATGTAGGACAAAAGGTGTTGATTTATAATTCAAGATTGAAACTTTTTCCTGGTAAGCTTAAGTCAAGATGGTCTGGACCTTGTATTATTACTAAAATTTTCCCTCATGGAGCGTTGGAGGTTCGCAATCCAGAAAGCAATCGCATATTTCAGGTTAATGGACACAGAGTAAAGCCATATCTCGAAGTGAAATTGCAACCACGAGATGAAGATCTGGCACTCCAATCTGCCCCCTATACACCACCACATTCTGGAGCATCTACTTCTGGACAGCACTGAGAGGGGACCACCGTCTGGCTGAAGACGTAAAACTTATCGTTCATGGGAGGCACCCCATCGTTTACCCTTTTCTTTTGTTTAGTGTGTTTTCAGTTCAATTTTTATTTAGTTTTAATTTTGTTCCTTTGTACTTGTTTGTGTGTTTTCTTATTTTGCAGGAACAAGTGTGCTTCACTTCAAATTTGGGGGTGTGCTATGAGCCATGCTCTGCAAAATCATATCGACCATCTCCCGGGTACATTCTTTCCTTTACTTAGACACATTGGGGACAATGTGTCATTTAAGTTTGGGGGTATGGGCACACATGTATACACACACTTTGTCCCAATTTCATGTTATTTGTTTATATACAAAAAAAAAATAAAAAAAAATATATGTATGTTCATGTTTGCTCTAAAATTTTAAGTTGATCTAAAAGAATTGTGGCTTGAATTCATCAGTGAGCTTAGCATTTTGCACACATGATGTGATGAGTGAATCTGTTAGTTTGGTTACTTGTTTAGGACAGTTGAAAAATCACATGTTTGATCTGAGCACTCAAACACATTAGCACATGATCTGTGAGGTATGACATGAGGTCTGATATGTGTATTTCTGCATCTTGGATGAAATTGGATGACTTATTAGATGACACTCTGGCATATATAGTGATGAAAAAAAAAATGTGAAATAAATGATCATTGATAGCTTTTCACTGAGTAACTGGACCTCTTGCCTCAAAGCATTGAGTGTTCACGTTAAAAGGTGAAAAATGTTGATTTGATCAATGTCATGGTTAGTTGGTTTTATAGCCTTTTTGACAAGAGTTAGTAGGTCCTTAGGGGTGTCTCTACACCTAATGCCCTAAAACCATCTGGTTTGGGAGTCATTGACTTAACACTTGCTATAAGGGTCAATTAGAAAGCATAAAGGAACCAACATTGCACAACCTGACCCCAAAAAAAAAAAAAAAAAAAAAAAAAAAAAAAAAAGAGAGAGAAAAAAAAAAAGGAAATATGCCATTGTGTCATTCTAATAGGAATTTCAATGAATTTTGAGACATGGAAACATTACACATTGGAAAGACTTGGAAGCCTCATAATTTTGTGCTAATTCACTGTACACTGTTTTCAAACTTGTGATGTTTTAGCATGTCCTTTGTAAGTAATTGCACTTTGAGATTCCAATTCATTGTGAAGATAGAGTTCATCTTTTTTAACTTGCTAATGAATGACAATAATGATCTTGAAGTGATACTTTAATTTTTAGGATAACATGAACTGTGCATGATGTTTGTGGGTAACATTTCAGGAAAACCCTCACGAGACTTCACTCGTCCACTAGGGAATTCTTAGGGGTTTAAAAGGCTTGTTGCATATGCTAAATGCAATCATACATCCCATGAAAGATGGATTTATCTTTTTGTTTTCTGTTTTTCCATTCTTGTTTTTAGTTTTGTATTACTAATGGACTAGCAATATGTAAGTTTGGGGGTGTGATAAGTGCTAAAATATTCATATTCTCAGCCCTTAACTTGCATGTTTTAATCCTTTGGTTTTGATTAATTAGGTCATTTTAATTCCTTTTTGTGTTTTTCATACTTTTGTAGGCTTTCGGAAGAAAATGAAGTAAATCTAGATGATTTTGGCTCAAAGAGAGAAGATGGGAAAATTGGGAGCTCTCTGACACTGCGATCGATCACAGGGTATCTGCGATCGAGTACAGTACCCGAGAAGTTCAAACACAAATCAGGCCAGGAATGATTGAGCGCAGGACAGAAGAATGATCAATCGCAGACCTGCGATCGAGCGCACACGGGTTGAAATCGATTGCACCCGTGTGCATGAGACACATCAAGTGGCGGCCAAAATGTCTTTCTTTCCATATTAGGGTTTTCCAACTCCCAATTGTAATAGGTTTTGAAACCCTATGAAATCCCTAGGTTTACTACTTTGTCAAGGACTTCTAAAGCCTATAAATAGACCCTTAAGCCTCTAGAATAGATATACTTTGTAAGGAGAAGAAGAGGAGCTCTTCAAGTTCAAGTCTCGGGTTTATTCTTTTCCTTTCTTTTCTTTATGAAGATGTTTAACATCAATTTTATGTGTAGCTAATTTAATTAGTAGGGCTTGATTGAAGCCCTAGTTATGTTTAGTTAATATTTCAATATTGGCGCCCTTGTAATGATCTTGTTGTTCTATTTAACTTGATTAACACTTACATGCATGAATTCCTCATATGTGTGTGTCTGATCAACATATACATGTGGTATGGACTAGTTAATTAAATCAATTTGGATGGCCGAGTCCTGGGTTTAATAGAAGTAACAAAAGAATCCACACCGCGATTCTTGGGTTAATCAACATGGGGAACCGAGAGTATATGCCATGCCCTAGGCCTCATGTGTTTGTCGATTTCCATAGAGTATATGCTTTCCTAAGGAACAACTTAGTATATACCATGCTAAATCCCTTAAAAAAGAAAAGATTTAGAGTATACGTCATGCCTAACTCGTTGCTTAGGAAAATCTATAGCCTAAGGAGTATACGCCATTCCCTTAGGTTGACAAACATTAGATATGCATAACATGATCAAAGCATTGGCATACTGTTATATTAGCTAAATATAATTAGTGGTGGATATCAAAGCCCTACCTTTTATTATCATCACTTAGACAATCAATCTTTGTTTTACTTAAGGAATTTATTTTTAAACAAAAATTCAGCAATCTTCGTGAGAATGATCATGTACTTGCACCATATACTACTATGTTGACCTTGTACACTTGCAGGTAAATCGTATAATTATTTACCTATTAATTTAGGTAGATATTTGCACAACACACGTAAACATCCATAAATATACATTCCAAATATAAACCAAATTACACATACTAAAAGGAAGAACATACAACAATAAGAAAATAACCATTGAACATCAAGGGTAGCTCCTTAAAGCCTAGCATCAAACACGTAGTAAATGGTCTAGTAACAATCAAAGATGGCAAAGAGAGCTTCACCCCCATATTTATATAGATATGATGTAATCATATTTATATAGGTAAAACAAGTGAGCCTTAATGTTTCCATAGTATAAAAAATGTTCTAAATAGAGAAAAATACGTTTTACCCCCTAAAGTATCCACACATTTGCATTTTTGCATCCAATGTTTAAAAATCAACAATCGACCCCCCTCCCCCGATCTATCTCACATTGACAAAAAATATAATACGTCCATCACATCCGGGGGGCGGCCAAGCCACCCCCTCTGACTAAACCACCTCGGGATCGGCCGAATGGGGGCGGCTTTGTGCACATGGGAAAGGCCAGACCACCCCCATGAGGCACATAGGTGGTTTGGCACGCCTTACTGGCCGAATGGGGGCCACCCCACTTTTTTTGTTTAAGTTTTAGGTTTAGTTTTTTTTTAAAAAAAAAAATATATATATATATATATATATATATATATATATATATATATATATATATATATATATATATATCTTTTTCATTTTGGATATAAACTTTTTTTAAAAAAGTTTTCCTTTTTTTTTTTTTTTTTTAAGTTTCAGTTTAGTTTTGCTTTTCTTTTTTTTTTTTTTTGTTTTTTTGAAACTTCACAAAGGACCCCTGAACTACCACGAGATTTGAAAAGACCCCCCAAATTTTAAACTCTCAATTTGATGCAATCTACCCCCCCTTCGTCAATTTTGGATGTTAAAAGTGACAAAATGACCTTTATAGCCCTGAAAATTTTATAAAATTCCAAATTTAACCTTAATTTCAAATTGAAAATAAAAATTAAAAAACAAAAAACAAAAATTGAAGGATAATTTGGTCTTTTTATCCATTAGGGTTTAATGGCAAAAATTGACAAAGGGGGTTAATTGCATCAAATTAAGAGTTTTTGAAATATGTGGTGGTCTTTTCAGAACAAGTGATATTTCAGGAGTCCTAAGCAAGGGCGGAGGGAAGGAGGGTTGAGAGGGGTCAAATGCCCCCCTGCCCCCCCCCCCCCCCCCCCCCCCCCCCCCCCCATATATATATCTTTTTCATTTTGGATATAAACTTTTTTTTAAAAGTTTTAGTTTTTTTTTTTTTTTTTTTTTTTTTTTTTTTAAGTTTCAGTTTAGTTTTGCTTTTTTCTTTTTTTTTTTTTTTTGAAACTTTACAAAGGACCCCTGAACTACCACAAGATTTGAAAAGACCCCCCAAATTTTAAAACCTCTCAATTTGATGCAATCTACCCCCCTTCGTCAGTTTTGGATGTTAAAAGTGACGAAATGACCTTTATAGCCCTAAAATTTTTATAAAATTCCAAATTTACCCTTAATTAAAAATTGAAAATAAATTTTTTTTTTTTAAAAAAAAAAGACAAAAATTGACGAAGGGGGTCAATTGCATCAAATTGAGAGTTTTTGAAATCTGTGGGGGTCTTTTCAGAACAAGTGATATTTCAGAGGTCCTAAGCAAGGGCGGAGGGAAGGAGGGTTGAAAGGGGTCAAATGCCCCCCCCTCCCCCCCAAAAAAAATTACCCTTACTCCTTGTAAAACTTTCGTGTAGATGCTTAGGCCCACTCTCAGCCACTCATCTGGGGGCAACGTTTTTTCCTCTTACTGCGTCGACTCTCTAATTCTCTGTAATCTGTATTTTAATTTCATTTTTTCTTTTTACTATTTCAAGCTTTCTCAGATTTTAGGTCAGGCAAAGTGAAGAAGACGATAGAATAGTTAATTTTATTAAAACGCTGCATTTTACCTTTGGAATAGGAAAATGGGCTACGATGTTTTTTAAAACCTGCTGCCCCTGCCAAAAGTTGCTCCTCTCATACAATCTTGTTGAAGTTTAAAGTTTTTTTGGTCCACGAGTCCCATCCACATAGTTCTTCACACAAAATGTGGACCTGTCAAATGTCAATTCACATCAAACAGCTACAATTACTCTAATTTATTAGAAAGGATCTAGAGGCATCAGAGAGAAACATCAACATGAACTTATTGACTGAGGTAGCATTTTATATTAAGTGATACAGTTTTTTTTTTTTTTAAGCAAAAAAAAAATCGTAACAAGCTTTAGGTGTCAGACTCACAACTAGTGTTTAAGGTTGATGTGAAAATCCGAAAGAATTTCCCCTGACATGGGTGCTAGAGAGAGGCTTCTAAGGACACGAGCTATTGATATGGGCCAGGTGATTAGGCCGCAGGGTAGGGAAGCCAAAAGCCCAAATTCTTTGAGGACTTGGAAAAAGAAAGCACGTGACGTTGTAGGGACTGACATGCTGGGGGTTCTATCAATTAGACAGGAGGAAAAAGAAATACTGAAGGAGTGCAAATTACGGACACAACTTAAATAGGAAGGAAGAAATGTAAGGCTGATGTGAATATCCGAAAGAATGGAAGTGAAAATAAGGCGGAGGCTGTTGTACAGACTCGCCAAGCATTATGAGTCTACTAAGTTGGAACTGTCGCCAGACAGTTAGGGACCTTTGCCAAATGGTAAAGGAGAAGAAACCCAAGCTGATTTTCTTAATGGAAACCAAGTTGAAGGCGACCCAAATGGAATTTTTTAAAAATTAAATTGGGTTTGGGAGTGTTTTTGTTGTTGATTGTGTGGGTAAAAGTGGAGGTTTGGCATTACTATGGCAAGATGACATCCAGGTGGAAATTCAAAATTTTAGTAGAAGACATATTAATGCAAAGGTATGTTTGGTGCACTCGGGACCTTGGTGGAAGCTTACTAGATTTTATGGACACCAGGAAGTACCCAAACGGAAAGAATCTTGGGGACTCTTGCGACATCTACGGGATTATCAACCTAATTGCTGGGTGTGCGTAGGGAATTTCAATGAGATTTTGGACAATTCAGAAAAGATGGCTGGGCCAAGAAGACAAAGATGGTAGATGGAGGATTTTCACAAAACTCTTGATTATTGCTCTTTGGAAGACATGGGTTTTGTGGGGCCTAAATTCACTTGGAATAGTTGCAGGGAAGGAAATTATTTTATTAAGGAACATCTTGACAGAGTAGTAGCCAATTCTATGTGGTCTGATTTACTTCCGGAGATGCTAGTTGAAGTGCTTGCTGTAAGATGCTTGGATCATACACCGCTTCTTATTATTTTGAGAAGCAAGCATATTAATAGGAGAAGAAGGCATTCACGTTTTTTCTATGAATAAGGGTGGGGGAAAGCCAATGATCATAAACAGACTCTGAAGAAAATATGGAGGGTAAAGGAGGGGCATAGGGATGCGTGGAGGAATGCAGTTGAAAATTTGTCATCAAGCAAAAAAGTGAAAGGCAAGTGGCAACGAAAAAAGAAGGAAGAGGAAGGTGGGCTAATTAAAGAAAAAAAAAAAGCTTTAAAGGCTTTGCAACAGAATGAGGAAATCTTGGACTCTGAGGGAATCTTTACTCTCCAGGCCGAGATTGATGACTTATTGGAAAGGGAGGAGGTGAGGTGGAAGCAGTGATCGAAGGAACATTGGTTGAAGATGGGATAAAAACTCAAAATTCTTTCATGCCAGTGTCAAACAAAGACGGAAAACAAATATGATCAAAAGCATTATTGATGAGAGGAATGTTCATTGCTCTATCGAGGAGGAGATAAAAAATGCTTTTCTCAGTTATTTTGAGAATGTTTTCACAACTTCTCAACTGGTTGGAGTGGGGGAGTTTGTGGGAGGTTTGACATGGAGGGTGACAGGGGATATGAATGAGCAACTTCTACAGGAGTTCACTGCCGAAGAATTTTGTGTTGCACTTGCCCAAATGGCCCCTCTAAAATCACCGGGCCCGGATGGATTCCCTGCGAGTTTTTTTCAAGAACATTGGCCTGCTATTGGTGTTGAGGTATGTAAAGCCATTTCACATTTCTTCAATTCGGGTGTTTTAGAGGAGGAAGTGAATTATACACACATTGCATTTATCCCTAAAAAGAAGAATCCTGAAAAGGTTTCTGAATTTAGACCTTTAAGTTTATGTAATGTGGTGTATAATATTGTTTCTAAAACATTGGCTAACAGATTGAAGGTTATTTTACCAAACATAATATCCCAAAATAAGAGTGCATTTATTCCGGGTAGGCTTATAGCAAACAATGTGTTGGCAGCCTATGCAACGCTGCATACTATGCATTCTAGGATGTGGGGGAAGGTTGGGTATATGGCTATTAAATTAGATACGAGTAAGGCCTATGATTGGGTTGAATGGAGGTTTCTTGAAGCGATGATGCGTAGCATGGGTTTTGCGAAAAAATGGATTGGTTTGATTATGCAATGCATTACGACTGTTAAATACTCGATCATCCATAATAGAGTTCCAGAAGGATATATTCGGCCTTCCTGGAGTATGATAAGCGCTAAAATATTCATATTTTCAGCCATTATCTTACATGTTTTAATCCTTTGGTTTTAGTTAATTAGATCATTTTACTTCCTTTTTATGTTTTTGATGTTTTTACAGCCTTTTGGAAGAAAGTGAAGTAAAACTGGGTGATTTAGACTCAAAAAGAGAACACAGGAAAATTGAAGTTCCCTGGTACTGCGATCAATCGCAGGGTATCTGCGATCGAGCGCAATACCAGAGGAGATGCTGCACGAGCCAGGCTAGGAGCGATCGAGCGCAGGCAAAAGAGGCATCGATCGCAGACGTCCGATCGAGCGCACACGGGCTGCGATCGAGCGCACCCGTGCGCAGGAGGCATTCCAAGTGGCGGCTACAATGTCCCTATTTCCATATTAGGATTTTTCCAACTCCAAATTGTAATAGGATTGAAACCCTGCGAAAACCCTAAGTTTTACTACTTTTCCAGGGACTTCTAAAGCCTATAAATACTCTTAAACCTTTAGAATAGGTAGGCTTGGAGAAGGGAGAAGAATAGGAGCTCTCAAGTCAAGTCTCGAGTTTATTCTTTCTTTTCTTTTCTTTTATTTTATGAAGATGTTTAACATCAACTCTATGTGTAGCTAAATTATTTAGTAGGGCTAGATTGAAGCCATAGTTATGTTAAATTAATATTTCAATATTGGCGCCTTGTGATGATCATGTTGTGCTATTTAATTTGATTAATACCTGCTTGCATGAATTCCTCATATGTGTATGCCTGATCAACATGTGCATGTGGTATGAACTTGTTAGTTAGATCAATTTGGATGGCCGAGTCCTGGGTTTAACTTAAGTAACAAAAGAATCCACACCACGATTCTTGGGTTAATCAACATAGGGAACTAGGAGTATGTGTCCATGCCCTAGGCCTTGTGTGTTTGTCGATTTCCATAGAATAAATGCTTTTCTAAAGAACAACTTAGTATAGACATGCTAAATCCTTTAGGAAAGAAAAGAATTAGGACATGGACCAAGTGGCTAATTCGTTGCTTAGGGAAATCAATAGCTTAAGGCGTTAGAGTTTAACCCTTAGGTTGGCAAACATTAAATATGCATAACTTGATCAAAGCATTGGCATATTGTTATATTAATTGAGCATAATTAGTGGTGGATATCAAAGCCCTACCCTTTATTATCATCACATCAATAATCAATCTTAGTTTATTTCTGCTTAAGGAATTTATTTTTAAACATAAATTCAGCAATCCTCGTGGGAATGATCCTGTACTTGCACTCTATACTACCATGTTGACCTTGTACACTTGCAGGTAAAACGTACAATTATTTAACTATTAATTTAGGTATATTTTTGCACAACAAAGTATAAGGCAAGGGGACCCTTTATCCCCTTACCTTTTTATTCTTTGTGCGGAGGCTTTGAGTACGCAACTCAACTTTGCCGCCTATTTGAGTTCTCTTAGGGGTGTTCCCACATCCTCTATGGGACTCAGACTAAACCATTTATGTTTTACAGATGATAGCTTGTTATTCTGTCAAGCGACTCCCTAAGATTGGCATAAGTTGACATATCTGTTGGAGAAATACGGAGGGGGGGCGTTAGGGCAAAAATTGAACAGGGACAAGACTTCAATTTTCTTTAGCAAGAATACTACTCAAGAAGTCAGAGATCAACTCATCCATTTATCAGGGCTCCCAGCTGCACAGAGCTATGACAAATACTTAGGACTCCGGCTTTGGTTGGAAAATCCCGGGTTAGAGAATTTCAAAACATTGCTGATAGAGTAATAAAGAGGGTGAATGATGGGAAATCGAAACTGTTTTCTCAAGTAGGGAAGGAAATCTTACTTAAGGCAGTGGTGCAAGCTATTCCTGCCTATAGTATGAGCATCTTTCTGTTACTAAAGACTCTTTGTAAGGAGATGAATGTGATCATGCAAAGATTTTGGTGGGCTCATAAGGAGAATGAGAAGAAAATTCATTGGATGAGTTGGGAGAAGATGGGTAGACCTAAATCAAGGAGAGATGGAGTTTTGAGATCTTTGTTGTTTTAGTAAGGCTTTGTTAGCTAAACAAGGTTGGTGATTAGTGCAAAATCTGGAGAGTTTAACGGCAAAGATCCTAAAGGCAAAATACTATCCGAAGGGAGAATTCCTTGATGCAAAGATAGGAAGTCGACCTTCTTTAGCTTTGAGATGTATTTCCTTGGCAAAAAATCTGCTCCAAGCAGGTTTGTGTTGGAGGATAGAGGATGGCAAGTCGGTGCGAATATGGAAGGATAAGTGGATCCCTAAGAGTACGTCATTTCAAGTTCAAACGCCTTGAAGAATTGTGGAGGCGGATGAAACTGTAAGTGGTCATATGGATACGCAATTAGGTGGATGGAACAACCCCCTTGTTCGTAGGGTATTTTGGGAGGATGAAGTGAAGATCATCTGTAGCCTTCCTTGGAGTAAATATAGTAGCCCTGACAAACTATGTTGGCAAGCGACAAACTCCGGGGAGTTTCCAGTGCATAGTGCGTATTACATTGAAAAGGAGAGGATTGGATCCATGCAAGGTGAAGGATCTAAAACCTCGGAGCTCGCAAGCATATGGAAAAATATATGGAAGTTACAAGTGATCAATACAACAAAGGTTTTCTTATGGAGGGCTGGAAGTGATATTCTTCCCACCAAGAATAACCTTGTAAAACATGGAGTAGTGGAAGAAGAAATGTGCATGTTCTGTCGTAGCAAGAGGAAGACAGCATAACACATCTTATGGACATGTCCGTCGGACAAGACGTTTGGAGTGTAAGTGGGCAGCATTTTCAGAAGAGCTCGTGTGAGGCTAGGAATTTCATTGACATTTTAGAATATCTATTCCAACGTTGTAGTAGTGAGGAGATGGACTTTTTTGCTACCACTGCTAGAATGATTTGGAACAGACGAAATACTTACCTTCACAGAGGCCAGTTCCTTCATCCAAATTATGTTGCTAAAGAAGCAGTTATAATGGTGCAGCAATTTCGGGATGCAGCGTCAATAAGGGAGAAAGAAAGTAGGCCTACAGGTGATTTGGAACAGGTATGTTGGATACCTCCTCCACAAAACTTGTTTAAAGCAAATTGGGATATTGCTTTATGTAAAGAAAAATGGCAAATGGGGATCGGAATTATCGTTAGGGATTTCAAGGGTCTCGTATGTACAGCACTAAGCCAAACTATTCAGACCTTTACGGAGGTTGCAACTGCAGAGGCTATGGGTTCACTACGAGCGATGGAATTCTGCAAAAAGATAGGGATAAAGGAGGTGATTTTTGAAGGTGATGCTGAGGTGCTAGTTAAGGCCATAAATAAACGTGATTCCATGTGGTGCCGCTACAGACAGATCATAGAGGACATACAAATTTTATTGGGATGCTTCAGATGGAGGGAAGTGATTTATGTTAAGAGAGAAGCAAATGGAGCAGTACACGGGCTGGCGAAAATGGCAACACGTGAACAGATTGATAAAATATGGAAGGAGGAAATCCCTAGTACTCTTTATGATATTGTAACTTTAGAGCAATTTGCTCATGCTCTATGTAAATTTTCATATTTAGATTGCTTTTTTAAATTAATTATTTATAAATATATAATTTTTGTTATGTATTTTAATTATACAAAATATATAATTGTAGTTATCTGAAATTATATAAAACTCTATTAATATCTAATCAAATTCTAAACGAATCCGTGTCAAGGCATATTCAACAAATTTGTTCGTAGATACTTGCTTTAATTTTTTTTTTTATCATTACCATATTAATGATAGCTACAAAGAACATATCTACATAAAACATCGACAACTAGTCAATCATGATTTTTCCAAAAAAAAAAAAAAAAAAACAATTTGAAAGATATGTTGTTTTAATCCAAAATAAATTATAAGTTACATTTAGATACTTTAGAAAATAATTAAATTTTATTGAATTATTTCTTTAATATTCTTAATTAATTTTTGTTCAATTTTATTTTTTAATCTTGACCCCGCGGAAGTAAAATTCTGGCTCCGCCACTGGTTCCACTGGTTCTAAGTGAAGTTATCTCTTTTTTTTTTTTTTTAGTTGTTTAGTTTAGTTTAGTTTTTTTTTTCTTTTTTTTTTTTTGTGTTTAAATTTTACACCCCCTCCCCTGTGACCACATTTATGTTTATACTTCATCCCCCGAGGGCATTTTCAAAAGTTTTGGTTCAAAAATGTCACGTACCACACAAATAGACGGATTTGATGGACGGATGGTATTTTTGTCAACGTGAGATAGATTGGGGTGGTCTATAATCGATTCTTTAACATTGGACGCTAAAACGCAAATGCGTAAATATTTTAGGAGGTAAAGTAACTTGGAATGGAGGCTGATTCAAAACCCTCACTCTCTAGTAGGCTCTTTTTTGGGATGGCTCTTTTTTGGAAGCAAATATTGGGCGAAAACCTTCTTATGCTTGGAGGAGTATTTGGAACTCAAATAAGTTGCTGCAAAAAGGTCTAATATGGAGGGTGGGTGATGGAGTAAATGTCCGAATATGGGATGATCTTTGGCTACCAAATCCAAGAGCACATGCAGCACGCTCACCAGTGAATATTCTCGGTAGGAATGCAAAAGTAAGCGATGTTCACACCAATTGGTGGAACATTACATTAGTAAAGGAGGTCTTTAATGAGGAAGAAGCTACCATGATCTATAATCTGGGGCTTAATCCACTAAGGCGGAAAGACAGGCTGGCTTGGGAGCATTCGAAAAATGGGATGTTTACTGTAAGGAGCGCATATCACTTGGCAGTAGAGAGATTTGGGAAAGAAGATGGTAGTTGTTCAACAGTACATCAGAAACAAGCTTTATGGAAACAAATCTAGGGAAACAAAAGATCCAGAGTTGTAAAATTCATCCTGTGGAAAGCATGCAATGATATTCTGCCAACGAGGGAAAGACTCTACCGGAAAAAGATAACGCCATATCCGATTTGCATCAATTGTCGAAGAGAGCCGGAGACCCCAAGACATATCCTGTGGAGTGATGTGTGCCAAATATTTCACATTTGGACCCTTTAATTTAAATTAGTTAATCCTTTAGCTGTGTCGTAATCTAATGCTTTGTGTTAGTTTTATCTTTTTAGTGTTTTTAGGTTGTTAAAGGAAAACTGTGCATTTAAAGTAAAAAATACGGAGTTTTGAAGAAAGCTGGAAAAAGTGCCATCAAAGTAGGATCGAGCGCATCATCCCGCGCTCGAGCGCATGTGCGCTACATCCCAGATGGGTCGAGCTCGAGCGCACCCATGTCCACCAGCAAGCCGCAAGCGCCCAAGTGTCGCACCTCAAGGGAAGAGCTACATGCCCGAGTGCGATCGAGCACACTGACCATGCACTCGAGCACAATTGTTTGCCAGATATGACCTAGAGCCGTTTTTAGGGTTTTAAACCCTAAAAGCCCCAATAAATACATTGTTAAGCTTTAAGAAAAGGGGGCCGGAGACCAAGTCCGAAATTCTCCACAGTTTTTCTCCCTTTAGTTTTAGTTTTCTTTAGGTTTAGATTTATTTTTCAATAATCATGTGGAGCTAAATTATCAACTAAGGTTGAGGATAAAGCCCCATCGATGAAGAACAACACACTTTCATGTAAGTCAATATTATCTTATTTTATGGATTTTTAAGGTTTCAATTGTTTTGCTTTTTTGAAATTACTCTTAGATATCTATTGTGATTTCCGGATACATGTGATGTTTTAGGAGAGTTTCATGTAATTGTTTGCTTGGATCTTTATTAAAATAAAATTGGATATCTATTTATGATTTATCCGACGGATACAATTGATGATTTTGTTTAATCCAGATATCTTTTGTGATTTGTACAATAGATGGATACATTAGATCTTTTAATTGATTTGTGAAGCATATTAAGACATACATAGGATTTATTTGTGAGAACTTCAGATTTTATTGATGAATATAGAATGAGTTGTTCCGACTTGGTGGGTGTAGATTCCACAACTTTCATATTTTATCTTTTGATTATTGTTGTTGTTATTTAATTTATGTTTTTCTTTTATCGAAAAATCAAAATCTTTTAAAACTAGGTAGGATTTAATTAATTTAAATATATTTTATTTTCAAAAACACAATTTCCTGTGGATTCGACCTCGCACTTGCATAAACTATATTGCAAACGACTCGTGCACTTGCGGGTAACATTAAAACTCACAACAAGTTTTTAGCGTCATTGTCGGGGAATTGTTTGATTTTTGAATTCAATTTATGTTTAAATTGATTCTATCCTTCTACTAGTTATAATTAAGACTTTAATTTTGCAATTTTTATTTTATTTTGTTTTATTTATGTCCTAATTAAAATTATAGTTTTTTATAGGTGTTTTGGTGTTTAAGTTTGGGGGACGCCCTGGCCTTTTGCACACTCAGTTAGAGTTTCTCATTGAGTAACCGGACCTCTTGTCTCGTTAAGCATTGACTGTTCGCGTAAAAATGTGTGAAATTTAAGTTGGTTAATTATATGGCTAGTTTGGCTTTGTAGCATTTTTGACTTGAGTTAATTAAGTCTTTAAGGATGTTTCTACATCTAATGCCCTACAACCATCTGGTTTGGGAGTCATTGGCCTAACATTCATTACACTTAAGGGAGCTAAACATTGCACAGCCTACAAAAAAAAAATGCATATCTTGCCTTGGTTGTTTCAGTTGATAGGAATTCCAACAAATTTTGAGGTATTTATCTTGAGAATAAATTGAAGCCTCATGATTGTATACTAATTTCATTTTGCACCTATATGAGCATATGTTGTCTCAACTATCCATTTATGAGTTCTTTGATTTTGGATTCCCTAATGATTGTGATGATAGTGTTTATCTTGTTAAGCTTGCTTATGAATGAGAACCATGGTTTGTGTGAAACTTTATTCTTTTCAATGACATAGCACTGACAATGTTTGTGGATATCATTCCTATTAAATCCTCACGAGTCTTCACTCGTCCTCTAGGGATGCCTAGGGGTTTAAAAAGACTTGTTGCATATGCTAAATGCAATCGTCTCTCCCACGACAGAGGATCTATGCTTTTTGCTTTCATTTTGTTTTTTATTTTGTTTTGTTTTGTTAAAGGACTAGCAAAATGTAAGTTTGGGGGTATTTGATGTGTGCCAAATATTACACATTTGGACCCTCTAAATTTACATTAGTTAATCATATAGCTGTGTTGTAATCTAATGCTTTGTGTTTGTTTTATGTTTTTAGTGTTTTTACGTTGTTGAAGGAAAACTACGCATTTAAAGTGAAAAATACGGAGTTTGGAAGAAAGCTGGAAAAAGTGCCATCAAAGTAGGATCGAGCGCATCATCCCGCACTCGAGCGCATGTGCGCTTGATCCCAGGTGGGTCGCGCTCGAGCGCACCCATGTCCACCAGCACTCGTCTGCCAGATATGACCTAGCGCCGTTTTTAAGGGTTTTAAACCCTAGAAGACCCTATAAATACATTGTTACGCTTCAAGAAAAAGGAGCCAGAGACCAAGTCCGAAATTCTTTACAGTTTTTCTCCCTTTAGTTTTAGTTTTCTTTTGGTTTAGATTTATTTTTCAATAATCATGTGGAGCTAAATTCTCAACTAAGGTTGAGGATGAAGCCCCACCGATGAAGAACAACACACTTTCATGTAAGTCAATATTATCTTATTTTATGAATTTTTAAGCTTTCAATTGTTTTGAATTAATTCAACTATTGAAATTACTCTTAGATATCTATTGTAATTTCCGGATACATGTGATGTTTTAGGATAGTTTCATGTAATTGTTTGCTTGGATCTTTATTAAAATAAAATTGGATATCTATTTGTGATTTATCCGACGAATACAATTGATGATTTGGTTTAATCCCGATATCTTTTGTAATTTGTACAATGGATGGATACATTAGATCTTTTAATTGACTTGTAAAGCATAGTAAGACATACATAGGATTTATTTGTGAGAACTTCAGATTTTATTGATGAACATGGAATGTGTTATTCCGACTTGGTGGGTGTGGATTCCACAACTTTAGTATTTTATCTTTTGATTATTGCTATTGTTATTTAGTTTATGTTTTTCTTTTATTCAAAAATCAAAATCTTTTGAAACTAGGTTAGGATTTAATTAATTTAGATATATTTTATATTCTAATCCACAATTCCCTGTGGATTCGACCTCGCACTTGCAAAAACTATATTGCATATGACTCGTGCACTTGCGAGTAACATTAAAACTCACAACATGGAGCTGCCCTTCCGCCCAGGATATGTGGCTCGAGTGTAATGGTAAGATCCATAAATGCCACATTGGAGAAACAGGATTCATGGCACTCTTGGAAAACCTACTTCAACGCTTGGATGAGGAAGAAATGCATCTCATGGTGAATGTAGCAAGACAATTATGGCTTCGAAGGAATAAGGTGATTTTCGGAGGAGAATTTCTATCACCAGCTGATCTAGTTCGACTGGCAAAGAAGCAAGTGGAAGCCTGTGATATAGCAGAACAGAGAACAGGAGAACCAAAGTATACTCCAAGGCAACCAAGTGAAGAGCGATGGCAAAAACCTCTGGAAGGCACAATGAAGCTTAACTGAGATGCAGCGGTGGACAAAATTATTGGCAAGATAGGAATGGAAGTAATAGCAAGAGACCATGAAGGAACAGTTATTGCTATTGTTAAACTACCAATTATCCCAAAAGCTTAAGCTGATAAGAAGATGTAAATTTAATCACTTAATCAATACTTTAACACTCCCCCTCACGTGTGGGCTCAAACTCCCTTTTAATAGGTGAGGCCCAACACGTGGAATATTTAATTTAAATGGGGGGTGATTTGACGGAGTCAAGGTTCGATCCTATGACCTTTGGCTCTGATACCATGTTAAACTACCAATTATCCCAAAAGCTTAAGCTGATAGGAAGATGTAAATTTAATCACTTAATCAATACTTTAACAGCTATGACTTGTGGACCCTGGCTTTACATCTCAGATCCTACAATGGCAGAGGCGATGGCGGCAAGGGAAGCAGTTGAGCTGGGAAAATCTCTGGGAGGGCGTAACTTCGTTCTGGAGGGGGATGCCTTAGAAGTGGTAAATGCACTGAGGAAAGAGGAAGACAGTATGGGATCATACGGCCAGATCATTAACGATGTTAAACTATTGATGAACTGCGGAGCTCAATGGAAGGTTCAACATGTACGTCGTGAAGGCAATGGTGCTCCACATCATCTTGCAAAACTGGATCTCAAACAAAATGAAGCTCAGCTTTGGACTAGGGATTTCCAAGTTTGTATGAACGATATTATTCTCACGGAGCAAACTCCTGTGGTAATTTGATAATGGAAACCACTTTCAAAAAAAAAATACTTCTATACTTACTCTCTTCAATCTGGATTTTTGACTTCTTTTCTGCATACAAATTATATACATATATTAGTCATTTTCTAAATTATTCATTGTTACGGACCCTCAACTCTTTATATTCATTATTATCCATCACTTTATTAGTCTGTGACAATTAAAAAGTAAAGACAATAATTTACAATAGTTCAGATACCAAGATTAGTGTTTAAACGCTAAAGTGAGCCGAAGCCATGGTGACATAATGTTCAAATATAAATCTTAAAGTAAAGACATGATAAAGACAATCATTTATAATAGTCCAAATACGAAGATTTTTGTTTAAGCATCAAAGCAAGCTGAAGCCATGGTGACATAACGTTTAAACATAAATCTCAAGGTAAGGAGACATCATAAAGATAATAAAAGTAAAGACAATTTATATGTCACATACATCTTACATTGTTAAGCCTTTAAGCTTATTTGGTCATTTAAACAACTTATTGAAGTAAAGAACATAATCAAAATAGCAAAGAGAGACTGCCAAGTGAATCATAGATTATTTTCTCAAAAGCTCACATTCAAACCCGTATATTTAGAGTTTTCAGACTCGATATGGTAGAAATGATTCAATTGCGTTTTCATGAATATTTAAGAGACAACTCCATGCATAAAACACTTACCAAAGAAGCTAGTGCAAGACAAGGACCCTATTTGAAACTTCTTCCCTCTTCCTTACCTATCCTTTCTCACTAAAATTTTCTCCTTACCTTTTTCTCTCAAGGGGCCATCTTGGTGCTTGAAATGGATGAAAATAGTGTTGTGAATGTGACTTAACCAAGGTTTCCTTATATAGACATTTCAAAAACTAGGATTTGATCCTTAAAATGAAATCCAACGGCCATAAGCAAGACTAGAGTGGCGGGCCAAACCAAGGTGGAAAGCAAGGCAAAAATCAATGTAAAGTCATCATTTCAAAAGCCTAAAAGTCTTGTAATAAGTCTTTGATAGTTTTCTTCTAAAAATTTTGTCTCATTGGGTTTTAACTTGTCTAACTAAAAGAAGTCATCATCTAATCATTAAATATGACTCAAATGGCCATTTTAACCCTTGTTGGCCTACCCCCTTGAGTTTTTGATGTGGCAGCACCACATGTTGCCACGTGGTAGTGTGAACATTGGTTTTTCGGCTAGATTTGTATTTTTGTAAAAAATGAATTGTTTTGAAATTTTACCACTTGGTAGAGGGTCCAAGACAAGCGCTATGAGCTTTTGTTTGACTCATTTTAAGTTCATTTGACCAAATTTCCGTCCATCCAAATTTTTAAAGTCAAAAGTCATTTTATCACTTATGCCTTAAAAACTTCTCAAATTTTTGTGGTACGTCTAGAAGACTAATAAAAGCTTAATGATAATATTTTCTCAACATTGTCATCAATTTTTATAATTAATTTAAGATACTTAAATTCTCTGGGTATTACATTGGGTCGATGGATAGTTGGCCAGTGGAGACCGTTGGCGATATGGGTTGCAGTGTAGTGACCCAAATAATTGGACTTTTGGGTCACTAGGAACAGCTAGAGGGTCAATTTGGGAATTTTAGACTTTCTGACTGAACGTCGTGTGAGGACCATCCTGAGCGTATGTTGACAATGGAAATTCATAATATGTATGATACGGGGCTCATCTCACTCGAGTAGTCAAGAAAATACCATAATTAAGAAATAAGTATAATCCATCTTCGGTTGGCACGAACCATCTGCCTAACCTATAGATACGATACAGTCCGTCTTCCCTAGGAATGGACTATCAAATTGCTTAATCAGTTACACGCAATCAAGAGATAAACATAACTCTTCTTCGGGTCATATGAATTGTCTACCTAAATTACACTAAGCTAGGATGTAGAGTAATTCACCTTCCCTAGGCATGGTCTATCAAACCCTCTTGATCATGTGTCCGTTAAAAACATTGTATAATAATCATTCATATAATCATAGAAAATCTGAAGGATTGAGTTCAATCAAGATAAAAAGCATTCTAAGACAAGAAAAGAATTTCATAATAATTGAATATAAACTTTAAAACCAAATCTCTAAGTTATACGACCATCATGCATGTAGAAAATTCCTAAATTAAAATATAATTAAACCATTGTTACTTGGAAATGGCTACATTAACACCCTATTACGAGTTTAGCCGCTCATGGTGGTGCTAGAATGACCTCCTGCCATGTTCATTTTCTCTTCAACTCTTCAAGCCTTCAAGAAGATATTTTATGTCTAAAACTAAGCACGCTCTCTTCAAGTTTTAGATGCCTATTTATAGGGTGTAAAACAAACCCTAGAAGCCCTACGAATCCTTGAAAACTCGTAAGTCAGTCTCCCAGTCGGATTAGGAGACTTAAAAAGGCTTTCCTTATCAGTTTCAGCATCTTTCGGACTTTTCAGTACAAGTGCGCTCAATCCCAATTGTGGTGCGCTCGAGCGCACTTATGCACGTGCGTTGATTTGCACTCGATCCCACTTGTGGTGCGCTCGAGCATACTTACGCATGTGGGCTGATTTGTGCTCGATCCCATCAAAAGTGGGCTCGATCCCACTTCTTCAGCATCAGCATCTCAAAAAATCATGTTTTAAGCCCAAATTTAATGGAATTTCTTGTATTCTCTCTAAAAACCTGAAAACATGAAAACAACACAAAATAAAAAGATAACAACGCTAAGGAATTAACATGTACAAGTTAAAGGGCATGAATGTGCAACATTCAGCGCTTATCAGAGCAGAAAACCAATTTTAAACCAAGTAGCATCCTAATCACTTCTACGCAAGTTCTAAGGTCACAACAAGGTTCTTAATATACTCCTAGCCCAAAATAACATTTCCATGCAAATTAAAGTACGTACAACAAAAATGAAATATTAACCCATGTTTAAACCAAGATTAAAACCTAAAATAACAACATAAGCCTAAAACTAGCAACCAAGCTATGGAAAACACTTAACCAAAGTACAACTAGGTAAAAAATAAGCCAAGTTAAGGAGGTTACCTCTTTAGAGCAAGAACCTTTAAAAAAGCCTTTCTTCTCTTCTCACAACCAACAAGACACTCAAGTAGAGTTTCTTTAAGGCTCAGATGGCAGGATGAGGTTTAGAAGGCTGTGAGAGAGGATATTTATAGGGTTGGAAAAGCTGAGGCGCTGCTGTGACAAGCCTGCAGGTCAGCGAACATTCAATGGTCTTGGGGCGAATGTTCAGTGTACTATTCGCATAGTAGTTCAGGGGTTGCAGGGCGTACGTTGGGTCATTATCCAATGGGTCAAAATTTAGCCAACAAATGTTCGGTGACCCCATGTGAATGTTCGGTGCACTTTATTATCCTGTGGTTTCTTGGTTGTAAGCCGAATGTTCGATGGTGTTTCTGTCAAACGTTCCATGAGAATTGAAAAGCCCCAAAATCTTCTTCCAACAATCCCTAAAATTGAAAAATCCTACTAACACTCTTACTATGCTAAATACAACCTAGTAATTATTTGAGGCACTACAAATATACATTTTACAAAAAAAATATAATAATAATAATAATAATTTTAGCACATTAGTAAAGATACTCTTACTATAAAGCATATAGACCGCATCATTATCTTGTTATATTAACAATGAAAAAAATTCATTTCATAAAAAATGAATATGATAGGAATAAAAAGGATGGTAACGCAACTAGATTATTGGTAAGTGTTTACGTAAAAAGCACATATTATTACTTGTAAACCAAAAGATTGTACAAGGATTACTGAATTCCCATGTACTTTCTTTTTGTGATGAAAATCCTAAATATAGTCTTTTGATAATTATATTTAATATTAATTTAAATAAAAATTAATTCTTTAATAAATAATTAAATTATCAACTTTTTATTCAAATTTGCGTCAAATAATTATGAGTAATGATAGGGAGCATCTTTTTATCATTCTAAAGCTGATGTAGCTTTCAAAATCACCATTGAATCAAAATTCAAGTATGATTCATCTAAAATTTAATAGTGATTTTAAAAGCCACATTAGCTTTAAGAGGATAAAAAGAGAATAAAAAGATGGTCCCTAACATTACTCAATAATTATATTGGGTATATAACACCAAAAACTATAGTAGAATTAATTGCCTTTAATTAGGTCTAACTCAAGGAATAGATCATTTACATTCCAAATAAAATAGATAGTATTTATTTTATAGTCATGATTTAAAGTTAGTAGATCTAACGATATACATGATATCAATATTGATATGTCCTTCAAAAACTTTAAAATAATGTAATATCACCAACTTTAAATCATGCCCATAAAAAGTTCTCTCCTTTAGAAAAAAATTGAGAGGATTCTAAATTGTCCCTCAATCCTATAGGAGAAGGATTCTCTCCATTTCATTTGCAATGGAGAGGAACCGGTCCCATTCTAGAGGGATAATATTGTCCAAAAAGAGTGAAATGACAATATTACCCCTCTTAAAGTTAGGAACTGGCTCCTCTCCATTTCAAATGAAATGAAGAGGATCTCTAGGCCTGGGAGTCAAATAACTTGTTAACTCGATCTCTAATGCATTTCACTCCGCAACGATCGGTAAAGTCGGAATTTTCACCGACTTCTTCCGCCAACGTTCTCTCCTGTCACCAACATGTAGTGACAGTAACATTGATCGCTAATGTAATCATCTCAAAACCAATCCTTGAGGTCTTCTAACCTCTCATATGACCATATGGTTAAGTGGAGAAATGGAAAAAGTCAGTTGATAACGTCGGTTAGCAACGTCGGTTGATTAGAAAATTTATTCCACCTACTGAATTGACTTTGTCGAAAATAGAAAAATTTCACTGCCTACCAGAAGCCATTTAGACTGTAACGAACGGTACTCATCTGGGAGGTGGTAGGCAATTTTTTTATACAATCCTGAGTAATGCTAGAAGCCACTCTTATGTCACTCAAAGAATGATGAACCTTCTAAAATCATTATTTGCCTTATGATTGATTATTATTGAATTTTGATTGAATCGTAATTTTAAAAACCACATCATTCTTAGAGTAATACAAAAAGGATACAAGTAACTTCTATAATTACTCTACAGCCCCAAGAGGATCCGTTTCCAATCCAGTAAGCCAAACAAGGTGGATCAGAATTACAGAAAAGTATAGGGACAAATACGTCATTTCGAAGTAGCCTGCAGACCCACCAGTACTAGGGTTTTGGGTCTCCCACGACCTCATAATATAAGGCCGCGCAACTGTGTCACCATAGAAGCCGTCAGACACACACAAGCGTCTCAATCTCTCTCTCTATCTCTTTGATAAGGAACTAGGGTTTCGATCCGCAATGGGAGTGTTCACGTTCGTGTGCAGGAACTCGGGCGACGAGTGGACGGGAAAATCGGTGTCCGGGGAGCTGGAGGCGTCGGCGGGGTCCACCTTTGAGCTCCAGAGGAAGCTCGTCCAGACTGCTCTCTGCTCCGACTCCTCCGGTGGAGTTCAGTCCTCCTTCTCCTTCGTCACCCCCACCTCCGGAGTCTTCCAGGTCTCCCCCTCTTCCCATCTCTCTGTTTGCTTTCGTTGTTTGATGGATTTATGTGAAAAACCTTGTTTTGATTCTGCCGCTGTTTTCTTTTTCTTTTTTCTTGGGACAGATTTTTTGTACTAGTATACTCTTCGTAGTTTTTGGGATTAATGGGTTATAGAAGTAGATAAAGAACTAATGTTTTTGGTGAATATATGATTGTGGGTGTACGCCCTTGTTGGGGTTTCATGGCCTAGTGGCTTGACAGTATAGTACTTTGTTCTCTGCGAGATCTGAGTAAAAGTTGTTTGGTACAGGTGATTATTGGTGGTGCCAGCGGTGGTGCTTTCATTGGAGGCGGTGGAGCAGCTGCAGCAGCTCCAGGAGGAGGCGCAGCACCAGCTGCTGAAGCCGAGAAGAAAGAAGAGAAGAAGGAAGAGAAGGCAGAAGAGAGTGACGATGGAGACATGGGATTCTCACTCTTTGATTAGAGCATTTCTCAGTAGCTATGGAGTTATCTATCATCTTATGGTTTTTGTTCTATCTTTTTTTGTTGGGTCATTGTGAGTTATTAATACCATTAGATCTTGTTAATTGGATTATATTGCAGTATGAAGTGATCTGATCAAGGGACATGATAAAATTTTGTGCTGAGTAAAATCTTTGTTGGTCTCTCTGCCTTTTAAGATTCTCAGCTGAAAATGTTTGTTTTCCTAGGCTATATGAAAATGTTGATTTTTGTTACATGCGTTTTTGAGATTGTTTTGATATCATTTACCGAGTGCATATGGATGGAGGCTGTTGAAGAGAGAAAACAGGGATTATAATGTCTTGGTTGAGAGAGTTGAATCATAGGTTTTCAAAGAAAAGAAAGTGAGGATTTGAGTATAAAGTTGATGGGGTCTATGATATATTTTCTTTGAAACATAGAATCATCTGCATAGCCGCGAAAGCAATGGCGGTGTGTTCTCCTTTTTTTGATTTGCAAAGAAAGTGAGGATTTGAGGATAAAGTTGATGGGATTTATGATATATTTTCTTTGAAACATAGAATCATCAATTCAATCATGTAATTCAGTCATAGGAATTTTAAGATTGCTTTAAAGTTGATACTTATGCAATTTTATTTAATCAATTACTTTCAAATAAATAAGAATTTTAATACACAACAATGCTAGCTTACTTCTAAACAAATATATGTGGTTCAAAAGTCCCACTTGATTATTATTGAATCGATTTCGAAGATTAGGCAGAATCTACTCGGTTTGGAATTCCAGCAGGTTGCTCCATGGCCAAACAGGGACTTCAACTACTGCCTCGCCGGGAAGTACACCTTTTCTGTGCGAGTTGAATGTTAAAACCTGGCTAGAACTCCGGCATGGCCGGAAAATTCAAGTCGAAGTCACGATGACTATGGTTGACAATGATGACACTATCGTAGTGGCAACGCTTGTGTCTGCCCAAGGCCTGTCCGGACTGAAAAGTCTTGTGGCATATGGCACATTTGTGGGACTCTTACTGATAGGGTTTGAGGGGTTAGAATTGGTAGTGATAGTGGTGGTGGTGGAGGTGGAGGAGGATTGGTCTTCTGCTCCAACAGGCTTTCAGTGACTGGCCTTATGTCCGCCCAGGGCTTGGTAAGACGGGAAGGCTTTGTGACAGAGGGTGCACTTGTAACGGAGAGTTTGTGATGGCAGCGAGGGACCTAGTTGGTTGTTGATGTTCATGGTTGTGGTGCCACCACCATGACCTCCTCCTAGCATGAGGAGGCAGAGAGCTAGGTACTCTTCTTCAGTCGGAGGATTGTCGATACGGGGACGCTTAGAGCGCTTACTATTTGCCCATGGCTCAACATAGTGGTCTTCTGCATTTTCATTATGCAGCAAAGGGGCACCTGAGATTGGAGAACTTAGAGCTTCCAAAGCCATTTGATGCGTTTGTGTGAATTCAGAGGGAGTTAGTAGAGAGTGAATGTTTATGTAGAAGGATAATGTAAGGGTTCTTATATAGAGTTGTAAGATGCCTGAGAAGTGATCAAAAAGGAAGGAGTGAGCTGTGATGGCTTATGGCATTGGATTGGGATTTGAATGTGTGTTGGCAATGCATAAGATTGGAAGATGTGGGCAGTCGAGATGGTGTGGCAAGAGGGAATTGGAGAGTTCAAAAGTTGCTTCCATCTCATCATGCTATAGATACTCAATACGTGTTGCTCAATCAGGCATTCTTAATTTCAACTTTCTGAAAATTCAAAGAGATTCCTATTTGGAAAGGAAAAAAAAAAAAAACGTCATATGTTACCAATAATTATATTAGTTCATTATTATTGATATGTACTTTGATACAACGAATTACATGGAGGCATATTAATTTTTTTATTATTTCTATACCAGCTAAATTTATTAGAAGATCAGCCCCTTCACTAGCTCAATGATCGGTTAGGTAGAAGGCTACGCATTCTGAATCTTTAGCAGATGCTTTGAAACTTTTATGTTGTGTATATTTAGCTAATACAAGATAAAAATCATGTCCAACAGTGTATTTTATTTTTTGATTAGTTACTTTTAGACGAGTATTGTAGCTTATTAATTATTTTTTTAATTATTTCTATCTCCTCTTTTCTTAATAAAAAAAAAGGGGTAAATACTATTTACAAAAAGTAGAGAATAAATAAAAAATGGTAAAATAAAGTAGAAAATTGTGTTTTTTATTATCTAAAATGCATGGAGATGCTTAGCCCAGCTTTTGGCTATACTGTGGGTGAAATAATTGGCTATGACTATGAGTAACTTATTTTTGTAATTGGTTTCTCATCCTAAGCAAGTTAATTTAATTAGGTATCATCTGTTTTGACATTGACCCAAGAGAAATTTTTTTTCATCCATCCCAAAGGAAAACAATTTCCATAAAAGGGCTTTCACCATCCATGGCTGAACCAGTAAGAAAGAATATAGAATCTTGCCATCTTGATTGGATCTGGAAAAAAATTTGATAATTAAATCAATAAAGTAAAAACAAATCATGATCGTTGGTTGACACCCAATGTAGAAAACTACAACACCAATCATGAGCAGGTACTACGATCCATATCTAAATCCATTCGAAACTATCATGTGTATAAACAAAAGAAAATTGTTTTTCATTCTCAAACTTCCTTCTATGACTTATTAAAATGTTAATTGAGAAAAAATTTAGTATCATAAAAGGTTTTTCCTAGTTTGAGTGTTTGGCGCGGCATAAAATATTGGTCAACATCAAAATGTTTTCAGTTGACCAAGAAAAACAACATTTATGAGGTATAAAATAGTTTACGCTTCTTATCTAGGTAAACTATTTTTCGCTGCTCTCTCACATTTTCAGGTGGGCTATTGCGAGAGTGTTCCTTATGAGGCCTACATGCAGAGACGGAGCCAGGAAATTTATGGGAGGGAGCCAACCAAAATTTCTTTTCTGTTCTTTAGAATTTTTTTATTAAAAAAAAATTATTTTTGTTGTTTTTCATAAACTAAAGACTACCGTCAGGGCTAAAAAAAGTGAGCATTTGAAAGTAAGGGCCAAAAAATAGACATTTGAAAGTAAGGACCAAAAATTAAAAAACTTAATGGGTATGGCCTAAAAAAATTAAGAATAGGGCCAAAAGTTTTTATTGCATATGGCCAAAAAATCTAAAAATATGGTCAATTTTTCTTTTGGAGGGGGGCCAAATGACTAAACTTAAAACATTACGTTTTTTTTTTTTTTTTTTTCCTTATTTTGGGGGGGACCATGGCCTACCCCGGTCCCCCCCCCCCCCCCCCCCCCCCCCGTCTCTGCCTACATGCCCAAACATGTCTCAAGTTCTCCGAACACCTGCATTGTAAGAGTGTTCCTGATGACGCCTACATACCCAAGCAGGTCTCAGGTTCTTCGAACACCTGCACTAGCAAGTGAGCTTTATAAGAGTCCTCTCACAATTGCCTTCCTAAATTGCAAGAAATATGAGCAAGCAATCGTACTGGATTTCAATCTCACCCCTAACGACTTTCTATTCTCACATACTCTCTTCTTTTATGGTTCCTCTTCGTCGTCTCTTTTTCTTCGCAACTCCTCAAATTTATATGAAAATATAAGAAATATTTTATTAATTTTCTGTATGAGCAATCATTGAAATATATTTTATGTCGAAACAAACGATATGCCTTAATTTATTAACAACTTCTTAATGCGAGACGTATCTCAAGTCATATTGGTGTTGTCCCCCATCAATGATTGTAACTTTATGTTAAACATTGAGTTCTTAACCTTGTCATAGCAGCCTATGAAAGGGCTTGGTGAGAACTCAAGAGATCATCCTTGAGTCAAGCTGAACAAACAGAGTCCTTTGTTCTTTAAAGCAAGTTCGAGTGCAAAGTACTTCAAAAAAAAAGTTCTAGTGCAGAGCTTACGAATTCATTTTTATTCTCAACAAATTCTTGTATCTCTTGAATTATTTTTGGAAAAAATATTTTCAAGAAAATTAGTGCCAAGAGGAAAAATATTTTCAAGAAAATTTTCAGTTAACTAGAAAAATCACCATAATGAATGTAATGCAATCCGAAAGAATAAAACTTCATTGATCAAGTTGAAACTTGGAAAACCACCAGAGGTGGTGGCTCGATAGTCTCAGGGGCATTCTCACTGGGTTTGGATAATGCAAGGGCATGGGTTCGACTTCCGAATATGGGAATCCTCATGCCTATTTGTATTATCCCCCTTGAATCCCATCTATGCCTTGTTGGGGTAGGCGATTAAGGAATGGCTCTGCTGATCTTGAGGGTGCACCTGCTATTTTTGCTGTCTAGGTCCCTCCTGAATAGTCCCCAGCGGGTTGGTGCTATTATGGTCACACCCAGATAGAATAGTCACAATTAGTCTTCCCCTCCAACCTTTTTTAATTAGAAAAAAAAAAAAAAAAAAGTTGAAACTTGAGAACCAAATTGTCATCAAACTCAAACTAAAATAAGACAAACTTGTGACGTAATCAAAATTGGATTTTATTAAATTAAGTTTTTATAAGTGATTTTTTAAAGTGATTTAGACATGTATTTCCGCTTTCCATATGTTTTTACTCAGACATGTTTAATAATTGGTCTGAGGTATTTCCTTAAACTCTTCCAAGATGAATCGAATTAATTGGTTTAATTTTGGAGGCGTTACATATAAGGCTTGACTTGTGGCCTAAGGTTTTAAGCAAAGAGAGAGGAGATTGACTATAAAGACACATTTTCAATTGTTTCTACCAAGGACTCCTTTCGGATAATCATGACACTAATAGCTCATTTCGACTTTGAGCTACACATTTGGTGTGCAACCTTAAAAGGTCTATCTATGGGCTTAAGCAAGCTTCAAAGTAGTAGTACTTGAAATTTGATGAAATTGTCACATCTTGTGGTTTTAAGAAAAATGTTGTTGATCAATGCATATATTTGAGGATTAGTGGGAGTAGATATATCTTTAGATATATCTTTCTTGTGCTATGTGTGGATTATATATTTTTTTTTTACAACAAATGATAATGTGCTCCTACTTGAATCTAACCGTATGTTGTCTTCCCATCAGGACCTTGGTGAGGCCTCTTATGTATCGGGTATACAAATTCTGCATGACAAAACGAATGGTTTGCCTTTGGTTGTCATAGAAAACATACATTAATCAAGTTTTAAATAGGTTTCATATGCAGTCTTGCTCTCCTGGAAATGAACCAATTGTGAAGGGTGATATATTTTCTAACTCTCGATGTCCCTAGAGTATAATGAAAGAACCCAAATACAAGCAGTACCATATGCATCAGTTGTGGGTAGTTTGATGTATACTTAAGTATGTATACAACTTGATATTGCTTATATTGTAGATGTACTTGGGGAGATACTCGAGTGATCCAGATTTAAGTCACTAAAGAGCTGCATAGAAAGTACTAAGGTACTTACAAGGCACTAAAGATTTTATGTCAACATATTCGCGATTCAACATTCTTAATATAGTTGGATATTCTGATGTTGATTTTTTGCAATATTTTTATGATGGTAGGAGGAGTTATTTCGTGAAAAAGTGTCAAACAGACACTTATAGCTTCCTCAACTATAGAAGTAGAGTACATAGCTAGTTGCTAGGCTACATGTTAGGCTATATGGCTACAAAATTTTATCTCAAAGACTAGTTATCGTGGATACCATTGTGAAGCCATTGAAGAAATTTTTTGACAATTCTGCAACTGTTTCTTCTCTTGGAACACTGAAAGCTCTTCGCGATCCAAGCATATTGATATAAAATATTTGTTTGTTAGAGAGAAAATAGTTGAATCTCAAATATGTTGTGCATACTCCCACAGAACATATGTTAGCGGATTCACTAGCTAAAGGGTTGGCTTCTACAGTGTTTCAAAAGCATGTGACTCATATGAAGTTGTTAGAGTCTTCTGTTCTATTGAGTTAGTAGGAGTTATATGCTTTTGTGTGTATTGTGAGTATTTTGTGTTGTCATATATTGTTTTGCTTGCATTTATGTTGATTATGACAATTTGTGTTATGATACGAGACATTGTGTGTTAGTCTCGGTGGGCTTCGTATGAATATGTAGTGATCACTATTTGTGTGTTACACTTGCATTCTATTTGACTGGATCATGTGATTGAGTACTTGTTATATGTTATACATCCTATCGGCATATTCTTAACTTTTTACTTGCAAACACATTTGGATCAGGTTGTGTTTTGGAATGCCTATTTGCTTTTATTTTGTGATTAGATTTTCGTTGTCCCAGTAAGAGATTGTTATGTTTTATTATTATTATTATTATTTTGTGGGATGGAATAGTCATTTTATTTTTGGGTCCATAATGAACTAGACCTTATGTAAACACTTGAGGAAGCCATGTACTCGCACCCTATATATACGACTGGAGTTGGTCCATTATGAAAGTTTTCTAACAAGGAGAGGAAATTTTCATTGATGGTAAACAGTAATATGTACACCACTATATAGTGATGTGATTTGTGATTTACAAGGCAAAGCAATGAGACAAGATATAATTTATAGCCAGACAATTCCACATATTGTGGGATTGTCAATTAATAAGATTTGCTAGTCAAGTATTTTCCATAGGTGAGCTTCTCTGTTGAATATTTCCTTGATGAGACAAATTCCATTTATTATGATAGTTGAATGGGACAAATCTTTCCTTGAGTGAATATTTTGAATTATCTCTCATTTCCATTCATGGTGATTGACAACAAGGCTCCTTCCCTTCTTTGTATCTCCAACAGCTACAAGGTTATTGACAGCAACACTCATTTCCTTCCTTCCATGATTGACAGCTGGAAGGTGATCTTCATTTGGCAAGAGGAATTGCACTACAGCAACAGTATCATTTTCATTCTTAGGACTTGGGGCAAAGGCAACGGCACTATTCACGTTAACACCCCCCCACAAGCTGATAGGGGGAGGTAACACCATTAGCTTGGATCAAAGAAATTGAAATTGTACTGATGGAAGGCCCTTGGTAAATAAATCAGCAACTTGGTCCTTAGAGGAGATGAACTTAACAAGTAAATCACGACTAATAACTTTCTCTCGAACAAAATGGTAATCCACCTCAATGTGCTTTGTACGGGCATGATAAATCGGATTAGAAGCAAGAGCAAGGGCACTAACATTGTCACACCATAACACTGAAGCAGCAGGAAGAGGAACTTGGATATCACGAAAAAGCATGCGAAGCCAATAAAGTTCAGCCCTAATGATAGCAAGAGATCGATACTCAGCTTCGGTACTTGAGTGAGAAACCACAACTTGTTTCTTAGCACTCCAAGAAACAAGAGAATTGCCAAAGAAAACAGCAAACCCAGAGGTTGATCGTCAGTCATCAGGACTGCCCGCCCAGTCGGAGTCACAGTAGGCAGTCAAGTGGAGTGGACCTTTGGTATAAACTAGGCCATGATTAGGGGTGTTCTTCAAGTAACGAAGAACTCGCTTGGCAGCAGCCCAATGAGCGGAGGTTGGATGATGTAAATGTTGGCACAACTGATTCACAGAGAAGGCTATGTCAGGCCTAGTTAATGCACAATATTGGAGAGAACCTACCACATGTCGATATTCACTAGGATCATCAAGAGCAACCCCATCAAACTGAGAGAGTTTGGAATCGGAGGAGCAAGGAGACTTGGAGGGCTTGGCACCAAGCATATGCACACGAGTAAGTAGATCAGTGATATACTTTGCTTGGTAGAGATGCAACCCATCAGAGGTGCGAGAGTCTTGGATACCAAGAAAAAAAACCAAGAGGTTCGAGATCCTTGAGTGGAAATTCCTGCTGCAATCTCAAAATAAGTGAGTGAATATAAGCATAATCAGTACCGGACTACCGGTGACAATAATGTCATCCACGTACACAAGCATAAACAACTTCACATTGCCATTGAAAAATAAAAATAATGAGGAGTCAACTAGAGAGGCTTGGAACCCAATATCCAATAGAAATGAGGAGAATCGAGTGAACCAGGCTTTAGGGGCCTGCTTCAAACAATAGATTGCCTTGTATAATTTGCACACATATTCAAGATGCTCTTGATCTATAAATCCTTGGGGTTGTTCCATGTACGCTTCCTCAAGTAAATTTTCATGGAGGAAGGCATTAGACACATCTAGTTGCCGGACATGCTAATCAAACTGAACTGCCAAGCTAAGTATCACGCGGATCGTGGATGGCTTGATCACAGGGCTGAAAGTCTTTGTGTAATCAATCCCACATTGTTGACAAAGCCTTTGGCAAGTAATCGGGCTTTAAAGTGTTCCACAGAAC